>OY856412.1:286570443-288010443 GCA_963693085.1 Alisma plantago-aquatica | reverse complement strand
TTTGTGGCATGTTGTTGACTAAAATCAAAGGATGTTGTAAACCTATAATTCAGAAATGAACTGTAGGTTCAACATCTTACTGACCAGTCAGATAGCAAGCCTAGGAGCTAATAAGAAGAAAAAAACATCAGTGTCGGTTAAAAACCAAAAACCGACAACAAATGCTTAATTGTGTCGATTGTTTTCTAGAAACTGAAGCCTATGGTCTGACTGCTGGCTCTTTGTAATCGGGAACATATTTGTTTCATCAGTTATGTAACCGATGCTAAAAGAGTCTACTTTTAGCGTCACCCACTTGGGTGTCACTTCAAAACTGACGAAAAAAGTCTTACTTAACCGACATTAAAGGTGTTATCTGTACCAGTTCTTATTAACATCATATGTCTATCCTATTTCTGGATTTTTGTACGTAACACCACTTAAAAGTCATAATTACCAAAATTAGGGTGTCTAGGCCCATTAATGCATTTTCATATACATGGAACCTTAAATCAAGCATACTATGTAGAAAGAGAATATTTTTTTAGATCTAATTCTTCCTTTTATTAACAACAGCTTAATATTCAACTCAAATTATTCAGGGAACATCATTAGATCTAATTATCATCAAAATCTAGGGGTTTTACTTAAAAAAACCACTAAAGATGACAACTATATATACTTTTTGAATTGCAAGTAGAATCAGATTTCAATTCTATTTTTAGTAGATTCCTTGCTTTTTTATCAATTTTCATATATTATTTGTCATTATCCGACTTCCCTATGATTTTCTACCATTTTATCAAAATAAATTAGTCTGGACCAATAGAAACGCACCACCTCAGTAAATAAAACACCTACCTCACAATCCTACGCCGATCAGCTCTGCAAATTGTCTTGTGCCATGTGCAATGTGCCTCCACGCAAGTCGCATGCACCGGTTAGGCGAGATGACGCTTCCGCCCTCCCAGCCTTCTTCGACGCCAAGGGCAGTGTTGTCCGTTCCTCCTTTCTCCCTTCTTCTTCTTCACGCATGAATAGCGGTGGTGCCACAGTCTGAACCTCACTGGAGAATGAGCAATTGAGCAAGCGATGGGGAAATCAAGGGCCACACGTTGCCGTTAGCATCTGAGATGCCAGAACAAAGCCAAGCGGGTACTATATATAGGTGTGGGGTCCCATCTTGGCTCCCCAACCTCGCCACCGATAGGATTCCCTATTAGATTGGGTGTCCCCTATGGTGTCCTCGAAACCTACCAAAACTTAGGTTAGTTCTTTTTGGAACCTTCTCTCAAACTCACCCATGCAATTTCCTCGCATGCACATCCTATGATTCGCGTGAAATATGAGGTCAAAGATCAAGCTTTGGCTCCCCTTTCCGACTCTGACTGGATCTAAATGATCAGTGTGCATTGTTGGATGCCAGATCCAATGGCTCATGATGTGAGACCAAATCCTAGTTTAAATCGGATAATGAATTAAATGTGTGACATTTAATGATATCCTCTCACTTTTGGGATTCTTAAAAAAATCATAACTCTCAAACCACATGTCTAATTAATCCCAAATTGTGAAGGAAAGTGCATTATGACTCAAACTGCATGTGTGCAAAGTTTGAGACTCAAATTTAAAGTATGAGAGACTTTTCTTCTTATGCAAGTTATCACTTAATAAGGCATATTTAATTCATATTTTCTCTCTCTTTCTCTTCTATTACCTTTATTTGGATTGCTTTTACCATTAGAAATCATGTGGATTTGAAAGATAATCCATAATGGTCTTTTATACATCTTTCTAGAGAATTCTACCTAATTCTCATCATTATCTTAATTTCTTTTCCTTTTTATGTGTTATTATATTTCTTTCAACTTCCCTTTCCTTATTATCTCATTGGACTCACTAACTCATTAGGATCCACGAGATTACCCATTTAAAGGAAATTTTGCAAAAGAAACTCATTCATTGAACATATTTCATACATGTACATTTTGTTTGAGAAGTTGCATTTCAATCAATATAAATCGAAAAAATTGGGTTTGTAACACGTTCCTTGGCATTTTGTCCTTGGGATTATCTGGTTTTATTGTACCAATATAACTATAGCATGGTAAAAGCATTGACAAAAATGAAAAAAAAAAATCATTTTATTGTTTTAAATAATGATACATAATAAACATACTCATTACACAAAACTATGATACATTTACAACATGAAGATCTTAGAAAGATGGTAGACATTTATACAGCTAACTCACTCTCCAAACAAGAATTCATATATAACTTGCACATAGTTACATCATATCCACTTCATCTCCTAAGTTATTAGCATCAAGAATCATTGCATGTTCTATGTTGGTGATGTCCATACCTTGTTCACTGCTCTATTTGGCACAAAATTTAGGATAATGCATTGCTAATTTTCTACTAGGACACACTGATGCTATGAGAATATGTGTTGGTCAATCACTTTCAAGCTAAATTTTTTATTATAACAAAGTATGAAAAACAACCAGAGAAAAATAGTTTCTTTAGATCATCAAATTTAACCATGCTCACAGTGAACGACCTACCTTGGCTACTCCATTCAATAGTGGCCACTTTGCCAAATTTTATATACATTCTAATTCAGAGTACATAGACACATGTAGGAGAAACCACTCTTGTGTTTCTTTTTCGATACTAGTCTTCTCCGCAACTCCATGTGTATTAAAAATGAGCATGGAGAATAATTTCATGAACGAAACATAACAATTAATAAATGTTATGACATCTAAGGAAAACAACAAGTCATGATGATAAATATAAAATAATTATCAACAATGAATATACAAAGAAATTGAATATATTATGCATAAATTTGGGGTCATTTTATATATGTCACGGGTCAAAATTTTAGAGCAATGCCAAGATATAAAGAAGATTTCCATTGCGGTGGGAATCACACAAGGTGGTGACGGTGGTAGATATCAATATTGGATATAAGGTACGGATGACGGTCATTGATGAGGGATTCTATAATAAAAAAAATTACCAGTGTTGTATATGGTTCTCTTTAGCCAAGATGCCAAAAGATGGTAGTGACACTGAGCATGAATGTTAAGAGAATTCTCTAGGGTTTTTAACTTCTCAAATCCATGTAGGAATAAACTCATAAATCAGATCAAGCTGCCAATACCCATGATTGTGATGATGACGACATTGATTTTTCTCAACTCCTAAAAATGTAGGTGGTGAATAATCTACTTATGCCAAATCTATAATTGTAAGGCCCCTGACCTAGCTTTGTTCTTGATCATGCTTGCTTAACATAATAATATTCTTAAAAACTTAATCTAATCATGTGATGAGCCTTAATAACATGTGACATGCTTATGTTTTCATTTTAGTCCAATTTGGATGATGTTTGAGCTAGTTAAACCATATGTTCTTATTTTGGACCTAATTGCAATTTACCCATGTTTAGGGTTTATCCTGGAATTTGTCACATGCTTGATGTGCCTCACATGTTTTGGCTTCATGTTGGAGAGATAATGGTGCCTCATAGATTTGTTGCACCTTGGTTTGATATGGAGAGATGTGGTGACATCATGTGTTGGTTTTAGGATTGCTTGGATGCCCTAGTTTGGTGTTGGCATGAGTGTTGACCATTGAGTTTTTAGTTTTTAGTGACCACCTTGTTGTTCGTTCAACCTTGATCTCTATGGTCGAAGAGGTTTTGAAGTGTGCCATGTGTTCTGTGCGGTTGAAGAGCCTTTACCCCATCTCTTTGGTCGTTGAGAACCTAGGGTTTCGATGTTATGTGACTGTTGGGCTTTTGGGCCTAATTCTCATTGACTGATAGTGTCTTGGACCAAGTGAGGTCATTGTTTTTCCTAGGTTTCAATGGCCCTTGTTGCATGCATACATGTAGTACTTGCATGGATGCTACATAGGGGACCAGTGACACATGTGTGCATGACACCTAACCTCCCTTACCTCTCTCCTACCCTTGGGTATATAAACCCCTCTCTTTGCATGCAAGTGATCCTTTTGCACCCTATTCTTTCCCTCTTTCTTGGAGCTCGTCCCTTGTGTTCTTGGTGTTGGAGGAGAGCTCAACCTTGAAGGAGGTGGTCGAACCCTTTGCATTTGTGATCTAGGGTTGGAGAAACTCATCTTTTGTGATCCTTTGTCGTTCCTTGATCTTAATAAGTGATCTGTCCTTCTTGGTTTCATTTTCTTGGAACCCTACCCCTCTCTTCTTTGTCTTGGCCAAATCCATGGGTTTCCATGGTGGTGCTTCTTGAGGAACTTCTCTCTCTTTTGGCTGAATTCATGGTTCTCCATGGTAGTGGCTAAAGTTGAGTTGAAGATCACCTCTCTTCCTTATCTTTTTCGGCCTAGGGTTTTCCCTCTTCCTTATGTACCTTTAACCTATGGTTTTGTTTTCCTCCTTTAGGTGATGCTAGATTGGCTGTGAGGTGGTGATAAAGATTTGGTTTTCCTCTCCTTCCTTGGAGCATCTTGCTTTTGGAGTTGTTCTTCACAATCAAGGCGAGTTATATAACTGTATCCTCAATTATTTTCACATTTAACTTTGCATTCAATTAATCTATCCCTCAAATGTGGTTCGTAGTAGTATGGTGATGATATATTGAGCTAGGGTTTGTGATTATTTGGTGATCTTTAGTAGATTAACCCTTCTTTTCTAAACTCTAATTCTTGTACCCAAACTCTTGTTGATGATGGAGGTGTTGGTTCTTGCATGCACATGCTAAACATAGGTTTTTCTTCTCTTGATCATGGTTTTCTCTCTTTATTGATGGAGGAGGTTTTGGATACATGCATGAGGTTATATATGTGGGTTTTCACCCTCTAGTTGTAGTTTTTTTTCTCTCTTATGTTAATGACCAAAATTAGGGTTTTTGGGTGTTGTTCTCCTTCATGAGGTTTCTCCCTTGATGTTTTGGTTTCATAGTGGTGTGATCAACCTGTTTGGATCATGTGTTGGATGTTCTTTTCTCTCTCTTGATGTTCTTCATGATGTGGTCTATGTGGTCGAAGTGTTTTGATGGTTTTGGTATGGTCTCTAATGTGGAATTCTTTTTTGGTCAATGAATATGTGGTTGTTTCCTTTGATCGCCAAGTTTTGTATCCGTGACAACGTTGATGGTTGGACTTCTCTTCGATCAAATAGAGTGTTGATGATTGTCTTCAGTCACCATGGTATTGTTTCTCTTTTGTCATAGAGATATATGACCTAGGTTTCCTCTTCGATCGATGGCCTGATATGGTCTCTTCAGTCAAAGACAAGCTTTTTTTCTCTTTGGTCGCTATGGGTTGATTCATGTGGATGGTGAGGGTGATCCGCCTCTTCGACCGATGAAGATGGTGAGGTCCATTCCTCTTCGTTTGATGAGATTTTTAGGACATATTTTTTCCTTGTATGGGTCACCTAGTGATGTTAGTGGTTGACTCTCTTACTTCCAAGAATGTAGGAAATAGTGTTGATTAGGGTTTGATATTAGTTGATGTTTGGAAGCCCTAATTTAGTTAATTAAGTTGAAACCTAACCCTAATTGCAAGTATATGGTGATGTTGCCTAGTTACTTGAATAACTATCATGTTTATAGAATATTTTTCTCTCTTCTAAACTATTGTAATCCTAACTGCTATCTTATGAACATCATGAGGGGTCTTCCATTTCATATGAGGGAGTGTCCTCTCTTCATGTCTCTGTTACTATGTTGAGGATCTGATTTGGCCATTATCATGAGAGTATCCTCTCATGACAAGTGAGATAAACCACATCACACATGACCACTATGACAAGGCGGTCTAGGGAGGTGATAATGTTGATAGTATGCCCTGAGAGCCAATCATATGATAATTGTAATGACATGTTGTGTAATTGATTTGATTATTATGTTTGCTTCAATATGAGATGATGAATAAATATAATAATACCCTGAGGATGAATGACTCAATGATATTTAATTTTGGGTTGAGGACCTACATATGAGATCATGTGTATGCTAATGTGACGACCACTATCAAAATGATAGTGTCATCGCACAAAACTATGTGAAATTAATCATTAATAGTGGATTACTGAAAACCACTAAAAATTAAAACTTTTTTTGCCAAGAGATCCACTACCAAGAAACTCTTTTCAAAAAGAACCAAACCATATATACACATCATGGTTTACTTGTACATACAATGTTCCATCACCTTGCACGGATATGAGATAACAGTTGCTTTACCAAAACATACACAAAAGCAACATTATGTGTCGAGGCATACTAGCCAAAATTTCATATCGATTATAAAAATCTTTACACACTATCTCCCAAGGACCTGTGATTACATGGATGACACATAGGACTTAATATCTACAAGAAACATAGCAGTGCACTCAACCTGAGATGTTACTGTTGTTGTGGCTGTTTTTGCCCACTCTCTGTTGCACAATCTTTAATCTTTCGTGCACGTCCACCTAAAAAATTGTGGAGCCCACGGGGTGAGCCAACTTATCTCGGTGAGAGATATAACTCTCCGCCAATAGTATTATTATCACAGTTAAACTTTTATGAATGAGAGAAGAAGAAACCTATATTGAATTAAATAGTATAACTACTGTTTATGTGCAGAGAAGAGCAGTCTCAACATCTTATTAGTTCATGTATCTACAAATGAGCAATAGATCATTTAATCACTTTTAGAAGGAATATGAAAAACATGTATAACTGTTATAAACTAAATAGTATAAAACCAAAGTGAGGAATTAACCAATGTTTTCTTATTTGGTCCTTAAACAAATACGCTACACGACTGATTATATTTTTAAACATTCTATCTTATTATGCCCTACAAAGATGGGAATATACCTTCCATCTCCAACTGACCACTGTGAAGTTAGCATCAGTACCATATAGGTCTATGGAAGAGCCGAAATCCACGACCTCTCCTTTCTCAGACAGTATGAGAGTGGCAGTAACACTATGAGTCAATATGCATTTTAGCTAGCCTGGCGTATTAAGGCTCTTCGCTATATATATACAACACATAGCATGTTCTCTATCTAGAGTATGACCTACAATCACTCATGCTTGTATATCTTGAGTCATGACATGCAGCCATACTCTTTTGGGGGTATGGATTTACCACCAATCCTGATATTGCATTAGAGCTACGGCCTACAAAGACACTCTTTTTAGGAAAATGGCTCAAGGAAAAATCCTAGGGTTTGAAGGAAGCAAGGTAATACTCATCTTGCACCCTCACATATTAAAAAATATGCACTCTGAGTAAAACTCATTTCATTATTCAACATATCCTAACACTGAATGATTCTATGGTTAGGGAAACTATATTTTTAGTTCACTTGATAGATTAAGTGCATTACAACATCTTTTAGAATCAATCAAGTTACAAGCATGAAATATATATAAATGCTATACAAAAAGATGTAACATATTTTCAAGAGATCTTGTATCAATTGGTACATATCTAGTTACAATCATCATGGGATCTTAGTCCCCTGACCACTGTATTAGGAATCTAATCCCTTCAACATTATCATTATCATGATCATATGTTTTGGGCATCAAACCCTCAGTTCATTATTGATCAATGTCACCTCTCATTAGGCAATAACCAACTATAGGTCATTAGACCCGTATATAAATCATACTTGTTGTACAAGTATATCACATGGCTCACAAGGCCTTATATAGTTTGTGTTATATTAAATCATCACAGCTCATACCTGGCTATGTTCATCATCTCATAACACCTGCATGGTTAGGATTTCATAGCAAATGCAATATCAAGTAAATATCATGTCCATGCCATAAAGAGAATCATTCAAATTGCAACCCTCTCATAATTAGGGTTAGGGTTTTCCCTTGAAATTGATTTAGGGTTTCCAAGTGCATATTTATCAATCAAGCCTTATTCACATTATAATAGTTATTTAATTGCCATAAATGTTCAAGCATACTGCATCAAATATCATCAATTGGTTATCAACATGCCTTATATAGTTTGTGTTATATTAAATCATCACAGCTCATACCTAGCTATGTTCATCATCTCATAACACATGGATGGTTAGGATTTCATAGAAAATGCAATATCAAGTAAATATCATGACCATGCCATAAAGAGAATCATTCAAATTGCAACCCTCTCATAATTAGGGTTAGGCTTTTCCCTTGTAACTGATTTAGGGTTTCCAAGTGCATATTTATCAATCAACCCTTATTCACATTATAATAGTTATTTAATTACCATAAATGTTCCAGCATACTTCATCAAATATCATCAATTTGTTATCAACATGAGGTACAAGTTTCTTTCTCATCCTTACTAGGATATAGACTTCAACATACTTACTACATTGATTTAACCTTCTTTGGGTTATCAACCTACCTTTATTAAAGTGCATTCATCTCATTTTTTTGATGATGCATTCATTGATTATATTTAAGATGTATTGGCCTACACTCTTCAAGGTGGACCGGCCTTCACTAATTAAAGTGTATCAACCTTCATTTCAATCTTTGTATCGGCCTAGACACATCACTTATGTCGGCCTAGACACATATACTTGTGTCGACCAAGACACATAAACTTCTGTCAGCCAAAGCATATCAAATGATATCATTTTAGGTATTCTTACAGTGGTATCGTTTGTATGGTGCTCGAGATGTATCGGCCAATAAGTATTCTTGTGTGTGTCGGCCATACCATCATATTGTATATCGGTCACCTCAACTAACTAGTGTATTGGCCACTTTATCCACTAGTGTGTTGACTAGATCATGGACTAATGTATCATCCATACCATCAACAATGATATCATCCTCATCTTCAACTAGAATATCGGCCTCACCTTCAACTAGGGTATCGGCCACTCAACATCAACTAAGGTATCAACCACCCCTTCAATGTTGGTATGAATGCCCTGAGAGCCAATCATGGGATGATTGGTGGGATACATTAAGATTGATTTGATAAACATCAAAGGCAAGCTTCCAATTCTTTCTGGTTTATTCATATGAGATAATGATAGAATAGGTTGAATGTCTAGAGAATTACAATACTCAATGACGTATGCTTTCAGGTTGAGGACCTGAACGATGAGATCATACAGATGCTAAGAGTTTGTACATTCTTATTATGTCCCTAGTTGGATGTCATTGTGGAAGATAGATAGACAACAATGACACACAAGACTAGATTGTGGTGTTGGTTGAATACAAAATCTTGTTAGTCATGATATGGAGATATCAAACCAAACACATAGGTACTTGTTAGAGAACAAGTGTACCGGACAGACCCACCGCGAGTTTGACACATGGAACCATGACATGGTAGTCATAGTCAGTTCTCACAGTGATGGTGGTGAGTGTGATTCTTTGACCTAAAATCACTACACTCAACACATTTCGTTGGGTACACTTTGACATCATCAAACACAGTCCTGAAACATGGGTTGTTATAAAGGTGATGATTGGGTGGCTTTGACACATGGGGCTTTTGAGGGGTGAGTGATAGATATGGGATTTGTCCCTCCTGAGGGAGTTTGATATCCATGGCCACTTGATGAGTAGGATTGAGATAGGCGTGCGCATGCATGTGTGAATTAGTATGTGATATTGATGTCATACATATCTCCTCCAATCTACTCTGAGATCAAGAAAGTGAATGAACGTTGACAGGAGGATTGTTCCATGCCTTGAGTTCATTCAGGATATCAAAGACAAAGGAATTATACATTTGTAACACCATTCATAGATTGTAGGATTGAAAGTTGTTCGCCAAATTTCCTTTTCACTTGGGTAGCACTGATGTGCGACTAGGCACCGCTCTTTGCTTGTGAAGTCATAAGTGTTATGGACTTTCACTGCCAATGTGAAATGGGCCTGCAGGGTCACACACATGGGATTTAACCTGGAAGAGGAGTTTATCTAGAAATAATGTTTAGATTGATTACTAAAGGAGTTTAGTAGTTCAATTAAACAGTTAATCATTTGATTGCTCAGTATCATAGTGTTCAAGGTGTTGGACCGATTGATTAGAGTATTAGATTGATTGAAACTACAATTGACTGATTTTGTAGAGTCTGCGCTCCCAATCAATCAGATCATGTGATGAACCGATCGGCTGAGGTTGGTGAACCGATCGGCTCATGTGATGAACTGATCGGCTCAGGACAGGTTGAGATGACCGGTTCAAGGGTTGAACCGATCAGCTCAACTGGTCCAAATGAGTGAGTTGGAAAAGTAAGGTTGGTGAGACATTTATCTTCGTTTCACTTGTCCAATTTGATTGGAATAAGGATTGGTATTTGGATCAATTCGAGACAAAAGAGGAAAAGTCAATCAAGAACTGAACCGGGCAGTGAACTGACTGGTTCAGAAGTGAACTGATCAGCTCAGGTGTCCCAACCGACTAGTTCAGGTGTGAACCGATCGGCTCAGGTCCCCAACCGACCGGTTCATGCATGAAACGATCGGTTTAGCTGGCACAGTTGGTTGTTTTGTAGAAATTTTGAAGCCTTCTAATCCTGCTTTAATCTCACATTGCCTAGGGTAGAGAACCCTGTCCCATGACCCTCCTATATATAGGGGTATTGGGGGCTTCTCAGGTACAACAAATCAGAACACCAGTTGCTCTGCAAAGTTTTCGTTCTCTCTGGTTGTGGTAACTAGGAGAGCCCAAGCAAGTGCTACCTGATAAGGGAGGCACAACGAGGGAAAGACAACTGTAGAAAGCCAACTAGTTGCAGGAGAGTGTCTCGGTGACTAGTAGGGGCTTCTTAGGTACAACAAATTAGAACACCAGTTGCTCTACAAAGTTGTCGTTCTCTCTGGTTATGGTAACTAGGAGAGCCCAAGCAAGTGCTACCCGATAAGGGAGGCACAACGAGGGAAAGACAACTGCAGAAAGACAACTAGTTGCAGGAGAGTGTCTCGGTGACTAGTACACTGACATGAGGGTATGAATCCTTTCGGTGCCTTGTGCAACAAGGCGATCGGAGTTCTAAGTGGTCCGCGTAGACTACTACAGAGGCGGGAGATTTCTATCGGTCGGAGGACATTTGTCAATCCTGACAGTCCCGGTGAGACCAGGAGCTACATAGACACCGTCCAAGACTGGAGGTGAAGATCACGCAAGCCGCAAGGTAACGTAACCAGCAAGCCTCGGGACAAGGTATATCTCTACAAACCATCCTTCCTACTGTATAGACGTTGACACGATTCCTTTTTTTTGGGTTTGGTGAGAAGAAATTTTTATTTCTGCTACCTTCTCTATCTCCCCTAAAACCCAACAGTGGTATCATAGCCACATCAACTGCTCTATACTTTAGGATTATCGATGTGATCAATATTGGTTTGTTGCCTTTATATATTGCATACGATGCGAATAAAATTGGCTTTATGCATGT
The DNA here is from genome assembly GCA_963693085.1 of Alisma plantago-aquatica. Classification (NCBI taxonomy): domain Eukaryota; kingdom Viridiplantae; phylum Streptophyta; class Magnoliopsida; order Alismatales; family Alismataceae; genus Alisma; species Alisma plantago-aquatica. The sequence continues at coordinate 287,999,027 of OY856412.1, read as the reverse complement.
CCAATCCTAAATCCACAAATCCTAATATACATATATGATATGTAATAGGAATGCACTCGATACGCGTCTCCCTTAAATGAGTTTTTTGTGGTGGATGTATAGCATGCTTATGGCCAATAAACTCTATGTCTGTGTATGGTTGAATGTGGTTGCTTGCATCTCGGTCTGCGCACCAATTCCCTACCTCCTTTTCTTGATGTAACTCGAGATAACTCAAGATTTCTTTCCTACCTTTAGTCCTCTGGAATGTAACTCAGGGTTTCTCAATTCAAATGTAAATAAGATAGAACTTTTATTTCTTGTTATGTCGAAGAATGACGAACAACTTGGTGATGACTGAGACGATCGGTTCAAGACATGAACTGATCGGTTGGTGTTCCAGACGACCGGTTCGAGGAGCGAGATGAGCAGGTGGCGGCCATGAGGAGATGCACAACGATCAGGCAAACTGATCAGTTGGAGCAACCAATTGATCAGCTGGTGGCACCCAACTGACTGACATGATGGCGAGCCGATCAATAATGGAGATGAGTTGATCAAACCCAGAACGGAAAAGCACAAAGTTCATCTTGTACAGGTTGCATGTGATGTAGACCTAGATGACCGTGATTCCTCTTGGCTCAAAGAATCACATTAGGATGGCCATAATCATTGCTTTTATTGCTTCACATGTTTTCTGTGGGATATAGCATGTATATGATATGTACTATATATTGTGGTGATTGGATATGTATATATACCTATAAAACCAAATCCCTCATTAAATATTAAAGTTTTAGATGCCTTCCAAATGTGACACACGTGAAAAGATTGATCAGCCAAGTGTGGGCACGCCCTAGCGTGGTGCACCATCTATCTCATAGAAGCATGAAGGATGGGTATGTGGGTCTGCCCTAGCATGGTGCATATTAATCGTGTTTGCTTTGGGTCAAACTTAACAAGGTGACCTAGATAGGATCTAGCACCTTGAGGCATGGAGGTGATCATGGCAAGGAGTTGCATATGACATCTTTCAAGAGTTGCATGTGATGCAATTGGCAAGAGTTTCCTACCTGGAAGATATAAGTTGTAGGTGACAGCCCTAGCTGGTCCATGACTCAGAGGATTTAAAGATCTTGACTCCTAGAAGATTGTACACTGCAATCTTCCAAATTGATGGTGAGGGCTATCAATTTGAACAAAAATAGTGGGAGTGATAATTAATTAAAGTTCTAATTATATCGTAAAACTTTTTCAAATCAATCAAATAAGTCAAAAAGGAGTTTTTGGACTAAATTGCATATATTTCCTTTTTGTATAATAAATGGTTAATCAACAATAATCACTTTATTTGCGATTGGTCCTTAAGACCAACAAATTAAATGGGAATAATTCCACGACTGGTTAGGACATTGAGAAGTGTTCTCAATCAAAGAGTGAAAGCTCTGAGTCCTAGCTATACCAGAACCAGATGAACTCAATCCCATCACACCAATGGATGAAAATATGCTTATGGAAGAATATCGAGGATGACATAGATGTGGAGTGCTTAATGTTGTGCTCTCTGAACTATGAGTTGCAGAGACAACATGAGACATATGATGTCTCCAAGACACTGTCCTAGTATGTCATGAAAGAAGGAGATCCAGCAAGGTATTCAGACACTCAATGTGATTGGGTATGTGGAAAAACCTGACTAAGAAAGATTCCCTCTGAGCCAAGGGTTGGCTATTGGTATGATACTGCAAATGTTGCAAGAATCATACAGTTCATGATGAACTACAACATGAACAACTTTGAGAAGCGTTGACAGAGTTGTTGTACATGTTAAGGATATTAGAGGCAAAGATGAAGAAAGATAAACCCTAATCTTTGATGTGATCAATGAAGGGTAAGTCTTAAAGGCAAGGATAGGGGAAAAGCAAAGAATCGTTCTGATGCTAGCCAGAAATCCAAGTCATCTTCTGCCTCAAGGCACATGGGAGGGCGAACGAGGGAAATGCCCTCTATATCTGGAAGAATAAAAGAAGACGAAAGGAAGGGATAGAGATCTCCACCGTAGGTATCATGAAATAAACACTTTTTTATCTGAAGTATATGATACCAAAATATGGATCTATCATATACAACATGCACAAAGAAGTGATGGCCTTTGTGAAAGGACCAAGAAAGGAGTACTCATTATTGGAGCAAGTGTTGCTTCCATATATAGGAGTATCCTTCAGTTTATTTCAGCCTAAAGGGCACGAAATAGAGTTGAGAACTGTTGTTTCAATTTTCCAATAGAAACACTTTATTGTTGCATCTTGTTGAGACAAGTATGACTATCAATATAGCTGATATTTCAAATTCAAAGATATGATCTTTGTGGAAATGCCTTGTTTATCTTGTGTTACTTGGTATACAAAAGATAAAATGATACCTAAAAGTTATTGATAACTCAAACAATCAAATTAGCATAAATCATGAGAAATTCATTTCTAGTTTCCATATGATGGATAAGCTAGACTATTTTGGTTAAAGAACCAGTAAGAGACATGAATCTCTTGGACATGATTAATCAATCTTCACTAAAGGTAATGGAATAATGATTATCCTATTAGGTATAATACATGTGATGTATATACATACCTATTGGATTTAATGCTAGTACATCAAATGGTGTTTAGAGAAATACCAATATGAATATCTTGAAGTATTCAAGAATATCATAGATGAAGTACGAATTTGGTAAAGTGTTAATTCTTGATGAGATCAATGAATGAAATACTTGAACCAAATGTTTGAGATCCTTATGAGTGATTATGATAGTGTATCATAGTGAGCTCGTGATTAAGGCATGGTGATGTCTAAATCAACAAGGAGTCATACTCTAAGGAGTTAGAGGATGATTATCAAATAACTAATTTCTTCTTAAATAAAGAATACCCCATACTAATAAAGGACATTAAGAATCACAAGGAGTTATGAGTTCTTATATCCTTGACAGATACACCTCGATTATCTATGTGATGAGTTGGTCATGTGATCTAGATGAATGAGGAACCAGATTTTGAGTTATGCTTTATGACCACTATATCCTAAATGACTTCCATGTGAACCAAAAGGTATGACCTTGATGGTAGCACCCATTGGGATGAAATCCATAAGTGCAAATGAGTCTTAAGTGTTAAGACACATGGATAACACTTTGAGAAGGATGATGCTTGTTGATTGCAACTTAATGACTAAGAAATTTGGCATACAAATACTAAAACTACATTCCTATGAGGAATAAAATAAGGATGTGTATGTGACACAACCTATAAGGTTTATGAATCCATTAATGCAAATAAAGTCTATAAGTTACAATGGACTAATCAATGTGATTGATTGAGTACAAGCAACTCAGAGCTGGGATCTTTTACTTTGATAATATAGTCAAAGGGTTTGACTGATATGACAAAGATAAAGAAGGGATCTGTGATTTAGTGGGAGCGTATTTGCATTCCACATGTCGATGAAGAATGAGGTGTTCTAGAATAGAATCCTTTATGGAAATTATCTTTAGGGACGTTTCCTATGTAGTAGGAATAGAGATCTATAGAGATAGTTCTCGAAAAAACCTCTTGACCTGAAAAGAGAAAGCATACATTGGCAATCTATACTGAAGGCTTCAGTGTGCACAGATTCAGTGGGAGAAAACTTATCCATGTTACATGGAGTTAGTATCCCAAGGCCAAGTGTCCAATTCTTATGAAGAATGGGAACACTAAGAATAGATATGAATCTATCATGTATGTAATTATCCCATTATCTTGCATGTATGGACATAGCAAGAATAAAATGCATTCATCATCTTGTATGTAGGACATGACAATATGATGTACTCATCCTGATAACTCGTATGTGGGACATGACAAGTGGATGTCTGTCTAGTTCCTGTAAGGGTAATTGGAATACCATAAGAACTTGATAAGTACTAGTTCTATGGAAATAAGGAAGGGTTCACTGTAAAGAGTTACACTGATATGAACTTCCGAAAAGGACAGAAAATTAATCATAAAATACATATGAGATATATAAAAGTGAATGCTTGTTGATAAATGGAAATGTTCCAATAAAGTTGTTTAAAAGGAAAAGTTGAGTATCCGTATGTTAGAGAACATTAGTGGATACTATATGGATCTGGAAGTTCATGAGATGAACTTATAGATATTCCGATCATTGATGACAAATAAGGAGTGCTTGGTCATGCAATGTCGCTAAAGGTTAGCAAAGGAATACTAGATCGCATATTACGACAACTCCATATCATACGTGTGACGTACAACAAAGAGATTAGAGACATGCAGTTAATACCGACTCTGGAAAAGTGTTGCCATAACTCACTACGTAAGCACTAGAGCATAGTAACATGTGGGACATGTTTGAAGATCACTATGAATATGATTCAAGGGTGATTGGCTCACGGTGCAAGTGGGAGTTTGTTGATATGAATGCCCTGAGAGCCAATCATGGGATGATTGGTGGGATACATTAAGATTGATTTGATAAACATCAAAGGCAAGCTTCCAATTCTTTCTGGTTCAGTCATATGAGATAATGATAGAACATATTGAATGTCTAGAGAATGATAGTACTCAATGATGTATGCTTTCAGGTTGAGGACCTGAACAATGAGATCATACAGATGCTAAGAGTTTGTACATTCTTATTATGTCCCTAGTCGGATGTCATTGTGGAAGGTAGATAGACAACAATGACACACAAGACTAGATTGTGGTGTTGGTTGATGACAGAATCTCATTAGTCATGATATGGAGATATCAAACCAAACAAATAGGTACTTGTTAGAGAACAAGTGTACCAGACAGACCACCGTGAGTTTGACACATGGAACCATGACATGGTAGTCATATTCAGTTCTCATAGTGATGGTGGTGAGTGTGATTCTTTGACCTGAAATCACTACACTCAACACATGTCGTTGGGTACACTTTGACATCATCAAATGCAGTCCTGAAACATTGTTATAAAGGTGATGATTGGGTGGCTTTGACACATGGGGCTTTTGAGGGGTGAGTGATAGATATGGGATTTGTCCCTCCTGAGCGAGTTTGATATCCATGGCCACTTGATGAGTAGGATTGAGATAGGCGTGAGCACTTATGTGTGAATCAGTATGTGATATTGATGTCATACATATATCCTCCAGTCTACTCTGGGATCAAGAAAGTGAATGAACGTTGATAGGATGACTGTTCCATGCCTTGAGTTCATTCGGGATATCAGAGACAAAGGAATTATACATTCACTATAACACGATTCACAGATTGTAGGATTGAAAGTTGTTCTCCAACTTTCCTTTTCACTTGGGTAGCACTGATGTGCGACTAGGCACCGCTCCTTGCTTGTGAAGTCATAAGTGTTACGGACTTTCGCTGCAAATGTGAAATGGGCCTGCAAGGTCACACACATAGGATTTAACCTAGAAGAGGAGTTTATCCACAAATAATGTTTAGATTGATTACTAAAGGAGTTTAGTAGTTCAATTAAATACTTAATCAGTTGATAACTTAGTATCATAATGTTCAAGGTGTTGGACTGATTGATTAGAGTATCAGATTGATTGAAACTGCAATTGATTGATTTTGCGCAGTCTACACTCCCAACCGATCGACTCATGTGATGAACCGATCATCTTAGGTTGGTGAACCGATCGGCTCATGTGATGAACCGATCGGCTCAGGACAAGTTGAGATGACCAGTTCAAGGGTTGAACTGATAGGATCAACTGGTCAAAATGAGTGAGTTGGGAAAGTCAGGTTGGTGAGAAATTTCTCTTCATTTCACTTATCCAATTTGATTGGAACAAGGATTGGTATTTGGATCAATTCAAAACAAAAGAGGAAAAGTCAATCGAGAACTGACCAGGGCAGTGAACCGACCGATTCAGAAGTGAACCGATCAGATCAGGTGTCCCAACTGACCGGTTGAGGTGTGAACTGATCGGCTCAGGTCCCCAACCGACCGGTTCATGCATGAAACGATCGGTTTAGCTGGCGTAGTTGGTTGTTTTGTGAAAATTTTGAACCCTTTTACTCCTGCTTTAATCCTGCATTGCCCGAGGTAGAGAACCCTATCCCATGACCCTCCTATATATAGGGGTATTGGGGGCTTCTCAGGTATAACAACTCAGAACACCAGTTGCTCTATAAAGTTGTCGTTCTCTCTAGTTGTGGTAACCAGGAGAGCCTGAGCAAGTGCTACCCGATACGGGAGGCACAACAAGGGAAAGACAACTACAGAAAGGCAACTGGTTACAGGAGAGTGTGTCAGTGACTAGTACGCCGATAGGAGGGTACGACTCCTTTCGGTGCCTTATGTGACAAGGCGATCAGAGTTCCAGGTGGTCCATGTGGACTACTACAGAGGCGGGAGATTTCTGCCGATCGGAGGACAACTGTCAATCCCGACAGTCCCAGTGAGACCAGGAGCTGCACAGACATCATCCAAGACAGGAGGTGAAGACTGCGCTAGCTGTGAGGTAACGTCACTGGGCAAGCCTCGGGACAAGGTATATCTCTACAAACCATCCTTCCTACTGTATAGATGTTGACGTGATTCCTTTATTTTGGGTTTGGTGAGAAGAAATTTTTGTTTTTGCTCCTTCTTTGTTTCCCCTAAAACCCAACATTCAACTTAGAGTATCATCCAGTCAACATCTCTTAGGGTGTCGACCTTGCTATCCCTTTGAGTATCGGCCATTGCTCACTATGGGATATTGACCTCTAGGGATTATATTGTATTGGATGAACCATCATTCAATGCCTTATATTTTTGCACCTATCAGTCTCAACACTACTTGGTGGATCGACCAAGGCTTCTAAGAAAGTATTGTCTATACTTTCACAATGTATGTTGAGCTAAGGGTGTTTCCCATCACACATGCATTGGGTAAGAAGGGATATCAGATTGTGAGTGTATTAGATTTAGGGTTAGAGTAGACCATGTCGGCCTCTACACTCAACCAAAGTATCACAATTTGATATTCTATCTTCACTAGAAATTTCTTGGTCATGAGAAGATAATGCCTTTGAGGCATATCATTTTTAGAACAACTAACATATAGGCCTAACAACAACATATTGCTTCAAAGCATCACAACTCATATTGATGGAGGAAACATATGTGTCAACTTAGATATCTTATAGATATCAGCCTGCCATATTCTTAGCATTAGGTCAAAGGTTAAACACTAAAGAGAATAGTATTCCTACACAAGAAATCAACCCAAAAGGATAGGAGTTCATATGTATCGGTTTCCATACTTATACCCTTGTATCGGGTTAGGATTTCCCACAAACCAATATCAGTTTGTGCATATCAGTTTCATCATCTTCAAGATCAAACTCTTTGTCCATAACTACTCATGTTTGTGGACCAAAATCCTATATATTCATCAGAACTCATAGAACCATCATTCAAACAAGAAAATCAAAGTAGAAAAGGAATCACCAAATATTGCATGATAGAAGATGAATAATAATAAATTTGGGTTCAAGTTATATAACCTACATCAAGATCAACTCACGAGCTTCAAGCTTCAAAGCTCTACATTCCATGGTTGAAGAATACTTATCAAAAGTCCAAGACTCGATCACAACACTTCTCTATGAAATAGGATACCATAGTTAGGAATTTGGTGAAGAAAGAAGAGAAGGACAAAATCATGTCCAAGAAGCATAGTCTTTCCAAGATTGAAGACGATCATGGATTCACCTTAGGAAAGATGCTCAACCTTCTCTTTGTTCCTTGAACTCCTAGGTCGTCCTCTAAGCAAGAAGTAGTAAAGGAGTTGAAAGGTTTACGAAGAGGTGAAAAGAGAGGTATATATAATTGGGGTTCATGAAAGAGAGTGTGTATAAGGTGTCATCACTATGTGCACTTAAGTGACACGTGTCCATGCATGGTAACTTCATGCAAACATAATTGTCTTGCCATGAAAAACTCTTGAGGATAATCCATAGGCATGATATCGGCCATTTGGGTATCTTGCTTGACAAGATATCATCACCCAATCTTGCTTTATGTGCAAACCGATACCACTTTTGCAAGGAACATGCAAACCATTAGGCTTCACTTACTTGCGGTGCTTAGCCCATCCTGAACACCTTTAAAGGTTAAAAAAACTGATATGGGACCTCCTCTATGGCTTTCAAGATGATAGGAACTCCCATATACACTTCAAAACTTGATACAGCCTCATCTAGGGTTCAAGACACTCAACACTTCTTTGGTTCTTTCACCTCAAAGAGTGTTATCATTCAACCAAGACTCAATCAAGGTGTCCCCTTCTTTCTCTTTCCTCTAGTTGATACTAAGAGAGAGAAGAGACATTCTAGAGATGATAATTTGAACATAAACCCTTCAATTGGGTAAATTAAAATATTTACCAAAGTTATCACATAAGGCACAAATAATTTGCAAATAAGTTCAAAATTGAGAAATAAACTCTTCTTAAGTCTTAATTACTTTTCAAAAGATTAAGACAAGGTTCTAAGAAACTTACTTAAGCAAAGCTTCTAGGGTTTTCCAAAAACCAGGTCAAGGGTGTTACAAGTTATCAACCCCTAACAAGGATTTCATCCCTGAAATCTCAAGAGAAAAGAGAAGGGTACTTCCTCCTCATCTCTTCCTCCAATTCCCATGTGGCTTCTTCAATGACATGATGATGCTAAAGAACTTTTACAAGCACTATGTCTTTCTTTTTTAGCTTCTTGATTCTTCTTTCAAGAATCAACACTGGACCTTCCACATAGGATATATCCTCATCTAATTCTACCTCTATAGGTTGTAATACAATTTTTGCATCAGGGTGACATTTTCTCAACATATATACATGAAACACTGGATGTAGTCTATGCAACTCAGGTGGAAGTTCCAACTTATAGGCTACCTTTCCAACATGTGCTATCATCAGATAAGGTCCCATAAATCTAGGAGCCAACTTTCCCTTCTTCCCAAATCTGAGAACACTTTTCCAAGGAGAGACCTTGAGATACACTCTGTCTCCAACTTGGAATTATGAAGGTCTACGGTGATTATCAGCATATGATTTCTATATGTCTTGTGCAGCTTTCAACTGTTGTTGTATTACTTTAATCTTTTTTGTTGTATATTGCACAAGTGTAGGACCAAGAAGTCGGTACTTTCCTATTTCATACTAGCATAGTAGAGATCTATAACGTCTACCATATAATGCTTCATATGGTGCCATGTCAATGTTTTTCTAATAACTGTCATTATAAGTAAACTCTATCAAGCTCAAATGTATATCCCAGCTACCTACAAACTAAAGAACACATGCCCTAAGAAAGTATTCCAAAGTCTATATAGTCCTTTCAGATTGTCCATCTGTCTGAGGGTGGAAAGTAGTGTTAAATTTTAACTGCGTACCCAAAGTTGTGTGTAATCACTTCCAAAAGGGACATGTAAATTGAGGACCTCTAGTTGACACAATTGTTGTTGGGATTCTGTGCAACCGCACTATCTCATCTACATAAACCTGTGAAAGTTTCTCAACAGTGTATGTTGTCTTAACAAGAAGAAAATGTGCAGATTTTGTCAACTTATCAACAATCACCCAAATGGAATCGTAACCCTTGGCTGTTCTAGGCAACCCAACTACAAAATTCATTGTCACGTGATCCCACTTCCACTGTGGTATAGGTAATGGTTTTAATGTTCCCGCTGGCTTCTGGTGCTCATCCTTAACTTGCTGACACATTGGACACTACATAATGAACTCAGTTAAATCCTTCTTCAAACTAGGCCACCAATACATATCCTTTAGATTGTGATACATATTGGTACTTCCTAGATGCATAGAATACATAGATGAGTGAGTTTCTTCCATAACTATCTTCCTTAAGTCATTAACATCAGGTACCACAATTCTACCATGGTAACAAACTATTCCATCTTCTGACTCAAGAAAGACATCCCGCTTCTCATTGCCATATTCTGATCTGATCTGCTAAACCACAATATCATCCTATTGTGCTTCTTTAATATGTTGTCTCAGTATAGGTTTAACTTGCATCTGTGCCAACAATCCAGCAAGCAAAGATACTTTCAACTATACATTCATCTACCTTAAGGAAACTAGCATGTCCTGCTTATGACACACCAAAGAATTCAACTGTGCTTTATCTGTGAGTAAAGATGATGACTTTCTGCTTAGTGCATCTGCCACCACATTAGCTTTTCCTGGATGATAATCAATCGTTCAATCATAATCTTTGATTAGTTCCATCCAGTGATGTTATCTCATTTTAATTCTTGCTGCAAAAAGATGTACTTTAGATTCTCATGGTCAATGAAAACCTGACACTTCTCCCTATATAGGTAATGTCTCTAGATTTTCAAGGTATGAATCAATGTAGCTAATTCCAAATCATGTGTAGGATAATTTTCCTCATATTTCTTAAGTTGTCGAGAGGCAAAAGAAATCACTCATTTATCCTGCATTAATACACATCCCAAACCATTCTTTGAAGCATCACCAAAGACAATGTATCCGTTCCCTTGCTCAGGTAACACTAACACTGGTGCATTGGTTAACTTTTCCTTCAACAATTGGAATGAGCGTTGACACTTATCATTCTAGACAAAAGGATCATCTTTCCTGGTTAACCTAGTTAGGGGTAATGCTACAGAACTAAATTCTTTGATAAATCTTCTGTAGTAACCTATCAAACCTAGGAAAATGCAAATCTCTGTTGGTGTCTTGGGTTGTTCCCATTCTAGAACAGACTCTACCTTTTTAGGATCAACACAAATACATTTAGTAGATATAATATGTCCTAGAAAATATACTTCTGACATCCAAAAATTACACTTACCAAACTTAGCATATAGCTTGTGTTGTCTCAACAAAGTCAATGCTTGTCAAAGATGTTGTTCATGTTGTTAGCTATATTGATTGTATATTAGAATGTCATCTATGAAGTTCACTATGTACTGATCAAGAAATGGCTAGAACACGCTATTCATTAGATCCATGAACATTGCTGGTGCATTAGTTAGTCCAAATGACATAACTATAAACTCATAATGACCATACATTGTCCTAAAGGCTAACTTGGGTATGCCATCTTCCTTAATCCATAACTGGTGATATCCTAACCTCAGGTCTATCTTAGAAAACATTGTTGCACCTCGCAAATGGTCAAAAAAATGATCTATCCTTGGAAGAGGATATTTGTTCTTTATTGTCACCTTATTCAATTGTCTATAGTCTATAATAAGACTCATAGATCCATCCTTCTTCTTTACAAAAAGTACCAGAGCACCCCACGATGATGTACTTGGCCATATAAAACCTTTATCAAGTAACTCTTGCAACTATTTCTTTAATTCTTCCATCTCAGCAGATGTCATTCTATAAGGTCTTTGAGCTATTGGTTGCGTACCGGGAACTAGATTGATCTCAAAATCAATCTCTCGAGATGGAGGAACATCAGGAAATTCCTCAGAAAACACATCCTTAAACTCCCTGACAATTGGCACTTCTGGAATACTAGGACTTTCTACCTTGGTATCCACCACATGTGCTAAGAATGCCTCACAACCATGTCGCAACAATTTCTTAGCTACAATTATTGATAATAGACATGTTGGAAGAATCTTCATGGTTCCCTGAAAGGTCCATGTCTTATAACCATATGTGAACATAGCTTGCTTGAAACCACAATCTAAGACTACCTTATACTTTTCCAAGGTGTCCATCCCAAGGAATACATCAAATCCATGCATCTCAAGTTGTATAAGATCCACTTGAATGATGTGTTCTGAGAAAGAAAGAATACAAGGGAAGCATACCTCTTGTAATAATGCAGAACCAATTAATAGAGTTTCTAATAGCAAGTTATCTGTTCTATGACTAATAGGAAAAAACATCTATAAATCACTTCTCGAGTGATAAAGGAATGTGTAGCACCTGGGTCAATCAAAATAGATATGAAGCAAGATGCATATATATCAGAATGAAATAATTCCATCTGACTTGTCATGACTCGTGGGTTGACCACTGCTTTAGGCGGACTCATAGCATAGAATCTCGCTATTGCCTACTACCAACCACGTCCTCTATTACCTTGTGCAGATGAACCTACTTAAGACGCATGTCCACATCCTTGTCCTCATGCACCTCTACTAAACTATTACCTCTGAGAGCCTTGCTATCATCCTAACCAATTCCACAAATGCAACAGAGCTCTCTCTATTCTCCAAAGCAGCTGCAAGTGTAGTCAATTCAACATTCAAACCCTTTTCAAAACATTGAATCCTCTCCTGGTTTGTAGTATCCATGTGTGGACAAAACTGTAAAAGCTCCATGAACTTAGCTTCATACTCATTAATCTTCATAGGCCCTTGCCTAATCTGTTCAAACTGTGAGATTTTCTCATCAAGGTACATACGAAGAAAATACCTACTGGTGAACTCACATTGAAATTCCTCCCATCCGACCTCAACATTAGGCATTTTCTCTTCTTCAATGGCTCAATAGTGGCCAGCTCTTCCCTTTAACAAGTACACAACATGCCTAACTTTATCAGTTTTTTGGATGCTAAGGATCTGAAAGTCTTTTTCTAACTCAATGAGCCACAAATATGCATCTGTTGGGTCAATTGTTCTAGCATATTCTATGGCTCCCACATGGCGTAGCCATTCAAAAGTCTTACTAGAACTCAAAGTTCATTAGGAACTGGTGCCCTAGGGGTGGTACTGATATCATGTCCACCATATGTGTTACTGTCGTCATAAATTACCCAAACAGAGCATGGAAAGTAGGGCTCTCCAGCATAGTCTGATCCACCTTGGGATTCTTAGGAACTTATTCTTCTCTCGTATGTTCCCTTGCACCTCTTCCTGGTGTAGTAATGTTGCTCTCAGTAACATGTTCTTCATGTTCTCCAGATATCTTTGAGCTTTACTTCTTCTTTTATATAAGCAGAAGTCACTATAAGATCAACTGGATGACTCTAGAACAGACTCAATGACTTTAATCCTATGTCCCTATAGACTCAGCAAACCTAAGACTCTGATACCAAAAATTGTGACGACCGCTATCAAACTGACAACTTAATTGCATAAAACTATGAGGAATTAATCATTAACAGTGGATTATAGAAAATCACTAAAAATTAAAACTTTTTTTACCAAGAGATCCAATACTAGGAAACTCTTTTTAGAAAGAACCAAAGCATATATATACATCATGGTTTACTGGTACATATAATGTTCCATCACCTTGCAAGGATATGAGATAACAATTGCTTTACCAAAACATACACCAAAGAAACATTATTTGTCGAGTCACACTAGCCAAAATCTCATATTGATTATAAAACTCTTTACACACTATCTCCCAAGGACATGAGAGTATAGGGATGACACATAGAACTTTATATCTACAAGATACATAGCAACACACTCAACCTGAGATGTTATTGTTGTTCTGGCTGTTGTTGCCCGCTCTCTATTGAATAATATTTACCTTTTTTTGCACATCCATCTAAAAATTTGTGGAACCCACGAGTGAGACAACTTGTACCAATGAGAGATATAACTCCTCGCCAATAGTATTATTATCACAGTTAAACTTTTATGAATGAGAGAAGAAAAAACATATATTGAATTAAATAGTATAATTGTTGATTATGTGCAAAGAAGAGTAGTCTCAACATCTTATTAGTTCAGGTATCTACAACTGAGCAATAGATCATTTAATCACTTTTAGAAGGAATATGAAGAACATGTATAATTGTTGTAAACTAAATAGTATAAAACCAAAGCAAGGCATCAACCAATGTTTTCATGTTTGGTCCTTAAACAAATACGATATGTGACTGATTACATTTTTAAACATTCCATCTTATATGTCCTGTGGAGATGGGAATATACCTTCCATCTCCAACTGACCTCTGTGAAGTTAGCATTAGTACCATATAGGTCTATGGAAGAGCCAAAATCCATGACCTCTCCTTTCTCAGTCAGTACGAGAGTGGAAGTGACATTATGAGTCTATCTGCATTTTAGTTAGCCTTGTGTATAGAGGCTCTTCACTATAGAGATACAACAGTAGCATGTTCTCTGTCCAGGGTATGACCTATAGTCAAACATGCTTGTATATCTTGAGTCTTGGCCTGCATCCATACTCTTCTGGGGGTACGGCTTTACCGCCAATCCCAATGCTGCATTAGAGCTACGTCCTACAACCACACTCTTTTTAGTAAAATGGCTCAAGGCCAAATCTTGGTGTTTGAAGGAAGCAAGGTAATACTCGTATTGCACCCTTGCATATTCAAAAATATGTGCTCTGAGTAAAACTCATTTCATCATTCAGCAGATACTGACACTAAATGATTCTTTGGTCAAGGCAACTACATTTTTAGTTCACTTGATAGATTAATTGCATTACAACATCTTTTAGCATCAATCAAGTTACAAGCATGAATTATAGATAAATGCTATACAGAAAGGTGTAACATATTTTCAAGAGATCTTGTATCAATTGGTACATATTTGGCTACACTCATCCTGGGATCTCAGTCCCCTGAATACTGTATTAGGAATCTCATCCCTTCAACATTATCATTATCATGATCATATGTTTTGGGCATGAAGTCCCTGAACACTTTGAGGTCAGGTCATATCATAGTTTGATGATGATTCATTGATTTCAAATGAATTAGTTCCACAATGTTAACAATTGATAGTTCCTCAATTTCAAAACCCTAATTGATGGTTTCTTGATTATAAATCCTAGTTCAATTGGGTTCAAAACCCTAATTGATGGTCCAATTGAAGGGTGATTCAATGGTTAAATTGATGAATGAATCAAGGATTCAATTGATAGGCAGTTCATTGATGGACACCCTGAATTGATAAAGTGTTGAAAGACCTTTTTGGTCCATTCGGTTTTGAGAAGGTTTGGACCAAACGATCTTAAGACCGTTTGAGTCCAAACAGTCTCAAGACCATTTGGGTCCAAATGGTCTCAAGACCATTTAGGTCCAAACGGTCGCAAACTGTTTGGAGACCCAAGTCCATTTGGTTTCAACACATTTCTTGCTTAAATGGTTTCAAAGGCAATTTGCCTAAACGGTTTCAAACCGTTTGAATTCTGAGAGACCAAGACCATTTAGGGTCTAAGTAATCAAAACCATTTGAGGTTTAACATGGCTAATCCATTTGGATATCTAAGGTAATTGAAGTCTCAATTGGTTAATTAAATTGGACACCCAATGTTACGACCCCATTTGAGCTTAATTGGTAAACTATGGTTTACCTAGACAATTGCAAAGATTAATTAGAATAATCATTCTTGAAATCTAATTAATGACGATAACACAATTAGGATGTTTTAACTATGATAAGAAGTCTAAATGTTCTTTTTGTCTTGAGAATTAGGGTTTGAGAAGCATAAACCCTAATCGGCCCAAAATAGGGTTTCAATGACATATGAATACAGAATTTGATAAGTAGAATGTCTCACTAAATGATTTTTAGTATTTTATGTGTAACTCTGATTTACTTCAAATTTGGATATGATTTAGATATATAAAATGTGAACAACATTGAAAAATATCAGAATTTTTGAAGAATGTTCTGACCTGTTGATCGGCCGAGTTTCAAACTCGACCGATCACATTTCCAGAATTTTACAGCAGTGTGGTAATTGAATTTTATCTTTTTATTGGTATATCCAACTGATCTCAAATTTTAAATGTGCTTGAAAAACACAATTTTGGACACTCTGTTAAATTGGCATAATTTTTGGATGACTTTTGAATCCCTACAGTAAGGGTGTCGGTCGAGTTTGTGCAGGACAAACTCGGCCGAATATATTCTGCAGACTGCAATATAGCAGTGCACTGTTTTATTTTTAATTATTTATTGGTAACTCCAAATGATCTCAAATTTTAACTGAATCTTTATAGATCAATTATTAACAACTTGCTAAATTCCCATAATTGTTAGAGAATGTTTGATCTCTTAAATAAACGAATTACAGTAACTTTTGTATAACTGAATATTCAGCCAATATAATTAAAGTTAAGTGTTGGGTCAATATGCAATTGACCCAAGCAGCTCAATTGACTTATATGAACGACCACACACACAAGCAGCTCTCATTCTTCGTCATTCACTCCAGAGAAACGAGCTCCTAGAGAGAGAGGGAGAATTAGGGCTTGAGTGGAGAAAGTGGGGGAATTGCTGAATTAGGGTTTTGCGATTCCAGGAAGGGTGAAATCAAGTAAGTTCGGATTCCTTGCATAGACTTTTTATGGTGAATCTTCTCTCTCATGTCAAGATTCCGTCCTTGCTCTGATTTGATCCAAGAGGATGTCGAAATTCCTTCTTTTCTCACCCTTTCTTCATAATTCCTCATTTTCAAGGTTTCTGAGTTGAATGGAAGAAGAATTGGGAGATTTGCTAGGGATTTGATAGGAATTCGAGATTCCCTGAGTTGAGCTGCAGTTGTGAGGTGTTTTCACACCTTAGGGTGAGTGGGTTCTTCCTTCAAACATTCTAATGTACGAATTTGATTATAGCATCTAAATCCCTAATTGCTTAGTATGTGATTCTAAAACCTAAAATGTCCGTTTGATTTAAGATTGTTGCAAATTGATATGATATGGATTCCTTCTCTGTTTTAAATGATTCTTAGATGGTAGATTCATATCAAAAACGTATGCAACACTTCCTAGTGAGAATGCTTTTCAGATTTATATCAAATGATGTAATTAGGGTTTAACCTAATTGAGACATCACTAGTGTTTCAACCTTATTGAAAAAGGACTAGTAATCCTATAATTGGTTAGGATGTATCTCATGGGTTATCTTAATGGAATTTTATTTTTGATAAATGATATCTCGGTAAATGATACGGAAAATCTAAATTTAGTTAAGTTTCCATGATTTCATATCTATATTGATTATATAAGATTTGTTGGAAACAGTCTTTATTTAGTGAATGCTTATATCTTATGAGATCATGATAAGAGCCATGTGACAAGTGAATGATGCAAATGAAACCCTAAGAGTAGGGTGTTGGCATGTGATGAATGAATATGGCAAATGAAACCCTAAATGGGGTGTTCAATGAATCATGTTATGGTGACATGAAAGGTCTCGATATGAGATGTAGTGATACTTAACTGTTGAATTGTATGTTTCTAGTGCATTTAACTTTATATGCTTGTTCTCTCTGAGTTGATATCTACATACTGCAGGGCTTCTTATATTTCAATATATATCTCATAAATTGCAGGTGATGAGATATGACATACCCTAGAAAGGGATGTTACTGAGATATGATATATGTTGAATACATGAGTTTTGACGTTGCTATGTGATATTTCTGTTAAATTGTTTATCTGTTAATCAGTTAATAGACCTAAGTGCCCTAACACCGTAGAACCCCTAAATGAAGGTCTGTTTCTTAGGGGTGAAACTCGTGTCCAACATCAACCGGTTGAGTAATTCTGGTGGCACGAGGATGGAAAGAAATGCAGTGTCTAACAACAATCGTGCGTGTGTCACGATGGCACTGGGGAAAAGAAAAAGAAAACTTGGTTATCTAACATCATTCGTGCGTGTGTCACGAAGGTAACCCTGTGACCCTCCGCCGGTGTACTCCGGTTAAAGGAGGAGTTGGGAGCACACGTGGTTGTGCATTGAGGCCGTAGAGCCTATGTTCTGGCCGGAGAGCCAGGGGTCCTGTAGCAGAGCAGGGCTGGCGTCAGACTTAGCATTTCCCGGGTGTGTCGCTAAGTCTTGTACGGTGGGACCGTAGCATGAACTTGTTGCGGATCTTTATATGCAGAGTACACTGCATATATTTAGGGCATAATCTAAAATATGATCATATAGGTTCACAGAGTTCCTTATAAATGAAAGAGTTAAGGAAGACTAGAAGCATAGTCTTCTTGTAGTTATTCTTTGGATGCAATATTTACATTCTTTGTTATTTCAATTATATTGTTTTAGAACTGCTCAGTGTAGTATTTACTGTTGTTAAATTTCATATCGTTTATTCAAATTATATCTGTAATCACATTAGTGCATTAGTCTATTTCCATGAAGTACTCATTCACTGAGCGAGTAGGCTCACCCCTCTACTCAAACATTTTAGGGTTAACCGCGTGGACTTGAAGATGATCAGAGCGTCAGAGTAGATCTGCCACAGGAGTCAAGTATGAGATTAGTTGAGTCAGTCGGTCCTTGTCACTCTAGGTCCTCAGTAAGAGTTTAGAGAGAGAGTTGTAATTACAATGTGTAATATTGTTCCTCTTTGATATGTATGCTAATTAGCAAGTTTAATGTGCTTAATGTGTGAAAGACATCGTGAATGCTTACACCTGTATCTTTACTATTGAAGTCTGATTAGTAAAGAAATGTTCTGATTCCCTTGTTAAGATGTTTTATGTGGTTCAATGCGATGAAACAAGAGTTTTTAAGAAAAGAAAAAGTTAAGGGTGTTCTTTGTGTTAAATATAAATCCCATCTTATGCCCTAATCTCATGATTTGAGGAAATTGTGAGATCGGGGTGTAACAGCTTGGTATCAAAGCTTAGGGTGAGTTGTCAAGGACCATTAAGTTAGTAAGTTAGAGTCCTATGTGTGGCAGATAGGAGATGTTTGATGTTATCTTTGGGGATTTGAGTATTTGGATATCCTGGCCCGATATCTGAGTACTTGGATCAACCAGTACAAGCTACTCTGTCTATTCTCTCACGTATACCCTGGCCAGGTATACAGTGGAAGAATGGGCTAGAGATGAACCCTAGAAATGTTAGGGTTAGAAAATGAGAAGAGAAACAAGAATTAAGAGCATAAATGTAAAAGGAGATAGAACTTACATTTCATAATGTTGTTTTTGTTGGAAATGTATAGAAATGCTCTTATATGTTTGAATTGAAATGTTCAATACTTTGAAATATGGGTCTTTAATATCTGTTGTATACTATGCAATTGTAGCATTTATTGATTTCATTCTTTATAACAAGTAGACTAGAATTGACCTTTGAATGAGCTTTTGTTTCTATGGTTTTGCCCGCTGATTCGAGTGAAATTGACATCAGCAGGTCTGTTTAGGTTTTCAGTCTGTGCGCGGTTCGGCCGAGTTTGTGTTTTGGTCGGCCGAGTTCCTTGTCTAGGATTTCAAACAACATTTTGGTCGGCCGAGTTTGGTCTTGAATCGGCCGAGTTTCTTTGTAGGTAAACAAGTAGTGTTTCGATCGGCCGAGTTCCCCAGAGGATCGGCCGAGTTTCCTGCTGATCGGCCGAAGTTGGTCGGCCGAGTTTCAGAATCTGGAAGGCGATCGGCCGAGTTCCAGAGTGATCGGCCGAGTTTCTGAGCTGTGAGTGGCAGTTCAAGAAGAATGTAATCCTTTATAGTTCCTGGCTTCAGGATTTTAGGTTTGGCCTGGTCCGGTTGGTAGAATGCGTTATTAGGATCTAATGAATCCTATCAATAGTATAATAAGAATAGAATTTGAATGATTAGACCCACATCAGAGTAAGAATGTACATACAGTAAGATGTTGAAACATATGGGCAAGATCAGAAAAAAACTAAGAATTAGTTGAAACTGATATCTGAGGTTTAACTTTGGGGTCTCAAATGTGAAACCCTTAATTGGGAATAATAGAACATGATAAGAAGTTCATAATCAGTTTATTGATTAATATTACATGAACTATACATATGAAATATAGAAAAGATATGTGAAATGTATGTATGGTTCAAGATAGCAAGAATCAATCATGAAGAATGAATCATAGAATAGAGTATAATGCTTTTATGAACTCTAAAGAAAAGGCTAAGTAGAAGAATAGAGTTGAGCTTTCAATAGGTCCATAGAAGTAAAGAGTCTTCAAAAGAGTAAAAGTGAAGAGAATCGTATGAACATGTAATTCATAAGACTAGAACAACAAACTAGTTTCTAAGCAAAGAACATAGGTGTAGTTTAACGAATGAATAAATCATACAAAGGTAGACTGTATTCAGGAAGGAAAAACTTGATTGAAGGAGAAACTATGTTTGATCCATGCATGATCACCTTGATTTAAAAATGAAGAATATGTAATGTATTCAACATGAGGAAAAACTAATAGAAGGACTATTAATTTAGAACGTTAACTTCACAATAGTATAAAGATAAAGGAGGAAATATGTGCAACATGGTATACATGACCATACATATGAATAAGCAACATGGTCATAAGAGAAAAATTTAGAATTTAAGATGACAGGTTAAAGAGTAGTATATGGTAAGAGGGCTATGAAACGTAAGAAAGGGTTTGAATGATGATGGAGAAGTTATAAAATAAAGAGGTTGTGAGATTCAAGAAAGTGCTAATTAATCAAATATCTCTGTTGATAACTAAGTAAATCTACATACGAGAATGTATTAAGGGAATGTTTGAATACAAGTATTCCAAGTCTTAAAATCATCTTCTCTTTCATATATTCCTTAATAAGAGCAAGGGGGAGTGAAATGATAAGAGAAAATGAATCATATACGGTGCATAACTACCTTGGTGGGGTCATCTAGTGAATGTAATAGTGACATACTATATGATGAAGTGCGATAAGAAATAAAATTCGTGTGTGATAGCAAGAATGATGAATAATCTATTCCTATCTTAAATGCTTCAATGTTAATGATGTTTATTGTATATAATCATATGATAAGGATAGGTAGCAAAAGGTAAAGAAGTAATGAATGAGCAGAGAGATATGGGAAAACACTAGCTTTGTGTAATATGTAAATTTGTTTTTACATGTATGATTTGTTGAAGGCATATTAAGGTATGAAAGTTGGTTCTACATATGATTTCAGTGTATTTGTGCAAGCTATGTGTTAATTAAAGGTGTATGATAGTTGTAGTAATTCATACATGATATGCATCTTACTATTGTGTATTTGTGACATGGTGATACGGTTTGGATGATGTCATAACACATGGAGGGATATCCTGAATAAGGTAGTTATACCTATTCACTCATATTAATAGAAAGGGTTGATAATCAGATTGTTTGAACAAGTAACCCTAATGAGGTGTAGCTTGTTATACCTAGCTCTAATATAACTGAGTGATGATAATTGAATATGATTAATGCTTGAATGACTGATACAATCATGGATTACCTTATTACTGTTGTTGAAACCCTAAAATGATATAATGTGATGGTTACACTTTGAATTGTGTGTGGGCCCATAACCCACAAGTCCCAGGATCGAAACAGGATAGTATGGAATGAGGTGGTAATGCTTCACCTCATGCATCCATGACCCAATGGGGATGCCAAGCGTAGTATTGTGCAATTGATTGTTGAATCTAGTCTTTTAATTTAAGACTGTTTTGCTATCTGAGTAGCATGTATTAAAGTTTAAAACAGCATGGTGAACTTGCTTTTGTCACTTAAAGATGATACAGAACAATAGAACTCTCTGAACAGCATAAGTTGAGATAGTTGTATCAGAGTTGTGCAGTGAAAGCGTGGTGGTTTATCTTTACATTCTATGTTTGACTGTGGCATAAAGAATTTGCTTGATATCATTGAGAACTATTTGAAATATGTTGTGACTTAGTAAAGAATTAAAAGACCTAATGTTGAAAACTACATTCAGGTATGAAATACAAGAGTATAATGACATGGAAGGCTTTAGAAGCTTAGAATAACCTTGAATGTATCTTTCTTGTAGGTTTATGTTTCGAGGACGAAACATTCTAAGGGGGGAAGAGTTGTTACGACCCCATTTGAGCTTAATTGGTAAACTATGGTTTACCTAGACAATTGCAAAGATTAATTAGAATAATCATTCTTGAAATCTAATTAATGACGATAACACAATTAGGATGTTTTAACTATGATAAGAAGTCTAAATGTTCTTTTTGTCTTGAGAATTAGGGTTTGAGAAGCATAAACCCTAATCGGCCCAAAATAGGGTTTCAATGACATATGAATACAGAATTTGATAAGTAGAATGTCTCACTAAATGATTTTTAGTATTTTATGTGTAACTCTGATTTACTTCAAATTTGGATATGATTTAGATATATAAAATGTGAACAACATTGAAAAATATCAGAATTTTTGAAGAATGTTCTGACCTGTTGATCGGCCGAGTTTCAAACTCGACCGATCACATTTCCAGAATTTTACAGCAGTGTGGTAATTGAATTTTATCTTTTTATTGGTATATCCAACTGATCTCAAATTTTAACTGTGCTTGAAAAACACCGTTTTGGACACTCTGTTAAATTGGCATAATTTTTGGATGACTTTTGAATCCCTACAGTAAGGGTGTCGGTCGAGTTTGTGCAGGACAAACTCGGCCGAATATATTCTGCAGACTGCAATATAGCAGTGCACTGTTTTATTTTTAATTATTTATTGGTAACTCCAAATGATCTCAAATTTTAACTGAAGATTTATATATCAATTATTAACAACTTGCTAAATTCCCATAATTGTTAGAGAATGTTTGGTCTCTGAAATAAACGAATTACAGTAACTTTTGTATAACTGAATATTCAGCCAATATAATTAAAGTTAAGTGTTGGGTCAATATGCAATTGACCCAAGCAGCTCAATTGACTTATATGAACGACCACACACACAATCAGCTCTCATTCTTCGTCATTCACTCCAGAGAAACGAGCTCCTAGAGAGAGAGGGAGAATTAGGGCTTGAGTGGAGAAAGTGGGGGAATTGCTGAATTAGGGTTTTGTGATTCCAGGAAGGGTGAAATCAAGTAAGTTCGGATTCCTTGCATAGACTTTTATGGTGAATCTTCTCTCTCATGTCAAGATTCCGTCCTTGCTCTGATTTGATCCAAGAGGATGTCGAAATTCCCTCTTTTCTCACCCTTTCTTCATAATTCCTCATTTTCAAGGTTTCTGAGTTGAATGGAAGAAGAATTGGGAGATTTGCTAGGGATTTGATAGGAATTCGAGATTCCCTGAGTTGAGCTGCAGTTGTGAGGTGTTTTCACACCTTAGGGTGAGTGGGTTCTTCCTTCAAACATTCTAATGCACGAATTTGATTATAGCATCTAAATCCCTAATTGCTTAGTATGTGATTCTAAAACCTACAATGTCCGTTTGATTTAAGATTGTTGCAAATTGATATGATATGGATTCCTTCTCTGTTTTAAATGATTCTTAGATGGTAGATTCATATCAAAAATGTATGCAACACTTCCTAGTGAGAATGCTTTTCAGATTTATATCAAATGATGTAATTAGGGTTTAACCTAATTGAGACATCACTAGTGTTTCAACCTTATTGAAAAAGGACTAGTAATCCTATAATTGGTTAGGATGTATCTCATGGGTTATCTTAATGGAATTTTATTTTTGATAAATGATATCTCGGTAAATGATATGGAAAATCTAAATTTAGTTAAGTTTCCATGATTTCATATCTATATTGATTATATAAGATTTGTTGGAAACAGTCTTTATTTAGTGAATGCTTATATCTTATGAGATCATGATAAGAGCCATGTGACAAGTGAATGATGCAAATGAAACCCTAAGAGTAGGGTGTTGGCATGTGATGAATGAATATGGCAAATGAAACCCTAAGGATGGGGTGTTCAATGAATCATGTTATGGTGACATGAAAGGTCTCGATATGAGATGTAGTGATACTTAACTGTTGAATTGTATGTTTCTAGTGCATTTAACTTTATATGCTTGTTCTCTCTGAGTTGATATCTACATACTGCAGGGTTTCTTATATTTCAATATATATCTCGTAAATTGCAGGTGATGAGATATGACATACCCTAGAAAGGGATGTTACTGAGATATGATATATGTTGAATACATGAGTTTTGACGTTGCTATGTGATATTTCTGTTAAATTGTTTATCTGTTAATCAGTTAATAGACCTAAGTGCCCTAACACCGTAGAACCCCTAAATGAAGGTCTGTTTCTTAGGGGTGAAACTCGTGTCCAACATCAACTGGTTGAGTAATTCTGGTGGCACGAGGATGGAAAGAAAGGCAGTGTCTAACAACAATCGTGCGTGTGTCACGATGGCACTGGGGAAAAGAAAAAGAAAACTTGGTTATCTAACATCATTCATGCGTGTGCCACGAAGGTAACCCTGTGACCCTCCGCCGGTGTACTCCGGTTAAAGGAGGAGTCGGGAGCACACGTGGTTGTGCATTGAGGCCGTAGAGCCTATGTTCTGGCCGGAGAGCCAGGGGTCCTGTAGCAGAGCAGGGCTGGCGTCAGACTTAGCATTTCCCGGGTGTGTCGCTAAGTCTTGTACGGTGGGACCGTAGCATGAACTTGTTGCGGATCTTTATATGCAGAGTACACTGCATATATTTAGGGCATAATCTAAAATATGATCATATAGGTTCACAGAGTTCCTTATAAATGAAAGAGTTAAGGAAGACTAGAAGCATAGTTTTCTTGTAGTTATTCTTTGGATGCAATATTTACATTCTTTGTTATTTCAATTATATTGTTTTAGAACTGCTCAGTGTAGTATTTACTGTTGTTAAATTTCATATCGTTTATTCAAATTATATCTGTAATCACATTAGTGCATTAGTCTGTTTCCATGAAGTACTCATTCACTGAGCGAGTAGGCTCACCCCTCTACTCAAACATTTTAGGGTTAACCGCGTGGACTTGAAGATGATCAGAGCGTCAGAGTAGATCTGCCACAGGAGTCAAGTATGAGATTAGTTGAGTCAGTCGGTCCTTGTCACTCTAGGTCCTCAGTAAGAGTTTAGAGAGAGAGTTGTAATTACAATGTGTAATATTGTTCCTCTTTGATATGTATGCTAATTAGCAAGTTTAATGTGCTTAATGTGTGAAAGACATCGTGAATGCTTACACCTGTATCTTTACTATTGAATAGTAAACCCTAATTATGGGTAATTGAATATGGAATCCTAATTGGGATGAATAGTAAACCCTAATTGTGGGATATTGGATGTAAACCCTAATCTAGGGTGATTTTATGAGGAACCCTAATTTAGGGTGATGTTATGTAAAACCATGATATATTAATGTGATGTGGAACTCAAAGCCAGTGTGATGCTTTGAAATGTTATATGAAACCCTAATCTTGGGCAACATGGCGATAAACCATAACCCTGATCTGGGTAATGGGATGAGTATTCCCAATTGACTTGAAATGGGAAACCCTAACCCTAGTAAGGGAATAGTGGTGTTACCCTTGAATAGTGATGCTATATTTGTTTTGCATGGTGATGATATGAAATTGATGTAACTAATATCATCTGTAATAACCATGAAGGTATCATGAGATGATGAACATAGGCATGTATGAGCTATGATGTTTTATGCATTAAAATTGTTTAATGGGCCTTATGTGCCATACTATGCCTTGTTGCCTAGTAAGAGGTAATAAGAGAATTAATGGGCCTTAAGTGCCATGAGAGATGCTTGTGTAACAAGTATCATGTTTACTTTGGTCAGAAGACCTAAAGGTGATAGCTACCTGAAAAATTGGTAATAATACTCAGAGATGAGTCAAGGGTTTGAATACCGAGCACCATATGATTATGGCATTAAGTTTGTGAAGGGATGAGTATTCCCAATATTGAAATATGGGACTGAGATCTCAATGTCTTATAAAGACTAAGTAGTAACTGATGAAAACAGTCAATGTTTCCTTGTAGCATTTTGTCCTAATAAGTTATGTTTGAAAACTTGACTGATGCTAAAAGAATATGATAATGTACTTAATTAATCAAGTGAAATCCTTCCATGTAGAGCCCTGACCATAGATCCATCATCGTCAGAAGTTGGTGATGGTGAAATAGGTTTTCCTTCGGGAATTCCTAAGGAACACATATTTTTGAATATGTGGGGATAATGGGTGCTAATACCTTACGCCCCGATGAAGGGATTGATGTAAGATAAGTAATAAATCTCTCAATCCTTCATTAATTGTATCGGGATGGATGTATCACGAATCTCCTGATGATTATGAATGTCAGGTCGATATGAGATAAACATTAAATCTCTCGATTGCCGATGAGAGTGCAGTTGCCACTGTAACTCTGTAGCGAAGTTGCCAGTATACCCTGGAACGCTATGTTGAGCAGTTGACATAGTCTTTCCTGTAGTCTCACACTGACCGAGATGTGAGAGGTAATGGAATCCGGTTCTTCCTTTGACCTTGTATGGTATCGATTTCGACTTCGCAGTGGTCGGTTGGAGGATGAGCGGTATACCTCATCTCCTTAGGGCATAAATATGTTGAAAAGTGTAAACAACCGTGTAGAATATTTGCTAAGGTCAAAATACGAGAATCACTGGTTGATGTACATTAATTAGTATATCCTAGAAGAATAAAATGATATACATGTTTCTTCAATATCTTGTTGAATAGTGACCTACTGCTTTATCAAGTTATAGTTGAATTGTTCTGAATAAGCATATTGCTCTAATCAGTTTAGATATTGATTTATCTACTGCTGGATATATGTATGATTCTTCTGCTTAGTTTATTTATATTAAACTGCAATAATAATGTTTTTAGCGAAGAGTTATATCTCTCGCTGGGGCAATTTACAAATTGTCTCACCCCCGTGGGATCCAACATTTTTAGGTGGACGTGGACGAGGTAGAGGCAGAATTCCCATAGCTAGGGAAGAGCAACAACAGCAGCAACATGGACCATAGTAATTCTACAGGTGGAAATACTGGTGGTTAAGTTTTGGAATAGATAGTCTTATATGTCGTCTATGTACTCTCAGGTCCTAGGAGTGAGTGCTTTTAATATAGCGATCTGAGATTTTGGCTTTAAGCCTCGAGGTTTTTATATTTCTTATGCATAGCTAAGACAGAGCAGTTGATGCTTGTATTCCTCGAGAAGGGATGACACATGATATGTATATATATAAACCATGATGTAAATGTCATACTCTGGTTCTTGTTTAAAGAGTTTTCCTATGAATGTATCTTCTTGTAAATGGTTTTAATTTTTAGTGATTTTTAGTAATCCACTGCTAACGAACGCTTCCGCTTAGTTAATAACATTTTGTTCGAACGACAAATGAAAAATTAGTGGTATCAGAGCTCTAGGTTCGTTGAGTCTACAAAGACATAAGATTAAGGTTGTTGAGTCTGTTCTAGTGTTTTCCAGTTTATCTGATAAGTGTCTTCTACTCATATAGGAGAAGAAGAACTTAAAGATGTCTGGATAACATGATGAACACGTTGTAGAGAGCAGTGTTGTTGTACCAGGAGGAGGTGCAAGGGACCAGGATAGGGAGGAACCAGTGCCTAAACAACCCCAGTTCAATCAAGCAGATATGGGGAACCCAACCTTCCAAGCCATGTTTGGACAGTTTATGGCTACCATGACTCATATGACAGATAGGATGCCACTACCTGCACCAAGGGCACCAACCCACAATGAAAGACAGGGAGCTGGAAAGACCTTTGAACGGCTTCGCCGGGTAGGAGCCACAGACTATGCTGGTACAGCTGACCCAGTAGATGCTGATTTATGGTTAACCGAACTAGAGAACGCCTTCAAAATCCTTATGATTCCTGAAGATGAGAAGGTGAGACATGTGGTGTATCTATTGAAGGGGAGGGTTGGTCATTGGTGGACCATTAAGGAAGATAAAAGTCCTGGTGTTGATATCGGATGGGATGAATTCGGACAAGAATTCGTCGCTAGATACTTCCCCAAGACGTATCTAGATGAGAAAATCTCTCAGTTTGAGAGGTTAAGGTAGGGACAAATGAACATTAGCGAATATGAAGCTAGGTTCATGGAGCTTTTGTGGTTTTTTCTACATATGGCATCCACTGATGAGGAGAGAATTCGGCATTTCGAAAATGGATTGAACGCTGATTTAACCACTCATGTGTCTGCTTTAGAGAACAGGGAGAGGTTCGCGACCTTTGTAGAGTCCGTGAGACGGATAGAGAGGACTGTGATTGAGAAACATCAGACCAAGAGTAAAAGGGTATATACTCATTTCCAAGGATGGAGTTCTGGAAGCTTTAAGAAACCGAGTTTTTTTGTACCTACACCACCACCAAGGTTCAATACCCAAACACAGTGGACGTCAAGCAAGGGTAGAGGCCATAGCTTACCACCAAAGGGAGCTCACAGCTCAACATCAATGTTAGTAACAGGACCACTCAGGCCACAGTGGGGAAATATAACCTGTTACAGATGCGGGAAAGAGGGACATGTTGTGAAGG
Organism: Alisma plantago-aquatica; assembly: GCA_963693085.1. NCBI lineage: Eukaryota > Viridiplantae > Streptophyta > Magnoliopsida > Alismatales > Alismataceae > Alisma > Alisma plantago-aquatica. Next base: position 287,970,761 of record OY856412.1, on the reverse strand, counting down.
ATTTTCCTAAGAAAGCCAGGAATATGACCCAATTACCGAGGCAGAGCCAGCAAAGCTCTCAAAGGCCGCAGTTTGGCAGTGGTGCTAGAGGACGTGGACAAGAGTCTCAAGCTAGATCGTTGGCACCCAACAACCAAGCATAGGGTCAACGGCAAGCAACGGCTAGATTCTATGCTATGAATCAGCCCAAAGCAGTAATCAACCCTTAGGTTGTGACATGTCAGATGGAACTATTTTATTTTGATATGTATTCATCCTACTTCGTATCTGTGTTAATTGATATGGGTGCTACACATTTGTTTATCACTCGAGAAGTGATTCTTGACTGTAATATGACTGCCAGTCATAGAGTAGATAGTTTGATGTTAGAAACACCTTTGCTGGGATCTGTAGTGTTGTGGGAGGTGTGTTCTCCCTACACTCTTTCTTTTTATGAACATCACATTCAAGTGGATCTGATACCACTTGAGATGTAGGGTTTTGATATAATCTTTGGGATGGACACCTTAGAGAAGTATAAGGTTGTCTTGGATTGTGGTTCCAAGTAGGTTGTATTCATAGACAATGGTGACACATGGATCTTTCAGGGAGATAGGAAGATTCTTCCAACCTATCTTGTGTCATCTATTATAGCTGAGAAGTTGATGAGACAGGGATGCTTTGCATTCTTGGCTCATGTCATAGATACCACAATGGAGAGCCCTCATCCTTTTGAAGTTCCGATTGTTAGGGAATTTGAAGATATATTCCTTGAGGAACTTCCAGGTGTTCCTCCGCCCTGAGAGATTGATTTTGAGATTAATCTAATCTCGGGCACGCAACCGATAGTACAAACACCGTATAGAATGACACCTGCTGAAATGGTAGAGCTCAAGAAACAACTACAGGAGTTGCTTGAGAAAGGTTTTATCCGACCGAGTACTTCACCATGGGGTGATCCGATCCTCTTTGTTAAAAAGAAAGATGGGTCGATGCGGTTATGCATTGACTACAGACAGTTAAATAAAGTAACAATAAAGAACAAGTATCCTCTACCAAGGATTGATGACTTGTTTGATAAGTTGCGTGGTGCAACTATCTTTTCTAAAATAGATCTGAGGTCGGGATATCATCAGTTGTGTATTAAGGAGAGTGATATACCTAAGTCTGCCTTTAGGAAAAGGTATGGTCACTATGAGTTCATAGTTATGTCGTTTGGACTAACTAATGCACCAGCTGCATTCATGGAACTCATGAATAGAATCTTTCGACCTTTTCTCAATCAGTGTGTAGTAGTCTTTATAGATGACATCTTGATCTACAGTAGAGATGCTCAACAACATGAGAAGCACCTCTGTCATGCTTTGAATTTGCTAAGAGAGCATAGGATATATGCTAAGTTTAGCAAATGTGAGTTCTGGTTACCAAAAGTTTCTTTTCTAGGACACATAATATCTGCCTCAGGTATTCATGTTTATCCTAAGAAGGTGGAATTTGTCCTGCAATGGTAACATCCGAAGACACCAATGGAGATATACAATTTCCTAGGATTGGCAGGTTATTATAGGAGGTTCATTAAGAACTTCAATTCTATAGCTTTACCCCTGACTAAGTTGACTAGAAAAGTGGTTCCTTTTGTCTGGAATGACAAGTGCCAACAATCTTTCCAATTGCTGAAGGAAAGGTTAACAAGTGCACATGTGTTAGTTTTACCTGAGCAGGGAAAGGGGTACATAGTCTTCTGTGGTGCAAATAAGAACGGTCTAGGATGTGTGTTGATGTAGGATAAGCAAATGATTTCTTTTGCTTCTCGACAGCTTAAGAAACACAAGGAGAATTATCTGACACATGATCTAGAACTAGCTGCTGTGGTCCATGCTTTGAAGATCTGGTGACATTATCTCTATGGAGAAACATTCCAAAATTTCACAGACCATAAGAATTTAAAATATATCTTCTCACAGCAGGAGCTGAATATGAGACAACGCCGCTGGATGGAATTAATCAAGGACTATGATTGTACAATTGATTATCATCCAGGGAAGGCTAATGTAGTGGCTGATGCACTGAGTAGAAAATCAGCAACACCAGCCTTAGATAAAGTATAGTTAAACTCCTTAGTGTGCTTTAAAAGAGATATGCTTATCTCCTTAAGGCAAGACAGTGTACAGCTTAAAGTGTCATTGTTAGCCGGGTTGTTAGCTGAGATGCAAGTGAAACCTACTCTGAGATAGCAGATTAAAGAAGCACAACAAGCTGATATTGTGATTCAACTGATTAGGTCAGAGTATGGTAGTGAGAAATGAGAGGGCTTCCATGATTCCGATGATTAGGTAGTCTGTTACCATGGTAGGATGGCAGTACCTGTTGTCAATGACTTAAGGAAGTTAGTTCTGTAAGAAGCTCATTCTTCAATGTATGCCATGCTTCCAGGGAGCACCAAGATGTATCATAACTTAAAAGATATGTATTGGTGGCCTGGATTGAAGAAAGATGTAGCTGAGTTTGTTATGTGGTGTCCAGTGTGTCAGTAGGTTAAAGATGAACATCAAAAGCTCGCATGAACAATGCAACCTCTGCCTATACCGCAATGGAAATGGGATCAAGTGACCATGGACTTTGTGGTTGGTTTGCCTACAACAGCCAAAAGTCATGATTCCATATGGGTGATAGTTGATAGGTTGACAAAGTCAGCACATTTCCTTCCTGTCAAAACAACCTACACTGCTGAGAAGCTTGCACAGATATATGTAGATGAAATAGTGTGTTTGCATGGGGTTCTAGCTACTATTGTATCTGATAGAGGTCCCTAGTTCACGAGTCATTTTTGAGAACGACTTCATAAAGCTTTAGGTATGCAGTTAAAGTTTAGTACAACCTTTCACCCACAGAAAGACGGACAATCTGAGAGGACCATACAAACCTTGGAGGACTTGCTTAGGGCATGTGTCCTTCAGTTTGTAGGAAGTTGGGATCTACACCTGAGCTTGATAGAATTTGCTTATAATAATAGCTATCAACACAGTATTGATATGGCACCATATGAGGTATTATATGGCAGATGTTGTAGATCTCCTTTATGTTGGTATGAAACAGGAGAATATCATCTTTTGGGTCCTGAGCTAGTACAACAAATGACTAAGAAGATTAAAGTAATACAACAACAGTTGAAAGCTGCCCAGGATAGACAGAAATCTTATGCTGACAAATGTTGTAGACCCTTAGAATTCCAAGTTGGAGATAGAGTATACCTCAAGGTCTCACCTTGGAAAGGTATCCTGATATTCGGAGAGAAGGGGAAGTTAGCTCCTAGATTTATGGGGCCTTATCCGATCATTGAAAGGATGGGAAAGGTAGCCTATAAGCTAGAGTTACCACCTGAGTTGCATAGATTGCACCCAGTGTTCCATATCTCCATGTTGAGGAAGTGTCATCCTGACACAGAGTTAGTTCTGCAACCTGTGGAGGTAGAACTAAATGATGATATATCTTATGTTGAAGCACCTGTGTTGGTTCTTGATAGAAGAATCAAAAAGCTAAAAAAGAAAGACATTTGTCTTGTAAAAGTTCTTTGGCATCACCGTGGCATTGAAGAGGCTACGTGGGAACTAGAGGAAGCGATGAGGAGGAAGTACCCTACTCTTTTCTCTTAATGTTTTCGTTAATGATTTTGAGGACAAAATCCTTGTAAGGGGTGGATAACTTGTAACATCCCTGACATGGGTTATGCTTGAACCCTAGGTGTTTTGTTTAAGAAAGATAATTATATGCTTGATATTATCTTTTGAAAAGCAATTAAGGCTCAAGAGGATCTTATATTTCAATTCTAGTCCTTGAATCATGTTGAAAATAATGTTTTGATTGTATTGGACTAATGTGCAAATTACCTAAAACCTAGGGTTCAATATGCAAATTTTCACTTCAATAAGGTCCCTAATAATTTTTGGCATCTTGTAGAGGCAAGAAAATGAGAGGGGCATCTCATTTGAGCTACTTTGATGGAGAGAGAATCTTGAGATTAAAATAATCAAGATTTAAGCATAATTGAAACCTTAATTCTATTTAATGCAAAAATAAATAAAATAACTGAAGGGCCTTCAACCAAAAACTAGATGGTTGGATTTGCTCAAGTGTGAACATCCTTGTGCCTTGCAAAAGTAAAGGAAATATCTATGTGAGTGGAGAACCCACTCACATTAAGAAAATAAAAAGAAATATCCACTAACTTGTGGATGTTACTATTATATGATTAAGGTGCTTAATTTCTTTTCCCTTAATTCATGGCTAATGGAAGGGAATTCGGAGGTGAGGAAGATATCTTTGCATGCAAGGAATTGAGGGGGAGAGGCGGCACCAATTTTGGAATTTAAATATTTTTATAAGGCATTTTCTCTCTCATTGATTTTCTTATAAAAACACCTTTTACACCTCAGACCAAAGGCTTTTTCGAATCCACTTCTTCTCTTTGCTTGCAAAACGACCAAGGGAGATTTGGAGGATCAGGATGATGACCCCCCACCTATTGGTAAGATTCTTGACCTTCATTCACATTGATTTTCAATGCATGATTTCTTCTTATCTTGATCCCATCTTCAATTCTAACCATTCCTTTTCACTCAAAAGCTTGAGGAACGAACCTTGTGGTTTGAGAAAGCTTCTCCCACCATTGTTGATGTGGAGCTCCAAGCCTTGAAGCTCAATTGAAGGTAGGTTATATAACTTGAACCCCTATTCATTGTTATTGAATTCAAATTCTCAATCAATTATGTTCAATTGCTCTTCTTACAATTACTTTGATTAGTTGATGCAACTACCATGATAATGGTTGTAGTTTTCGATGGACTAAGGCTTGATTATGATGACATAATCTTAGGCACACATTCCAGCAACTTTCTTTTGCAAACAATTTTAAGACCTTGGTCCAAACGGTTTCACCAAACCATTTGGAGACCAAACTGTTTGCAAACCGTTTGGAGGTTTGGATTCCAAACCGTTTGGATGGGTTGACCATTTTGATGGGTTGACCGTTTGAGGTCAGGACCCTAGTACATGTTGGATGATGATCTAATGGATCCAATTGATTGATTCAATATATGGACAATCCTCCAATTAGAAACCCTAATCGGGTTAGGTGCTGAAATTTCAATTGGTTGTTTTAAAACTTTGGGTTGATTAACCCAAATGGTCTCAAGACCATTTGGAGATCACACAAACAGTCTCGAGACCATTTGGAGGTCAACCAAGACCGTTTAGAGGTCATCCAAATGACCTCAAGACCGTTTGAGGTTAGGTCATATCATAGTTTGATGATGATTCATTGATTTCAAATGAATTAGTTCCACAATGTTAACAATTGATAGTTCCTCAATTTCAAAACCCTAATTGATGGTTTCTTGATTATAAATCCTAGTTCAATTGGGTTCAAAACCCTAATTGATGGTCCAATTGAAGGGTGATTCAATGATTCAATTGATAGGCGGTTCATTGATGGAAACCCTGAATTGATTAAGTGTTGAAAGACCTTTTTGGTCCATTCAGTTTTGAGAAGGTTTGGACCAAACGGTTGCAAACTGTTTGGAGACCCAAGTCCATTTGGTTTCAACACATTTCTTGCTTAAACGGTTTCAAGGGCAATTTGCCCAAATGGTTTCAAACCGTTTGAATTCTGATAGATCAAGATTGTTTAGGGTCTAAGTAATAGAAGCCATTTGAGGTTTAACATGGATAATCCATTTGGATATCTAAGGTAATTGAAGTCTCAATTGGTTAATCCAATTGGACACCCAATGTAATTGGAGATTCAATTGGTCAATTATTCATTTGGATACCTCATGTAATTGAAGGACCAATTGATCAAATCTTTTGGACACCCAATGTATTTAGATGGTTGATACCCTTAGTGAGATTAATCATTGATGCATAATGATGCAATAATTCAATATATCATGTAAACCTTAAATGCATGTATTTGAATAAAGAGTAGGCTCAATCTAGTCAAGAATTGAGTAATGGACATCCTAAATAGGAAGAGAGAGAGAAAGATTCATACATGTAAGATAATCATGTAGCAATCAAGTCTAACACCTTCGAAATGAGTATAGTACACAATTAGGGTATGATCCTTGACAAAGAGATCATAAAACCCTAATTGAGTTGATTGATGAACTTAAACCCTAATTTAGGGCAATTCTGAGTGAAACCCTAATCTAGGGTAATAATGAAACCCTTATTGAGGGTGTTGACATGAGTAATCCTAAATAAGGGTTATGAAATGTTAAACCCTAATTTAGATGAATAGTAAACCCTAATTATGGGTTATTAAATATGGAACCCTAATTGGGATGAATAGTAAACCCTAATTGTGGGATATTGGATGTAAACCCTAATCTAGGGTGATTTTATGAGGAACCCTAATTTAGGGTGATGTTATGTAAAACCCTGATATATTAATGTGATGTGGAACTCAAAACCAGTGTGATGCTTTGACATGTTATATGAAACCCTAATCTTGGGCAATACGGTGATAAACCATAACCCTGATCTGGGTAATGGGATGAGTATTCCCAATTGACTTGAAACGGGAAACCCTAACCCTAGTAAGGGAATAGTGGTGTTACCCTTGAATAGTGATTCTATATTTGTTTTGCATGGTGATGATATGAAATTGATGTAACTATTATCATCTGTACTAACCATGTAGGTATCATGAGATGATGAACATAGCCAGGTATGAGCTATGATGTTTTATGCATTAAAATTGTTTAATGGGCCTTATGTGCCATACTATGCCTTGTTGCCTAGTAAGAGGTAATAAGAGAATTAATGGGCCTTAAGTTCCATGAGAGATGCTTGTGTAACAAGTATCATGTTTACTTTGGTCAGAAGACCTGAAGGTGATAGCTACCTGAAAAAGTGGTAATAATGCTCAGAGATGAGTCAAGGGTTTGAATACCCAACACCATATGATTATGGCATTAAGTTTGTGAAGGGATGAGTATTCCTAGTATTTAAATAAGGGACTGAGATCTCAATGTCTTATAAAGACTGAGTAGTAACTGATGAAAACAGTCAATATTTCCTTGTAGCATTTTGTCCTAATAAGTTATGTTTGAAAAATTGACTGAGGCTAAAAGAATATGATAATGTACTTAATTAATCAAGTGAAATCTTTCCATGTAGAGCCCTGACCATAGATCCATCATCTTCCAAAGTTGGTGATGGTGAAACAGATTTTCCTTCGGGAATTCCTAAGGAACACATATTTTTTAATATGTGGGGATAATGGGTGCTAATACCTTACACCCTGATGAAGGGATTGATGTAAGATAAGCAATAAATCTCTCAATCCTTCATTAATTGTGTCAGGATGGATGTATCATGAATCTCCCGATGATGATGAATGTCAGGTCGATATGAGATAAACATGAAATCTCTCAATTGCCGATGAGAGTGTAGTTGTCACTGTAACTTTGTAGCGAAGTTGCCAGTATACCATGGAACGCTATGTTGAGCAGTTGACATAGTCCTGCTTGTAGTCTCGCACTGACCGAGATGCTTGTAGTCTCGCACTGATCGAGATGTGAGAGGTCATGGAATCCGGTTCTTCCTTTTACCTTGTATGGTACAGATTTCGACTTTGCAGTGATCAATTAGAGGATGAGCGGTATACCTCATCTCCTATGGGCATAAATATGTTGTAAAGTGTAAACAGCCGTGTAGCATATTTGCTAAGGTCAAAATGCGAGAATCATTGGTTGATGTACATTGCTTAGTATATCCTAGAAGAATAAAATGATATACATGTTTCTTCAATATCTTGTTGAATAGTGACCTGCTGCTTTATCAAGTCACAACTGGATTGTTCTGAATAAGCATATTGCTCTAATCAGTTTAGATATTGATTTATCTATTGCTGGATATATGTACAATTCTTCTACTCAGTTTATTTTTATTAAACTGCAATAATAATGTTTTCGGCAGAGAGTTATATCTCTCGTTGGGGAAATTTACAAATTGCCTCACCCCCGTGGTATCCAACATTTTTAGGTGGACGTGGACGAGGTAGAGGCAGAAATCCCATAGCTAGGGAAGAGCAGCAGCAACAACAACAGGGATTGTAGTAATTTTATAGGTGGAAATATTGGTGGTTAAGTTTTGGAATAGATAGACTTATATGTCATCTTTATACTCTCAGGTCCTAGGAGTTAGTGCTTTTAATATAGCGATCTGAGATTTTGGCTTTAAGCCTCGAGGTTTTTATATTGCTTGTGCACAGCTAAGACAGAGCAGTTGATGCTTGTATTCCTCGAGAAGGGATGACACATGATATGTATATATATAAACCAGGATGTAAATGTCATACTCTGGTTCGTGTTTAAAGAGTTTTCCTATGAATGGGTCTTTTTGTAAATGGTTTTAATTTTTAGTGATTTTTAGTAATCTGCTTCTAACGAACGCTTCCGCTTAGTTAACAACGTTTTGTTCGAACGACACATGACAAGTGTGTTGACTAGATCATGGACTAAGGTATTGTCCATACCATCAACAAGGATATCTGCCTCATCTTTAACTAGGATATCAGCCTAAGTATCGGCCACTCAACATCATTTAGGGTGTCAGCCTTGCTATCCCTTTGAGTATCGCCATTTCTCACTAATGAACCCTCATTCAACGCCTTAGCTTTTTGCACATATCGACCTCAAAACTACTTGGTTTATTGGCCAAGGATTCTAAAAACGTTTTGTCTATACTTTCACAAAGTATGTCGGGCTAAGAGTGTCGCCCATCACATATGCATTGGGAAAGAAGGGATATCAGATTGTGAGTGTATCAGATTTAGGGTTAGAGTAGACCATGTTGACCTCTACACTTAACCAAAGTGTCACCATTTGATATTCTATCTTTACTAGAAATTTCTTGGTCATGACAAGCTAATGCCTTTGAGGCATATCATTTTTAGAACAACTAACATATCGGCCTAACAATCACATATTGCTTTAAATCATCACAAATCATATTGGCCATCCATGTTATGAAGCAAACATATGTGTCAACTTGGATATCTTAAAGATATCGGCCTGCCATATTCTTAGCATTAGGTGAAAGGTTAAACACTTAAGATAATAGTAGTTCTACTCAATAAATCAACCTAAAAGGATAGGAGTTCATATGTATCAGTTTCCATACTTATACCCTTGTATCAGGTTAGGGTTTCCCACAAACCAATATTGGTTTGTGCATATCAGTTTCATCATTGTCAAGCTCAAACTATGCGTCCATAACTACTCTAGTTCATGGACAACAGTCCTATATATTCATTAGAACTCATAGAACCATCATTCAAACAATAAAATCGAAGTAGAAAAGGAATCACCAAGTATTTCATGATAGAAGGTGAATAATAATAAAATTGGGTTCAAGTTATATAATATGCCTCAAGATCAACTCAAGAGCTTCAAACTTCAAAGATCCACATTCCAAGGTTGAAGATGACACAACATAAATCCAAGAATCAATCACACACTTCTCTATGTAAGAAGATACCATAGTTAGGAATTTGGTGAAGAAAGAAGGAAAGAATCATGATCCAAGAAGCATAGTCTTTCCAAGGTTGAAGACAATCAGGGATTCACCTTGGGCAAGCTGTTCGGCCTTCTCTTTGTTCCTTGGTCTCCTAGGATCATCCTCTAAGCAAAAAGTAGTAAAGGAGTCGAAAGGCTTACTAAGAGGTGAAAAGAGAGGTATATATAGTTGAGGTTCATGAAAGAGAGTGTGTATAAGGTGTCATCACTATGTGCACTTAAGTGACATGTGTACATGAATGGTAACTTCATGCTACCATAATTATATTTACATGTAAGACTCTTTAGGATAATCCATAGGAATGATATCGTCCATTTCTATATCTTGCTTGACAAGATATCATCACCCAATCTTGCTTTATATGCAAATAGATACCACTTTTGCAAGGAACATGCAAACCATTAGGCTTCACCTAATTGAGGTGCTTAGCCCATCATGAACACCTTCAAAGGTTAAAAAACCAATATGGGACCTCCTCTATGGCTTTCAAGCTAATAGGCACTCCCATATACACTTCAAAACTCGATACAACCTCATTTAGGGTTCAAGACACTCAACACTTCTTTGGTTCTTTCACCTCAAAGAGTGTTATCATTCAACCAAGACTCATACTAGGCACCCCCTTCTTTCTCTTTCCTATAGTTGATACTAATAAAGAGAAGAGACATTCTAGAGAAGATAATTTTCACATAAACCCTTCAATCGGGTAAATTGCAATATTTACCAAAGTTATCATATAAGGCACAAACAATTTGCAAATAAGTTCAAAATTGAGAAATAAACTCTTCTTAAGTTATCATATAATGCACAAACAATTTGCAAATAAGTTCAAAATTGAGAAATAAACTCTTTTCAAGTATTAATTACTTTTCAAAAGATTAAGACAAGGTTCTAAAAAACTTACTTAAGCAAAGCTTCTAGGGTTATCCAAAAATACAGGTCAGGGGTGTTACAGCTAAAAGTATCCATTCTTGTCTAGGTCCCTAGTTGGATATTTTTGAAAATTTTGACATTAGTAATACATCAAGACTAGTATGTGTGTTGATTGATGAGTACATCTCGTTAGTAATGATATTATGAGACTTAAGACTCATCCAAGTAAATAGCATTACACAACATGCATTTCATTGAATTTTCCCATTACATATTATTTCAAATATATGAATGATCATAAAATATGAGGAGGTGTTCTCTATTAACAAGTCACCAAAACTGCATGGAGAATGAGTATAGATCCTAACTATTTGAGTTCTCTATAAAGATTCGTGAGAGAAATCACAATTGGAAAGATCGTCATGCCAATATGTCACAAGGAGGAGGGGTATTCCATGTTGAATGAGGAAGTGCCTTCTCATAGCAAGTCACTAACCCTAGATAGAGGATCAGATTTTAGAGTGACCTCTTAGAACACGCGATGCAAAACACAAACTAGAGGATCTAAATGCTAAGGTCACCCATAGAGGAGGGGGTCGTTCATATCATATAATCAAGCTTTGTATCACCGCAAGTTAGTGAAAGAACATCAGGGACGAGTTTAGTCCCTTATAATGAGAGTCCCTCTAATAAGATGTGGAAAAATCTCATCACAGAGGATCAAATTTTCCATGGGGACTGGGAAGGAGGGCCCTTTAATGTTAGATGAAAAAATGCTTTCGGGAGGATATAGGACCCTTATCATGATAGTGACCTCTCATAGAAAGTCCCTAGAAATTCTTTGATAAGAGACATGTATAAATGTATTATGTTCTTAGTTGTTCATAATGGAGACATGTATGAGTTTGAGGACAATCAGAGAACGTAGAATTAGGTGATTGCAGCAACCATCGCCCATTTGTAGAAATTGTTGGTGGAGTGGGTGGTCTGTGCAAGCTGGTTTAAGAATGATCACAAAAGAGATGTATATGTGTTTTTGGATGATCATCGCGCTAATATGCCTTTAGGAATGACTCTTAGAATGACTTAGGATGACCCTTAGTAGTAATTTCTCTCTCATCCTTTATGAAATGTCAAATCACTGTATTGAAAAATGTTTTGAGCGGCCTCTTAATCGATCAAGAGATCCAGCCGTTTAATGTTGCTGTTGAGAGCCCACTTAGTAGATTTAAAAAAAAAGGCCGCTTTTTGTCTGTTTAACCCTTTTTTCCCTGCTTTTTTCCCATTTTCCCCTTTTTCCTACTTTTTCCCCTTTTTTTAATATCTTTGTAAACCTCTAACATGAAGTAAATTATATTGTCCAAGTACATTGACTATAATATATTAAACATAGATACATTAAATGTTCTATAATAAGTCATAGTTCGAATTTAGAATGCATAATTTGAATGTAAGTCGTGATAATAGGTATTGATGTAATGTATACAAGTAAATTACATGTAATTATTATCAAATTAGAATGTATATGGTTAAATATACTATTGTAATGTATGACTGAATGATGATATGCAAATACAAAAATAAGCTAGTAAGGTATTCATGGTAAGTATGTTGTTTACTGTTTAGCTATATCGACATGTGATGCGAGTTATTGATGTATCAAGTATGTAGGGTATTTTATCCATGACAACTATTGTTTACTATATTATAGCTACAATCATTGTTTTATAGTTGTATTGTAAACTATTTGGGTGTTTTATATTGTTGAGTATAGTGTTTAGATATATATAAAGTTCCAAAAAGTATAGTATTTACATACATATATGTGTAGTTTTGTATAAATTTATATAGAAAATTAAGACTCATTTTTTCAAAAAATTACCCGCTTAATCGCCTGCGTACCACTTAACCAGTTACAAGGTGATGTTTGCACACTTACCGCTTAACATTTTTTAAAACATTGTGTCAAATTAATGTATTAATATATCACAATAAATAAACATTAGGGAGGAGCCATTGCCGATGTCATTATAGTGTCCTCTGACATCAAGTCTATTGAAATGCATTTGAGAGGATTTAGGGCCCATATCATATTATTATCATCTCATAGCTAGAAAGTCCCTAAAAATATATTTGTGAGGAGTCAAGGCTCATATCATGAGAATGTACTCTCATAACAAGTCCCCCAAAATATATTTGTGAGGATTGAGGTCCCATATAATGATAGTGTCCTCTCAAAGCCTATCCACAAAAATGCTTTTGGGAGGATATAGGGCCCATATCATGACAGTGTCCTCTTAGAAAGTCCCTAGCAATGTTTTGATTGGAAATATGTTTATATGTATTGTCCTCTTATCTATTTATAAAGGAACATGTATGAGTTTGGGGATGATCTCCGCATTTTTGGATGGGTACTTAAGACAACCATCGTCCATTTGCAGCAATTGTTATTAGGGGAGAGTGGTCTACGCAAGTGCTGCCAAGGAGGATTTGCCTCTGAGACAAATGCCCATTATCCTTAGAATGATCACAAAAGAGATATGTGAGTTTGGGGACTCTCATCATGCCAATATCCCTTTTATGAACGACTCTTAGAATGGCTATCAGTAGAAATTTCATTCACACATCTCCTTTATGAATTTTCAAATAATTGTATTGGTATATCCCCATGAAAATACAATTGAAAGGTTCCATGGCCAGTATGATGACGGTGTCCTCTCACAAAAAGTCCTTTGAAATGCATTTGTGAGGACTTAGGGCCCATATCATGACAATGTCCTCTCACAGCAGGTCCATGGCCTATATCCTAATAGTGTATTCTTAAAGCAAGTTCCTTGAAATGTAATTGTGAGGAGGTAGGACACATTTCATGATAGTATCCTCTTATATAAGGTCCCTAAAATGCATTTATTAGAAGTGGAGACCCCAGTTCCTTACTAATGCATTTGTGAGGTGTCATGGTCTTATATAATGACAATGTCCTCACTCAATAAGTTCTTGAAAATGCATTTGGGGGGAATAACGTGACACTACCCTCTCATAGCAAGTCCCTGCATATGCATATGAGAGGAGCTAGTGCCCATATCACAAGAGTGTCCTCTCACAAAAAGTCCCCAAAAATACATTTGGGAGGAGTCATGACCCATATCATGACAATACCTCCCACATCAAGTCGCTTAAAATGCATTTGTGGTAAGATGAGCCCATATCATAGCAGTATCCTCTCACAAAAACTCCCTAAAATTACATTAATAAGGAACTAGACTCCATAACATGAGAGTATCCTCTAACAACAAATCCCTAAAAATACATTTGTGAGTATCCATGGCCTGTATTGTGATATTGTCCTCTCACAGTAAGTCCTTAGAAATGCATTTGTGAGGTGTCATGACCTATATCAAGAAAATTTCCTCTCACACTAAGTCCATCACAATGTATTTGGTAGGAGTATTGTGACAGTTTCCTCTCACAACAAGGTTCTGGGAATGCATATGAGAGGAGCCAAGACCATATCATGAGAGTTTCCTCTCACTAAAAGTCCCCAAAAATACTTTTGGGAGGAGCCATGACCTGTATCATGACGGTGTCCTTTAATAGCAAGTCCCTTGAAATGCATTTGTGAGAATCTAGGGGCCATATCATGATAATGTCCTCTCACAATAAGTCCATAAAAATGTATTTATAAGGAGATGTTTCCCGCATAATGAGAGTGTCCTCTCATAGAAAATTCCTAAAATGCATTTTTAAGGAGCTATGGCCCATATCGTGTCAATGGATTTGTGAGATGCTACAACTTGTATCATGACAATGTCCTTTCATAGTAAGTTTCTAAAAGTACATTTGAGAGGAATTTCATGATAGTGCCCTCTCACAACAAGTCCCTAGAAATGCATGTGGAAGGAGTTACAACCAATATCATGGAAGCGCCCTCTCATAGAAAATCTCCAAAAATGCATTTGGGAGGATCTATGGCTCATATCATGACATTGTTCTTTCACAACAAGTCCCTTAAAATATATTTATGAGAAGTTGGGGCCTATTTCTTCTAAAGAATGTCATCGATTGCGTCCCTCATTTGGAGGGCATTGAGTGTGTTGCCACATGCCCATCAGGGAAGTTTGACGTTAACTGCGGCCTTGGAGTCAAATTTCTTGTAATGGTCGACGCTGAAGAACTGAGCATAGCTACCTGGAGATAGAGCCATGTGAGGTCGATGAGGGGTGACACATTCTAGGTCATGTCAGGATGACTAACCCACCTTAGTCTCCTAGATGAACTATTCGACCTTGTCAATGTCATTGAGCATCTCTTCATACATCTCAGGTGAAGACTCTCTAGTAGGATACTGTATGTGAATTCTCTGGCAGAGATGCCACTCGTGGGAGACGATCTTCTTTGCTCATTTTTTGCCCTTGTAGAAGTGGTCGAAAAGTCCATGATGGAATCCACCTTCGGACATGGTGGCCATGGAGTTGAAGGTTGAAACGGGCGTCTGGGTAGCATGAAACAGTCATTTGGGTGGACCAAAATAGGTGTTCGAGGAGGTTAAACAATTATTTGAATTGGTGAACTTTGCTGACTGAGGTGATTGAAACACTCAGTTGAATCTTCCAACTGGTCATTTCACCTAGGGGTGAGAGAACACTATAGCTCGGTGAAGAAGGTAGAAGAAAAGGATATCTTAGCAGGATTTTCAGGCACAGGGGATGCCAATCCAGAGGAAAAATAGGAAGCATGACTAAGGGACACTCGACTCATCGTAGTAGGAGGACAGTCTCAAGCCAAGTTAGTGATGGGGAGTGTAATGACCCCACCCCTTGACAAACCCCAATTAAGGAAGGCCAAGAAGCTAGAGCCACTATCCCCAAACAGGATCATACAGTTTTGTAAATAATCAAGAATAATTAATAAATTCTACCACTACTAATCTTAAAGAAGGATAAAAGAAATTATTTTCACATACCTTTCAAAAATAGGATTTCAGAAGAGCTTTACTCAAGGAAAGAACTAGCTAACTATAATCCTCCGAACATAATTTAGCCTTGTTCTTTTTCAATGTCACTTAAAATGAACATCCATTTTCCATTAAGTTTGCAGACATAAATGCATATTACCATAAAATGCTGAAAAACAAAATGTCGGTCGGTATAATAAATTATGCTGGTATGTGCTGGAAACCAAAAGTTTTCATATAATTGTAACAACATAATCACAAAAATTATTTGTTACAAAACAAAAAATACATTTTCTTCATAAATTCTTAACATTTTTTACCCAACCATTGTTATACCCTCTCTTAGGGTTTTGTACCTACAGTGGACACTAGGATACCTCTCAATTTGGAGCTAGGTACCTCATTGGCCACCCCTCAATCTGGAGCTAGGTACCACTACGTCTTCCCAACATGGGGATTGACCGCTTATGACCTTCCCAACCTAGAGCTTGGCCTTACCTTCCCAACCTGGGGCTTGGTTCTTTTGTCATCACCATGAATTTACTCATCTTTTCCAGAGGTGGCATGTAGGTTTGAGCAACTTATAAGCTTTATAAGGTGATAGCAACACTCACTTTATAGATTGCAAGAATTAAAGTTCATCCAAGCATTTAATTTCAAGCAATCGATGAAACCTCAGAAATCACCATGAAACTAGAGTGATTTGCCATAAGCATAACCACATACTTGATTTGGAAGTCTCAAAACCAAGCAAGATAGCTAATCCAATCAAGAAGTCTAATCAACCAAGCCAAGTAATAAATCAAGCAACTTGATCCTAAAAAGTATTTATAACACCTAGTGGTCATAATTGCAGCCAAACATCCTTTATTGACTTGGGATGCCATTCTAGGTTTTCTAAGCCCCATTAGGGTTTCCTTAGGGTTTCTTGGTTTTACTTTCTAATTTTACCCTTTTTAGTTCAACAAACCCTAAAAGCACTTTTCCATTCATGAAAACCCTAATTACTCCAATTATCCAAGTTAAGAGTCTCTATTCACAAATTAGTTCAAGAACATAATTTTCATGCCTTCTTGATTGATTTCCACTATTAACAACCAATAAACCTCACAATTATAAAAATTAAGGTTTCTAAGTCCATTAATGCACTTTTGTAATCATGGAACCCTAATTAAGTAAATTATGAAAAATTATCATCCAATTAGATCTAATCCATTCTTTTAATGTCAAAAGGTTAAACTTTGCTCATAAAAGTCAGGGAACATCATTAGATCCTTAATCTTCAAAACTTAGCATTTTTAATTAATTAAAATCATTAAAGGTAGCACCTTTACTTACTTTTCAAGTTACAAGTAGTGTTAGACCTTGAATTCATTTTTATTTGATTCTATGGATTTTTTTTTATCAAAAATCATATATTACATGTCCCCATCGGATAATCCTACAATTAGTTATATTTTTAACAAGAAAATCATTTTTTAGACCAATCATGGGCTTCCACCTAATTACTTAAGCTATTTTTGGTCACGCTAGCGGGGCTAGGATGTGACAATAGGCTCGTGCCATGGCAGTACTAGTGCTCACATGGAAACAAGGCGGCCAGAAATAAAAATGTGGAAAAAGTACAGAATGCCCTTTGCCTCTGCAACGCTCACGCAAGGGAAGAGATAATTCTCTCGCCTGCTTTCTTCAACCTCCCGTCTTTGAGCAAGCTTCTAAATGAGTCAACTCATTAGTTGATTTTTGAGTCTAGGCCTTCTCATCAGTAATAAAAAAAACCTTCACCTTCGCCTCGTTCTGCCAAACACAATGAGGGTCTCAATTTGCCCAGCCACCAACGGGGTTGATCAGATGGCAAGGTGGTTCTTCAGTGGCTAGTGAGACAGAGAAGAGGCGAGGGAGAGAGGCTAGTAAGAAAATTGGAGAAGAGGCACAAAGAGGGAGTTAGGGGCCTGATGTGAATTTTGGAAAATGGCTTTTGAGTGCTTAAACATTCGATCGAAGTGCTCCTAATTTTTTCTAAGCTTAATTACAAGTCATACAATCATTACAAGTGATTTACAACATGATTCTAATGGATTTACATCATATTACAAAAACGTGCACTTGTATTGACTTTGACTTGTCTTTTCTCCAATTTGATATGTACAAGTTAGGGAAATTGGAGTGTGTCTATACCTAATCTGAAATCACTCCAGTAGAGACATTAGACACCAATATGTGGAATGGTTAGTCATCATCAAAACACGGGTTTAGTCAATTTAGACATGAGTCAACATTGACCTAATTGACCTTGAGTCAACATTCTCCCCCTTTTTGAAGATGACAAACCATTCCATAAATGTATGGTAAGCTTTTAAGTAAAATCATACCTTTGGAGAAACCTAGGGGTTTCAATAGGACTAAGCTCATATACTCCCCCTCAATTGATGCACATGGAGTTCTCATACTCCCCCTCAATTGATGTTATTTCTCCTGCATGGTTAGCTTTCATAACATTTATAGAATACTATGTCTTCTACTCATATATGTTCTACACATATATGTCTTCTCCCATTTTACCTTCTCCCCCTTACATGGACATACTTCTCCTCTTCATGTAAGACATGCCTTCTCCCCTTTTTGTCAAAAGAAAACATACCTTTCTCCCCCTTTATCATTTCAAAAAGTGGGGTTATGAAGAAATAAGAAACATCACTTGTTAAAGAGAAAGGAGATAACACAAATATATATAAGTAGAGTAGAAGAGCACAGATAGGGGCTTGTCCAAGCATATAAAGAAAAGCAAGTTAAAGCATATACTTGAACAACCCAAAATGCAAGATGAAGTGTTGTAGAAAAACAATAAAATGCAATTTTGACCCTCAAGATGATAGAATTTTCCCAAAAAGCATTAGGGCTCATGGCAAAGAAATGAATCTTTCTTAGAAGGCCATTTCTGCATGAAAAACACTAGTCTTATAGCAAAAACTGAAGCTGGAACAAAATCTGCATAAAATCCAAAAATACTCCAATTTCTACATATAACATAGATCTATGTACACTACATCACAATGTTATGCAAGCAACTCAATATAGATATGCAATTCAAGGAACAGGCTTGAGCATGTATGAGACAAGATACAAGCATAGCATATAGATGAGCAAAGATGCCAATTATAAAAATGGTTAGAACTACATGTATGTGAACTACTAGTACATGATATCACAAGTTAGGACTACTAGTAGGATCTAGATCATAGAAAGAAATACCAAAAGGTACACAAGATAAAGCAAGCTATGAGTAGATGTAGAGGTATATCCAAACAAAAAGATATGCAATTTTAGAAGCATGGAAGGATATAACTCACATACAGATATGCATCATTACCAAAGGATGATTACCACTAAGAACCTCAAGGTTGTATCAGCATAAGATATACACCTATATAGATGTAGCAAGTTAGAGTACAACGGAAGAAATTTTAGACACAACCAAAAGATCCAGAGAGATCATCATCCAAACCTGCAAAACAACTCAAAGCAAGTAATTGCAAGATATAGATATACCAATTTAGAGCAATTAGAGAGATAGAGTTGTAAGCAAGATAGACAATTTAGAACATGGCAATATGCATATATAAAGGTACCAAATGAGAGTGCCAAAGAATAAGGCTATTGGTTGAGAAAATCTAGTTGAGAGGGAAATTCTCATTCAATAAGCCAAATGTATATTATGTGCACAATGTTATCATTCGAGTTCTGTGTATTGATAACTCGACCGATGACAGCTGTTGGCAACACCCATTGGTGCCTATCGGTCAAGTTTCAAACAGGACAAACTCGACCGACAAAGCTGCTTTCAAAAGGCACATATATTTCATAAAAACATATTTAAAGGCATGCTAAAAATACAAACCATATCCAAACATGTCTAAGCAAGTCAGTAATGTACTATAGAAGCATTACAAATAGTTTTTTGAGCAAGAGTGTGAAGAGAAACACAAAATACCACTTTTGACTCAAAAACTACATTCATAGTGCACACTAAATTGACAAAAATAGGTTAGAAATGGTTATAAGCAAGAAAACATTACCTTTGTTCTTACCATTCCTTTTTCCATTTGTTGTCACCTTCTACACATCTTACTTTTCTTCTTTCATGTGGATTGACAAGTCAATTTGCAATTCAATAGCTCAAGTAAACCCATTTGCAAGTACCTACAAGAAGAAAGATGAAATGGTCCCCAATCATGTTTTTGGGTCCGGAGGGGTTAGTTTAGCAATCCAAGTCCTATTGCTCTTGGGTGCTTTCCTAAAAGGACAAAAAGTAGAATAATGACCAATTTCATTGCAATAGTTGCATGGCCCATAGTCTTAAACTAGAGGATTCTCCATGGAATATTAGAGGTCCTTTACCTTTGTTGTTCCTTTGACTACTATCATATCCTAAACCATATCTACCAATTTGTTTAGTAGTATGGTGTAGGATATCATTAAGATTCCTTTTACCAACTAAGAATTTTTGCAAAGAAGATCTCAAACTTTTATTATCATGCATAAGAGAGGTAATAGTAGAAGATAATTGATTAATATTATCTCTAGAATGCAAAGGACCATTTTCTAAACAAAGAGCTTTAGTTAAATAAGAATTTGTATCAATATGAAGAGCAGCAACATCATTCTCTCTACTAGTAGAACTAGAACAAGATTCATGCACATTGATTTTAGCAAACAAGGAGGCATTTTCTGTTTCAAGCAGAACAATCTTAGAAAGATAAACACCATTTTCATATTCTAATCCTTGCAAAGAAAAATCTTTGTCCTTGTTTTCAAATTTATGAACATCAATATCGTGCATGAGAGAATCAATAATTAAATTATGCTCTTCATTAGAACTAGGCATGAGAGGTTGAGCTTCTAGAAATCTAATCTTATCAAGCAAGCTATCATTTTCAAGTTTAAGAGAGTCTACTTGGTTAAGACAAGCATTTTTCTCATCAAGCAAGCAAGAATTAGCATGTTCAAGATCATTTAATTCTACATGCAAATTATCAACAATTCTAGCAAGCTTTTTCTTTTTCCTTTTATAAGACTTAAGAGAGGCACAAGTATAATGAATAATAGCAATCGGAGATTCTTTATCTAAAGAGTTTAGATTTACCTCACTTGAGTCTTTACTTGTTGATGCTATAAGAGCAAAATGGTATTCTCCTTCATCACTAGAGCTTGAGCTTGATCCTTCACTTGAATCTTCACTTGAGCTTGAGTCGGAGGAGCCACTTGAGCTTGAGTGCCATTTCTCCTTCTTATTGTGAAGATGGGTCTTTTTGCCTTGTGGGCAATCTTCGTTGTAGTGACCCTTCTTTCCACATGTAAAGCACCAGATGGAGGAGGACTTGCCTTTGTATAATCTACCCTTAGAGTACATGGCATCTTCTTCAACTTGAGAGGATGGAGAGACTTGTTCCATGATAGCTTCAATTTGAGTCTTCATTTCAGCCTTCTTCATTCTCTTTAGCTCTTTCTTCTCTTGTCTTTCAACTTCCTCCCTCTTGTCAAGTGTGGCTTCATGTGCTTATAGATTTCCATTGAGCTCTTCAATAAGAATATCCTTAAGAGACCTTGCTTCTTCAATGGAAGTCACCTTGGGTTCCCACCTCTTGGGGAGAGTTCTTGTAACATCCCTGACCTGGGTTATGAGTTAACCCTAGGTGTTTTGCCTAAATATGTAATTAAACCTTTGTGATTAACTCTGAGCATGTAATTAAGTTTCTGAGAAACGTATATTTCAGTATTTGCTCCTTTTTATTTAAAGTTGTAGCATTGTTTTGATATGCAGGGACCTATGTGCAATTTACCCAGCAAAAAGAGGTTAGCTTGCAATTTGCACATGTTGAGATGTTCCTCTGATGTTGAGACATCATGAGAATCTTTTTGGTAAGTTTGAGGGATTTCCCAAGCTAGGGCACCAAGGTGCAGCTGTGGAAGCAATCCCGGTGCTTGAAACCCTAGTTTGGGGTAAAATGTAATTTACCCAAATTAAGGGATACAAATTGTGAAATATGTCATCCAAAGTATCTTTTTAGACTCTTGCCATAATTTAGAGAAGAAATGATGAGGAAGTCACCTCAGTTGAATTATCAGATTATGAGATATACCTTGTGATTGAATAATCAGGGTATATGTGTAATATCTCTTTAAGTATGTACCTCATTATTAGCTTGCTCTCCTTTACCTTATTTTCTAAGACCTTAAGAGAAGGTTTGTCCTTAGAATGAAGAGGAAGGGACGATCAAGTAAAGAAAGAGGGACCTAGTTGGAATTATGAACAACTTATGAACTAATGTTGAAAATCCTACCCCATGTATATAAGCTCTCCTTCCCTTAAGTTGCAAAGGAACTTACCCTTCGTTCCCTTACTGTTTCATTTCACAAAAGATGACCAAGGACTGCCTTGGAGCTAAGGAGGACGACCAAGGGGTGCAAGGTAAGTCTAAACCCCTCTTCTTGCCTAATTCCATGGTAAGAACTCGAATTCAAGGTCATCTTCATGGCTAACTCTTGAAACCCTACCTTTCTAGCCGTCTCTTTTCATCCTTCTTTGGAGTTTTCACCCTGGCCAACCTGTAAGAACCCAAGGACGCCATTAGAGCTTGGAGCTAGAAAGCTTGGAGCTCAAGGAGCAAGCCTTAGGCGGGTTTTATAACTCTAAACCCATGCTTTACTATGTGCATCTTTATATGCGTTTTGATGATAGTTCTTAGTATTCCCCTACTTTTCCCTGCTATTTTGCAAGCAAATCCATGGGATATTCGTACTGTTCTTGAGCTGGGAGATGAAGGCGTGATTTCCAAGAAAAACCCACCGCTTTTCACTTCCTTAAACGGTCTCAAAAGTTTGCTCTCTCGGTCTCAAGACCGCGAGGTGAGCAAACGGTCTCGAGACCGCGACAGGGCAAACGGTCTCCAAGACCATTTGGCCCCGTTTACTGGGCGTGGAACGTATACGAAACCTGTTCCCAATTATATAGGCTAATTACCCTCAAAATTTGGGAGGCTAACTCCAAAGGAATCGGGAGATATGACCTTTTTAAGTAACAACTTTATTTGAATTTATTCCTGATTTTCAAACGGTCTGAAATTGCCTTTTTGGGCAAACGGTCTCAAGACCGTGTAAGGTCGTTGACCAGGCGTTGACCGTATGCGATTACTGTTAAAAATTATGTTAATTAACAACTCACCAAGTTTGATGGTCTAATTCCAAACGGGCTAAGAGTTGAAGGGTGAATACTAGGGCTAACTCTAGGTAAAATCAGTACTGAAATTATGGTGACCTAATTAGGGTTTTTAGGGTTGATTGACCTAAACGGTCTCAAGACCGTTTGGGGGTCACCAAACGGTCTCAAGACCGTGAGAGAAATCAACCAAGACCGTTTGGAGATCTGGGGTCAAGGATAGTTGACCAATTGAAGGTACAACTACACCAAATTACATTGCAATAAAATATTGACACGATCATCAACTCAACGGGTCAGACCTTGATGAATTTGCACTAGAATCCAAAATTTGATGGGAAAACGGTCTTAAGACCGTTTGGAACTCATCCAAACGGTCTCAAGACTGAGAGGACAATCACCCAAGACCGTTTGAAGGTCTAGGGTTGAGTAATTTGACCAATTGAGGACCTAATTGCAAATAAGTTATCAATTTAATCAAAATTCTGTTTTGTGACTCAATCATGGTTCAACCCCTATCAAATCACCTTAGATTTTGATGAAATCTTGGGAAAACGGTCTCAAGACCATGTGGGGTCCACCCACATGACCTAAAGACCGTTTGGGCCAAGTTTGGGCCCAATTGGAGCTCAATTGAAGGGTTCAACCTTGTGTTGATGCACATTGTTGAGTGTTGATGGGTGAACATTGATAGATCCTAATTGAATCGATTTCAATCATAATTGGTCAACAATTGAGGGTCAATTGAATGACCAATTGGTTAAGCATAACCTTAATTAACCCAATCCATAGGTGGTCAACATAGATGGGACCTATTGAAGGCTTCAACCTCGATTGACATTATCGGTTGCATCTTTGAGTCTTGATTGAAGGACCAAGCGGCTGAGACCATGAGAGCCTCGCGGTCTCAAGACCGTGAGAGGGCTCGCGGTCTCAAGACCGTGAGGGGGCTCACGGTCTCAAGACCGAGAGGAGGCTTGCGGTCTCGAGACCGCGAAGGGTCTCGCGGTCCTGAGGTCAAACTAGCTAAACGGTCTTCATGACCCTCGCGGTCTTAACCTCAATTGGAGTCTTCGCGGTCTTGGATGCATGATGGCTCGCGGTCTTGGATGCATGATGGCTCGCGGTCTTGGATGCATGATGGCTCGCGGTCTTGAATGCATGATGGCTCATGGTCTTGGAATTAGAAGGAGGCTCGCGGTCTTGGAAAGTCAAAATGGGCAAACGGTCAACACTTTCAACCGATCTCAACTCAATTGATTATTAATGATTGAAAACAATCAATGTGATTCAAGGTTGACCTCATTCAATCATTTGATGATGTAAATGGTTCAATGTTGCCCAAATCAAACCCTAATGATAATCTAGGATAGTAAGGGGTTATTTGACTAAGGTTTTTGACCATAATGATGATCAATGGGGTGAATTACCAAAATACCCCTAAAGGGTCAATTGAGTTATACCTTGCTCAATTCAAACCCTAATTACATGAGAATGATGGTTTTAGTCATAATGACTCTATCCAACTTGATCTAGTCTAATGTTACCATCAACCATTAGTATGATGAAAGAGAAAGTACCCTAGCGAGAGAAAGTAACTCTAATCACATAATGGTGATGCTTTTGGCTATGTTAGCCTATGATGACTCAATCTAACATGTTTTAGGGTGATGTTGACATCACCTAACATTATGATGAGAGAGAAAGTACTTCTAGAGAGAGAAAGTACTTCTAGAGAGAGAAAGTACCCTTTTTAAGTGGAAACTCAAGTAAAGCATCTCCAATGCACATAAGTAAGCATAATTAGGGTATGGTCCACCTGGGTGAGGACATAGAAACCCTAATTATGATAAATGATGAACCTTTAACTAATCCAAGAGCATCAATGAAGATGTTACTCATACATGATGATGTTATGAGTTTAATTCACCTGGATGGGAATAGTAAACCCTAATTCAAGGGTGATGACATGTAATGTGAATAGTAAACCCTAATTCAAGGGTAATAGCATGCTTTTGAGTATTAAACTCTATTTGATTTGAATTAAAGATTTAACTCTTATCACAAGAGTAGGAAGTACATTCCTTATTGTTGTATTACCTTTATCAGATGTATTAACCATGCAGGTTCTGATATGAAGGTAATCATATCCAGGTATGGATGTTGATGTTATATTCATTAAAGGCATGTTGTTAGCCTTATGAATAAGTAAAGTAATTTGTTGCCTTGCCAGTGGCATCCTATGTTGATAATGGGCTATGAGAGCCATGAATACCATCAAGGTCATGCCTTAGAGATGACTTGTGATGAGGATAATGAGAAATAATGATTGATATGAGTTAGGCCTGTTACATTTAGTATTCTTCTTTTATAGCTGCTATGCTACTGTTATTGTTTGAAGAACAATGTATGCTGTTAAAGAATACTGAATGTACCTAACTAATCAAGTATAATGTAGAGCCCTGATCATAGATCCATCATTGTCAGAAATTAAGTGATGGTGAAATAGGTTTTTCCTCAGGGAACTCCTGGAGCACATACTTTTGAGTATGTGGGGTACATGGATGTGTAGAACCTTACATCCTAGTGTAGGAAAGTGATGTAGATGTGGAATCCATCCATCCTTCACTATAGTTCCATACCATATCAGTGGTAGGTAAACATGAAACCTCCTGATGATGAAGAAAGCATAGATATCCGTATCAGTGGTAGGTAAATATGAAACCTCCTGATGACGAAGAGAGTACAGAACGCCACTGTGACTCTAGAATAGCGAAGGACCAGTTTACCCTAGTGAGCTATAGTAGTAGAGACACAAGATGTCCTACAAGTGATCCTCTTACTGACTGAGGAAGGTGAAGGTCATGAGAATCCGGCTCTCTTAATGACCTATGTATGATACTGATGCGGCTTCTCAGCGATCAGTTGGAGTATGAGTGGTAAGCCTCATCTCCACAGGGCATAATGTTGTTTGTAAAACATAATCAACCATGTAGTATAACTTGTTAGAGATGACTCCAAGTTAGTTGATTGATGTTACATTGCAATAATGTTGATATTCTCCATATCTCCTAAATTGTAGAGATCTTGTTATACCTGCAACTGTTATAGAATGCTTTGAAGGCTTTACTGTTTAAAATAATCTTTGATGTTATAATAAAGCTTCTGGTGAAGAGTTATAACTCTCGCTGGGACAATTATGTATAATTGTCTCACCCCGTAGGCTTCAACTTTTTAGGTGGACGTCGGAGACGAAGGAACCAGCCTACAGGTGACCAGTCTCAGCAGCAGCAGCACCAGGGGCAGCAGTAATCTCAGGTGGAGATTTGTCTTGCCATGTGGTGTAGTTAGAGTCAGTCCTATGTGTCCTCTGTACTCTCAGGTCTTGGAGTCTTTTGTATAGTAATCTTGAGATTTTGTATCTTGATGTATATAATTACTCGAGAAGTAATTATCCTGAGATGTAAATAGTTTATCTATCTTTATGAAAGAAGCTTTTATGGATTCAAGCTCTTGTCACGAAAAGTTTTAATTTCCCGTGATTTTTGTCTTCCGCTGATTACCGATTCACTTCCGCTAAGTTTTAATCATGTTTATGTCATGGTTTGGAGATCAGAGCCCACAACTAGTGGTATCAGAGCTCCAGGTTCAGTTGAGTCTACAGAGGCATAGGACTTAGGATGTCGAGTCTACCTTTAGTACTCCTTCCTCATCTAATAGAATCTTCTGCTCCTCAGGAGAAGAAGATACATAAGAATGTCAGAACATCATGATGAGCACGTGGCAGAGAGTAGTGCTAGTACACCTCGAGGCGGTGCAAGAGTTCCGAGAATAGAACAACCTGCACCTGAGTCGCCAAGAGAGCCACCCCAGTTCGACCCAGCTGACATGAGTGATCCAGCTGTACAGACGATGTTCGGGCAGTTCATGACTGCCATGACACATATAACCGATAGGATGCCCATTCCTACACCTAGGGCACCTGTCCAGCATGAAGCACAAGGTATCGGTAAGACATTCGAACGACTTCGTCGTGTCAGAGCTACCGAGTACTTCAGAACTGCCGACCCTGCAGATGCTGACTTATGGTTGACAGAGTTGGAGAAGGCTTTCAGGATTCTTATGATTCCGGAAGCTGAGAAGGTTAGACATGCTGTCTATCTTCTCAAAGGCAGTGCTGGTCACTGGTGGAACATGGAAGAGCAGAAGAGACCTGGAGTAGAGTTCTCATGGGAAGAGTTTCGTCGGGAATTTATCAATAGATATTTTCCAAAGACGTTCCTAGATGAGAAGATCTCTCAGTTTCAAAAACTAAGGCAGGGTATGATGAACATTAGTGAATATGAAGCTAAGTTCATGGAGTTATTACGGTTCTGTCCGCACATGGCTGCTTCGGATGAGGAAAGAATCAGAAGATTCGAAAAGGGTTTGAATTCTGATATGTCAACCCCCGTGTCTGCCTTAGAAAACAGAGAGAGATTCTCTACCTTTGTTGAGTCAGTCCGAAGGATAGAGAGATCTGTGGTTGAGAAAAGACAAACCCATAAAAGATATCCATAGTTCCAGGGTTCTTCATCTAAGGATTCCAAGAAACCTAGATTCTCTACACCTAACCCTCCACCACCCAGATCGAGTTTTCAAACTCAATGGACACCAAGCAGAGGTAGAGGACGGAGTCAACCGCTTCAAGGGACGCACAGTTCTGCATCAGTGTCAGTTACTGGACCACCTAGACCACAGCAATAGGAGAAGAGTTGCTACAACTGTGGTAAGGTGGGACACTTGATGAAGGATTGCCGTTCTAGGCCTGTCGGTGTGACACAACAAACCCCGAGACAGAATCAATAGGGATCTCAGAATAGACAACATCAAGGAGCAGCTCGAGGACGTGGACAAGCGTCTCAAGATGGATCATCAGCACCACCTCAACACCAGGCGACTGCGAGGTTCTATGCTATGAACCCACCTGAGGCAGTGGTCAATCCACGGGTAGTGGCAGGTCAGATGAAATTTTTATATTCTGATATGTCTACATCCTGTGTTGTATCCGTTCTGATTGATCCGGGTGCTACGCACTCTTTCATCACTCGTGAAGTGATTCGTAAATGCAATGTGACTGTTAGCCATAGAGCAGATAGTTTGTTGTTAGAGACTCCGTTGAGTGGGTCTGCCGTTTTGCAGGAGGTATGTTCTCCCTGCATCCTTTTCTTTTCTGACCATCGCATTCAAGTGGATCTTATACCACTTGATATGCAGGGATTTGATATAATCCTTGGGATGGATACCTTGGAAAGGTATAGATTTGTCTTGGATTGTGAGTCCAAGTTGGCTGTGTTTGCTGACGAAAGCAGCACATGGATCTTTCAAGGTGAAAGAAAGATTCTGCCTACCTGTCTTGTATCAGCTATGGTTGCTGATAAGCTGTTGAGGCAAGGATGTTATGCATTCTTAGCCCATGTGGTAGATGTTACCAAGAAAGGTCCCAATCCTGCCGAAGTTCCTATAGTCAGGGAATTCGAAGATGTGTTTCCTGAAGAACTTCCTGGTATACCACCACCTCGGGAGATTGATTTTGAAATTAATCTGATCCCAGATACGAAACCCATAGCTCAAACTCCGTATAGGATGGCGCCTGCCGAGATGGCAGAACTCAAGAAATAGCTTCAAGAGCTACTTGAGAGAGGTTTTATCCGACCAAGTACTTCACCTTGGGGTGCTCCGGTCTTGTTTGTTAAAAAGAAAGATGGGTCAATGCGGTTATGCATCGACTACAGACAACTCAATAAAGTAACAATAAAGAATAAGTATCCTCTGCCGAGGATTGATGATCTCTTTGACCAGTTGCGTGGTGCAACAGTCTTTTCAAAGATAGACTTGAGGTCTGGATATCACCAACTCCGTATTAAGGATAGTGACATATCCAAGTCTGCCTTTAGGACAAGATATGGTCACTATGAGTTCACGGTTATGTCGTTTGGACTAACCAATGCACCAGCTGCATTTATGGAACTAATGAATAGAGTTTTTCAACCTTTCCTTGATCAGTGTATTGTCGTCTTCATAGATGACATTCTGATTTATAGTAAGGATGCTCAGCAGCATGAGCAGCATCTTCGCCAAGCTTTGACCTTGCTAAGAGAACATAAGCTGTACGCTAAATTTAGCAAGTGTGAGTTCTGGCTGCCGGAGGTATCTTTTCTTGGACATGTAATATCCGCCTCGGGAATTCGTGTTGACCCTGCAAAGGTAGAATCTGTTCTACAATGGGAACAACCAAAGACACTGACGGAGATTCGAAGTTTCTTGGGGTTAGCTGGCTATTATCGAAGGTTCATTAAGAACTTTAGTTCTATAGCTTTACCTTTGACCAAGTTAACCCGGAAAGATGTTACTTTTTCTTGGAGTGATAAGGGTCAACAATCTTTCCAGTTGCTGAACGAGAGGTTGACAAGTGCACCTATGTTAGTGCTACCTGAACAAGGAAAAGGATATGTAGTTTTCTGTGATGCTTCCAAGAATGGACTTGGATGTGTGTTGATGCAGGATAAACAAGTGATTTCTTTTGCTTCCCGACAGCTTAAGAAACACGAGGAGAATTATCCAACACACGATCTGGAGTTAGCTGCTGTGGTTCATGCTTTGAAGATCTGGAGGCATTATCTCTACGGAGAGACATTCCAGATTTTCACAGACCACAAAAACCTTAAGTGTATCTTCTCTCAGCATGAGCTCAACATGAGGCAACGTCGCTGGATGGAGTTAATCAAGGACTACGACTGTACAATTGATTACCATCCAGGCAAGGCTAATGTTGTTGCAGATGCCTTGAGTAGGAAATCAACAACATCAACCATGAATAGAGCACAACTAAACTCTTTAGTATGCTCTAGAAGAGATATGCTTATCTCTTTAAGGCAAAACAATGTACAGTTGAAGGTGTCATTGTTAACCGGTTTGTTAGCTGAAATGCATATTAAACCTACCCTAAGGGAGCAGATTGAAGAGGCACAGCTAGGTGATGCTGCAGTTCAACATATAAGATCTGAGTATGGAAATGAGAAGCAAGATGGTTTTCATGATTCAGAAGATCAAGTAGCTTGTTATAATGGAAGAATGATAGTGCCGGATGTAGACAACTTGAGGAAATTAGTCCTGGAAGAAGCCCATTCTTCCATGTATGCTATGCATCCAGGGAGCACCAAGATGTATCGGAATTTGAAGAATCTGTATTGGTGGCCTGGGATGAAAAAGGACGTTGTAGAGTTTGTTCTGAGGTGTCCCGTGTGTCAGCAAGTTAAAGCTGAACACCAGAAGCCTGCAGGAACAATGCAACCTTTACCCATATCACAGTGGAAGTGGGACCATGTGACCATGGACTTTGTTGTTGGCCTACCCAGGACAAGCAAAGGACATGATTCCATTTGGGTAGTTGTTGATAGGTTGACTAAGACAGCACATTTCTTACCTGTCAAAACAACCTATTCTGCTGAAAGGTTATCAGAGTTGTATGTTCAAGAGATAGTGCATTTGCACGGAGTTCCTGTCACAATAGTTTCTGACAGAGGTCCTCAGTTTACAAGTCATTTTTGGGAACAGTTGCACAGAGCCTTAGGCACTAAGCTGAGGTTTAGTACGGCCTTTCATCCACAGACTGATGGACAGTCGGAAAGGACCATACAAACCTTAGAAGACCTGTTGCGAGCATGTGTTCTCCAGTTCACCGGAAGTTGGGATCTACACCTAAGCTTGATAGAGTTTGCCTATAACAATAGCTATCAGCATAGTATTGATATGGCACCTTATGAAGCCTTATATGGTAGACGTTGTAGATCACCCTTGTGTTGGTTTGAGACTGGTGAGCACCAGTTGTTAGGTCCTGACCTGGTGCAGCAAACCACAGAAAAGATCAAAGTAATACAACATAAGATTAAGACTGCTCAGGACAGGCAGAAATCTTATGCTGACAAACGTCGTAGACCCTTAGAGTTCCAGGTTGGAGACAGAGTGTATCTCAAGGTCTCACCTTGGAAAGGGGTCCTTCGTTTTGGAAGGAAAGGGAAGTTAGCTCCTAGATATATGGGGCCTGACCCAATCATTGAATGGATTGGAAAGGTAGCATATAAACTAGAGCTTCCCCCAGAATTACAGAGGTTACATCCTGTGTTTCACATTTCTATGTTAAAGAAATGTCACCCAGACACCGAGTCAGTTCTACAACCTATGGAGGTAGAATTGAATGATGACATATCCTATGAGGAGGGACCAGTGTCAATCCTTGATAAACGAATTAAAAAGCTAAAGAAGAAAGATATAAGTCTTATGAAAGTCCTCTGGAACCATCGTGGTATTGAAGAAGCCACTTGGGAGTTAGAGGATGAGATGAGAAGGAAGTATCCTGCCCTTTTCTCGTAGTATGTTTTATCGATTTCGGGGACGAAATCCTTGTAAGGGGTGGATAATTTGTAACATCCCTGACCTGGGTTATGAGTTAACCCTAGGTGTTTTGCCTAAATATGTAATTAAACCTTTGTGATTAACTCTGAGCATGTAATTAAGTTTCTCAGAAACGTATATTTCAGTATTTGCTCCTTTTTATTTAAAGTTGTAGCATTGTTTTGATATGCAGGGACCTATGTGCAATTTACCCAGAAAAAAGGGGTTAGCTTGTAATTTGCACATGTTGAGATGTTCCTCTGATGTTGAGACATCATGAGAATCTTTTTGGTAAGTTTGATGGATTTCCCAAGCTAGGGCACCAAGGTGCAGCTGTGGAAGCAATCCCGGTGCTTGAAACCCTAGTTTGGGGTAAAATGTAATTTACCCAAATTAAGGGATACAAATTGTGAAATATGTCATCTAAAGTATCTTTTTACACTCTTGCCATCATTTAGAGAAGAAATGATGAGGAAGTCACCTCAGTTGAATTATCAGATTATGAGATATACCTTGTGATTGAATAATCAGGGTATATGTGTAATATCTCTTTAAGTATGTACCTCATTATTAGCTTTCTCTCCTTTACCTTCTTTTCTAAGACCTTAAGAGAAGGTTTGTCCTTAGAATGAAGAGGAAGGGACGATCAAGTAAAGAAAGAGGGACCTAGTTGGAATTATGAACAACTTATGAACTAATGTTGAAAATCCTACCCCATGTATATAAGCTCTCCTTCCCTTAAGTTGCAAAGGAACTTACCCTTCGTTCCCTTACTGTTTCATTTCACCAAAGACGACCAAGGACTGCCTTGGAGCTAAGCAGGACGACCAAGGGGTGCAAGGTAAGTCTAAACCCCTCTTCTTGCCTAATTCCATGGTAAGAACTCGAATTCAAGGTCATCTTCATGGCTAACTCTTGAAACCCTACCTTTCTAGCCGTCTCTTTTCATCCTTCCTTGGAGTTTTCACCCTGTACAACCTGTAAGAACCCAAGGACGCCATTAGAGCTTGGAGCTAGAAAGCTTGGAGCTCAAGGATCAAGCCTTAGGCGGGTTTTATAACTCTAAACCCATGCTTTACTATGTGCATCTTTATATGCGTTTTGATGATAGTTCTTAGTATTTCTCTACTTTTCCCTGCTATTTTGCAAGCAAATCCATGGGATATTCGTACTGTTCTTGAGCTGGGAGATGAAGGCGTGATTTCCAAGAAAAACCCACCGCTTTTCACTTCCTTAAACGGTCTCAAAAGTTTGCTCTCTCGGTCTCAAGACCGCGAGGTGAGCAAACGGTCTCGAGACCGCGACAGGGAAAACGGTCTCCAAGACCATTTGGCCCCGTTGACTGGGCGTGTACCGTATAACTGTTCCGAATTATATAGGCTAATTACCCTCAAAATTTGGGAGGCTAACTCCAAAGGAATCGGGAGATATGACCTTTTTAAGTAACAACTTTATTTGAATTTATTCCTGATTTTCAAACGGTCTGAAATTGCCTTTTTGGGAAAACGGTCTCAAGACCGTGTAAGGTCGTTGACCAGGCGTTGACCGTATGAGATTACTGTTCAAAATTATGTTAATTAACAACTCACCAAGTTTTATGGTCTAATTCAAAACGGGCTAAGAGTTGAAGGGTGAATACTAGGGCTAACTCTAGGTAAAATCAGTACTGAAATTATGGTGACCTAATTAGGGTTTTTAGGGTTGATTGACCTAAACGG
This sequence comes from Alisma plantago-aquatica, assembly GCA_963693085.1. Lineage (NCBI taxonomy): Eukaryota > Viridiplantae > Streptophyta > Magnoliopsida > Alismatales > Alismataceae > Alisma > Alisma plantago-aquatica. Next base: position 287,938,006 of record OY856412.1, on the reverse strand, counting down.
TCTCAAGACTGTTTGGGGGTCACCAAACGGTCTCAAGACCGCGAGGGCAATCAACCAAGACCGTTTGGAGATCTGGGGTCAAGGATAGTTGACCTATTGAAGGTACAACTACACCAAATTACATTGCAATAAAATATTGACACGATCATCAACTCAACGGGTCAGACCTTGATGAATTTGCACTAGAATCCAAAATTTGATGGGCAAACGGTCTTAAGACCGTTTGGAACTCATCCAAACGGTCTCAAGACCGAGAGGACAATCACCCAAGACCGTTTGAAGGTCTAGGGTTGAGTAATTTGACCAATTGAGGACCTAATTGCAAATATGTTATCAATTTAATCAAAATTCTGTTTTGTGACTCAATCATGGTGCAACCCCTATCAAATCACCTTAGATTTTGATGAAATCTTGGGAAAACGGTCTCAAGACCATGTGGGGTCCACCCACATGACCTCAAGACCGTTTGGGCCAAGTTTGAGCCCAATTGGAGCTCAATTGAAGGGTTCAACCTTGTGTTGATGCACATTGTTGAGTGTTGATGGGTGAACATTGATAGATCCTAATTGAATCAATTTCAATCATAATTGGTCAACAATCGAGGGTCAATTGAATGACCAATTGGTTAAGCATAACCTTAATTAACCCAATCCATAGGTGGTCAACATATATGGGACCTTTTGAATGCTTCAACCTCGATTGACATTATCGGTTGCATCTTTGAGTCTTGATTGAAGGACCAAGCGGCTGAGACCATGAGAGCCTCGCGGTCTCAAGACCGTGAGAGGGCTCGCGGTCTCAAGACCGTGAGGGGGCTCATGGTCTCAAGACCGAGAGGAGGCTCATGGTCTCGAGACCGCGAAGGGTCTCGTGGTCCTGAGGTCAAACTAGCTAAACGGTCTTCATGACCCTCGCGGTCTTAACCTCAATTGGAGTCTTCGCGGTCTTGGATGCATGATGGCTCGCGGTCTTGGATGCATGATGGCTCGCGGTCTTGGATGCATGATGGCTCGCGGTCTTGAATGCATGATGGCTCGCGGTCTTGGAGTTAGAAGGAGGCTCGCGGTCTTGGAAAGTCAAAATGGGCAAACGGTCAACACTTTCAACCGATCTCAACTCAATTGATGATTAATGATTGAAAACAATCAATGTGATTCAAGGTTGACCTCATTCAATCATTTGATGATGTAAATGGTTCAATGTTGCCCAAATCAAACCCTAATGATAATCTAGGATAGTAAGGGGTTATTTGACTAAGTTTTTTGACCATAATGATGATCAATGGGGTGAATTACCAAAATACCCCTAAAGGGTCAATTGAGTTATACCTTGCTCAATTCAAACCCTAATTACATGAGAATGATGTTTTTAGTCATAATGACTCTATCCAACTTGATCTAGTCTAATGTTACCATCAACCATTAGTATGATGAAAGAGAAAGTACCCTAGAGAGAGAAAGTAACTCTAATCACATAATGGTGATGCTTTTGGCTATGTTAGCCTATGATGACTCAATCTAACATGTTTTAGGGTGATGTTGACATCACCTAACATTATGATGAGAGAGAAAGTACTTCTAGAGAGAGAAAGTACTTCTAGAGAGAGAAAGTACCCTTTTTAAGTGGAAACTCAAGTAAAGCATCTCCAATGCACATAAGTAAGCATAATTAGGGTATGGTCCACCTGGGTGAGGACATAGAAACCCTAATTATGATAAATGATGAACCTTTAACTAATCCAAGAACATCAATGAAGATGTTACTCATACATGATGATGTTATGAGTTTAATTCACCTGGATGGGAATAGTAAACCCTAATTCAAGGGTGATGACATGTAATGTGAATAGTAAACCCTAATTCAAGGGTAATGGCATGCTTTTGAGTATTAAACTCTATTTGATTTGAATTAAAGATTTAACTCTTATCACAAGAGTAGGAAGTACATTCCTTATTGTTGTATTACCTTTATCATATGTATTAACCATGCAGGTTCTGATATGAAGGTAATCATATCCAGGTATGGATGTTGAAGTTATATTCATTAAAGGCATGTTGTTAGCCTTATGAATAAGTAAAGTAATCTGATGCCTTGCCAGTGGCATCCTATGCTGATAATGGGCTATGAGAGCCATGAATACCATCAAGGTCATGCCTTAGAGATGACTTGTGATGAGGATAATGAGAAATAATGATTGATATGAGTTAGGCCTGTTACATTTAGTATTCTTCTTTTATAGCTGCTTTGCTACTGTTATTGTTTGAAGAGCAATGTATGCTGTTAAAGAATACTGAATGTACCTAACTAATCAAGTATAATGTAGAGCCCTGATCATAGATCCATCATTGTCAGAAATTAAGTGATGGTGAAATAGGTTTTTCCTCAGGGAACTCCTGGAGCACATACTTTTGAGTATGTGGGGTACATGGATGTGTAGAACCTTACATCCTAGTGTAGGAAAGTGATGTAGATGTGGAATCCATCCATCCTTCACTATAGTTCCATACCGTATCAGTGGTAGGTAAACATGAAACCTCCTGATGATGAAGAAAGCACAGATATCCGTATCAGTGGTAGGTAAATATGAAACCTCCTGATGACGAAGAGAGTACAGAACGCCACTGTGACTCTAGAATAGCGAAGGACCAGTTTACCCTGGTGAGCTATAGTAGTAGAGACACGAGATGTCCTACAAGTGATCCTCTTACTGACTGAGGAAGGTGAAGGTCATGAGAATCCGGCTCTCTTAATGACCTATGTATGATACTGATGCGGCTTCTCAGCGATCAGTTGGAGTATGAGTGGTAAGCCTCATCTCCACAGGGCATAATGTTGTTTGTAAAACATAATCAACCATGTAGTATAACTTGTTAGAGATGACTCCAAGTTAGTTGATTGATGTTACATTGCAATAATGTTGATATTCTCCATATCTCCTAAATTGTAGAGATCTTGTTATACCTGCAACTGTTATAGAATGCTTTGAAGGCTTTACTGTTTAAAATAATCTTTGATGTTATAATAAAGCTTCTGGCGAAGAGTTATAACTCTCGCTGGGACAATTATGTATAATTGTCTCACCCCGTAGGCTTCAACTTTTTAGGTGGACGTCGGAGACGAAGGAACCAGCCTACAGGTGACCAGTCTCAGCAGCAGCAGCACCAGGGGCAGCAGTAATCTCAGGTGGAGATTTGTCCTGCCATGTGGTGTAGTTAGAGTCAGTCCTATGTGTCCTCTGTACTCTCAGGTCTTGGAGTCTTTTGTATAGTAATCTTGAGATTTTGTATCTTGATGTATATAATTACTCGAGAAGTAATTATCCTGAGATGTAAACAATTTATCTATCTTTATGAAAGAAGCTTTTATGGATTCAAGCTCTTGTCACGAAAAGTTTTAATTTCCCGTGATTTTTGTCTTCCGCTGATTACCGATTCGCTTCCGCTAAGTTTTAATCGTGTTTATGTCATGGTTTGGAGATCAGAGCCCACAGTTCTAAGGATCTTTGAGTTGATCTCTCCACTAGACATAGGATGACCTAGAACAACAAGACCATTCACAATGGTGTTGAGCCTTGAGTACATGTTGGCTATCCTCTCCTCCTTTCCCATCTTGAAGTTCTCAAGCAGCCCTTTGAGCATGTAGACTTTGATTTCCTTCACTTTATCTATCCCTTCATAAGTGATACATATCTTTCTCCATACCTCATAGGCTGTTTCACATGAAGAAATCCGGTTGAACTTGATGGGGGTCATGGAGGCATAGAGGATGTGCATGGATCTAGCATTCAAGGTTGCTTTCTTCAAGGTAGCTTCATCCCATTCTTCAATCTTTGTATTTGGTAGCATGTATGTGTTGTTCACCATTTGCCACATCTCAAGACTTGATCCTTGGATGTAGAATTGAAGCCTTCTTCTCCAATAGAGGAAATTGCTCCCATCAAAGATTGGTAGGCTGATCAAGTATCTCCCTCCTTGGTAGTCACCCATCTTCTCCTACTTGTTGAAGTATGCTTGGAGAAGCCCACTGTGATACCAATTGTTGGATCATAGATGGGTGATTAGATGCTTTAGAGGGGGGTGAATAGAGCTGAATGCACTTAAACAAAATTCATTAGACCTTCAAGATATATCACAAGATAAGGTTGCTAAATAGGAAATTTGTGTTCAACTAAAACATGCATAGCAAGGGAGAGAGAGATTGAACATACACCAATTGACAAGTTGTTTAGAGTGGTTCCACACTTCAAACTAGAAGTGAGTCAGTCCACTACCTAGAGAGGTCAACCTCTAGGATTTCTTAACCTTGCATCTTCACTATATTAATTATATGAGATACAATACATGAACACCAAAGGACTTACCTATCCAATACAAAGAGTCTTCAACCTTACCAAGGACTTACCCACTTTGCAAGGAGTCTTCTGCCTTCTTCCAAGGACTTACCTACTCTTGCACAAGTCTTCAGCCTTACAGGGATTACCCACTCTTTCTTAGATCTTACGCCTTTGACTTCACCTTCACTCGGAGAAGCTTCCACCAAGGACTTACCCACTTGATCAAGGAGTCTTCTACCTTCACCAAATGCTTACCCACTCTTGCTCCAAGTCTTCATCCTTGATCTTCACCAAGGGACTCCTTCCCTTGTTCTTCTTCACCTCTCTTAGCCAAGAGAGATAGCCTTCATATTCATGGTTGAAATGAGAGATAGGGAGGTGGTGGAAGTGAGAGCCTCACAAGAAATACATGTAGGACTAGCTCTCTTACAAATTTCCTACTCACTCTAATGGATGTAGTAAGTGATTAAGCTTAGAGAGAGGAAGCTGTAGGAAGCACACAACTATAGAATAGGAAACTCACATAGAGTTTGCATTGAATTCTCAACCTTGGAATGAAGCCCAAGGGGTCCTATTTATAGATCGGGATGCCTCTTAGCCTTTGGGAACACTTGAGAACGAAAAATAACCATTTTGTGTCTTGCAACGGATATATTTTCACTTGTTGCAACTCCACAACGGCTAGAAGTGTTGACCTAGAGGTTATACATTACCTATATTTTGATAATGACTTAACCATTCCACTCATATGTATCTAATATGTGTGTTTAAGATTGTTTGCAGGCATAAGGTACATGAAAAGGATCTAAAATCCAAAGCCCTAGAATGGGTCAAGTTCAAGTCAAAATAGCTATAAGTGCGCGTTTTGGGTTTTCTATGTAAATGACCTTAGAACATCTATGTAATCACTTGTAATGATGAATTGACTTGTAACTTAGAAGAGAAAAATGTTTGGTACAAAATTCACCAAGTGCTAATCACTTTGAATGCAAATTAGAAAATTGATTACAGGCACTTGGTCGGTCGAGTTTCCCTGGCTTGAAACTCAACTGATCATCCTTGCTCAATTTTCTGAAGATTGCATCGGTCGAGTTGTGCACTCACATAACTCGACCGATCAGGTAACATGCCATTTCTAGTTTAAATGGTCGGTCGAGTTTTGTCAGGACAAACTCGACCGATCATTTGAATACCAGTTTTGTCTTTTACCTGATCGATCGAGTTACCCCTATTAAAACTCGACCGATTGCAGTGTACGTAATTTGCAGAAAAAAGTGATGTGACCGTTGGTGAGTATTTTGGGCAAAAATAGAGTCATTTCCTTGAACAAAAAACGGCTATTTTTGCATCCAAGTGTCCCACAACTTAAAGGGACACCCTCAAATATAAATAGACCCCCTTGGAGTTCATTCCAAGCTGCTCTTCCATTGCAAACTTGGTGCTAAGCATAGTTGAGAGTGTTCCAAGCCCTTGAGCCCCTTTCTCTCTCTACCTTCATGATAAATTCATGAGATATGAGTGAGTTAGGTCCCTGTGTATGAGAGCTATCCCTTGTATGATGTAAAGCTCTCCATTCTCCCTTCCTACCACATATTCCCTTTGAAGATTGATTGAAGCTGCTTCTCCAAGTGAAAGAGAAGTGGATGTTGCTCTTCCCTGAGTAAAGGTGAAGATGGTTGCTGGTCTTCAAGAGTGAAGAAAGACAGCTGCTCCAGATCTCCTAGTGAGAGAGAAACGTGGAAAAGCTCTCCAAGAGAAGGAGAGTTGCAAGGCAAATCTCAAGTAAGGTGGGTAAATCCTACAAGGCTGAAGACTAAAGCAAGAAAGGGTAAGTCATTTGAAGAAGGCTAAAGACTACTTGCAAAGTGGGTAAGTCCTTGGTAAGGTAGAAGATCTTAGATTGAGAAACTAAGTCCTTGGTTGTGTGGTTGTTGTACCTTGTAATATTATTGTGATATATAAGAGAACCAAGTTGCAAATCCTAGAGTCTAACCAACTCTAGGTAGTGGACTGATATTGTTCCTAAGTTTAGGATGTGGAACCACTCTAAAACACATGTCCAAATGCTTGCAATCCCTTGTCTCTTATCCTTGCTTTGAATGCTAGATTAGGACATCAAATTGTTGTTTGGTTCAGTTTTTGCACTAAGTTTAAATTGGTGGTCTAATTGATTTTGTGAAGTGTGTGTAGCTCTATTCATCCCCCCTCTAGAGCCCATTGATCCAACAAGTGGTATCAGAGTTGGTCTTCTCCAAGTTACTTCAACAAGTAGGAGAAGATGGGTGATTCGGCTCTTAGTTCACTCAACCTTGAAGGAAGCTTCTCCATGAGACCTCCAGTCTTTGACGACACAAACTTTCTTTATTAGAAGAGGAGATTGCAATTCTACCTCCAAGGTGTGAGCTATGAAATGTGGAAGATTGTCAACCTCAAATATGAAGATCCAAAAGGGGACATCACCACATGGACTGAAGCTGAAATGAAGTGTGCTCAACTCAACGCCAAAGTTGTGAGCATCATCTACGCCGCTCTTACTCCATTCGAGTTCAACCATATCTCTTCTTAGGACACATCACATGAGATATGGCACAAATTTTGTGTCACCTATGAAGGAACCGAGCAAGTGAAGGAGGCCAAAGTCTACATTCTTGGTGGTCTTCTAGAGAACTTCAAGATGGGTAAGAATGAGAGAGTGGCTGATATGTACACTAGGCTAAATGTCATCTTGAATAGCTTGGTAGTCCTTGCGAGTGTAATGGATAGAGGTACTATCAACGCCAAGATCTTGAGATCTCTTCCTAAGAGATGGGAGCCTAAGGTTACTTCAATTGAAGAGGTGTACAAGCTAAGTGAGTTGTCAACCGAGGAGCTGGTTGGTAACCTCCAAGCCCATGAACCTAGGCTTGACAAGCAAGAAGAGGAAGAGAAAAGAGAAGAAATGGTCTAAGAAGATAAAGGACACAACCTTCAAAGCACAAATTGAAGAAATGGTCTGGCAACAACAACTCACCTTGAAGTCTCCCATCCCTTCCTCAAGTGAAGATGAATGTTCCAATGACCATGAAGCAAACTACTCAAAGGGGAAACACTTCAAGAGCAAGCCCTCCTCTTCAACTCCAAGATGCTATGAGTGTGGTCAAAAATGCCACTACAAGAGTGACTGCCCAAAGGTCAAGAAGAGCCATCACAAGAGCAGCCACAAGAAAGACGACAAGTACAAGAGAGAAGCCAAGTACAAGAGGAAAGACAAGAAGGAAAGAAGATCCAAAGATGCAGCTCATGCAACGTGGGAGGAGTCTTCTTCAAGCTCCTAAAGCTCTGAATATGGAGAATGCCATCTAGATCTCATGGCCTCTATTAGTGAAGATGTATGTGAGGTAAGTGAGGTAAGCAAGGTAAGTGAAGTAAATTTTCTAGAGCTTCCTAAAGAAACTATCATTGATATGCTAAATGAATGTCAATCGTCTTTTTCTAAATGTAAATCTAAGAGGAAAAGGTTAGGCAAGATAGTTGACGATCTTTATGCCAAAATTGATATTCTTGATAAAAATGAAAAGTTGCATCTTGAGAGTATAGATTCCTTACAAGGGCACTTTCTTAACCTTGAACTTCAATACAATGGAGTAGAGGTTGAGAATGGTGTATATCTTAAAAATATTGAAAATCTTAAGATAGAAAACCAAAAGTTCCTAGATGAGCTTGAGGTTCTTAAAACAGAAAATGTGGAACTCAAACTTATTGATGATGCTAGGAGAGATGAAGTCTATGCTTATCAAAGGGAGATGGTTGTGCTTCAATCTGAAAATGCCAAGTTGCTTGCTCAAGTTAATGATTTATCTTCTAGGCCTATTTTGCCAAGAAATGAAGTTTCTAGCTGAACTTTAGAAAAGGATTCCCTTCTTACTAAAGCCCTTTGTCTTGAGGCCGACCTTTTGCATGCTAGAGATGATCTTACTAGTCTTTCTACTACTGTTATAAATCTTAGTGATGATAATGCCAAGTTAAGATCTACTTTGCAAAGGTTTCTCTTGAGAAAGAAATCCCTCAATTATGTCCTATAACACTCTACCAAACATGTTGGTACTAGTGGTTTGGGATATGATGAGACTGCTCCCAAAGGTAAGAAAAAGAGCAAGAACAAGGGTAAGAAGAAGAGTGTGGAACCTCCCATTTTCCATGGAGAGACTTCCGGCTCTAAGAACCCTATGGTTTGTGTTCATTGTCAATGTATTGATCACTAATCCACTCATTGTCCTTACAAGCCTAAGGGGACCAACCCAAAGATGAAATGGGTCCCCAAGCTAACCCCAGATCCCAAAGTTTGAGTTGGGTTCTGACATCCTTCTTTCTTGCAGGTTAAAAAGAGATGGATTTTTGATAGTGGCTGCTCTAAGCATATGAATGGAGAAATCAGCCATTTCAACAAGTTTGTGAAAAAGAAAGGAGGATCGGTAACCTTCGGGGACAACAAGAAGGGTAAGGTCATAGGTGAGGGTGATGTAGGCAATGAGCTATGTATTAAAAATGTGTTGCTTCTTGATGGCCTACATCATAATTTAATTAGTGTTAGTCAACTTTGTGACAATGGATATCTTGTGTTGTTTACTTCTTTAGAATGCTTGCTTCTAGATTCCCTCTCCTACAATGTTATATATAAGGGAACTAGAAATGGTAATCTTTATGTTATTGTTCTTGATGCTCTTAAGCCCATACTAAATAGATGCTTGGTAGTGGATAAAAATGATCTTTCTCTTTGGCATCGTCGTTTGGGTCATGTGAATTTGCATCAAATGAAGAAGTTGAACAAAAAGAATTTGGTTCGAGGACTTCCTAAATTGGACTTTGATAAGGATGAGGAATGTCAACCTTGAACACAAGGGAAACAAACCAAATCCTCCTTCAAATCCAAAGGAGTCATGAGTACCAAGAGAGTTCTTGAACTTCTTCATATTGATCTATTCAGACTAATGAGAATGCAAACGCTTCGTGGTTTCGTATATTGTCTTGTTATTGTTGATGATTTCGCTTGATATACTTGGACTTTCTTTCTCATTTCTAAAAGCGATACTCTTGATGTTTTCTCGAGCTTTTATAAACGGGCTGAAAATGAAGCTTCTTGCCAAATTGTTTCTATCCGTAGTGATCATGGGGGAGAATTTGAAAATGATCTTTTTGAGTATTTTTGTGAAAAACTTGGTTAGGCGCACAATTTCTCTTCTCCTCGCACACCTCAAAAAAATGGGGTTGTTGAGAGGAAGAATAGGTCGCTACAAGACATGGCTAGGACCATGCTTCTTGAGTATGAAACTCCTAAGAAGTTTTGGGCTGAAGCTGTTAGCACGTCATGCTTTGTGCAAAACCGAGTTTTCACACATCCTTCTTTAAAGAAAACCCCCTATGAACTATGGCGTGGTAGAAATCCGTCTATTGATTTCTTTCATATTTTCAGATGTCCTTGTTTTGTTTTAAACATGAAGGATTCTCTTGACAAGTTTGATCTAAAATCCTATAAGGCTTTCTTCCTTGGATATAGCACTACTAGCAGGGAATATAGAGTATTCAACATTGAATTGTCTAAAATTGAAGAATCTATCAATGTTAAGTTTATTGAAACTAACCCTGCAGTTGGCAAGCATGTTGGTGATGATGATGTTGCAGATGAATTGATCCCCATCTTAAAAGACCTCAACATAAAAAATAAAGGTAAGCAGGTAATAGAAGAAGAAGAAGAAGAAGAAAAGAAGGATCCCACTCCCTGCTTTGCAAAGAATCATCCCAAGGAGTTGATCATTGGCAACCCATTCGAGAGAGTGAGGACAAGAGCTGCTCACAACAAAGAACAAGCAGATAGTGCCTTCATCTCCCAACTAGAGACAAAGAACATCAAAGAATCCATTGGTGATGATGAGTGGATCCTTTCCATGTAAGAAGAGCTAGAGCAATTCAAGAAGAATCGTGTGTGGACATTAGTGCCAAGACCAAGTGATAGAAAAATCATTGGCACCAAATGGGTCTACCGAAACAAGCTGGATGAGCAAGGAAAAGTGGTAAGAAACAAAGCAAGGTTAGTAGCACAAGGTTACAACCAACAGGAAGGTATTGACTTTGATGAAACTTATGCTCCTGTTACTAGATTAGAATCTATTCGTATGTTACTTGCCTTTGCTAGTTACAAAAATTTCTTATTATATCAAATGGATGCTAAAAGTGCATTTTTAATGGTACAATTGAGGAGGAAGTATTTGTTGCTCAACCTCCGGGCTTTGAAAATGACAAGTTACCCAATCATGTTTATTTGTTACAAAAAGTTCTCTATGGACTCAAACAAGCACCTAGAGGTTGTTATGAGAAACTAAAGAACTTTTTGTTAGATAACGGGTATGTCATGGGCAAAGTTGATTCTACCTTATTTCTAAAACACACTTCTAACCATTTTCTTATAATTCAAATATATGTTGATGATATCATTTTTGGTAGAACTGGTCTTGATCTTTGCAAGGAGTTTAGTTCTCTTATGCAGAGTGAGTTTGAAATGAGCATGATGGGTGAGTTGACCTTCTTCCTCGGCTTTCAAATCAAGCAAACAAAAGAAGGAAACTTCATCAACCAAGGCAAGTACACAAGTGAACTACTCAAGCACTTTGGGATGGAGAACATGAAGTCAATGGATACACCCATATCAAACACTGCCAAACTTGACAAAGATGAATAAGGTGAAAAGGTAGATGAGAAGCTCTATAGAGGTATGATTGGAAGTTGCTGCCTCTAGACCTGATATTATGTTTAGTGTTGGCTTGTGTGCTCGCTTTCAATCTAGCCCTAAGAAGTCGTATCTTATTGTTGTTAAGAGGATTTTGAGGTATTTAGCCAAAACTCAAAATTTTGGACTATGGTATCCTAAACCAAGGGATTTTACTCTTAGAGCATATAGTGATGCGGATTACATAGGGTGTTTGGTTGATAGAAAGTGCACAAGTGGCACTTGCTTCCTTCTAGGACCATGTTTAGTGTCTTGGTTCTCCAAGAAACAAAGTACAGTGGCATTATCAACTACCGAAGCTGAATACATTGCAGCCGGAAGTTGTTGTGCACAAGTCTTATGGATGAAGCAAATGCTCCAAGACTTCAACATATTTTTTGATTCTTCTCCTATCTATTATGACAATACTAGTGCAATTAATCTATCTTACAATCCTATATTACATAGTAAAGCCAAGCATATAGAGGTTCACCATCATTTTCTCCATTACCACATTGCCAAGAAAGATATCTATATCACACATGTGGACACAGAAAATTAGTTGGCAGACATCTTTACAAAACCTCTAGCTAGAGATCAATTTAATTTTATTTTATCTAAACTTCTTATTGTTGACTTGAATGATCTTGCCATGTGATCTAGTTAGTTGTCTCTTTCCTATATGCTTGCCCATGTCTATCTTCACCTTGTTTTTTCCTATATATGCTTATGTGTGCTTAAATTGCCTATCAACATGCTTAGTTTTTGCTTATTTTTGGGTTTTTATCGAATTCTATGTTTTATCGCTAAATAGTGCCCAATGATGAGCTAAATGTGCCTAAGTATGTTAATTATACATAATAGAATGGAAAAATGAATTTAATTGGCATGTATATGGCTAGAATCTAAGAATGTGACTATTAGGTCACGTTGACCTTCGGCCGAGTTTCCACCCTGGAAAACTCGACCGATCAGGAGCCGAGAGCAGTTCTTTAGTGGACCGTTCGATCGAGTTTCCCACACTCAGAACTCGACCGATCGACAGGCTAAGACAACTTAAAAGTTAGGATCGACCGACTATTTTCCCTTGCAACTAGAAAATAGTCGACCGATTCCTTGCCTCTAAGCCCTAAGCTCTTACACCCAGCCCTAAACCTCCCATTCCTAACCTTAGGGCGACCTAGAAACCCCATTCCTGACCTCCCCAGGTGCTCGTGGTGGTGTTTCTTCAGCGTTTGAGGTTTGCTTTTGCTCATGTGCACATTTTTCTTCCTGTTTTCGTTTCCATGGCTTCCCATACATGAAAATATGCTTCTCCCGGCAATGCTCAAGCCTCTTCCTCGACTAATCACTTGATTCTATTCGATAATACCTCCTTTGTGTCTCTTGAGGTGGTAAATCGGTACAAGGATCTTCTTCCACGATTTCCTTTTCCGTTTCGCCCCTTGCTTGACCCAAATCGTTTTCAAGCAGTTATTACCTTTGTTTCGAGGCTTCTCTCCAGCCATCACCTGTCTGCCCTTGCGATTGAATTTGACTTCATTAACAATCACATGTCTAGCACTAAGGCAGTATATGAGTTCTACACAAACTTGCGTTGGAACTATGATACGCTTGTTCCCCCGTCGAATACTGAAGTAGTTCTTAACTCAATGATCACCGGTCACCATTTCCAAATCTCCGAGGATACATGAAACCTCTTTTTTGCCGGAGACGAGGAAAACAACACTTGGCGTAAGGACTATGGACAACATTTTGATCTTCTTGACCCAGAAGGTTTTTATAAACACCATGAATTGACGCTCCCAGACATTCATCAGTTTTTAAAGAAACCCGACATGGCCTACAAGAAGAAGTCTACCCTACCTTCATCCTCTCTTAACCTTCGGAGGCACATACTTGCCTTGGTGATTAACTGTAATGTCCATCCTAAGAAAAATGAAACGGACATTACGGAAAACACTGCGGTCATTATGTATTATTTGCTAAACAATATCGGTGTCAAATGGGCCAGATATATCTTACACCACATGACCTATTTCGACATCGGCAAGAACACCAAAGGCACCCACCCTCCCTACCCATCTATGATCTATGGTCTTTTCCAATTCGCCACTGATAAATCCCTCTTTTCTGACTTCCATTACCCGATCGCTAGAAAAGGTGTGTGTATTAGTGAGACCACTCTTCAGAAGGATATCCCTGTGTTTTATCCTGCCTTTGGTGCTTCTGCTTCTACCTCTGCCTCTGCTGACCCACCCTCCTCCACATGTGCTCCACCTCCGCAGCCACATCCCCGACCCAGTCGTGCGTCCTTCCGTGCATCCAATGAAACCCTTGTGGGATATATGATGCATGAACAGACGTACAACTGTCAGGTTCAGCAACACCTGCACCAGGATCTGTATTCAATCATGTCCACCATGAACCTAACATGTGCTTCACCCTATCCCACCTACCAGCCATACCCAGGTAGTTCTTATGCTTCTTATGCATACGAGCATTACTACCCTGCTCCCGAGCCTTCCGCTGCCGCTCCGCCACCGTTTGTTGTTGATAGTTCTGTTCCTACATTCCTGCCATTACCTGCTGGCCCCCTGGCCACTCTGCTCACCTCCTTGGGAGACTCTACTCCATCCTTCCCACGAGCCAAGGAGCTTCTTGCTCTTGGTATGTCATGGGCTGAGCAGAATGCCTGCTGGCTCGGTCATTCTTTTCGTCCTCCTGATGATGAGGAGATGCCTGACCAGGCTGAGGATGTTGATGAGGATGCTTATGCTAAAGACGGTGATGGTGAGTATGCTTCCGACGAAGATGGTGGTGATGGTGCTGGATCTGATGCTGGCACTACTTCTTCACCTTCAGAAGGGGATGAGGACTACAACCCTGGAGAGGATGATGATACCGTAGATATAGATAGCTTATATGTTTATGTGGTTTCTTAGCTTATAGTCTAGCATGTCAATCATATACATCTTTCTAGACTCTTTTGTATAAGAAACATCCTGGCACATTATTCTGAGCTGTACTATTTTCTTATATCTGATTTATCGCCTTATGGTTGTAGTTGCTTTCATGAGGACATCTATCTAAGTTGTAATCTCCTAGATATGCACTTTGGCTATTTACTCTGTTTTATCTTATGTGTTGGGGATATCTTGAGCTATATTTTGATTATGACTTGGATTGTGTGTTCTCCTCTGTGGTTGTGTGCTATATGCTTTTAATTGTTGTTTACTGCCTTGTATACATGTTTTTGGTTGAGTTTTGGAGAAGACCTAGTTTTTGCTCTTCTACACCCCCTATCTTTTTTATAATGTCAAAAGGGGGAGAGATATTTCAAGCTTGATCAGTCTTGAAACTCAATCATATTGCTTTCTCTTTGATAGAATATGGTTTTTGCTTGTGAGATCATTTTCTTGTTCAAATTCACTGTTCTTTATGTGAATTTGAAAAGGACTACACATTACTTGGATATTGGTATTGCTATGTGTAGAGAAACTAACAATGCATGATAGAGGAAGAATAGTTTGAGGGGGAGCAATTCATAATTATTCGTATCATGAATCCCCCTAATTCACAACACAAAGGTATAACTTTCATATCCATTTCAATATGCTTGAGGAATGGTTTGTCATTGTCAAAAAGGGGGAGAATGTTGACCTAGAGGTAATGCATCACCTATATTTTGATAATGATTTAACCATTCCACTCATATGTATCTAACATGTGTGTTTAAGATTGTTTGTAGGCATTAGGTACATGAAAATGATCTAAAATTCAAAGCCCTAGAATGGGTCAAGTTCAAGTCAAAATAGCTACAAGTGTGCGTTTTTGGTTTTCTATGTAAACGACCTTAGAAAATCTATGTAATCACTTGTAATAATGAATTGACTTGTAACTTAGAAGAGAAAAATGTTTGGTACAAAATTCACCAAGTGCTAATCACTTTAAATGCAAATTAGAAAATTGATTACAAGCACTTGGTCGGTTGAGTTTCCCTGGCTTGAAACTCGATCGATCATCCTTGGTCGATTTTCTGAAGATTGCATCGGTCGAGTTTGCACTCACATAACTCGACTGATCAGGTAACAGGCCATTTCCAGTTTAAATGGTCAGTCGAGTTTTGTCAGGACAAACTCGACTGATCATTTGAATATCGGTTTTGTCTTTTACCTGATCGGTCGAGTTACCCCTATTGAAACTCGACCGATTGCACTGTACGGAATTTGTAGAAAAAAGTGATGTGACCGTTGGTGAGTATTTTGGGCAAAAATAGAGTCATTTCCTTGAACAAAAAATGGCTATTTTTGCATCCAAGTGTCCCACAACTTAAAGGGACACCCTCAACTATAAATAGACCCCCTTGGAGTTCATTCCAAGATGCTCTTCCATTCCAAACTTGGTGCTAAGCATAGTTGAGAGTGTTCCAAGCCCTTGAGCCCCTTTCTCTCTCTACCTTCAAGATAAATTTGTGAGCTATGATTGAGTTAGGTCCTTGTGTATGAGAGATATCCCTTGTATGATGTAAAGCTCTCCATTATCCCTTCCTACCACATATTCCCTTTGAAGATTGATTGAAGCTGCTTCTCCAAGTGAAAGAGAAGTGGATGTTGCTCTTCCCCGAGTAAAGGTGAAGATGGTTGCTGGTCTTCAAGAGTGAAGAAAGCCAACTGCTCCAGATCTCCTAGTGAGAGAGAAACGTGGAAAAGCTCTCCAAGAGAAGGAGAGGTGCAAGGCAAAGCTCAAGTAAGGTGGGTAAATCCTGCAAGGCTGAAGACTAAAACAAGAGTGGGTAAGTCCTTTGAAGAAGGCCGAAGACTACTTGCAAAGTGGGTAAGTCCTTGGTAAGGTAGAAGATCTTAGCTTGAGAAACTAAGTCATTGGTTGTGTGGTTGTTGTACCTTGTAATCTTATTGTGATATATAAAAGAACCAAGTTGCAAATCCTAGAGTCTAACCAACTCTAGGTAGTGGACTCACATTGTTCCTAAGTTTAGGACGTGGAACCACTCTAAACCACATGTCCATGTGATTGGAATCCCTTGTCTCTTATCCTTGCTTTGAATGCTAGATTAGGACATCAAATTGCTGTTTGGTTCAGTTTCTGCACTAAGTTTAAATTGGTGGTCTAATTGATTTTGTGAAGTGTGTGTAGCTCTATTCACCCCCCCTCTAGAGCCCATTGATCCAACAAGAAGCACTTTTCTGCACTTTTCCATACAGTGCAATCGGTCGAGTTTCTATAAGGGTAACTCGACCGATAGAGTAAAAGACAAAGACGATATTCAGACCATCAGTCGAGTTCGTCCTGGGGAAACTCGACCGACCAATGAAAATCGAATTGGTCAGCTACTCCATCGGTCAAGTTCTGTGAAGTGTAAACTCGACCGATCAAAAGTCATTTTCAAGATCCAATGAGGATCAGTCAAGTTTTCAACTCACAAAACTCGACCGATGAACAACCTGATGTGAATTTTGGAAAATGGCTTTTGAGTGCTTAAACATTCGATCTAAGTGATCCTAATTTTTTCTAAGCTTAATTACAAGTCATACAATCATTAAAAGTGATTTACAACATGATTCTAATTGATTTACATCATATTACAAAAATGTGCACTTGTATTGACTTTTACTTGTCTTTTCTCCAATTTGATATGCGCAAGTTAGGGCAATTGGAGTGTGTCTATACCTAATCTGAAAGCACTCAAGTAGAGACATTAGACACCAATATGTGGAGTGGTTAGTCATCATCAAAACATGGGTTTAGTCAATTTAGATGTGAGTCAACATTGACCTAATTGACCTTGAGTCAACAAATCCTCCTGATGTAAATATATGGATTTGCAGTTGTCTTCTGGTACTCACAACTTTGAATGAAAGAATCAAACCTATTTTACCACTACCTAGGAGCTTATTTCGAACCATACAAACTCTTCTTTGATCTACATAGTAAGTTCTCTTTCCCATTTACTTGAAAACCTTTTGGTTGCTTCATGTAGATATCCTCAACTAGGTCACTGTGAAGAAACATTGCCTTCACTTGCATCTACTCAAGCCCCAGATATAGGCTACAAGCCAACCCTAGATCCAATCTAATAGAAGTCATTTCTTTAACATGAGAAAATATCTCATCAAAACTCACCCCTGGTCTTTGACCAAAGCCCTTGACAACTAGTCTGGCTTTGTATCTGATATCCTTGCCACTGTCATCTTTCTTCATCCTATTGAACCACTTATTATTTAGTGCTATCCGGTCCTTGGGATGCTCCACAGGCTCATAGGCATCATTCTTCTACAAAGAAGGCATCTCTTCCTACATCGGCTGATGCCAGTGTGCTCTGCCTCTATACGTTTGTGCCTTCTGAAAAGTATCTGACTCCCTATAATCGGTAAGGAGAATTTACTGAGATGCTAAATATCTTGATGAAGGATTACAAACTCTATGAAACCTCCTCAACTACTACTATCAAGATTCTACCTGGTGATGATATAGCTCCCCCTATCCATATGTCTCTGACTATGAGTCTGAATAACTCATCTGTGAATCTAGAACAAGAACACTCGATGTGTTATCACTCTACTGCTCAGGGTGATCATGATGCTCTTCTTTAAAATCTGAATATTGCACCTTTAAAGAAGCTTAAGCATCCTCATACTCATCATCACAAGGAGTTTCTCCTGATCCTACAGCCTCTACATCATCACTCTCAGCCTCTATCAGTGTTTGACTCTCATAGAAAGTCACATTTTTTGTCTCCTCATGGTCTTTTTCATAGGATCCTATAACGTGTAGGCAAAGTGTTGATCTATATAGTCAACAAATATACATGGCACCGCCTTATTATCCAACATTTTCCTCTTTTACTTTAGAACATGTGCATAAGCCTTGAAACCAAATACTTGCAAATGAACATAACAAGCATCCTTTCCTGTCCATACTTTCTCAGTTATATAAATACCAAAGGAATTGATTGAGATTGATTAATCAAATAGCATGGAGTACTCATTGCTTCGGCCCTGAATGTCTTTGGAAACTATATAGTCTTTAACATGCATTTGACTTTCTCCACTATGGTAGAGTTCATCCTCTCAGTTGTACCATTGTGTTGTGGTAACATTCAGGCTCTACCCTTTCATGTCATATCTCATGTTGCACGAAGTAGTCCTAGAACCCCTTGAAGGTGTACTCTCCTCTATTTTCTGTGTGGAGATATTTTAGCCTTTTCTCTATCTCCCACTCCACCATGGTATGAAAATTTTGAAAATACTGAAAGACTTGATCCTTAGTATTCAAAAACCAGACCCACACCTTTCTAGATGTATCATCAATTAATGTGACGAAATAACTATTGGCATCCAATGAAGCCACATCAAATGATCCATCGACATCTAAATGAATCAACTGTAGAACATCTGGCTTCACCTTCGATCTTGACTTGAAAGAAACACGTTTATGTGTTCCTGACTGACATGAATCACATGAGATGATACCAGTTCCTTTCTAAAGGAAATCAACCCTTTCTTTGATACAATCTACATGCCTTTCTCACTCACGTGTCCTAGCCGTATATTCCATAGATCTTCCTGGTGATCCTGAACTGCATGTATATCTCTTCTTGTGAGCATGTTAAGCTGAGTCTTGTACATTGTGTGACATAATTTTCCTCGTGCAATAATTGAAGCTCGCTTTGTGATTTTAAATATGCCACCATCAAAATCCAGATGATAGCCTTCTCCATGAAATAATGAACTAGATATCAAACTCAGTCGCAAATCTGGAACATGACAAAGATCCTTGAGTGTGAGTGTGCAACAAACACTTGTTTGAACACAAATGTCTCCAATCCTGATAATTCTGGAGAAGTTGGAATTTTCCATATTCACACTCCCAACGTTTTCCTTTCTATATGAAGTGAAGAACTCCTTTTTGGATAAATTGAACATTAGCTTATCTTCTCTTTTGATGATGAAAAACTTTTCTTATTTATGGATTTAACATGCTATCAAAGTGTTTCAGGTACCAAGTACATCTTGAGAAATATTGATCAAGATTGGAGTATCAAATACTTCAATTATTGCGTATATGTGTTTATTTGTAGTTCAAATGTATAAGTATTTAGCACTCATGTAAAATCAAGCTATGGACCAACCCCACCTATCCCAAACTTATTCATATGATAAAACTAAGTGTCTAGGGTAGGTAGGTCACATTAGATAGATTTTCTCAAAAAATTGCAAACTTATTTACAAGGAATTTTTCAGTCGAGAAACTTGTCAATCAAGACAACTTCAATTGACAAAATCTTTAACTAAGACACCCCTAATGGAGGACTCAGAGCATTAGAAGAACCTTTACAAAACTTTAGTTTTGAGTCATCGTCGGTCGAAAATATTGTGGACCGACACACTCCCGGTTGAAGATTTTATGGAATGGGAAACAACTGTTAAATCAATTAACCAAGAATTTAAAATGACACTTAGGGATTAGAACCAAGTTGGACACTTAGACCAAACTCGATCAAAGAATTTCTCGACCTGGACACATCCAATCAAGAATTTTGTCGACCAAGAAGGGTTCTAGAATGCTAAGTTTATTAATGATCAAATTAGTCATTGCACCTACATTGACACAACTATAACAGCTAATTATCATCCTAAAACACTCTAGACACTTCCTAAAGTTTCTCTAGCCACTTGCAAACCATTAGTATAAATAGTAGTGGTCATAGGATACCCAAATTACAACTTGCACACTTGAATACATGATATCTTGAGAAAATTGAGCTATAGCATAATACTTGCAATCATTGACAACTATCATTTTTGTGTCCTTACCTTAGCTTATCTTACCACCACTCAATCATGTTATATCCTTTGTGGTTTTGTCCATAAGCTAGATTCATAAGGAAATTTTTTAGCTTACTTGGTGTATTCCTTTCTCCCATCTTCAATCTGCTTCTATAATCTTATTGGGCTACTCCTAGGAGAGGAGGTTGTTCAAGTCTTTAGAGAAGAAGGAGTCTTCTCCATGTGCTCTTCCATGGAATGTTAAATAAGAGGTGTTGATCTAGTGCTCTTCCAAGTCCTTGAAATAAGAGGACTTGTGGTTCTCTTCCCAGTCCATAAAAGAAGAGGTGTTTGGTTCTCTTCCGTGTCCATGAAAGAAGAGCTTTGGTTTGTGATCTTCCATGGCCAGTAATTATGAGAGTTTAGTTGCAACAACAGTTTTGTAATTTGTCTTAACAAATAAATTAATAAAATTGTTTGTTGCAAATCCTAGTTGGAAACAACTATGTATTGGACTTCTCACATGCAATCCTTCCAAGTTGGAAATAAATTAATAAAATTGTTTGTTGCAAATCAACTTGGAAGGATCGCACATGAGCTGGTCTTTAGTGATTGATGGGTCTAACTATACCTACTAGAAGAGGAGGATGTAACACCACTGACCTTGCTTTATGGTTGAACATGCTTTATTAACATAATTGGATGCTTAAAATTTTAATCAAACCCTTAGATGTTCTTTTATATCATGTTATCAAGCTGAGTTTAAAGTTTGGTCTAGTTTGGACATTGTTTGAGCAAGTTTTGTATTTATATGCTTCTTTTGGAAATTTATGCAATTTACCCATATCTAGAGTTTTTCTTGTAATTTTTCACATTCTTGTTGTGCCTCACATGTTTTCAACTCATTTTTGATATATCCATGCCTTGGGGCGCTTCATTGTACCTTAGTTTAGTGGTGACATCTAGCTTATGGTTGGAATCTATGGTTTCCCCATCTAGATGCACTAAACTGATGGTCTTTCCTCTGGATGATGGGATTCGATGGTCCACCTATAGGTGGTGGGATATGATGGTGTCCTCTTGATTCTTGATGGTCAATGGTTTTTCCTATTGAGGTACTTAAAAAATGGATCTATTGTGTAGTGCACCAACCGATGGTGACACTAGGGTTTTGCTTGGTGACAAAGGGAAGGCAACAACAGATGGGCCACCTTCTATTGGAGGTTGATGGCTCCTCTAGGTTTGACATCCAATGGCTAACCTAGCTTCTAGAATTTCTGGACAATCTGATTGTGTATGGAAGTGATGTTTTGTCCATGGGACACATGGCATGCTTGGCTTGACACCTTTTCTTTCCTTTCTCTTTCACCTCAAGCCTTATATACCTCCCTCCTTGCATGCAAATGAGTTATTTACACACTACGTCACCCTCGTCATCTTCCTTTCTTCTTGGATCTCATCCCTCTTGTGTGGTGGAGAAGAAGTAGCTCAAGGTAGTAGAAGCTTGGTCGATCATGCTTGCATGTGCACCTAGGGCTCGGATCTACCCTCTCTTCAAGCTTGTAGAGCTTCCTTAGCTTATTCTTGACCTAAGCAAGTAAGACCTTCCTCTTTCACTTCGTTTTCCTTTCCTTCCTACCTTCTCTCTCTTCCTTCTTGGTTGGATCCATGGTGTTTCTTGGTGGAGTAGTGCTAGAGTTTGAATAACACATTCATTGTTGCTTCTTTGACCTAGGGTTTGCTTGTTCTTGGAGAAGGAGCTAGATGGGACAAGTGGGGTTCTCAAGCTAGTGTTTCTCTCTCTCTCTATTCAAGCTATAATTATTCTTAGACCTTCATCTTCATCTTTGAGGCGAGTTATATAACTTCCTCCACGTTTATTGCTTACTCTTAACTTGCATGTACTAGATCTTGCTCCAAAATGTAGGTCTAAGTAGAAAGGTTATATCTTTGCCTAGGGTTCAAGCTTAGGTGGTAAATCTTGACTAGATAATCCTTCTTGATGTACCTCCAAACCTTATGCACATTTCTTCCTTGGAGGCGGATACTCGAGTTCTTGCATGTCCATGAATCGAGGATCCGTTGAGTGTCACAAGAGATGGTTTTACTTTAGGGTTTTGGCCTAATTTCTTCTCTTGTGATGGAACTCAATGCTTTGGTTCTTGTGTGTCAACCACTAGTTTTTGACTTAGTGTTGTTTTGGCAGACCTTCTTGTGGCTTGAATGGATGGTTATTCTTCTCTAGTTTTGATGGATTTCATTCTCATCATAAGTGGTCTCAATCAATGGTTTTTCCTCGTTCTAGAAAATGATGGTTTACTTGTTGTTTTGGACTCGTTTCTCCACCTAGTGGTGACACTAAATGGTGTCACTAGATCCACAACTGATGATCTCATTGTTTACTATATTAGATGGCTTTACTGGTTCCTTGGTCGATGGTTTCACTAGATTCACTACTAATGGTTTTAAATGATGGATTCACTGGTTGTTCATAAACGATAGCTTTCATAGTGTCCACAACTGACGATGCTTCTGAAGTTAGAAAATTATGTCCTTTCTAGATGTACAATCCTATGGATTCTCACGATCCAATGGTGGTGGTTAATTCATATGATTCAATAGTCTTGTTTGCCTTGAAATTGAAAGTTTTGTGTGGTCTATGATTTGATGGTATAAGTTTTATGCTCCTAATCGGATGGTTATGTTTTGACTTTATGCATCCATGATCCTATAGGAATGTTAAGTGCTAGGGTTTATGCTCTTTCCCATGTCTATATGCAACTGAAGGTTAGTTGTAACCTAACCCTAATGCAAGCCAATAATGATGGTTAATCATATTTAGCTTCCTTGTATGATGATATAATGAAGAAAAACTCTCTTAATATTATGATTACTTTTCTATTTTATCTTGTGAACATCATAACTCTTTAATGCATTGTTATGATAAGCATGTGTATCACTAGTATGGTGATGGCATGCTGAACTTTCTTCAAGGTGTAGAAAGGTAATGATGTTCTTATAGGAGATTATTGTGATGGTATTACTGACCTTTGGGCATGGTTGATCCCTAATGGGGGTGTAATCCTCTTCATGATGCGACACGGATTGGTAATCTATGATGATGTGATCAAAATAATATCTCACACATTTTATATCTTCTGGAGTTGTGACTTACCCATGTTTTATAGAACTCTTAATGGTGTATGTAACTTGATTGATGCAATTAAAAGATGCCCAATTGGAATTAAATAATCAAGTGAAAACCTAATCATGTAGTGCCCTATGATATAGAACCATTCCAATGTCAAGACTTGCTGGATGGGGAAATGAGTGTTCCTAAGGAAAGCTCAGAGTCGCATACATAACCGTTGGTTATGTGTTGGTACAAGGAGAGTACATCCTTATCATCATGATCCTAAGGTTTTGAGGATGGTTGTGGTCATACCACAATAGGAGAATTATTGTTCTCATATCTCGAATATTTTCATATGTGATGTGTTTGAGGACAACTGTGGTTGTACCTCAAATGATAGGGTTTTGAATACCCTAGTTACTAGTTTCGTGGCCTATATACCAAGGTCAAACTAGGTTGATCGGAGCTTTATTATATGTTGTTGTGGGTAGTTTGACTAATAAGTCGCTACAGTTGACTCATACTGACCAAGGGGATGAGATATTAGGATTTTGACTCTCCTAGATCTTATATGGAATTGATTGTGACTTTGCAGTGGTCAGTTGGACTTTCAGTAGTATACCTCAAACTCTATAGGGCTTATATAAGATGTAATCCAACCTTGTAGAATATCTTGTAGGGTTAAACATGATTCACATTGGTTGATAACCCTTTCCTCATTCCTTATAGTGTTTAATTGTTATATATTATAGTAAAAGAAATTAATTGCTTATTTGATGATATCTTTACCATTCTTTTAGATATGATGTTAATCATTCTATTGTTATACTACCTATTTAAGCTGATCTATCTATTTAATATGTTAAATAAATATAACATGTTGTTAAGAGTTATATATCTCATTGGGACATGGGTCTCACCTCGTGGATCACCACATTTTTTAGGTGATCATCATTGATGTCATCAGGTTCATGGAAGTGAAGAAGAGAAACTTAGAGAGAAGTAGGATCAGAAGGTTGCCTTGTAGTTAGAGTGTCTTAGAGTCATCTTCGTACTCTCAGGTATGACATGGGATGTTTTGTAGGTGATGTATATAACGAATCTAGTTTTTGGCAGTAAATTGATGATTGTATATGGTATGCATATATGTGGAATATATATTTTGTATATAGGTTGTAGCTGAGACCACTGGATAGACATGTAAATACCTGATATGGTATGTGATGATATACAAGTTGTTAGAGCTATATATAAATGTTTCTGAACATGATGGTGATTTTTAATCGGTTTTAATTTACTCTCTTTTTGGATATGTGGTTAATTAGTGATCGAGTACGTGTTTTGTTTTTAATAATATCATTTAATGTGGCGGTATGTCACAAAGGATGCAGTTCTAGTTTCAAGGAATTAGCTTTGAACTGTGGAAGATGATAGCCCGTCCATATGTACTTCCAACCATGGAGTTAGAAATGTGGATTCCTGATACAATAAACAAACCACACTCAATGCAAAGGCAGTGAGAATTTTTTATTATTCTTTATCTATTAGTGAATTAATCACACATCCTCATGTGAAACAATTCATGCAATTTGGCATAAATTAGTTGTAACACATCAAGAAACTACTCAAGTCAAAAATACTAAATTAGTATGTTAAAACAAAAGAAGAAGTTGTGTAGTTAGACCATCCACTCAGTACGTCTGATTTGGAATTCTCCACAGAAGATGAGACTCTCAAAATCATCACAATGCATACTGAAAAAGCCATGTTACCGAGTATGAATGATGACATTGAAAACCAGTCGGTCAAATCATCTGTAGGGGCATCAATTTCATGGAATTCCATCCTCCTCTTTTATAACCCGTACTTTTAGAAATCCCAAAGTATTTTTCACCATCCTCTTCTCCCTTGTTTAGGTTCATACATGTCTTCTTGGACACAACATATGTTCCCCGTGATGAGACTCTATCAAAGGCCTTGATGAAAGCAAACATCATAAATTTGAATCATTTCATATGCAACCTAATGAAAGTATTACATATATATATGCTAGATTTTCTAACATTGTGAACATCCTAAGTGTGTTGGGGAAGAAAATTAGCAAGGAAGATCAAGTATCCAAGATACTTAGATCATTGCCTCCTAGATACAAGTCAAAGGTAACTACTATTGAGGAAGCTAATGATCTCACAACACCAAAGATGGAGCACCTTATCAGGAGCTAGAGACACATGAAGTCACTCTACAAGAAGAATAAAGGATCGAGGTTGAACAACAAAGGAGAAGAAAGAAGGAACCCACTCTTAAAGCTGCCTCCAAGACATTATCAAGAAATTCCGCTCAAGAAAGTAGCGACACAAAAGATACAATGAAGAAAATGCTCTACTTGTAAATGGTAAGAAATATAAAAGTTTTCATCCTTCCAGGTGTTTCAAATGAGAATAGATGGGCCACTTGAAAAATGAGTGCCCAAAGCTCAAGAAAAAGAAGTTGTCATTCAAGAAGAAAGACAAGAGAAAAAAATCCTACAAAGCGGCTTGGGATCAATCAAGTGATGAAAGTGGAAGATGTGAAGAAGAGGAAATAGAATGTCTCATGGAAAGAGAAGATGAAGAAGAAACTGATGAGGTAGATAATTTGAATTTTCTATAGCAGAATTAGTTACTATCCTTGAAGAAATTCATGAAAAATACATTTACTGCAAGAAACAAAAGAAGAAACTTACCCAAGTTATTGATCAACTTCACATCAATATAGATAACCTTAGTTTTGAAAATTATACTTTAAAATATTCAAATAATACATTCTAAGAATATATTGAACATTATAAGGCACAACTACTTGTTCTTAAAAATAACAATAATCTTCTTTCTCAAGAAAAGATTGATATGCTTGCAAAATTAAATGATTATCAAACTCAACCTATTTCATACACACATTACTATTATGATGTTTTGGTAAAATAAAGATATACTTTACTTTCAAATCTTACTCAAGTAAATTTGGATATAACTAAAAAGCTTACTAAAAATGTGGATTAACAAAATCAAGTTTCTAGATTAATTCAAGGAAACAAAAATCTTGATAATATCCTAGATAATTCTTCTAAACAAGTAGGAAGAAGAGGTCTAGAATATGTACCTAAAAACCAAACTAGAAAGGCATACGTTCCTAAGAATAAAACTCTATATGTACCTAACACTAAGGTTATAAATTATCAAAATGTTCAAAAGAGAAATGAAATATCTTTTATGTCATGTCATTACTGTCAATGTTGAGGTCATTATTCTTTCTCATGTGAATATTGAAAGAATTGAGCAATTGACATGGTTTGGGATCCCAAACCTCCAACTTAGAAATAAGGGGAACTTGTTAGATTTGACTAAGCTTAATCTTGATAAACATGTTTATGTCTTATCTCAACCTAATCTCGTTCATTTTGCATATCTTTTTTGTTACACAAAAATTCATTTGTACCTCCTGTATAAATTTTTAAAAACAAAAAATTTGGACTTTCCAAAACTGATTTCGATCGACAAATACTTTGACTATGTAACCTCTCTATTGAAAAACTGTTCGACTGAAAAATTGTCAGAAATTTAAATTTTAGTGTTATAGAAATATTTCCATCTTGATAATATAAGCTCATGCATATCTACATTACTCTACATTAACCATCATGGACTCTACTTGGGTACCAAAAACCTTTTAAATTTACAGGATTGGGTGGTTGATAGTGGATGCTTCAAGCACACGAATAGAGATAAAAAGGCTTTCAATTCACTCTAAAAGAAAAAGGGAGGATCAATTAAATTTGGAGATAATGACAAAGGCACCATCATGGGAATAGGTAATATCATAACTAATCTCACAATTAAGAATGTACCATTATTAGAGGGTTTTCACCATAATTTTCTAGTGTTAGTCAATTATGTGATAGTGGTTATGATGTGCTTTTCAACAAAACTTGCCACAAATATTTCTAAAGAAGATGCAAATAATATAGTATATGTAGGAAAAAGATTAGGAATTATTTAAGTTCTTAGGCCTAACTATATGAAATCAATTGTTGGAAAATATATTATTGCAAATCATAATACTAAAAATATATGGAAAATAAGATTAGGACAGGAAAGTACTCATGATATTGAAAAGTTAATTAAACATGATCTAGTTCTTGGTTTGGCTATAATTTCTTTTGATAATCCAAAAAATTGTGAACCTTGCACATTAGGAAAACAAACTAAAACTTCTTTTAAAGAAAGACAAATCCTTAGTACATGTATACCACTTGAACTCATACATATGGATTTATTTGGAGCAATGAGGACACAATCAATAGGTGGAAAGAGATACTATTTTGTAATTGTTGATGACTATAGTAGATATTTTTGGGTAAATTTTTTTTTCTAGCAAAGATGATACTATTGGCAACATTTATTCAGTTTTGTTCAAAGATTGATAACCAATTTCAAAATTAAATTTTCACCATTAGGAGTGATCATGTAGGAGAATTTGTAAATCATGCTTTTGAAGACTTTTGCTCATACAAAGGATACACTCACAATTTCTCTGCTCCATGCACTCCACAACAAAATAGTTTAGTTGAAAGGAAAAATCGTTCATTGCAAGAAATGGCTAGAACCATGCTATCATAACATGACACACCCAAAACTTTTTGGGCTGAAGTTGCTAATACCGCATGCTTTGTCTGAAATAGAATCTCAATTCATTCACTATTCAAAAAGACTCCTTATAAAATACTATTTTCCAAGAAGCCAAGAGTGAATTAATTTCACACCTTTGGAACTCCATGCTACATTCTAAATACTAAAGATGATAAAGATAAATTTGATCCAAAATCACAAAAAGGGTTCTTACTAGGTTACTCAACCTCAAGTAATGCCTATAGAATCTTTAATATTTTGTTTAAGAAAGTTGAAGAATGAATTCATTTAACATTTCATGAAAATCGAACAAACAATAAAATAGAAAATGATCTTCCACAACTAATTGAAGATTTAACCATATCACCTAAAGAAGATAATAATGCTGTAAATGAACGAAGTAAAAAAAATGAAGAATCTCCTCAACCAATTCCAAGAATAATGAAAGACCATCCACAAGATCTAATAATTGGTGATCCTTTAGTAGATATAAAAACTAGATCTTCTTTTAGAGATGTACCTAACACAGCCTTTGTATCCATAATTGAACCTAAAAAGGTTGATAAAGCTCTTAAAGATGATTATTGGATCATTTCTATGTAAGAAGAACTAAATCACTTCACTAAGAATGATGTATGAGATTTCGTTCCTAGACATAAAGACAAAACCATCATTGGAATGGGTATTTTGTAACATGTTAAATGAGGTCGAGGAAGTAGTTAGGAACAAGGCTAGATTGGTTGCTCAAGGGTATAATCAACAAGAAGGAATTGACTTTGAGAAACCTATGCTCTAGTAGATAGAATTGAATCAATTCGTATGTTATTATCTCTACTTGCACATCAAAACATCAAAAACTCTTTCAAATGGATGTTAAAGTGCATTTTTAAATGGAATAATATAAGAGGAAGTTTATGTTGCTCAACCTCCCAATTTTGAATATCCAAAACATTTTGATCATGCTTGCAAATTTAAGAAAGAACTATATGGTTTAAAACAAGCCCCTAAAAATGGGTATGAACATCTCAAAAAATATCTTTTTGAAAATGATTTATCTATCGGCAAATCAGACCCTACATTGTTTATCAAAATATATGAATCAAATTTTCTTATCATTCAAATATATGTTGATGATATTATTTTTGGTGCTTCAAATGAATCACTTTGCACACAATTTAGTGATATTATGCAAAAACAATCTGAAATGAGTCTTATGGGTCTGTTAAAAATGTTTCTTGGGTTTTCAAATTAAACAAACTCCTCCTAGTATTTTCCTCAACCAAGAAAAATATGCAAAATTACTATTCAAAACAATTCAATATGGATAATTGTAAGCATGCCTCTACTCCAATGGCCACCTTTACCAAAATTCACAAAGATGAGGTGGGTGAACCCAATGACAACTTCTTATTAGAGGTATGATTGGTAGTTTATTATACTTAGCTGCATCTCGGCATGATATTATGTTTGTTGTTGGTTTATGTGCATGATTTCAATCCAATCCTGTGAATTCTTATCTGGTCATTGGCAAAAGGATCTTACAATATTTATCTAGTACAATCAACTATGGTATTTGGTACACACAAGTTCAATCATTTATCCTTAAAGCTTATATTGATGTCGACTACGCTGGTTGTTGCCTTGATCACAAAATACTAGTGGCGGTTGTTTCTTGCTTGTAAAATTTCTCATATCTTGGTTTAGTCAGAAACAAAATAATGTTGCATTATCTACCACTGAAGTAGAATATATGGAAGTCGGTTCATGTTGTGCACAAGTCTTATGGATGCAACAAATCTTAAATGATTATGGATTTTCATCATCTTTAACTCCATTTTTTTGTGTTATCACTAGTGATATCAATTTATCTCATAATCCTATTTGACATAGTCATGCTAAACATATTGAAGTTAGACATCATTTTCTTTGTGATCATATTGCTAAAAATAAGATATGTCTTCATCATGCTAATACTAAAAATCACTTAGCTAATATTTTCACAAAACCCCTTGCTTTAGAACAATTTAGAGTAATTAGATAAAAATTAAGCATTGTTCCCCTTGAAGATGTATATTTTGATGTTCTTGTTAAATGATTTTATATTGCACTCACTACTAGTATTTTAAATTTAGTGTTTGTCTAAATTTTAATGTTTAGTATCATGAACAAGAACTGCTTGGTCTATCTCATTCCATCTTCATTGCACAATATTGCTCAATATGTCACCTTCGGTCGACAAAACACATGGACTAAGAATTTTCTCCCCTTGACCGAATTTCTCTTGGTGGGACTCTCGGTCGACTATGCACATCTTAGTCAAGAACATTCCATTTAGTCTTCTGACCAAGAAATATCTTGATCAAAAGTCCCTTGGCCGACAAAATTCTCGACTGAGCCTATATATGATTGTTGCTCAAATTTTTAAATCCTTAATCGAACTAGCCATTTTGCTAATATTAGAATGCGACCGTTGGAATCATAGTCGATGAGTTTATCGACTGAGAAGGAGTCTTTTTTGCCATAAATAGACACCAATTTGACCATTCTTCTCACGAATCATTGAGTACACTTCTCTAGCATCTTTTGAGCACTTCTTAGAGCATCTTTTAGCAACCTTCATTACCCATATTCACCACATCTTCTTCCACTCCATTATTACACTACTACCTCATGATGGCTTCAGTTTCAACTCGCGGTGGCAAGAAGCAAGTTGCATTGAAGAAGGGGCGTTCCACCTGGACAGCTCCAACAGTGACTGTCATCAATGAGATATCCTTCATTGGCGATGTTGTTGGAAAGAAGTACCTGTGTCTATCCTCCAAGATGCCCCTTCCTCACTGACCGGTGGAAACAAATGACTTCTCTAAGCTCATAAACCATTCTTTCCTCTTCCAAATCTAAAAACTTCAAGAATTTCTTTCTCCCTCATTTTGCTTCTGGTCATCACAAGCCGTCCATAAATTCTATTGCATCCTTGTTAGGGACACCAATGACCATTATTCCTTCACTTCCATGGTTAATGGGATATCATTCGTTTTCTAAAACTGACATCCTAGAAATGTTAGACATAGGTATTGTCGAAAATGCTAAACTTGTAGATCTCACGACCAAAAATCCCCTAAACACACTTTCCACCAATCAATATGAAGTAAACCTTACTGTCATTGAAAGAACAATCTTTCTTGCTAATAGTGCTCCTTAAGAACAAAGGGGAACCTACTATGCACATCAATAACCCCTGAAGCTAGGATATTAAACCTCGTCATTAGTCATACCATTCTTCCTAGTACAAACATAATTGAAATCCCTCAGTTTAGGGTGTATCTTATCTATGCAATTCTTAAATGCATTCCTGTCAACTCCATTCACATTATTCTCTCAAATATGATTTATTTTTCTAGGAGTCCACCCAATGCAAATTTTTTTTCCAAATCATTATATATTCCATTTTAAAAGACTTAGTTGACTTAGGCTATACCCCTGATTGGTGTCCCCCAAGAGTAACCCAATGCACAGTTGACAAAATGGGAATTGACTTTGGGCACAAAAGGGATAGAACTAAAGAAGGGGCATCCCAAGAAGACATTAATCCACCTTCTTCACCTCTCCCTAGATACTACTTAAAATGCGTTGAAAATTATGTATCTTATCTTAAATGAATAGCCTATCAAATTGGGAGACATTTTGACTACAAGCACAATGTAGTGACCTGACTCAACTAGATAATACAATCTTTGACTCCAAATACTCCTAACAACTATCCTTAGGCCTCATAGTGTGGGAGTATCGCTCCATTTTAACCCATACATCAACTACACTTAAGTACCACCTCCACCATCCACTAAGCTTACCCATACTCAATACTCCACCATGCAACTCCAAGAAATAGCCGCCCATTTTTGTTTTGACAGAGCACCCAACTTTCTTGAGGTATATTCTATTGCCAAGACTGGACACTAGATTGGGTAACCCTTGTGAAATACTTTGGCATTTCCCCTTTTTATGGGCAAGATCTAGAGGTGTATGTGATCCTTGATTCATTCAATTATCATCTTTTTGTAAACATATAACTATCCTTATGTATTTTGTTTTGATAAACAAAGCTATGTAATGGTTTCTTTTATCAATGAATTGATCTTGCTTGGGTACTTGTTCATGACAATTGTGGCTAAATTTGACTTTTTCTTTAAGAATCATATTAAGGTGGGATTATTCATATAAGGAGGAGTATTCTTTTACTTTTTGAGATGACAAAAGGGGGAGAAATAACTTGAAAGAAAAACTTATTTCCTTGAGTTTTTATGATTTTGATTGAGTTTTTGAATTGAGAGACACATTGCTATACATTAATTGTTTCACTTTACTTTGAGAGCCATATAATAAATTTCATATCTCTCTAATATAAATGTGCACACATTTTTGAAAAAATCAAGGAATATCTCACCAAAAATATGAAAATTTCAATTTAAGTTTTTACTTATAGAAATGTTTGCCATCTTTAAAAGGAGGAGATTGTTGGATAAATTCGACATTATCTTATCTTCTCTTTTGATGATGACAAACATTTGTTTATTTATAAATTTAACATGCTATCTAAGTTTTCTAGGTACCAAGTACATCTAAGAATGATTGAACAAGATTGGAGTATCAAACACTTGAAATATTTTGTATATGTGCTTATTTGTAGTACTAATATATAGGTATTTAGAACTCATGTAAAATCAAACTTTGAACAAAACCCACCTATACCAAACCTAGGATTAGAAATCCTTTTTAGAAATTGAATGGATTCAATCTTATACACACACAAGGAAGGTAATAAAAAAAGATGAGTTCTTCTTTCTTTTATGACTTATTAGTCATACGAGACAAACTAAATGTCTAGGTATGTAGGTCACATTACAAAATTTATTAGATAAATTTTCCAAAAAAATTGCAAACTTATTTATAAGGAATTTTTTTCAATTGAGGAACTTGTCAACCAAGATAACCTCACTGACAAAATCATTGACTGAGACTCCCCTCAGTCAAGGAGTCAGAGAACATGGATAACTTTTACAAAACTTTAGTTTTGAGTCATCCTCTGTAAAAAATATTATCGACCAACACAGTCACAGTCAAAGATTTTGTGGACTGAGGAAAAATCGTTAAACCAGTTGACCAAGAAGTTAAAATGACACTTAGTGAGTAGAATCAAGTTGGACACTTAGAACAAACTCGATCAAAGAGTTTCTCGACTGAGACACATCCAGTTGAGATTTTTTTTACTAAGAAGGGTTCTAGAATTCTAATTTTATTAAAGATAAAATTAGTTGTTGAACCTTCATTGACTCAACTATAAAAATAAATCTCATCCTAGAACACTTTAGACACTCACTAAAGTTCCCTAGTCACTTGCAAACCATCTCTATAAATAGTAGTGGTCATAGGACACCCAAATCACAACTTGCACACTTGAATACATGAGATCTTGAGCAAGTTGAGATATAGCACCATACTTGCAATCATTCACATAGTTCATTTTTGTTTCCTTGTCTTAGTTTAGCCTAACACCACTCAAACATCATATATCCTTTTTGGTTTTGTCCATAAGCTTGATTAATAAGAACATTGTTGAGCTTACTTAGTGTATTCATTTCTCCCATCTTTATTATTCTATAGTAACTTGATTGGGATACTCCTAGGAGAGGAGGATATCCAAGTCTTCAGTGAAGAAGGACTCTTCTCCAGGTGCTCTTTGTGACAACCCGATGCCATATGAGGAAGATTACTCAAACCAAAGCACATAATTAAAACTAAACATCCAGATTACCAAAAATCATGGCAAATTAAAATTTATCACTTATATATTCACAAGTGGAAACATACTACATGAAAGTTCACAAAATATGCCACATGTATCACATGTCATACCATAAAGGTATTTACATCACTATATAGTGGCCATCTTGCTACAAACATGTTACAAGAGGTAACATGTTCATATATACAAACCATGCATGTACAACCATGGCGTACAACCGAAACCTCATATCGATATATAACATCTAAAAAACACCCCTAAGGACATGAGAGTATAGGGATGACACATATGACTCTACTACAAAACACTATAAGCATATTCAACCTTCAAAAACTATAGCTTTCCTTACTGCTCTTCCTCAACCGCACAATCTCTACCACGTCGTGCACGACCACCTAATAGATGTGGATACCCACGGGGTGAGACCAATGTTAGTGAGAGATATAATTATCCACAAACAACTATTATTAGCATATATATATTATATAGAAAGAAAGAAATACTATTAACATGATGAGCAGATTCAGCTAAATGATAATAGTAAAATTGGTAACACAAATTAAGTAGTTTTAGCAGCTACAAATGGTCAGTAGATTATCATATACTTTCAGAAGGAATATGAAGAACATATATGACCATTATCAACTAAACCATATAAGAAACAAGGAAAAGGATCATCCAATATGAAGAGTATTTAACCCTAAGAAAATACACTACACAAATTTATTACGTATATTATTATGCCATGTGGAGATGAGGTATACCACTCATGCTCTAACTGACCACTACTGAGTCAAAATTAGTGCCATACAAGATCTAGGAGAGCCTGACTCCTATGATCTCCCACACCCTCAGTCAGTTTGAGTCCTCCGTAGTGGCATATAGAGTCAAACAACAAATCATCCTAGTTTGTCTTGGTATATAGGCACGACACTAGTGAGATACAAATGTAGTTGTTCTCCTACCTGAGTATGATCACAACCATCCCTGAAAACATATCATCTGAGATACGAACTCAGTCGTTCTCCTACTAGGGTATGACCACAGTCACCCTCCAAATCTGTGCTTGTGGATGCAAGGATATATCCTCAACTTACACCCTCGCATATTCAACAATACACACTCTGAGTTTCCAGTAGGAATCACTCATTTCACCATCCAACAAGTACTTACACTGAAGATGGAACTATTGATCAGGGAAACCAACATGATTAGGGTTTCGTTTGATTAATTATTTCCAATTTGGTGTCTTTTAGTGCAACAATCAAGTTACAATGTACAAACCCAAAACAAATTCTAGAAAGATAAGGGTAGGTTGCAACATAAGAAGATATAAAATGTATGAGGTATAAACTTGTCACATCAGCACATGATATCACTATCGTAGAAGTCCATCATCACTATCACATCATCTTGGGATAACCATCCCTCATTACATCACTAGATGATATCACCTCTAACTAGGCATAAGGCCTCTGCCAGGTCATAAGGCCCAATCACATAGTTCTTGTAGCTCATCATTATCTCATAATGCTTCATAAAGGCTCATAACCATCGACCTATGTCATACAAGAGATACCATAGCAATCAAAAGCTATGATGTGTATTCAACTTGCAACATTAGGGTTACAAAATTAGGAGATAGAAAATACTTTATATCATGCTAATCATCCAAGCAAGATAAGCAATTACATCATATGCCCTAATTAGGGTTAGGGTTTCCATCACAACATTCAACATCAAACCCTAGGTACATCACTTCCTACATTCTTGGAACACATTTGGTTAGACATTATTATTATGA
The DNA here is from genome assembly GCA_963693085.1 of Alisma plantago-aquatica. Lineage (NCBI taxonomy): Eukaryota > Viridiplantae > Streptophyta > Magnoliopsida > Alismatales > Alismataceae > Alisma > Alisma plantago-aquatica. The sequence continues at coordinate 287,902,738 of OY856412.1, read as the reverse complement.
TCAACTAATTATTTCAAACAATAACATCTATCGACCATACAAAGTTAAGAACATCTTTAGCGACCAACCTTCATAACACACATGTAGCGACCACTAAGGTTAGCACATGTAGCGACCTTCAACTCCATGTGTAGAGACCATACATGAATCAAGGTGTAGCGACCTCCAAGGATCAAAGTGTAGCGACCAACCTAACTGATTTACATGTAGAGACCATAATGAATCAAGGTGTAGCGACCAAACATGTTGTGACTTCAACATCTACACCATCTGTAGCGACCCCAACCTTGTAATGACTACATGACTCGACCCATGTAGAGACCAAAAGTGCATTAGGAAACATGTTGCGACCCAAACAAAGTCAACATAAGTAGTGACTTAAAACAAGGCTCATGTGCAGTGACCAAGGTGACTAGGGTTAGGATTATGGCAACCAAACTAGAACCCTAGAACACCATCAACATGGTCATGGATACCTCATTGAAACCAAGGGACATGTCGACCGAATAGGATGTATAACATCAATAAATCAAGCATCACCAAGGTGAATTATCCAAGAAAGGATGATAATAAAAACCTAAAACAAGCGTCACAAAGACCAATAAAGAAAACCATGCTATGAGAGGAGAAAACAAACGTCCAACACATATAAACAAGAACCCAACCTCCATGTAACCCATGATAGTCAACCCATAACATGGTGATAAAACCAACATTCAAGATGTTTCATGTAAGCTTAGCAACTCCACCATCCATATATTTTGGATACATGAATTAGGGTTAATAGAAAGAGAAATCTATACAAGAATACTTTAAAATCTTAAACCCTAAATCAAGATAGCATCATCTAATAATTTATGGTAACATCTTCGATATTAAATAGTATCATGCAAGCAAGATAAAGGTGAAAAAATACTAGAGGAGAGATTTATATAACCCGCCTTGAGGTGAAGATCAACTCCAAAAGCCACGATCGCCAAGAGAGAGAAGGAGACACCAAGCTTGGATCAACTCCAACTCAAAGCAAGATGACCTCAAGAGAAGAAGAACACAACAAGGTCAAAGGATGCCAAAAAGAGAGAGGGTAAAAAACCTATCCCAAAAAAGAAAGAAGAAAGAGAGAGGGTAGGATTCAAGAAAATGAGATCAAAGAGAGATAAACTACTAACTAAGATCAAAGATCACCAAGAACCAATACAATGAAGATGATGAAGCCCTAGATCACCACATGCAACAAGAAAATGACCACCTTCTCCAAGATCAGCACCTCTACTTGAACCACCAAGATCACAACCAAACACAAGAAGGAAGAGAGAAAGAAAAGATCTAAAAGGGTTAGTAGCATGTGAAAGAAGGGGTATAAATACCCAAAGGTAGGAGAGAGGTAGAGGGATATGAGGTGTCAAGATATTAGAGCCTCATAAGGATACATGTCCCTCAAAAGGTTGGCCATGCAAGCACTCTAGATATGCATGCAACAAAGAATGTCAAAACCTAGGTTGAGTAGTGACCTCTAGGCCACTCAACCTTCCTTCAGTTGAAACAAAACCAAGGGTAAACATAGTAGTGATCGCTACTCCATGTCACCCAAACAACAGGTCGACACACACATCAACATAAGCAAACCATAGCGACCACAACCAAGGAGAAACACCTAGGTATCTACTAACTAACTCAAACAAGGTGCATGATCGAAGCATTCAAAAGAGACTCAAAACAAATCGGGAGCTACACTCGAGGATCAACAACTCAAGCATCCATGCAAACCATGCAAACCCTAGCATCAACTCATGATGCCACCTCACCAACCAAGGGCTAAAAAGGTGCCCCAAAGCATCACTCTCTCTCGCTCATGATGCCAATACATAAAAGGCACATCCAACATGTGACAAATTGCAATATAAACCCTCAACATGGATAAATTCCAATTGGGTCCAAAACAAGCATACACATAGCATAACTAGCTCAAACATTATCCAAATAGGACCAAACTAAAAACATAAATCTATCACATGTTATTAAGGTGCATCACATGATTAGATTATGGTTTAAGAATCTCATTAATCAAAGAAAGTAAGGTCAACCCCTAAGCTAGGTCAGGGGTCTTACACTCTTCTATCGGTCGTCAAAAAAGAGGTGTTGAACCACTACTCTTCCAAGTCCATGAAAGAAGAGGTCTTGTGCTGATTTTCCTAGACCATCAAGGAAGAGGTGTTCAATTCTCTTTCACATTCTTAAAAGAAGATTCTTGGTTGGTTCTCTTCTGTGGCCGGTAAAGAAGAGGGTTTAGTTGCAACAAAAGTTTTATAATTTTTCCTAACATATAAATTTATTAAATTATTTATTACAAAACCTAGTTGGAAACAACTAGGTAGTGAGATGACATCATAGATGGAACCACTCTAAATCATGTCTCATATTTGGTTGCTTGCTTATTACTTCTATTTTTTTAAAATATTTTATAAAGCTCTATTAACGCCCTCTAGATCTTTTCACTCCTTACTCAGTGAAGCATGATAAGAAGCTATAGTGTCCACCACACACAAAGAATTATCATCCTCAGTAGGAAAATATTACTCTTGAACTATCAATACCACATCATCATAATCATTTCTATCATATGTTAATTTCTGCTATAATATTCTTGTCATCATCCTTCTTGTCTTTGGTTTCAGAACCATGTTCCATTTTCTAAACCTTATAATATTTTTTGAAATAACCTGGGTTCCCTTAATGAAGCACCCTTTACTCTTAGACTTGGATCTACCACATGACTTCCCATGATATTGGGACTCACTGCGGCTCTGAGATCTTCTATGGTCTCTTACTATGTTAGCGACCCAACTCTCCATGAAGTGTACCTCTGACCTACTATCACGTGAGGCTCGTTGTTGAGTCTCTTCATTTAGTACACTACTCTTCACCTAATCAAGTGTCAACTTGCCTTCCTTTATAGAATTGCTTATTATCACAATGAGCATCTCTCAACTGTCACTAAATGATCCTAGAAGAAGTAGCGCCAGGAGTTCATCATCAAGAACCATCTTCATGGACCCTAGTTGATTTATAAGGATTTGGAATTCATTCATGTGGTTAGGAATGCATGTACCATCCTAGTAATTTAGGTTCACTAACTTCCTGTTTAAGAAAGACTTATTTGTAGCAGTTTTTTGCTCATATAATTTCTTGAGCTTTATTCACATATCTTTGGCATCGATCTTCTCTGAAACATGATGGAACATAGAAATATCAAGATACTTTCACACTCTTCCCATGGTCTTTCTATTTAATTTCTTCCAATCTACATAAGAAATATTCCATGGCTATTGCCCCTCTATTGGATCATACAAAACTTTGCAATAAATAATATCTTCCATCTTGGGTTTCCAGATCTTCCAACTTCTACTCGTCAACTTCACCATTTTTGCATCATCATTCTTCTCCATATGAATTTGGATCTTCCCAACCTAGTCTCTGATACCACTTGATAGGTTTGTAGATGGGAATGTGTGCATGTATGCTATGCAACCACGATGCAACAAATATATATATATGAAGAAACGTTAATGAAGAGTGTGTAAACCCAAGATAATAATTGCAAGAAAACTGAGGGAAAAAGATCATATTTATATGTGAAAATCCCTCATAAAATTTGAGGAAAAAACCATTAGGCCAACCATGAGAAAATCCATTATTATGCATCAAGGATAAAATTTTTCTTCTTGAGTTTTTGGTCCAAACCCGGGATGATATACCTAGAAGGAGAATATAAGAAGATACCATATCGTAGGGAGAGGTCCTATAATTTCACCACTCCATAACTTCCTAGGAAGATGTACTCCTCTAAAAAGTGCATAGTAATAGATAGCCTGAGAAAGACACATGGATGCCTTGGCAGTCCTGCCCCACTTTCTTTTTTCTTCCTTATCTTTTTATTCCTTATTCCTTCTTTTTTCCTTTCCACCTATCTCTACAGTGACAAAAATACTACCTATTTTGTTTGGTGATTGTCCTTTCTTTTTCCTTTGGCTCCAAAAATTGCTGACCTTGGCAGATGCTAGGTTTCTATTTCGTTGGCTGCAACTTGGCTCAATTAAGCGGTCATCATACATAGGGATATACATATCTTTCTTAGGGCAGCAACAAACTATCCCTAATGAGCTTCTACCACTTAGGCCCGCTTGTGCTGGAAGTAATGTGGCCCAACACCACCAAACATGAAATTCAACCAACTATCACATCGAGGTCGACAACAACGGTGATGCACATCGAGCCTATGAGAAGACACTTATAAGGTAAACCACCCATAGGAGGTGAGCTCAAAGATGTTGCTGCCATTCCACAAATAGTAGTTTGGGGTGGGGGCAGGGGGAGAACAATAAGGGAGATGAGTGGGGGCTCGAGCAGCTAGAAAGATCCAATGTCATACCCCAAATTTAGATTATTTGACTAATTAAATCTTTTTGTTTGCTTAATTCTTGATCAACTAATTGATAAGATTAATAGTTCCAATATCATGTCTAATTGTGAGCATGATAATTATTCTTTGTTGAACATAGTAAAAAACTTAGATTTGCTTGAATTAATGTAGGAGGGAAAATATGTATTTTTAAATGTTTGATATAGAATGATATAATTACATTAGCATAACATTTTCTAATCTTTGAAATTGAGTTGGGGTTGTCATGTACCATAGTTAGGAGTTTGGAGCCCTTTAGATTGTCATAGAAGGGTTAGATTGCCATTATAGAAGGAGGTCTAATCTTTGCTAATTGGAAGACAAAGGTTAGGTGACCTTATTATGGTTGGACCTACCTATGTTGTGGTGACCTGACTAGTGGAAATTATGAAGTCGCTAACAACTAGAAGATATTTATCCTGATGTGCTAAATTTTGTATTCTGTGACTGATTACTTGACTTGGCTACCAAAAAGTTGAACTGTCCTTTCTAGAAGCGATCCAACTTTGTGTTGGATTGGTGTCACTAGCGGTATGAGAGGAGCCTGGGCTTACTCGACTAACTACTAAACATTTGTGAAATTTTTAAAGGTCAAATTGATCTCTTGGAATGTCAAATCACCCTTTATGTTGATTAGACAAAAATATTAAATGATGAAAACACATTTGACCAAAGAACCACTATTTCTTTATAGACCTAAAATATGAATCATAGAACCCTAAAACTTCGTTTAACCATGGGGGAACAAAGTGAGAAAGAAAAGGTGTGATTTATAGTTTCCAAGTTTCATACTGAATTTGATGTAAAATTTGATTGACAAACACTTCTAATTGCAAGTCTTTGACAAATCTCAAAGTTATATCCTACCGGAGATAATTTCTCCCATATCCTCCTCCAATCCTAATTCTTGGTTCTTGCCCCTCTTTCTTCCATGGATGAACATGGGTGGGACTTAAAATTTGTTATTCATAGTGAATTTTTTTTATGAAGCTTGGAGAAGTTTTAGAGGAAGATCCAATTTCACATGGATGTTATTTTATAAATGAGTGGATTAATTTTATTATAATACATTTACACATGTTAAAAATTATTTAGTTTAAAAAATTAATATTACTTATGGTGTTTAATAAAAATTCTCAGTGATTCATACTGGAAATCAATAATGAAAATAACTCTAGGATTTAGTTCAATCAGAAAAAGTGTTACTTATGGGGTTTCACCATCATGGAACATGCGATTTATTGTAGATAACTTTCTAAAGACAATAATTATTGGTGTTTGATATTTTCTTAGGTAGTTTCTAACTCATCTTTCAAATATACATGAAATATGTATTTTTGAAGATAATCATACACTCTCACAGTGGACAAAACTCTCAATACCCTATTAAGCAGGCAATCCATCCACTATTTTATCTTATACTTTCATATCCAAGAGAACAAGTGATATCCTAAATCTAACCCACACTCACCCTCTCAGGCTGTTGGTTTGGTTACTGAAATAGTATATATGATGGACAAATATCTAAAATATCATAAAGCACAAGGAACACAAAATATATTCAATAAGTAAGTTATTACATGAAAAGTTATGCAAAATAAGAAATATGTTCCACGGCGTTACTCCCCATGTCTAACTGTACATTCCACTCATAGTTAGACATCACTACAATGAAGAACATGGATAATTTTTAGATAGACATCTTGAAAAGATGATACGAGAAGAAGGTGAAAGAAATTGTGCTGGAGAGATAGAATATATCTCAATTCTTCCTATTCCCATTAAAGGATACCCTAAAATCACTCTCCCTTGTGGTTGTTAGAGTCTATTTATACGATTTTGTTTTGGGTTGCAAGTTTGGGGTGTTTGGAGGTGACTGTAATTACAATTTCTACTACCTGAAACCACAATTGATGGATATTGAGTTCTTTTGTTGTTGTGGAATGATATGTAGGCCCCCTAATTGACTAATTCAAAATTAAGTCGACTAGTTGGAAACCCAAGTGACTATTTGACTTCCTAATTGTCTAGTTGGTGGATTCTTACTCTTCTGTCTTTGAATTATTGGAGAAAAATGATCTACTCACCATATAGTCTATTGAATTGATGTACATTGACCTTGTAGAGTGTATTTTATCATTATTTGGATTTTAGAATTGTTTGGATGACTCCCACACTTCATGTTATCACTATTGGTTGTGTAAAGAACCCTAGAATGGCATTAGTGAAGATTTGTGCCCATAATTTCATCTATATTCTTGAGTTCTTTATCATTAAACCTTGAAATAACATGAATAAGGTAAATATGTATCTGACTTATTGTAGGACTGGTGAAACCCAACCAGACCCAATGTATCCAATCAAAAAGCCTCTTAGGGTCTCTAGTCTGTTGATCAAACTCGAATTTAAATTGGACTCTAAGAACCCATTATTTAAGGTTGGGTTTGGGCTTAGAGTTTAGATGTGAATTGACCCAATTGACCTAAAATTCATTGTAGTATATTCCAATAAAATTAAATGATACAACTGTTTCACACACCCAATGACCTGTAAATAACAAATGCATCCATCATTAGGTTTATTTGTGACAATTTTACATAGTTTTGTATTAGTTTCATATTAGTTCTTACAATTACATAAAATATTAAATTTATATGATTATTATGTTGTAATTTATAACTTGTTTACAACTCTTAACAAATTATATTTATTTATGTGTGTTCTAAATCATTTTCAAGTTTTTTTACATCAAACTATTAATTATAATTTATTTTTTCAAGTATTAGACAAATTATAGCCTTTTCTATGTTGTTCTATTTGTTTTTTAGTTTACATGTTAGACCGGATAGATCAAAGAATACTTATATTTTGGGTTAGGGTCAAGGTTTTCAGACCAAAACCATGTTTTGTATGTTTAGGGTCTAGAAAAAGGTGTTAATATAAAATCACCCACAACAAAATTTGAGAAACATGAACCCAATTTCTGCCTCTACATATTAGAAATAAATAACATTAAGAAAGATGTCAAACTTCACATGAACCCATGATTGGATGTCAAGTAGGCAAGTTGTCACATATCAAACTCCCCCATACTTAGATTCTGGCTTGTCCTCTAGCAAGAGCAAAGCATCATCATCATGTAATTAATTCAAGAAGAAAAGTGACTTATACATCTTAGTTCTGAGATGTATTCAAAATTAATACCCCTATCTAATCAAATAAGTATTACATTAAAAAAAGAACTTCTTACTTCGTCCATTCACAAACTAAAATTGACCTGAAAAAGGAAATTTAAGGTATATGTTCACCAGATTCTATATTTCAATCCTTACTCACGAGTTTACAATTTAGAATAGTCCATTTCAAAGTTAAATGCAAACAATAGTAAAGTCATCACATTGTCATCTAACTAATCTATAATAAACACCTCTTTGAACTTTATTGAAAATAAATTATAAATAGCACACAATTTTCTCTCAATTTCTTTAAAATCCATTGGAATAGGGGACCATTAGTGAATAATTAGTTCATTCACCCTAAATTGGAGTTGTGATTGCAACTTCAATGTGTTGAAGCTCTTAATTGACCATGTCTAATGAGGCACTATTGATGATTGATACCATTTTTTTCTTATATTATGTTTTACCTTTAGATTTTGTTGGTTTATAGGTTTCATTTCATCATCTAGATTATCAAACATGACTAATATTAAGAGTAATATATATAAATTCACTAAGTATTGAAGATAGTATCAAGTGATGTTTCACTAAATTTAAGTTAGTTTCAACTAGCAATGATATTGCAAATTAACATCAATTATGTCCTTACTTCAGTTTGTATATGTTGTTTTGAACAATCCAAGTAAATCTAGGAGCTCATTGTGAATACATAAAATTGATTGTTACTCAACTATTAGAACATGAAAATTCAAGGAGTAGATGATTTTGATTAGAATTGAATGAGAAACATGGAAATCAAAAAGTTAATATCATCTTTAGTACAATTCACTAAGCCCAATATAGTCCTAAGAAAATAAAAATCATAGTCTTGTAATTGTAACATGCAAACACAAGCAATGCAAAAATCAAATGATGCAAAGGAAATATACAACAAAAAGAAAATCTAAAATAATTTACCACCCTCCACTCATAACTTAAATGTGTACTCATCATGAGTAAATCCAAGCTAAGATAAGGGGGATATCTCAAATGTTGAAACAAGGGCATGGTGGATTCAACAATGGAGTATGTGGTGGAAATGAAGGCAAATCCTCTACTCGTGTTTCCTCATAGACTCAGGAGGTGGGATTATTTAGTAAGACAAAGGTTCTCGGTGGGTTTAAGAACTTTGAAATAATCATGTTAATTACCAACACAAAGCATGATGATCCATGCTTCCACATAAATACAAGCTCTCTCCGTGGATTAAAATGGACACCCAGAAATCTAGATGGTATGTAGAATCCTCCTTGATGTCTATCATGAAAATTTAGCAAGGGATGCAGAACATTTTTATCTGGAAAAGTATGTCTTTAAAAATTCCCATGGGTGGGTCATGAGGAATCTTGCAAGTTGTATCATCATATTCAAAGGCATCATGTCAGTGAGACCCATCCTTTAGAACAAGGATAATGGAATGATACTCATGTAAGCATTGAGGTCCAGAAGCCCATCCTGATATGTAGAATCTTGAATATAAAATGGTAGGTTGAAGGAACTTGCATCCTTCAGCTTCTTGGGCTTCTTGGATTGAAATATCTCATTGGTGGTGCGTGCAAGCTTGAACACCGTGTATTCATTAGTCATATACTTCTTCATCATCATATCCTTGAGGAAATTTGAGTAGGTTCAAATCTCAAAATTTGCATACATGAAAAGAATGTAAAGATGAAGATTCTTTAGGGCGTCGATGAACTTTAGGAACTACTCTTGAGGTACGACTTGAAAAATCACTAGGGAAAAATAATTCATGTTTGGTAGGCCCATCTACAAAAGGATTTTGTTCCTTCGTTCTTGTCTTGAGCCACATCAACATTTATAGGAGAGTCCTTCTCACCATTTTCAATTTATGTAGTCATGCATTTGGCTTGAGGCTCATTTCCTTTTTTAAGTGTCACCTTGGAAAGCTTTTTCCCACTTCTCATAATAATTGGCTTGCATCGCTCATGTTGATTGTTGTTTTGCATTATAAAAAGTGGGGTTTGAATGGGTTGAATGAATGAATCAATTTAGGACATTTTCCCCATAATGGTCTTGATAATACTATCCAAGTTCTCCACTACTGTATCATTTTGGTAATCCGTTGAGAGAGTTTGACATTAATCATTCTTTCTTCCTCCATGAAAGATTCAAATTTTTTGAAATCATTCAAGGTCCATGTCTAAAGTATGAATCTGAGTTCTTCCCTTAGGTCTTTTAGATCAAGAGATAAGTGATAGACGCCTTTCATTTGGTCTTCATCTTGTGTCCTTTTACCCATTACTCAAATCAAGATGGTCATAATACATGATCTTTCCCAATAAATTGTATTTTATATCAAATGCACTTTTGTATTTTATTGCATCCTTTTCAAGTACTTTTATCACTAACGGATAGAAGGGAGAGAAGAAAGTTGATCCTAGGATTTCGTAGCCTTGGAGGAATCCACAGTGAGACCAATAGAACCCCCAACCTATAAAAGTGACCAAAGATCAAAGTTGATTAGAAAACACCATGGATGGCCAAGTTCAGAATTCAAGTGCCCAAAAAAACCCTTAAACGATAATGGTGTTTATACATGGTCATCATACTTGACAAAAAAATTCAAGGGAATACTAGTTTTCAAAGAAAGTGAAACAACCAAGTTACGACGACTGTGCTATGCAAAACGGTAATGGGAAGCCACAACCAGCACGGTCGTGCCAATCACCATGTTAATGGAAGCAAATCACCAACATGACCGTGCTCCTCAAAATAACATCCTTCCTACCACCTCACTTCTATCATGACACCCATTACGGTCGTGACACCTTCATACAAGAAAATCCATGCTATCATCATGACTATGCAACGTACACTTCAAAACTCTCATTCTCACTGAATGTTTTCCACATCCACCATGCCATTCCCATTTACCATGGTATTCCTAGCCTACTAACCATGGATGTTATTCCTAAAAGAGTCATGCTTCCCATCTAACCCCAGTGATGCCAAATACTACTTTTACCATCATAACCCCACTTAACCATATGCTTCCTACACCATTATATTTACATTGGTGGTGGTTAGGGGTCGGGAGTTAGCACCTCTACACCTCATTTAATCCCATTGTCTACCGTCAGGCCTACTTCCACCTAACACTTCATCTTCTACCACCCAAAACCCTAGTTTTCTTGGGTCTTGACTACTTCTATCCATACTTCCATGCTACCCACACTTGGTGGAGTGAAAGAGGAGTGCTATCCTCTACTTAAGGGGATGAAAAAAAGCCTTCATCAAGCTTGCATGGATACTTTTTCTTCTTCTCCCAATTGTTTTGTTCACTCTTGTATTATGAATATATAAGCCCATTTGATGGGTTTTTTGGTGGGGGATATTACTATGTTACCATGTGATTGGATACATTCATGAAAAAAATTATATATTTCTATTAATGCCATATTATGCTTATTTTCTCTTCCCTACCTCTTTGTTTAGTTTCTTAAGATATTGAACTACCTAGGGTATAGAAAATAGAGTGTTATTTGGCTTTTTGGTGGGGTAAATCCTTATTTCACTAAAGGAACCTTAGCTAGTTTTCCCTCCTTCCTCCATTTCCCTATATTCCAATAGCCTTAGGTGTGAGATAAGTATATAAGTATGGATCTTATCTATCTCATAGAAAGGAGCACATCGATAGGTCTGATAGGTAGTAATATGTGGTGAATTGACCTCCTCCTGTACATTATACCACCCCATGCCACCAACTAGGTGAGGAGACTCATGTTTAGAAACCTAAAATAGGATTTATATAGGCCATGAATTACCTATCCCCTATACAATAGACCCTTGAAAGGTTGGATAGGAGGTTATTAGGACTAGCTCCCCTATACACACCCTATACCACCCATGGTCATCTACTAGGGTAGTCCTCCAACATCACCTCCCTATTCTTGTTTGGTTTGATGATGCTACCTATTGGATGTGTGTATAAAAGTACAACCTAATTTCATAATTGACTAGAAACACACCCCAAAATTGTCATTCTACTCCACCCTATTCTCACCAAAACACATGTGAAATTTTTACTTTTCCACCACATATATTTTCCACCGGCACGACCCTTCTCATGACTACCCACCATGGTCATTCTTCCTAGAATGGATATGTCACCTATCAAACCCTACTACTTCGTACATATCACTTACATCTCTACCCCCAATTAACCCTACACCCCGCAGGCCATTATATATACACTAGTAGAAGCTAGGAGTTCAAGGTTAGGCACTCTAAGCCTCAATAGATACCACCATTGTTCTCTTCTCCATTCCACCTTACTTGCTTCATTCCTCCACCCCAAAATCCTTGATTTCTAGGGTTTTGGCATTTCCCTTCTATTTTCCATTCTACCTTACATCCTTGGAGGAGGAGGACGTCCTTGGATCTACTGGAGGTGAAAAGAGGTTCTCCCCCATCTACACCACATTGAATTTCTATTCGATTCCCCCTTTACTTTGTTATTTCTTTTACTATGAGTAGTTAAGATCCTTTTTTGGGATGTCTGGGGGACCAAACGTGTAACTATGATACCATATTGGGAACTATTTATGCATAATATTATCATTTCATTTACTAGTTTTATATTCTTGCTTATTCTCTTTCCTTATATCTTGTTGTGGTATTTTGTGATGTGGAATCCCCTAAGGAATAGGCTAAATGGATGATTTGGGCTTTTTGGGGAAGAAACATCTAAGTCTTTAAGTAATCCTTGGATAGTTTGTCCACCTTACCCTTGACATACACATTCTCTTAGTCCTAGGTTTGAAAAAAAGGTATGAGATATAAGTAGCTAGATGTGCCTCCCTGATGAATGCATATTCATCCCAGTTTTAGTTGCAGTATTTGTCTAGTTTAGCATCTCGATCTCTTGAATTTGACTAGAATAGCTTTATTTCAATCTACCTAGGGTTTTATGCTAATTTGTAGGAATTTGATACTTTTCTTGACTCCCTTTGCGTCTTTTGAATTCTATCACTCTGCAACAAGTTTGCCTACGGATTCATGTTTCCCTTCTATGGGGGAGATTTAAGAGAATGATGCCTCTTGTGGGGTGCGGACATCACCCCCAAATGGAATTAGATTTTGAGCACTTCTAGAAGGAAGATCGATGAAAAATTTTTGTGTTGAAGGACCAATTCGACCCATCAATCAACCTACAAATTGACCTTCAAAAATCATCAAGGATCAAGCACCCCTTCAACCTTATAGATCTATGCCCATTGGCCCACCTGGTCAACATTTAGGAGGTTGATATACAAGCCCATCGATGACCAAAGTCAATGACCCATCAACGACCCATTAAAGACCAAAGTCGATGGCCCATCAACCTCTCTCATTTGAAAGTATCATCAGTCTGTAGACAAAAAGAAATCAAGCCATCGACCTACTGCTTTCCACACCCTCATCAATGAACTATCTTCTTCGGCCAACATCATCTGTCATCACCCATCGACCGTTAAGGTCGATGACCCATTGACCTGATAACTCGACAGCCACCAGGAGAATCATTGATTGATGACCATCCATCAAGCATTCATGATCATCAACCTAGATGATAGTTCATCTACCCAACCTCAAAGTCCAAGGGTCAACACAAGTGGTCGATGGTCATAACCCTATAAATAGGCCCCCTGGGCATCAGTTCAAGACATCTCAGAATTTTGGAGACATAACATGCCAAAAGGTTGTCATTGAGATCAAAGCAAACTCTAGATCTATCAACCTAGGGCCATCAATCTTCCGCTACTATCTAGAGCTATCGACCTCTCCACCAAAAGAGCCATTGATCTCCAGAATCAACAACAACAATTGACTGATCTCTCCCTTTAGAAACTCTAGGCCATCGACCTCCCTCTCTGGGTGATTGATCTCCTCACCAAGTTGTTGTCCATTCACCTACTTCAACTGTAAGCCAATGTTAGTACTTGGAAGAGAGAGAACGAAGGAAGTTGTTGTCACACACCACACTGAGCTACTTTTGCGACCATCATGACCATGATTGTGTCCCTTTCCTCTACTAGTGATATTAATCTCACCATGTTGAGGGAGTAGTCTTTTCACTGGGGTGTGTAGATTAGCCCCACTACCGATTTCTTGTAATTTCATTCATATTCCAATGCTTGTATGAACACATTTAATTCATAGCTAATCATTCATTGCATGTTTTGTGATTGATCACCCACTTTATGTGATTTATTATAATGTTATTTTGTGAGAACTTTAACTTTTAAGATTTGAATATTGATTATCTTTAATTGATGCCCTGATGAGAAATTTTGATGGGAACTCTCTAGAGTAGTGGATGGGATCTGTAAGTAACAAGACATCAAGCTTACATGGATAACTACTCGTGCAAGTTTCTAACATCGAGAGGGGAAACTTGCATAACTCCAATTATATCTTCATACATGTTTGGATCTGAATAAATACATAGAATTGAGTAATGACGATGAAACCTAGTTCCGCCCTGGTGTTTCCATCCATTGATAACTAGAACTTCAATCTAGATCTTATTATTCTTAAACCATATTTAATCAACACAAAACTCAAGTTTTTTGATAAATACTAGTTCTTGATAGATTCTTGTGATCTGATAATTCTTAAACAAGTTGGTCCTTGGGATTCAATCCTCAACTGTACTACAATAGATTTGTCTTCTTGGAAGTTGCATTATTGCACATTAGTTGGTAAACTATAGGAATTCTGTTCCTAGTGAATTTGTAGTGTGATCATTTCCACATCAAATTTTGGCGCCTTTGTCAGGGACAACAATTTTTTTTTATTTTAGTAACTTAACTTGGATTAGCTTGGACTTTTCTTTTTCAATTGATATTTTTGAAAATTATTTTGAATTCAACTCTTCTTCAATCATCCAATTTTTGTTCTTTGCATTTATTCGGTAATATGTATTACACATGTGGTGCACCTATGGTGTTGATTATATTGCACCCATTGACCCTAAGATCGACAAAACCTATCACAGTCTCCTTCATGAACAAAGAGCCAAGTTGAACAATGAGGAGGTAAACCACAGGGTGCAAGTAGCCCTGAATGCACAAAGAGCGAGGCTCATGGCCGAAGCCAGAGCCATTATACAAGTAGAGAGATAGAAAGAACTCCAATAGTTCTCTATCCCAAAGGCTCCAAATGTATGCAACCCCATTGTCCAACCCACCATCCAATCTCAAAACTTCAAAATCAAGAAAATTTGGGTGACGATAATGCAAAACAACAACATTGCAGGATGTGTCAGTGAAGACCCCCACAATCATTTACAGAAGTCCATAGACCTATGTAGACTGAGTAAGCAAGCTTTCCTATTAGAAGAGGCAATGAAGTTGAGACTATTCTATTACTCCCTCATCGATAAGGCTAATGTGTAGTAAAACTCCCTCAATGATCGTAGCTTGGGAGGAACTTCATAAGCAGTTTCTTAAGAAGTTATTTCTACCCTCACTCACTTATAATCTCAGAGGGGAAATCACAAGTTTCAAGCAAGATCCATCCAAGACTCTCTTTGAATCCGGGGAACAGTTCATGTAGTTGTTGCAAAAATGTCCCCACCACTGTGACCCTCCTTCACAACTTGTCAAACATTTCTATAGGGGAGTTGATGATGATATCAGGAAATTCCTCGATGCTACCTCTAACAGAGACTTCATGCGGCAAACTTTTGATGATGTTGGCAAAGGTCATCAATAGGGGTCTGAGAACTAATCCAATTAGATGTCATCATGTAAAGGAGTTATTCTCAAGGTGTAAATGGTAGAAGATAAATCTGAATTAAATGCCATCACTCAATCTATAAAGATGCTCACTCTCAAGCAAGACAATCTAGAGTTTAACCTCCAGAATATTGTGCAAAGAGGACAACCCACTTTCCCACCTAAGGTAGCTCCAGAAGTCTTCCAAGTATGTAGTGCAAAAGGCCACACAAGCTTGCAGTGTAACCACTTCTACCCAGGCCACTATGAACATTATCCAACCTCAATTTTATAGTGCTCCTGTTATTAAAGAAGTTAATTCTATCAACTCCATTCTAGAATAGGGGTACTACAACCACAACATGCCAAGAAACAATCTACGATTTCAATATGGGAACCCAGACAGAGCAAAAAATATTCAATAGTTCCAATAGAGACCCAACCACAACCAAGTTTGAGGTCCTCCTGGCTACAAACAAAATCAAAACTACCGCCAAATAACTACAACTCTGGTCAATACCGCAACAATCTCAACCAGGGAAACAACAGCCAACATGGGCAATAATAATACAACCAACAAGGACATTTTCTCCTTTGGAAAGGTAGTTAGCAGAATATACCTTCCCCCATGAACAAAGCCACCTAGACACTATTGAGAAAATGTTGGCGAGCAAATAGGCCTACAACAAATCCTTATAAGCTTAGCTTGCACAAATTGTTGTCGCAATTCACCCTCTAGTCGGTCACAGACCAGTTTGAAGGCAACCCCAAGCACTAAGAAGAACAGCTAAAGGCAGTGAGCACACACTCTGGTGGTGTGCTACCAGAACTTCCATCCCCATTCATCAACAATAATAGATTAATTCTTGAAGATGATGATGATGAATAAGTCACTCCAATGATTGTACCAGTAGCCATACCAGCAAAACCAGGGGTGGAATCTCCAATGCATGACAACATGCCCAATCTTAAGACACCAGAAGTTGTACCAGCCTCTTCCTCCATGCCTACGGTGCCGATCTATAGACCTCGAGTCCCATACCAGAGTTATCTATCTCAGACATGACTATACTTGAGATTCATGATGTTCAAGGAAGCAATGAAGAAACTACATGTTGACATCCCGTTCCTTGATGCTCTTGCCCAAATGCTAAATGAGAAGCATGATACTATCTCATTACTTCTTCTATACCCTTTGCAATCATCTCTTGTACCTTTTTCTTAGAATCCCCCTTTCTGGACAGATTTGCGCTTATGCTCTGATGACCTAAATAAGGCTCTTATACCGCCACCAGTTCCAGCAGCCCTAACACACCCATGACGCTTTGGGTTACCTAGAGAAACTGTAAATTCATCCCTTATTCCCTCAGGGATGAACTTGCCTTATTTCCTTTGCTTGTGAGATCCCACTAATCATCACCAATAGTAATTGGTAACTAAAACATAACAATCATCAATACCAATTGCTCTGAAAGTTGAATTTTACCATTTTTGTAGCCACCTTAGTAGTTGTGGGGTTGGGTATTTCTCCATATTTGGTTTGCCTCCCAGCTATCCACAAATCATGGTGAGGTAGATGTTTAGGGGTAGTAGAAGACACAGCAGTCCTAGCAGTAGGTTGTTGAGAAGAAGACGTGTGCATTAGCTTTTGGCGAAGATTTGCATAGCCACATGAACCCATCATGTGCACATGTACATTCTTTGCATGCCTTTCTCTTTCAACTTTGGTTATATACTGGTTAGTCCAAAACATATATTAAATATGTAATGCAATGATTTCATAAGATTGTATTCAAAATGAGGAGAGAGGCTTAATACCTTATATTTTTTAGTTTGTCTCTTAGAAACAAACACCTCTCACACCATTGGGTCAAGATAGTTCCATTGCTCAGTGGTTGTCTTCTTCTTCTTCTCAGCATTCTATATGTATTCTTTTATCATGTTTGTCTTATAATTCGTTAGTACCCTACCACAATGTTGCATCACCTTTTTACGATGTAGTTTTTCATCCAGGTCAAATATGTTATGCAAAAGTTCATAGACTTAATGGAATATTCTTAAAAAACAATTATAGATAGATTTAAAAACAAAATAGTTAATGATAACATCTCACGCATACTTACTTTCATATCAAGGCTTTCTTTCCTTGATCAATTTTATGCAAGGACTCTAAATTTAGATCTGATTTACTATGAGTAAGAACCCCTAGATAGGACACAAAAGAATTGTGGTTCTTCCCAAAAAGATTTCTTTGATCATCAAACCCAACTACTAGCTTCAGTCTGTTACCCCTTTGCTCTATTAACTTATTCATCATGGCGATGCCTCTTATTGACACATGTAGACTATGTTGTGCATAAAGCTCAACGAGATCCTCAGTGCACACATCCTCATGCTAAAATTGAAAAAAGCACATATAAGTCATAAAAAGATATAACTTATAAATGTGATAAAACAATGCAAAAATACAACAAGATAGGCATTGTAAAATGCACATGTATGTAATAAAACAATACAACTTATAGTAGTGTCATGCTCAGGGTGCACATCATCATGGTGCTCATCTTCACAGTAATCATCATTGAGATCATTATATCATGGTCAGACGCAGTATAAACATGTCATATAAAAATAGTCAAACAATGAAATATATGGGATACATAATGTAAAATGATTATCGAACTTTTAAAAAAATAAAGCATGCCTTTAATATTTGGATCTTGAATCAATTAATGTTCCCTCAGTGAGATCTCCATGCATATATAATTCGGTGTCATCTTCAATATTTGGTGTTGGAAATCCAACTGAGAATGGACTGGAGTTATCATACTTGTCGTAGTACTCTTCTTCATCTATATGGTCTGGAATAAACTGCCTTTTACTATGGAGAATAACCAACCATTTTTCATTTGCAAGATCATTGTTATAAAATACTACCTTCTCCAGCGATGCCATTATGAATGGTTCACCCTTCATACCAATCATTTCAAAATTCACTAATGTGAAACCCAATTCATCCACTACAACACCTTTGGTGTTATCAAACTAGTTACACCTAAAGACTCAAACTCTGAAATCTATGTAGTCAAACTCCCATAGGTCTTCAATGACATTGTAATATGTCATTTTAGATTCACGTAGACTCTTATCTTTCACACTAGAAAAATACAATGAAGATGCTTTAAGGATGACCCCATTTTTTTATAACACTCTTATCATCTTGAGGCTTTGTGTAATATGAAAATCCATTTATGTCAAGCCCTTCATAAGACATACCATTCATTTTTGGTTGAAAGGTGAGACATTTGACATTTTTGGCAACATTATTTTGGTGTTTGAGATAGTTGATGTAAGGCTTTATCTTCAAACCATCTAATAAATGTGTTGTTATGCTCTCTAGCAAGCCACATTGAATTGGCTCAAGGATATTTTGTCTTGATGAAATTGATATGTTCGGTGATATAAATACTCATTTCATTGATGTTGTGTAAAATATACAAGTATGTTTGTTCCCACAACTCACGACTGATTACTTCCACTTGTGCTCCTAAAGTCCCTTTGCTAGAATAGTCCTCAATATTCTTATCATTTATAGGAGATTCATTACAACTAAGAAAGTCATTATAAAAGTATGTAACCACCCTGGCCACAGAACCCTCAACAATACTTCCTTTAGGCTGATACAATTTTTAACATTAGCTTTAAAAATACTCATTCACCGTTCAAAAGGATACATCCAATGCAAGAAAAATGTTCTCAACATTTTCATTTCCCTAGTCAAATGGACAAAAAGATGTACCATGATATCAAAGAATGAAGATGGAAAATACATCTCAAGCTGGCACAGGGTAATGACCACTTCTCTTTGCAACTTGTCGAGATTATCAAGATCAATAAGCTTGTTGCATAGAGTGTTGAAGAAGAAACAAGGCCTGGTAATTTCAAACCTTACATGCTTCGACAATATAGATTGAATTTCCACGGGAAATATTTATTGCATGAGAGTGTGACAATAGTGAGATTTAAGACCTATCAGCTTCACATCCTTCATTGATACCAATCTATGAGCATTGTAAGAGGATGTGGTACCTTAACATTAAGCAAGCACTCACAAAAAGTTTTCTTAGACAATGTGTAACAAGCAGGAGGTAAATATGTTTTTCAATCACTACTAACCTATTTTGTTAATTCTTTCCTTATACCCATTTCTCATAGGTCCAATATAGATTTGATGCCATCTTTAGTCTTACCTGGTATATTCAATAGAGTACCCATGATGCTATCACAAACATTTTTGTCAACATGCAAGACATTGATATAATGCCTAACTGCCAAAGAACTCCAATAAAGAAGATCCCAGAATATTGACCTCTTCTTGTATAAATATTTGTCATGCTGTGTGGGAATGGTACATTGTGATCTCTTACTGAATGCAATGAAAAAGCCTTTTACTCTTTCATAAACAACCTCCCCTGATATAGGGTTAGGAGCACTTCGTTCCTCATTCAATCCATGAAACGCTTTGCACTACCTTTGTAAGGATGAACTTTTGAAAGAAACCTTCGATGACTCAGACATATAGTTTTGCCTCCATGTTTTAGTCATATTGAATCAGTATTCTTTTCACATATAGGGCATGCTTTGGATCCTTCTACATTGTATCGAGACAAATTCCCATATGCTGGAAAGTCATTAATAGTTCAAAAAAACATAGAATGCTAATGAAGTGTCTCTATATGTGAAGCATCATAGGTCATTACCTTCTCCCGATAGTTTCGTTAGCTCATCAATTAGAGGTTCAAGATAAATGTTGATATCATTGCCAGGTTGTTTAGGGACTGATATCAATAATGACAACATAACATATTTATTTTTCATACACAACTAGGGAGGAAGATTTTATATAACAAATATAACAGGATAAGTGTTATATTGGCTATGAAATGTGTTGTATGGATTCACCCCATTGGTACAAATCCCAACTCTTAGATGCTTGACTTCTTCACCAAATTTAGGGTATAATAAATCAATCTTCTTCCACTGTGGTGAATTAGACAATTATCATAGGATCCCATCATTATTATTCTTTACCTCATGCCACTTTAAATTCTTTACATCTATGGCATTGGAAAACAAGCATTGAAACTATGGTATTATAGGTAGACACCACATCACCTTGGTAGGAGAGCCAGTTTTGGACCTCCCAAAGTTATCATTTTATACCTTGATGCCTCACATTTTGGACAATCTTTGAAATTGACATACTCCTTTTGATATAAAACACAGTCATTCGAGCATGCATGTATCTTCTCAGCCTTCATTCCCATTGGGCACAACATTTTCTTTAACTTGTATGTTGATATTGGAAGCTCATTGCCTTCCAGATGAATTTCTTTCAACAAAGACAACAATGACATGAAGCTTTTGCCGCTCCATCTATTGTTAGCCTTTAGAGTATACATTATCAATACAACACTTAGGTTCATAAACTTAGTACACCATAAGTATAATAGTCTCTCAACATCATGCACAGTGTTTCTAAATAAGGAAGGTGGATCGATGTGCTCTACCCCATAACTATCTAACATCACATCAACCATGTCTATCAGAACCGAGTCATTCACATCTACATCATCGGTGACAATTTCTTCTTCAACATGAGTACTGCTATCAACATCTACATATACCATAGTTGGAATCTCTCCATGCCAATAACATTTTGTATAGCCCTCTACAATTCCATTGCACATGACATGACTTTTGATTTCATCAACAATGTCTACTTTCAAGTTGTTACTGCAATTCCTACATGGACAATAGAACCTATCTCCAAGTCTTTTCATATGTTCCTCCACAAATCTTATGAATTGAGCAAGACCAGTAATAAACTCCAGGGTGCAGTGATTTGGAATGGACATCCATGATCTATCTATTCTATGATTATAGAGAAAACAAGTATTAAAATTTAGAATTTACATGATTAGAGTTTAGGGTTTACATGATTATGGTTTACGGATAAGGGTTTATAGATGAGGGTTTATCATTTAGGGCTTAGGTATATGGTTTACATATCAGGATTTAGGGTTTATTATTTACAAATCATGGTTCACAGTTCAGTAATAAAGGTGTGTCACCTATCCCATTCTTGAACACCTAATCTCACTAGTAAGTGTATAATGTGTGATTGGTTTTTAAAAAAATTTTGGCAACATTTTCTTATAGTTATTGAAGTACACTGATGTAGCTGGGCAAATATCCACCTACATATGTACTTAGATAAAAAGTGGGGAAGTGATGAATAAACATCTTGAAAACTTAATACACATTATACACTTACATCCTAAGTGAGATTAAGTGTTCAATAAAAGTCCCAAACTG
This sequence comes from Alisma plantago-aquatica, assembly GCA_963693085.1. Classification (NCBI taxonomy): domain Eukaryota; kingdom Viridiplantae; phylum Streptophyta; class Magnoliopsida; order Alismatales; family Alismataceae; genus Alisma; species Alisma plantago-aquatica. The sequence continues at coordinate 287,880,962 of OY856412.1, read as the reverse complement.
GGGCTATCCAAGATTTACTCCTAATGGGCAAATCTCAGACGAGTTTCTAGGCCAACAAAATACGTGTATATTATCAATCATATACCTATAATCCTAGTTTCATCATTCATATGGTTTCTAGAGAAAGGAGTTAGGGTTATTAGGGTTTTGTTGGGATGGTTTGATTACACTAAGGATTCCAAGAAAACACAGAAGGCAATTAACAATCAAACTAAAATTAACCCTACTTAATCAACTAAACAATCTTGAAGAAAAATTATTGAACTAAGTTAAATCATTCACTAACAAGAGAGAATTATTGAACAAAATATGTTGAAACTAGAATTATTGAACAAAATATGATGAAAACAATCTTAAAGAACAATCTTGAAGAGCAATTATTGAACAAAAAATGATGAAACTAGAAAAAGAAAGCTAACTAAGCCACGCCACTAGAAGGGGGTAGAGGCTCACCTTCCTAGAAGTGACGACGATGGAAGTGGTGGAAACCAAATGAGGTGAAAATGATAATGGCTCAACCTATGTCTCCAAGCGGCAGGTCCACATCCAGAGAGATCCAACGACATTGGCATCCAAGAAGAGAGTTGTTCTGGTAGAGTAGTAGCTTGACCAAAGGTGACTCTAAGAATAGATTTGGCGACAACATCTAAGTGGCAGCTCTGACAACAGTGATATCCATAATTTCTAGAGAGAGCTAGGGAAATGTTAGGAGAACAATGAAATAGAGATCAGGGGAAGTCTGTTTTGTGTGAGATCTATTAAGTTTTACTTATTCGTTGGTTTCTTGCAAGAACTGACACATAAGAAAATATTTTTCAGTTGTTTAACATAAATTGACACCTAACCGAGTAAGATAGGAATCATATTGCTTGAAAAACTCGATGCATAAGGCCATTATCTAGACAAAAAAAATCATCCTAGGTAGGGCTTGAGTTATCAGTTACTCACTAGGAACCAACACCTAGCCTTCTCATTTAGATGTCGGTTCGATCTAAAAACATGATGTAAGAGGTGATTATCTAAATGAAAAAAATAGCCTTAGTAGTGTCTAAATCATCAGTTATTTTCCTCTAGAATTGACACTAGAGTGCAACTTGGGGGGATCACTTTTTACCTGGGGATGTGGTGCAAACCATCTGACATTAGTTTCTTGGTAAAGGAACCAACACTGATCATGCAATTTTTCACAATTTTTCTTACGAATCAATGTCAGTTTTTTAGAGAAACAACTAACACCATAAGTATTTTAGAAGAATTTTTTTTGCACAAAGTTGTCTGTCCTCGGTTTGTAGACAACCGATGCTTATCTTAAAATTTTTGGAGGCAATGTTTTCCCTAAAAAATTGTATGATTCATGTTATTTTATATGTCGGATTTTAGAAATGAAACTGACATTATAGAAAAAGTGGTACCCATGTCTTTTCTAAATTGGTAGGACTTGATCAATGGTGACATTTATGCTAGAGAGCCGACTTTGTGTTATCTATAGTGTATCTATAGTGTCATTTTTACAAATGAACCAACGTCAGTAAAAGTAACATTAGAGGTCAGAAATGTACTAGTGTGGTTATCCAAAATATGTAAGTAGAAAACTCAATGTTTTTTACCTAAAAGTAAGGTCTTAAAATTTATTCATTGAAATTACTTGAGTTACTACAATGGCATTTTTTTCTTAGAATTTCTCTCTTTATTATTAGTTCAACTAGTAATGGCGGAAATTTTCCTCTAATCTTAAAAGTTAGTGGAGTTTTTATTGAATTAAAAATGCTTATGCGATTAATGTTATGGTGGAATTATGAATAAGATTCTTTTGGGCATATATAATTTAGGTTGGAATGAATGCTACTTATATAGCTTGTTATTTTCAAAACCTTAATTTTCTCATTAGTGGTGATTTTATAAGAATCACATTACAAATTATATGAAAGAATATCCTTAAGACGAGTAAAATACCTAACGATAAAAGTGAAAACCTAATTATATTTAGGTAAGTGTCGTGAACATTTTTTATGTTACACAATGTATGTTCTAGGAAGGATGAATAGGTCAATTCTTGAAAAAAATTGTACCCTTGAATATATTAGCCTATATTATATTATATCCTATTGACTAATCTATAGAGGTTTACATGGATCCACATAGATGAAAGCAACGCTTCAACTTTTATATAGAGTTTGATAAATACGCATTAGGGGTTAGAAAATCCAATTTGGGTTATTATATGTGCATTATGTTGAACATGATATGAGATAATTGATACATGATAAGTGATGAGGTACAACCCAATCTTGTACCAAGTGTGGGAATGAGATATATAGATGTTGTATGCTTTTACATAGCATTGTGTCCAACTTGAGTTGAGATTTTTGTCTTAAGGTTTCCAACTACATGTTAAGGCGTAAAATGTTGAAATGCATGTGAGAACACCATGATGTATTTTACTTGGCTACGTACAAATCAAATATGTCTATGGAAAATAAGTAAAATGGAAAATATAATTTTCTTATGCATTATGTGTTACTCTTATTCTTTCACTTGTGTGATATGTTTCGTTACTCCTCAGTGAAAACTACTATAATTATACCCCATGTGTGTCTTAAGCTTCTTCCAACCATATATGTCCTTATTAATGAGAATTAGATGGTTTTCAGTACATTTATTCATATTTTATATATGCACACTTAGATATTGGCTTGTAAACCAATAAAATTAATTAAGATCTTGAAGCTGAGTCAACTACCTCTGAGTAGTCATATTGTCGAGTGACTTAACAACTAGGTAAAGTCAATATGTGTAGTTTTTTGTAGATGTTCCTGTGATTAGGGTTTTGGGATGCGTAGGTGTGTTTATTATGAAGTGATAAATATGTGATTCAGTGATGGCCTGTGTGTATTTCTGAAAAAATGGACAAGTATATTTCTATGAAAGGTTGTAAATGACTATATTATATTTCTTTGAATAAGAAAATCTTAATGGATGTATGCTTTAACTAATGTTAATTGTTTGTCTTCCACTATCTTGTGTCATGTTTAACCATAGAGACATGGTTTGGGATGAGAGTTTCCTCAACACCAGACTGCTTCTAATAATACCTTTTAGGTTTATAACAAGGATACATGCCCAAAACACACATCCTAAGTGACAGTTTGAGACATTGAAGTAGGGAACCATGCAGTCATAGAGTGTGTATTCTTACACTTAGACCTTATGAAATTATTTAACGTGGAAATTTTGAAAAATAAGAAGGTCCGAAGAGAATTACATCTTGGGATGAAGAAAAAGGTAGCCATTGTTTAAATTTCTTGACTTCTACGATGCTACCTAAAGAGAAAAGATGGCAAATTTAGTTTGAAAAGAAGCTAAGACACAAGATAGGTATATTCTGAGTTTTTCGGATGTGGTCTTGTACTCCACCAAGGAAATATAGAACTTCTTTAGACCAGTCAAGAGGGATCCTTCATTGCTCAATGTGCCATCTTGAACAAAATAGATAATAGGTAGAGGAAGGAGCATGGAGACTACGGATGAGGATACCAACCTCAAAAAGAAGCAAATGCTAGTTCACCAAAAATGATGAGTCAACTAATGTTGGTAGCACCTAGTTATTGTTTATCTCATCCACATTGTACCAACCAGAATCATTATCACATAGGCTATTCTTGTGGTCCAGATCCACTTACATTTTTTACATGTGGGAAATTAGGCTACCACTCCAGGGATATGAAAAATATACGTCAATAGTTTTTAGAGCATAGACTACGAGGATAATTTTGTATTCAGAACATCCATGAAAAAGTAGAAACAAAGGGGTGCTATCACATACATATTCAAGTAGAAGAGGAGTAATATATAGTTTGTTACATGTAGAGGCATAGGAAAAGTGAGAGAATAGGAAATGTCTACATCATAAACTAACTTGAGGAAGCAATTATGGCTATTATGTGGGCTGTTTGGAGGGGACACAAAATGCACGTTTTCCAAGAAGGTGAAGTACACGTTGGCTACCTATACCGTTCGGCACTGACATGGGTCAAGCATGATGGAGGAGAGAAGAACCTAAGGAGGAGCAACAATGCACAGTGGGGCAGCGTTCGAAATCCACAATGGGTCAAGGCAGCACTTGGACGAGTAAAGATAAATGTTGACGCTTCATGTGGGGAGGACGGAGAGACAACCATAGGAATGGTGATGAGGGATAGCGAAGGAGTGCTAATAGGGGTCGCGGGTGAGAAGATTAGCAAACGCACGGAGGTAGCAATGACAGAAGCCACAGCCTTGCGAGCAGGACTCCAGTGGGCACACAACCATGGCGACATACAAGTGGAGGTGGAGACAGATGCTCTTGAGGTGGTCCAAGCTTGTAGTGACCCTTCTTCTAGGAGGGACTACGTGGGGATCCTTGCAGATGAGATTAGGAACCTGAAACAATTTTTTTCTTTTTGCAACATTTCTTACGTTAGTCGTTCTTGTAACAAGCTTGCCCATGAAGTTGCCACCATGGCACGAAAGGGACAAGTAGATAGCTTTAGTCTTTTCTAGTCTTTTCCTTTAAGTCTTGTAAACATTGTTGTGGCTGATTTAGCCTAATTAAATTTGTTGTTGGTGGGGGGCCCCAATCATAGGACCCTATGTCCCCTCTCAAAAAAAAAACTAACTTGAGGTATTGTATTGCCAAATTATTAACATGTCAATACAATTATTTATAGATATCATTACCAATGTTATTGTTTTGATAGATCTAGGTACTACACACTCTTTTGTGGATGGGTCTTTAATATACAAAAGTCATTGGTTAATGATATCTATATCTTATGGGTTTGTTTTGGAGATTATGATGGCATAACGTATTATACTAGAAGAATCATGTCCTAGGTATGGGTTTCCATATGTGAAATTGTAATAACTAAGTGGAACTTTTTCCACTTGAGATATATATGATTTATGTAATCCTAGTCATGAACTTTTTTGGAATGATAGAAGGTGAGATAGGATTTATTCACCAATGAAGTTGTATTTAATAATGGTGATAAGAAGTAAGTTTTTTAGAAAAGAAAAACGTTTTGACTTCATGTGTGATATCCATGATGATGTCAGTGAGGATGTTGAGGAATGGATGTTAAGGGTTCTTAGTGAATGTAATTGATAGTAAAGTAAAAAACCCTAGCTTATTAGATGTTCTCGTGGTATGGGAGTCATTCATTTCTTCCCTAAATAATTACCAAGTCTTTCAACATCAAGGGAAGTTAGTTTTGAGATTAAACTTGTGCATGGTACCTAATTAATATATCTACCACCTTATCTCATTTTACTAGATGAACTTATAGAATGAAAGATACAACTACAAGAGTTTCTAGATAAGATTTTTATGCAAATAACACCTCATTGAGGGGAGAACATGAAATGATTGTCATGAAGAAGAGAAGTGATGTGATTGCATAGGATTGATGACATGGTTGGTCAATCGAGGGGAGAAACTATCTTTTTGAAGATCAAACTATGGTTAGGCAATCTTTATTTGAAGATCACACCTGACGGTGTTCCAAATACAATGTTACATACTTTCTATGGTCAACATGAATTCTTAATAATATTGTTTAGACTAAACAATGATCCCTTTGCCTTTTTAGATATGATGAATAGCATGTTCCATCCATTTCTATATTTTTTCATGGTAGTATTCATAGATGACATCCTTATACACTCCACGAATGTGGAAAAAATATGAAAAATACTTAAGACTAGTGTTGCAATAATTACATCAACATCGTATACACACCAAGTTTAGTAAGTATGGGTTCTAATTTTCAAAATCTACTTCTTTTTGTTATTTCATCTATGGATAAAGGATTTGTATATATTCTAAGATAGTGGCATCAGTAATCTAGAGGGAGAAACTGAAGACACCTTCTTAGCTTAGTATTTTTCTAGGGTTACCATGATATTTATTGGAATTGAATTATGAACATCATTGTTATAACCATGATTCAAACTGGGTTGGCTTGAAATGAGACACCATTCTTTTTCTTGATCAAGAAATGTTAATATAGTTTACATACATTGAAAGAAAGGTTTTCTACATCACTAGTGTTGAAACTCGCTAAATTGGAAGGGACACACAATCTTATGCTATGCTTCAAGTAAGAAGGTATGGATTGTGTGGTGTTGAAATATGAAACATTATTGTTGATGCTTTTGGACAATTAGATAGGCATGAGGAAAACTATCCCGCACACCATCTAAATTTGATTGTAGTGTCACTACATCTGGAAATAATTTCACATCGACCATGTTGAGTGTTCACATGTTATAAGAGCCTATATAATATCTCTATGAAAAATAACTGATTCTGAGATTATAAAGAAAAGATGAGTCAAGCTTATGAGAAAATAAATATGATTAAACCATAGACTATCACTCAATTATTTTTCTAGCATGTAGGTATGAATGCAAGCTACAAGCAAGTGCCAAATAGAAACTAACCACTGAGATGAATGAGAAAACACCTCCTAGATCTAGCTTGATGTTGGAACTACTCTCTAGAATGAGATATTCATCTTCTCTCTATAATTACATACATGAATCCTTCACTAATCTAGCTTGCCTCTTCATTGGAATGTATGAGGTTGAGTAGCTGAGTTGAGGTTTACAACACAAATTTTTAGAAACAATTCAGCTCTTGAGTCAACTTAACACTCCTCTTAGTTTAGGGATCACATGTCATCATCTCCTCCACTTTCTCCTCATTTATTGCAAGATCTAGTTGGTTTCTAAAGTAGGTTACAAACACATGTGAAGATGGATATTGCATTTACACCTCCTTTTTGTTGGTTGATACAACAGACTTTGTTCTATTCACACTTCTTCTGATGAGAAACAAGGAGCCTCTTCATGTGCCAATTGTCCTATGTGACAAAGTGAAATTTAGCATTAATATGAAATAATTCTAATTTCAAGCTCCGTTTGCTCACTCATGGTGCCAATTCATTTTTCTTGGCTTCATAATCAATATTGATACTCAAAATCGAAATACAATGATCAATGTGGACTTTATACACATTATAACATCACAAGTTTGATTAATTCATCACTTGGTCCAAAGAAGAAAATTGATCCATCAAACTTAATCATATTGTACTCAAACTTTTTATATATATTCTCCACTTTTTTTGAAGTAATGATCCAAATTTCACTCAAATTGAACATTCCTATGATTTTCTATGAATTTTGGAAGTTATGTGCTCAAAATCCCTTTTTATTTGCTCTTTTTCTTGACTTTGCCATGTCAGCGATCCATACAAGGGATCTGGGGTGATTTTTGGCCCTCGGATCTACCTATCGTGGATCCAGGCCTGATCTAGTAGACATGAAGTCATCATCAACCTCCCACAATCAGTGTGGAGGTGTCTTTATGGCCGAGACTTGCAATCTTACTCCCTTGACCAAGATTCGAAGTTCTGAGCGAGCCAAATTACTCCTCTCACAATTTTGAACTATATAGCCCTACTTTGACTACCAATAGTGATCTGACCAGCTGCCAAAACACATTCCTCACCTCCCCCTCTAACACCGGCGGCCATGGCTGCCACCAAAGATAGATCAAGCCCTAAACCTAATCCTAGTGATGTAAAAGGGCCCCCAATGGACCGCCATAGTCACACCTTGCAAGAAACCTTGCTCTTGCTCTCTATTTTGGCCTCAAACTTCCCCAATTTCCCCTTCTTCCTCCTACAGTTTGGATGGCACCGCCACCTAGCCCGTTTGGGTGTTCCTCCTCCTTGCCACCTAGCACCAATCTACCACCTCCTTTCGATTGGTGAGGTCTAGTCAAGGCAAAATGACACTTTTGTTGCCGCTCTAACGAACTCCTATCCCCGATCCCCCTCTATGCCAACGTGCTCCCTCCGCTTGATTTTTGGGATTGTGAGGCCTGTGCAGACGGGAAAGAATCCCTGAACCACCAATTTAGTGGAGGAAGGCCCGGTCCAAAGGACCCATCCGAACTGCAATTGAACCGAGAAATCAAGAAGGGAACAAGCCAATTGAAGGATCAAACTGGACCCTGAACCAAGCCAGCCTCCTAGGCTATGTGGATCAATCTGGGCCATCCACCATGCAACTAAGGGGTGTCTTTTTCCATATTTCAAGGTATTTTTGCTCCCTCTTAGCTCAAAAATCTAATCAATGGATAGAACTTGCAAAAATTGTATCTAATGCATCCTGACTCCAAATAATTCGAGTAAATAGTAAATTTTGATCATAAAAATCCAATGAACCCATTAAAAACATTTTTTAAGCCTAATTCTTGACATATTTCACTGATATCCCTAGATATTAAACTCTTGCTCATTTATTTTGTCATATAGTTCAATAAGGATGTTCAATCTCTAGAAACCTTACTATCTGACTCTGATGTATCTATTTGAGACTCTAAAAGCATACTTGACTTGTTAGTGAATCTAGATCTAAATTTTTGACTTATTCAAATCTTTTATATTTTTTCATGCCATAAAGATATGACTAATCTTGATTCTGACTCTAGAATTGTCATATAGTGAATATAAGTGTACTATATCTTGTGACCTACCTGATCTAGACCCTTGAAATTATTTCCTTGATGAAGATCTAGAAACTTGAAATATGACTTGGATAATGATCATAAATTAGGGTTAACACATATGATCCTAGAAAACCTAGGTAAGTCATTCACACTCGAATATATTGTACACTTGAAATAATGTTGGACATATTGAAATATTAATTATAAGTGAATGACCCAACCCTAAGGTTGACATAGGAAAAGTATAAACCTAATCTCGAATATTGAAACAAGATTTTCAAATATAGATCTTGACCCTTGATCCAAACATTGTGGTTTAGGATCTAACTCGAAGGGTCAACCTATTACTAGTTGATATGTACTCAAAATCCTCGGTGAAAGGTATGCTATTATATCTCCTCCTTGGTTAATGAAGATACTTTTTATGTATCTCTTGAATGTGTACTTGGATATATACTTGGTTGATCTATTGTTCCCTATTGATTAGGAATTTGTATTTCTTATATTACATTTTGAGACAGACTAGAAAACATAAATGACATGCCCATTATGACTACCCGTATACTGATGATGATGACGATGATAATATTGATAACGTTGATATTGAGTGCAATCACCTTATTTGGAGGTGGACTTGTACATCAGCGTCCTACCTCATATGAGGATAACGAGCCTGGTGACCTTCCCCATCGCGTTGGGGCAATAGAGTCACACAAATATATAAGCCTGCTACTCGAATTACAGTATAATGGGAACTCATAATAAAAATCGAATCGTTTGAAAAACTTGTCGAATAATATTGGTTTTGCAAATTGCTCATTATACTTTTGAAATATAAGTCCTGCTAAGTACACTAATTTTCTTATAAATTGTTTTACTTGATTTTGATAGCGTACCATGCAAATGCATGATTGTGTCTCTATTTTCTTGATTTTACGCAATACAAATGGAACACAAATTTAGATCCTTCCACACTCTACATACTCTGATGACAAAGAAAATTAGATTTATCTCCATATTGGGTTAGTTATTCTTTAAATATCCAATTTTTGAGTTATTATTACTTATTGTATATGTCTGTGTGTTAGATCCTATCGGGCCACTGAGGGACAGGCTCTTCAATCCTTTTACTACTATCTAGGCATTAGGATTGGGATTGGAGTAAGAATGGTTATGTGACATTCTATGTCTCCATGCGACCTTGGATGGATTCTAAGTTGAGTCTTCTTTCTTATCAAAACATCAAACAACATCATAGTACAAAAGTGGAGAGATATAAGGAGTAGAAATGGAATACAAGCTATACACCAGTTCTACTGATTGGACTTCTTCAATGCTAGGCTCTGATTGAGGGTTGATTACTCCACCTCTAGCAGTCTCACATTTTCCTAGATCATGAATATACTTAGTTTACAACGACAACCCAGGCCAAAAACATTCACTTTAGGAATTCAATAATGCTAAGTACTCTTTTAGGAAAATGAACAACAATACATATGCCCCACATTCATATGGAACATGCTCATTATACACTACTAAAATAATGGTCTATAGCGTTGGTTTTTTTAAGCCTGTAGCATCACTTTTTAACCGATTCCTAAGTGGTCGTCTCTATAGAATTTGCTCTATAGGGTTAGTTTTTTACCAAAGAAAATTGACCTTATAGAGTAAAAACTGACCCAAGAGGCTGTCAAAAACCTGACCCAAGAGAGAAAGAAGAGGTTGTAAGGTCGGTTATTCCTAAAAAGTCGACCCTAGAAAGGTCATGTAAGGTTAGTTATTGTTAAAAAACCGACCCTATAAAGCAACAGAGGTTTGCTCGGTCGAGAAAATATGTTGACCGAGGGGATTTCAGTCGAGAAAATTGTCGACCAAGAAAGTATTGTCTTAAGGTTCCCAGATCCTATAAGGTCAGTTTGTAAAAAACTAATCTGAGAAAGGACATGTAAGAACAGTTAATTAAAAAAACAACCCAAAGTGTAACAAAAATGAGCTTTTTCCCATTGCCTATAAGGTCGGTTATTCTAAAAAACGACCCAAGAGAGTACAAAAAATGAGCTTTCTGATCCCAGATCCTATAAGGTCAGTTATTTCTAAAAAATCTACCCAAGAAATCTATAAGGTCGATTTTTTTTAAATAAGCGATCCTAGAGGTTAAAAAACTAACCCTATAAAGAAACAGAGGTCTTGTAAGGTCACTTTTAGGTCAATAGAGTAACTTGCTCAGTCGAGCAATTTGTCGACCGAGAGGATTTCGGTCGAGAAAATTGTCGACCAAGAAAGTTATTGTCTTAAGCTTCCCAGAGCCTATAAGGTTGGTTATTCCTAAAAAACCGACCCTATAGATCTATAAGGTCAGTTTTTTAAAATAACCGACCATAGAGTTTACAATTTTTTTTAAAGAAAAATTCTGCAGAACAGAAATCTTTAGAACAAAAACCTGTAGCACAGAAATCTACTTTACAAAGATCAAAACCTACAATAGAAAGTAAACTTGCAAATGCAATGATGCAAACCAGAAATTCATTCCAAAGCCACATTTTCTAGCTTTTATGTCCAATCCTATTCAAATTGGATAATTTCCAAACCACACACATTCATAACAAAAATAATTCATATATCATTTCGTTGAGACATTTCATACACAACACATCATAACATTCACAAAATGATAGGTTGCAAGTTTGAGATGATATTAAAATTCATGTCAGATACAAAAGTAAATTTGAAAGAGTTCCAGAACCATATACATAAATGGAGCTGACATATGCATTCAATCCAATGCTATATTGATTTCATTTAGAAAAGCATCTGACCACTCTTCTCAGAATTCATTTAAATCCTCAAGTGTGTAAGGCTGAGTTGTAAAGATCTGTAATAGAAAATGCACATGCTAATATTTTATAAAATGATTATAACTCACTTGTAAATTTATGATGTTATTCTTTATTACCTGATCTATAATTTGAATGCCATGTGATGCTTGTTTGACAATAGTTTTCATATATTTCATTACATAGTAACCACAAGCCCAGCCATTATTTTGTATAGGACACTACAAAATAACAAATTATACTTAATGTTAATAAACTACTATAAGCAGAGTTAAGACTATAAGAGTTGACATATAAGACTAAGAAGCCGTCAAAGTAGCTACATTGACATTTTTCAAAGTCGATGTCTTTAATTTTGTGGACATTTGTCCTCCACCTTCATGAAAATCCTTTATACTCCTATCAATTAAATAATTACGATAGTTGGTAAAATTGAAATTCTAAATAGAAATATCATGTTGAAGCATAACAAATGACTAAACTTATGCTTACTCCATAGTTGGCAATTTTAGTTTGTTGCCCCTTGTTATTTTTCTCGTTGGGTCAAGATAATAAAGAGTCATCAATTTTGGGACAACCACCAATAATTCCCAATGTCTAGATCTAAGTAAGAATAAAACAAACATTAAAATAAAGAAATTTATTCATTCTTAAAATTATATTGAATAATAATACTTACTAAACATTAAAAGAAATTAGAATAATTTCCTTTCCCGTACTAGCAAAATATTTGAATGCAGTTGAGAAGTACTCATTCACATCCTCAATATGTGTCTCCACTTGACTAGTGACTGAAGGAACTAAGAATCTAACATTATTTATATCAAAGTTTATGACCTCATTATATAAATGGATGTATAACATTTATAATCATTTCATTATATAGAAATAAGTTTAAAATGTGTATTGTAATTTTCTATATTGATGGATCCATACCTTATCCATACTTCTAATATTGAAGTATTTAGCCAATCATACTTGAACAACTCTATAATATCATCAAGAAAAATATGATTCTCAAAGTCTCTCCCAGTTGCATCTTCTGTTAAATTGATCAACATTTGTGATCCCGAGCTTTGGTTGGCTAAGTATCGACACAAACATTTACATTTACTTCCCAACTCGTTGAATGTGGATTCTGGAATAAAAGATGGCTTGGGCATAGGAGGATGACTAATAGAATTTTTACTTTTTGGTTTACAAACCTGTTAATTAAATTACATACTTATATTACACAAGTTCATATATGTAGTCAAATATGAAAAACATGGTAGAATTCAGGTATACCTTGTCATTCATAACCAAGTATCTAGGGCAACCCACCATAGCACCTTTTGCTTCTTCAACTGTACTATATTCAGGATTATATATGGGTAGTGGTTTGTCCCCCATTCTGTCATATACAAATGTCATCAGTAATTGGTTGGCAATGCAATGTACCACCAAGGTTGTATACCTTGCCCGCTGCCACAACATTATATTCTGGAACCTCCACTGCAAGTTTATAGTTCATACCAACCTAAAATTGAATATATAAGTTATATAGGAAGCGGTAAACCAGATACCTACTATAAGTATATATATATATATCATACTAATAACACAGCATATAGTATAAACTTACTGTAGATTGTTGTGGTGGGTCATTGGGAGTGCTCCCATGAACTTCTACAACTAGAGCATGGGCTTGTACCTCATCATCTGAGAGATGCACAGTTTGAATAGGTTGAGAAGGTTGACTAGTCTAAAATGAAGACATTATTTCTTTTACTTTCTGAGCTACTAATGCTTCAAATTCCTCTTGTGTAAGACCTCTTGTATGACCTCTTTTAGATTGTGAGGGGCCAAAATAAGACTTGAATCTTATGCCAACTCCTAATCCCGTAACATGGCCAGGATGGTCCTTCGTACCAAGAGTAATTGATAGTTCATCCATGCGGCCAGTTGGGATGAACTTTCCTTCCCTCCTTTGCTCATGGAGATCAATCTATTCATAGTTAATAAAAATATTAAATCACAATCAATTAGATATAAATAAATAAAAGTTTGTGGGAGTTACTCTTTGCTTAGTTGGGATGAACTTACCATCTTTTGTGCCACCTCCTTAGTTGTAGGGTTGGGAATTTCACCTGCTCAATTTTTTCTAGCATCAATCCTCTACAAGTGTCGGGGTGGATTCTCAATTTGAGTTGTACTAGACTCTTCTCCAGAAGAGAGTTTCTTCTCTTGTAATTGGTGGCGGAAGGCATAACCATCGGGCCCCAAGCGATGGTCATGCACATTTTTGGCATGTCTTTCCTTTTGGGCCTCGTGAATAGTCTGATCATTTAAAATGAGGATATTGCAATTTAGACTTGGCAAACATATATAAAAATATTCACCTCCTTAATTGTATAAAAAGATTCATATAGTACATCACAATCTTTATTACTTGAAACTCTTCTGATTTCCTAGATGCAACAAATCTTTCCCACACCTCAGGATCTATAAAAATATATAGATATGTTGCTTTCTTCTTTTATTTAGGATTATCTATAAGTTCCCTTTTGAGATATGTCTTAAAAGCCCTCCATCGTACACCACAACGTTGTAGCACTTCTTTTCTTGTGATCTTTTTCATTTAGATGAAAAACACCCTATACATACAAAATAAGCAATAATTTTATTTTAACAAGGATATGCCTTTCCAACCAAACTAAATTAGAGAATCAATAAACAAAAAACATATTAAAATAATATCACTTCAACTCACAGATATATCTTTCCATAGGAGGCCTTTTAAGGCATTAGAAACATCATGCCCATTTTCTATATCTATTGCCACCTTACTGCACGCGATCACCCTACGCAATGCTTGAAAGCATTAGCATGTTCCCCAATAGGTGATCCTATGACATCAAACTAGATTGGCAATTTCTCCCCTTTGGCCCTAAGCTCCTGCAGCCTATGCATTAGTGTGGGACCTCTACATTTCTTAGCATCACCACTACCATCCTCATGGTGCTCGTGCTCAAATTGTTCATCTTCACTTGCCGTTTTAGAACAACCTGCAAGTATACATGATAAAAGAAACATAAGTGATAGTAAAAGCACAAGTGGTGATATGATGTATATTTAAAAGATTACGTGCTTGAATGATAATAAAATAAATAATTCAAAGAATACATGCCTCTAGTATTGGTTGAGTTGTTCGTCAAGTAAAATTCCTTCAGCATGGTCTTGACGTTTATAGTATTCATCGGTATTAACTTCAACATTTATACTTGTCAAACCAACTGAGAATGGGATGGAATCATCATACTTTTCATAGTATTCTTCTTCATTTATAGGATCTACAGTAAACTATCTTTTTCTATGAAGAACAACAGACCAATTTTTATTTGTTGAGTCATCAATATAGAATACTTGTTTTGCTTGGTCTTCCATGATGAATGGTTCATCTTTCTCACCAATCTTTTCAAAATTCACCAATGTGAAACCCAACTCATCCACTAAAACTCCTTTGTTGTTATCAACCCAATTACACCTAAAGATAGGAACTATGAAATTTTTATAGTCCAATTCCCATATGCCCTCAATGATGTCGTAATATGACATCTGAGCTTTGTGTGGTATTTTATCTTTTGCACTAGCAAAATACAACAAACAAGCTTGAACAATGACCCCACTATTTTGGAATACACTACTTTCATCTTGACGCTTTGTGTAGTATAAAAAATTGTTTATGTCATATCCTTCATATGACATGACATCCATTTTTGGATTAAAGGTGAGCCATTTTATGTTCTTAGCAACATTATTTGGTGATTCAGATAGTTGATTAAAGACTTTCTCTTCAAACCACCTAATAAATATTTGTTTATGCTCTCTTGCAAGCCACATTGAACTAGATCGTGGATGATTTCTCTTGATAGGATCATTGTGTTCTGTGATGTAGCTTCTAACTTCATCGATGTTGTGTAAAATATACAAATGTGCTTGTTCCCACAACTCACGACTAATTCCTTTCATTCGTGCTCTCAGAGTTCCTTTGCCACAATAAGATTCAGTGTGATGGGAATTTTTTAGATCGCTAGAAGTTTCATTGCAATTCAAAAAATCATTGCAAAAGTCCATCACCTCCCTAACCACATAAGCCTCAATAATACTCCCTTCAGGATGATAACAATTCCGAACATCACCTTTAAAAACACTCATGTAGCATTCAAATGGATACATCCAGTGTAAGAAAATTGGACCCAACATCTTCACCTCCCTTATTATGTGTAATACAAGATGAACCATAATATCAAAAAATGAAGGAGGAAAGTACATTTCAAGCTGACACATGGTAACAATTACATCTTTTTGTAATTTATCGAGAGTATCAGGATGTATCACTTTGTTGCATATTTCATTGAAGAAGAAACAGAGTCTTGTGATTGCAAACCTTACATGCTTCAGCAATATAGATCGAATAGCCATAGGTAAAATTTTGTTGCACTAAGGTGTGACAATCATGAGATTTGAGACCTATCAACTTCATATCCTTCTTTGATACCAATATATGAATATTAAAAGAGTATCTTTGTGGAACCTTAATATTATACAAGCACTCACAGAAAGTCTTTTTCTCCTTCTTTGACAAAGTGTAACAAGTTGGTGGTAAATATGTGCGGCAACCCCTGATCTCCAATGATAATTCTTTTCTTATACCCATTAATTCTAAATCTTTTCTAGATTTGATGCCATCTTTAGTCTTTCCCAGTATATTCAATAGCGTAACAATGATGCTATCACAAACATTTATTTTTAACTTGCATGACATCAATGCAGCGTCTAATTGACAAGAATTTCCAATAAGGAAGATCCCAGAATATTGACATCTTCTTGTATAGAGATTTGTCACAGGCGATAGTATGACTACTTGAACTCTTTCCAAATTCATTAACAATATCTTTCACCCTGCCATATACAACATTTCCTATTATAGGTTTAGGAGCACTTCGTTCCTCAGTTGATCCATTAAAGGTTTTGTGTTGCCTTTGATAAGGATGCACTTGTGGGAGAAATCTCTGATGACCAAGATATACAATTTTACCACCACGTTTCAGTCGGATTGAATCAGTATTTTCCTCACAAATAGGACATGCTTTGTATCCTTTTATGCTATATTCAGACAAATTTCCATAAGTTGGAAAGTCAAAAATCATGCAAAACAACATAGCACGCAAACTAAAGATCTCTTCACGTGAAGCATCATATGTCATAACAGCTTCTTCCCATAGTTTCATTAGGTCATCAATTAGAGGTTGAAGGTAAACATCAATGTCATTTCCAGGTTTCTTGGGCGCTGATATCAATATTGACAACATGACAATCATAACAGGCCAAGTGCTATGTTGGCTGCTTAATGCACCATAAGGATTCATTCCATCTATACATAGTCCAAGTCTTAAGTTTCTTGGTTCTTTACCAAATTGAGGGTATAATAAATCAATTTTCTTCCATTGTGGTGAATCATATGCGTGTCGTAGGATGCCATCATTATTGGCCTTTAACTCCCCATGCCAAGACAAATTTTGCACATCTTCAGTATTAGCAAATAAGCATTGAAATTGTGGTATTATTGGTAGATACCACATCACCTTGGTAGGAGAGCCATTTTTAGCCTTAACTGAATTTGTGGTCTTGTACCTTGACGCACCACATTTTGGACAATTTATCAAATTACTATAGTCCTTCTAAAATAACACACAATCATTTGAACATGAATGAATCTTCTTAGCCTCCATTCCCATTGGGCACATTATTTTCTTTGCTTGATATGTTGAAATTGGAAGCTCGTTGCCTTTAGGAAGAATTTCCTTTAGCAAAGATAACAGTGAAGTGAAACTCTTATCACTCCACCAGTTTTGAGCTTTAAGAGTATATAATCGCATCACAACACTCAACCTCATGAACTTAGTACAACCCTTATTTAATGGTTTTTCAACATCATGGAAAATGTTTACAAATAAAGAAGGTGGATCAATGACATTGTCCCGAAAACTAACAGCATCTCATCAACCATATCATCCTGAATCGGTTCATCATTGTCATTATCATCATTATATCTATCTTCTATGACAAAACTATTAGTATCGACATTTTCTTATCCATAATTAAATTTCTCTCCATGCCAATACAATTCATTATAACCTTGTATGATCCCATTGCATATGACATGATTCTTAATTTCCTCAACAATATCAACTTTCAAATTGTTACCACAATTTCTACATGGACAACAGAAGCTATCTGTAGGTAGTTTCCTATGTTCCTCAGCAAATCTGATAAATTCATCAAGACCTTTGGCAAAATATGGACTGCAACGGTTCTTGATAGACATCCAACTTCGATCCATTTTCTAGATCACATTAAAATTAATTATAAAAGTTTACCACCTATCAAAATGGTTATTGTTGATACTATAAGTTGTAAGTTTGTATTGATAGAAAGTTAATTACTTTTATACTAAAGTGTACCACCTATCCCATTTTTTTATATTTAATCTCACTAGTAACTGTATAATGTATGTTTAGTTTTCAAGAAAATTTCAGCAACATTTCCCCTAAGTTCTCCAAGTACATCGATGTAAATGGCAAATAACCACCCACACATGTACCCAGAGAACAAATGAGGAAATACTAGTAAATTTTTCTTCAAAACTAAGCATACAGATACACTTACATCCTAAGTGAGATTAAATATACAAAAATAGTCCCAGACCGGGGACTATCCAAAATTTACTCCTATTGAGTAAATTTTGAACGAGTTTCTAAGTTGATATATAAATGTATTATTGTCATATTTATATATTAAGTTAAACATCATGCATCGATGATCTCATCTATAAACCCTAAAGTGTCAATCTGAGACTACACAATGTCTACCCTCATATTTCTGGAATGTATACAATGATTACATATGTGATTGATAACAAAATGTAGATATGAAAGAATACATATTTTTATTATTGGTTGATTTACTAGTCAAATAAAATGAAAAAACAATGTAACTTACTTGAGCCGTGGAGATGAAAATGAGAGAAGACCGTGGGCAGTGGAAGGTGCGCAGGTGGTAAAGAGTAAGAGGATGACCGCCGAGCATCAGAGCTACTGCGAGCAAGAGGATGATTTTCATGAACGAAATGGGTAAATTAAGAATACTTCCATAGATAAACATTCATTATATGTACTGAATTGAGAAGAATCAATTTGGTGCTCTTGATAAATATATTCAGATAAATAAGTTAAACCAGATAGTTATATGAGTGAAACAAAACAACTTATCAATTTGCGGTAAGAATATTAATCTCATTCCCTATGTACAAGAGTAAAGAGGCAAATATGAACAGTGCAAACTGTTTATCCCAAGACTAAGATTGTTTTATAACCCGACAATAATGGGGAACAAAATGAGGATCACGCACAGGCGTCATTCATTGATGACATACTTTATAATACAAAGGCATTGGAGGAGTGTCACTGATTGGGGCAAGGGGTTTGGGGATTGATGATTGTGTGGTTGTGGTTCTGTGATATTGGATTTGAATTATCAACAATGTTGATAGTAACAAAGTTGGTTGGCGATGGATGGATTTTAACTTGGGAATAATAGCTAGCTCTGCCTAGCTGGGCTTTGACAAGTCATCTTGGCATTTGAGTAGCCAGCTGTTGGGCGTGGTATGCTCTCTAATCTCCCCAACTACAACCATTCACTCCACACCAGCTTGTTTAGTCACTCACACACCCATCATCATTATTCCCCAATCCAACTAGCTAGGCAGTGCCTTCTTCCTTTGTTCGCCACGCGCCATGGGAGGCTTCTGGGGTGAATTCTGCCGATCCGCACCACTCCTCCTCGTTATCTCTGCCAGCACACTAGGTCAAAAACAAAAAGATGGCGGCGACCTTACCTCTGTGTTCGGGTGGCGGCGGCGGTGGCAAATCTTTCCTTGCGGGCGTGGCAGCAGGGGGGTCGTCTCGATGGCGCGATAGCTGCAAAGCCCTTCTCTAGCGGTAGCGACAGTGACAAGGATCCTCACGGCAGCGGCAACTTCTTACTAGCAAGCTTCACACGATTGAGAAATGAACAGTAGAATGAGTTCCAGTAACTTACTAACCGGACCTCTAAGGTCAGTTATTTACAAAAAACCAACCCAAGAGGTCTTAAGTGGTGCCCGCATTTTTGATAGACATATAAGGTCGGTTATTTGGAAAAACTGACCCTATATATCAAGGCGCAAAGCTAAAATCGAGCAAATTTGTGTCTCGATCAAGAATTTCATCGACCGAGAGTGGCCTACAAGGTTAGTTAAAAGTAAAAACTAACCCTAGATGTACATATAGACGTGAAAAGGCACGAGTTCTCGATCGAGAATTTGGTCGATCGAGAGTGGCCCTATAAGGTCGGTTAAAAGAAAAAAATCGATCCAATAGAGGCCGGTGCCCAAAATTTTTCATTCTGAACTACAAGGATGGTTATATTAAAAAACTGACCCAAAAAGTCGACTCAGTCGAGAATTTCATCGAACGAGAGTGGCTCTACAAGGTCGGTTATAAGTTAAAACCGACCCTAGATGTACTTATAGACGCGCAAAGACAAAATGGAGCCAATTTTTGTCATGGGATTCTCGGTCGAGAATTTGGTCAACCGAGAGTGGCTCTATAAGGTCGGTTAAAAGAAAAAAACCGACCCTATAGATCGAGGCACGAAGCCAAAATCGACCAAATTTTTGTCTCGGTCGAGAATTTCGTCAACCGAGAGTGGCCACAAGGTCAGTTAAAAGTAAAAACTGACCCTAGATGTACTTATAGACGTGCGAAGGCAAAATGGAGCCAATTTTTGCCACAGGATTCTCGGTTGAGAATTTGGTCGACTGAGAGTGGCCCTATAAGGTCGATTAAAAGGAAAAAGCCGACGCAATAGAGGTCGGTGCTCGAATTTTTTCATTCCAAACTACAAGGATGGTTATATTTAAAAACCGACCCAAAAAGTCATCTCGGTCAAAATTTTCGTTGACCGACAGTGGCCCTACAAGGTTAGTTAAAAGTAAAAAACCGAACCTAGATGTATTTATAGACGCGTGAAGGAAAAATGGAGCCAATTTTTGTTGTGGGATTCTCGATCGAGAATTCAGTCGACCGAGAGTGGCCCTATAAGGTCATTTAAAAGGAAAAACCCGACCCAATAGAGGTTGGTGCCCGAATTGTTTCATTCCGACCTACAAGGACAGTTATATTAAAAAACCGACCCAAAAAGTCAACCCTACTAGATTGGTTGTTATAAAAAAACTGACCCAATAGAGTTAAGCGGGGCCCAAAATTTTTTGTAATTTCTAGGTTGGTTTTGCTAGTAAAAGTGATTCTTTCAGCAACAACGTTATTGACCAAAAATGTAGTAATGTTAATGAACTAGGTCTCACACATGGTTGGATCCAACTTTGACCTGCATGTGATTACAACATTTGATTGAATGTGCTTGGTGAACAATCACACCCACTACCTCTACCACTGAATTTCATATATATTCCTAATGGATCGATATTCATTGGGACAAACCTTCAAACTACTTCCAAACATTCTACTCAATCTATTCCTCATGATAATGGTATACTCTCCTCACTTTACTCCCTGTGAGAATGGTTATGCCATTTAGAACAATAACTTGTACCCACTAGATGTAAACAAGGTAGTCAACAAGCTCAACACTAGGAAGAAGATGATGTCTAGATGACCAAATTGATGAACTCCATCAACCTCTTGAAGAACCTAATGAAGCACCAAAATCATCCACTACATCTAATCACAACATAGGGAACAACAAAATAACATCTTCATTTAGTGACCAAAGTAGCATGTACTCTCCATACTCTCATATAAAGAACAACACAGATGATGTTTGTAAAGACCCGATCTTTACGATCAAATATTTACAAAAGAATATCAGAATTATAATCACTCTTTATTACAATCATGCTTTTACATCAGAGTCGTGGAAGCTTTAAACATAATATTACAAGATTGAGAATAAGAACTGGCTTCTATCTAATATTCAACAGAGGACAGATCTTGCACGTCTCATCTATTTCTTCTTTGTATCACCTACCCATGAGTTCCAAGAGGAACAAAACCACACATGGACCCTATAAAGGAAAAAAAAATAGGGTCAGCTAGGCTGGTACTGATTCAATTATTGAACTATTAAAAATTAAAGATTTATAGATCAAATTTGGGTAAGATTGCTTAGTGGACTATGATAATAGCAAAAACAATTAACTAGTTACAATGATAATTTCAAAAGGGGTACAATAATGTAGAGTGGTAACTAGAATCAACAATGAGATTTCTCAAACAAATATCAACATATCAAATTATTCAAAATGAAATGATGTATCTATTGGCACAATCAATCTAATATTTTGTCTTCGCCAGTGGCTAGGTGCCTAGTGTTCTCCCCTCTATGAGAGAATGACACTTCGCCTATGGGGGTAACCAGTACTGGGGGCCTCTAATTGTCCATTATCCACTACGTAGGGTTGGGGGTCGTAACCCACCAGATCTAGTGAGCCAAAGCTCTTTAGCCAATATTTCGAGTTTTTTTTGTGCCAATGTCTAAATCTACAACATTTTGATTTTTCTATAATATTCAACTTTCAAATGTAATTGTGGTAAACTTTAACAATAAGGAAAAGGCTAATAAAATGGTTCACCACTTTTTCAAAGTTATGTAGATGATATCCAAGAGGGAAATAAACAGTTCAATAAATAATTGAGAATTAAGTACCTTCTCTCAAGCTAAGATTCCATGTTGTTTCACACCCAAAGTTCAATGCGCTCCATACTTTAGATATCTAAAAAAATGAATTTCTATGTCATCATAGGGTTGTTTCTTAGAAATCAAATGTTGTCAGGGTTATCCTTTAGGTTATTATTCCATATTTCCCGTTAGTCTCATTTCTAGGGTTTCTAGATAGGTTATACATAATCCATATCACATACGCAGTTGTTTTTTTCCACATTTTCTCAAGATTAAATCCTAAAAATGTTATTTATCTTATATGTAATGAAATTCCATTTAGTCACTAGGATCAATTAGGTTATTTTATCCATATAACTTATTGGTGATCTAAGGTTTGACTTCATAAACAAGAAGGTTAATTATGTTAGCAATATTATTGCTACATTTATCAATTATCTCTATTATTTACATTCTAACATATAAATATCTTAGCACATATACTAATATCACATGATTTCCCATCAGCCTAATGATTATTATCATCATCCATCTATTATACTATTGTTGACTAATCAATAACACCCAATAGAGAAGGATTCAACTAAATTTCATATATTAGGATCTCTAGGTATTTATAAGCTAATGTATATAGTTCTAGGTAGATTATCATGATCTGTATTTTAGTATACAATTAACTAACTCATATTAGTGGTAGGATTATGTTGTATGTGCATTAATATATAAGACCTTCGAAATCAATCTATATGGTCTCAACAAACACACGTACCATCCCTCATATAAATAATACCATCATTAAAATACCACCTACTTACTATAGTTTTTCCTATGGAGGTTGTATACAAAATTCCTTTTCTAACCATTTATATTTGGATAGATTCACGTATTTCCAATTGATAGTTCTGAGTAAAAATTAATGTGTTATTTACAATATGCACTTTACTGGAATTCAGAAAACTTAATTACTAACTTATTAGTAGCAGTACACTATGTAATTGTATTGTATATATATTATTACAATAACATTTACTATAATACATTGGCTATACTGATATCCTAATCTCTCTGTTGGCTTCACATTTTATATTTAGTTAGGTCTTTAAATATGGGTCTCCGCATGCTAAGAACAAACGTGAACTCCAAGGCCAAAGAACTCACCTACAGATCATTGCTGCAGAGTCCTTCTTCAATGATTGGTCACCTTCAGATTGGAGTTTCGAACAACTGTAGAAGTTGGACTCTAAGAATTTGGTTGCAAGACACATACATCAGCGAGGAGTTTGTGGGATCAACGATGCCTGAGGAGTTGGGGTATATGTGATGGTTTCCGTTGGAGTTGTTGTTGTTTGCGACTGTTTGTTGTAACCTGCGTTGGTCGGCGCACATCAGGCCGAAGAAGGGATGCAAAGGAAGAAGATGCGATCGTGAAGGCTCGTCGGTGTGCACCAGGCCAGGTGCTACTGTCGTCGATGAGGAGGAGGAGAACAGGGAGTTCGTGGACCACGAGGACGGCCGGCGGTCCAGGGAGGAGGAGACGTGTCGCCGTCGTTGTAGGGGGTGGTGGTGGTGGCGGTGGCTATAAAGGTGTCAGTGGATGTGTCAGTAGGTGGGCGGTGCCAGCGTGGTGGCGGCTGGTGAGATTTGAAGCTTCATCGTCGGTGGTGAGTTCATCTGCAGATCTGATCTATGGTGGTCGTCGGTGGTCGAGCCAGCCCATGTCCATGCGAGGTTCAAGAAGAAGGTACTGGGGGGTGATTTTGTAGGTCCCTCGTCAAAGAACCAGGTAGCGCTTTTAGTTGTCGACTGTGGTTGGTGACTTAGTAGATGAGGAGGCTACGACCATGGTGGGTGGCAGTGGTCTTTGACCGTGCCATGGACCCTAGCTAGTAGTTATATGGGGTGATCTCAGAAGTACTTCTAGGGCTTGGTTGTTCTAAGGCAAAGAGGGGGTGCTATTAGATGCCATGGACGATGAGATTTGTCTTGGAAGACTCCTGTAACGGATGTGGTTCAATGTCATTTTCGTCAGGTGGGGAAGATATCGTAATGAAGATGGCAATTGAAAGGGAGTTAGAAACCCCTCGGACGTCTTGATGAGTGTTTGACGAAGTCAGGGAAGTTCTAGTTAGATGAAACGTTGTATAGGATAGATAGATATGAGTCCCTCACCGGCCTCCTGTAACGATGCCGGGTACTCAGAGGCAGAGAAGGAAACCCCGCTCCATGCGGGTCTTTGGTCAAAATTGTTGGGTTATCATCCAATTTATTACTTAAATGGTTATGTTCTTTGGTAATTTATATCTCTTAACTTTTTTGTCCGTTTTAATTGATATTTTCACCATGTGTTTAACTAACACTAAATCAAAATTTAAAAATATTAGCTCATATGTTTGTGATTTTTCAAGATGTCTTTTAAAATTACTCTTGGATCACATTAAACATAGTTAATAATGTTATAGGTGTGATTTCAAGAACAATTGTTCATAAGTCGGTTCAACTATTTGAGTGTGGATCCCAAGTGGGATGAGAAGATCAAATTGAGGGGAAAAAATGAATTTTGGTGCTTGAATTGTAAGAGACTCAATAAAGTGTCATTGTGAATGGAAATATAGTAAATAGAATTTTTAATATAAGAGGATTATGTATAATAGCTCAATATTGAAATTAGTACCAAAATCGAGTATGTTACAACTCTCCACCCCTTAAAATGATTTTATCCTTGAAATTAATATGACCATAGTCTAATCATGTACTACTCTCCATCCTTTAAAAACATTCAACTAGAAATCTAATTTGACATGTCAATTTCTATGTAGTGTCCTTCATTAACTCTAGATTTTCTCATTCCTTCTTGATTGTGACTTAACTCAAGAAATGATCGATGAAATTCTACAAAATCATTTTTTTGTACATATAGTATTATAAATAAAATAATTTTCTCGGTGGGAAACATTTCGATGCAAAACTAAAAATGGCCAAAATCAATGCGATGAGTAAGTCACAATCACCTTTGCCAATGTTCTCCACACTAACTATTTGACGAAAGCATCACTAAAGTATCTTTACTTATGTTAGCAAAGATTGATATTGATTTTTGCCAAAGGGGATTCACAATTCCAAACTTAGGGATTGTAGTCCCACTATTCACCTTTCAACTACTAGTTTGTTCAAATCTTCTAACACCTCAACTCATCTCTAAGGATATGGTGATGTTTTATCTTCTCTATTTGGCGAGTCACATGAATTTGTGAAAAATTATATCACCTAAGTTACTATTTCCATTTTATTAGATAAGGCTAGCAAGAGTAGGGTTGATTGAAAACTTTTTGACTAAGTTTTAGGTGTTCTAGTTATTTATCCCTAACTTCCACGAGATGTACATGAGTGTCGAATGTATATGGCTCTGATACTATTTTGTAAAGACCCGATCTTTATTATCAAATATTTACAAAATAATATCATAATTATAAACACTCTTTATTACAATCATGCTTTTACATCAGAGTCGTGGAAGCTTTAAACATAATATTACAAGATTGAGAATAAGAACTGGTTCCTATCTAATCTTCAACAGAGGACAACTCCTGCACGTCTCATCTATTTCTTCTTTGTATCACCTGCCCATGAGTTCCAAGAGGAACAAAACCACACATGGACCCCATAAAGGGAAAAAAATAGGGTCAGCTAGGCTGGTACTAATTCAATTATTGAACTATTAAAAATTAAAGAGTTATAGATCAAATTTGGGTAGGATTGCTTAGTGGACTATGATAATAGCAAAAAAAATGAACTAGTTACAATGATAATTTCAAAAGGGGTACAATAATGTAGAGTGGTAACTAGAATCAACAATGAGATTTCTCAAACAAATATCAACATATCAAATTATTCAAAATAAAATGATTTATCTATTGGCACAATCAATCTAATATTTTGTCTTCGCCAGTGGCTAGGTGGCTGGTGTTCTCCCCTCTATGAGAGAATGACACTTCGCCTGTGGGGGTAACCAGTACTGGGGGACCTCTAATTGTCCATTATCCACTGCGTAGGGTTGGGGGCCGTAACCCACCAGATCTCGTGAGCCAAAGCTCTTTAGCCAATATTTCGAGTTTTTTTTGTGCAAATGTCTAAATCTACAACATTTTGATTTCTCTATAATATTCAACTTTCAAATGTAATTGTGGTAAACTTTAACAATAAGGAAAAGGCTAATAAAATGGTTCACCACTTTTTCAAAGTTATGTAGATGAAATCCAAGAGGGAAATAAACAGTTCAATAAATAATTGAGAATTAAGTACCTTCTCTCAAGCTAAGATTCCATGTTGTTTCACACCCAAAGTTCAATGAGCTCCATACTTTAGATATCTAAAAAAATGAATTTCTATGTCATCATAGGGTTGTTTCTTAGAAATCAAATGTTGTCAGGGTTATCCTTTAGGTTATTATTCCATATTTCCCATTATTCTCATTTCTAGGGTTTCTAGATAGGTTATACATAATCCATATCACATACGCAATTGTTTTTTTCCACATTTTCTCTAGATTAAATCCTAAAAATGTTATTTATCTTATATGTAATGAAATTCCATTTAGTCACTAGGATCAATTAGGTTATTTTATCCATATAACTTATTGGTGATCTAAGGTTTGACTTCATAAAGAAGAAGGTTAATTGTGTTAGCAATATTATTGCTACATTTACAAATTATCTCTATTATTTACATTCTAACATATAAATATCTTAGCACATATACTAATATCACATGATTTCCCATCAGCCTAATGATTATTATCAGCATCCATCTATTATATTATTGTTGACTAATCAATAACACCCAAAAGAGAACGATTCAACTAAATTTCATATATTAGGATCTCTAGGTATTTATAAGCTAATGTATATAGTTCTAGGTAGATTATTGTAACATACTGAATTTTAGACTTTTTGTCTTTTTGGTCCTCTTTCCATCTTTTCCTTTCATTTATATCCTCTTTGACCTTTCTATTTAATTTGTGGAGAATATGATGGTTTAATGAACATTTGTTCACCTTTTATTCCAATATTTGGGTTTATGCACAAATACCTCAGTGGAAGCTTAGTAATGGGTCAAATATGCAAGATATCCACTTAAGTGATAAAAAGAATAAAGAAATTCATCCTAGAACTTTCTAGTGCTTTTTAGAATATGAAAAAGAAAGCAAAATCCCGAAATATAAATAAAGGAGATGATAAATGCAATAATTGGGGATAATATGGAATATATTGGATAAAAGAAGATAATAAGGAATATATTGTTCCAAAAATCCTAAATAGAAATCCAAGAAGACATTTTGGATAATTTGGATATCAATTTCGTTTTCTTGACTTAAAAGTTACTTAATGGCCAAGTATCATCTGATTTGGATAATAAATAAATATATTAAAACATTTATTACAAGATAATGGGAAATAAGCCAATAAGGTGAAATAAAATATCTAATGTCATCAAATTGGAATAATAACTCCAAATTCGTACTCTATGTATCAAAATTAGTCTATGTGTGAATTTGCATTTAATTTGGTCAATGTTTAATATTTTATTTTAATCTAGAGAGAGAAAGTAATTTAAAGACCAAAAATATAAAATATATGTTGAAAAAAAATTAATTAATACCAAAAAAGTGTTTCTAACGTTTATTATTACTTGTAGGCCAAGTTTTATATTTTTAGGAAGTTTCTAGATGCCTCTAATAAATTAAAAGGTTAAATAGGTGATAAAATTTAAATGAATTAAATAAAATACTAAAAGTCTTCAAAAAAATATCTTAGTGCCAAA
Source organism: Alisma plantago-aquatica (assembly GCA_963693085.1). NCBI lineage: Eukaryota > Viridiplantae > Streptophyta > Magnoliopsida > Alismatales > Alismataceae > Alisma > Alisma plantago-aquatica. The sequence continues at coordinate 287,852,972 of OY856412.1, read as the reverse complement.
TTCGTGTTATACATGTTAAAATAGACCTTTGGATGAATTTTGAAACAATTTGGAAAATATTTGATGAGAAGACAAATTTAGGAAAGATAAAGTTTGCAAAATTTTAAACTCATTATTTAAAATAACAAAAAACTTCAAAAATGGAAATAATGCCAAATTCGTATCTACAATACTTAATATGCATTATGGGTGAAGTTTTGTAATTTTTTGATAATCCTAATATCATTAATAAAGGAGGAAAGAGAAAATAAGTTTATAATTATTTAACTGATTAAACATTCTCAAAATGTAAAACTAATTCTATATTTAGATTCTACGCATAAAAATAAGTCATAATATAAAATTTGGTAATTTTTGGATAACGTTTGGGTCTCCAAACGAGGAGAGAGAAAAACATTTAAATGAGTATGCCTTTTAAGTCGATTTTGAATAGGAATAAAGATGGCAACTGTGATTTCGCGCTGATCCTCGGCCATTGGATCTTGATCGGAGGATCTGTGTGTTGTCTTCTTCCTCTAACCGAAAAGGCAACATTCAAGAACTTTTTGGATCGCGATTTCTCCCTCGATTCACCACCGTTTTTAACAATTTTTCGTGCGTTAGTTTCGTCTTTGAATTCCGCAGCCAATGAGCCTTAAATCGGGACCCTTGGTTGAGAAACCAAGAAACCCCCAAACCTTGCTCCCCAAGCTTCGGCGGTCCCCATCGAAAACCCTAACCTACACATCTTTGTATATAAGTAACGTTATCTTGAGCTTCCCCCTCTCGTGTACAACTCATACCAACTTCCAATTGCTCGATTTCCCGCTGGTTCGACCGCCGCCGAGCCGCCGAAGTCACCAACCTTGCGGCACCTTCCTCCTCCTCCACTCTGATCTATTGGTCGAATCGAAGGTAGGATTGGGTTCCTTGTTGCTTAGGCTTTCATTCGCAACTTTTGGTTTCGATTTTGGTCAAGAAACGAAGATTTTCCCAAAAACACAGCAAGCAGCTCGCCGGCTGCACTGTGAGCGTGAGGTAGAAGATGATCTTTTGTTTTGTTTTTTTTACGGTTTTAAACGCTTACGTGGCATCGTCTCATTGGTCAGATTTAGAAAAATGATAACTTCTTTCTCGGTTGTCCAAATTTGAAACTGAAATATGTTTTGAAATCGGGAGAATGAGATCTATATAACAAAAATATTTGTGAAGTTTGATTCTGATGTTTACGAAAAAGTGTTTTTAGAGTGATTTAAATTACTTAAAAATCAAGAAAATAGCCTAAAAGTCAATATCTCAAAAATATATAAAATTATATGTTATTTTGATCAGAAAATGCTAACTAAGGCAATGATGATGTTTTCGAGATCTAAATCGATCGTTTGTGGAAAAGTCGATGGTTTTGAGGTTTTAAACCTTTTTATGAAAGAATTTATCATTAATACATGTATATGATTATGTAATTAGGAAAGTGGATCTGATCTCGTGTAAAAGTTATGAAAAGTGATTCTAGGATTCTAAGGAATAAGGTATCTGCATTTAATCTTTCAGTTGGGATAATTTGTGCCTTAACCCATACTTTTCCATGATGAGGCTTTATTGAGCCCTATTCTTTTATTGTTGAATCATTTGCTATACTTGCCTCATAATCATTTTGGAATATTGTTCTTGGGTCTTGATACCCCTTTGCCATGTTCTATTTGGATGATGCTATAACTTGCCATTGTTTCTAGCATGTTGATTTTATTAGACTAATTAACTAGTGTAGTGGTACTTGTATGTACAACCACCCATAGTTGGGGAATGTGTTATTTCTCCCCCGGGGAATGTGTTATTCTCCCCCGCACATGAAATATGTGTAGGTGATTGGGAATGTGATACTCTCCCCTCACCCTTTGGTTGAAGGTCCGGTAGGTGCCTCAACCCTACATAGTTAAGATAGTCAATATTAATCATACATGCAAAACCTTGGTTATATATTATTTATGGCAAGCATCTATTGAAATATTCTTTTTATATATGTGGCCTCATTCTCTTGATGTCTCATCTTTTGATGAATCCCTAGCCTGATTTACTTGATATTTATCATTTCACTTTTAGTATAATTTAGTGACACATACTTTTATTTTTCCTTCCCTCTTGCTAGGTGCTTTCCCAACCACCCAGATGTGGAGCAAGGTGATGGGCAAAGCATGAAGATCTTAGCGTTGACATGGACTAGCAGATGGATATGTTTCTTGGAGACCAAAGTGGAATAGTCTAGTTCCTTCTACTTAGATCCTCTTTTTGTATAAAGCATGTACACCCATATTGGGGAAATTTTTATGTACACTTTATTTAAATTGAATATAGTCAAAAATTTATCTTCCGCTGCTATCCAAATTGGATTTTGTTTACCATTGTTTTTAGTAGAAAGGTGGATTGATTTCACCTCTTTACAATTATCATAATCTGTATTTTAGTATACAATTAACTAACTCATATTAGTGGTAGGATTATATTGTATGTGCATTAAGATATAAGACCTTCGAAATCAATCTATATGGTCTCAACACACACACGTACCATCCCTCATATAAATAATACCATCATTAAAATACCACCTACTTGCTATAGTTTTTCCTATGGAGGTTGTATATAATATTCCTTTTCTAACCATTTATATTTGGGTAGATTCACATATTTCCAATTGATAGTTATGTGTAAAAATTAATGTGTTCTTTAAAATATGCACTTTACTGGAATTCAGAAAACTTAATTACTAACTTACTAGTAGCAGTACACTACGTAATTGTATTGTATATATATTATTACAATAACGTTTACTGTAATACATTGGCTATACTGATATCCTAATATCTCTGTTGGCTTCACATTTTATATTTAGTTAGGTCTTTAAATATGGGTCTCTGCATGCTAAGAACACATGTGAACTCCAAGGCCAAAGAACTCACCTACAGATCATTGCTGCAGAGTCCTTCAACGATTGGTCATCTTCAGATTGGAGTTTCGAACAACTGTAGAAGTTGGAGTCTAAGAATTCGGTTGCAAGGCACATACATCAGCGACGAGTTTGTGGGATCAACAATGCCTACCGAGTTGGGGTATATGTGATGGCTGCCGTCAGAGTTGTTGTTGTTTGTGACTGTTTGTTGCAGCCTGTGTTGGTCCACGCACAGCAGGTCAGAGAAGGGAAGGAAAGGAAGAAGATGCGAGTGTGAAGGCTCATCGGTGTCCACCAGGCCGGGTGCTATTGTCGTCGGCGAGGAGGAGGAGAATAGGGAGTCTGTGGACCACAAGGACGACCAATGTTCCAGGGAGGAGGAGACGTGTCGCCGCCGTTGTAGGGGGTGGTGGTGGTGGTGGTGGTGGCTGGAAAGGTGTCAGTGGATGCGTCAGTAGGTGGGCGGTGCTGGCGTGGTGGTGGCTGGTGAGATTTGAAGCTTCATCGTCAGCGGTGAGTTCATCTGCATATCTGATCTATGGTGGCTGTCGGTGGTCGAGTCAGCCCATGTCCATGCGAGGTTCAAGAAGAAGGTACTGGGGCGGTGATTTTGTAGGTCCCTCATCATAGAACCAGGTAGCACTTTTAGTTGTCGACTGTGGTTGGTGACTTAGTAGATGACGAGGCTGCGACCATGGTGGGAGGCGGTGGTCTTCGACCGTGCCATGGACCCTAGCTAGTAGTTATATGGGGTGATCTCAGAAGTAATTCTAGGGCTTGGTTGTTCTAAGGCAAAGAGGGGGTGCTATTAGATGCCATGGATCATCAGATTTGTCATGGAAGACTCCTGTAACGGATGTGGTTCAATGTCATTTTCATCAGGTGGGGAAGATATCGTAATGAAGATGGCAATTGAAAGGGAGTTAGAAACCCCTCGGACGTCTTGATGAGTGTTTGACGAAGTCAGGGGAGTTCTGGTTAGATGAAACGCTGTATAGGATAGATAGATATGAGTCCCTTGCCAGCCTCCTGTAACGACGTCGGGTACTCAGAGGCAGAGAAGGAAACCCCGCTCCATGCGGGTCTTTGGTCAAAATTGTTGGGTTATCATCCAATTTATTACTTAAATGGTTATGTTCTTTGGTAATTTATATCTCTTAACTTCTTTGTCTGTTTTAATTGATATTTTCACCATGTGTTTAACTAACACTAAATCAAAATTTAAAAATATTAGCTCATCTGTTTGTGATTTTTCAAGATGTCTCTTAAAATTACTCTTGGATCTCATTTAACATAGTTAATAATGTTATAGGTGTGATTTCAAGAACAATTGTTCATAAGTCGGTTCAACTATTTGAGTGTGGATCCCAAGTGGGATGAGCAGATCAAATTGAGGGGAAAAATGAGTTTTGGTGCTCGAATTGTAAGAGACTCAATAAAGTGTCATTGTGAATGGAAATATAGTAAATAGAATTTTTAATATAAGAGGATTATGCATAATAGCTCAATATTGAAATTAGTACCAAAATCAAGTATGTTACAAACCTTAAAACTACTTCCAAACATTCTACTCAATCTATTCCTCATGATAATGGTATACTCTCCTCACTTTACTCCCTGCGAGAATGGTTATGCCATTTAGAACAATAACTTATACCCACTAGATGTAAACAAGGTAGACAACAAGCTCAACACTAGGAGGAAAATGATGTCTAGATGACCAAATTGATGAACTCCATCAACCTCTTGAAGAACCTAATGAAGCACCAGAATCATCCACTGCATCTTATCACAACATAGGGAACAATAATATAAAATCTTCATTTGGTGACCAAAGTAGCATGTACTCTCCATACTCTCATATAAAGTACAACATAGATGATGTTAAATATTTTCATTTACAACAATCTATTATGGATTCCACTAATTTTAAATATAGTTATAAAAAGAGATATCATGAATGTTTAAATTAATTTCTTCTTTGTAATAGAGTAGTACACAAGCACTTCAATTGTGAATACCCAAAATTTCAATTTTCTTACAAAGGCACATGTCATTTTTCATAGTTTCCCCCAATCCTAGACACCCTACCTCATTCCTCTTATTTGAATCCACTTATAATTACCCTTTGTACCATAACACTTCGTGCATTGTCTCTTCTCCCATTGTGAAATGCCCTCCACCCTAAGAATAACCATTCCTTCTACATAAAAAAATATCTTTCTAGCTAGTTCCAACAAAACACAGTGTAAGGAAATGAACTATTCATGTTACCCCTTCACCCTTCTACTCTAACATGCAGATCTACCATCATTGACCACAACCATCAATACAAATCTAGCTCCCATGCAATCTCATGGATCCGAGTATTGACATCTCCGCTACAGATACAAACCCACAGAATAGTGCCAATACAAATTGGACCTATATCAACAATAGTCTCGACTGCCTCTCCCACCCTACTTCACCAACCATGTTTATCCCTTCACATCTAGAACTAAACCCCTATACACAACCACCTTCACATAGATCATCCATGATGAACCAACACACATACAATCAAATGTCCAAGGCCATTGACCTACTATTTAACTCCATGAGTCTCAACATTCTCACCAGCCACAACATCCTTATCACCATAAAAAACAACATTAATAACAACTAGGTCCTTACCATGGATGTCACACAATCATTGGATCCACTCCTTCTTGGCTGGACTATACTTCAACCTAAGATTTTATCCACTGACTAACTAATTTATTCCCTTCCCGTCAATGCCAAGATTTATCACCTAGATGGTCTCTCCATAAGCGTTCCATCAAGATATATTTTTGTTCAACCCCACATTAGCAAATGGTCCCTATATCTCAGTGTTTATCTTGGTATAGAGGGAGGTTCATGACGGTTCTCCATTTCTGGCCTTCCTACCCACCTCTGGGACCTTGATGTTTATAGGAAGATTGCTCTTGTAGTTGGTGCTATATATAATTTAAAAGAATTTTGTGCCTTCTCAATAACACATGCGATTAGATCCCTGGTGCCCTCAAGATCTGGTTTAGTGATATCATCTATACCATTAAAATCTAGGGTGAAAACCTTCATAACATCCATCCATCCATCTTTCTACACCTTTCCAGCCATACAACTCACATCTTGGTGAAACCCTAAATGTCATAAAAAAACCACTACACTGGACACACAAAAATTCCTACCACATTAAAGGCCATATTTTGATGAGACAATATGAATGTAATCCTAATAATCCCTTCTTTAATACCATGAACCACATAACCCACCATAAAAACTACAACAACCCATTTAAATAGCCACACACTTCCTCCCATTGTAAAATGGATGATCCATATAACCAACCTATTGTAGGGAAATATGGTATCAGAACAGGCAATGGAAACAAAAATTTAACTTCCATATTACCATTTAATAGATGATCACGTCAATAACTATGTTATGGGAGGTTATATATATCTGGTCCTAGAGCAAGTCCTATGACAATTTCCTCATAGCAATGCGAGCCTTTCTTCAAGCCGCACCTAGACAACATCTACAATAGCTCCTGGTTGATCACCAGGGATAGTAGCTTGACCTTATCCTCATAGCGGCATGCCACAATCTCCTTGCCTCTAAAGTAGTCCACACAGACCACTAGGAACTCCTATCATTCTAGAAGAACAGATAAGAAGGAGTTGTCTCTTCTTGTTGGTGTACTAGCACCAACTTTCTCTCCCAATATTGTTCTCCCTTTCTATCCTTGCCTTTATCAAGAAGGACTTTCTTGGGTTCTCTTAATTACTAAAAAAAAAGAAGACAACAATTGTCAGAGGTAATTGATGTGTCTGAGAATCCCCTAATTCCCCTCTATATATAAGAGGATCAGGGTTCCCAGTCTATGTAAGAGCCAAAGGGGACGGGATTTCATAAATTTTCACATCCTACGAGTGGAAAAATGGTCAGTTCACATGTGAACTGATTTGTTCGCTTGTGAGACGATCGATTCAACCCTTGAATTGGTCATTTCATCAATTTCCCAATCGCAATTGTATTGGCAACTAATGTCCAATTTGATGCACAACATGACATCATCATTAATCCTTGAATCAATCAAATTGATCCACCAAACGGTCGCTTTATAACCTGAACCGTTCAGTTCATGAACTTGAGCTGATTGGTTCACTGCATGACCGATCGATTCATAGAACAGATTGTCAATATTGGTCCAATTGACCTGACACACTGAAATAGTCAGTTCACAGTTCAGTCAGTCAAGATTCTACCAATGTTGTTTAAATTGAATACCTAACTATTTAATAATAAAGTTTAAACTATATTCATGAATGAACTCCTATTCCAAATGTATCCTATGTGTGTGACCCTATAGGCTCCGAGTTACATTGGCAATGAATGTCCATAACTGATCAAACAATAAGAGGTATCTAGCAACACATCATTGCTACCCAAGTAATTCAAAAAGTTGGAGAACAACTTCAACCTACAATTTGTGATTGGTGTTACAATGATTGTCTAACTCCTTTTTCATTGATATATGGATTGAAGTCAAGGCATGGAATCATCATCCTCTCAATGTTCAATCCATGTTCCTTGAACTAGATAAGCTTGTCTGAAATATATGTGACACAATATCATATATTGATTCACATGTGCATGTGCATGCTTTTTCTCAATCCCACTTATCAAGTAGTCTGGATATCAAACTCATGTAGGAGGGCCAAATCCCAACTACATCAACCACAAACATCCCCATGTGTCACAATGCACCCTAGCACCACCTTTATGGTAACCCTTATTCAAGGTTATGGTGTCAAAGTACATCGAACAATATGTGATGAGAGTAGTGACTTTAGGTCTAAGAACCACCACCATCACCACTACCATCACTGTGAGAAATGATTCTGACTACCAACTATGGTTTCCATTTGTCACTCTCAAGGTGGGTCTGTATGATACACTTCTCTAACAAGAATCTAGGTGTTTGGTTTGATATTAGATATCATGACTGGTGAGATTCTATCATAAACCAACACACACTCTAGCCTTATATGTTATTGATGTCTATCAGCCTTCCACAGTAACATCTGACTAGAGACATAATAAGAATGTACATACTCTTGACATTCGTATGATCTCGTTGTTCATCTTATCAACCTGAAGACATGCTTCATTGAGTAATTGCATTCTTTAGACATTCATTTCTCATAACTAATTGAAACAGAATGAATCAAAAGATTACCTTTATTATTAATAAAATTGTTTACAAGATATTCCATCACAATCATCATATGATTGTGTCTCTAGGCATACTTACCCATAGAATACCACTTTCACTTAGAGACAATCACCCATGGATCTTATTCTTAGTGATCATGAACATGTCCATCATATTTTTACTGTGTAAGTGCTAATCCAGTGGGTTAGAAACATTGTCCTTTATTCGGTGTATTACATGTTTTACATCTCCTCATTGTACGATCTCTTGTATGAGATGGAATTGTTGTAATATGTTATATAATATTCCTTGCCTAACCAGTAGTTCCATTGTTGTCATAATATTTCTACTATGTCATCAATGGTTGGAACATCCTTTAAGTTCATCTATATGAACTTCTAGGTCCATACGATATCCATTCATGTGTTCTTAACACTAGGGCACTCGACCTCTATTGTAGAATTTCAACAATGTTCAGTAGTTCAGAAATTTTTTAAATTTACAACTGTTGTTTTAAGGTCAAACAAAGATTTTAGATTGTGATCATTGATTGTCTTTGTTGGTTTATAAGCTTGCATCGGTGTAACCCTTTATACCCAACTCTTCCTTATCACCATAATCTAGTAACTGATCCTTAGTGTTTCTCAAGTACTAATTGATGTTCTTATGGCATTCCAATGAACTACATAGGAATTTGACTATATCATCTTTTCATGTCCAACACATACAAGATAATGGGATGAGTACATTATATTTCATACATGATAGATTCCATATCTGAATGCATATGTCATCTTATTCATGTTTTTCCCATCTTTACAAGAATTGGAATACGAGGTTCTTGAGAGATTATTCTCATGTATCATGGATAGATTTTCTCTCATTGATGTTGAACCCTTTCCATATCTTACCAATATATGTGCTCATACTTAGGTCAAGAAACTTTCCATAACTACCTTTATTGATCTTGACTCCTATGACATAGGATGTTTCACCTGAATCCTTCTTAAAGAAGGTACTTTCGATGCTAGGTTTCAGTACTTATAGTATTGAGATGTTATTCCTCATCAATATGTGGAATCTAAATATGCTCCCACTAAGTCTTTTGTAATCATAGATTTCATCTTTATTTTGACTTAAGTCAAGCTCTTTGACTTTCTTGTCAAACTAAAGAATCCAGCTCTGAAATGCTTGCTTCAATCACATTGATTGGCTGTTGTAGCTTACATATTTTATTTACATTTAATAGAGTTATAAAACCTCCAGGCTATGTCATGTACACATCCTTTCAAATATTCCTTTCAAGGAATGTGGTATTAATCTCCATACACCAAATCTCATAGTCTCAATAAGCTACAGTAGAAAGCATGATCCTTATGGATATAACCATGACAATAGGTAAAGGGATTTCATCATGTTCAACACTTTGAAATTATTTGAAAACCTTTGCAACCAATCTGCTCTTTTAGGTTATACATGTCGGTCTTCCTCTTGAAATCCAAATGCACACTATGGGTTTTACGCTTAGGTGGTACCACTAAGGTCATACCTTGTTGGTGTACATGGATTCCATTTTGGATATAATGGCCTCAAGCCATTTATCATGTTTTGGTCTCTTAATAGCTTCTAGATAGGTTGTTGACTCATAATCTTATGAAAAACTCACCTACTTTTGAGTTATAGGATATCATAATCTTTTAAGCTCATGGGGTGTTCTACTAGAAGTACGAGTCTTGTGTTACATAAGGAACTTGAGATTCCATAACAGTTTGTGATTCTCCTTGTTCCCATTGTACCTCCTTAGGTTCAATGTATTCTTGCTTATTTCAAACTTTTTGAGTTCTACTTTACTCCCATTCATTCGTTTGGAATTGAATTCCTCTCAAGGAATTCAGTCAACTAGATAATAGACAAATTTGTTATTGGATTGAGATGAGTAGTTTTCAACAAACTAACATTTATGTGATTTGAGGATTAAGCTTTTCAAGAAACTATTTTCTTTTATAAGTTTCAATCCTTATCTTTATAAAAGACATATAGGGACATTTCCCATACCATATCTCATATGGTGTCTTTTAAACCATTTAGATAGTACATCATTTTAGTGTTATGCATATGCCCAGAAAGAAATTAGAAAATATATGTTTAATTCATTGATAATAACACCATGATTCATCAGTGTGTGATGACTTTTTTTTGTACATCATTATGTTTAAAGTAGAGTTCTTTGTTATACATTATCATTGTCACTACAGAAGGTCCTCAAACCCTTGGTAAAATATTTTAGCATTGATCCATCAAAATATTTTAATACTTTTACCAAAGTGGTTATGTACTTCTTTCATGATCTTCTTGAACACCTCAAGACATTCATGTTTGTATTTGACTAAATACAAACCACCATATCTACTAAGATCATCAGTAAATATAAGGAGGTACAAATAACTACCTCTAGAATTTATTCCAAAGGTCTACATAGATCAATATGTAAAAGTCCTAATAAAATGATTGTTCACCCACTACATCTAGTGAGAGGTGCTTTTGTCATGTTGTTGAATAAATAAATCTTGCATGTCTCTCATTAGTTCATTAACCAAAAGATTCTAGATAAACATCATTATGTATTCTAGAATTGTATTTCTCATCTATGTGCTCCAGTCTATAGGTATTAATTTTTTGAGTTATCAAGTTTTCCTTTTGGTATTTATGTTACAACATTTATCCTTGGATCCAACAAACAAAGATCATAAGACATTTGGAGCATTGACATAAAAGATCTCATCCTTTAGAAAAAGGACATGGACTATACTATATTCATAATCATCCTTGTCCATACAAGATGCAAAAAGAAAAATGTTTCTATTATTGGCATAAATGAAATAGTAGTTCATTAACTCTATTACATGCCCTATGGGATGAGATAAACTATAGGTTTTGACTATAGTGGTCAAAACTCTTGCTCCATCTGTGACGAACAACCCAACCTTGTCCTTTCATAAAGGCTTACTTCTTTTCAGACTTGCACATTCAAACATATGTAAGATCTACATCTGATATCATATACCCAAGATGAAGTAATTAAATTTACCTCATAATTTATATACATGAAGTGGAGATCTCTATCCCCTCCTTGTTCTTATTTATTTCTTCCATGTAGAAAGGAAAATTCCTCTTCCAGTGTCTAGGCTAGTAATAGTGGTGACAATTGCCTCCCTTATTCACCCCTCCTTTGCCTTGAGAGTTGAAGACTTTGGCTTCTGGACAACTTTAGAACTCTTCTTAGCTTTTCCTTTGCCTTTAGACTTCCCCTTGGATCTTCTGATCATCATCACATACTTGGGCTTATCTTTCTTCATTTGTGCTTCAACTGTTCTTAACATGCCAAGTAACTCTACCAATGGCTTGTTAAAGTCATTCATGTTATAGTTCATGCCAAAACTAACTGTATGATTCAGGTAGTGACTGTAGAATCACATCATTGGTAAACTCTTGACTGAGGGGAAATCTCAGTCTAGAATGGTTCTCCACATACCCAATATGCTTGAGCACCTGAGGACCTAATATATCTCCTTCTGCCATGTTACATTTGAATAGCGCCTTAAAAACATTATATCTCTCATGTCTTGCCTGATCTTGGAACATGTTCTTAAGACGTGTTCTCATCTCAATAAAATCCACGTTCTCATGATGTCTTTGCAACTCATAGTTCATGGAGCACAACGCTATGCATTTGACATAAACGACATCTTCAGTATGCATCTTGTAAGCATCCTTGTTAGTCTTAGGTGCAGTGGAAGCAAGTTCATCTGGCTCTGGTGTCTCCAAGACATAGAGATTGTGCTCGTGTGTGAGAACAATTCTTAGCATCCTGAACCATTTGTGGAGATTATTCCCATTTGAATTTTCCTTCTCAAGAACTGATCACAAAGAAAAAGTGTTGTTTTTTGCCATTTGATTCTACAAGAGAAATTTGGAATTTTGTCAAAACATTTTTTGATTTGAACAAAATTTCACAATATATTGACTAGACTTTAATTAATTATTGCTCTCACTATTTTGTTTAATTGGAAATCCTCACTTATCAACTTGGAAGATTACAACACACAAACTTATAGTGAGCCAAGATCCAAAATAACTGACTTATTATCCAGACAATGCTAGCGTCCATAATCAATCATTAAGGAAGATTTTTTTTCCAATTGTATCTTTTGAAATTCTTGGATAGATGGTATGTGCAACTCTTTGTCATAGTTATATGCATGCCTCTAAGTGCTTAATCTCATTAAAATCACTTTGTTAAGTCTGACCCAAAAGCCACACGATACAAATGCACAACATAACTACCATCACACTTCCACGAGATGGATATCGCACCACGCTTGGCGTCCCCACGCATAATTGATCAAGCTTTTCATGTGTGTTGCTAATGGAAAGAATCTTAGACTTAATATGTTTGATTGAAGGATTATATATATATATATATATATATATATATATATATATATATATATATATCCAATCACCACATACTTATAGTACATATCATATACATGTCATATCTCACAAACAAGAACATGAAATTAAAACATAAGTGATGGTTATGGCCATACTATTGTAATTCCTTGAAGTGACAAGGAATTACTACCACCTAAGGTCTACATTGCATGCAACAACCTATTGTTGGTGGAGATCTGTGCTTGAACCAATCCGGGTTGATTGGTTCAACCCTTGAACTGGTTGACTCGCCTCTTGGTCGGTCACTTGGTATGTCAGACCGGTCGGCAGATCTATGGTCCAACATCTTCTGGACATCTCCAGTTGATCGGTTGGGCCACCATCCGATCGGTTCAGATCATGTGTCAATCCTTCTTGGTCCTCCAGTCGAGCTACTCATTTGGCATTGAACGTCTTCTTCATTGTAACAAGAATTAAACTATCCTAATTCTTTGAATATTGGGTAATTTATTCGATGAAGGACTAGGGAAATCCCTAGCCATTAGCACAGAGTGCTCATACAAAGTTTGTTTATAACGTGGGAACAAAACCAAACGAGCCCGTAGGTCTAAACTCAATCATACGTGTATATAGTGCCTTTCTGACCCAGGGCCATTTAGAGCAACCAATATCCAAGGCAGAGAGATGTGCAAGAGTACCTAACAAAACTCTGTAAACAGATCAGCCATCCGGGTCGAGCCACATGCGACTGTCTTAATTCTATTAAACTTATTGCATGGTAATTGAGAAACCTTGACTTATATTTGAGGGGAGCATAGGAAGGAGAGAATAATATTTTTACATGTTGGAAGAAGAAGGTAAAGGCTCAGTATGCAAATTGATATATAAATAAGAATACATAAGCCACACAACCACACACATATATCTGGGTTATTGACCATAACCATGCTACACATCCACCATCAAAACCAAGTTTAGGGCTACCCATGTAAATTTCATATATATCATATCACATATATATTAGTTTGGGATCCTATGTGGTATCTACTCGTATATGTACATTAATCATTTTATATATTTGCATCATATGCAATAAATAAAAGGAGAAATCCAAAACTTGATCATGTCGATTAAATCCTAAAACATAGTAGATTGACGTGGCTCTGATGCCACTGTAGGGAAATATGGTGTCAGTACATGCAATAGAAATAAAAAATTTACTGCCATATTCCCCTGTAACAGACAGTCACATCAATAAGTATGTAATGGTAATGATGCCTTGTGAGGTTATACCTGGTCTTGGAGCGAGTCTAGTGACGATTCCCTCGCAACTGTGTGTGCCTTTCTTCAAGTTACACTTGAACAACATATGTAGCATCACCATGGACAATAGTTTGACCACATCCTCCTAGAAGCAGGCAACAACCTCCTTGCCTCTATAGTAGTCTGCACAGACCACTAGGCACTCATGTCATTCTAGAACAACAAACGAGAAGGAGTCGTTCCTTCTCATTGGTGTGCTAGAATCAACTTGCTCTCCCACAATTGTTCTCCCTTGATATCCCTCCCCTTATTGGTTAGGATGCTCTGGTTTTCTCAGTTACCACAACCAGAGAAGACATCAATTGCCAAAGCTAATTGATGTTTTTGAGAAGCCCCCAATGTCCCTCTATTTACAGGAGGGTTAGGTTTAGGGTTCCCAGTCTATGCGGGAGTCAAAGGGGATATAATTTCACAAATTTTCACATCCTGTGAGTGGGGAAACGGTCGGTTCATAGGTGAACCGGTCAGTTGTCATGTGAGTCGATTGGTTCAACCCTTGAGCTAGTCGTTTCGTCATGTTTCCCAAATATAATTGTATTGGAAATTGATATTTGATTCAATGCACAACATGATGTCAACATTAGTCCTTTAATCAATCAAATTGATCCATCATGCAGTCAGTTCATAACCTGAACCAGTCAGTTCATGAACTTGAGCCAATTGATTCATGGACCAGATTGTTAATATCGATTTAATTGACCTGACACACTAATATGATCAGTTCAACACTTGAATCAGTCGATTCACAATTAAGTCAATCAACATTCAACCAATGTTGTTTAAATTAAATAGCTAGCTCTTTAGTAATCAAGTGCAAACTATATTCATGAATGAACTCGTATTCCAAGTGTATCCTATGTGTGTGACCTTATAGGTTCCAAGTTACCTTGGCAGTGAATGCCCATAACCGATTTATGTCATCACAATCAATGAGCGATATCTAGCAACACATCATTGCTACCCAAGTAATTCAAAACGTTGGAGAACAACTTCAACCTACAATATGTGATTGGTGTTATAGTGATTGTTTAATTCCTTTGTCACTGATATCCAGATGGAACCATGGAATCATCATCCTCCCAATGTTCAAACCATGTTCTTTGAACTAGAGCAGACTGTCTGAGATATATGTGACCTCAATATCATATATTGATTCACATGTTCATGCGCATGCTTTTTCTCAGTCTCTCTTATCAAGTGGCCTGGATATCAAACTCCTATAGGAGGGAAAAATCCCATCTATATCACTCAAAATCATCCCCATGTGTCACAATTCACCCAAGCCCCACCTTTATGGTAACCCTTATTCAAGGTCATGGTGGATGATGTCAAAGTACATCGAATACATGTCATGAGTGTAGTGACTTAAGGTCTAAGAATCGCAATCACCACTATCACAATGCAAGATGATTATGACTACCAACTATGGTTTCCATGTGTCATTCTCAAGGTGGGTTTGTCCAATACAATGTACTCTAACAAGTATCTATGAGTCTAGTTTGATATCACATATCATTACTAACCAGATTTTGTCATCAACCAGCACATACTATAGTCTTATGTGTTATTGCTATCTATCAGTCTTCCACAATAACATCTAACTAGGGACATAACAAGAATGTACATACTCTTGACATACATATGATATCATTCTTCATATCATCAACCCGGACATACGTCATTGAGTAATGTCATTCTATAGACATCCGTTATGTTTCTTCATTGTCTCATATCTGATTGAAATAGAATGAATCAAAATATTTCCTTTGTTATTAATAAAATCATTTACAAGATATGCCACCACAATCATCATATGATTGGATCTATGTTCATACTTACCAACACCTACCACATGTCACAACACTCTACGACAACATCAATGATATCATCCACGCTCATGAGACATACCCTTCCACCAAAATATTCTAACAAACTAAGGACGTTTATGACATGGTTGACTCCTTAAATCAAATATTATTGGAGAATTGATAAAAGAAAAAAAACATCCAAATACCCTAGAACAAGGTAAACACGCGAGCTCCTTGCTTCATAAAACTAGATAGTTGAATAGATACTGGAAAACTAGAAAAAGAGGAACTTCTTGTCTATGGATGGACTAAGTAAGAAGTTTAATAATACAGCATCCAAAGACTCTACTAATTACCTTGAACTTGATCATATTCAACATATTGCATCATGGAATAATGCTTTTGATTTATCCACTTTTGCTAGTCACATAGGTATAAATTCTAGTTTAATGTTGAATACAAACATTGCTATATCTAGACTAGAACAAAATATAGGGTGGAATAATCATCAACTTGCTTCTCTTGCAATAAAAAGCCCTACAAGTGAAGAATTCCATGGAAAATATAAGCGTAGATAAATAAGATGGACCAGATGGTTTAGCATGGATTTCTACCACAACCAATGTAACAACATCAAAAATACTTTGTACAAATATTTTCCTACATACATGAACACAAAATTCAACACTCATCAAATAAAACATATATTGCTCTGATAGAAAATAGAAAATATGTCCATAGTCAACCATTTAGACCAATTTGTTTGATTACTACATCATATGAGATCATTGCTAAAACTTTGAGTACTTGGTTCAAACCTAAGGTATAAGAAATCATTACACTACAATAAACTGCTTTTCTTGAAGGCCAAAGTATACAAGATGCATGCAACATGGTCAACGAGACAATACATCCTTGTCATAATATAAGAATTCCACTCCTTACACTCAAACTAGAGTTTGAGAAATATTTTGAAAACAAAAAATGGAAATTTTCTTTATTTCTTCAAGGATATGGATTTCCAAAAAGATGGAATGTCTGGATAAAATCATGTATTAGTTCTTGTCACTTTTCAACCATTATCAATAGCCTAGCAGACAATGCATAACCATAAATAGAAGAACTTAATTGCTATGGATGAACTAGGCAAGAAGTTTACGAATATATCATCCACTAACTGTACTATTACCCTCAACTTTATCATATTCAACATATTGCATCATTGTATAATGCTATTGATTTTGTCACTTTTGCTAGTCACATAGGTATTAATTTTGGTTTTATGGTAGATGCAAACATTGCTGTATCAAAACTAAAACAAAAGCTAGGGTGAAATAATCACATACTTGATTCTCTTGTAGCAGAATACCTTACACATATCCCTTTTGGACTATCATGTTATCCTTGTGTTTTACTAGTTTTATCATGATCATTGCATCCATGAATATTTGTGGAGTTGCCAACATTGTTAAGAGATGACACAATCTTTGTTATATACAAGGAAACACGATTAATCTCATCACTCTACAAGTGACTAAAACACCTCTTACCCCTTTCCATCTACATATTATTGGTGTCTATTACATCACTAAATGGATTCAAATCCCACAAAAAGTCCTCTATGGGAAACTTGTTGTCGGGTGGAGCCCAAACACCTTCTTATGCATTAGACACTCTATCAATTGTTACTGCATAACTATCTCCTTGAAGATAACCTTACTTGGTTCTTCAGTGGGGTTTAAAGCGAACCAAGTCATGATAATGACATATTAAAATAAGTAACACCACTATCCCCATTGATACATTATCAGAAGACGAAATTAAGAAATCCATGGAAAATTTAGGAGCAGATAAATGACCTGGACCAGATAGCTTTAGCATAGATCTCTACCACAACCAATGTAACAACATTAATCATAAAAAGACTATCACTCGGGTAAAGCTAATTTGATAGCATTTACATGGGAAGTCATCTTTTACAACAATAATTGAATTGTATCATAAAGCAACACCTAGGATCTGAATTATTATGTTGAGTCCCTCAAAACACCCACATTAAACCTTGTATTAGCTCCCTGCTTTGTGGTTGCTTATTCATGCTGTTTCCAAGTTGTTATATACAATGATTGACCAGGGTAGTCGACCGTGACGTGCACACCCTGTCCTCTCTGCTCCCAGGCAACGCGGTGTCGACCAGGCCACCATACAAGAGGAGAAGAAGGAAGGAAGGGAGAGAGAGTGGGCAACGTGGGTTGTCCCTACCTCTGTCCACCTTCAGGGTACACTTGCACCCCTCCCACTGAGGCATCTCCAATTGTTTTTGCACTTGGTCTGCCCCCTTGGTCGGCTCCGGCTGCCTCGCCCACTGGAATAGTGATGGGTGCCCCGGCCCTCTGCAGCGTTTTGCTTACCGACTCTGACATTACAGCTAATGCATGAAGTTTTCTTGGGGGACGGTGCCATTAGTTTATGGCAACTAGGGTTTATTGCACATGTGTCCTCTAGGTAGTTGATGACGCGCGGTAAGGGGGAGGAGGAGCTGGAGCTTATGTGCAACGTGGTGTTGATTAGTACTGTAGTGTTGCCTCCCCCTGCTGTCACTCATCTTCTTCTTCCTTCCTTCCCGTTCTTGTTCTGCAGTCATCTTAGAATAAGAATTGATTATCTCTGTTCAGTTTCATAGCAGTAACTATTGAGACAGGGGTGACAGAAGGACACTGTTTAATTTCCAGAGTTGGTGAAGCGATGTCTGTGATTGAGAGGCAGGAATCTCAATTATATTGGTACGTACTCTTTAACTGTTTATATAAAAACACAAGGTCGGCTTTATTGTCTTAGCTAGGCTGCCTCATTGAAATTAATAAACAAGTCCCATTGCTCCTTTGTTGTAATAATACCAGATCACTCTTTTCGGGATGACTCGGCACTGTTTTGTCGATGCACCCCCACACCAAATCATTGGATCTTTAAAGCAATGCGATCTGCTCTACTAATACATATAATGCAATATCGGTTAGTTTGGCAATTTAGCAGTGGAAACATATATAATGAATAAAGGACGGTCCTAGATTAATAACGATGAGGTCTAGGAATGACAGGTCAATGTGACCACCATTATCGGTCGCGGAAGTGCATATCATATTCTTGCTCACCCACGAGATTTAATTGTTGATCTCCTCGACCCCGTGGAAGGCCACCAACACTGGCCGGCCACCCAGGACGTCCTATAAAAGTCCTCACAGCCACCCCGGAGTACTCAGACCATCACATGCACTCGCTTGCATCTGACTCTTCTTTGGCTTCATCAACTCTACTGTCAAATCACACCTACTGATCAGGACACCAGCGGGGACGGAACAGATCAGACGTCGTTCAGAGGCCAGCAGGGATCTAGACATGGCGTGGTCAGCTGAGAATGCCACCAAGGCCTACCTCACGGCCTTGGGCAATAGCGGCAACAATGGCGCGACCCGGTGCGGAGGTGCCACAAGCTCCGTGGAACCGGATGTGGCGGAGTTCATCTCGGCCATGGCGGCTGGGTCATCGGCACAACTCATGGTCGACGTATGCGCGTCTGTGGCGGGGCCAACGACACTCGCCCTGGCCGCGGCGGCGGAGCAGACTGGAGGGCGTGTCGTCTGCATCGTTCCAACGGATGCTGACCTGCACGCCTCCGCATCGGCGCTGGCCGAAGCGGGCTGCGGCGACTGCTCCTCCTCCGTGGAGCTCGTCGCCTCCTCAGACCCCGCGGCTTACCTCCTCAGGAACCTCCCCGGGGCAGACTTCGTGCTGCTGGACTGCCGGCTCGAGGGCAGTGGGAAGGTTTTCGCCGCGGCGCGCGCGGGGGCCGCGAGGGCGAGAGGAGGTGTCGTGGTCGGGTACAAGGCGCTGAGGATGGGAAGGGAGTGTGGGTCGTCATGGCGCGCGGCGCAGCTGCTGCCCATCGGGGATGGGCTCAGGGTGAGCCGAGTCAAGCCTGAGAAGAAGAGCCGGTGGGTTGTTCGGGTTGATGAGTGCACAGGCGAGGAACACGTCTTCCGTGTCGTCGATCGGGCTGCAGCAAGGAGCAGGTGGGTGGAGGCCTAGTTAAATTTTTCCGGCGTAGTTAAATCAACTGCATGCAAGGCTGAAGACCAACCAAGAGGAGCGCGCTTGCTGATCGGTGTTTACCAAGTTAATTTCTTTCTTAGGTGTACATATATGTTAAAGTCAAAAAATCATCCAAGTTTCTCCGTATTTGAGATGAATGAACAGGATCTCTTTTTATCCCCGAAAAATAGGGGCAATACAGCATTCCTCCAGTGCTAATATGTGTGATGTCGTTAGTTAAGTGGACGTTCCAACTCTCATGACCAACACATCACTATAATCTCCATCAATCATTGCTAAAACAAAAGACCACCAGTTCAGAGAATCTTTCAGACGCTAGCTGCTCCCATTTTCAATGCCGTTAACAAGGCAGCCAATGCAATACGCATATTTGAAATTCCAAACTGATCGTTTCTAGGGGATGAAGAATATTACATTCCATCAAAGTGGGAGTTTTCGGGCCAATTAAGACGCCACGTCAAATTTTATGCAATGTGATGGTTTGAGGGATTTCCCCGTGAATTAATACGCCATGTCATGTAGGCCTTGGCACCAAAAACCCTGGAAACTGCCAATTGGGCTAGCTAGCACCTTAAGCCCAAAGTATAGGGGGCGCTAGTCTAGAAAAGCAAAACAACTAGACCACTTGTGCGTGTTCATTTTCCCATTCGGACGAATCAATTGTTTACTAAGAATATTACCAACCATTAGTCGTATTGAACTAGCTTCAATAAAGAATATTGGGATACCGACCCAGTCGTTGATGATCGCAACTACATGTTTTATTGGGAGTTTTATTTATGGATTCAAATCCAAATCCTTTCCGATGTCATTCACTAGGCTTCTAAAACTATATATCCCGATGCTTTTTTCATATTTATCTGAGATCTTTGACAGGAAACAAAATTTGATTGCCCAAGCTCATGTCTCGATTCTTGTAAATCGTTTCGACGTAGGGAATAACGATCCTATTATGACCAAGAAAAGTGTTACACATCCTCACATCACCTAAAAACTCGGTATTGCATATGTAAATATTGAGTTTTGTAAGCATTTACTTTAGGTTCAGGGTTAACGAAACAAAACAAAACATTAAAAAACATGATTAAAAGTGTACAAGTCTTTGCGAGACCATGGGACTTTCCGTCTTCAACCCAAAAGACTCTAGTTGACTAAGGGATCACAATTACCTCATGATCACCCAAGGAAGAGATCCATCTGAAGCAAAGCATATTGTTATGTGTGAGATTCAGAAGGAAATTTTGAAGGAAAAGTTGATTGGATCAAGTGAGATCTAGATGTTTGTGTGTGTGTGGTGAATGATCATATAGCTAACAAGTTACACTATTTTTACTATGATGGATTAAAGAAATTTTCAATCAAGCGTAAGATGTGATCTTTTATAAAATCAAGCACGTCAATATGATTTACTGAGATCAATCTGATGAAAGTGACCCGGTAAGAATGGCTAGACCTAAGTTGAATTTCAACAAATGTAATCACCATAGTTATGTTGTTAAAGCAACTAGACAATCATGAGAAAAAGACAATAATTCATTCTAATATAGAAGTTGCACAAGTAAATAGATGACCAATTAGATCATGAACAAGTTGATAAGCAATTAGGTAATGAACAAGTAGATAAACAATTGAAGTAGTTAAAGTGTATATGATATTGATATAGATCTAGTAAAATATATTAACAATTAGAGAAATTACATGTGATCCAGAGGATATGGGTGTATCTTTATTATTTTTGCAACATCTAGGTATATTTGAATCATGGTTCTAGAAGAAGTATATTCTAAACAAGGACTAGTTAGATGTCTAGACGACATGAGGCAGTTTGCTCTCTAACTTCAAGAGAGTCAAAAGGGCAAAGGTTGATGATGGACATGCCACTATAAAAAATTGCATTTGATTACAAAAAGAGGTGTAGAGAAAATCCCACTTTTTGTAGCTAAAGCTTTCCATACATACATCTTTACATATAAAATATCTAGCTATACTCATGTAGCTGATTGTTTGGATACATTTTTTATATATATTGTTGTATAAACAGTTGGCTACAAATTAGTATGTAACTCTAAATGTATGTGTATGATATATGTATACATACGTATAAACATATATATAAATATATATATATATATATATATATATATATATATATATATATATATATTTGTGTGTACGTATATGTACACACATATATACATGTATATGTATATCTACATACATACATATACATATACATATGTGTATATATGGGATTTAGAGAGAAACATTTCTCTCCCCCTCTCCCATAACCCGTGGCAGAGGCCAGATGTCCGGAAGGGTGGTAAATTAAGAAATGCTTTTCTGTGTAGTTCGAACCTGGATCCCTTCATTGGGGACCGATAGAATTGGCCAACTAAGCTATCCCATGTCGACTACATATGTGTATATATACATACACACATGTATGTATATATATGTACACACCCATACATACATACTTACATATATATATATATATATATATATATATATATATATATATATATATATATATATATAAGAAGAGTGAATGAATCCATTATTCGGCTTTGGGAGATTGTATATATATATATATATATATATATATATATATATATATATATATATATAATATGCTTATAACTCTGATCAAACAAACTCCCTCATAGCATAATTTTCTATTTCTGAACTTTTAGGATAAGTTTTAATTTTTCTCACAAATAACTACCCAAAAAATGTGCAAGGAGGCGAGATCATCACCTTACTTAAATTTAACTAAATATACAAAACATCCATCTTTTATAAGGATTTAGATTTTTGAATTATGCATGCATAATATTTCCATTTAAATAAGCATGATCCAGATACATAGAATGTCAATAGTAGCAGTGAAAAGGAAATCTAAACTATTACATGGCTTTGTTCATTGCCCACTATATAAGTTCATGAAAAGAACTAGAAAAGAAAACTACAAGATCTAGTAGTAGCAACCTAGACATCTCAGCAAAGTATCCTTGAATCTAATCATGAGCTGGTCCTCCTTGGTCTTGATCCACTCCTTGTCCTAGGCCTAGGTGGTTGGGATCACCCAGAAAAGGGAGAAAACAAGATATGTGTCAAATTAAGGAACAAGAACAAAAAGAAGTATAACAAGGAAAATAAAGGGTATAGTTTGACCAAGAATAAGGAGGGTCAAAAGTATGAGGCACATATCAAATAGAAATCTTGCCATAAAAGATAATAATAAAGCATCATGCATGATTAATAGTATAAATACATTAACTAAGTAGGGCTATGACACCTACCAAACCTCAACTTGTAGGTGAGGGGAGAATAAACACATTCCCAGTCACCTACAATATATATATAAAAATGGGGAGAATAAACATATTCCCCTAGGCGAAACAACACATGCCCAAACTATGGGTGGTTTTACAAAGGTACACTACATTAGCTAACAAGTCAACCAAATCACCATGCTAAAAGAAATAATATCTGTGTGTGTGTACATATATATACACTCATATATACATGTATATGTATATCTACATACATATACATATACATATACATATGTGTGTGTACATATATATATATATATATATATATTTATATCTGTGTGTGTACATATATACACACACAAATATACATGTATATGTATATCTACATACATACATACATACATATACATATACATATGTATATATGGGATTTAGAGAGAAACATCTCTCTCCCCCTCTCCCATAACCCATGGCAGAGGCCAGATGTTCGGAAGGGTGGTAAATTAAGAAATGCTTCTCTGTGTAGTTCGAACCCGGATCCCTTCATTGGGGACCGATAGAATTGGCCAACTAATCTATCCGATGTCGACTACATATGTGTATATATACATACACACATGTATGTATATATATGTACACACCCATACATACATACTTACATACATTATATATATATATATATATATATATATATATATATATATACACAATCTCCCAAAGCCGAATAATGGATTCATTAACTCTTCTTATATATATATATATATATATAAGAACTAGAAAAGAAATACAAGATCTAGTAGTAGCAACCTGGACATCTCAGCAAAGTCTTCTTGAATCTAATCATGAGCTGGTCCTCCTTGGTCTTGATCCACTCCTTGTCCTAGGCCTAGGTGGTTGGGATCACCCAGAAAAAGGAGAAAACAAGATATGTGTCAAATTAAGGAACAAGAACAAAGAGAAGTATAACAAGGAAAATAAAGGGTATAGTTTGACCAAGAATAAGGAGGGTCAAAAGTATGAGGCACATATCAAATAGAAATCTTGCCATAAAAGATAATAATAAAGCATCATGCATGATTAATAGTATAAATACATTAACTAAGTAGGGCTACAACACCTACCAAACCTCAACTTGTAGGTGAGGGGAGAATAAACACATTCCCAGTCACCTACAATATATATATAAAAGTGGGGCGAATAAACATATTCCCCTAGGCGAAACAACACATGCCCAAACTATGGGTGGTTTTACAAAGGTACACTACATTAGCTAACAAGTCAACCAGATCACCATGCTAAAAGAAATAATATGTCAAGGCAAGAATTTAGATCAAATAATAGATATATAGCATGTGGGTCAAAACCCAAGAAAATAATGAAATAATTGCACCAAAAAGAGCAAAAATAGGAATCAAGGTTTTAGTCCATGCCTCATTTGGAAATTAGGGTTTGTAAAATGAATATTCCCAACTTAAAAGGCAAGATGCACAAACTTTAGTTCAGAGTCCTAATTATCACTTTTCACCAACTTAGGAGATTCTATGATCACCTTTGCCTAATTTCAAGTAATTCACATGTATTAGGGTTTTATAATGCATATAAGTCTAACCCTAATTTTTCACAAAGTAGAAATTAATCATAGGATAGAGTAAGCACTCACCTCTCAAAGGGATGCCATGTTGGCCAATCCTGCGGCTCAAGAAGCTGCCTTACGTGAAACCCTTCTGGATAAGAGGATCGGGATGCCGCACAACGTGAAGCCAAACGTCAAACACAGCTCAAAGATTTCTCAATACCTACCACTACCTATGCACAACATCCTATTGTGCCACATACTATCATTGCCCCCTAGTTTGAGATCCACACTCAGTGGATCATTATGCTCCAAGCCAACCAATTCACTAGAACTAAAAGTGATAGTTGTCGAGATCATTTACAAAGATTGTCAAATCTATGCTCCTTGTGTAAGATTCCCCGTGTCTCTAAAGATGTTATTAAACTGATATTGTTTAAATACTCCCTATCTGAGCAACCAGTAATTGGTACAACACCATGGAAGGTGACACAATCACAACTTGGAACGCCCTTAGAATCAAATTCCTAGAGAAGAACTACCCCACATCCCTCACCTACCAAATTATGGGGACATCACCAGATTCCAAATGCTTCCTAGAGAGACCTTAGGAGTGTCTTGGGAAAGGTTCAAGGACCTACTCTGATGTTTCCCACATAATGGCATCTCCTAAGGCCAACTCATTGAAACATTCTACGGTTGTGTTAAAGACAACACCAAAGTTCTTCACGACTTCTCATTTGGAGGAAATTTTATGTTCTAGAACTTTGATATGCATGGGAAGTCATTGAGAGCAGTTATGAAACATAACTACAAAGAGGATCTACCAGGGTCCTCACTATGGATAAGGCAGAAGACAACTCCAACATAAAGGCTATTATTGAAAACCTAAAACTTTTTGTTGAAATAGGATTGTATCAAAACCCCTTCAATTTTTATGAAAGGAGAGGGTGATGCAGTCCTATTTTAGGGCTTCATCTTGTGTCTTTTTGCATTATTATCACATCTAAACATGCTCTAATGCAAGTCAATTCCCCTAACATGTGATTTTATGTCAAATGCACTTATGAATGGTTTTTACATGTTTTGTAGGTACTTTTACCACTACTTTATGGAAGGGAGAGAGGAAGGTTGAATCTAGGGTTTCTCCAGCCTTGGAGGAGCCCAAAATAAGGCAAAAATAACTCACAACCTACCCCAAGTGATCAAAGAATGTATTGAAGCAATAACCTACATGGATGACAAAGTTTAAGACCAAAATGTAGGGGAAGGACCCCAGAATGGCCTTGCTACCATGGAATGGCTGTTCTGGGACATGCCCCAATCAACAGAACCTTCAAAAAATGACCCAAAATCCTAGTAGGTATGTGCTAGCCAGTTGGCCAGTGCCCATTACGGCCGTGCTGGCCAAAATGGCCGTGCTAGCTGACCCAGATGCCCAAAGTTCCCCTGTTCATTTCATTCTTCCACCATGGTCGTACCCATCCACCACGACCATTCTCACTCACTCCCAGAATGGTCGGTCTACCCATAATGGTTGTGCTACCACCCAAACCCTACATTTTTCTGCACTAAAATTCCTATATTGCCCCCACTTAACCTAGTGCTTCCCCACCACCTATATATACCTAGGGGGCGGCTATAGCATGAGGTCAGCTTCCTTACCATCCCTATCCACTCCTTAGCTACTCTAAAGCAATCATTACTCTCCTCCTTGCATTCAAGCCATTCACCTACCTCCCACCTTCCATTTCCACCCCATTTCCACCATAGAACCCTAGTTTTCTAGGTTTTCTGCCATAATCCCCTTCATTTCCATACTCTTCACCCATCTTGGGGGAGGGAGGACGTTCTACATCAGTTAGGAGGTGAATGAGAATATGCTTCCACGAGCTCCATGGCCTTCTACCTCATTCTTCTTTCCTTTTTGCTCTTTTGCATGATCATGTGTAGCTAAGCCCCTAGTGGTGGGCTATTTGGGGTTAAAATATTACTTTGATACCATGTTGGGGTAAAATAACTTGTATTGAACATATTTCCACTCTATGATGATTGTCTCTTGCTTATATCTTATTTCCCATTATCTTACTTGTGGTT
The DNA here is from genome assembly GCA_963693085.1 of Alisma plantago-aquatica. Taxonomy (NCBI): domain Eukaryota; kingdom Viridiplantae; phylum Streptophyta; class Magnoliopsida; order Alismatales; family Alismataceae; genus Alisma; species Alisma plantago-aquatica. Next base: position 287,826,163 of record OY856412.1, on the reverse strand, counting down.
TGTGCTTTTAAACATGGATTGGTTGTTATTTGATGCTTGAAGACACCTAACTTCTAGGGGAAAATGGAATGTATTTGGCTATCTTAGGAATTGCTCCTAGGTCCAATTAGTGGATTCCTAGCTAGCAACATTTGTTCCCACATGCAACTCCCTTCTCCTACAACTAGGTGTGAGATCTAAGTAGCTAGTGTAAGAGTGATCAGTACAATTGACTAGAGTTTTCTAAAGGCTAGATGGTGTGTAGCATGAGGTGAAACACCCTCATCTCTACCCCCATTCCTACCCTTGGATTGCAATTTCCCTAATACCACTTACCCTAAAAATATATACTTACCAAGTCCTATTAGAATTGCACCTAGCCCTAGTTCTTAGCCTAGTAGGATAGGGTAGATTCCAATAGCACTTGCCTTATTGTTTGGTTTAGCAATCTAGATTGAAGATATAAGATTTGTATGATATTTTAAACTTCCCCAACTAATATCATAGTATCATTCCAAATGACCCATCTATCTATCTCATTGCTTAAAACCCACCTTGTTAAGTTAGCTTGTTAACTCTAGTTTAGTTAACTGCCTTTGGTACTTCTTAGCTAATTTCTTAGTTCTTGATAGATAGGATTTGTTTGAGTAGTTAGTGCTCTTTTGAGCTTGCTTGTGTTAATCTTGTTAGCTAGTGATAACCTAGGTTCTTTCTTGCTCTTGTTCTTAACTTGCATGTTAGTTGTTAATTTGAATTGCTAGTTTAGTGTAGCTAATTATAATTCCTCCTTTCTCTTTCTTAGTTAATCATTTTGCCTAGCTTCTTAGTCTTAACTTGCTTAGGGCAATTTTGGATTTTTGGTAATCTAGTTTCCTTCTTGTTGTTAATTGCTTGCAATCTTAGTGTAACCAACCAAAACCAACCTTTAAACCCTAAAAGCCCTACACTCTGCTTTAGGAACATAGCTCACATTAACCTAGCTCTAGTTCCCCCTCTCTCCCTATGGATTGACCCTTCATTTTCCGCTTGCCTATACTACAACATGACCCCATGAACATGCAGGTGAAGTGCTAATAGTCTAAGCTAGTGTGTTAGACTTGTCCCCTTATATACAAATTTGGAAAATTCCATATGTGTTTGCCTAAGTTGCATCTAATCAAATCTAATAGGCTAGTTGTAACCCAAGGTGGTCCAAAATGCACCAAGCTTTCTGGAGTCAAGGTTGTAGATTATCTATGTTGCATCTATCAAGGGTGTGACCATTCTACCCAACAATGCTAGCTTCCATACAACACCCACATGCAAACTGAGGTTGGGCAGTGTATGGAGGACCTAAAATCCATCCATAACATACCAGATGAAGTTTATTACAACCCATTTCAAACTAGGAACCACACTTATTTCTAATATGGTAATCCAACTAGTGCTAAAAATTCTAGCCAACAAAGACCTCAATTTAACAACACAAAGTGTCCACCCGCAGGTTTCCAATACAACAACAACCAAAGAAACTTTGAATGCCAATGGAACTACTGGGGAAATTTCTAGAACTAAGGAGCCTATCAAGGGAAGCAATATCAGAACCTAAATCATCCACCACCTCATATGCAATAGAATGCACCAACTCCTCTTATGATGAAATGATTTTTCACTAGAAAAAAATATCCTTTCACAACAAGATCACTCTAGGGCCACCAATGCTCATTTGGACCAACTCTTAGCTAGCCAAAAACCACCCTCCAACACTTTTGTTGGGCAGCCAGAAAGCAACCCCATGCATCCTGAGCAACTCAAGGTTGTCTCCACTCGATCTAGAATGAACCATGCTTCCTCCCCTCCTCCAAAACAAACTCCAGTGGTGCCCATAAGTTTTAAATATGACAATATCGTGGTCATTGAAAAGGAACCTTCACCAGACTCCACCATTCCTACCCTTGAAGCTCCACCAATAAAAGACAATGATCCTGAAATTCCTATTTAGAAGCCTCGTTCACCATACCAGGACCGCATAAAGCAAACTAGGCTAGATACCTAGTTGATTAAGGTTAGAGAGGCCATGAAGAAATTACATATAGACATTCCTTTATTATATGCACACACTAACATGCCTTCCTGGTCTAAGTAGTTGAAAACTCTTTTGACTAAGAAGTACGTCACTAAAGTATATGAAATTGCCAAACTTGCTAGGACCACTTTGGGTATCATTCAACATAAAATGCCTAAATATAGAAAGATTCTAGTTCCTTTGGGATTGGGTGTTATTAAGGTGACAATGTTTGTAGAAAAGGTTTTGCTGACTTAGGCACCATTATTTCAATCATGCCTTATAGTCTTTGTAGGAGATTAGGATTTGTTGATATGCTTCCCACTGCCATGACCGTCCAGTTGGTAGATGCATCCATGACAAAACCTATGTGTATCATTGAACATATACAAATAAAGGTTGGGAAAGATGCCTATGTTCCATGTGATTTCATGATCATGGACATCAAGGAAGATTTATGTTACCCTCTCATTTTTAGTTGTCCATTCTTGGCCACTGCTCGAGTCATGATTGATGTTGAGGTCAGAACTATCCTTCTATGTCTTGGAAGACATACCCTAGAGTTTAGGGCATTTGAAAGTATGTGGGAACCAAACTTCTAGGAAGAGGTTTATCTCCTTGATTATGTTGACAAACTTTCTCAATTAAGGCAAGAATGGGAGTTACTTGATGATCCCCTCGACATTGCTCTTTTGTCCCCTTCTGATTGTGGCTTTAAGGATGAGTAGTTAGATCAGTGCATAACTCATATAGACAACTTTGAGGAGACTTCTGATAAACAATACAAAGACCTTATGATGGTCACTCTTTTAGAAAAGAAACTTAAACCTACTAAGGCCCCAAACATGAAACCCCTCTCAGAAGTAATTAAATGTATCTTTCTTGATGAGCAACAAATTTGTCATGTCATAATTAATTATGACCTTAACTCTGAGCAGGAAGACAAGCACAAGACTAGGATGAGGAAAAGGAGGGCAACTTTGGGGTAAAAATGATTGAGTTGATAGGGATCAATCAAGACATTTGCATGTAAGTAGAAGAGTATAAACCATCCCAATACCCTCAATGGAAATAAAACCCAAACATGAAAGAGGTTTTCCGACTAGAAGTTATCAAGCTTTTAACTGCACAAGTTATCTACCCAATCTCCGACTCCCCTTGGGTCATCCCTGTCCAAGTGGTACCCCAAAAGGGAGGGGACAACTGTTGTGAAGAATTACAACAATGATCTCATCCCCACCCATATAGTTACATGGAGGAGGATGTGTATTGACTATAGGTAGTTGAATAAGGCCACTAGGAAAGATCATTTCCCTCTTCCCTTTCTGGATCAAGTACTAGAGAGCCTTTCCCATCAACAATATTTTTACTATCTAGATGTCTATTTAGTTTTCTATTAGATTCTCATTCATGAAGATTAGGAGCAGACTACCTTCATTTTCCCATTTGACAACTACGCATTCATAAGGATGCCCTTCGGGTTGTGTAATACCCTATCCACCTTCCATTGATGCATGTCCATTGTTTTTGCTGGGTTGACTAAAAAATCATGGAGGTGTTTATGAATGACTTCTCCATTTATGGAGATTGTTTTGACTCTTACCTTTGACACCTATCCCTTGTCCTAAAAAAGTGTGAAAAAACACACTTGATTCTAAATCGAGAGAAATTTTACTTCATGGTGACACAAGGGATTGTTTTGGGGCATTGAGTTAGCAAGCGAGGTATAGAGGTATATAGAGATAAAATTGATGTTATCTCCATACTTCCTCCTCCAACCTTTTTCAAGGACATACATGCCTTCCTTGGGCATGTTGGATTTTATCCACAATTCATCCATGATTTTTTGAAAATTGTCAAGACTCTTACCAACCTCCTCTAGAAGGATGTCTCCCTTCACTTTTGATGAAGTTGGAATAACCAGTTTCCTTTGACTAAAGGGTTCTCTCACCTCTACCCCCATCATTCGTGCACCTGATTGGTCTTTGCCTTTTGATATCATGTCTTATGCCAATGATCATGTTTTCAGTTCTATTCTTAGACAACGAGTTGACAAGAAACACCATGTCATATACTGTGCATCCAAAACTTTATATGATGCATAATGGAGTTACATAACAACCGAGAAAGAAATGCTAGCCATTGTCTATGATTTTCATAGATTTTGATCTTATCTAGTAATGTATAAGGTTATTGTTTACACAGACCATACAACTTTTTATTACCTTATGACCAAAAAGGACGCCAAGCCTAGACTCATCAGGTGGATCATCTTATTACTGGAATTTGACTTAGCAATTCTTGACAAACAAGGATTAAAAAATGTCGATTCCGACCACCTCAGATGCTTAAATGTTTGTCATGATGATGGTGTTCCCATAAATGATTCTTTGATAGATGATCAACTTCTCAAGGCCAATTCCTAATTTTCTTGATTTGGAGATTATGTAAATTACCTTGTTGTAGGCGTATTGCACCCTAAATAGGGGACACTCTAAGGTTAAGTTTTTACATGATGTTAAGAACTATTATTGGGATGAACTCTATCTTTTTAGACTTTGTTTATACGGTCTTTACTATTGATGTGTTACCCATAAGGAAGCCTTTGCTAACATTAAATAATGCCATTACGGCCCTACAGGTGGGCACATGAGTTCCCATAAGACCGCCTGAAAGTTCTTCAATGTGGGTTCTTTTGGCCCACAATTTTTAAGGACTATTATGATTTTTTCTTTCTTGTGATCAATGCCAAAGGTAAGGAAACATTTCCAAATGTGACCAAATGCCCATGACCTCCTGGAAAGAGCTCAAGATTTTTGATGTCTGGGGAGTGGATTATATGGGGCTCTTTCCTTCTTTTTATGGGTGCCTATATGTCCTAGTGGCTGTGAAATATGTTTCAAAATGGGTAGAAGCCATCCCCACCAAGATTTGTGAATCCAAATCTATTAAGAATCTTTTCAAAGACATCATCTTCCCTAGGTTCAGGGTGCCTTGCATCATGATTTCTGATTGGGGGATCACATTTTTTGGAGAGAAACTACAAGTCCTTGCTTAAAAGATTTGGAGTCCATCATAAGGTTGCCTCTCCTTACCACCCCCAAACTAGTGGCTGTTGGCTAAATGGACATCTATAAAATCCCTTTGTTTTGATTATGACAAACATTTCATTCTTATTTATCTAACGAGCTACTTGAGTGTGCAGGAGTATGGTGGATGACGAAGCAACTAGGGAGATCATAAGTTTATAGTTTTATTTTCATGCAATGTAATCACTATTGTAAAAACTTGTACAGTTATATAATGTACAAGTACCTAGATTGCATGTAAATCAAGCAATGGATCTTCCCTAGCTACACACCATAGTTAGACAAGTCATCCCTTCTAATAGGATCACATTATGCACACTCATGTACACACTTAGTATCTTAATTGATAAATTGAAACAGAGTCAATCTCGGTCGACACACTCCTCGACCGAGACACTCTCGGTCGACAACCTTCTCGACCGAGAATTGACCTAAAGTAGCCGTTAGACTTAGCAAATGAGTTAGTTGGCAGTTGGAAGTGAACGTTGCACTCAGAGAGCCTGTCGGTCGAGGAAAGCTCGACCGAGTGGGTGTCTCGGTCGACCATCTGTCGACCGAGACGGTCTCTGACAGAATCTGCAGAGTTAAAGCAATTAGCCGTTGTAAAAACGACCAATCTATTCCTAACGGCTAATTGAGCACTTGGAACCCCCTAGAAACTATCTAGAAGGTCCTTAAGCATACTTAGGCTATCCCTATAAATAGGACAAGCCATAGGACACTAGGATTAACCTTGCTACACTTGAGAATTCTTTCTAAGCACTCTTGAGCAATCTTTTACAAGCAATTGAGCACTGTGATCACTTGGCCATATTCCATCTAGCTCAAGCTCGTCCTATAGGCTAGATTTTCCTAACCCTAGCATCCACAAGTCTATTACCTTGGCTAGGAAAATCCATACGCTTGATATAGGCAATTCAAGCCTTGAGCTTAAAAGGATAAGTTGTACTTTCCTATTTTCTTTCTTGTTCCTTGTAATATTTGTACTCTTCGTTGCTACTCCAGGGAGGAGGCTGCATATAGGAAGAGGGTGAAGCTCTTCGTGTGAAGAGGAGGACTTTGGACTACTTCAGAAGGCTATCTTGACGGGAAGCTACTTCGGGAGGGAGGCTACTTCAAGGGGGAGCTTGAAGTTACTCCAAGGAAGGCTGCTTCAAGGTTGGCAAGATTACTTCTAGGTGAAGGCTGTCCAAAGGGTGTTTAGAGAGTGTTGTAATTTTATGTAACATCCTTGAAAGGTAATAAAATTCAATACTTTCAAAATCCCGGTTGGGTAAGCAACCGGGTAGTGGACTGACTCCTTAGTATTTGCTAAGGTGGAACCACTCTAAACACCTGTGTTCCTCTTCTCAATCTTTTACTTTGGTTGTTTGAGTTTAAATTGTTTTAAATTATCATAAAACTCTATTCACCCCCCCTCTAGAGGTTTTCAATTGGTATCAGAGCAGGCTTCAAGGAGCCCTAACAAGGTCTTGAAGTAATAAAGGGAGGAGGTGACTACAACCACAAGAAAAGGAGCATGGACCAATGTGCGACAAGTTGCAATTGGTGCTTAGGAACAAAGCACTCTACTTCTAAATGTCCATGGAGGTCAAATAAAGAATGTTTCGTTGCTACAGTAAGTGAGGAAGAAGAAGAAGAGGTAAGCTTGTTTGATTTACCTAAAGAAGAGTTAGTTACTATTATTGAAGAAACACATAATAAATATGTTGAATACAAAAAGAAATTAAAGAAATCAAATAAAGAAAATGATGATCTAAATGCTAGACTTCTTGAGCTTACATCCGAAAATGACGATTTATATGCTAAATTGAATACTCTTGGTTTTGAAAAAGATAGCATTATGTCTGACAATCGTACTTTGAAATCATCTCTAAGTAACAGTGAAGTGAAAATTTTCACTCTAGAAACTAACTATGATCTTCTATGTCAAGAAAAGACTGAATTGTTTGCAAAGTTAAATGATATTCAAAAACAACCTATATTGTGCACCCATGTAGATTATGACAATATAGTGAAAGAAAGAAATATGCTATCATCCAATCTAGATCAAGAAAAATTAGATATCAAGAAAAGAATGGATGAGATCGTTAAGTTGCAACAAGAAGTTAGTAAGTTAAGCAACAATAGAATCCTTGATAATATACTAGAAAATTCCTATCATCAAATAGGGAGAAGAGGACTAGGTTATAAGCCTAATGAGAAATCCCATCAACCTAGAAGGACACAAGCGAGTCAATTTGCTTATATACCTAAAGGCACAAAAATGTATCTACCCAAGGATAACCTAAATCAAAACCATAGAAAAAGGCTTGAGGTTGATACAATTTGTTGTCATTATTGCTCACGCCTTGGACATTATTCTTTCTCGTGCCCATACAAGAAAAAGAATGTCGAGATGGTATGGGTTCCAAAAACCCCAAATTAAACAGGATTAGACTAAGTTGAGATATGACCATAGACCTTAATTTGTATATTCTTATGTCTATCTCAACTTAACATTTTAGGGATAACAAAATCTTTGCATTATATGTGAAAATTATTCTTGAAAGATTCTATCATTCTTGCAATGGATAAAATGTTTCAAATAATCTTTTTATGCTTTTTTAGTCTCTCCAAAGAAATCTTAAATTCATAAATGGATATTATTCTTGAATATGATTCACCATATTTGATGTCCTTATTAAGCTCTCATAATTAGTACACTTTAATGAGTCTCAAGCTATCTGCAGAACTTATATTTCGCATATGAATGATTCATACTGGAAACCTGCAAAATATGCCTCTTGGTTAAAATAAAATTTGACCAAGGGGCACTATGGTCGTAATCAAGGGCGACCTAAAATAAACTTTGATAAAAACTGTTTATTTGAACATTATTTTATTGAACTTTATCTTAGCATATTTTTAAATTAAAACGTCAAATCATTTGTGGTAATCAGAAGCCTTAAATATTATTACTCCCTTGGAATATACATATGCTCTACAAAAATTGTTCTATGATTTGCATTAAGATTCAGCAAAAACAATTGAACTCAGAAAGTTAGTCGGTCGACGAGTGCTCGACCGAGAACCACTCGGTCAGCCCGTCTCACTCGACCGATAAAATCTAAACAGACTCAGTCTCAGACAAACTGTCGGTCGATGAGTGCTCGACCGAGACAATATCGGTCGACAAGCGCTCGACCGAGAAATAGCCGTTGGATATGACCGTTGCGACCCGACCGTTTTGACCGTTTTCTTTACCGTTGGAGGACCAAGTGGCGCGTCTGCAACTTGACCGTTGCGGACGCTCGGTCGACGAGCCGTCGACCGACCGGGTCGCTGGAATTCTATAAATAAGTGTAAAAACGAGCCACTTACTCACACTTGCATTTCCTTGCTTCCATAGTCCATCTCTAGTGCAATTTCGTGCAATCCTTCAGCACTCTTACTCTCAAAACTTCCTTGCTTCTTCTCCACTCTCAAGAAACACAATGGCTTCATCATCAACTGTCCGAGGGAAGAAGAAAGTTGCTGGAAGAAAAAGAAGAGAAGAGAGGGAAGCCACTCCGCCATTGACGATCATCAATGACATAGCTTTCGTCGACGGAGATGCTGGAGACAGATACTTTCGGCTTTCCTCTAAAACCCCTCTTCCCCGACGTCCGGTCGAAGTGATGGACTTCATCAACATCGTAGACCTGGAGCATCTCTTTGGAGTACAAAAGCTGAAGGACTTCATCAATCCATCCTTTCCTTCCTACTCCATTAAGGTAGTAAACGAATTCTATGCCAATCTTATATCTCACACCGAAAATGACACCACTTTCTTCTACACCATGGTCAATGGGCATAGTTTTAAGTTTTCCGAAGGGGATATTCTTGACATGCTTGAAATTGATATAGATGAATATCAAGATTTCCTTGACCTTACCTCTAGCAATCCAATAAATTTATTTTCCGATGATGACCATACCATTAGCTTAAGTGATATCAAAAGAGCCATATTCCAAGCCAATACCACTTGTCATGAAGATAGGGGAACCTATTATGCTATAAACCTAAAACCAGCATGTAGAATAGTAAACCTTATTGTTTCCACCAACATACATCCACGAGCCAATAAATCCGAGGTTCCCATTTTCCGCATGTGTCTCATTTATGCCATCATAAAGGAAATTCCCATCAACTTCATTCGCATAGTACTTAAAAATATGCTTGAGTTCTCTGGCAATCCACCATATGCCGATTTTGTATGCCAGATTACTCAACATTGTCTTAAGGTAAACATTGAAGATATGGGATATATGTGGGAGCGTAGACCACCAAAAATAAGTAAGAACACCGTAGAGAAGATGGGGATTGATTTTGGCCATAAAAAGGCAAGAGTAGAAGGAGAGTCATCACATCAGGATATACCACCCCCTCCTTCTACTAACCTTTCCATTGATCCCATCCAAAATACCCTTACTTATATTGCTGGCTCCCAATACCATCTTAGTAAACAATTAAACTACAATCACCATGCCATGACATATTTGAATCAAAGAATGCAAAACCTTTCTCCTGGCCAAACCGATGAATATCCGCATTCTTTAAACCCTGGCATGCTCGACCCATTTAACCCCTCATACAACTACTATCAACCTCCACCTTCACCATCAATGGATCTTGCACATACTCAATTTTCGTCCATACAATTGCAAGACATAGCTGCTCATTTCCGTTTTGACCGAGTTCCCACTTTCCTGGAAGCATATGCATTGACTAAAACTGGTGCTTTGGATTGGAAAACTTTGGTCCAATACTATGGAGCTGAGCCATTTCTTGGGAAAGATCCGGACATTGATGTAATCCTTAAATCTTTCCTGTGAAGCGTTGGTGTTGTAATAGTTGTATTCCATATGATTGTAATCTTCTTCATGTTATTGAATGAAAATTGCTACTCTTTTCACATGATTATTTATTTTGGCATACTTCAAAATATGGATCATTGGTTCATTATTGTAGAGCATAACAATTAAGGAAGTAATAACAATTCAAAGGAAAAATATTACTACTATAATTAAATCAACCAATGCAGAAAACTCTGTTCTCCAGAACCTTTCTCGGTCGAGACAATAGTCGACCGATACACACTGTCGGTCGAACAATGGTCGACCGACCTGGTTCCTGTTTTCAGACTGACATAATAATTGCATATATCTTTGTAAAATCTTTTGTATAAACAATAAACACAAATCTGAATGATTACAAATTTTTTTAAATAATGTGCAAACATTATTTTGAAAAGGGCTATGACCTTAGTATTGTTAAACAAGATTTGTATGATTGAGAGATATTGTGGCTAAATTAGACAAGCATAAAATCAATATTCTTAAAGGAATATCCATTTAAGGGGGAGCAAAATACAATTTTAAGGAGGATGTTTTCTTTGATATCTGCGGCTCTTAAAAACGACTACTTATGCTTTTATGGTTTGTATCAATATTTATATGAACGTTTCAATTGGTAATTTGCAAATTGTTGCATCTTAGCAATTGCCTTACATTTTGGCTATTCAATGGACATCTTTTTCGTTCATTTTTGATGGGATATCTAATGAAGAGGGAGTTTTTAAATAAAATGGTTATCTTTTTGAGATGACAAAGGGGGAGAGATATATAAAACTATAATACTCATGACAAACTCAATCAATAAGTTTCATAAATATACTCTTAGCTTACATTGAAAGTTGCTATATTCCCAAATGAACTAGATTTCATGTTCCTTAATTCACTGGGGATACTAAGCACACATTTTATAAATAAGAGGAAAAGTTCCAAACGGCAATCTAAAGGTATGGCATTTATATGTTTTATATTTCCTTTATTCATATTCTGGAAATGTTTGTCATCTTCAAAAAGGGGGAGATTGTTGGCTAAATGGACATCTATAAAATCCCTTTGTTTTGATTATGACAAACATTTCATTCTTATTTATCTAACGAGCTACTTGAGTGTGCAGGAGTATGGTGGATGACGAAGCAACTAGGGAGATCATAAGTTTATAGTTTTATTTTCATGCAATGTAATCACTATTGTAAAAACTTGTACAGTTATATAATGTACAAGTACCTAGATTGCATGTAAATCAAGCAATGGATCTTCCCTAGCTACACACCATAGTTAGACAAGTCATCCCTTCTAATAGGATCACATTATGCACACTCATGTACACACTTAGTATCTTAATTGATAAATTGAAACAGAGTCAATCTCGGTCGACACACTCCTCGACCGAGACACTCTCGGTCGACAACCTTCTCGACCGAGAATTGACCTAAAGTAGCCGTTAGACTTAGCAAATGAGTTAGTTGGCAGTTGGAAGTGAACGTTGCACTCAGAGAGCCTGTCGGTCGAGGAAAGCTCGACCGAGTGGGTGTCTCGGTCGACCATCTGTCGACCGAGACGGTCTCTGACAGAATCTGCAGAGTTAAAGCAATTAGCCGTTGTAAAAACGACCAATCTATTCCTAACGGCTAATTGAGCACTTGGAACCCCCTAGAAACTATCTAGAAGGTCCTTAAGCATACTTAGGCTATCCCTATAAATAGGACAAGCCATAGGACACTAGGATTAACCTTGCTACACTTGAGAATTCTTTCTAAGCACTCTTGAGCAATCTTTTACAAGCAATTGAGCACTGTGATCACTTGGCCATATTCCATCTAGCTCAAGCTCGTCCTATAGGCTAGATTTTCCTAACCCTAGCATCCACAAGTCTATTACCTTGGCTAGGAAAATCCATACGCTTGATATAGGCAATTCAAGCCTTGAGCTTAAAAGGATAAGTTGTACTTTCCTATTTTCTTTCTTGTTCCTTGTAATATTTGTACTCTTCGTTGCTACTCCAGGGAGGAGGCTGCATATAGGAAGAGGGTGAAGCTCTTCGTGTGAAGAGGAGGACTTTGGACTACTTCAGAAGGCTATCTTGACGGGAAGCTACTTCGGGAGGGAGGCTACTTCAAGGGGGAGCTTGAAGTTACTCCAAGGAAGGCTGCTTCAAGGTTGGCAAGATTACTTCTAGGTGAAGGCTGTCCAAAGGGTGTTTAGAGAGTGTTGTAATTTTATGTAACATCCTTGAAAGGTAATAAAATTCAATACTTTCAAAATCCCGGTTGGGTAAGCAACCGGGTAGTGGACTGACTCCTTAGTATTTGCTAAGGTGGAACCACTCTAAACACCTGTGTTCCTCTTCTCAATCTTTTACTTTGGTTGTTTGAGTTTAAATTGTTTTAAATTATCATAAAACTCTATTCACCCCCCCTCTAGAGGTTTTCAGTGGCCAGGTTAATGTTTCAAATCATCAAATCAAGTCCGTCCTAGAGAAAACTGTCAATCACACTAGCAATGATTGTTCTTTGAAAATCAATGATGCCTTGTGGGCATACAAAATAGCCTATAAAACACCTTTATGCACCACTCTATTCAGATTTATTTATGGGAAATCTTTTCATCTTCCCGTAAAATTAGAACACAAAGCTGGTTGGACCATTAAAACTTTAAATTTAAACCTTGTTGTAGCTGGAGAGAATCAATTTCTTCAACAACAATAATTAGATGAGATCAGAATGACGGCCTATGAAAATGCCCAAATTTACAAGGATACAACCAAACTATGGCATGGTGGCCATTTCTGTCAGAAATACATTCAGGAGGGTGACTAGGTCTTAATTTACAATTCCTAGTTTAAGCTTTTCCCTAAAAAACTCAAATCTAGATGGTACAGACCCTACCTTGTTAATTGTGCCTATCCATATGTCACCTTTCTTCTTTGGGATAAATAAAAGGGTGAACTCTATTGAATTGACATAGGCTTAAGTGATGCATTACCATTGAGGATTTCATGGCATTAGGAGCAAATCAACTCTCTATTTTTAAAGATCTAGAATTATATGAGCCTTCACCCCCACCCAATCCCGAGTGAAATTTTGGTCAATGAATATACTTGTCGGGCTTACGACATAAAACTAGGTTCTTGTTGGAAGGAAACCCAACATCTCTTCTTCCATTTTGATTTCCTCTAATTTATTTTGTTAATTGCAATTCCTAACTAACCTTATTCTTTAGGTTCCTAATTTATTTTGGAAAAAAAAGTGAGTCTGTCAGTTGGTTACCCAACCTATCATCTCAAGATTGAAATGCAAATTTCCATCATGACAAATGAACCTAGTGTTTCACCCTGTCAAATGATCGATTGGCCCTTCTAAGGGACAAAATGAAGTTGCACTGGCATTTGAATTCCAACTGTCTCCTTTGCCGCCCAAAATGGATGAATCAGATGTTTCGTCTCCACCTGTCGTCCATGACACGTGAAACAGTCAGCTCATGTTGCAAACTGGTCAATTTAGGTTCCAAGAAATCTCTATAAATTATCTGAATGGGGGAGGCTAACTCATACCTCAAATTATGCCCCACCCCAAAGCTTTCCTTGCCCTAGATGCCAAGATCCAACCCTTGCAGCACTTTCCTCTACCTCGACAAGACAACTGCCCCAGCCACCAGCCACCCAATTGCGATGGCATTTGACTGTCTCAAAGCCCAGCCTCCCGTCTAGGACCTAACAAGTTGTGCCACCAACCTTCTCCCTCTCCCACTCTCCATCCCTCTTACCTTCTGACAAGTTAGGCATTTGCCTCACTATACGTCGCAGCTCCCAGCCAAACGGGTGTTCCACCCCTTAGGCCGCTCGCTTCACTGAATATGTCACCCCTCAGGCCACTCACTTCACCTAATATGTCACCCAGTTAGTCATTTCATGTTGGCATATGAGTGATAAAAGTCATCCCGTTCACCTTCAGCCATTGCAACAAGCCTTCTTCCCCTCTCTCACTAAAAGGCTACACCCATTTCATCTGCTAGGTGAAACAAATGGTTGGGGAAGCCAACCGGGCAGACTTAGGCAGCCAAAATCAATCGCTTATCACCTAACCAAGTGTCTTAGAATATGAAATGATCATTTCACAAGAGAAATGACCTGCTCATCACTCCAACCAATCCTTTTGGTACTCCATACCACAAATAACATGTCCCAAGAAGGACACTATGGCAATTTCTTCAACCGACTCCTCAAGGGAAATGATTCTACCAAGGAGACCTTCTCCCGTGACCCCCTCAATGCTCCACCTCAAGCCCCAAAATATGCATCCAAGAACATATTAGAAAGTTCTCACCTGAGATAGCCGAGGAGATGATCCCAACCTCGAGGAAGAAAAGGATCTCCTCTGGGAAGCTGAGGCAGGCCAATCATCTCAACATAAACCAGATTCCATCATACCTTTCCCACCATGCATAGCTCCTATTCTAGACAGCTATGCCCAATTTGTTAATGAAAGTCATTCTGAGAGGTTCAACTACATATTTGGTGTTGTGCTCCTCGAATGGGCCTACAACACCACCCTCAATTACCTCAGCATAAGGGATGTAGTTGATAATATTATATGGTGCAACATGTCATCATGTTCCCCTACCACATCCTCTCAGTGTACACAGATCTCACCCTAAAGTTCATAACAACCTTTTGTCATCTCAACTTCTCATTGGGAAATTCCGGCTGCAAGGTCCAAATTTTTGGGGAAAAATTGGAGATCTCTGCTAGACAACTCACCTCCATCATTATTGATTGTAGGGATGATTAATACATTTCTCACTCCATGGAGCATCCCCATGACTCCTTCCCCAACAAATACAACAAAAAGAAATTCTAGGCAGATATCACTGGACTTCCACCTACTCTACCTAGTGGTCCAAAGGACTCTAAAATCTACAATTTAGTCATTAGATATCTTCATTGCATCCTATCCTACACTATCTTCAGTAGGATAGACATGCCAAGGTGTCATTACTCAACTAGATCTATTCACTCTGTGGTACCTTCTGAACAAAGAGTCATTCAATAGGGGGAATGCTATCCTTGAGCATATCGGCACTCAAGCCAGCCAAACTAGCAGTTCTTCTCTCTACATCAGCCATATAGTGACCACCTTAGCCATCTTCTTGGGCTACACTCACCATCCCAACTCTATTGTGCAAGGGTCACCTGATTGACCTCATGTACCTGAATAGAACCAAGTTCATACTCTACAGAGCTGACAACATCTACTATTTGATGTTCAAAGACTCTTATGTCTCCCTCGAACTCTTTGGCATGCTAGATTTGCAACAACAAATATGGTATCACTACTACAGAAATGGCTTATAAAGTCACTTTTCAAGGTGTCGGTTGTATACATAAACCGACACCTAAACTCTACAGTGTCAGTTTATAACATAAAACGACATCCAATCTGTGAAGGTTGACCAGACACGGGTACCACTTTTATTAAGTGTCGGTTAATTAATAAAAAACCGACACCTAAAATCAACCGCCAAAACAAAAATTCCAGCGAAAAAATTACCTCCAAAATTTGACATATGGCGTCGGTTCATAAATAAATAACTGACGACTAAAGGTTATTCGCGAGACAGAAATAGGTGTAGGTTGTCTTTTAGTTAAAAACTGACGACTATAATCTAGTATAGGTGTCGTTTTTTGGAAAAGAACTGACACTGTTGGTTTTGTTGTCGGATGTTTTGAATAACCGACGCTTATGGTCAACTTAATAGCACCAGCACGAGTGACTCTTCCCCTTTCTCTGTTTCATTCCCGATTTCAGTTAGGTCCGGCGATTATTGCTCGTCGCCGCTCGGTGCTACCGCCGCGTTGCTGCTGTCCTCTCGTCGCTGCTCGTCGCCACCGCCGGTCGTTGACTTTCCTCTCGTCGCCGCCGCCGGTAGAAGCAGCTACGGTGCTCTCCTCGTCACCGCCGCCCCCGCCGGTAGAAGCAACTTTTCTCCTCCGCCAGCTTCCTACAAGGTAACCCACAAAAGCTTCACCCCCTTTTCTCCTCTGCCTTGCTTTTCTCTGCCGCCGCCGACCTGGAACTCACCCAGGCGGAGCCTAAGCAGGTGCCAGGGCACGCCTAGGGTCCCAAGCCCAGGTGCCCTGCCTAGCTAGGCCTCTGGGCGGATGCTTGGGCAGCGCCAGGGCACGTTTAGGCTACTGCTGGGGTTTGGATTCATCTACTGGATGCCCAAAACATGCACTGATTTCACCAAGTCACCCCAAAAGCCATGAAAAATATTCTGATTGTGTTTATTTATGTACTGATTTCACCAAGCTAGTGGATTTTTTTTAAGTTATTTACTGATTGTGTTTATTTAATTATGTATTGATACATATGTGCTATACCAATCTGATAGTCCATGATAGAACAAAGCATAATGATGTTGACTGCAACTTTGTGCGTCATGCTATTCTGAATTAAGTGTATATTTACTTCATAATTGAATGTTTAAGTAAGTTATAGATATCTTGATGATGAACTATAATGCACACATGTGACATGCTTGGAATGTAAATGATGAACTATAATTCACACATGTTTAACTTGTTTCATTGTTGAGTATATTGAGAATCCTAATCACCCTTCTTGCTTAATGATGAACTGTAATGCACACATGTGACATGCTTGGAATGTAAATGATGAACTTTTCCCTAAATTGCTTAGATCTTAGGGTATCTCTAGATCTTAGGGTATCTTTACCATCCTAACTATGAAATTGGTTGGCCTAGAAACCCGTCCAAGATTTACTCATTAGGAGTAAATCTTGGATAGTCCCCGGTTTGGGACTGTTCTTGAACACCTAATCTCGCTTAGGATGTAAGTGTATAATGTGTATTGGGTTTTCAAGAAAATTTCGGCAGCATTTCCCCGTTTGTTCTCTAAGTACATATGTACTTGGAGAACAGCGGGGAAATGTTGCCGAAATTTTCTTAAAAACCCAATACACATTATACACTTACTAGTGAGATTAGGTGTTCAAGGATGGGATAGGTGGTACATGTACATTTATTATATATAAGAATGACATCACATGTATTTGTTAACCCTAGACCGTAATCTTGTTGTAATATATACTTGTTTTCTCTTTGATCATAGAGCTTTACAATTTTGTTGTGATATATACTTTGTTGTAATAATGTGAACTTTACAATGTGAGCTTTACACTTTGAATAACTACTTTACAATGCGAACTTTACAATTTGAATGTGAATTTGCAGATGGCTGACCATTCTCCTGATGACCGTGCTGATGACTACCGTGAGGGTGAGGACATCAATGCGCCGCCTCACAATGTAAGTTTTAAAAATATATCATATATTTATATCTATATGTCCATTTATAGTTATATCTTGTAAATGTGAATTATTTTGTCAAATTTTAGGTTGATGATGCACAGGTACCATATGAAGCACTTGAGGCACTTGATCAACAACACCAAAAAGTTGACAAGAGAAGGGGCATCACTATGATGAAGAAGTTAATTGCGCAAAAGGGCAATGGACCCAAACTTGTTGTGGATTTCGATAATGCAGGAAATGCATGTGGTGTGAATCGCAATTCATTTATTTCATATCTTGGGTTTGTTACTCGTAGTCATTGCGGTTGTCTCTTAGATTCTTGGCATAAAGTTTCTAACGAGAAGAAAATTTTAATATGGAGGGATTTATGTGTGAGTTATTATAAATTTGCAATTCTATTTTGTAGATTACTAAATTTTTGGATACTAGTTAATAGCAATTCTATTTTGCAGAGTATATTTGAATTGGATGAAAAGCTGCATCGTAAATGCGTGATGCAACACTGTAGGAGAGTCCTAAGGAACTATAGGACAAATCTCACCAGAGAATACATAAAAGAAGCCGACAAGAGGAAGAAGACAGCCACTGAACAGTGGAACTTCCTGGACAAAGAAGAATGGGACGCGTTTGTCGCTTCAAGACAAACTGATGAATTCAAGGTATTAGGCATCAGTCTCAATCTCATTAATTAATATATGTTGTATTCACTTATTCAAGATTAACATTTAGTGTTACTAACCAAATCATTAATTTGCATACTAACTAGGCCCTTAGTGAGGCACAAAGATCAAGGCGTGCACTGAATGTGCATGACCACAGAATGGGTCTAAAGGGGTATGCAGGCGTTCGCCAAAGACTACAGGCTGAGGCTACTACTGCTCAGTCTACTGCTACTCAGGAGTCCTCTACCATAGGTAGCACACCTCTGCCTCGCCATGATGTCTGGATAGCTGGGAGGCAAAATAAGAAGGGAGAAATAACTAAGGCCGCAACTGCTGAGGCGGCTGCAAAAATGGTAAAATACAACTCTTACAGCAATCATTCGAATATTGATTATTTGTGTTGTTTACTTAAGTACAAATTTTTGTTTTGGCGATTAGCGGGAGCTGCACGAGCTGAGGAAACAAGGAAAGTTCATCCCTGAGGGAACAAAGGATGAATTGACAGTTGCTCTGGGTAACCCAGAGCATCCTGGACGTGTTAGGGCTGCAGGCACTGGTGTGGGCATCAAATCCTTTTTTGGGTCATCCCAGCGCAAACATGTCCCAAAAGCGGGACTTTCACAAGAAGAGGTAACATATTCTTTCTTTATAATGTTACTGTAAAAGAGAATTCAAAAATTCGAATTTGACGTTTCTTTTATCCATGTATAGGTGGATAAGCTATTTGACAGGAAACTCGAAGAAGCAATGAAAAAGTGGCAGGCATCTCAGACTGCCACTTACCAGACAATACCTACTGCAGACTCTACTCCTACTCCTACTGCAGAGGTTGGGAGTAATCCTGTAGAACCACCACCTAGCACATCCACTGTAAGTATTTTTATGACATAGTAACTAGTTTTTTAATTCAAGATGATACGTATATATGAAATTGTAGTCGTTTCAAAAAACGATGATATGTATATATGTATATAACATTCTTTACACAAAAATTTGTAGGGGTTGAAGCCATGCCGTCTAAAAAGTAAAGAATATGTCGTGGCAGAGGCGTCGGTTTACCCATCCCTACCAAGGGAAACGTGTCACGGGTCTCCAGTACCAGCTGGTTGGATTCGGGTGAGCCCGATACATATATTCCCCCAATTTCTGGAACTTCCACTGCCATATGCCCACCCTGATTGTGAAACGCTTGATGAGGCACTAGGCGGAGTGATATTGTGGCTAAAAGCAGATGTATTCTTTACTGATAAGGTATGGTAAATTTACATTACGTTCAATTGTTAGTGTGTGTATATGCTGGCAGTGGATCTGAAATTTTATATATATATATATATATATATATATATATATATATATATATATACAGGTTAAAAAGAAGACACCCACAACATCTAGGCCTCCACTTCCACCTCCTGCATTACCTAGTTGGGTTCCACAAGACCTACCTGTCCCGTTAGGTCCTAACTGTAGGGGTATGGCAGTATGGTTAGGGGAACATGATATAAACTCCCCTATAACTATTTCTTCTGATTCAGATTCTACAGGTCAGTCATACGAAACAAAACTATTTATACAAGATATATTGGAGTTGTTTCGATATGATTGGCTAAATAGATCTGTGATAGAGCTATGGATAAGGTGAGATATTCTTTATACATCCATATACCTTGTGTATGATCTGGTGATCTGGTTTCTTATTTATTAATGCATGCGTAATTAATACATATTTTGCAGCTACTTAGACAACATATGTGCAGATTTTGGATTCGAACATGTAGGGTTTTTGATTCCATCCTTGATTAGTCTAGTAGATAAAGACCCTACATCAGTTCAACAATACTGCTGTGAGTCTTTTTCAAATTTTGCTGTAAAAAAGAAGACGGTGATAATGGCTCCATTCAATGTAGAGTAAGTTTACTTTGCTTATTATAATTTGGACTTAAGAAAATTACATTTTATTATGGATTTTGAGTTATTAATTTTTAACATTTTTTCCTCTAGGGGTAGGCATTGGGAGTTATTGTTTATTGCCCCCGAGATGTTCACTGTGTATTATCTAGATCCTAAGGGGGGTAAATTGAATACAAGATTTGGACACATAATGAAAATGGCAATATTTTGGTGAGAAATATTTCATTTTTCATATCCGTTAACATATGTTATTACATTACTATTTAATTGCAATGTTCTGTGTTACATTAACATGTAGGGGTTTTGAGGAGTACAAAAAGGCTGGAGGAAAGGTCCCCACGAAAAAGAACCAGCCAATAATTTGGAAGAACGTGCAAGTAAGTTCCCGACTGCAATATATGTATATATTATTTATGTGAACAATGCTTAATTAGTTGTATTTTTTAATATTTTGTATGTTTGAATTTATAGTGTGCTACACAAGACAACAGATGGGCATGTGGATACTATGTCATGCGATATATGCACATGCTTGTCAAATATGCCGCAATGGACATCGATTGTATTGCTTAGGTATTATATAGTCTCATTAGATAATATGATCGAAATATATCAATCTTATTTATAGCTCATTAATTATATATATACATCATTCTCTTTACAGGTGTTTAAAGCTGACCCCATTATAGGAAAGGACTTACCAAATGTTAATGCTCCCTATACAATGGGAGAATTAAATGAAGTAAGAGAAGAATGGGCAACAGCCATACAATTAGTGGGGGCTTTAAAATATAATTGGGATCCTGATAGTGAATAATGACTAAACAATGATACTTTGTAAATGAATTTCTAAATTATAATATATGTGTGAATGTTTCTACATGTCTGGATGTTTCTACATGTGTCTGAGTGAAAATGAATGAAAGTGTTGGTTGCTATATGAATGTTTCTACATGTGTGAATGTGAATGAATGGAACTAAAAATTGCTAGCATGTGTGAATGTTTATAAATGTGTGAAAATAAAATGGAACTGCAGGTTGCATTGCTAAATGCATGTGCTACTTTTTTATTGTTAATTTTGCAGGTTTGCGGCCTGTTGTCGGCTGATATCAATGGATGTCGTAAAACCTACAGTTCATAACTGAACTGAACATGTTTCTCATCCTGCGACTAGCCACAACAGGTCTGCAGACTCACAGAAGAAAAAAAAACCAATAGGCGTCGGTTATTTGTAAATAACTGACACATAATGATATAGTGTCGGTGTACCTACAATAAACCGACGTCTATGTCCTTAACACCACGACCGTGCTGGACAGCACGGCCGTGGGGCGTGGGGCGAAGATATATGGTGTCAGTTTTTTACTTATAACCGACACTGATAGTTCCCAAGATGGCGCCCTTTCTGTGGCGCGAAGGGTTTGGGCGTCGGTTTTTAACTAATAACCGACTCTTATAGTCCCATGATGGCGCGTTTTCGGTGGCACACGAAGAGTTTGGGTGTCGGTTTTGGAACCGACGCCTTATGGGTGGACTTTTAGTGTCGCCCACATAGGTGTCGCTTAGAAACCGACACTAAAGGCTTTAAATAACCGACACTAAAGGTAGGTTTTGTAGTAGTGTATTTGATCCGTATGACCTACTGACACACATTTAATGGTTCAACCTAGAGCACCCTAACCCAGATGACATCCCTGAGCCAGCAGCCCACTAGAGGAGTGTCTCAATGGAGGAAAATGGTGATGTGAATGGACCTCTTCTTGCACCATCTTGCTATCACACCAGGAGGTGCGCTAGAGATGAGGCTGGCCCGAACGAGCCTTATGGCTTCATGAGATTCAGGATCAACTGGATGAGATTCATCATGATCAACAAAGCTAAGGACATAAGCTCAACCATCTCTATCTCATGTAGCATTCTCAGGAGTCATGACATGTGGATGAAATTCACTATTTCCCTAGACGACTCTCTTATGAGGAGTATGGGGTACATCAGGTTACCTTGACCCCAAGTCCCCATATTGGGGAACTACTACTACAAACCCCTCTTCATCCGCACCTCCACATCATCCACCACAATGATCTTCTTCCCGTCATCTCAGGTTTAGGATTTGGTCAATATGAAAAGAATTTTATGTTCAGGGTGGAGGTGGGTGGTACGTAATAGCTCCACCCCTAACTTCCTTTTTCAGCATTATCTTTTCATCATTTTATTTTCCATGTGCTTTACTATCTAAAAGTAGTTTGCTTTTTAAATTTGAAAATTGGCCTTTATCTAGTCGTCTAATATGAATAGATTTATATCATTGTACCCCCTATAATTCAGTAAATCTTCCTTGCAAAATTTTTACAAATTGCCATGATTAGAAAACACCATGTTACCTAGGACCCCAAATTGCATTACTCCTTGGAAATGTTGACAACCTTATTGCATTGATCAGAATCATACATAAAGTTTTTCTATTTTAAATCCATATATTAGTTTGTCATATCTCTTTTATAATGTGGTGAAAGGAAAACTTGAACTGATGCGATGACACTCCTGGAAAATATTAAAAAAAAAATGGAAGTTTTGAAAGCATAGGAACGACCTCCTTCCCCGTACACGGGGTGGAATGCTTTCCTATCCATACCCCTAATAAATCTAATAGGAATGTACAATCATGAAGATGCCAAAGAGCACACCATAAACAATGGTCAATGTTACCACAATCCATGAATAAAAAGATCCTAAGTCGAATAGAGGAGGGGCCACCTTCTTCCATACATAATTTCATCTTCTTCCCATGCAATACTTACAAAAAAAGTGGAGTGTCTTAAGTAATGTAAGATAAGTCTGTTTCTCAAAAAGCCCTGATATAGAAACAAGTCATCAAACATGTTTTTATAGGGAATGTGGGATTTTGTGTTTTGTGGTTCTAGGAGCTTGGTTCACTTGGCCAATTAAGGAGATAAGGGACAAAGTAATGCTAGGAGGGTGAGGAAAGACATGTTGCTAGTACAAATTGGATTCATTGGTGAATTTTATTTGCTTGCAGACAAGGAAAAGCTCAAGTCCAGGGTATTTTGATGAATGTATATTCAACCAATTTCAAATGCATATTTTAAAGTCTTTTCATAGGAGTTTATTTCCCTTTTTCTAATTACCTAGAAATAAATGCAATTTGCTCACTCCTTGACCATTTATGCTAAATCTCATTATTTCCACTCATTTTTTGCAGGTTATACCTACACTCATATTCAAGAATTAATAACCTGATTAAAGTTTGTGGGAATCAAGAACCTAAGGCTTCAAGAGAAATATTTCGACCATCTCAGGACACGCGACGATTGGCTCATGCTCTAAAACAGTCATTTCATTTATCAAAACATCACACCTCGGAGCCCAGATGACCATTTTGTTGCTTGGCTTCACCCATTCACACTGGCTATTCAATAGATGAAATGGTCACTCCAAACTCCCAACCACTCGGCGAGATTCTCCAACCGAGCATCTCAAGTCCTTCAAACGACCATCTTAGATTTCTTGGTGACCAAGTCTTGGACAATTGGCACAACCACCCCTTACTCTAGGGTTTTAACCGCTGCCAAGGGCCCACACCTTTCCATACCTAAACTGACCAGATTTGTCTCTGAAATGGTCAGTTCAGAGCCTGTGATCGTCCTCCTTTAGCAGCCACCATCCACTCTTATTTCTCTCCTTCCTTAGGGTTTCCTCCCCTCCTTCCCCAATAAAAGGAGGGGGGACTCCACAAGAAAGGGGATCCTAATTTTTGTACTTGCACTTTAGATTTCAAAAATTGTTACTTTAATTCTTGAATATGCACTCTCTTGTTCTTAAATAAAATTAATGTTACAATATTTATTCTTGGTCTTCTTGTTGGGAACAAGGACTAAGGAAGATAGCCATTTCATTGTCACTAGCTAAGATACATTTGGAATTCTTCTTTTTTCTAGTCTATGGCTTCCTTCCTTCCTTCTTTCCACTGTTCTTCCTTTAAGTTCTATGGATCATGAGTAGTTTCTTATATTGGGGCATGGGGAATAAACCCGTAGCCATAGTGTAGATTAGTTTGTCTTCTATATGATAATTTCTATTAGATGGTATTTGTTTAGATCATGGTCATTTGAAATGACTTGATCTCTTATTTCATCGAACGTTAGCCATGGGTGATGTGACCATGAACCCCATGACTTGGAACATGAATGCACCAAGCCCCATATGAGACTATAGAAAGGGGTTTGTTGGGATGGTCGATATAGGATTTGCAAACACCAAGACATATTGATTTCTAGGGCGTTTGACTTTTGTAATGCATTTGCAAATGTTTTTACATACCTTCATGTGAATAGTTTTACCTTCGTATTTTTTTTGATCTAATATCACATAGGATTGGGTGGTAAAACCCATAACCCCTATATCTTTTATCATTGATTTAATCATGTTTCCAATCACTTGTATTCAATCAATCTTTTCTTTACTTGAATTTATTACTATTTATAGATAAATCTTTCTTATTTTGTTCTTAGTATAACTTTTTATTTCACTTGTCCATAGCATAACTTCTTCCCCTAATTGATCATAGTGTAAGTTTTCTTACCTTGTTTTTAGTGTAACATTTATTTACTTGTTCTTAGTACAATATTTTCATTACTTATTTTAGCATAATCAACCATCGACCAACGAATCTTTACCTTCCCGTTCAAATAATTGTTCAAACAAAAACCAATTCGATAATAAATCTTACTAAAGTTTTCATGTGGGATCGACCCTTCTATACTAACAAATCGAAAGTAATTGGTAGTTTTTCTAGACAAAAGGTTAAAGTCTAGGATAAACCCTAGTGAATTGGTGTGTTCAAATGACACATATCAATGGAAAGTTGAAAATATGGAGCTATGATTTGAAAAACTATATTTCCTCATGTTGTTTTCTAAATAATAAGAAAAATAGGTAAACACACTATTTCATAAATAGGAGGAACTTAGTAAAACTATTATGCTATTGTATGTATGTAAGAACTAAACTAAAAATTGACCATATTATTTATTGGTCTTACTCGAAGTCTTGTTTGTATTAGTCAGTTCAAACACATGAAAGCTAGATCAAATATTCTCCCTCTTGTTCCTCTTGGGTTGTTTTTCGGAATGTAGTTTTACCTGCATGGAATAAAAAATGTGCTTTTACTATTATCTCATCAATAAGTCCAGAGGTATGGCCGGCTTATAAGCATAATTCATTCTCGCCTAGTAGATGTCTTCTTTGTATAACATATCAGTTGGAGCATAGGACCCATCTAGTTGTAAGCAAAACTATTATTGTTGCAAGTAATATTCAATGGTGTACTATGTATGTTAATTTTAATCAACTTTAAGTAGGAAATTTGTATTCTAGCTAAGAATTGAGGTCTTAGAAGAATCCTAGAACCTAGGAGAAATCCAACCATGAAACCCCTTATATATTCAAAGTTATCTACATGAGGCACTAGTTCTAAAACCAAGTTGATAAGAATAAAGACGAAGAGAGTAGTGAAGCAAACAACCCACCTAGCATATAATTAGTACATTATTCATTATCAAGAGAAAAATAAAATAACCCAAAAAATGTAGTTTATTGTTTCACCTGGTCCAAAGAACGTTTGTCCTAGTTTGTTCTCTTTAGTCAGAGCTTATACCATATTAGATTCTTGATGCTCTATTTTTTTATTGTGTTCTTTCTAATGCATGGTTTTCTTAAGAGGGCTTTAAGATTTTCATTTAGCCGACATTATAACTACAAAAACCTAGAGAGAACTCCAAAGAGCATTATTAGTATATTTTATTTAGGCTTTATGCTTTATTGTGTGCTTTAGACTTGTCGTGTCTTTATCTTTTCTTTTATTCCATATTGCCTAATTCTGATTCTCACTTAATCTCTTATCCTATGATAGACAGTCCATTGTATTTGTTTATACACACATCAAATAAAGTTTGCTTATTGTATATGATATCAGCCGTGTTTGATCCCCCTTAATTCTACATCGTTGTCCCCTCCCACCCCGACTCCATAGACCACCCATATACTTCAACCAACCTCCAACACCCTGTTATCGTCCCATCACCTCTTCTACCACCCCATTGACCTTAGATCACCATCAACCTCCAACCCCATCAATCAACATTCCATCTAACTCTCATCACCTCTAATACCTCCACCACCCCATCGACCATCAACCTCCCATTAACCATTAAACTCCAACCCCATCAACGTTTACCCTCATCAACCTCCCATTACCTCTTCCTCTTCCACCATCCCATTGACCTCCAATCACCCATAAACCTCCATCTCCATCAATCTCTACCCCGTCAACCACCACCCCATCACCCTCCACCCATCGAACTCCACCCCATTGAACTCTCTTCCACTTGATCCATTATAGCTAATCCTAAAATAGAAAGTTTTCGACCTAAAAGTACAACTTTTTTTCCCATGCCACATCGTGAAGTGAATCTTATCTTGTGGCAGCATCAATCTTTCCTTTAGCTCTCTACTACCCCTATGTATGTTTCTTAGATCTTTTGATCCAGATCTAATACTACTATCTAATACCCCTATATGGGTTTTTCCGATCTATTGATCTTGATCTACTGCCCCTATACGGGTTTCTCAGACCTACTGATCCATATCTGCTACTTCTAATACTACTACTTTGTCCCTATGCACGTCATTACTATGGCTTCTATTGAAACCAAGTATCCTCCTTGGTCTCTCTATGTTATGATTGTGAAACTTGATGGAGCGAACTATCATATTTGGTTGGTGTCTTTTGAATTATATGTCAAATCCCAAGGGAGATATTACCATATTTCTATTAATTCTCAAATCCCTCTTGATGCTATTGTTGATTTGGACCAGGAAGGGTCTAATGGACTGTACTACGTACCTGGACATTATGCAATCTGCTAGTACTCTGCTGTCTTCTTATTTGAGTCGTCTACAATGAGACTCCCATCTGGGACATCCTTCTACTGCAAAAATACAATGCCTATTTCTTGATATTTCTGACAAATATTTTTTGTGTGAATCTTGCCAATTTGGTAAAGAAACTCGAGTTGCTTTTCATAAGAAGAAATATATTAGTTCTATTTTTTTTACATTGTCCATGCGGATATTTGAGAGCCTTGTTCTATTACTATCTTGTTTAGCTTTTTATATTTTATGATATTTATGAATGACTATTCTGGGATATTTGGTTATTTCTCTTAAAGGATCATAGTTATATTTTGAACACACTCACGAAATTTTTCACTGAGATGTAAAATCAATGCAATACAAAAAGTTACAATCTTACAAATTGATAATGCCTTATAATATGCATGGATATTTTTTATGCTTCTCGAGGTCCGTTCGTCAAGGTTCCCACTCTGACACACCATAATAAAATGGTGTGGTAGAGAGGAAGAATTGCCACCTTCTTGAAGTGGCACACTCCATTCTCCTTCGATATTGTAACATCCCTGACCTAGGTTATGAACTAACCCTAGATGTTTTTCCTAAATATGTAATTAAATACTTGTGATTACCTTTTGGGCATGTAATTAAGTTCCTGAGGAACATACACTTTCAATTTTGTTCTGTTTAAACAATGTTATGATATTGTTTTGTAATGCAGGGACCTATGTGCACATTACCATATAGAGGGGCTAACTTGCAAATTGCACAGTTTAAGATGTTCCTCTGATGATGAGACATCATATGAGTGAATATGTTGAGGTATGATGGATTTCCCAAGCTTGGGCATCAAGATGCAGCTTGTGGAGCAATCCTTGTGCTTAAAACCCTAATTTTGGAGTAAAGTGCAATTTACCCAAAATATGGGGTGCAACTTGTAAAATACCCCTTCTAGAATATCTTTTATGAATCTTGACATCATTTAGAGAAATAATGATGAAAGGGGCACTTCAATTGAATAATCAGATAAGAAGAATGACCTCTGTAGTAAAATCACCTAGTATGAGTAAGGAGACCCTTCATATATGTACCTTAGGTTGCATGTTGGCTTTCCTTACCCTTAGATCTTGAGTTTTGATGAGCTTTTCTTAAGTTATGATGGTTTGGACGTGCCTTAGAAGGAAGGAGGGACCTAGATGAGAAATTCATAAACTAGAGGTCCTTATGGTGAAAACTAACCTAAGCTATATAAGCCTCTTCCTTTGCAAACCAAGTAAATGTATTCTCTTCTCTTCTTCACTTCTCATCTTTCTCAACCGACCAAGGCAGAGCTCTGGAGCTCAAGGAGACGACCAACTAGTTCTAAGGTGAGAAGAAACCATCTTCTAGCTCGGATTCTTGGAGGAAATCCTTGTATAAGGTTGGTTCTATGGTTAACTTACTTAGGTTCTTTGTTCTAGCCGACCATCCCCATCCTTTCCTTGGAGAATCACCTTTGTCCAACCTGTGGAGCTCAAGACGCCATTAAAGGCTTGAATATTGGAAGCTTGAAGCTCTAGGAACAACGTTTGAGGTGGGTTTTATAACTCTAAACTTCTTGCTTTATTATGCATATCTATGTTCTTGCAAATTATACTTAGTTCTTCTTCTTCCCCATTCTTCCTTGCACTTTTGCAAGCAATCCGTGGAGTAACTGACCTGAACAGAGATTGAAGATGATGGGCATGAATTCCTAGGCAACTTTATCAAACGACCTTGGACCCTTTGGTCTAAATGGTTTGCAAACCGTTTGAAATCAAACGGTCTCAAAACGTTTGATCTCATGTGGTCTTGCAAGACTGTTTAGAATCAAACGGTCTCAAGACCGTTTGATAGGGTTGACCAAGGGAAGACCGTTTGGTGGTCTGTTAGAAACATGTTGAATTTAATATCTACAAAGAATCATAACCTAATTCCAAACCAATCACAAGTTGAAGGCACTTCAACCCCCTAAACCCTAATCGGATTGAATTGCTGATTTCAAGGATAGATTTTGGTGAACTTTGGGTTGAAGGACCCAAACGGTCTCAAGACCATTTGGGGGTTCATCCA
This sequence comes from Alisma plantago-aquatica, assembly GCA_963693085.1. Taxonomy (NCBI): domain Eukaryota; kingdom Viridiplantae; phylum Streptophyta; class Magnoliopsida; order Alismatales; family Alismataceae; genus Alisma; species Alisma plantago-aquatica. The sequence goes on along the minus strand of OY856412.1, from coordinate 287,797,249 downwards.
AACGGTCTCAAGACCGTTTGGTGACAACCCAAGACCGTTTGGAGGTATAGGGTTAAGGTGATTTTATGGTTTGAGGGTCCAATCACAATAGGTTGATGAATTTATAAAAATGCTGATTTTAGACCTAATTAGGGTTCAATCCTTATCCAATCGACTTAGTTTTGGATAAAACTTTGGGCAAACGGTCTCAAGACCGTTTGGAGGGTGTCCAAACAATCTCAAGACCGTTTGGGCCAAGTTTGGGCCCAATTGGAGGTCAATTGATGGGTTCAACCTCAATTTGATTCACATTGTTGAAACATTGATGATTAGCCGATTGAAAACCCTAATTGAGTTGGATGCAACCCTAATTTGGCTTTCAATTGAGGGTCAATTTGGTGTACAATTGATTAAAGCTAAATCCTATTTCACTCAATTTACAAGTGGTTAACATGAACATGGCCAATTGAAGGCTTCAACATAGGAAATCCCAATCGATCATAACCTTTGATTTCACTTTTGAGGTCCATGCGGTTTGAGCCCATTTGGACCAAACGGTCTCAAGACCGTTTGGGCTCAAACGATCTCAAGGTCGTTTGGACCAATCGATCTCAAGATCGTTTAAGATCAAATGGTTTCAAGTCGCATAGCTTCAAACGGTTTGGAGGTCTACTTTTTCAAACGGTCAACGCCCCCAAACGGTCTCAAGACCGTTTGGAGGTTGAAGATTGAAACCGTTTGGAGACTTTTAGGGCTGATTATGCTTAATCTTTTGAAGGTGTAATTGGTTCAATGGTGGTCTAATCTAAACCCTAATGGTACCCTAAGAAATTAAGGGACTAAGTGACTAATGGATTGACCATGATGGTGAAACAATGGTGTACTTTACCAAAATGCCCTTGAAGGGTTCAATCAAATGATACTTTGTTTTAATCAAACCCTAATCACATGATAGTGGTGATTTGGCTTATGATAGTCAATGAGGACTTGACCCAACCTAATTTAGAGTGGTGTAATCACCATATATTAGTAATAGGAGAGAGAAAGTACCATTTATGGTTGAAACTCAAGTAAAGTACCTTCAATACATATGAATGTGCATGATTAAGGTATGATCCACCTAGGTGAGATCATGTAAACCCTAATTATGATAATTGATGAATCTTAAACTAATTTAAAGGCATCAATGGTGATGTTTCTCATACATTATGATGTTATGGGTCCAAATCACCATGAAGTGAATAGTAAACCCTAATTCTAGGGTGATAACATGTAATGTGAATAGTAAACCCTAATTGATGAAAATCAGGGAACCTATCTCTTGTAAGAGTATGAAGGTACAACTCTTGAAATGAATTGTTTACTATTATTAGTTGAATTAACCATGCAGGTTCTTATGTGAGGATGATCATATCCAGGTATGGATTATGATACCATATTCATTGAAGGCATGTTATTAGCTTATGAATAGTAACATATCATGTTGCCTAGTAAGTGGCATCTTATGAGAATTGATAGGATGTAAGAGCCATGAGTATCATCAAGGTCATGCTAATCAGATGACTTGTGATAAGATGAAATGATTAACAGATGATAATTGATGTGAATTAGTATTATTACATTTAGTATTCTACTTTCACAGCTACTATGCTAATGATTAATGTTTGAGAACATGTATGATGTTAAAAGAATACTGAAATGTACCTAACTAATCAAGTATAATCATACCATGTAGAGCCCTGATCATAGATCCATCATTGTCAGAAGTTAAATGATGGTGAAACAGGTCTTCCTAAGGGAACTCCATGATCACATACTCTTGAGTATGTGGGGGAATATGGATGTGTATATCCTTACATCCTAGTGTAGGAATTGATGTAGATGTATCTTAATCCATCAACCCTTCACTATGTGTTTATACCGGGGTGATGTAACACTATTCTCCCGAGGAAATCTTTTATACTGCATCGATGAGAGATAAACAAGAAATCTTTCGATGATGAAGAGAGTACAGAATGCCACTGTGACTCTATTAGCGAAGTACCAGAATACCCTGGTGAGCTATAGTAGCAGAGACACTAGATGTCCTGCATGTATATCCTCACTCTGACTGAGGAAGATGAGGTCATAAGAATCCGGCTCTTTTGATGACCTAGGTATGATACTGATGTGACTTAGCAGTGATCGGTTGGAGTATGAGTGGTATACCTCATCTCCGCAGGGCATAATGATTTTTGTAAAACATAATCAACCGCGTAGTATATCTGCTTAGGTTAAACTACGAGACACATGAATGATGTTACACTGCATAGTACATATGTTCTTCATATTTCCTAAATGTTGTTGTTCTACTTAATGTCAATCTGCTGTTGATTGTCTTAAAAGCTTTTATTGCTTATGTTGTTCTTTGATTGCTATATAAATCTTCTAGTGGAGAGTTATAACTCTCGTTGGGACAATTAATTAAAATTGTCTCACCCCGTAGACTTCAACTTTTTAGGTGGTCATCGAAGACGAAGGAACCAGCCTACAGGTGACCAATACCAACAGCAGCAGCACCAGGGGCAGCAGTGAATCTCAGGTGGAGATACTGACTACTGAGTCATGTAGCTAGATAGTCCTATGCCATCTCTGTACTCTCAGGTCCTTGGAGTTAGTGGTCTGAGATTTTGGTTTTGACTCTTGAGATTTTGTATCTGACTGTATATAATCACTCAAGAAGTGATTTAACAGAGATGTAAACATTTTATCTTATTTCTATGAAAGAAGTTTTATGATTTCAAGATCTTATCTCAAAAAGTTTTAATTTTCGGTGATTTATGTATTCCGCTGCTAATCGAATGCTTCCGCTGAGTTTATATCGTGGTTTTGGAGATTGAAGCCCACAAATATCATGTTCCTAGACAATTATAGCCTGAATCTATATATACAACATGATATTTAATCAATCATATGCCTTCTTTAACCAAGTCCTTTGTCTCATGTATATCCAGATGCACCTTTTTTTACCTCCTCACATCTTTGGTAGTGTTAAGGATCTCTGACCCGAGATATCTAAACTTGAACCCTACTCCAGTAAATGTGTTTTTATGGGATATTTATGAAATAAAAAAGGATATTATTTTGATCTTGTCAAATGATAATGGTTTTTAAGTGCATATGTTGTCTTTTTTAAACACATATTGTACTACTCTGGCTAGGGGTCTTCCTTATAGAGTGATCTATTGGATCCTACTCCTCTGACTGAGGTAGTTAGATCAAGATCACACTAACGTAACTGAGGAGGTGTACATGAGAAGACCCAAGGTTATAGTCCCCTCTCTAGCCCTAAACAACCAATTCCTCCCTCATCAAAAGATCGCAACACCTCCCAGGTATTCTCTGACCTACATATTCCTATTCATCAAAGGAAATGTGTTCGCTTCTACACTCAACATTCGATTAGTAATTTTAGCTCTTCCACTGATCCTAGTGCTAGTTTTTCATGTTTTACTACTTATGTCTTTGATGTTTCTATACCGAAGACTGCTACACAAGCTCTTAAGCATACTTCCTGGTGTCAAGCTGTGGAAACTGACATGACTTCCCTTCATGATCACAAGATGGGGGACCTTGTTGATCATCCTAATAACTATCCTAGTATTGGATTCATGTGGATTTTTATTGTTAAATATCAGTCGATGGATCGATTGAATGGCTAAAGGCTTAGTTGATAGAAAAAGGGTATACTCAAACCTATGAGGTTGACTATTTTGAAACTTATTCCCTTATTTCCAGACTTATTATGTACGGGTGCTCATTTCAATTGTTGTAGACCATTATTGGCCTCTTTTTCAACTTGATGTTAAAAATGCCTTCATGTATGATGACTTGTATGAGGAAGTCTACATGGAGCAACCACCTAGTTTTGTGACTCAGAGGGAGTGTTCCAAAGTCTACAGACTTAGGAAGGAAATCTATAGCCTAAAACAAAGCCCATGAGCATGGTTTGATAAATTGAGCCATATTCTTCTAAAGTTTCAATTTACGCGCTGACATTTAGATCACTCTATTTTTATTAAAAAAGATAGTTCTGCGCTTGTTATTCTTATTGTTCATGTGGATGATATAATTTTAGCTGGAAGTTTTGGGCTTGTAATTCTTATTGTTCATGTCGATGATACAACTACCAAAAGATATCTAGAACTACACTTTGTTACTAAATATGTTGGTGTACTTCTTAGTAATTGAAGTTTCCAAATGTTCATCTGGTGTCGGTCTTTCACAATGCAAATAGGTTCTAAATATCCTATTTGAAACTGACATGCTTGGAATTAAACTTGCTACCACCCTATGCATCTTAATACCAATTGGGACGATGAATATTCACTTCCCTATACTAATAACCAGCAATGCAAAAGATTGGTTGGTAAGATTATGTATCTTACTATGACTAGAGATGATATTGCTATTGTTGTTGACTTTTCAGTAGGTATCTAGATAAACCTCGACAATGCCATTTGGATTTTGTCTGTCATATCCTTAAATATTTGAAAAATTCTCTCAGGAAACAATTACTTTATCGTATCCATGGGCACTGCAAACTCACTGGAGATTCTGACTCTAATTATTATGGGAGTAGATGTGACAAGAAATCTAACTCTGGATATTGTACTTTCTTTGGAGGGAATCTAGTTACATGGATTAGTAAGAAGCAGTCAGTGGTTTCTTAGTCTAGTAGTGATGTAGAACAGAGAGCTATGGCTCATATATACTGCTTGTGAACTGATGTGGATTCAATGACTTCTCAAGGAATTAGATATTTCAGATTCTATTATTATTTCAATGCAATATGACCACAAAGACTCCATTTTTATTGCCAGCAATCCCACCTTTCATGAGCTCACCAAGCATATTGAGGTGGATTGACACTTTTTTCACATATATGATCTGTCTTGATGCTTATGCACTCCTTATCTCTGGGCTGAGGATCAGGTTACTAACATCTCACCAAGATTCTTCACAAGGCTTGCTTTTATACATTGGTGGACAAGCTAGGCATGTTTGACATCTATATCCAGTTTGAGGGGAAGTATTAGTATATGTTCTTTATGCTTTACACTTTATGCATTATTGGGATCTTTAGACTTTTCTTGTATTTAGATTTTCTTTTACCCCATATTTCCTAATTTTAATTCTCACTTACTCTCTTATCCTATAAAAGAGAGTCCACTTTATTTGTTTTAGACATATCGAATAAAGGTTTAGTATTGTACAAGCATCAACTATGGATCACACACCCTCAAGTCAATTTTCTTGGTTTAGACATGAAGGTGATATGGATCAACATCTTTTCCTCTAAGCATGGATGCATGTTGTTTAATTTGCAAGGTGGAAAGAGTAGTGATGATAATGGGGAGCAATTTTTCATGTTCACAAGTTAGTACAGAGATATATTCTCCCCATGTTGTATTGAGTAATACTATAAACAAGAAGGGTAGTGGTTATTTGACATGATAATCGTGGTCATCTGAGATCTAGACAAAATTTTATAAGAATGTTTTAACTTGCAAATGTGTGGGAATCATGGAGGTAGATACACTATATGTGTAGTTCCCACATATCTACAAAAAATAACCAAAGAACGTATCAATCTACAATTGCTTGAGCAACTTGTTGTACATATGACAAGATGACATGATCCAAGTATGTCTTTACCTAGATTTATGGAGAAACAAAGACATGGATTGTAACAAATTCAAACTTTAGAAGTTTAGATTACTATGTTGAGAATCAAATTTGAACAATGAAAGAAATATAATGACTTATGTTGATGATTATGAGATCTGGACTTAGATTGAGTCTTTTATTTAAGAAACTGAGGTAATGAGCATGATGTATAATTATACGAATTGTAGGCTTCAATTGAGGTACTTATAGTAAATCAAACCCTTAATTTTGTAATGAAGAGTATATTGAATGTTGTAGATTCATGAGTCGGGCCTAGGTTCAAAACATGGGTACTAGGATCCAAGTCAAGCCCAATTAAACTACTTTTTTTTCAAAATTAGGTCCCTGAGATAATGAAATAGAAATAAGTGGTTCACTCTCAGATAAAACAACAATGATGATCTTATTTTGTTGACACTCAACCACACCCCACTCTTCTTGCAAGGTGATGGTGTCTTAAGAAAGATGATCATCTAGAGTCATGGATAGAAGTGGTGAGCATCCTAGAGGGAGCGAAATCCACAACCAACACATATGAGGTTCCCAAGTAACGCCACATCATCCCATAGCTAAGCTTTTCAACCCTTTTTACAACTATCATGCATGACCTTTGTCCTAAAGATCTAGGCCACTGCAAGCCACATTGAGAGGCTTTCTATGATTGGCTAGACCGTGTAGAGGTACTCAAATCACTACTAAGTTCCCTAAAGCCAAGTGGGGAAAATCAACAAGTAAAGTTATCCTCCATGGTAGAGGAAGCAAATCCATGAGGAGGGAGAAATCCCAGGAGAGATTGCACTAATGTACCACACCCCAATATCCTTTAGCTGGCACAAGAGTGCATGACTAGAGTCCAAGCTACTAATCATTGAACCAACGATCTTGAATTCTCTGTTTGTTCTAGCAATAATAGGTTTCTATATATAATGCTTTGGGCCTAAGCATGCAACATTATAATATAAAAATCATTACTTATAGATGGAATTTTTAAATGTCCACACATGTAATTCTTCTTACCATTATTGATTGGACATCTTGGAGATGATGTTTCAAAGGTTCTTCAGAGTTAATAGCAAATTGTGTGCTTGAGTAATATCAATTCAATAATAAGAAAATAGCAATGATCATAAGAAAATTCAACTTAAGTTGTCTATTACCTATTAAACATACTTCTTTCTCTAGATTAATGGATAATATTTCAGACTTTGAACCAATCTCGATAAATGCCCTCCAATTGACCGTCCCTCATAGCCCACTCCCCGAATAACATAGCTACTTACCAAATTTGACAGACACTACCCCATCTCTTCAATAGCCAAAAAGAAATTAGGAAAAACAGATAACAATATATGCCAAAGGAGAAGGTTGAGAAAAATCCTACCCAACTACAAAAAATTATGAAATATACTTCAAAAATGGTTTTTAGGAGCAACTCATATATCATGTGGAATTTTAGAAAAAAGTTTCAACAAATTTCACGTTGCATTTTAAAAATTTGGCTTTTGAGAAAGCATAATGTGACTTACTATAATGAGCTCTTGGAAGTCATCAAGACAAATAAAAATATCTTATAAAATGTTTTTGTCAGTAAATCCAATGTGTAAGTACTTATTACTAAGTTGATTAAGCACGTGACACCATAGGTCCCAAGTAGTTTCATATTTATATATGTCTACATTTGCAATGAATACTAGACTACCCAACATCAACTATGTACACTAAAATGGTTGACTAGTGAATGTCCTTTCCAAGGTTGATCACCAAACTAAGCATGTTAATAGATTGTCTTTAAGGTGAAAACCATAAGGGTAACTTCCACTAATGTTTGACGATGTATGGAAATTTTTTAATGCCATTGTAGTTGAGTATGAAAATGCTTACTGTTATAGGTCCATTTCTCAACCCTAGGAACTCAACGGTTGAGAGAACAAACAACTTATTTAGGTTGAATATTTGTGTTAATATAATTGTCTATGTGTGTATATGTCTATAGAGAGTGGGGTGGGAAAGTTCAGTGTTAATATTACTATTTTTGTGTGTATATGTGTAACATCCCTGACCTGGGTTACGCCTTAACCCTTGGATTTTTTCTTAATTAAGTCATTTATATTCTTGTCTTTATCTTTTGAAAAGAAATTAAGACTAAAGGAGAGCTTATGTTTCAATTTTGGTCCTATTTGAATAATCTTGAAGCAATATTTGCTTATTTTGGACTAAAGTGCAATTTACCCAATTTAAGGGGTTGCCTTACAAAATGTTACATGATAAATGTTACTCAAGTACTTTAGCATCATAATAATGAGATGGATGCTAAGGGATGGTTTTTGAAAGCATAAATTCCGAGAAGGGGCTTGTTTGAATAATACTTGTACATTGAATACTAGTTTTGGTGTGATTTGCAATTTACCCAAAACCTAGGGTTGAATATGTAAAGTACCAACTCAAGAGTGTCCCTACTGTCTCTTGGTATCATTTAGAGAAAATAAAAAGAAAGGGGCGTATTTTTTGAACCATCTTTGAGAAATGATACTCTTGATAATAAAATAATCAAGAAATAAGCATAATTGAAACCTGAAGTTATTTTGTAGCAAAAATATATAAATTAAATGAAGTGCCCATCAACTAAAAAGCTATGGGTGAAATCCTATAATGGAATGGAAGCCAAAATACTTTGAGAGGCACCGATATTCCTAAGTAGGTGAAAAATATCTACCTACATTTTTAATTAAAAAAGTAATGTCCACTAACATAAAGGTGCTAATGGATAATAGTATTATATTTATTAAGGAGCTTAATCGTTGATTATAATTCAAGGATAATTCAAAGGAATTTGAAGATAATAAGGATAGATTTGGAGATAAGGAAGTGGAGGGGGCATGTGGCAAGGAAATTTTATGACTTCCCTCCTACTTTCTCTCTCCTAAGAATTCAACTATATACACTCAATTATTCACTACTTGAAAGGTTATTTTTGCAATACACACTCACTCCTCACTCAGGCCGACGACCAAGGAAGCAAAGGAGAAGGAGGATATCATTTCCCAAGCTTGAGGTAAGATCCATGGTCATCTTCAACCTTGGGTTGAAGGCTAAAATTGAGTTATAACTCTTCTTTTCTTCTCTCTTCCATCCAATGCTCAACTTTGGCAATCTTTTACATCAAAAGGGTTGAAAACGTGCCTTGGATAATTGGAGGATCTATCTTCACCATAAAAGATTAAAAGCTTGGATCTTTGAAGTTTCTTTGAAGGTGGGTTATATAAACTGAACCCATTGATATTATTATTTGATTTCAATCTTACAATATATGTTGATCTATCATTCTTCTCGTATTTTTCTTGAGTAATTGATGAATCAACGAATCCATCAGTTGTATGGACAGTAGAAATGGAGGTCTGAAGCTTTATGATGATGACATCATCTTAGCACACACCTCTTAATCAACAATATAAAACAGTTTCAAATTTGTATGGCCAAACGATTTCAAAACCATTTAGCGGCCGAACGGTTTCAAACCGTTTAGAGTGCAAATGATTTCAACCTAATCTAGGTCAAACAGTTTCAAACCGTTTAGAGTTCAAACGGTTTCAACTTTGGATAGGCCAAATGGTTTCAAACCATTTAGAGTGCAAACGGTTTCAACCTAATCTAGGTCAAACAGTTTCAAACCGTTTAGAGTTCAAATGGTTTCAACTTTGGATAGGCCAAACGGTTTCAAACTGTTTAGAGTGCAAACGGTTTCAACCTAATTTAGTTCAAACGGTCCCAAATTGTTTAGAGGTCAAAAAGGTCCCAAAGCATTTGGAGATCAAAGAGATCAAGACCATTTCAAGATGAGAGAATCTCAAGACTGTTTGAAGATGAAAGGATCTCAAGACCGTTTGAAGGTCAAAAGGATCTCAAGACCGTTTGAAGGTCAAAAGGATCTTAAGCCTGTTTGAAGGTCTAAAGGATCTCAAGACCATTTGAAGGTCAAAAGGATCTCAAGACTGTTTGAAGGTCAAAAGGATCTCAAGACCGTTTGAAGTTCAAAAGGATCTCAAGATCGTTTGAAGGTCAAAAGGATCTCAAGACCGTTTGAAGGTCAAAAGAATCTCAAGACCATTTGAAGGTCAAAGGGATCTCAAGACAGTTTGAAGGTCAAAGGGGATCCCAAGACCTTTTGAAGATTAAAGGGGTTTTTAAGATCGTTTGAAGATTAAATAATCTCAAACCATTTGGAGACCAAATAGTCTCAAAACCGTGTAAGGTCAAACAACCCTATGAGTGTTTGTTATCTCAAGGTTAATTACAATGGAAGTACATCTAAAGTACTTAGGTGAATAGTACACTTAGAGTGATTGTCATTTGATGCTTATGAAAGTAATAAACTTAATACACTATGATAAGCATAGGTGCATGTACTTTAGTGAAAGGATGAGCCAACTTAATAGAGTATAGAGTAATCAACATCCTAAAGAGGATGAGAGAGAAACTCATACTTGTGCAATAAACATGTAATGTGCATACATTGATACTTTTAATAAGTGTAGAGTATGAATTAGGGTTTGATCTTTGATAATGTGATCATGAAACCCTAATTGATAAAGAATGGGAAAACCCTAACCCTAATTTCGGGTAATGGTATGAGAAACCCTAAATTGATAAAGAATGGGAAACCCTAACCCTAATTTTTGGTAATAGTATGAGAAACCCTAATTGATAAAGAATGGGAAACCCTAACCCTAATTTCGGGTAATGGTATGAGAAACCCTAAATTGATAAAGAATGGGAAACCCTAACCCTAATGAGGGAATAGTGGTGTTACCCTTGTATTGCATGGTGTTGATATGTAATGATATGGTTATTATCAAGTATACTAACTATGCAGGTATTATGAAATGATGAGCATAGCCAGGTATGAGCTATGATGTTTAATGTGCCTTGTGAGCTATGTAAGATGCGTGTATAACAAGTATCAAGTATACCTTGGTCAGATGATCTGAAGGTAATAGTTATCTGATAAGTGATAACAATGTTCAGTGATGAACTAAGGGTTTGAATACCCAAATCTAGTAAATATGATGATGATATTGTCAATGAGAATTCCCGGTAATGAGATAAGGTATTGAGATCCCAATGTTTTATAAAGTTTTAAAAAGTACGTGATAGATGTATTACACTTTTCTTTGTAGCATTTGTCATAATAATTCATGTTTGAAAACTTGGCTGATGCTAAAAGAATATGGTAATGCACTTAATTAATCCAGTGAAATCTTATCATGTAGAGCCCTGGCCATAGATCCATCGTCGTCAGTAGCTGGTGATGGTGAAACAGGTTTTCCCACGAGATCTCCTGGAGGGCATATTTTTGAATATGTGGGGGTAATGGATGTGAATATCCTTACGCCCTAATGTGGGATTGATGTGAGATAAACATAAGATTTCTCAATCCTTCATTATATGTGTCGGGATGGATGTATCACGAATCTTCCGATGATGTCTAATGCCGGATCGATGTGAGATAAACATGACATCTCTTGATTTCAAAGAGAGTGCAACCGTCGCTGTAGCTCTATAGCGAAGTTGCCAGTATACCCTGGAAAGATATTTAGCAGTGACACTAGATGTCCTGCATGTGGTCTCGCACTGACCGAGAAAGATGAGGTCATGGAGTCTGGCTCTTCCATTGACCTAGCTAAGGAACCGATGCTTTAAGCCGCCGTGGTCAGTTGGAGTATGAGCGGTATACCCCATCTCGTTAGGGCATAAGTCTGATTGTAAAATGTAATCAACTGTGTAGCATAATTGCTTAAGGATGAAATACGGAAATAATTGGTTGATGTTACATTTCTTAATATATCCTAAAATGTATAAATGTTATACATGTTCTTCATATTCCTTATTAAATAGACGATTTACTGCTTTATCATAAATAGCTGTAATGCTTTAAAAAATGATATTGCTCTATTCTACTTAAATAGTGATTTATCTTGCTTATTAATAATAAAGAATCCTCTGCTCAATTTATTACTGTTTATCTGCAATGATAATATTATTGGCGGAGAGTTATATCTCTCATTGGGACATGGGTCTCACCCCGTTGGTCACCAACATTTTTAGGTGGACGCGGATGAGCAAGTAGGGACCATACAACAGGGGAAGGACAACAACATCAGGGACAACAATAACATCTCAGGTGGAGATATTGACTGTCGTGTCTTGTAGATATGAGTCCTATGTGTCGTCTCTCCACTCTCAGGTCCTTGGAGTTAATACTTAGTGTTTTCATGATTGATATGAGATTTTGGCTTGAATGCCTTGAGGTTTTATGTTGCTTATGTATAGTTTTGGCAAAGCAACTGTTGTAAATATATTCCTCGAGAAGAAATGGTACATGTTATGTACAATGTGAACTATAATGTATACAGTACTCTAGTTCCTGGAATTGGATCTCTTTGCAAAAGGTTTTAATTTTTAGTGATTTTTGTTATTCTGATGATTTTGGTTAATTTCACAATTAATTACACAGTGACGGTCTAATTTGTTGTCGGATCGTCACAATATGTGTGTGAGTGGGATATATAGATAGAGATAGATGAATATAAAGACCTCACCACAACCATAGTTCAGATCTTTTGGATTAAGTGTAGAGTCATATACAATGTCAATTAGTTTGACTCATGTACCATTTACATTAGGACCATCTACATAAGTTCATGGATTGATTAGAAAAACATAAAAAATGGTGAATCATAGAAATTGTACATTGAACAAACAACATATATTAGAATTCTACTATAACAAAGAAACATTATCTTCTAATGACAATAATAGCTTGAAATTAGTAGGATTTTTATTAACTTGAAATGAGTCAAGTATCACAACTATTATCTTGTAGAAGAGAATGAAAAATAGATATTACCAATATAGACATTGCATGAGGTCCTGCATGACTAGAGCTTAACAGAAGGCCTATTCTTCAAGAACATCATTTGACATGAATTTGATGAATCATGATCAAGGTTGGTTGTTCATTTCCTCAGTTCTTATGAGATTTTTATCAAAGACACCTTAACATTTAGATATGCAAGTTATGTCAAAGTTGTTATATCAAAAGGCAAGCTCTGTGGAGTGGAAAAGATGAGGACCACAGTTGTGGATTAGGTCAACATTACTAGTGTGATAAAGGATATCTTTGGGTCTGATAATGTATATTTAAATGTTGTTGTGAAGAATCTGAGGCCTAAAAGTGCCTATGGCATTCTTTGTTGTCCTATTAAGGCTGATGCTTTATGAACTATGAGAACTATGATGGGTGGAACTTAGGTATTGCAAGTGATTAACATGAAAAGATCTATTTTTTGTTGTTTAACAATATGTAAATGTAGTTTTCTTGTGCTTCACACCATCCACTTAAGTGTCGTGCATCTAGAGATCCGAGTCTTACTATCGAACAAACTCACATTTGAAATAAGAAAGAGAAGACTTCTTCCATTTATATCTAGTTGTGTTGAGGTTGTAACACCATTTGATGTTTGGTTGCCTAAGATTTATTGGCCCAAACCTTTTATTACTATTGTATATATCATAAAAAAAATTCTCTTCTATTCTCAATAAAATGTAACCTGTGGCGATACAATAAAAATGATCCATAAGTTGTGTGACATCTCTGGATTTTCGAAAACTTAATCTAATGTGTGACGTCCAAATTAAAACCCTCACCTAAGTGAGAACCCCAATTTAAACATCAAACACTAGGCTAAGAAAGAGAAAATCAGAGGAAGTCAAAAGAAAATAATCAGTAGCACATGCACATGCACATGAACAATAAACAAACCACAACACATGTTCACCATTAAGCATATAATTACAACATAAATTGTTACAACATGTAATATTACATATTGAACAATAAACTTAATATATACATGTACTACCACTAAACAACTGGATCTTAAGACAACAGGTCCATCTGTACATCAGCTCGCCACACAACTCTCAACTATCTCGGATCTTCAAGATCATATGTCCACAACCTAAACAAAAGATTATATGGGGTACACATCAACACAATATTCAAGAATATTGTACTGAGTACACCTATGTGTCTTTTATATACCTCTCATCATATCTTGGCAATAAGATAAAACTAATATTTGGAAGTTATAAAGAAATATAAAAAAAACATATACTTACACAAATATGTTCATTAACAAAAGAGAACACATATTTTAAGCACATTTTCCATTATATATCCATGCATTGACCGCCGAAGGTTTTGATGCATTCTCTTGACTCTCAAGGAGCTCAAGATTAAGGCCTTTATGATCGATTACCAAAGAGTTAGATCATATGTATAATGTGACCGACTACCACAGAGTTAGGTTACTTCAAAGCACTGCACTACCAAAGAGTTTAGTGCTTTTATATAATGGAACACATATATTATGTTTCATGTGATTATAGCCATAAGTATGGAAAATCAAGCAACATATCATGCAAGAATAATCATTTCATCTAATATCATATGCCTAGTATTTCTACTACATATATAACACAAGCATATTGAATAATGATCCAAGAAAGAGGTAATGGCATACCTTGATCAAGATATCCTAATCACATATACTCCTGATGTCAACTATATCCTTGGTCAACCCTGATTAAGACAAGACCACATACTATCATCAAATTCTCATCATCTTAACCTTAGTTGTGTTCATCAGGGTTTGTTTAGTTCATTAGGATGTGTGCATCATTACTTGCATTTTTGTCTTAAAATTATCTTGCTGATGTCATTTTCCAGATTATGGTTCATTATCTGAACATTAGTTTACATATCCTTTTTGTGCACATATTAACCCTAGTTTATATACATTATTCAAATTAGGGTTACAACCCATGTATTAAGGATCATCTTCATATAACATGAATTCTATGCATCTAACTGATATCAAAGTTCTACATTAGCTTCCGGTTACTAATATTAGGGTATTCTGTAAATTTCATCATTTATTGAGCATGTATGTATTTATTGCATTTTATTTAGGGTTAAAAGCCCTGATTAGTCATATGGAGAAAATTACATGATTTCGTGCATCAACATCATAATCACTGACCTTAGATGCATTTTAAACATGATTATGGATTCACTGACATTTTATCGGAATTTTATACCATCATTTGATATATATCATCCATAAAACAAGTATCTTACATCTTACATGATATTGCTGACATTAATGCATCAAAAGCCTGATATTAGACTTTAATGTTGTTCTACACATTTGTATGAGAATTTTGATACCTTATTTATATTTTTCTGATAAGCAGCATATTTTCTAAGGTTTATCTAAGATCTGGGATTTTCTGAAGAATATTACCCTTAGGCCAATCGCCCCCCGCCACGTGTCCTACAGGGTTGCGACTCCTCTTGTTATGCTTGGTTCCGGTTCTGTGGATAGCTCCCGGGTTGGCTAGGCCGGCCGGTTCTTGACTTAGACCCGGTCCGCTGTCCCTGGTCTCTTCTTTCTCAAATCACGTTTGATGTGATTCTGTCTGTGCTCGACCTGGTTCGTCTTCGGGTGTTGCCGTCGCCGCCGATTCTCCTCTCCGGCGTCAGAACCTGGACAGAAGATCCTCGTTTTCCTATCCCCTAGATCACACCGCCGCTGTAGGTTAGGTTTTCGGCGTGCAACCATGCATCGCCAGCGCCGGCGTGGCTCAACAACGAGCACCGACAATCGTTGAGGGTAGGGCTCGAAAGAGATCCTCTTCGCCTATGAATCCTTCCTCCCCTGCGACTTGTAACTTCTTTATTCTGTAACTTCCGCCGCTTATTGGAGTCAGAACTCTGACGAGGACTCGGTTGCTGCATGCACACAGCCGCCGCCGCGAGCCAGAACCCCGGCATGGCAGCGTTCGCCGCTGCTGCTCTATGGAGACGTCGTCGCACGGCTATCATCTGATCCTTCCTCGTGTCACTGGCCTAGTTCCTTACATCCTACATTGCTTATCCATCCCAGCGTGCGGTGCCACTGGTCTTTTCCCCCGACTTCGTGCTCTTCCCTTCATGGCAGCGCCTCCATCCAGGCCATCGCCAGCGCTACTGTGGCAGGGCAGAGGAGAGGACTTTCCTCCAACCACTCCTCGATCTACTTCTAGGTCGAAGCTGCTATCCTCCAACCACTCCTCGATCTACTTCTAGGTCGAAGCTGCTACCACGGTGCTGAGGTTGTGTGGGAGGTTAGGCCTCCCCACTCTCTACTCTACTTCTTCTATTTCACGGGTTGAAGTGTTTGCCTTCAGATGGCCTGGGACCCTGTTCGGGTTCTACCTATCCCCACGATTGTAGATCGTGCTGACATGGGGTGCAACTTCACATAACCTCCCCACGTCTCCAAATCGGTTGGAGTCTATCCACATCAGCAATCCGCTGCAAAACTTGGACTAAGGCCATATGACCCATTAAAAGCCTTGGACTTAGGCTAATAAACATACTACTTTGTCCTATCATGTAATTCGATCCATCAAATTTTAACCATAGCTTCCTCGCAACTCTAGCTACCTTGTACACGAATTTAGTATCAAAATTCTATTGTTTGACCACCCACTTAAATACCTCAAAGGACATTAAAGATAGGGGTCTTAAACATGATATAAGCATCAATCACCATCCAAGTCTTGCACTTGTAACTCTCAAGATAACTCAACATTCATAAATTCACTTATGTCATTGGACATTTACGGATTCCAAAAGTCCACTCCATCACACCCTACACACCTTAAGAGAAATTTCGTCCTCGAAATTAAGCCAAAAACCACTTTGTCACATCATATACATCTTAAAAGAAATTTTGTCCTCAAAATTAATCCATCCTCTTACTTCAAGGAAAAATCAAAAAGTCTTCATCCATATGTAGGACATCCACTCTATGTGCAACATATCCAAAAACAAAACTCCATAACCATATCCAAACCACTATTAAGGAGGTTTCTAAAAGCATCTAGGGTGAACCACCCACCTCATAAAAGGTTCAAACAACGACTTATAAATTATGATTATGTCAGGACATATCACATATGTAAGGGTGCATCCTCATCTTTACCCATGCATTTAAGTTCCCACATCATATTACCATGTTCTAAAGGAATTAACTAAAGTTATCCCATTATATTAAGGTGTCATCAACATTTTATAGAGCTAATTGTTAGAACATGTTCAACATTAACATATGCCTTTTGGAAAGGAGTTAACTAAAGTTAACCCACTTTATCCATCTAGATCATATCAAGGTGTCATAACCGTTATGTTGAGATAACTTTCAAACTATATTTTTCATCTTTATTAAGCACTAAGATTAACACCTCATGTAATATGTTTCATTCATATGATCCTATTTCATTGTTCATAATAAATTGTAACATTTACTAGTGATTTCATCACAAGATTAGCCAACACTATCACATTATCATCATTATTCATGTATATGGTTAAACATTTATACATTGATAACTATTAAACAATCTCTAGGTTTATATCGTATCATGTCTATATGCACATCTCAAATCTCGAGATTAGATCACATTCCTACATATATTATATCATGGCTGTGCTAAACAAACTTATATGAGTGGCTTGTCAAACATAAATCAAGACTTCATCTAGTCCAATTGAGGTTCTCCTGACCCATAGCATGAGGATAGTGTCATGCTCAATCTCTATGAGCCTTCTCAAATCTAGGAGTATCTCATATGCATATACTTTATCTTTCCTCTCTTAGTCTAGGGTTCTCAGATTACCTCATTAGTACTAGTGATAGCTTTACAAGCTCTAGCCACATAAGAACAAACCAAACCACGATATGATATTATCTTTTCATAGATCTCTAACCATGAAACATGCTTACCCAAAACTATCTCCATATATAAGCAACCACTAGATTCCTACACGGACCACCAACTCGAGCATGAGGCTTCATAGAAACTAAAACACTTACCTCCTCCAGGTCTTGGGACTCTCTCTCCCTCACCCAGATGGTAGGTACTCATATTCTTATTCGCATATGCATACATAACCAACCTCTCTCTGACTCAAGGGTTTGATCCTCCCAAGGACATCTCGGGTTCAACGAGACTACAAGAATCATGCACAAAGCAACTCAACTCAATCACTCAGGATTGTTCTAGTTTAGGACATATCATATCACATATTTCTCATCATTCTCATATCTTGCAGTTTAGGTTCTCTAACCTTCTCCCTCTAGGTCTCACTCTCTCTGGAGTTAACCCTAAAATTGGTCCTAACACTAGAGGTCCTCCTTTGTAAAAGAGATTGATGCCTTTGCTGACTCACATCCTTGTCTTAACTTAGCTTATCTTAACTTAGAAAAACACACTTACTTGCATCATCAAAACTTATCTCAAATCCTCAAAACTAAACTTTCCTCAAAGACAAACTTTTATCATCATCAATCAACTTATATTATCTATGTAAGACTTAAACCATATCATCAAAACTTATTTCATCTATTCCATCTATCATATATTCCAACAAGGCTCTAGACATCTAATCTAGAACTACTCTCTCTTCTAGACTGATGTCATTCACTTTCACTTAGGTTGCATTACCACCTCCTACTTTTACATGTGGGGGGGACACATTTTTGTAATACTTACATATATAATAAAATATCATATAGTCTTTCTCTGATAAAACATGTGTCAGAGAAAACTATCAAGGTTCGATCCTATTGGAATTAAAAACCAAATCTAAAAAATAAGTACCCCACACATAGTAGAGAGTACAGTGCCATGAAAACTAGTGAAAATGGTGAAAACATGGTGTAGACTAGTGTAGCTACTCTAGACAACGAGCATCATATGTCTAGGGTTCCTCTTTCCTTGATGTACGTCATTTCCAAATAATGCAAGATCTTGTACCACTAGACTATAAGGAAAGAACGAAATCTAAAGACTTGCTATACAACAAGCACTAGTCTAGACCTAGTTCTCAGACATCTAGGTGCTAACCTAGAGGCTAGGACAGATCTTGTCTCTAAAATAGAACTAATCTAACCCTAAGGATTTATTTTAAGTTCAAGGTTCTTTAGTTTGAGTTGCATAATGACCAAATATCATTCTTTGCTATTGTTCATGCTCTGATACCACCTGTGACGTCCCCAAATTTTCTAAAACTTAATCTGTCGTGTGATGTCCAAATTGCAACCCTCGCCTCAACGAGAACCCTAATTTAAACATCACACACTAGGCTCAGAAAGAGAAAATCAGAGGAAGTCAGAAGGAAACAATCAACATCACATGCACATGAACAATAAACAAACCACAACACATCTTCACCATTCAACATATAATTACAATATGAATTATTACAACATTTAATATTACATATTGAACAACAAACTTAACATATACATGTACTACCACTAAACAATAGGATCTTAAGACAATAGGTCCACCTGTACATCAGCTTGCCACACAACTCTCAACTATCATGGATCTTCAAGATCATATGTCCACAAACTAAACAAAAGACTA
The DNA here is from genome assembly GCA_963693085.1 of Alisma plantago-aquatica. Taxonomy (NCBI): domain Eukaryota; kingdom Viridiplantae; phylum Streptophyta; class Magnoliopsida; order Alismatales; family Alismataceae; genus Alisma; species Alisma plantago-aquatica. The sequence goes on along the minus strand of OY856412.1, from coordinate 287,778,022 downwards.
CATGTGGTACACGTCAGCACAATATTCAAGAATATTATACTGAGTACACCTACGTGTCATCTATATACCTCTCATCATATCTTGGCAATAATATAAAACTAATACTTGGCAGTTGTAAAGAAATATAAGAAAAATCATATACTTGCACAAAGATGTTCATTATAAAAAGATAACACATATTTTAAGCACGTTTTCCATTATATATCCATGCATTGACCATCGAAGGTTTTGATGCATTCTCTTGACTCTCAAGGAGCTCAAGATTAAGGCCTTTATGATCGACTACCAAAGAGTTGGATCATATGTATAATGTGACCGACTACCAAAGAGTTAGGTCACTTTCAAGCATTGTACTACTAAAGAGTTTAGTGCGTTCATATAATGGAACATATATATTATGTTTCATGTGATCATAGCCATAAGTATGGAAAATCAAGCAATATATCATGCAAGAACAATAATTTCATCTAATATCATATGCCAAGTATTTCAGCTACACATATAACACAAGCATATTGTATAATAAGCCAAGAAAGAGGTAATGGCGTACCTTGATCTAGATATCCTAATCACATATACTTCTGATGTCAACTAGATCCTAGCTCAACCCTGATCAAGACAAGACAACATACTATCATTAGATTCTCATCATGTTAACCTTAGTCATGTTCATTAGGGTTTTCTAAGTTCATTAGTATGTGTCCATCATTACTTACATTCTTGTCTTAAAATTATCTTAGTGATGTCATTTTCTATATTATGGTTCATTATCCGAACATTAGCTTCCATATCCTTTTTGTGCACATATTAACCCTGATTTATATATATTATTCAAATTAGGGTTACAACCCATGTATTAAGGGTCATCTTCCTATAACATGAATCATATGCATCTAATTGATATCAAAGTTCTACATTAGCTTCCGGTTACTGATATTAGGGTGTTCTACAAATTTCATCATTTATTGAGCATGTATGTATTTATTGCATTTTATTTAGGGTTAAAAGCCTAAATTAGCCATATGGAGCAAATTACATGATTTCGTGCATAAACATCATAGTCACTGACCTTAGATGCATTTTAAACATGATTAATGATTCACTAATATTTTATCACAATTTTATACCACCATTTAATATTTATCATTCGTAAAATAAGTGTCTAACATATTACATGATATTGCTAACATTAGTGCATCAAAAGCCTAATATTATTCTTTAGTTCTTTTCTACACAATTTTATGATAATTTTGATACCTTATTTGCATTTTTCTGATAAGCGGGCTCTTTTCTATGATTTATCTAAGATCTGAGATTTTCTAAAGAATATTACCTTTCAGTCTAATCTCCCCCCACCACGTGTCCTCTAGGGTTGCTGTGATGGAGTGGACTTTTAGAATCCTTAAATGTCAAGGACATAAGTGAATTCTTGCATGTTGAGTTATTTTTGGAGTTCCAAGTGTTTTATCAAAGTTTGGATGGCAAATGACAAGTATATTATGATTAAGTTTCTTATCTTTATGCCTTTTTGAAGTACATAGTTGGATGATAAAATAGTTGAGTTTTGTCACCAAATTTGATTGTAAGGTATCTTTAGAGGTAGTAACGCTATGGTTAAATTTTGGTGACATTTGGATGTTCCTAGAGGAAGTTATGAGAGTTTGAAATTTGGGAAATAATATGCTTTATTGGTGTTTGATTAGTCTAAGTTACTGATTAAATAGGTGTCATGAACCCTTGGCTTCCATGCGATCCTATCTCTAGCCGTGGATCCCAGATCCAATGGTTACTTTCCCAACGGTTAAGTGAGCCTTAAATTCGGTCCTTTAATGGGCATTTCATAACTGTTGGATGTAGATCGGACGACCCTGAGATCACCTCCAAGCTCCGGATCTGGAGGAGTCATGGGAGCAGAGTGGCGTGCGAGAATCCACACCACCACGATCTCCAGATGTGCATCTAAAAGAGGAAGCAACTGAGCAGTTATCTTTGCCTTGTCGAGAAGAATAGACCGACCCCTTACAATAGTCTTCCCATGACCAGTGCTGGGAGCATCACCTTATCCCCTATCCCGCCTCTCCACCAAAACGTACAGGCCGTAGAAAGGAATAGGATAAAGAATGTAACAGAGGCAGAAGGAGTTCAAAGGAGAAGAAATAAGGGGACGGTAGAGCTCAGGGTTGGTGGAGTTTGACCACAGTCTCATTGTAGGCTTCTGTGAGGTTATCATGATTGACGAGCTCCTCATGGCCAGAGTTGGAGGTAGGGTTTGGGGGAGTGTGATGATCACTTATCTCCAGAATTGGGGCACACATTGAGTTGTGTATTCTCTTGCAGAGCTCGTAGAAGTGATTTTGAAGCCTGAGAGCCTTCCCAAGTCAAACGCCCTTCACCCATCTCCTTGCTCTACCGCGACGGCGCCCTTGACGGCAGGCTCGTGGATGTAGATCCTTGGAGCTGCGGACAAGAAAGTGAGGAGCCGAGGAGGTCTGCAAGATCTCAACAAAGCTGGGGGATCTATTGTCTCTCTATAAGGAGCCACTGATCTACCTTGTTTCTTCACCGGATGAGGACCGTGCAGCGGTGTCTCCACAGGACATAGGCGGGCTCACGCTCGCATAGCGGACTCGCGAGGATGAAAAACGGAGCGGGCTGAGCCGACTGACCCACAGGAAGAACCAGTCGACCCAACACAACTTAAGACCCAGACCGGGTCCCAGCGGGAAGAAAAGGAGCAACGCCTCTGCCACATGTTGCCTTCGGATCGGCTGATTGAGGTAATATCTCAGAAAATGTCTAGATCTTCAATAATTCGTAGAAATTAGCCTGCTTATCAGAAAAATACAAATAAGGTATCAAAATTCTCAAAAAAATTAGTAGAACAATATGGAACTATAATATTAGGCTTTTGAAGCATTAATCCTAGCGATATCATGTAAGTTGTGAAATGCTCATTTGATGAGTCATAAATATCAAATGATGGCCTAAAATCATGATTAAATGTTAGTAAATCCATAATCATGCTTATAATCCAGTGGATGTCAGGAATTATGATGTTGATATATGAAATCCTGTAATTTTCTCTATAAGGATAGTTAGGGCTAATAGCCCTGAATAAAATCCAATAAATACATGCATGCTCAATAAATGATGAAATTCACATAAAACTCTTACATCAGTAATAGGAAAATAATATGTAAACCTAAGATCATTTTTATGCACAAAATTCATGTTATTTGAAGAGCACCCTTAATACATGAGATGTAACCCTAATAAGGTTAATGAAAGTGACATAATGTTAAATATGTTCACATAATATGTGACACATGAGTATATCCAGTTGATGAACTATAATCTGGAATATGATATGAGTAAGATAAATCTAAGATAAGAATTCAAGTAATGGTGCACATATCATAATGAGTAAGAAAACCCTAAAATGGAAATCACTAGGGTTAAGATGATGAGAACCTGATGGTGATATGTGATCTTGTCTTAATCAGGTTTGATAAGGATATATATGACATCAGGAATATTATGGTTAGGTTATCTCTTTGGAAGGTACGCTATTACCTCTTACTTGGCTTATTATAGAATATGTTTGTGTTATATGTGTAGTAAAATACTTGGCATATGATATTTGATGAAATGATTGTTCTTGTATGATATGTTGTATGATTTTCCATACTTATTGTTATAAAGACATGAAACATAATATATTTGTTCCATTATATCCAAGCACTTCAACTCTTTGGTAATAAAGTGTTGGAAAAGAAGTACTTCAACTCTTTGGTAGTAAAGTACTCGGAAGTGATCCAACTCTTTGGTAGTAGATCACATTGTGAAATGATCCAACTCTTTGGTAGTAGATCATAAAGGCTTCGATGCATTCAACTCTTAGGTAGTAAATGCATGGATGATATAATGGAAAATATGCCTAAAAGACATGTGTTCTCTTTTGTTAATAAACATTCTTGTTCAAGTACACTTTTCTTATATTTCTTTATAACTACCAAGTATTAGTTTTATCTTATTGCCAAGATATGATGAGAGGTATATAAAAGACACATAGGCATACTCAGTACAATATTATTGAATATTGTGCTGACGTGTACCGCATGTAATCTTTTGTTTAGGTTGTGGTTATGCTCTTGAAGATCCAAGATAGTTGAGAGTTGTATGGCGAGCTGATGTACAGGTGGACCTGTTGTCTTAAGATCCTATAGTTTAGTGGTAGTAAATGTATATGTATAGTTTGTTGTTCAATACGTAATATCAAATGTTGTAACAATTCATGTTGTAATTATATGTTGAATGGTGAACATGTGTGTATGGTTTTATTATTGTTCATGTACATGTGCTACTGATTGTTTCCTTTTGACTTCCTCTGATTTTCTTCTTCTTAGCCTAGTGAGTGGTGTTTAAATTGGGATTCTCACTGAGGTGAGGTTTCAATTTGGACGCCACACATCAGATTAAGTTTTAGAAAATCCGGGGACATCACAGGTGGTATCAGAGCATGAACAATAGAAAAGCCTGACATTTTCTCATTATACAACTCAAAACCAAAGAACCTTGAACGTAATAATCTTTTAGGGTTAGATTAGACATCTTTTAGAGACTAGATCTGACCTACCCTCTAGGTTAGCACCTAGATGTCAGAAAACTAGGTCTATACTGGTGCTTGTTGAGTAGCAAGTCCTTAGATGTCATTCTTTCCTTGTAGTGCAGCGGTATGGGACGTTGCACTATTTGGAAATGACGTGCATTAAGGGAAGAGAAACCCTAGACATATTGTGCACATTGTCTAGAGTAGCTACACTAGTCTACCCCCTATTCTCACCCTTTTCACTAGTTTTCATGACACTGTACTCTCTACTATGTGTGGGACACTCATTTTCTGGATTTGGTTTTTGATTCCAATCGGATCGAACCTTGATAGTTTTCTCTGACGCTTGTTTTATCAGAGAAAAACTATATAATATTTTATTATGTATATGTATTACAAAAATGTGTCCCCACACAAGTGTGAGTAGGAGGTGATCATGCAACCTAAGTGAAAGTGATGACATCAATCTAGAAGAGAGAGTAGTTCTAGATTAGATGTCTAGAGCCTTGTTGGAATATGTGATAGATAGAATAGATGAAATAAATTTTGATGATATGATGTAAGCCTTATATAGATGACATAAGATGGTTATGATGATCTATGTTTGTCTTCGAGGACTTAAGTTGAGTTTTGAGATTTTGTGATAAGTTTTGATGATGAAAGTAAATAGGCTTTTATGAGATAAGATATGTTAAGTTAAGACAAGGTTGTGAGTCAGCAAGAGCCTCAATCTCTTTTATGAAGGAGGACCTCTAGTGTTGGGACCAGTTATAGGGTTAACTCCAGAGAGAGTGAGACCCAAAAGGAGAAGGTTAGAGAACCTAGACTCCAAGACATGAGAATTTTGAGATATGTGATATGGTACGTCCTAAACTAGACTACTCCTAAGTATACAAGTTGAGTTGCTCTATGCATGATTCCTATAGTCATGTTGAACCTTAGATGTCCTTGGGAGGACCAAACCCTAGAGATAGAGAGAGGCTGGATCTATGTGTATGCAAATATGAATATGAGTGTCTGCCATCTGGGTGAGGGAGAGAGCCCAAGACCCTGGAGGATGCAACTATGTTAGTTTATGTGAAGCATCATGCTCGGGTTGGTGGTTTCCCACATAGGAATCTAGTGGTGTATATAAGAGAGCTTTGGGTAAGATGTTTCATGGGTAGAAGGCCTATGAAGAGAATCACATAGCATGTTTTGGTTTGTGCTTATATGGCTAGATCTTGTAAGGCTATCTCTAGTGCCAATGAGGTATACTTGAGAATCCTAGACCAAAAGGGAAGATATAGTTTGTACATATGAGATACTCATAGAGTTGAGTTAGCTCAGAGAGACTGAGCATGACACTATCCTCATGATAAGGGTTTGGACCTCAATTGGACTAGATAAAACTTTGATATGTGTTTGATTAGCCACTCACATAAGTTTGTTTAGTACAACCACAATATAACATAGATAAGAATGTGATCTAATCTTGAGATGTGATAAATAGACATGATATGATGTAAATCTTGAGATGGTTTAATTGATATTAATGCATAAATGGTTAACCATATACATGAATAATGACGATGATGTGCAATTGATTATGAGTAATGAAATAAGATCATATAAAGGAATCATGTTACCTGAGGTGTTAATCTTAGTGCTTAATAAAGATGAAAAAAAATATAGTCTAACAATTAGCACAATATAATGGAAATGACACCTTGATATGATCTAGATGGATAAAGCGAGTTAATTATAGTTAACTCCCTCCTAAAAGGCATATGTTAATGATGAACATGTTCTAATAATGAGCTAAATAAAATGTTGATGACACCTTGATATAATGGGTTAACTTTAGTTAATTCCTTTAGAACATGGTAATATGATGGGGGAACCCTAATGCATGGGAAAAGATAAGGATGCAACCCTAACATATGAAATATGTCATGACATAACACAAGTTTCTAAACCTTTTTGAAGGGGTGTTTCATCTTAGATGATCATAATACCTCCTGGAAAGATGTGGACTTTGTTGTAGAGACTTTTTTTTCATGGTAGTGTTACACCTAGAGTGGTGCCTTAGAGATGGATGAAGTACCTTTAAGTGAGAGGATATCTTAATTTTGAGGACGAAATTTCTTTTAAGATGTATATGATGTGACAAAGTGGTTTTGCCTTAATTTCGAGTACAAAATTTCTTTTAAGGTGTGTAGGATGTGATGGAGTGGACTTTTAGAATCCTTAAATATCAAGGACATAAGTGAATTCTTGCATGTTGAGTCATTTTGGGAGTTCCAAGTGTTTTGTCAAAGTTTAGATGGAAAATGATAAGTATATTATGAGTAAGTTTCTTAACTTTATGCCTTTTTGAAGTACATAGTTGGATGATCAAATAGTTGAGTTTTATCACCAAATTTGAGTGTAAGGTATCTTTAGAGGTAGTAACGCTATGGTTAAATTTTGGTGGCATTTGGATGTTCCTAGAGGAAGTTATGAGAGTTTTAAATTTGGGAAATAATATGCTTTATTGGTGTTTGATTAGTCTAAGTTACTGATTAAATAGTTGTCACGCACCCTTGGCTTCCATGCGATCCTATCTCTAGCCGTGGATCCCAAATCCAATAGTTACTTTCCCAACGCTTAAGTGAGCCTCGAATTCGGTCCTTTAATGGGCCTTTCATAACTGTTGGATGTAGATCGGATGACCCTGAGATCACCTCCAAGCTCCGGATCTGGAGGAGTCATGGGAGCAGAGTGGCGTGCGAGAATCCACGCCACCAAGATCTCCAAATGTGCATCTAAAAGAGGAAGCAATTGAGCAGTTATCTTTTCCTTGTCGAGAAGAATAGACTGACCCCTTACAATAGTTTTCCCATGACCAGTGCTGGGAGCATCACCTTATCCCCTATCCCGCCTCTCCAACGAAACGTATAGGCCATAGAAAGGAATATGATAAAGAATGTAGTAGAGGCAGAAGGAGTTCAAAGGAGAAGAAAGAAGGGGATGATAGATCTCAGGGTTGGTGGAGTTTGACCACAGTCTCATCGTAGGCTTCTATGAGGTTGTCATGGCTGACGAGCTCCTCACGGCCAGAGTTGGAGGTAGGGTTTGGGGGAGTTTGATGATCACTTATCTCCAGAATTGGGGGACACATTGAGTTGCGTATTCTCTTACAGATCTCGTAGAAGTGATTTCGAAGCCTGAGAGCCTTCCCAAGTCAAACGCCCTTCACCCATCTCCTGGCTCTGCCGCGACGGCGCCCTTGACGGCAGGCTCGTGGATGTAGATCCCTGGAGCTACAGACTAGAAAGTGAGGAGCCGAGGAGGTCTGCAAGATCTCAACGAAGCTGGGGATCTATTGTCTCTCTATAAGGAGCCACTGATCTGCCTTGTTTCCGCACCGGCTGAGGACCGTGCGGCGGCGTCTCCGCAGGACAGAGGTGGGCTCACGCTCACATCACAGACTCACAAGGATGAAAAAGGGAGCTGGCTGAGTCGACTGACCCACAGGCAGAACCAGTCAACCCAACACAACTCAGGACCCAGACCGGGTCCCAGTGGGAAGAAAAGGAGCAACACCTCTGCCACATGTCACCTCCAGATCGACTGATTGAGGTAATATCTCAGAAAATGTCCAGATCTTCAATAATTCATAGAAATTAGCCCGCTTATAAGAAAAATACAAATAAGGTATCGAAATTCTCAAAAAAATTAGTAAAACAATATGGAACTATAATATCAGGCTTTTGAAGCATTAATCTTAGTGATATCATGTAAGTTTTGAAATGCTAATTTGATGAGTCATAAATATCAAATGGTGGCCTAAAATCATGATAAAATGTTAGTAAATCCATAATCATGCTTATAATCCAGTGGATGTCAGTAATTATGATTTTGATATACGAAATCATGTATTTTGCTCTATAAGGCTAGTTAGGGCTAATAGCCCTGAATAAAATCCAATAAATACATGCATGCTCAATAATTGATGAAATTCACATAAAACTCTTATATCAGTAATAGGAAAATAATATGTAAACCTGAGATCATTTTTATGCACAAAATTCATGTGATATGAAGAGCACCCTTAATACCTGAGATGTAACCCTAATAAGGTTAATGAAAGTGACATCATGTTAAATATGTTCACATAATATGTGACACATGAGTATATCCAGTTGATGAACTATAATCTAGAATATGATATCAGTAAGATAAATCTGAGATAAGAATGCAAGTAATGGTGCACATATCCTAATGAGTAAGCAAACCCTAAAATGGACATCACTAGGGTTAAGATGATGAGAACCTGATGGTGATATGTGATCTTGTCTTAATCAGGGTTGACATGGATATATATGACATTAGGAATATGATGGTTAGGTTACCTCTTTGGAAGGTACGCTATTACCTCTTACTTGGCTTATTATACAATATGCTTGTGTTATATGTGTAGTAAAATACTTGGCATATGATATTGGATGAAATGATTGTTCTTGTATGATATGTTGTATGATTTTCCATACTTATTGCTATGAACACATGAAACATAATATATCTGTTCCATTATATCCAAGCACTTCAACTCTTTGGTAGTAAAGTGCTGGAAAAGAAGTACTTCAACTCTTTGGTAGAAAGTACTCGGAAGTGATCCAACTCTTTGGTAGTAGATCACATTGTGAAATGATCCAACTCTTTGGTAGTAGATCATAAAGGCCTCAATGCATTCGACTCTGAGGTAGTAAATGCATGGATGATATAATGGAATATATGCCTTAAAGACATGTGTTCTCTTTTGTTAATAAACATTCTTATTCAAGTACGCTTTTCTTATATTTCTTTATAACTTCCAAGTATTAGTTTTATCTTATTGCCAAGATATGATGAGAGGTATATAAAAGACACGTAGGCGTACTCAGTACAATATTCTTGAATATTGTGCTGACGTGTACCGCATGTAATCTTTTGTTTAGGTTGTGGTTATGCTCTTGAAGATCCAAGATAGTTAAGAGTTGTATGGCTAGCTGATGTACAGGTGGACCTATTGTCTTAAGATCCTGTAGTTTAGTGGTAGTACATGTATATGTATAGTTTTCTGTTCAATATGTAATATCAAATGTTGTAACAATTCATGTTGTAATTATATGTTGAATGGTGAACATGTGTGTATGGTTTTATTATTGTTCATGTACGTGTGCTACTGATTTTTTTCTTTTGACTTCCTCTGATTTTTTTCTTCTTAGCCTAGTGTGTGGTGTTTAAATTGGGATTCTCGTTGAGGTGAGGTTTCAATTTGGATGTCACACATCAGATTAAGTTTTAGAAAATCCGGGGACGTCACAGTTGCGACTCCTCTTGTTGTGCTTAAACCTAGGCTAATAAACATACTAGCTTTATCCTATCATGTAATTCGATCCATCAAATTTTAACTATAGCTTCCATGCAATTCTAGCTACCTTGTACACAAATTTGGTGTCAAAATTATATTATATGACCACCCACTTAAATACCTCAAAGGACATTAATGATAGGGGTCTTAAACATGATATATGTATCAATCTCCATCCAAACCTTACACTTATAACTCTCAAGATAACTCAACATTTATGAATTCACTTATGTCATTGGACATTTACGGATTCCAAAAGTCCACTCCATCACATCCTAAACACCTTAAGAGAAATTTTGTCCTCAAATTTAAGCCAAAAACTACTTTGTCACAAGTTGGGTGTCTTAGTCCACCCTATATTGGGTTCATGTCCCATCAACACCATTCAACGATATCTCATTCAAATGGATGATGGAATTCATGATTCTATATATTTCACATCATAGAGCATGAAGTTCTATTAGTTGTGTCAATGCAATATCTTCACGTGATGGTCATCCTCAAGTTTCTTAGACAAAATGAAAGAAGAACATAGAGAAAGCACAATTGATAATAACAAACATGCAACTTTATAAGAAATAGACGATATTGTATTGGGATTTCTTTTAATACAACCTTTTGTGGAACTAGATACAAAAAGTATATTATTTAAAGACTTCAACCCTTACAAAACACAATTAAGTATACAAAAATATTTCTATCTTGATTTATGAAGGAATTTCATGGGAAAATGTGTAGATGTGATGTTGATATAAATCAACTGTTGCAACATCTGCACATTTATAAACAAAATTAGTAATTGTACTTCATCGATAAATTTGAGTCATAATTTCATAAGGAGTGGTTTTAACAAAAGTTAAGAATCTATAGATATACACCAAAGCGTCTATTTTCCACCACACCTATGTTGAATGTGTAATCCTAGGATTAATGTGCCCTAATCCATATTTCTATAGTGTATCCTTGCACTTGTTTGATGATAAGCTACCCTGTATTATATAGATACTTGATGTGCAAATTTTACATAAAACATGAAAGAAAATGTTAGTATGAAAAACATAATTAAATTTTGAGATAATGAGATAGATTCTTAAACCTAGTTACAGACACCTTTTGATGTGGTAGAGAGTTGGTTCTATAAGTTTTAGATGTTTTAAAGAAGCTTGATCTCGATTTATATCAATTTCAAACATGATGGAGTAGATGGTAATCCATTATTGGTGGCTTTGGCTAGATTATGGTGTCAACCAATGACCTGGATGCTTGGTGTGCACCTTGGTCTAAGTTAATATCCATATAGATCATTTGCTTTTAATTAATGGCACACATATTCTAGAAACCCTTCTATTGGAGATTGATATAAAGGAGTACCTCTTACTAGTCCTTTTCGGCCAGCATCAATAGTTCCTTTTGGGAAAGTATCAGTCATATCATTATCCTTTGGATCCAAATTAACATACTCCAAAGGTAGCTGGTCATCCATCTAGATATCGGAACAAAAATGGGGAGGTATTAATCCTCACCATCCTCTTAAGAATTCATTGCTCCAAAAATGATAATCATCCCTCTTCAAAATGTAGTGTTTCAAGGTCATGTTCCTTATGATGGTCATTATGTTGTATTTCCTAGATTTGGTAGCCCATATGTATGGGAGAGGCTTGTTTTGGTGTTCTTTTTTCATAACCCACTTGTCTCTAGCCAACTTCGGATGCAACTTCTTCACCAAGGTTCTTTTCATGTTCCAATCAGATTCGAGTTCTCACACACAATTATATAATGACAAGATAATACTATTCAACATGAATATGTTAGTGGGAAGTATAAGGTGTTATCAGAACATCAAAATTACCATTTCTACAATGACTCTAAAGGCATTCAAGACCAAACTAGAACTACCAAGGGCCTATTTTTTTTTGAAAAAGATGGCAATGAGCAGGGACTTCAGTAGAAGGTTGTCTTGTATAAGTTAAAAAACACCAAACTACTAGAGGACATTCCACCGAGTTTGCCTGAAAAGCAAGTTAAAGAGTTTTTGATGACATGATAAAACAAGGTGGATCTTTCTATCCTTTGTTGATGTAAAGAACCCTTACATAAAGTACATCAAGTTGATTAAAAAAATAGAGACTCAAAATAAATATCCATGTGTCAATGATGGTCAGAGAGAGGGACCTATTTTAACAAAAGTTGATAGAACATAAAGAGATGATGAGGACAACTGGCATTCCTACCCATTATAATATTATAAATAATGTCTTGTTGGTTCTTTGTTTGGTGGTAATTCTAGTATTGAACCACCACTATTAAAGTCAAATCAACATGATGAATAAACAATGTCGTCAGTCATTAGCATATTAGAGTTCATATCTATAAAATATCATCATGTACCTTCACACATCCTTCTACTTTTGTTGTTCCTGGTTCTTCTAATGGTAATATAAAACTTGAGTGAAATACAAAGGGAAAAGTAAATAAAATACCATCTATAAATCTGCAATTGTTGGCTAGAGGAGAATAATCATTGGACCAGACAAGTGTTTATAAATTATTCTACTGACAATCCAAATTAAAATAGCATTTTGGATGAGAGAATGCCAGAGGAAGCCAGTTCTTCTCGTGATCATGGTAACAAACTAGGATCACATGACACATATAAGCCTAGAGAAGAATTGTATGCGTCATCATCATTAGATTTAGTTGATAATGCAGGGATGACTATGTAGAGAATTATTAACATAATTCACATATACTCCAATTAAGGAGATAAATTACCCTTCACAACTACACATTTTAGTTGGCCCCTAAAAGTAAACTTGGGTGTAAACTTCATGTTGTAAGTTTTGTGCAGGTATGCATACATTAAAACATTTTTACATCACACCTCTAAAGTGGGCAAATAAATTTCCACAAAAATAACAATAAGTGCATAAGTATAGAATTCAACATTTTATCACTATGTATCCTTTGGCAACAAGATTAATCGTAAGCTAATCCAGTTTCGTATACTAATAGTTCAAGAGAACACTACTCTAATAGATGTATTTAAAGCAAGGTGGAAGAGGAACATGGTCCCAAGTGTGCTTATTTTGAGGCCTCTCCGTCTTCTGTTGCCACCACCATGTAGGGTGAGACAACCTAGAACCAAATGAAAAATAGTCTACCATGATATTCATTAAATATAATAATTATCTTATAAATATGGTGTATTTTGGTGAGTTCCCTCCTAATCCTTGATCCATGACTTCCATATGTCCCAGTCTTATGGTAGCAGTGATATGAACCCTTCATCCACAAATGTAAGATTCCACCTACTTGCCCCTAATAACATGCTACAACTCAGCTACACCCTACTACTACCCCTCATCTATTGCTATACTAGTGAAGAACTAGAAAAATAATGAAGCAAAGAAAATGAAAGAAAGAGACATAATAGAGGGTTATCATTCAAAACTTTCAAACAATACAATGCAACCTCCTAGGCGACCAACTCCATACAATCTATTTTAACAATCTAATACCATGCCCATAGATATCGGTCTAGGCCACTAATACCACATGTCCATATAAGATGAAATACTGGTGAAAGATAATCAACTAGATTATTATATGAGTGAACTAGGGTTTGTGAAAGAATAATCCTAGGATGAACTCAAAGGCAACAAAACTCTAGATGGTTAATTCATCAATATGACAGACGTGATGGTAGCCACTACTAGCTAGATAATACCATATTGTTTAGATGTTGAATCCTAACAAGATAAATTACGATGCCAAACACCAATATTCCTCCTTAGGTGCCAATTGAAACATGGAAACATGTTTGAAAAAACTAGTAGTATCAACACAGGGGATGGTAATTTTTTGGTTTCCAAGCGGCTGCATCTACAAGGAACAAAACACTTAAACAAGCTAGATGACGAATAATTGAACAAATATATAGGACAAATTTGACTTGTTAAGAGAAATTCTTTCACACAAAATCCAACCCATGGTTATTTTAAATTTACATCAAACTAAAACAATCTCATCAAGATAACCTATACAAAAGAAGAAACAAAGCTTCAACTAATCTAGTCCAAGGAGCCACAACATTTTAGAGAAGGAGAACTATTCCTACTAAAATTTCCTTCTCTAGAATTATAAATATTTACAACATCCTCAAGTTGTTTTCAAAATACTTAGTATATTCTACTTAAAATTGATACCACTAAGACAAGTTTAGGATAGATTCTAATACAAACCACATTCTCAAAATTCAACTTTTATATTCTTACAAAAATAGTCATGCACCATGGTGGTATTTTTTTATCTTTAGTTCATTCCTAGAGATGCACAAAATTCCATTTTCAAAGGTAGAAATTAAGCTATATCTAGTAGCTCACTTCTTGCACCATGTAATCGGGTATTGGAAAAAGGTGTTTCTTATCTCGATGGTGTAGTTCAAAATTGAGCATTCTGTACATTAAATATGAGAAAATAAATTATCATGTACAACATCATCTAATATAAGAGTAGTTTTAATTAATAAGTATCCAACAAAAGGCAATTTGTTATTCTACTAACAACATATCTATTTACTCTTATGGGTATATTTTTTATCGTGAAAAACTAAATGAAAAATATTTTTTATGAATCCTAATAGTAGTTCAAAGCACCACATCTTCCATTTTCAGTGTGTAGCATAATGAGTAGTTTGCCTTAAAAATCCTAGTGATGATAGATTTGTAGAAGTACATGATTACAAAACAATATTAGTATAGAAATATCAGGCCATGATATATAGAAAAAGGGAAAGTATATGAAAAAAATAAGAGAAGTACATGTGCACAACTCGATGGTCTTTACAATGTAAAATGATAACTAGTTAAGGAGAAGAAATTATACTAGAAAACTATGTCATTATCATAATGTTAATAGGAATTGACCTCTGCAACTAAGAAAAACAATTAATTTATGACTACCACCTATATATAAACCCTAGATCCTTATATTTTTCTCAAAGGAACCATGGGATACTACATATATCATTGATAGATATCTATCATAACACATTAGATATATTCTAATAGAGAATAAGAATCTCACTCAGCATGAAGAGAAAGACAATTTTATTCCTCAAAGAAAACCCAGAACAAGCTTTGATTGTCATCATATAGATCAAAATACTGAATTTGTAAGATAGGAATATTAAGATATGATGTATACCATAGAAGGGTAAAACTGATTATCTTACAATCTAAAGACATATACCAATGATATGTGATATTTTTTTGTTTAAAAAGTGGCCATTCAATTCAACCTGTGGCCGGGGGTGAGCTAAGACCTCTTTAGATACAAATGAAGCATCTAACCAGTGATATGTGATAGTAAAAGGAAGTTATTATACTTTCCCTTTTAAATAATTTACCACAAGGTACATAATAATAAAGACATAATATAATACATTGTCTCGATCTATGGTATCACATGATAACATATACTTATAGGCCAACATGGTACACTATCAACTTTCATAAAACCAACACCAAACACAAGACACAAGACAAAAACATTTTGGCTTATCCACCACTCTCTAATTAATATATGAATACTTGGTTAATTAAATTTCCATATAGTGTAAGAACTTAAAACACCCACCCTATAAATTGTCGAGCTCATTTTAGTGCATGATAAATCATATAATTAAAATAAAAGATTTTAATCTTAACAACAAATCATGACCATGTTTTGATCTATAATTATGTATCTATCAGTTGAGATCTTGTGACATAATGGAATATGACCAAGAGAAAAGAAAGAAAGTGTTCATGTAGTGAAGATCCTACATATTTGACTATATATTTGTATCTGTATAGGGCATTATCTCTCAGATTATAATGAGGGAAATGGGGGAATCAAATTGATATATTTCTCAATTTGCACTACTATGAAAGAGGGGTACTACATCATTCATTTTAAGCATATGTCATTAGTTGACAATAGACGATTAAGTGGGCAATGCTAAAATTGAGGATGTACATCGTCAGTTGATGAAACCGACTATGTAAATCTATGTTCTTTGTGGAATTTTACAGTTAAACTAATGACATAAACACAATGTGCAATGAAAATGTGATATCCCTTGACTATTCCTGGTCAGTTTTTGAGAAAGAACTGATGACATATGTATCAAAAATGTTTCACTTGACCATTCCTTATCAGTTTTTAAATGATGAATAATCAATGACAAATATCATATTGTCAGTTTTATCATTGGATTAGTAGTTGAATTAAGTGCTACCCATCAATTTACAAGAAAAAGCTGATGCATTAAATATATCTAGTCAATTATTACAAACTAACTGATTTCATATTCTGTAGCTTTCATAAATGTGTGAAAATGAAGTGATATCCCATTGGTTTTCTTACAAGTAACCAACAAGGAATGTATGTGCAGTTGGTTATTATGAAATAACTGACGATAAATGTCTATATTTTTTTATATAGCAGGTCTATAGACCTTATGTCCGGCTGCTAGCATGTCTACTGCATGCAGTTCTATAGAACTGAATAGTTCTAAAGAAGTGTAGGCCTCTGCATGCATTACATATTAACATGTCAAAAAACCTATATATATTTATATATATATTTATATCGATATATATATATATATGTAATAAAATGCATATATATATATATACATGAATTTGATTACAATATGTACAAACCTATCAGCAAACATCAACAACTATATCACTTTTCACTTCACATGCAAACACATATCCAAGAACTCATAGGTCAATTGATTAATTTCTCAAGTTTCAAAACAATATGCACAAATACACATCATTCTCCTCATGCACTTCACAATTCAAACACACATATTGATGAATACATATCAACAATAGCTACCATAGAGTTTAACTCCACAAATGTATAATTAAATATAACAAATAAAAGTCTGACATCAAAGTTTGAATTGCCAAAAATATCAATTGTAACACCCCTCCAAGCACATATATATGTCAGTGGAAGCAAATCCTATGTTGTCCAAAACATGGGTCACTTAGCTTGGAGGAACATTACTAAAATGATATACATTGTAAAAATATAAATGAAACACCATGCATTAAAATTGAACTTGATTCATACATTGTTTACAATTGATTTCTTGAATTGCAACTAACTAACCAAACATGATTGAACACTATTTATGCACGAACTTATCTATAAATGTTAGGATCTTCTATTGTAGATGGCACCCCACCATGTACGTCATTTGTAAACCTTGATCTATTACTTAAGTTGACCTTCATATGACTCTATCCTAGAAGTTTCTTTGTACCTACAGGCATCGCGCCCCCGCCACACATGCAATAAAACCATATTAGAGTAAGCAACATTAAGTATTACTATAACAACATAATAACTTTTGTAATAAGGAAAAACATGAAACTAATTGAATAGTAGATTTGTATTCACATAACCTAATCTTGATGGTTGGTTAAAGTATCCTTGATACTTATGCACCCGTGGTGCTCATAAGGCCCATTGGCTCAACACTAACATGATGAGGATAAAATAATACAACCCATTACATGATTCATCATTATCTTCGAATAATTACTTGAACTAATTCCACTTGAACATGACATGGATTCTTGAAATTGCAATACAGAATAACATTAAAGCAATAACTTTTGGGAAAATTTCATGCAGTTAATATTTAATTTGAAACACATAACTATGCATATCATTTATCTTGATCATCATAATAATTATAAGACGATGAAAACTAATACTAAATACTCAAAATGCATGAACCCTCTTACCTCTCTCTCAGAGAAGTTCTTAGTTATTCTTCTTGCTAGATTGATGAAACCCAAATCACCATCTTGGGTTGGTTGAACCCTAATTACCCTTCTCATTCAATAATCATCCATTAATAATTAGGTTCACCATAATTTCTAGGGTTTTATGGTTTGTTAAACCCAAATTACACTAAGTCTAATGTTTCGTGAAAAGCAAAACAAAACAGGAATTGAAACCTTGTCCATCATCTAGATCTCAAAAAATTGAGCAAAATTCATATATGGTTCATCTTCATCTGATCTTTGTAGCATTATCTATGAATTTATAAAGAATTAACCAATCACAGTTTAGAGAAAAGCCACATAGTAATTATCTGGTTGACGATGGGGCCCTTGGCTAGTTTGGCCAATCAAGGCTGCCCACAAGGGCTAGATCACCCAGTTATCCAGACACAAAAAAACTCAAAAAAACCATCACTATAGAAATTAGGCAATTTGATTGCTAAGGGTAGAATTGGAAATCCTTAAGCTCGATTCATATTTCACAAACTATGAAGAACAAAGCTTGACTCCCTGAAGCTGTGACTAAACCATGGATACAGGTGGAAATCTCCCAACGTAAAGGCAATAGTTATGCATAGATGACTGGAACAAAGGTCGCAGTGGAAATCCTGAGCTACTTTCGATCACAACAAGCCTAGACTTGTGTTGTTTGGCTCGCAAGAACTCCCTTGTGGAGGTTCCGCCATGACTACCCAAGAGGGAGAGCACAATGCTCCATGAACAGAGGAAAATGAAGAATAACTTTTCCGGTACTTCCTTCACAGGGACCCAATGGAGTCACATAGGGAAAATCTATGAGGAAACATCATTCGATTTACTAGAACACATCCAGAGTTCGCAAGCTACAGAAACATGGCAAAAAGGGGGAAAGCAATCGATACCTACTCTTGGGTGAAATTGAAGGCCGATGAAGCTTCTCGGGGGTCCAGGCTAGCTCTTGGTGGTCTTACTTGGAGTCTTAGAGGACTGAGTCACCGTATCGACGAAACCTCTCAAGAAACATGAGAGGTTCTTGTGGGTAGGAAGAGAGGGAGTAGCAGAGGGTGATGCGAGGGTGTATTCATGGTTGGGAAGTTCCTAGATCGTTATCGTCTGGTCACTTATATAGATGGACGTCTATAGAAGTTTGGGGGGGGTCTTCCGAAGGCTGAACAGAGCATGCCATAGAGTCAAAGATGGTTAGGGATCTTTAGGCCATGGAGTCACACACAAGTCGAGAACTCTGAGTTTAGGAAGATGTGAGGATGACAACGCAATTATCAAATTGGAGTGAGATGAACTGAAGATAGTGATAAAGGAAGTAACTATGTCATACTACTATGGAGTCCATAGCCCTCAGGACTCGAGTGAGAGGGATGATGATTTCCCACTCATAGATCTGGATATCTGAACCCGAATAGACTCTGTCTGCGTAATAACTAAAAAAAATAGTGCAACCATAGTAAATCGATACATTAAGGAAATAATGTGTAAAATTTAGGGCTTTAAACCATATGAAAAAAATTCCAAAACCATTTGTAGGGTCAAATGAGGTCCAATAAGCCTCAAATTGTAACCATAGCTTCTCACTAACATCTATAACATTATTGTGGGATTATATTCCCAATTTTCTCAACCAAAAATCCTAAGAAATATAATTAGGTTTAAGCCTTCTACAATTCCTAGATAAATGTAGGGACATCTTAATCTTGTTAAAATTCACCATGATGTTTATATCATCATACACTTTAACATAAAATTTGTTTCATCTCTTATTTTACCTTGAAAAAGTATAAATAACATATCAACATTTTGATCTCATAAAGGGTGTAATTATGTTCCAAATGACATTACATACCTAAGGGAAATGGGGATGTGACATCAATCAACCCTCCCAGTATCTGACAAGTTCACATGTTTGATGAAGCATTCTGGACACTATTCACATAGGCCATTCAACTACTCTAATTAATAGGATTGATCAGTTTAAAAAATGTGAAAAGCGAATGAGACACAATTTTAATGAAATTTATGTTTGTATTATCAAATGAGACTACATCATTAAAATTATTATCCAAGACTAATACCATTACCTTATCTATAAATTTGATCTCATTGAGTGTGTGTGAAAATTGTCTGCATGTAAAACATCACATAATATGCATATTCCAAATCTTTATCTTGTACATGACATTGTAGATTTGCAATTACGTTAATAAATTTAATTAAGAAGAATTGGTAATATAATATGCAATTAGAATGAGAAGACTACACAAACACTCTTCCAAATTACTTGTTTATTTTTCTTATGTACTTTCCCTTTGTCATTACATAATGCTTTCACCCCCTATAAGTTAAATTAATATATATGTTGCATTATTAAATTTTCATATGATGCAAAACATTATAAAAAATATGTTACGCATGAGAAAACTATACTTACATGTGAATCACCAATTTCATTAGGTGCTCCTCATTTGATGTCAGTTTTATACCCGAACGATTAATCAAATACACAATCGAAGTTGTGGGAACAATAGTTAACAAATGCCAATGCTTATTTCTAAGTGAATAGAAGGTATATAAAATAAAAATTAAATTTCATAAAAAAAATAAATTCATAAGTCAGACATATAAACAACAAGACCAAAACTTACAAAAAGTTGAAGGGAGATATGATCACGTCCTAGGAGCATAAAAAAATCTTCATCATTGTACTCACATAATCTTTGACGTCAATCAGATCTTTAATTACATCTCTAGTCACTGATGGGAATTTGATGTGCCACATTTGAAATTCTAAATTCAACAGTCGAGTAATACAAATGACTATATATATATGTATATGTATATATATGCATATATATTTGTATATATATATATACATACAATAATAAGTTATTATATAGAAATCAACTAAAAAATAGGTATTCTTCATATGTGACAGGGTATTCAGACTCACTGTATCCAAAGTCCTATCACTAATGTGTTCAACCATTGATAGTTAATAGCTCAATGAAATGTGTCAACACTATAACAATGTTGTAATCTATACCTACAGTCTCTTCCGAAGGATGAGAACTATGGTATCTGATTGGTCTATATTATCTAACCATGTTGTCAACATCTTGCAGTTAGGGCCTAAGGAGTTGAACAACTCCTGCATAATAAGATGTGGGGGAAGAGGCTTTGGAACCCTAGGGGACTTCTTAGCTATTGTGGTTTACATGCATGTATTCTCATATTAGATTCAAATTATATATAAAATTCAATGTATATAATTTGTCATACCTCAACCACTACGACTAGCTATTTGGGCCACCCAACAAATCTTCCTTCTCCCACTCTGATTGTGGTGGAATTTGGGTACTCGTTGGGAGTGGTATTTCTAGCCATGCTAGAATGACACATATGACATTCAGATGAACATGATCAGTGGGAGGATGAACACCATGAACCATATCAATATTTGGGTAAAGCTCACCATCTTCCATGATATTGTATGTTGAATAATTGATGGAAAAATGACATTTTCTACCCACCTACAATTTTATGAAGACAACAATATATATCACATGACATGCATATATATTATTTTATCATGAAGTATAAATTGACATAAATTGAATCTTACCTTAGTCATGCCATGTTGGTCCAAAGGACTTCTCCCAATACCCTCTATGGGCACGTGACATTATACAGGCTCCAGGACTGTTAGAGAAGCTTGTGCACTTGAGAAGCCTTGAAATCCTCCAAGGATGCAGCTAACAATCTCCACACCTCCTTGTGGTCCACTCCCCCTTTCTTGGAAGATTTGTACTTTTGTTGGTATGCGCCAAAAAAGATATTATCCGAAACCCATCTCCAATAGCCCTAACACGTCCAAGGTGCTCTTTTGTCCCTAGAGCAACCGTCAATTGATCATGTGTGTCCTAAGGGGTGAACTTGTCCTCCTTTGTTTTCTCACCCAGCTCCCAACTATTCATCATCAAAACTGATTAATTAGTAAAACTTAACAATCTAGGAAAAGTCAAACATGAACATGTATTATGAGACCAAAAATTGAAAATTTACCATTTTGGAGCCACTTCATGTGTTTCGTGGATGGGGATTTCTCCGGCTTTGTTTTCTTGTTGCATCTATATACTAAATATAGTGAGGCAACAATCCACAAGAACTAGAAGACTCTATAATGGAAGGAGTAGAAGTAGAAGGATCTTGCTTGCTTGCTCTTGCTCTTGCACATACTCTCTCAACTAACGGAGTTTAAAATAACCACCTGAACCCAAATATTAGTTGTGCACGTTCTTGTCATGACTTCCTTTTTTAGCATCATCAATGAGCTAATTAATTCAATAAGAAATATTGTTAATTAATCATAACAAATCATAAGAATGTAATAAATTCAATACCTTGAACGCCTATAAAAAAACTCCAGCTAGTCATTTTTGTCTAGATAGTTCCCAATTCAGAGTGGAGTCTTGATCCTTCTTGTCTCCAATGATGTAGTCTCTAGTAAGGATTGTCTACCAAACTCTATGTCTTCTCCCGATGAGCTACATAATCAACTTGCGATGCAACTTTTCATCAAGCTCATACTGGCTTTAAAAAGGTTCGATAACATTCACAACTTTTTAGAAATATGAAAAAAAGGATACAAAGAGACTATAAAAATGTAAATGCATATATCTCACCTCTAACTCCCTCCAGGTGAGGCCTTTCTTGGTGTTACTCACTTGTATCCAATCGTCAACACAGAGAGGCACCTTTGTTTGACTAAGAAGGCCATGGTAGATGATGAACTCCTTAGCAATCAGCATGCCTACTTCATTAAATTCAACCACACCCTTCTTCACTTCTATATTTGAGGTAATTTTCATATGAGTTAATCCTCTCCGTCATTTAGATTTGTTAGCACCAATATCACCCTGGTTAGGAGGACCACCAGGATCCTCACGCTTTGGATCAATTTACTCCTGGTCAGAAGACATCTATAAAATCAAAATTAAACATATAAAAAGTCAGATCACATATGAAAAAGTCAAATTAGCTTATAAAAAGTCAGATCACATATAAAAAGTCAAATTAGCTTGTAAAAAAGTCAGATGACATATGAAAAAGTCAAATTAGTTTATAGAAAATGTCATATGATATGTAGTAATACTTAATCTAATATCCCTTATGTGTGATCTTCATGTGTATAGTCATCAGTGTTAGATTCAACATGTCCACTTGGTAAGCCAACAGAGAATGGACTAGAGTCATCATACTTGTATAGTACTCTTCTTCATCAATGAAATCTTAGATGAATTGTCTTTTTCCATGAAGAACGACATACCAATTTTCATTTGCAGGATTGTTGATATAGAATATCTTCTTTTCCTGAGATGCCATGATGAATGATTCATCCTTCTCACATGTCCACTCAAAAATCACTATTGTGAAATCAAGTTCATCAACTACAACTCTTTTGTTGTTATCAACCCATTTACAACTAAATAATGGAACACTAAACTCTTTGTCATCAATTTCCCATATGTCTTTGATGACACCATAATAAGATGACTTTCCTTCTTGTAGACTCTTATCCTTTGCACTAGAAAAATATAATAAAGACACCTAAAGGGTGACCCCAATGTTTTGGATGATACTCTTATCATCTTGATGTTTTATGTAGTATACAAATACATTTATGTAAAACCCTTCGTAAGATGTAATGTACATATTTGGCTTAAATGTGAGCCATTTGATAATTTACAAAACATCAATTGGTGTTTGAGATAGTTGAATGAATACTTTATCATCAAACCACCTAATAAATGTGTGATTATGCTATCTAGCAATCCACATTGAACCAACTCAAGGATGATTTGTCTTGATCTTGTTGTTGTGTTTGGTGATATAATTACGTACAACATCAATTTTGTGTAAAACATACAAGTGTACTTGTTCCCACTGGTCATGACTGATATTTATTTGACGTTCTCCTAAAGAACCTTTTCTGGAACAAACATCATGATTCACAATTTTATCATGAGTTTTTTTGCAACTAAAAATGTCATTGCAATAGTCCATAACCTCCCTAGAAACATATCCCTCAATGATACTCCCTTCGGACTGACAATAGTTTCTAACATCACCTTGAAAAACACTCATGTACTGCTCAAAAGGATACATCCGATGCTAGAAAATTGAAACCAACAATTTCACTTCCCTAGTCAAATGGACAACCAGATGTACCATGATATCAAAGAATTAAGGGGGGAAATACTGCTCAATTTGCCACAGGATAATGATCATTTCTCTTTGCATTATATCTACAATTGTATACTCAATTACTTTTTTATGTAGGGTGTTGAAGAAGAAGCAAAGCCTATGATTGCAAATCTTACATGCTTAGGAAGGATAGATCGTATATACACATGCAATATACGTTGCATTAGAGTGCGACAATCATGAGAATTAAGACCTATCAACTTCAAATCCTTCATTGATACCAATCTATGGATATTTTCTGAATATCCATGTGGTACCTTAGGATTAAGCAAGCACTCACAAAAAGTTATCTTCTTTGGTGTAGACAAGGTGTAACAAGAAGGAGGTAAATATGTGCAGTGACTCTTGGTAACTTCTTTTGTTAATGGGATTTTATGTCATATTTAGTCTTTCCTTTTATATTCAACAAAGTACCAATGATGATATCAAAAATGTTTTTCTCAACATGCATGACATCAATACAATGTCAAACTATCAAAGAACTTCAATAGTGAAGATCCAAGGATAATAACCTCTTTTTGAATTAAGATTTTTCACCCGAGGGAGTGCTACATGGTCTTTTACCAAAATGATTTACAATGTTGTTTACTCTTGCGTAAACATACTCTCTGACATAGGTTTAGTGGCACTCATTCCTCAGTTGAGCCACTGAATACTTTGTGTAACTTTTGGTAAGGATGCACCTTTGTCAGAAACCTTCAATGACCAAGATATACAGTCTTACCACTGTGTTATAGTCAGAATGAATCAATATTTTCCTCACATATAGGACATGACTTAGTTCCTTTGATGATGTAACCCGAAAAGTTCCCATAAGAAGGAAAGTCATGAATAGTGCAAAACAACATAGCACGTGAAATAAACATGTCTCTACACAAAGTATCATATGTCATCACACCTTCTCCCCTAGTTCCTTTAGGTCATCACTAATTGGTTCAAGGTAAACATCAATATCATTACCAGGTTGTTTGGGGCCCAATACCAACAACGATAACATGACATATTTATTCTTCATTCACAACCATAGAGGAAGATTGTATACAACAATCATGAAGGTCCAAGGACAATGTTGTCTTGTTAATGTTACTCAAGGATTCATCCCTTCAATACAAAGTTTGAATCTTGAATTCCTTGCTTCTTCGCCAAATTCAGGATACAATATATCAATCATTTTGCATTGTAAGAAATCATACGCATGTCGTAGTATACCATCGATGTTTTTATTTATCTCTACATGCCAAGGTAATTTTTTTTCATCCACATTATTAGCAAACAAGCATTGAAACCATGGTATTATAGGCATATACCACATTACCTTGGAAGGAGACTCAATTTTAGTATTACCCAATGTCGTCCTTTTGTACCTAGATGCCCCACATTTTGGACATTCTTGTAGATCGATATAGTCCTTTTGAAACATTAGACAGTCATTCAGGCATGCACCCATCTTCTTAGCCTCCATTCCCAATAAATACAACATCTTTTTCATTTCATATATTGAGAATGGAAGCTCGTTTCCTTCAGGGACAATTTCTTTAAACAAAGACAACAAAGAAGTGAAGCTTTTGTCTCTCCATCTATTGTTAGCCTTCAGAGTATACAATCTCAACACAACGCTCAACTTTATAAACTTAAAGCAACCTAAGTATAACGGTTTCTCAGAATCATGTACAAGGTATCTAAATAAGGGAGGTGGGTCTGTAACATTTACCTTACAACTATATATCATCACATCAACCATGTATGTTGCAATTGGTTTGTTCTCCTCAACATCGTTAGCTATTTCTTCTTCGACACAACTACCACTACCAACATCTTCTGATATCATGCTAGGAATCTCTCCACACCAGTACCGTTATGTATATCCCTATACAATCCTATTGCACGTGACATACTATTTGATCATGTCAACATTGTCAACTTTCAAGTTGTTACTATAATTTCTACATGGGAAATAGAACCTATCTATAGGTTATTTTCTATGTTCTTCTACAAATCTTACAAACTCATCGAGACCATTAATAAACTTCAGAGTGCAGCGATTAGGTTTAGACATCCATGATCCATCCATTCTATGATCAGATGGGAGACGAGTAAGTCATTAGGTTCTAGCTAATAAGTTAATTTCAAAAGAAAAAAATGTTTGAATTGAGCCCTAATCATCTAGTAGCATTCACATTCATGAATGTATACCACCTATCCCATTCTGAATCACTTCATCTCACTAGTAAGTGTATAATGGTTGTTCGATTCAATAAATTTTAATAGCATAGTCCTACAGTTCTCCAAGCACACCGATGTATATGGGAAAATACCCACCTACAAGTGTACCTAGAGAACAAAAGGAGAAATGATCTCAAAATTTATTGAAATTGAACATGCATTATACACTTACATCCTAAGTGATATGAAATTCTCAAGAACAACCCCAAATCAGGGACTATTAACGGTTTACTCCTAATGAGTAAATCTCAGATGAGTTTCTAGACCAACAGAGCATAGTGGTTAGGGTTTAAAAACTAGAGTTCACATTTAAGAAGTTTAGGTTTAAGCTTAATAAGGTTAATTTATATCAATTTCAATGTAAATTAAGTTAATTTGGAGCAATTTATATCGATTTAGTGTATTAATTCCTAGGTGTGATCATTTATCCATACTAACATTTAATTTCTAACATTAAACAATGGATCATACATATAAAATTAGGGTTATATTTTCATAATGCATTTATCATAATTCATTATGTGCCCTGGAATTTGATTCTCTCATCATCTAAGTTACAATTTCATTGTGAGCATGCAATAATCCTTACAAAGCCAAATAATCAATAATGAGCATGCAATAATTTATCACAATTTCCATTAATTCATCAAAATTTTGTTGGAATTCATAAAAATTGTTCACAACTTTATCACAATTCATTACAAATTAAATCATTAAAATATTTTCCATACAATTAATCACAATACTCATTAATTAATCACACCTTTGGCACAACATATGATTTGTTCTATATGTCATCACAATTCAGTACAAATTCCAAATCTTAAAAATAGTTCTCCATACAATTAATTAAAATATCCTCCTATGGTTATCTCCATCTCCCTTCCCCTTCTCCTCCTTCCTCCTCTCTTCTCCTTCCCCTACCCTACACAATTTGTTCTCAATATTGCTAAGAAATCATAGGACAAGTGGAAGGAGGAGAGAGGAGAGAGGAGGAAGGAGGAGAGGGGAAAGGAGATGGAGATAACTCAAGGAGGAGAGAAGAGAAAGGAAGATAGGAAGAAGGATGAGAGGAAATACCTATGATTGTGGCTGATGGAGGAAGAGGAGGACAAGTAAGTGATTAGGTGTTGTAGAGGGGACAGGAAACTTCATTGTGGATATCATCTTTGGCGGCAGTAGAGGCAGTTGGATGGTGGAGGAAGCATCAAAATAGACTACAAAAAGAAGCTATGGTGGTAGAGGAGGAAGCTATGGTAGACGAAGGTGAGGAGTTGGTTAGCAGATGAACTATGGGCGTGAGCGGAGGAGAAGAAAAATTGCCAGTGAAAGTTGTGGTTCCATAGAAAGGTGGGTAGGAGAAAGAGGAGAAATGGTTTCTCGGGTGTAGAAGTAATACAAATGTCGTCTATTATTGTCAACAACCAACGATGTAATTTAATTTCGTCAGTTATTTTGACAAGACCAACAAAAAACCATGACCTATAGTGTCGATAAACTATGTCAAAATTGATGATTAACAATGCATACCAGGAACACCTATGTCGTCGGTCTTGGACATGTCAACTGACGATATTGGGGGGAAAGATTTTGTGGGAAGGGAGAGTGTAACCCTATTTTGTCGGTTCATGTAGTAAAGACCAATGAGATAAACAAATGAGAAATATAAGGAGACTTTTGGTGCATGCCCCTTTATCTTGCCGATTGTTTTATGAGAAACTGAAGAGAGAGGATTTTTGGAGGAAAACAAAAATGTCTCCGAAAAATCTGCATAAAACTGTCTTTTCTTGGGAGATTTATAGCATCAATTTCTTTGTAAAAAAATTTGATGAGAAATATAAAGTGCATCCCATGTTTTCTTAGTAGGCCAACCGTGATGGTTTTATCTAAGGAAATGACAAGATATGTTAATTTGTTGGTTTCCCTTGAAAAAAAATCCAACGCCATAACTCCTATTTGTAGTTGTGTTATCTAAATATATTCATATTTCGTGCTGGTGTATAATATTTCTAGTATATGGGTTGATGTAAATTGCAATAGTAAAAATATGTAAGTATGGAATGATCCAGTTTCACACTAAATATGGAGATAAAATAGTTATGTATAGCACGATAACTAAGTCTCCATTACTTGAACTTCAAATGGATACAAATGTTTAAACAAAACTCCTTTAAGGAGTTAAATATAATTTTTCAAAGGAAACTAACATATAAATGAGAAGAAGTATTAAATTATTTAACTAACTAATCCTCCTTGTGACATAGCATATTTGTCTTTGATGCAGTCGTGTTTGCATATCTTAATTCTTTTTATATGTTTGTTACCTAAAACAATGACAAAGAAAAGCACGATCAATATATTTCTATAGTGTGTCCGTGGGACATACAAAAGTGTGTAGGTACGTATATAAAAACATATTACATCAAAAAATAATTGCATATGTGAACTGACATTTTCATTACATATTTTCACCCATTCTTGGTGTACCATCTCAGGTGTAATCTTTATGTATCAAAAGGACTTATGTTTATTACCCCTTGATGGGTGTAACCCAGGGTTCAAAATATTCTAATTTTACCTTTATGATATCCATTTCAAATTATAGTTGAACTGGAATTAAATAAACATCCACAAAGTTTATTTTTGAAATCAAATCTTTTGGAAAACTCATTTGGGGATGCTACCCAATGCATGGAGGAGATTGTTTGTAGCCATAGACAGTTCATAGCATGCAAGGTAAACAATGTCTATTTTATAACATCTATCTATGCTAGTCCTCAGATTGGCACACGACGACTCCTGTGGAAGAACCTCAATCACATGGGGAACACCTTCAAGTCCCCATGGTTAGTGTTAGGGGACTTTGATACTATTATTTATCTAAGAGAAAAGAGTGGGAGCAAGACATTAAATCACGCTAAAGAAACACTCTTTCATAACACCCTAATGGATGCTGATCTAAGTGATTTAGGTTTCTCGGGGATGAAGTTCACATATAGACATCATCTACTATAGGAACATTTGGACAGATATGTAGCCAACACTGCTTTCATTAGTAGCTTCCCAAATGCACTCTCAGTGAGATTCCTCCAGAGCAACAGGAAACCCAATAGATTTACCACTAAAGCTTTGTGACGAGAGAGTTTAGGGTTTATTACTATGATCAACAATGCGTGGAAAGCGGATATTGGCTTCATGAAAGCCTTACAGGATGCACACATCAACATTAGTGAATGGGAAAAAACATAGAAGAGAGAAGAGAAGATAGAAAGATCGTCTCATGAATAATATCAGGAGACTACAAATAGAATTGGCTATCTAGTATAATGAAATATCTGATAAGATGTGCTTAGACCTTTACGAGGAACTAGATAGAATACTTAAGGAGGAGGAAATTGATCTGAAACATGAGAGTCATGTTAATTGGCTTAAGGATGGAGATAATAACTCTAGGTTCTACCATAACTTAATCAACCAGTGGAAGCAAATAACAAAATTGAAATACCGTAATGGCAATTGGGTCACTAAGGAGAAGGCTTTGACAGAAATGGTGGTTAGCCATTTTGAGTAGGTTCTCACATCACTGGTCGGTGGAACTAACTCTAATCCTACTGAGATCCCTAATTAGTTCATGACTTTGAGCAATGCATATATGGCTGCTATTGAAGCATGCCCGTCCGAGGAGGAGATACAAAGGATCAGTTCCGGTGAAGGTGGTCATGACTAATGGTGTTAGAAGTTATATCATCTTGAAGATTTGGAAAGTCATAGGTCCACGATTGATAGAAATAGTGAGAGAAGCCTTAACTACAGGAACCTTGCCTTATGCCCTATGTGATTCGACTATAATTCTTATACCTAAGGTTGCTGAGCCAGAGAAGTGGGAGATTTTGAGTCCCATCTCACTGAACAATGTGGCCCTTAAAATAACCTCTAAACTGGTAGTGGAGAGGTTGAAGCAGATGATGCCTAAATGGATATCAATGTCCCATAGAAACTTTGTGCCATGGTGTTGCATTACGGATAACATCGTATCGGTTTAAGAAATTATTCACACAATGAAATGCAGACAAGGAGGTAAGTCTACGACCATCAAGGTGACCTGACTAAAGCTTATGATCAAATGTATTGGGAGTTTCTAGAAGATACTCTGAACTGCATTGGGTTACCATTAAACATTAAGAAGTATATCATGGCCTCACTAACAGGAGGTGAGACAAATATTGCTTGGAGCGGCAAAATGTCGAGACCCTTCAAGGCGAGTATAGGCCTTAGACAAGGCAACTCTCTATCTCTGTATCTCTTTATGTTTTGTTTAGAGAGGTTCAGCCAAATTATAGAATAAGAGGTTACGAGGGGCAACTTGAAACCAGAGAGGATGGGCCTTAAAGGTCCTAGAATCTCTCACTTGTGCTTTGTAGACGATTTGATAATTTTCTCTCAAGATAGCATTGCCCAGATTAAAACTATAATGGAGTGCTTGAAATCTTTCAAAAAAGCCTCCATGAAGACGGTGTCGTTGAGAAAGACGAGGTTGTTGTTCTCAAAAAGCTAGGATAGGGACCTGAGGAGAAGGATTAAGAGAGCGTGCAAGTACCAGGTAACCAAGGACCTGGAAAGATACCTAGGTGTTCCCATTTTACATAACCAAGGGAACAAAGAAACATACAATGAGCTTCTTGAGAAAGTAACCAACAAAGTGAACGCATGGTCATAAAGGAGTCTGTCACTTGCAGGAAGAATTTGCCTTACAAAATCAACATTGTCTTCCCTACCAATGTATAATATGTAGACTGCAGCTCTACGTCTTCAATTATGTGATAAAATTGATAGATCCATAAGGTGATTTATTTAGGGCAGCACCCATGAATCCCACCCTCTTGTTCTTGTTGCATGGGATATGGTTTTGCTGCCCCAAGAGTGAAGGAGGATTGGGTTTGAAGAGAGTGCCAGAGTGGAATTTAGCCTTGCTATACAATCGTGCTTGGGATCTCAGTACTAATCATGATTCACTTTCGTGTGCTGGGATGAGATATAGATACAAAAATCTACAAATGGGTTCCAGTGGCAATCTATCTAGAATAGGATATGCTGCAGTTTTAGGGAGAGACTCCATCGAGGCCAATTCATATATATATGGTTCCCATTATTGGGAGAAGTATCTGCGTCTAGACAGACTGATGATGGAAGGAGGGTCCAATTATGAAGGAACATGCTCTAAAGCCTATACCTCCTGAGTTATCAGATATGAGAGTGGAATCCCTTTTTAACTTGTAGGGAGGTTGGGATGTAGTGTTTCTCCAGGATGGGCTTCTGCATCGATTCATTTGGATAACATTCTATGGTTCAATGATGGCAGTGGTTGCATGGGGCAGTGAAGCTGCTGAACCTTTCGTCTCTGCTAGAAAGAGGGGTAAATCACCCATGCACCTAAAGGAAAGCGTTAGTGACCAAGCGTTGCCTAAGGAGGATGTGAACCAGTTCTCAATGGTCGACAGGCTGGAGACTGATGTTGAGAACATCTTGGAGGTCAGTGCTGCAATGCAGGGTTCTCCTAGGAAGACAAGGAGAGGAGGGGCGACCCCTGGCCGGGGTGGTCCCAGAAGGAAGTCTTGATGTGTATCCTCACATGGAACGTGCAGGGAGCATCTCGGCCGGAGAAACAAAGAAGGCCGAGACAGGTGATCAATGAGAACAATGCTTCTGTAGCGGTATGTGTGGAAACGAGAATTAGACGTAATGTGGCGGATAGAATCAGTGGTCTGTTCCCAGCAGGTTGGGGATCCTCCTCCAACCTTGCTCAAATTGAAGGGGGTCGTATTGCCATCGGGTGGAACCCGTTGGTGTGGGATGTGCAGGTCATCTTTGAGATGGACCAGCTGGTTACAACGAGCTGCATAAATCAAGAAGGTCTACATATTGTGTTGTCGGATGTGTATGGACATAACTCTGAGATGTGTAGGAGAAGGCTTTGGGAGGTGTTGGCCAATGCCAATCAGAGGGAGCTACCTCAGATCTTCATTGGGGATTTTAATCACATTCGCAAAGCTAATGAGAAGATAGGTGGGCTTCCTGTCCTTGCTTCCTTCCTAGCAAGGTTCAATGATGCTTTCACTGCCACGAATCTCATGGAACTGAACCTGAATGGTGGTTATATTACTTGGCATAACAAGAGAGCCATCAACAGAAGGATCTCGAGCCACCTGGATAGGGCCATTGTCAACAGTGAGTGGCTGGACATTTTTCCTACGTCTACCGTCAAATTGGGAGCTCACCCCAACAGTGATCACGCGATCCTTCTCATTACTCTCAACAATGAAGCCCAGAAAGCCAAACTATTCCGATTCTTCAACTGGTGGCTGGATTGGCATGGCTGCTCCACTACTATCCATGAGGCTTGGAAGGAGGAGGTGAGGGGCAACCCTTTATTCGTCATTGCTGAGAAACTTAAGAGGACCAAAACAACACTAAAAAAATGGTCCAAGGGACTGTATGACATTCATATCATGGTCACTGTGGCTAGACAAAACTACAACATAGCGGTTGTTAACCTTAGAAACTACCCGACGATGGCTGCGGCTATTGAGGAGGAGGTTAATGCCACAAAGAAGTTGCTACATATGGATAAAGTAGAAGAGGTGTGCTATTGGAAGAGGAGCAGGCTTAATTGGATCCGTGATGGCGACATAAACACTCGGGTCTACCATACGGCTGTGAAAAGGAATGTGATGAGGGACGCTATTCATACTCTAATCAAACTGGATGGCTCCTCAACTAACTCCCCTGCGGAAGTGGGGGACACTGCTATGGCTTTTTACAAAGCTTTGTATAACAAAGGTTTTGTGGATAACAGACCTCCCAGTAACCTTCCCGGGAAGAGGGTGACTAGGGAGATGAATCACAGGCTGTGTGGCCCAACGTCTGAGACCGAGATCAAGGAAGCGCTTTTTTTGATTGGTGCCAATAAGGCACCCGGCCCGGACGGGTTTAATTCTAGATTCTTTCAAGAAATGTGGCCAGTGATCAAAGAAGATATTTGTAGATCTGTCAGATGGTTTCTTGTCGGTGGGAACATGGTCAGGAGCATTAACCATTCCTTTCTGCGGCTCATTCCCAAGAAGACGTTGGTGAATTCTATGGCTGACCTTAGGCCTTTAGCCTGCTGCTCTGTGATGTACAAGATCATCTCCAAACTTCTCGCTAGACGTCTGAAGATTATTTTGCCTGACATCATTTCCCCTGCTCAGTCTGCCTTCGTCAAAGGCCGGTCCATTGCTGATATCTCCTTGTTGGCCGCTGAGTTCCTGATTGACTTCAAGATGAGGAATAGTTCTCGCAAAGCATGTGTGAAGATCGACCTTGCAAAGGCTTATGACAATGTTAGATGGGATACCCTATGGGACATCTCCAAGTCTGCGGGTTTCTCTGAGAGATGGATTCGACTGATGAAGGAGTGTGTCATGACTTCTTCCTTCTCCGTCCTGGTGAATGGCTGCCCGTACGAGCTCTTCTCTGCTGGCAACGGCTTGAGGCAGGGTGATCCTCTAACTTCCTTGCTGTTCACTTTGATCATGGAATCTTTTACTAAGGCTATGGACGATGCTGCGCTCAGAGGTGTTATTAGATCCTTTCGTCAGGGAGGCGTGAAGGTGAGAGAACTCTTAATTTTCACTGATGACATCCTCATCTTCCTTGCGGGTAATCTCAGAAACCTCCACAACTTCAACAGGATCATGGCGGACTTCGGTAATCTGACTGGCCTCTTCATGAGCATCCTGAAATCAAGGATCTTCCTATCCAGATCTTGTGACTCCAGGCGAGGGAGACTTAAAGAAGCTATTGGTCTTGATGTTGGGTCCTTCCCTACCAAATACTTAGGCATACCGCTCAGTGGTGGCAAGGCCAGAGGGAGTGATTTTCACACTTGTGTGGACAACCTCAGAGAGACTGTGGCAAAGTGGAATGGCTTGAAGATGTCTATTGCTGGTAGGCTCGTCCTTGCGAGGACTGTGATCGTGGGGAAAGTGTGTTTTTGGTGCGGGTAGGCTGCTATCCCTGGCTTTATCTTGGATACCTTCAACAACATATGTGGCTCGTTTGTCTGGGGAGGTAAATCTCACTCTATTGCCTGGTCCACTATCACTAGGCATTTCAAAGACGGTGGGCTGAATGTCCAGTGCGCCTTAAACATTGCGTTGACGGCCACCCGCTCCAGGATTGATCGATTTCTCAAGTGTAAATCTTCATGCTGGAGCGAGTGGATGACTGCGAGATACGAAGGTGACCTTAATAACCTCAACGGCAATGCTTCCAGAATGTGGAGGGAGATGAACAGAAACTGGCCGGTTGTGGCCCATGAGTACATGCTGACGCCGGACGGTTGGGTACTCAGGAACCCGGGGATTAAACCTTCGCATATGGCACCTATGTGCTATGCTCAGGTGCCATGGGACCCCATTTTTTGGAATAACTGCCACACACCCAAATGGAGTTGTTGTGCTTATAGGGCGCTGCTGGGTCATCTTCCCACCTTTGATAGGATGAACGCCTGGGGCATCAGGCCTAACATGACGTGTCTTCTCTGCAACAGGGTGAATGAGAGTCATGGTCACCTCTTCTTCGATTGTGATGTCTCTAGATATCTGTGGTGCAGATTGTCCCTCAAGCTGGGGTGGGGGGGCAGTCCTCCAAGTAATCTTCTTGAAGCCTGCTCGTGGATTTTGACCAAAACGAAGGAGAACCAGTCTCTAAGAGTGTTTGCGGGGCTTTGCCTCACCTCTATTTGCTTTTTTGTGTGGCGTGAACGTAACCGGAGGCTTCACGGCCAAAGGCCTTCTGACTTGTTGGACCTGTTTTGAGGTCATTGTTCATAATCTTGTCTTGGCGGTTAAAGCCATGCCTTTGATCGGGGTTGGTTTAAATAGGTTGGTCTTGTTAGAGTGGGGTTTTGTAGAGTAGACCCACTTGTACAGAATACGGGAGTTGCTCCCTATACTTTTTGGCAGTTGCCTAGTAATATTTTACCTTCTCCAAAAAAAAAAAAAACATTCTATGGTTCAAAGTACCTTGTGAGGGTGACGAGGAAGATATAAGGGCACGGGCACATACAAAAGATGGATGTTACTCGACTAAGTCCGCACACCACAGGCTGAGACAAGGGCAAGGAATCCCAACACAAGGAAAATGGCAGAACGTCTGGAGCTCGAAGATGTCAGCCCACATCAAAGTATCCATCTAGCTTCCGGTGCATGAGGCTCTACTCACGAACACGAGGAGCATCCAAAGAGGAATGGCTACAATTAGGATATGTCCTAGATGTAACGATGATGATGAGACAAAATTTCATTCGGTTCGTGACTGCATGTTTAACAAGGACGTCTGGTTGGTGCTACGACAGGGCAGTACCAACACCTTTTTCTTCAACAACACCAACACGGAAGACTAAATCCATGACCAGATGAAGATTAATGATGAAGAATCAATGTGATTTTTCACAGCTTGCTGGCAGATTTGGATGTGCAGAAACATGCATACATTCAACGGGGAAACATTGCATCCTTCTTAGCAAGCTCGGCTCATTAGGAAGGAAACGACAGCGTAGATGGAAGTCATTAACGGAGAAAACCTAACACCTACTGCGGACGTCATGCACAAGTGGGAAGCAGCGGAGCAAGGAAGTCTGCGGTTCAACTGCGATACTGCAGTTAAACGTTCTCAAGCAAGATGTGTAGTGGCATACGAGATTGCTCAGGGAAATGGGTAGGAGGAGTTTCAAGCAGCCTGTGTTTAGCGGATATAAAGGAAGTGGAGTTGTCGAGTACATGTTTAGCTATGAAGATCGTAGAGCGGAATGACGTTGACTCGGCTATTATAGAATACGACTCTCAAATGGTTGTTAAAATGATAGCGGGGTCCCCACAAGAGCACCCTAAGTAAAGTTGTCGGGTAAAGTTGAAAGGTTGAGGAGAACAAGTTGGCAGATGAAGTTCATTCGAAGTGAAGGAAATGCGGTTGTTGATGGACCGGAAAAGGTTAAAAAAAAACAGCTATGCGGGTTATTGGAGTTATACTCGCCCACCCGAAGAGATCCATAGTCTCTTAGCTATAGATCTAAGTAAGAGTAGTTGTACTACCTTGTTTCATTTTGCAAACTTAATTAATAAATGTAAGTTGCAGTTGAATTTGTTTCACAGGGGGAGGGCGGGATGAATAAGATAGCCACCCGAATTACTTAAAAGAATCCTTTGGAAATCATTTGGGGATCTTTCGAAAGTCGATGTGATCGATTATTCATAATTTAACCACATACCTTCTCATACAGAATCCATACAGAACATTTCAAGTACTTATGAATGTAATCCAAACAATCCTATCACATTCAAGCAAATCAAAATACTATATGCATGTACGTATAACCCTAAAGTGTCACCATACATTCATAAGATACTAACTAGGTCTAGATTAGGTCCTAAACCACGCCTTAGGGTCACCTTGGGTTTGTATTAGGAATAAGGGTATCAAACCCTAGTTCCATCACATCATGTTCCCTAGGGTTAGGAGTCCTGACACGTGTTTACCGTGCGTTGTACGCAAGTGAACGTATCAAAGTAATACATGTCTTTTTGAGGTCTGAGTCGAACAGAGACAAACGCTCTCCAGAATATTACTACTAACTACGATCTAATCATCTAGGCCGGTAAAAGTTGAATTTGGTTTGATTGAATAGAAACAAATGTAGAAACGAAACAAGCTTAAGGATTAAGTTACTCAGATTTAAGAAAATTCCTCAGGACAATGGTTTCACCACATGTAACATTGCAATTAACTCCACACACTAATATTTATTACCCCTATCCCTGGATAAAGAGACTGTAGCAAGAACTACCCACTCCCGCAATGTAGTTCACTACCTATTCTAATGCCAATCTCATTTCCATAGTAATTGGTTGATTAGTTAGGTTCTTTACGATTAAACTCTGGGTTTCTCCTCCTGTTTATTCTCCAACTTTCCCAAGGGGTGCAATAAATGGGTAAATCTATGCTTTTCCAATCCTTAACCTCTCTCTCAAAATGATTAAGGGTTTGATAATCTATCTATGGTGATCAAACATAAACATAACAAGACAATTTCATAGATTTATATCCAGAAAATAGGGATAAAGATGATATTCATGTACAAAAATCAATTACAATGCATATCCGGGCTACTCCCGAATCCTATGGAATCAAGGGATTTAGCCCCACATGGTTTTCATTGACGAATACATGGTAGAGAAAGAGAAAAATGAGGGAAACATTAGAAAAACTAAAGTAACCCCTGGAGAATGGCTGATCCAGATGATCCCCTACGCCGTGCTTGCAATCTGCTATCTTTCGACTATAGATTCTCCCTCCAGAGGTGCTCAGATTGTCCTGGGTAAAGCCTTTAGTTCCTTGCTCTTCTCTCCTCTCTCTCTCTCTCTCTCTCTGGTGTCATGCAATGGAAAATGGCTGCCTCCCCAGGTGTGGCCAAACTCCCCTCAAGTCATAGGAGTCACTTAAGACATGAAATTACGCCAGTCGTTGAATTAGAGGGCTATCTTCAGATTTCCTGATCGGGCATACTTAGTAGTACCGACTAGAAAGTCGGTAGTACTGAGTTTCTAGGGTAGTTGTGATTCATCACAATGTTGGTACTATCGACTTGTCTCGATAGCACCGAGTCTTTAGGTCACTCGAACACTGCTTTTCTAATGCCATCTCGTAAGTAATGAGTTCATGGACTCGGTAGTACCGAGTTTTCTCAATTTATTCTTCCACTTTACTGATGTGGTTTCGCTACTACCGACTTTGGATGTTGGTAGTATCGAGTCTGGGTGAGTCTTTTGATCTAGTTCTGACTTGAAGTCAGTACCACCAACTTTTATTGTCGGTAGTACCAAGTCCGTGAAGCTCAATTGTACCTGAAATTGAACAAGAACTTGGATAACTACTTGAGATGAATATCAAACCATTTTCAAACAATGAAAAGCATATAATTTGATGTGTTTTGATAGAACGAGCCATTGATATCATTTATGCATAATTAATCAAATAAATGACAAATCAACATATAAAATCTAGGACAACATGTCTGTGCAAATGATGAAAAACCCATGCATCAAACTCCTATAAGCTTAAATGTTGCTCGTCCTTGAGAAACACTCTCTTAGATCTATTTGATGTAAGTCAGCAAAAGGATATAACACATGAAATCTTTACTTAATCATGTCCACCAAACAGTCCCTAAACTGACCTTCAATGACAACTGAACCGATAACTTCTATGAAGCCACCAAAAATTTCCATAGAAGATGTCCAGCTTTTGATCAATGAAGACTATCAATAAAGCAATTGATATCATAATTATTTAGCCATTCTCTTGGTGCATCATGTGATTCCCTATTCTAAATTACTCTCTAGTAACTACCAACTAATTGGAAGCAGATCTCCTTATACAAATGGATGAGGAGATAAATCATTTGAGTGGCCTACCAATAAGAGCAATTGATGATATGAGATAGGATAAAATTGGATAATCACAAGTACATCCAACTTATTTATGGAAAAAGAATGATGACCTACATGAGTGAAAAAGAATGCCATGCATGAATCCTAATGCCTAGTGTCTTTTTTTTCTTTTTACCAAATGATGCATGTACAAAGCTAACTCATAAAAAAATATGAAACTATCAAAAACAAAAAATGCTTCATGTGGATTAATTCATCTCTTCTAGAAGACTTACGGACAGACTTTCTTCCTAAGAAATTTTGGTATTGTTTTTTTCTTTCTTTTCTAGCCCATAAATTTTCTTATCTTCAACATGCTTGGATTTATGCTCGGGCTTTCTAATCATTTCTTTTTTTTTTTCCCTTCCCTTTTTTTGATGTGGAGGTATGTCCCTTCTTCAATCTTCATAAACAGAGACGACAATCCACATGACAAAAAGAAATGAATTCTATGAAATGTATGTAACCTACATGAAATTGCTATGCAATAAAGTTGTTCATGCATACAAATGCAACTTTTTTTTCCTAATGCAAGCAAGAATAAGCTAATATATCATGTCACCTATTATGCCATGCCTTGCAATAAAAAGAAATAAGTTAGAGTACTCATTCATCTTGAGAGGGTGAGTCAAAATTTAATGGAAGATATGGTTGGAATAACATAACTAAGAGACAATGCCTCTCATAGGGTTATGATATGTCCCTCTTTAATGACCTGTTCATAGGGTAATCCTAAGGTTTCTTTTTTAGATTTCCAATTAAGATCTCGTTAAAAGTTTGATCATCTTAAGCTCACCAACATTGTCATTCACATTCCCAGTTGATTAAGATGTTCATTCATATCCTATGTCCTAAAGATAACTTAACCAAACACTTCCTCGAGTGGTGTTGCAGGAAGATTTTTGCAATTAAGCTATAAATAGATGACCATAACCATGCAAGGACACTTATGAGTACAACCTATTTGATATGTGAAACCATGTATTTACTGCTCCACAATTACACTAGATAGGTGTGGATCCTAAAATTGCATAAACCAAAATTAAAAATAAATAAAACAACTAAGATAAAAATACAATAAAAAGCTAAGATAGATGGTTGTTCTAGCACCCCTCAGGCTTGAATAAGACTATGTCCACATACTCAATACTCACACTTAAGAGGTTGAACAGTGGTACCATTTCTCAAAATAGAGGAGGTGGTGGATGTGGCATGCTGGGGTCATGGGGAGGAAGCATCCCTTGAAAAGATAGATCCGACGGAGGCATTTGCGATGGCTGTGGGTACCCTCCAAAGTACCCCTGGTTCCAGTAATGGTCAAAGAATGGCTACTGATATTGCTTCATCAGCTACATATGCTTGTAGACATTTTGTTGGTTGTCCAAGAGAAGGCATTCGTTCTCATATATTGCCTACTGATTTTGGTATAACAGTCCTTGTATCTCTTGCACACCAGCCAATATCACTCGATGTTGCTGCTATCCTATTTGGATCTTGTGTAGCATCCCTTACATAACCAGCATGTTTTATGGGTCGTGCTCCTCCTGAGAAGGGGGTGGGACAGATGAAGTTGAGGTAGCATAGGTGCATGCCCTTTTGTGTTGGACTGCTCTTAGGGTAATGAGGATGGTGGGATCCACCTCCTCAACATCGTCGTCAGAGTTGCCATCATCATCTTACTGCTTGTTGTCATCATGAGCTACTACCATGGGTGTGTCCTCTTCTTCTCCCTCATCCAGAGGCTACCAAAGATGTGATACTCCTCACAGGTTGAAGATGGAATCTGGGAGGCTATGCTTTCAAAACCAACCTTGACGTGTGCATCTTGCATACACCATGTTATGGTGTAAGCTGAGGAGGCTCTCCCCTATGAAAGTGCTGGAGATCCAGTTTCTTCATATATTATATCAGCACGAGGGTTGATAATTCGAGGCGGAGATGTAGCGTTATTGGGATCATTAGGCCCCAAACACAATTGGCACCCTCTGCACATTGCGCCAAACTGAGATCATATGGAGAAGGAAGGACCCAAAAGTTGACGGTTTTTTCCCTCCAATAGATGGTAGAGGAAGTAGAGGTCCAACCTTTGGACCTTCCCTTGGGCTTGGGTAGAACAAGCAAAGATAGTGTTGGTGTAGAGGCGGTGAAGAACTCGAGAAAAGGGGTCCTCAATGTCAATGCCAGTGTTGACGTGCCAACTAATGCAAAATCCTTCTGGCACCCCAGTCAACTACTTCTAAGACAGGTCGTAGTTGAAATCTAAAGGGGTAGAGCATTCTGGGATGTGAGCCCAATTGAAGATGTGGTTGAACGCCCACAAAGTGATGGAGTAGTTGGTGTTGAAGAGGGAAAAACTGACTTTGCCTTCCTACTATTCACCTCCTAATTATTGCTAAGGGGTGACAAGAACCTCCAGTGATGCCAAGAAATCAAGGATGAGTTTTGGGTAGGTCTTCCAGCCACTTAAGAAAGGGTTTCCCCCTCCATTAGCTGACATTAACAAACCCACCGTAGGTTGTCGGTGAAGCCCGCTCGCTAGATCAAGGTGTGATCTGCATATTGCGTTGACACCATCATCCTTGTCTGAAGCTCTTCATACACCATCTTGACCTCTGGGGATGGATGTTGAATGCGTGTTGGTCTAGGGACCAACTCTCCTTGCTCCGCCGATGTAGAAGGACCTCTCCTTGGTGCAATGATAACGATGCAAGAAGGCGGATGGAGCAAGAGAGGCTCATTGAAGATCATCGGCGCCCGATGTAGGTTTGCTCTAAGTTTTAGGAGGAGTGTAGGAGGTGGTGTGAAGAGAATGAATTGACCACCCCTATTTATATAGTTGAGTCAGGCAGGGTCAGTACTACAAACTTCTAAGTCAGTATTACCGAGTTGCAAGGACAAATCCGTGGCTCAGATGTATCGACGGATGTCATTTGATGATGTCTCGAGCGCGGATTGCTTGGAGTCGGTAGTACTGAGTCCAGGTTGGTAGAATTGACTTGATTTGCATATTGATACTATAGACAGCCTATGAAGATCACATCCGCTGTTGAATCGGTCATCCAGAGATTGCTGACATCATGTGTCAGTACTACCGACGTTGGCAATTCTTTCTCAGTATTTTAAAATTTTTGTCTTGTTATTTTGAACCTAGGAGCGCCAAAAAGTCAGTAGTACCAACTCATATGTTGGTACTAATGACTCAGATGTCGGTACTACCGAGTGCTTATCATTTAGGCGCTCGAAAATCTTCAGAGACTCGATAGTACCAACTGGTAAAGTTGGTAGTACCAAGTCTGTCTTTCTTTTACTGATGACTCACTAATGTGAATTTGGTATTACCGACTTGTGGACTTGGTAGTACCGACTCTATATAATCCACACA
Source organism: Alisma plantago-aquatica (assembly GCA_963693085.1). Taxonomy (NCBI): domain Eukaryota; kingdom Viridiplantae; phylum Streptophyta; class Magnoliopsida; order Alismatales; family Alismataceae; genus Alisma; species Alisma plantago-aquatica. The sequence continues at coordinate 287,735,796 of OY856412.1, read as the reverse complement.
TTCCAACAAATGAGTCAAGGTACCTTTTTTTAAGAAATAAGAATGAATAGACAACTATAGTGCTAAAATGAACATGAATAGAGAAAATTGAAGGTTGGGTTGCCTCCCAATAAGCACCATTGTTTAACGTACTAGACTAGATGTTCCTAAGAGAAAGAATCTAATGAATTACCATAAGTTGCACTTCTTCTATTCTTGGATCCACTTTCCCACCATAGTAGTGCTTCAATCTCTGAACATTGACAAAGAATGACCTAGTTCCATCTATAATCTTCACAACATCAAGGGGAAAATCCTGCTCAATCACGAATGGTCCACTCCATTTGGACCTCAATTTTCCTGGATGTAACTTAAGTCTAGAATTAAAAAGAAGACCCTTTTGCCCCAGGAGAAATAATCTATTCAAGATATGCCTATCATGAATCTTCTTCATCCTCTTCTTATAAATTCTAGAACTTTCATAAACATCCATCCTAAACTCATCTAGTTCATTCAACTCAAATAACCTCTTTCTACCTAGTTCATCCAGTCCAAAATTTAACTTTTTCAATGCCCATTTCACCTTATGCTCCATAGGTAGATGGAAAGCATGTCCGTAAACCAAGCTAAAAGGTGTAGTTCCTATAGGTGGTTTATAATACATCCTATATACCCAAAGAGCATTGTTAAGCACAAATCTCCAATTTGCCCTATTAGTTGAGTCTGTCCTTTCCAAAATCTTCTTCACTTCACTGTTGGACACCTCAACTTGACCTGGCATCTATGGGTGGTAAGGAGTACCCACTCAGTGTTTCACTCCATATTTACTCAATAAGGCTCCAAATTGCCTATTGATGAAATGTTATCCACCATCACTAATAATTAGTTGGGGGACACCAAATATATAGAAAGTGTTATCCTTCACAAACCTGCACAGAACTTGTGCCTCATTGGTGTGGGTTGGAATTGCTTCCAACCACATAGATATATAGTCAACCACAGGTAAAATGTAGAGATTAAAATTCGATGACACAAATGGTCCCATGAAATCAATGCCCCATAGATCAAACACTTGAACCTCTTGAAACACATTTTGTGACATTTCACGTCTCTTAGAAATATTACTTGCACATTGACATGCATTACAACGACGAATAAAATTGTGAGCATCTTTTAACAATGTTGGCCAGTAAAACCCACTCTCTAAGACTTTGGCCACAGTACTAGAGCCAGTGTGATGCACCCCTGTAGGTAGAGAATGACAGTGTGATAAAATACTCTCAACCTCACATTGGGGTACACACTTCCTCAAAATTCCATCCTTACATTGTTTAAGAAGAATCGGGTCATCCCATATGTAAAAACACAATGAATGAAAAAATCTCTTCTTTTCTTGGTATCCCCAATCCACAGGAATCTCTTTGCAGGCTAAATAATTTACAATATCCATAAATCAGGGATCCTTGGTCTTAATAGAAAAAAGATTTTCATATGTGAAATCCTCAACAATAAGAATATCTACATATTTTTCATTCACTGTTTCCAACCTAGATAGGTGATATGCTACCACATTTTCCACCCTACCTTATACTTAACTTATATATCAAATTCCTATAAAAGTAAAATCCAGCTAATCAATCTAGGTTTTTCATCTTTCTTTTGTAACATGTATTTAATGGCAGCATGGTCGATCCAAACAATCACCTTAGCCCCAACTAGGTATTGGTAAAACTTCTCAAATGAAAAAACAACCGCTAATAGTACTTTTTCTGTGGTTGTTTAATTGAGTTGCACATCATTCAAGGTTTTGGATGCATAATATGTGACTGTAGGAACCTTATCCTTGTGTTGACCCAACACAACTCCCATTACATAATCTGATGCATTACACCTCAACTCAAATGGTAGGTTCCAATCAGGAGCTTGCACAATAGGCACAAAGCTAAGCTTCTCCTTTATGACTTCAAAGGCGTTCAAGCATCATTCATCGAAACAAAATTCAGCATCTTTTTCCAACAGTTCTGATAGTTGTTTAGCAATTTTGGAAAAAGCTTTGATAAAATGAAGGTAAAACCCATCATGTCCCAAAAAGCTCCTTACTCCCTTCACCGATGTCGGTGGAGGTAGCTTGGAGATAACCTCTATCTTAACTGGGTCTACTTCCATACCATTGTTGGACACCTTGTGTCCAAGAACTATGTTGTAACACCCAGATTTTCATTGCACATGATTAGAAGCTATATTATTATTTTTTTCTTCATATGGGAGTGTCACAAACATGATTATCATCACAATTAAAGTAAATGAAACACTTTTGCATATATTTGAAATTGATTCATACATAGTTCTTGTCAACATAAAACTACATCATGTTCATCCATAAGATTATAATAAAAATATGTCAAAACTCTGGATCGTCTAGGTAAATGGCACCCCACTAGGCTGAGCTTCAAATATCCTAGTCCTTTACTTGTCCTTTTGTTATGCAATTACTCCAAAACATGCAGACATCGCGTCCCCAACCATGCATTGAGAAAATAATAATAGTTAGAGTAAGTGGCATGAGTATTCTAAATTATACATTGCTAAAGAACTGGAATTGGATTTTATAAACATGAAACTAACATCAACCTTTGAGTAAAATTTGTAACACATTATTTCTTATTACTTAATCTAAATTCTTATCTTTCTACCTTATCTTTATCTAGAGACATGTACCCTAGTACATGGATCTCAAGACCTGCACCACAATGCATGGGTCATACTTATCTTATCTAATTCCCTCACATCATACTCATGGATGAGATTATGGGCATGCTCTAAACTAAGGTATCTTTTACTTATAATTTTAATCTGACTGTGGCCACCATTATACAAAAAGTCCTACTCTGTTGACATTGAAGTGTCCTCTATGGTGCAGTGCACCCTCTGTTGGCACAACATGCCCTCTAAAATGGAGTAAACACTCCTCTGAATGGGTAACATATGCTTCTGAATCGTATCGGGACTCTCTGAATGAGGACTTATCATATAATGTATTATGTGAAGGTTCTGAATTAATTTTCTTAAGTTTAAGCTTACTAAATTCTAAATTTGGACTTCTTTGAAACTGAATACTGAGTACTGAACATGTATTGAATTCTAAATCTGAATCTAAATCTTTTATTCTTAAGTGATAAACTGAATCTATAACTCAATATGAATATGGATCTCAATTACTGCATAATTGAGATTGGGTCTAAAACCCTTATCATGTATCTTTATTCAAAATTTGTCTACTCACACCATGAGTAGTCTAAGTCTGAATCTAAATCTAATAATATTATTATTATCTGGATAAACCTTATTTTGAATCTCAGATTTGATAGTATAACATCATTGATACTAAACATAACAACTGAGTTTTAAGGCTTAGGAAGGAGGTTCTTATCTAAATATATACACTAAGGATTCAAAAATAACTTTAATAAAGTGTGTGAGAGTAATTTAAGCATAGAATATCTATAAACATACCAACTGACAGGATGATTCAATCTCTAAAAAAATGCATTATAATATATCTTGCCTTGAATCTTAATGTCTTCATATGAACTTATGTATTAAATTTTAATTCTTACAAAAGGAATCTTATAAAATCATTCTTTGAACTTAATTATAACTTAATGCATCATAATCTTATATCTATTATCATACACTCAAATTACAATACACTATAATAGAGCCCTTTTATTGAAAATAGATAATGTCTAAATATATTTAAATCTCACTTTGTATTTTGCTTCTAGATGTTGCTCATAATATGAAATATGATTAATTCCTTATTTCTTAAATCTTTACATATATAAGAAATCTTGATAGTGTGTTTCTACTTGAATTCTTAATACTCAATTATATGTATAAAAGTGAGGAACCCTATAGTATGTTCATACTTATAAATTTTAACACATGGTTATATCTCATTACCATGGATGTATGTCAGTCTTAACTTGTATTTCTTGTCTTGTGGTCTTTATCATTCATATAGAACAACATTAAGAAACATGAGCGTAATTTAACCTTCTATCCTTGTTAATTAATTACCATCTCATGACACATCTCTAGTTACTACATTGAGCCTATGAAATATCACAATCATAAAGTATAGAAAATCTTGCCTACATATCTGATTAGAACATTGGATATTAAGTTCTCATTAAGATGGATGTAAATTTACTAGATTTAATAAATTGAAATGCCCATGGGAATGAACCACTTACCTCTTATACTGATGGTATCTATAAGGAAGTCCTGATTCCAAGTTGCATAACTTTAATAACCTGGATATCATCATAGTTCTATTTATAAATCTCAAACCCCATCTTCCTAACTATATATACCAACATAAGGTTCTTAAACATAACTTTAATCTAAGATCACCATAAAATCTTAGCATTGAAATTAAAATAAACTCTTATTATATAATTACTATAATCTTTATACTCAACATAAATCATCTTATGCACTAATATGAACATATACTTCATATAATGAGAATAATTCCCAAACATAGTCTCATATTCTAAACTTACTATCTCAATTAGGAAGTCAAAGTAGAATACCATCATATTACTAATATTAGACCTAATTAGCCATACATATATCACTTATTGTCAAGATAATCATCTATTACTCTTACATAATGGCCACTCAGGTCCAAAACTAAATATGAAAATGATAACACAAAAAAATCCATCAAATCTCTAGAAAACTTATCATATAATGTAGTAAGATCATGTATTAAAATATCAGGTCATTTCGTAATCAGATCATGGGTGAAATACCTAAAATTACTTTATTAGAGTTTGCATAAAAATCATAGATAAAACTTCAAATCAGTATGATTAGGGTTTGAAATTATTTATATCACATCAAAATACACTTACCATAAAATATTCATTAATTTCTAAAGTCATTTACTATTTTTAGTTCTCAAAACATTGAAATCACATATACTCTAGAAACCAACTAGTAGTAATTATCAGACATCCAAACCACACTCTAGAAATATTTTTAGAAGATATTACACTCAAATAGATTTCTATAGGTACCTTGTTTGTCCCAAACCGAGCTCTATATCTCAAGATATGAATTTTAGAAGAATACCTATGTTTCGATCAATATCAGCCGTCAATTTGGGATCCAAAGAGCATAGGCGGCAACACCCCATTTCTTCTGTTGGTTTGGTGGTTGCGGATCCACCCAAGGACCCACCTCCTCCTCGCCTGTTAGCCTGGAGTAGCCCCCCTGTTCTATTGTTTGCATGGTTGGGCCTTTTGGCTGCCACGCAACTGGTTTTCGGCGAGGCCTAGCGCCATCAGTAGCTTCTCGCGCCGCCAACGGAGGATCCCCTCATATTCACCTCCTCTTCCTCCACCTGGATGGTATACACTCCATATCTTGGGTGGATAGAGCATATAAACCCTAGATGAAAAGCTCCTTGCACCGCCTCCTCTGAGTTTTCTCTTCACACTCTGCCACTTTTTCTTGGCTTCAAGTCCAAACCCTAGTAACAACATCATGACCCCCTATTCTACTCAAACTAATGCTTTTATAACACTTCACCATCCAAATCATGGATGATGATCCAGTTTAGAGGGGAACCCTGTTCGATCCCTGCAAATAGGGGTCACGACTTGCAGTCCTCACGGATTGGGGTCGACCCCCTTTTTTATTTTGTTTTTCTTCTTCTTATTTATAAAAGTGTAAACTAAAGAAATAATTAAATGGGCTAGTTCATAGCTCCAATTGATCCCAAATTTTGGTACAAACACTATATTATCATCATCTTTACTTGACAATGATCCTAGGTAGAATCTAACTGGATAGACAATCCAAAACTATCTTTTAAATAAAAATAAGATAATTACTAATTTAAACATCTACGCCACTAAATAAATAAAAAACATCTAAATTTTCTCCCTTGATCTTATATAACAATTATCCAGCTATCAAAATTACATTGAGTATTTATTATGAACATGAAATGCTAAATCCCCAAATTTGAACTCCAAGGACCCATATGTGAATCTTAATTGGCTCAATCATGATTGAATAAGGTTCTAGGGTCCCCAGACCATTCCTTGATCTCTAAAAAGGTCCATTATCTATTCTCGATTATGGAACTAAAGCATGAATTAATATTACCTCAATCGAAGATTTTATACGATACATTAGGTCAACATTACTTTACTTCCTTAATAATGAGACCTAAGTTGGTCTAGAGCTCAAACCAATAACTCAACTCTTCATATTATATATATTCATCCTATTATTGTTCACAAGAATAATTCATTCATATTCATCTACACCTGACTACAATCATACACATTTAAGCCATTATGTGTGTATTGGTTGACCGGATGACTTTTATTACAAATTTTGTGAACTTAATTAAATATATAGCCATGGTTAGGTTCATTTGGTCCCTTGGCACACACTTACCAGAAAACCCCACAATTAAAGAATTACATTAGTTATGAAATTGAGGATGTTATATATACCCTCACTCACCATCATATGACACTTCTCTCAATTCAAGACTAAGTGAGTGTCCTCACACCTTTGTAAAACCTTGTCTAAATTGTACAGGAAATCACTGAATGACTCCCCATACACAGAAAAATTGTCCATGAACACATCCAAGCACTGTTGTTTGCAAGCATACATCATTGGAAAGTGGAGGGCATGTTACAAAGGCCAAACAAAATCCATCTATATGTAAACGTGCCATACGGGAAGGTGAAAGTAGATTTCTCTTGATCCTTTGGCTCAATTGAAATATGATAATAACGGGAATACCCATCAAGGAAGTAAAAGTGTGAACAACCAACAAGTCATTCCAAGATCTGATCAATGAATCACAAAGGAAAGTGATCGTTTAAAGTGACAACATTCAAAGGATGGTAGTCTATGCATACACACCACCCTGTCACTAACCTAGTTGAGATTTACTCATTAGCAACATTAGTTGTGACAATGATCCCCCCTTTATTAGGAACTACTTGAGTTAGGATAACCTACATAGAGTCTAAAATTGCATAAATGATACCTGTCGATAGGAGCTTTCCCACTTCCTTCTTCACTACTTCAATCATGATAGGGTTGAGTTGCCGTTGAGGTTGAACTATAGCTTTGGCTCCTTCTTCCAGCCAAATTTTGTGCTAGAACAAACTTGGAGACATTCCTTTGATGTCAGCTATTAACCACCCAAAAGTGGATTGGTGGTTCTTCAGCACAGTGAGTAACTACTTCTCCTCTTCACTACTCAAGGATGATGATATGATCACTGGGACCTTCTCTTCTGCGGCCAAGAAGATATATTTTAGATGCGGTGGCAAGGGCTTCAATTCTAACACCAATGGACTCAATAGAGATGGGACCAATGGCAGAGGAGGTGGTCCTAAATCTTTAAAATAGCTTGCATAGTAGCAAGATTTCACCTTTAGCATCAATTCACACTCTTCTAGAGAGCGGCCGTGTGTACTGTCCTCTACCATGTTCATCAAGCATGCTTCCAAAAATAGCTTTGGATATGTGTGCAACAAGGAATCAACTGTGGCCTCCTCTATGGTAACTAGGTCATAATCTTCTTCTTCAACATCTGGGTAACACACTGTTTTGGCTAACGAGATCACCTTGGTGTTTTCCATGATATTCACTGTTAAAGTGCCCCTTTCTACTTTCGTCATTACATGAGTCATGCCCAGGAATGGATTCCCTAGAAATAGAGAAATATTTCCCTCCACGTGATGAATCATGTTGCATTATGCTTTGTCCCCCTTTTCTTGTGAGTGCTCAGGAATATTAATCTCAAACCAGTCATCATGGGTGCCCATGGTAGGATGTCCTCTACCCATTTCCAAAATCATATCAATTGTGGTTTAAAATGGCATATTGAGTAAGATTTTATTTCCATGATCCTCCTAAATTTCCATCACCACAAAGTGAATAGGAAAAAAAATCTGTCCACTTTCACTAGAACATCTTCACAATTTCCATGTGGCCTAACCACAGAGTTGTTAGCCAATTCGATAGACATACTACTCTTCCTAGACTCCTTGATACCTAGCTTCTTGAAAGTTGACAAAGGCATAAGGTTGATGCTTGCACCTGAATCAAATAGCTCTTCACCGAACTTGGTCTTTCCTATAAAGCAAGTGATGTTGAAACAAACTGGATCCTATCTTTTAGTTGGTAGTGTTCCCAGAATAAAAGCACTCACCTACTACTTTAACACTACCACATCAGCCTCATGTATCTTTCTCTTCTTATTGATTATGTCTTTCAAGAGCTTATCGTACAGTGGTATCTGCTCAATTGCATCAATGAGTGGAATATTGACAAATAATTTTTTGAAGCCATCTAAGAATTTTTTGAACTGTCGATTTACTTTGGTTTCCTTCAAGCTATTTGGAAAGTGCACTAGTGTCCTCTGGTGAGGTGGGACATATTCTTTTCATCTTGTATCTTCCACCTCATCAGTGTGCTCCTTAGTTGTATTCTCCTTTTCTAACACATCCAATTTATCTGCATCTGTTGTCATAGTCTGAGTTGTTGTTCATGTAACTTCACCTGCACCCGAACTTGTTGGTGCATCATTCAGTAGCATCCTACCACTGTGAAGTAGGAATGCCTTGACATGTTGATTTCCAGAAGGCACGCTAGTATTTTCTGAGAACCATTACTGGTTTGGTTGCTTCAATGTACCCACATCTACTTCTATTTGAGAAATTTGAGTTTCCATGTTGCAGATTCGTGCCCCTTGGTTTTGGAGTTCTCTCTAAGTTTGAAAAATAAGCACTTCATTCTGAATGACTACCTATCCAAGCATTTCTTTAATATGGTCAATCTTTTTTGTTCTTGTTGATATTATGCTTGGCCACCGAAATGTTGTGGCTTGGGTTGTTGTGCCTGAGAAGGGTCTTGTTGGAAATTGTTGGCTCCATGAATAGTCATTCCCCGAAACTGTTTTTGATGGTGCACAAACTAGCATTCCTCCTCTTCTTCTTATGAAGGTGGTCCATCATTGGCACACACATTTTTTGCAATCAGGTCCAACTTCTCATTTAATGTAGAGATGACCTTGGACTCCTTGAAACTTTTGACGGTTGCCATAAGCTCTCTCTCATCGCCCCACGACTAGTTCTTGGACATGTTCTTTAATATCTCATCATAGCGGGCTAGTTTTTTGTTGAGGAAGAAACCTGCTCCTACACTATCAAGTGTGATTCTCTATCCCTTATGAAGACAGTAGTAGAAGATCTTCGCCTATCCCAACAAATCAATAATGTGATGAGGTACCTTCCACAACATATTTTGGAATCTACCCCATGCTTCAAAATATGATTCATAGTCCTACTTCCTAAAGTTATGGATCTTCTTCACCAGGTCATTTGTCTTCTATGGATGAAAGTAACACACGAAGAAAGAATCAAACATATGATCATATGTCTCGATACCTTCATAATCAAGATTGTAAAACCACAACTTTGCACTGTCTTCCAAAGATGATGGGTACTGTTTCAGATACATAATAGTCATTGGTATTCTATCTATCTTGACCATATCATAGTTCTCAATAAAGTTACAGATGTGTGTCACCGGGTCTTCAAAACTGTGGTCGTGGAAAGATTGGGATTTGACTAGAGAGATCAATCTTGGATCGATCTTATAGTTACCCACATTGATGGCTTGTCTTTTGAATGGTCCTTTTTGAGCTATTGAGGAAGAGGCTTTGATCCTCTCTCATATCAGCTGCTTTTCTGCTCCATCACCCATTTCTGCTGACTCAGGTTCCTCTGGTGTTTCAGGTCCTTCAGGTGGAGGTCTCAGTGGTGTAGTTCAGTTGAATCTTTCTACAGATCTTTCAAATTTCCTTTCTCTATGAAGGAGTATTGCTTACTCGAAACCCGGTGAAGACGACTCTCCGTAATCGTGGGCTTGAGTATGCCCCATACACTAGTACCTGAAAGTAGCAAAATAATTGTCAGAACACAACAGTGGAGCTAGAAACAATAATGATGTTATGATTCAGCTTTGAGTGAAATAGAAATAAAAATTTAACGGGTTGGCCTAGAGTGGCCGACCACAACACTCGTAGTGTTGGATGTTGTCATTTCCTCGGCAATGGTGCCAAAAACATGACACGTGTTTACTATGAGTTATACACAAGTGAACATATCGAAGTAATACATACCTTTTTAAGTCCCGAGTCGAACACAGGGAAACGTTCTCCAGAATGCTACTAATAGCTATGATCTAATCAGTTAGGTCAGTAAAAGTTGAATTGGTTGATTGAATAGAAACAAATGCAAAAATGAAACAAGATTAAGGATCAAGTTACTAAGATTTAAAGGAATTCCTTAGGACAATGGTTTCACTACAGATAACATTGCAATTAACTCCACACACTAATATCTATAATCCGCATCGCTAGATAAAGAGCATGTAGCTAGAACTATCCACTCCCGCAGTGTAGTTCACTATATATTCTAATGTCAATCCCATTTCCATAGTAATTGGTTGATTAGTTAGGCACTTTATGATTAATCTCTGGGTTTCTCCTCCCATTTATTTTTCACCTTTCCCATGGGGTGAAATAAATGGGTAAATCTATGCTTTTCCAACCCTTAACCTCTTTCCTAAAATGATGAAGGGTCTGATAATATATCTATGGTGATCAAGCATAAATAGAACAAGACAATTTTATAGATTTATATCCGGAAAATAGGGATAAAGATGATATTTATGTACGGAAATCAATTACAATGCATATGCAGGCTACTCCCGGATCCTAAGGAATCAAGTGGTTTAGCCCCGCATGGTTTTCATTTACGAATACATGGTAGAAAAAGAAAAAATGTCGGAAAAATTAGAAAAACTAAAGTAACCCCCTAGAGAATGGCTAATCTAGAAGATCCCCTATGTCGTGCATGCAATATGCTGTCTTTCAGCTGCATATTCGCCCTCCGGTGGTGCTCAGATCGTCTGGGGTGAAGCAGTCAATTCCATGCTCTTCTCTCCTCTCTCTCCAGTGTCGTGTAATAGAAAATGATAGCTTCCCCAGGTCTGGCCGAACTCCCCTCAAGTCATAGGAATCACTTAAGGCACGAAATAACGCCAACCGTCAGATTAGAGTTCTATCTTTAGATTGCCTAATCAGACAGACTCAGTAGTACTGACTAGAAAGTCAGTATGCCTGAGTTTTTAGGGTAGTTGTGATTCATCATAATGTCAGTACTATCGACTTGTCTCAATAGCATTGAGTCTTTAGGTCGCTCAAACACTGCTTCCCTGATGCCTTCTCGATAGTACCGAGCTCATAAACTTAGTAGTACTGAGTTTTCTCAATTCATTCTTGTGCTTCACTAACATGGCTTTGGTACTACAAACTTTGGGTGTCGGTAGTGTCAAGTTTGGGCGAGTTTTCTAGTCAAGTATTGATGTGAAATTGGTACCACTGACTTTTGGTGTCGGTAGTACCGAGTCTGCGAAGCTCAATTGTACTTTAAATTGCACAAGAACATGGATAAGTACTCAAGATGAATATTAAATCACTTTTTAACTGTTAAATCATATAATTTGATGCATTTAGATAGAATAGGTTGTTGTAGCATTTCATGCATAATTAATCAAATAAATGACAAATCAACACATAAATCAAGGAAAATATGTCTATGAAAATGACGAAAAACCCATACATCAAGCCCTAACTAGTTATTTGGTGTAACCCTCACTATCAGATTGAAGATAACATGCTAATAAGAACAACTAAATCAAATCAAGTAGTTTAAGATCATAACAAGTTATAAACATTGGTTTCAAAATCATATTCCACATGTATATGATTTTTGACTTTGAAAACCCTAAAGATACGTCAGTGTCATCATTATGTTTGTAACTCATTATATTCAACAATATCAAGTATTATCACAAACTAAATATGTGTAATGTGTTCCACATGTTACGCATCAAAACTTGAGTTTCCATACATGAAGCACTTTATATTCATACTATACCTATACGTTTTGAACAATGATAAGATCTAGGTATTAAAACCATTTTATTGATATTCTAAACATTTTTCTAAGCAATTATATATATTATTTCACTATTATATGAGATACCATTTATTTTCTACATTAATTGAAAGATAAATGTAAATATACCAATAAGGGATTAACATGGTATCTATCATCAACTTATCCACTCATTCGTAGGTTGGAGTCTTACCAATGGTCTTAGCCCTCATCAATGACCATTACACATGGGTTGGGTGTTTGATAATGGGGAAATGACATGGTTACCCATTTGCAACGACCTAGTATTGGTATGTATTCCCAAAGAGCCAATCATATGATGATTGGAATGTGGCATTAGATACTTGATTTGATAAAAATAAATATAATTTCATCTATTGTGTTTGTCTCAATCACAAGATGATGACACATACATAATATATGTTTAAAGAATGATGTTACTCGATGACATATGTCTTTAGGTTGATGACTTGAATGATGAGACCATATGCATGATAAGTGTACATACATTCTTATTATGTCCTAGTCAGATATTATTGTTGAAGCACAATAGACAATAGTACTTCATAAGATGATAGTGTTTATTGATTTATGAAAGAGTCTTATTAGTCATGAGATATGATGTCATGTCAAGCACACATGAATGTGCTAAAGAACATTATATCAGACCGACCCACCTTGAGAGTGATGCATGTATACCATGGAATGGTAGTCAGAATAAGCTCTCATAGTGGTACCAGTGATTGTAGTACTTTGACTTGAAGTCGCTACACCCGTCACATGTCATTCAATGTACTTAGACATAATCCAATGTTGCCTTGAATAAGGGTTACCAAAAAGGTGATACTCGAGTGCACAATGACACATGGGGATTGAGTGTGAGTGATATAGATGGGATTTGTCCATCCTAAAGGATATTGATATATAGGCATCTTGATAAGCAAGACTGAGAAATCTATGGCCAAACACATGTGTTTCAATATGTGAACTTACATGCATCTCAGACAATTTGTTTTAGTTCAAGGAACATGGATTGAACATTGAAGAGGATCACGATTTCATGCCTTGAGTTCAATCCAAATATCAAAGACAAAATATAATACAATCATGGTAACACTGATCACAAATTGTAGGTCAAAGTTGTTCTCCAACTTTCTCAACTACTTGGTAGCAATGATGTGTTGCTAGATACCTCTTATTTCTTGTGATGTCATAAGTTGGTTATGGACATTCATTACCAATGTAATTTGGGACCTATAGGGTCAAACACATATGACACACTTGGATTAGGACTTTATTCATGAATGATTTTAACATTTATTACTAAAAGTGTTTAGGTATTGAATTAAACAACTAAGGTTCAAAATTGAGTGACTGGACTCTAAATTGACCAATTCAAGTGTTGAACTGATTGGTTTGAGTGCTAGGTCAATTTGAAACAACATTGGTTGAACAATGCCTAAACTAGGGTATGAACTATCTGGTTCACCAAGTGAACCGATCAGTTCATGGTCCCAACTGACCAATTCATATGATGAACCGCCCTATTCAATGGACAATTTGACTGGATCAAGAATTGATGTTAATGACATATTTTGCATTATTCATGCATTGATTACAAATGTGATTAGAAAAAGGAAAACTAATAAAATGACCGATTCAATGAGTGAAACAACCAGTTCACCCTGCCAACTGACCGGTTTAATAGTGAACCGATCGGTTCATTATTCCTAGCTTCTAGAAAATTTGTGAACTTTGTCTCTTCAACTACCATACCGTTTGGAAACCCTTACCCTAGCCTCTCCTAAATAAAGGGATAATAGGAGCTTCCCAAATAGAAAAATAATCTCTAAAATTGTCATCCTCTCTAGTTGAGGTAACCAATAGAGAGACCGAGCAAGTCCTACATGTAAAAGGTAGGGATAACAATGGAGAGATAATTGTGGGAGAGAAAATCAATGCTCATACATTAACGTTCGAAGGGAAAATTCCTTCCCATTGTCTCTAGTAACACAACATGGAGTTCCCAGTGATCCACATGGACTACTATAGAGGTGAGTTGGTTTCACTGGCTTGGAGGATGCCATCAACCACCATCCTTGGTGTTTCACCAGGAGGCTATTGCTGACGACTGTTCAAGTGTTTCCTGAAGAAGAAGCTCATTGCTTCTTGGAGAAGAAGCACATTACTACATTAAGAGTTGTTGGTGGACTTCCTCTAGGACTAGGTATAACTCTTGTTACCTTCCTTCTTAGATACATTGTTTTTGACGTGATCTTGTTGATTAGGGAATCCAACTTTAATTTTTTGTTTCCACTTCTCTATATGTCACCCCACATCTAGACCTGTAAGGCATAATATGTCATCCAATTAGATTACCACGTAATTCATCATCTCCCTCTCACACCCCTGACTGTTTCACCATCCATGGTCAAGGTCAACCACAACATTGACTCTCACCATTGAGGCATGATGGAGGCAACTGAGACCAAAAACATATTTGGTTGCATCCTACATACTTAAGAGGCATCTTGGGTTGAGCCAAGAAGGACCCAAAGACTAATTTTGAGGTTAGGAATCCATTGCTAAAGCAAGTATACAAGGAGTAAGGGTGAAGGGGGACTTACCAAATGAGTTTTCATTTTAATCTTGGAAGAGGTCTGTGCAACTCTCATGAACCTCCCATTAGTATCGTGTTATCATAGGCAGTCAAGAACCTCAAACTTCACTCCTTAGTGGTGTAGGATTTGCTAGAGATAATGAGGAGTTTACCATAGGGGGTCTCAACACTACTCAATCGCAATTAAGAGTTAGGTCCATAATGGATCTCAAGGACCTCTAATATAGGAAATGATCTTGGGAACAAACCATTGGTTTCCTACCCTAGATTTTAGGTTAATCAAGGAAAGTAGGGATTATCATAATCCCAAAATCAAATCATGAATTTTGGGTTCATTGGACTCCTCACTCTCGGGAAGCCATCAAAGCTGAGATAAGGGCCAAAGGGATCTGGAGGAGAGACAATGAGAGGATCAAAGTAGCATCTAGTGTCCAGTCTATGTGGATCTCAGTCGTAAGGTTGATGACAATCTAAGAGTCATTCGATCTTGTGATCATGGCTAAGATTAAAATATAAAATCCTATGCCACATGCTTAAGGTCCCAAATTATATAGACCTTAGTGTAACAACATTATATTATCTGATAACTGAAATTATCAACAAACTTAATTATAATTATCTCAAACTTCTATAAATTCCATCGGTTACTAGGATTATTCAATCAACACCACACTTTACCTTTATCTTCTTATTAGAGTTATCTCATATTCTAAAACATTTATGATCAAAAGGATATGATAAAACCATTTTCTTACTCTTCAAAAATTTACTTAATTTAATCACCCAGATCTTATGTTATCACATAACTATCTCAAAACATGGATTTATCCTTTATCTCACGTGGGACAATGTATTATACCAATTTGGGTATATTTAATACTTGAATACTTGGAATCTAGGTAAAGGCTAGATAGCCAGTCATTTAATTATCTAGGTCATTAATTATTTTGAATCCTTATGAAATGGTGATCTTTTTTTTATGATTAGCTTAATAATAAACTCCAAATATTATCAATATCTTATTTATTCATGAGTTTCTAATTTATTTATCATATATCTGAATCGATCTACTGCCACTCAAATAGTTCCGTTGGGCTTGAATTATATCCCAAGACCCATGACTCAGACCTAAACCTTCCAATGGGTCCACCAATGTTATTATTATTTATATTACAAAATTAAGACTTGCCTCATAATAATATCTCAATTGAAATCTGATATTAGTATATTTCCTTAGCATTATATTATTTACATAATTTGAAGGCCTAAACTAGGTCTAGGACTTACATTCATCAACCAAGGTCATCATATTCTCTTTATTATTCTTTTTTTATTGTCCCCTCATATCACTGAGTTAAATATAAAATTCCCAAGATTTAAGGATCTTCCACTCACCCCACCTGGAATAGGATTTTCCCCCCTAAAATTCAAACCCAATCTGGTAAAGGTGAATGATAATCCATTTAGCCTCATCCATTAAGAATAGAAACCCTTCATGGATATGTGTTAGCTAGGTTATCAATAACAACTTTAATTGAGGTGCAATTTATCCATATTAATGAGATTGAAACCAAAACTCAATCCAAGGGTATTCATACATCCTCACCCATTGCATTACATTATCACTTTGTGACTTGGTAATTTCACTCTCATGTGCTGATTTCATTTTCAGCTAAAACTCAAAACTAAATATCTTTATTCAATTATTTTCATGAGGTAACACCTCTATACCCAAAATCATGTCATTAATTTTTTACTTAGGGTATACATCCTCATGTCAATTATATGTATCACATAATGCTACCAATCTCTCACACCCATACTAAGTAGAAACAAATATTTGTTTGCAATAAAAGTATAAATATCACCTTGTCTTTGTGTAAAGATATGGTGCTTCCACATATTATCTCATAACTTGAAATTTTTAGGTTGAGTCATCCTTAAAATGACTCCAAACTCTGATTATATTTTACCTCCACGAATTTTCTTATGTTTCATGAACCCGAAGGGAAAGTGCTTATTCATGATTATAGAGTTTATGCACAACTTTATCTATGATTCTATTTCAACAACAATTACATATGTTCTCATATTCTTTACATTTACAACTTATGTGTAATCAACCTTAAGATCTCTAGGGGTGTAGGTACTTTTGGAGTGATCTCCTCTTGACCCCAAGGGTCTTATGTACTTATGGAGTGTCATTGACCCCTCAGGCCTAATTTCCTTGTGGAGGTGACCATTCTCTCGACCTCATGGGCCTTATGTACATGTGAATGTCTTTCTCCTGACCCCACATGACTTATGTACTTACAACATGATCACCTCCTAACCCCTTTGGTATTATGTACCTTTAAGCATCCCTACTTGACCCTATCATTGATTTTGGGCTCTACCTTGCCTTGTGTTTATTGAGATGTCATAACCATATTTGGTCTCTCTTATTAATTACACCTTGTTTCTGGATAAGGCTCTTGACTTCCATTATATTTATATATCAATTGACTCATCTCACCAAATGAAAGTATGTCACTTAGATTCCATTCATAGGATTTCTTTCCATGTGTTAACTTTACACATTACACATTTTACTTGAGATTGATTTAACTAAAGTTTTCATTTTTATATATCTATGCATCCATGGAATTAATCCTAAATACACCCTTCATATGCAAAGTGGATGGGAGTAGGGATCAAATACCATATATGTGTCATTATTTAATTTATTTCAAATTACTCTACTTCCCATACATATATACAATGAAATTTCCATCACCAAGGTTTTCTCAATTAAGTATGTTACAAATATTTCTCAATTGTAAATCCAAACTTATTATGACTAGGTAGGGGTGACGAATACCTTCCATCATATCCTATTTCTTTATGTTGAGGTCTTTTATGAATGTACAAGGCTACCTCAATTCTCAAGGTGAGGTTGGTAAACTCACCCTTCTAGGGAGGGTCCTAACCTAGATCTCCTTCTTGGATTGTATGAGATTGTTAGGACTTCCAATCACAACCTAACCCCATGGGTTTAGGGTTATGTCTCCCCCAATTGGTCTTTTCCCATTCTCGGATTGACCCACTCCAGGTTTGGACACCATCCCTAAAAGTAAGTTGAGGGTCGTATATTTTTCATTATGTATCTACTAATTTTTTATGTTTCATATACATATAGAAAGACCCATCATGGGTATCCTATATGCATGCATGCTAATGAGGCTCTACGTACCTGCATGCATGGGAACCTGTATGTAATTGAATTTGGGCACCATAGGTGAATTACCCAAACCTATTTGGGTTTTCTCTTTCTATTACCCCTACTTTACTTTTGTTTGGGTAGGGTATTATTTCACTCGCACTACTCCCATCACACATTAATAGGGTTTGGTTTTGGGACTAGACTCTACAATTTAGGGTTTTATTACTCCCTTAACTGACTAAGATTTCCCACCATATTGGGTTATCCTACTCAAGTCCTTTATGGATGATTGGGTTTTCATACCCATAATTAGTTTTTTATAGGGTTTACTCTTATTAATGGGACATAAATTACATGTCAAATATTCCAAATCTATTTCTCTAATTAGTACTGTATGTACTTTAATTGGAGGAGGATACCTCCTACTTCATCCTGAAACCCTAATTCCAGATGAGGAGAGAAGTGAATTTTAGGATATATAAAGTAAGGAGATGAGAAGTGGAAAAAATTAGAGTTGAGAAAACTTGGGGATATATTATTTTAGAAAATCTCTAGATTCTAGCTAAGATGGTATCACATTGGTATAGGAAGTCCCCACATACCAATTCAATGGTTTGGAAGAAAAATATTCCAGCCTCAAAAGCTTCAATCTTTTATAGGCACCATTACCCTTAGAGCATGCACTAATACTTGTCCTTGTAATTCTATGTATTATTGGAAATGATCAATAAATACTATAGGATAAATTTGGTGTTCGATACAAAATGTAAAAGCCCCCACTTTTGAGTATTCCCCAACCAAGGTGGACAAAAAAATGTCAAGAGTTGATGCCTTTATTTCTAGGATCCAAATTCAACAATAAGAAATCATATTAAAAAGTTCCCATTATTCTATCTTGAAGTAAAAAAAGTTTAAACAATACTCTTATAAGGAGTTACATGGATTTTAAAGGAAACAAACATAAACATGAGAAGAAGTACTAATGTATCTAACTAATTGATACTCCTTGTGACATAGTTTATTTCTCTTTGATGCATTCATCTTGTTTTCCATGCCTTTATTGTTTGTATAATTCTGTCACCTAAAACACCAATAAAAGCACATATCAATATATTTTTATACTACGTACTTGGAGTGCATACAAAAGTGAAGAAGTACATATATCATATACTACTTCAATCAAATAGTTGCAAATATGAACTGGAATTTTCATTACATATTCTAACCCATGTTTGGTGCCATCTATGGTTTAATAAGTATTCATCATTGAACTTATGTGTGTGACCCCTTAATGGGTGTAACCCAAGGTTCATAGTATTCCAATATTACTTATATGATATCAATGGGACATTATAGTTAGCTAAATTTAACTAAACATCCAAATAGTTTATCTTTATATCCAAACCTTTAGAATACATCTAGGTATCATTCAAATGTAGATATGATCAGTTATTCATATTATAACCACATAATTTCTCATGCAGATCTATGCAGGGTACTTCAAGTAATTTAAGAATGCAATCCATACAATCATAACACATCCAAGCAAATCAACATTCAATCTACATGTATTTATAATCCTAAAGTGTCACCTTGCATTTATATGACTCTAATTAGGTCAATATTAGGTACTAAACTATGGCTTACAATTAGCTTGGTTTTGGATTAGAGATAAGGGTATCAAACCCTATTTCCACCACATCATTGTTCCCAAGGGTTAGAAACCCTAACCAGTTATTTGGTCAAACCCTAACTATATTAGATTTAACCTATTATGTTATTAATAACAACTAGAGTAGATAATATCTTATTTAAGATCACAACAAGTTATAAACATTGGTATCCAAACCCTAATTCCACATGTATATGATTGTTGACATCTGACACCCTAAATAAACATTATATTCATCATCATACTCCATCATTGTCATTATTATCTTGGGATCTCATAATAATTTACAATATCATATATTATCACAAATTGAACTCATTTAATGTATTCCACATTTTATTAATCAAAAATAGGATTTACATGTATAAATAACTATATATTCATAAATTACTTGTAATTTTTGAACTATGATCAGATCTAGGTGTTAAAACCATTTATTCATATCAAACACACTTTCCTAAGCAAACTGGCATGTAATTTCATTATTATATTAGCTACCATTTGTTTTCTACATTAATTTCAAGATGAATATAAGTACACCAATTAAGGATTGAAACATGAGATATCATCAACTTATCCACTCTAGTCGCATTGTCGGGTCTGTCCATTGGGATCCTACCTCATTAATGCCCCATCCATACAAGTTTTTGGCAATGGGGAAATGACTTGATTACCCATATGTAGTGACCTAGATGTGTCATGCATACCAAATCATTCCTATAAAATTACCCAATGGAATGTCTTCTACCTCTTTCATCTTAGGCTATTTCTCCATCCATGGTTGAGGCCAACCACTAGGTTCAATTTCTCTATCAAGACATGGTGAAGGCAATTGAGACATGAACCATATCCGGTCGGGTCTCGCAGACTTTGGAGGCTTCTTGGGTTGGGACGAGAGGGGCTAGAAGACTGATTCTGGGGTCATGAATCCATGGGTAAATAAGGTATACATGGAGAGAGGGTGTAGGAGCATAGAACATGTTGAGGCGACTCTCGGAGACCTCCCAACTATAGACTTCACTCCTTTGTGATGTAGGACTCAAGGAAGATGATGATGAGTTGATGGTAGGGTTCTCAACTCCACAGACATGCAATTGAGTGTAGGGTTGGGTTCTCTAGGTCGTGATGGAGCTCAAGGGCCTCTGATATTGGAATGGGTCTTGGTCTCAAGCAATTTGTACTATGCCCTAGAGTATAGGTTACTCAAGGAAATTGGGGATTATTGTAATCCCAAAAGACAATCATGAATTGATGTTTCATTGGATTCCTCTATTTGTCCCAAAAGCAACAGAGTAGAGATTAGGGTCAAAGGGGTCTTGAGGAGAGAGAATGATAGGACCAAAGTGGTAGATAGTGTCTAGTTTGTGTGGGTCTAGGCAGCAAGTTTGATGACAATTTAAGAGACATTTAGTCTTCTGATCACAAATAAGATTAAATGATATAATGTTGTGGCACATGCCTAAGGTCCCATATTATTTACACTTTAGTGTGATAGAATTATATTATTTGATAACTAGAATTATAGCAAACTATTTCAGAATTATCTCAAACTTTTAGAAATTCTATATTCACTAGGGTTATTCGATCAACACCAAACTTTAGGATTATTATCCTATTAGGGTTATATAGAATTGTGCAATATTTAAGATCCAAAGTTATATGATAGATACCTTTTATTTATCTTCAAGAATTCAATAAATTTAATCACTTAGGACATAGATAATCATGCAATTATCTTAAAATCTGAAATTATCCTATGTAACCTTTATCTCATGTTGGACCAAGTATTAGATCAAATTATAATTACTGATAGCTAAATATTTGGAATCCATGTAAAGACTAGAAAATCACACACTTAATTATTTAGGTCATTCATCACTTTGAAACCTTATGAAATATTGTGCAATGTTCTCATAACTATCTTACCAATCAACTCCCAATATTATCTTATTTATGCATGAGTTCCTAATTTCTTTAACATACATACCAATGCACCTATTATCCACTCAAACTATCCCATCGAGCATGAATTGGATCAAGAGACCCATGGCTCATACACATGCCTTTCGATGGGTCTGCAAGTCATATTATTTCCTCAGTTACAAAAAATACTTGTCTCATAATATTTTTTTCAATTAAAACCTCATATTAGAGCATACTCAAAATTAGAATATTTACTTAAATTGAAGTCCTAAACTAGGTCTAGGACTTACATTCTATATTGATTATCACCTCATATCATTGAACAAAATATTATATCCATGTATTTTGAGGAAGTTACAAATAGGAACTGAGAATCGAATATATTACATGTAATAAGGGCCATAATTGGCATTTATAAGCAAGGAGTTCCCCAAAATTGCATTGTTCTACATATTTCTGATGTGCCACTGTTCACTACTACAATGTACTCTAGTTTTTTTCCTTTGCTGAGTTTTCTATTATCTTTTTTGATTAATAAATAAAATACTACCACTCAATTGAATATTCCAATATTATAAACCAAATGTATATGGGTAGACTATCAAGGTGGTAGAAACCGAGTAAAAAAAAGAATTAATAGGCATATACCTTTGGTTGGTGCATAGAAGAAGCATGAAAAATTGAGACAATCAAAAGATACTAAAGAAGAAGATATCATTGACGTCATAGGACTAGGTGAGAATGGTTGGCAGGATCATAGTAGGAATAGGTGAAAAGTTTGCCATGATTATAGTGATGAAAAAACCAATAACTCCAAGCTAGTCTTGTTTATAAACATCAAAACTAAATCTTAATAAACAAAATAATGATATATCTATGATAGAAGTCTTATAGAAAATTATATGACTTGATAGTTATATAAAGATACACATATTTAGAGAAGTACATAAACTAGAAAATAGAGTTTATGTCAAATAAAAATAATAATATGAATTCCATGAGATAAAAACTAGATAAATTATACATAGAAAATTCTAATCCATAATTTTTAATAAATGATATGTGACCAATAGATGAATTTCAAACAAAATTAATTTTTTCTTAACATTCATGAACATTAATTACTTATTTAACATGTACATTGGGAATAAAAAATTTCAATAAATTGGAAATATTTATATAAACTTAGTTATATGGTAAAAACTCAAGCATGAATAATAAGGTTGAATGTTAAATATAGGAAATTTGGAGTATGATGTTCTATATAAGATGGGAAGATATGACCAAATTTAGAATAATGATGTAATATGACTAGGTAGAAGGACTTCAAATTATAATATATTTTGGTTAACATTTTTTATTGAAAATTTATTACTTATTTAACAACACCTACTTTAGGAATAGAAATTTAGCTCTAGAATGAAAATTATTTAATCATCTCATTTTTATGGGAAATTGTAAAGTAGGAATAACTAAGTTGAATGTACAAGAGGATGATAAATTTTAAAAAGCTTTTTTCTATAAGATCAGGAATAAAAAAAATAATTCAAATAGTGATGATATGTTTTGAAAAGTTCTTTTCTACAAGATGATAGATACAAAAGAATTCTGAATAGTGATGTACATAGTCAATAAAAGTCTATAGATCTAAAATACATCATTTTTCAGTGTGGACAGATGCCTCTTGTTGACAAACCATTGGTACGTGAAACATAATTCGATATTCATGACAAAAAAAAGAACTAACGACCTCATAGAGATGAAAAACAAAAGAACATTAAAAATACAATAATGGAGTGATCTATATATTCAGATTGTTGGTATGTATGCCCAAAGAGCCAGTCATATGATTATTGTAATGGCATAACTTGTTGATGATTTGATTAATAATAAAGGCAAGCTACCAATATATTTTATTTTATTTATTTATGAGATAGTGAAGTAACACAATAATTGTCTAGAGAATGATATTACTCAACGATGTATGTCTTCAGGTGTGTGACCTGAACAATGAGATCATATGGATGTTAAGAGTAAATACATTCTTATTATGTCCCTAGTCAGATGTTATTGTGGAAGGATCATGGAAACCAATAACACATCAGACTAGAGTGTGTTGGTTGATGATAGAATCTCATCAGTCATGACATTTGATATCAAACCAAGCACAAAGATACATGTTAGAGAATAGTGTATCAGATAGACCCACCATAAGATTGATACATAGAAACCATATATGGTAGTCAAAATCATCTCTTATAGTGTTGGTGGTGATTGTGGTTCTTAGACCTAAAGTCACTACACTCATCATATGTCATTCGAATAAGGGTTTCCATAAAGGTGATGATTAGATACACTGTGATGGGGATGACTTTGTATGATGTAGATGAGATTTGTCCCTCCTACAGAAGTATGATATCCCAACCACTTGATAAGCGAGACTAATAAATGCATGGCCATGCTCATGTGAGTCAATATGTGAAATTAAGGTTCCATATATCTCATGCATTATGCTCTGGTTCAAGGAACATGGATTGAATGATTGAAGAAGATGACATTTCCATACCTCGAGCTCCATATAAATATCAGTGACAAAGGAATTATACAAACACTATAACACCAATCACATATTGTAGGTTGAATTTCTTATCCAACTTTCCATTTACTTGGGTAGCAATCATGTCTTACCAGGTGAAAATCTTTGCCTGTGATGTCATAAAATGATTATGGACATTCACTACCAATGTAATATGAAACCTATAGGGTCACACACATTAGATTCACTTGGAATAGGACTTTAATCATGAACAATTATTAAATTGACTTTAAAAATGATTAGGTAATCAAATTAAACAACAATTTATTGACTGGACTATGAACCAACCAGTTCAAGTGATGAACTGACCAGTTGGAGCATCAGGTTGATTGGAAATTGCATTGATTAAATTCTAGATGAACCGGGGCATGAACCAAGCACTTCACTAAATAAGGTCGCAAAATGACTGATTTACAGAGAAATTCAATTGCATAAAGGATTAGTGCCGACATCATGTCATGAATTAATTGGATTAGAATCTCCAATACAATTATAATTGGGAAACATGATGAAATGTCTGGTTCACTGGGTGAACCGATCAAATCACATGCCAATTAATGGGTTCACATGTGAACCGATCTTTTTTCCATTCACAGGTTGTGAAAATTTACAAATTTTTGATCCCTTCCACTCATGCGCAGACTAAGAATCCTAACCCCAACCCTCCTATAAATAGATGAGTGTTGCATGTGTTTTATATTGACTTTTTGCACATTATCACTCACAAATTTAGCTCATTCTATCCCAATTTAGCCTCTATTCATATTCATTTTGTCATACTTTTTAGTTTCTTTGCTTATCACATGATGTTGATTGCAGATATGTATTAAAAAGGACAAATTGGAGATAGCCTAACTCAAATCCAACCTCAATAAGGCTTCTCCACATTTTGCAGCTGATCCAAAGCTATTTCCTAAAGAAATAGCACCAGACATGGTGTGTTCCTTAAGAGGCATGATGTGTTCCCTTACAAGCAGCCTCATGGGCCAAAGAACACGTCGTGTGTTATTATGACAGAGTAGAGGAAGTGGCGACACAGTGTGTTCCTTAGAGGATACAATGTGTTTGTGGTACATGAAGACCATCTACACATTTCTACCAATGCATACAACGTGCATTTATTCAAACACAAAGTGTGCCCTTCACTTGATTCACCTACAGGAGGTAGAGACACTGCGTGTCTATTTCCGACACACCATGTACCTCACTATAGTGGCAATTCTGAGCAAGAACAAATGATGTGACACAACGTGTCCTTCAATAGACACGCCATGTCGTTATCAATTTATGTAAATATAAAAATGACCGCCTCTTGTTTTAAAAGTGGATTGGAGCCCAATAGGCGGTTATGCTCGGTCATTTTGAAGTATTTTACACCCAAGAGAATTTCCAGAGCAAGAGGAAGGTGATCCTGGGGTGGAAGAAGGTGGTTTCTTGCAAGAGAACCCCCCATTCTACTTCATTTCTTTTCTGTTTTCTTCTCCAAAGGTGAAACAGAGCTACTTCCTTCGTTCAAGCTTTTTGGGAGGAAAGTTTGTCTGAGTTGGAGTGGTCCCAAGGGGTGGAACTTTGTCCTCTAGCTGGAGTTCTCTCCTCTTAGCTAGCATCTGTGGTTCCTCTAGCTTTTTCCTTCTCTTAAGCATGCAAAATTCTGAAATTACTGTCATGTATCTGCATATCTTCACTATGGACAAATAGAGATCTTTTCTTGAGAATGTGAGAGTAGCTCCCACACCATTTTTCATGTGAACTCAAAATTTATGCTTATTGTTGTTTAATTTTCTTTCTTCCATGGATGTCTATGGTGTTTTCTTTCTTGTATGCTTGGCTGGCCACCTCTTATACATGTTTTATGCTTGCCTTGTACTTTGGGAGAATGCATTAGGGAGTATGGAGTAGGATCTTTGGAAATATTCTCCGGACCACAAGAGTGAATAGAGATTATTGAGGGATTCAATTGTGTTCGACACTAAACATAGACGCGGGAGCATTATGTGAAGTTGAGAACCATCTCATGGCATTGGGAAATGCATGACGATGACAATCTCCTTGCTTATTAATCAGTGGTCTTTATTTCGTATGTTCATGTGATACAATGGTAATGGTAGTGAAATCTTATGCTCAAGTTTCTAATCATTTAATCAACACATTTGTTTAAGACCTTTGCTTTAGTTTCAACTTTTAGTGTGTAAGCAATCAAACTTTTATAACCTGATTTATATTAATGAAAGGTAACATGGTTGTACCTAACTAACCTAGCTCCTCGTGTTCGACACTCGACTAAATTGAGTCCCATATACTTGCGGGAGATTAGTGAGTTGAAATCTTTCCCTTTCTAAAACTCTCAACAAGTTTTTGGCACCATTGTCAGGGAGCTACGGTAGTTTTTAGTTAGAGTAAAAGTGTTAACTAGTGATTGAGACTAAATCACATTTTTGCATTCTAATTTTTGATACCTCTTAGTTTTGTAAATCTCACTCAAATATTACTTTTCAAGTTGTATGCGTCATTCTAAGAGAGGTCTACAAACCTCCATCTTCTTAGATCCAGAGATGGAATGAACTTTCAGTAGCCGTAGATGAGCAAGGAGGAGTGAAAACTCTTCAAGCTTGGAGGGATCACAACCATCATCACCACCACCATCTTCTTCATCCTTTGAAGAAGTAAAACAAGATGATCAAACCATGGAGGAAAACTGTCCTTTGGGGGACTTCGCCATGCCGGATGCCACAAACATTTGTGGAGCCATTGATCTACCTACGATAGAGGCAAACAACTTCTCTATTAGTCCTTCTATGATGTAGATGATCCAACCAACCCATTTTGTGGGTACCGCTATCGAAGATCCAAATCTTCATGTAGCTGAAGTCCTAGAGTACATGAACACCTTCATCATTAATGGTGTATCCGCTAATGGAATAAAGCTTCTATTGTTTCTCTTCACCTTAAGAGATAGAGCCAAGGCAAGGCTCTTATCTATTCCCAAGAAGTCCATCAAGAGTTGGGACCAACTATTAAATGCTTTCCTCGCAAAGTATTTTCTACCAAGCAAGACAACTCAACTAAGAAGCCAGCTCACAAACTTTTCTCATTTAGATGGAGAAACTTTGTATGACACATGGGAGTGATTCAAGGACCTACAATGACTTTGCCCTCATCATGGATTGACTAATTGGCTACTACTTTAAACATTGTACAATAGATTATTCTACAACACTCGCATGAAAGTGGATGCCACAACTTATGGATCTTTAATGGATAAGTCTTATAGTGAGGCTTATGATATCATTGAAGATATAGCACTCAACCACTGCCAATGGGGGTCGTATAGGAAAGCACAACCATCTTATACACCAAGTTCTTCAACCATAAAGCAAGGAGGAAAGCATAGTGTTGATGTCATTGATCTAATTGCAGCTAAGCTTGATGTCCTTACAGAAATGTTTGAGAAGATGACTACAATGCAGATCCAAGTAGCCGAGGTAACTTGTGAAGCTTGTACACTTGTCGGACATACTTCTTCTACTTTTTTTTCTCCTAATATGAATCAAGAGAACCAAGAGCAAGTCAATGTCATTGGGATTCATGGGAACAAATAGTAATACAATCCCTATTCCAACACATATAATCCAGGATGGAGAGATCATCCTAATTTCTCTTACCAAAAAACAAGAAATGCTTAAAACTTTCAACAAGGACAACAACAACCGTAGCAACAAAAACTCTTTAGCCGACAATCAAATGAGAATCCTCTAAGTTTCAATAACAATAGGGGTTACC
The DNA here is from genome assembly GCA_963693085.1 of Alisma plantago-aquatica. Classification (NCBI taxonomy): domain Eukaryota; kingdom Viridiplantae; phylum Streptophyta; class Magnoliopsida; order Alismatales; family Alismataceae; genus Alisma; species Alisma plantago-aquatica. The sequence continues at coordinate 287,707,947 of OY856412.1, read as the reverse complement.
AACAGCAACAACAACCCCATAAATCTTCTTTGGAGACTATGATGAAGCAATTTATCTCTACTCAAGAGAAGCAAAATGAAGAGTTCTGGGGTAATGAAAAACTATTGAAAGATGCAATTGCTCACCTATCCGCAAAGGTGGATGTCATTTCCACTCATACAAGAATGTTGGAAAACCAAATTGCCCAACAAGATTTGGTGCAATAGAAGAATACACCATCTGGTTCTCTTCCTAGCCAATCAGAGGTGAATCCAAGTGGGCAAGTAAATGATATCACCTTGAGGAGTGGAGCTAAAATTAAAAGACCTACTCCACCCAAGGAGAAGAATGTTGAGGTTGCTGATGAAGAGAAGATTGACACCCCCATTGATGACAAAGTAAAAGGTAAAGCTGAGGTACCACCTTCTTACAAAGCAAGTGCACATTTCCATAAAGACTTGCAAATAAGAAGGATGATTCAAAGTTAGAAAAAATTAATGGAGATCCTAAACAAACTTCATATCAACCTTCCGTTGGTTGAAGTCATAGCTGAGATGCCATCATATGTCAAGTTTCTGAAGGGCATACTCACCAAAAAGAGGAGGATAGACCAAATTGAAATCGTCATTCTTTATGAGAGAATGAGTTCAAACATTCAAAAAATACACCCTGCAAAGCTAGACAACTTGGGAGCATTCACTCTACCTTGCAAGATTAGCAACACCACATTTGACAAAGGTCTTGTTGACCTTGGATCTAACATTAGTCTCATTTCATCGACTTTGTGGAAGGAGCTAGATCTTGGAGATTTGAAGCCTACGAGGATGTCTATCCAGCTAGCCGATCACTCAATCAAATATCCCAAAGGTATTGTGGAGGATGTACCAGTGCAAATCGGTAAATTCTACATTCCTTGCGATTTTGTTGTGTTAGACATGATTGAAGTCCCTTCCAATCCCATTCTCTTTGGGAGACCCTTCTCGAGGACTGCCAGATGCCTTGTTGATATTCAGGAAGGAAAGCTTACACTTTGGGTTGGTGAAGAAGCCATGGAGTTTTCTGTGTTTAATGCCATGAAGGCACCTTCACAAGTGGAAGAACTCTATTTTATTAATTCTATTGACTCTATTGTGGAGGAAGACCATGATGATGTTGATTTGATATTTAACTATTATGATGATGATGAAGCTACCAATGATGATTCTAAAAATTGTAGAGCATTTTCTATTGCTCAACCAAATGTTATTAATGAAGATACTTCACTTGTTGATGATAAAGCCAAAGAAAATACAGCTGGGAGAAAGGTAGAATTCAAATCCCTTCCACCATGACTGAGGTATGCATTTATTGACCCCGATTCTACTTCTCTAGTCATAATCAATGATGAGTTAACTAATGAATAGGAAAATAATTTGCTTACTGAATTATGTTTATATAAAGATGTCATTGGTTACTCTATTGATGATTTCAAGGGCATCCATCCTTCCATTTTCATGCATAGAATAAACATGGAGGATGATGCTAAACTTACTATTGAACCACCTAGACATTTAAATCAAAACATGTTGGAAGTGGTTAAAAAGGAAATTTTTAAGTTGAAAGATGATGGTGTCATTTATCCTATAAGTGACAGCCCCTGGGTTAGTACCATTCATGTGATACCTAAAAAGAGAGGTGCAACTGTCATTAAGGGAGATAATGATGAATTAATTTAAACACGTATAGTTATTGGTTGGTGTATGTGCATTGATTACCGACGCTTGAATAAAGAAACTCACAAAGATCATTTTCCCTTGCCTTTTATTGATTTGATGCTTGAGCAACTTGCGACCCATTCTTACTTTTGCTACTTGGATGGGTATTCCAGGTTTTTCTAGATTCCAATTTACCCTCCCGACCAAGAGAAAACCACATTTACATGCACCTATGGGACCTATGCTTACCGTCATATGCCTTTCAGTCTTTGTAATGCCCCAAGTGCCCCAAGAACATTTCAGCTTTGCATGATGGATATTTTCTCCAATTTCATTGAAAATATAATGGAAATATTCATGGATGATTTTATCATTTATGGAAATTCCTTTGATCATTGTTTGTGCAATTTGTCTAAAGTCTTAGCCCATTACAAAAAGGTTAACCTAGTACTAAACTGGGAGAAGTGCCATTTTAGGGTACAATCTGGTGTAGTACTAGGACATATTGTTTCTAATAAGGGTATTGAAGTTGACATGGCCAAAGTGGAAGCTATAGAGAAGATGTATACTCCTTCTTCAATCAAGGACATCCGTAGTTTCCTTGGACATGCAGGGTTCTATAGGAGATTCATTAAAGATTTCTCCAAGATTGCAAAACCATTATGTTCCTTGCTTGCAAAAGATGCTGAGTTCATATTCGATGATGACTACCATACAACCTTCTACATGATCAAAGAAGCTCTTGTCTCAGCCCCAATCATCCAACCACTGGAGTGGTGTGCTCCTTTTGATTTAATGTGTGATGCAAGTGACTATGCAGTAAGAGCAGTTCTTAGATAGTGGAAGGATAAAAAGCTTCACACCATACACTATGCAAGAAAAACCTTAGATGAGGCATAAATCAACTATACAACCACTGAGAAAGAGATTCTTGCCATAGTGTATGCTTTTGACAAGTTCAAACAGATTTTTGGTAGGATCCAAAGTAATTGTGCATACATATCATGCTGCAATAAAGTACTTGCTCAACAAGAAAGATGTTAAACCTCGTCTCATCCATTGGATATTAGTCCTTTAAGAGTTTGATCTTGAGATCTAGGATAGGAAGGGGACAGAGAAAAATGTCACCGATCACCTATCTAGGCTGACTACAGATGCTGGAAATTCATTGCCTATGGAGGACTGATTGTCGATTGAGAAACTCTATGCTTTGTCATCCACACAAGAACCATGGTTTTCAAACTTTGCAAACTTTCTTGCTACAGGACAATTTCCTCCATACTTGACATACCAACAGAAGAAGAAGTTTCTCCATTATGTAATGTTCTACTACTGGGATGATCCGCTATTGTTTAAGTAATGCACTGACGGACTCATAAGGAGATGTATCCCAAATAAGGAAATTGGTAATGTGATTTCAGATTGTCATTCTTATCCCTATAGAGGACACTTTGGGGCCAAAAAAACAACAACAAAGATCCTACAATCCAACCTTTATTGTCCAAGTCTATTCTGTGATGTGCACACGTTTGCCAAATCTTGTGACAACTGCCAAAGAGGTGGAGGAATTTCAAGGAGAGATGAAATGCCATTAAAATCAATTCAGGAGATAGAAGTTATTGATGTGTGGGGTATAAACTATATGGGGCCCTTTCTGTCTTCATGCCACTACAAGTTTATATTGGTGGCCTATGATTACATGTCCAAATGGGTGAAGGTGATCCCCACTCAAGTTTTCAATGCAAAGTTAGTCGTCAAACTTTTTCAATATATCGTTTTCCCAAGATTTGGAGTTCTAAGAGCAATCATTTCAGATGGTGGCATCCATTTTAATGAGAGAAACTTCAACAACTTTCTTAGCAAATATGGGGTAAAGCATAAGATATCTACACCCTATCACCCTCAAATATCAGGCCAAGTGGAGATCTCAAATAGGCAACTGAAAGCTATTCTAGAAAAGACTGTCTCCAACTCAAGAAAGGATTGGACATTTAAGTTGGACAATGTGTTATGGGCATACATGAAAACTTTTAAAACACCCATTGGAACAACACCTTTCAAGCTAATCTATGGAAAATCATGCCATTTACCCATAGAATTGGAGCACAAAGCTATGGGCAATCAAGTTCCTAAACTACGATCTTAAGAAGGCAGAAGAGAAGAGGCACTGCAAGTGTAAGAGTTGCGAATGGATGCTTATGAGAACGCCAAAATCTATAAGGAGAAAACAAAGAGATGAATCAAGATCAAATATTTCAAAGAAGGAGACCAAGTTTTGCTTTTCAATTCCCAACTCAAATTGTTTCCAAGAAAATTGAGATCTAAGTGGTCTGGACCATTCTTGGTCCTACACATTTTTCTGTATAGCACAATGGAGCTGCAAGGGAAACAATCCTCCTTTAAGGTCAATGGACAACACTACAAGTTGTACATCAGAGAAGATGAAGTTGACAAGGGAGCCACTTGCTCCCTCCAGGATGCTTGATCGAAAGATTAAAGAGTCCTACTCCAGACTTTAAATGGAGGAACTCATGGGAGTTGAACCCACATTAGATTAGAATTTCTTTCTGTAGTTTGAGTTAAGAACAATCTTTAATTTCCCAGAAATAAGCTTGTCATGGGTGTATGTAATAATTTAAACACTTATACTTGCATCACAACACTTCTACAGGTGCTGGCGAGAAGCTGAATTCTATAGAAACTCAAAAAGACACGACGTGTCTTTATTTGACACGGCATGTCACCTCTTATAGTGAGAAAAAAGCAAGCAGAAACTCAATAAGACATGACGTGTCCAAAAATGACACGCTGTGCTACTATCAAGTAGACCATGAGAATACTCAATCTGGAAACGAACACACCATGTCTTAATTAAGACACGACGTGTACTTCAAAGATAACATAGCGTGTCATTATCCGTGAAAGAGTTATAATTTGAATTTATGTACTCGAACATGGCATGTGCCTAGAATCACACGACATGTCTTGCAACACACATAATTTCTTATAAGAGTGCAAGGAAGTTATGTTAAGAGACACACTATGGTCTAAAAATAACATTTCGTGTCTTTTGATGAGAAAAGGGGTTTTAATCCTAAACGACCGCCACCTCCCTCACTCCCTCACTTCATTTCCAGCCATGTTGCCAACCGTGTTCGAGCCTCCTCCGCCGATGACCAACCGTGTGTGATATGTAGCAAAGAAGTTTCCTACTCAAGCCATCGTCGACAACACCAAGGCCGCGAAGCTTCCCCTTCTCCACCGATCTTCTTTGCCGCTACCGCCAAGCCTCGTTTTTCTTCTTCTCTCAAGATCAAAGAAGATGAAGCTTCATCTACGGTGCCATCTTGACGCAATATGACGTGAAATCCTAAAGGAGAAGCTACATATGGGCCGCCTCCACCATTCCTCTCTTTTCCCCTCTCAAAACACGCTGTGAGCACTGCCGAATCAGATGTGTTCTACACTCCCAAGTTGCCACTATCACCCAGGTACACACCATGTCTTTTGAAAGATATGTTGTGTCTTTCTCTAGACCGACAAGTTCTTCAGCAATAGACATGTTGTTATAACCCCAATTTTTGGGTTCAATTGGTGATAAATGCAATTTCTCATATTAAGGATAATTGAACAAATAATGATGTGATTTGTTTTGAATAAATGGATTCCTTTCACAATAGCCTTGATTGGTTGCTTTGTGGGCTTTATTGGCTATTGGGCCCAATAACAAGGAAATTCAATTAGTAAATGGATAATTGAATTTTTAAGAAAAGAAATAAGTAGAAACCTCTAGAAGGCAAATCCAAAGAGGATTTCGTGCCTCTTGGGTTCCTTGGGTACCAAGGAGACCAAGGTTACAAAAAGAAGGTAATTAGAAAAGAAAAGTTTAATTAAGTATTTCTTTATTAAGAAATAAATTGAAAATGATGATAAAAAGTGGGAAATGAGTGGAAAGAGACATAAATGAGATTTCTAATGATAAAAGGAATGCCAATGAGGAAAATAAAAGAGAAATAATAAGAAATCCTCAAAAGGAATTATTTTAATAAGAAATAAACAAGATAATGTGAAATAATGTATTTAGATGCATCTAGAAGGATAATGTGTATCCAATAAAAAGAATTTCGAATTATTTGAGTTTCTTGGGACCCAAGGAGTCCCAATGAAGAAAGAGGAAAGAGAAAATACCAAATTTGCAAAATAAAAAGATAATGTGATACATTATTAATGGTTGTTGTGATATTAATGAAAAGAAAGTATTTTCTGTTAAGGAAAACTTAAAATTCGAGGCCAATGGATTAAAATCCAAGGGAAAAGACATTAAAAGTGATAATTCTCGAATTTATCCATAACCAAAGCATAAGGAATATCAAGGAGGTAAAGAGGGGAGAGAAGGTTTCTTCTCATTGAAAGAATAGGAAACCAAGTTGGGAAAAGGACTTGGTTGCTTCATGGGCAAGTAGTCTGGGGTGTGGATAACCCTCCCCTATAAAAGGGGTAGAGCCTAGAGACGAGTTCCAGTGAGATCCCACGTCCTCTGCTCTCTTTCTTAGTTTCCTCTTGCTTCCTTACGTTCAAAACCCTAGCGGAGAGGGTAGTTCACATCTTGGCGCTGTGTGAGGCCGTGGAGGAGGCACAATGTGTGCGTGCTACTCCCACGTCAACACCAGAGGAGCTAGGCCGGCTTTCCAGGCATTGGGACGTGCGCCATGGCTGTTAGACGGCTGCAAAAGGTCTCCAGGTCGCAGCCCTTGTGCGCACTGCCTAGCTCATTAGGCTGCAAGCCAGAAGCACCTCCAAGTGCGCAAGGGGGCGGCGGAGCAAGGGGACCAGGTTCTGATCGTCATCGGGGTCTGGAGGAGAAGAGGAAGCCGTGCCAGGTCTGCAGTTCGGCAGCTAGGGCGGCTGCCTGTGACCTGCGCGAGGTTGAAGAAAGGGGAAAGTAACGTTTGACGGAAATGCCCCTCTGTAGACTACACGACCATCAACTTACTCAAGGGCAAGAAAGTAATTCAGTTATATTTTTTTAAGCGGGTCGCAATGCATGGGAGCTTGGCGACGTGTCAACCTCTTATTGGCTGGAAGGTAATTTACTTACTAAAATCATATCTAGTGATTGGTAGCTCCATTTGGCACATATGATATATGAATTTTGATCAGAAAAATTCAAGGAACTCATTAAAAATAGTTTTATAGCCTGAATCTGATCATAGTTAGAAAAGTAGTGTAAATCATCATCTTTAATGAATTAAAGATTAAGAAACCCTATTTGATATGATTAATGTGTTTAATGGGGTTTAATGGATCAATAGAGTTGATATTAACCTGTTAAATGTTAAACGGTACATTATGTTCAAAAAGGAAGAACTTTGCACGTGATTAGTTTAATTTCGAGTTTAATGTGCATGAATAATAATTTAATGGGCCTTGAAACCTTAATGTTGATTAATTCGACTATTAATAGCTTTGATTGATTAATTTCATGATTAAAGTTGGAATATGTTAAATGTAAGCTATTTCGAGCACTAAAGTTCCTAATTTGTGGATAAATACCCTAAATGTAGTAATGAGGGCTTTCTCATGAATCAAGGTAGAATTAATGATTAATAACTTTCATATGAGTAATAGAGCATAATGAATTACAAATTGATGATAAATAAGCATAATGATCGTGTCATGGATTAAAAGGATAAAAATGACAGTTTTAATGAAAGATAAGTTTAATGGGTTTAATTGATGGTCAATAATGCCTTTAATTCGAAAATAAGGTTAAATGTTGTTAAGGGATAACCTTAATATCTTTTTTGAATAATTAGGGTTTAAAATAGTGAAAGATGAAAGGAAACCCTAATTACAAAAGAAGCCCTAAAAATGAAATAGTAACCCTAGGGCTTGAAGAGGTCTATTAGACTTGGATACCATGATCCATGATAGAAAATATTGGATGTTTGTTTCAAGATCTTATCGAATGCTTTCTTGTCTATTGTTGATTGGACTATTCTGTCTCAAATCTGCATGTACAGGTATGTGGTTACGCTTATGACTACCCAAATTAGTTTTCTGGGATTTTATCGATGTTTCCATCGTGGCTTGAATTAAACTGTTGGATATATTTAATTCATGCAAAGTATAATGTGAATATGACTATCACATAAGAAATATGCCTACTAGCTCAGATCCTAGTCCCCTCTGTAGCTTTATAGATTGACCTAGTAAATGGCTACCAATGAGGGTAGGACCATCAGGTCATTAAATGACTTAGTAAATGGCTACCAATGGAGTAGGTCCATCAAGTCATCATGAGTCAGGGATTGGTCTACCTTTGGGTAGGACCATGCGACTCCATAACCCTAGGTATTGGCTACCTGTGTGGTAGGGCCATGGGGGTAAGGATCTACCATATGAGAGAGGTGGTATCCATGTCCACTGCAGGGACGTTACAGAGAAAGGGGATAGGTAAGGATTGAGTAGTATTGCTTAAAATGTAATCTTGGTTGTTAAATGATATTTGGTTGATTACATTGTTAACATAGTTGCACAATTATTGTTTCCCCCACATACCAGCTTCGGCTGACCGACGTTTTGTTTGTCGGCATTTTAGGTACAAATGAAAGAACAAATAGTAAAGTGACATATGTGGAATTGAATGAGAAACAACATGCACAGGAGGATTAGTTAGATTAATATCTTCATGGATAGAAGTTTAGAAATCCCAATTTTTCCAAGGTAAGAAAAGATTTATTTTATACCTGTTTTCAGTTTAGTTGGTAAAGTTTATTAATTATTACTGATTATTTGTTGAACCTTTGATCCTGTAATTGAAAAACGGCTCTGTCCTTCAGGTCTCCCTTAATTGGGGGTTACTGGGAGGTGGGGTCGTTACAATTGGTATCAGAGTGAAGGTTCTTCACTTAATATTTAATAATTATTAAATTTTACAAATTCTGTAGAACCGAAGGGAGTTATTAGAGGATTATCCGAAAGACAGAGGTGTCTAGAAAAGGATCACGACCGGGGGCTAGAAATATTTTCCTCCGCACCGCTAGTCAGAATATGAGGACTCCCAGATCCGTGTGACTGCCTGGCCAAAGTCTTAGGGTATGAATCTAAATAAGATACCTTTAGGACTCTCTCATCTTGTTCATCCCTTCTCAACTCAAATTCTATTAAGGACCTTAAGGATTAGGGTTTTCTCTCTTCTCCTCACCCTCTTGAGGTATGGGTAAGGTTGATAAGGATTAAGGAATCCTCCACCAAATTAATAAAAAGCATGTAAATAAGATGGCATGGACATACGCTTAATAGAGTAAGCGTAAAAGGAATAGATACATGCTTAGGTCGTATGACACGAGTTGTCATTGCCCTCAGGAGAGACCTGAGGATAGACCTCCTTGGTAGGAGGATGAGTAGAGAGAGTTTGTCTTGGAGGTAGAGACCTCCATTAAAGGTAGAGACCTAGCTCATCCTGTGAGGATGATGGTAACCCTAACCCTAAGTGAAGGTTAGAGAGAGAGATGACATGATGAGTTGGATGTCATGATTCACCGAGTGTTTGGTTGGTCATGCCTTTGGGATGCCATAAGAGGGTAGATGATCTAGTACCTTTGGCGACCCAACCCTGGAGAGGGTCGTGCATGCCATAGCGAAGGATAGCTCCTTCATGGATGAGGTTAGAGAACCTATAGTTACCCTATGGGCTTAGGAAAGTAGGGTATAGCTTGATGAAATCCCGGTTAAGAGATCATGATGGATGGCTTATGAAAGGGGTATGGATGCTCTTGAGCCAAACATGAGTTGAGCGTAGGCTTCAACCACATAGGGGTATGCTCGTGAGCATGAGCCTTCATGGAGAAGGGACCTCTAGTAAGTATGGTTGGAAGTGGAATTAGCTCTAGAGAGAGGAAGCAGAACCCCAACAGGGAGGTTGGAAGCCTAAAACCCCGAAACTTGTGGAACATTGGGAGTTGAGGATGATGCGACCTAAGTGGATGATAGTGGTTACCTTATACCTGACCCCTGGAGGCTGTTGCTGTCTTGGTTATCTTGAGAGGAACCAAACCCTGGAGAGAGGATGATGCTTCTGGTACCTATGGTATAAGTGAGAGTGCTTTAGACCCTGAGGAGGTTTAAGTAACTAGTTGAGAGGCTTTATACCTAGTTGGTTGCCCTTGAGGAGGACTCAACTCTGAGGTGTTGCTCATATACAAGGTTCATGGGAGTACATGACATACCTTGGACATGCTTGATTCGTGGTTAATAGTTTGAGCATGTAGTTGGATATCCAAAGGTGAACCTAGGGTTCCTGTCCGAAGAGGGGAAGTGGTGTACCTAATGCTCATGATGAGAATTGAGTCGCTATAGTTTCGAGTATGACACTCTTCATGTTTAGAGGAAAAGGGAAACCCCTTAAGTTGAAGGTAGGTTTGATGAACCCCTCACAACTAAGTTGGTCTAATGTTAAGGATGAGAACAAGTGTGACCTAGCATGGTTTAATAGGTGGTATGCTTGTGCCTTAGTAGCTATTGGGTTAGGCATGCTCATGAGAATGTAAACCCTAAGGATGCTTGTGACCTTTGTTATCAAGGAGTAGTTTCCTCCCATCCTGGGAGAGCAACCCTTTAGTAGGGAGTTTACCAGTTTGGTTGGTGTTGAGGAAACCTAAGGAGGTTTCATAGGATCTTGAGAAGCTAGGTGAAGAGTACATGACATGAGAATGAACCTATAGACCCATAGATAGCCATCTCTATGTGCATGCGGATGTGTTGCCATGGAGGTAACCGGTATGGGGCCTGACCAAGATAGGCAGGTCTCCATGATCCCTATGAAAGGATGAAAGTCAGTCGTGAATGCAGAGAGAGATGATGAAGGCTTGGGTAAGGTTCTAAGTTGGACATGTACTATGTTAGAATCCTAAGTCTATCCAAGGGTCAGGTAGGGATAAGACCGATGGAAGAAGGAGTCGCCTAATTCCCTAGTTGCACATGACCATGGGGTCGGGAGGTAACAACTATCATTGTCTGAGGGCCATGGGTTAGGAGATTGATAACCTTCATGAACTCATGGGAACCAAAGGGCAGATGAGTAGGGCACTCTCTGATGCATAAGGGAAAAGGGATGACCCCAAAAGTGCCGGCACCCTATAGACCTAGAGGAGATGACTAAGGATTGTGCTTGGACCAAGTAAGTTCAAGACTAGTTTTCCATGGAAGTAATTTTGATATCATGATGGTTGTGATGTAGAGACATATGTGACACGTTTCAACTTAGATTTGAAAGTGTACTGGCGAGGTGGGCTGTACCATCTCTACTCTTGGAACAGGAAGAACTCTGTATTTGGACTGCAGCCAAATGCTTATTTGTTCTTGTTATGGGAGTGAGAGATAGGACAGTACGCATGCCTTACACCAAGGATAAAGATGATGTAAGTTGGAATGTAGCTACAAGGTATGAGGACAGAGATGATAACATACCTTGGTGGAGTGAATGATACATGGATGGTTTACTAACATTAAGAGAGAGTAGTGTAGTCAACTTATGAGGATGTTTTATCAGGAGCTATGTGGAATTTACAAGTTAACCAAGGTTGAGTTTGATCACCATGAGGATGAGCTCAGAGCTTCTTGATGAAGACCAACTCAGAGTTTGAGATGAGATGATAAGTATAATACATGGAGGTGTATGTTACCTAACACCTAAGGAAAAGAAGTGGTAATGAATGCTCTGGTTGAGATATAGTGCCTAGTTTAGATGGAAGCTAGAAGAAGTTGTGGGTGTTAGGCTAAAAGAGATAAGTTTGGCTAACCCTCAGACATACGAGATATGTTGAACAAGTTAATGGTTGTTTGGGTAGCCAGTTTAGTCCTTGAAGGGGATAGGAAGGTAGTAAAACCCTGATGATAGTGGTTTAGGGCTTCCGAGGAATTGATCTTGAGGAAATCATGATCCCCATGAAACTACAGAGATAGTAAGTGATGGTAGCATTCTGGATGCTTAAAACAAAGTTGCATGTAGCATGTGGCCATGCAAGCCAGGAGGTGAAGGACAGACACCATTAACCCAGTGCATGGATATAAAGTATAAAGAGTTCCCGAGAGGAAATGGGAGTTCATCATTATGGATGATGTGAGTTTCTCCTAGACCAAGAAGGTAAAGGTACACTATGGGTTATGGTAGATCGCCTTACCTAGATGACATGAGAAAGGAAGAGTTCTGTCAAGGGACAGATCTGGTTGAACTACATATGAAAAGGGATGGTTCAACTACACCATGATGCGAATTCAAAGATCTTGATGTGACCTAAAGGTTCACTTCCATGAGGTGGAAGTAGATACATGAAGAGCTCAGTGTTTGTACAGTTTATCACCCCATACTAATGGACATTATGATCCGGACTAGAGGGTCTGATGAGAGCATGTGTGCTCATTTAGGGTGATACATAGAGACAGTTCTTAAGATGTGTTTTTAACCACCATAACCTTTATCGGGATGAAAGAAGTCTTATAGGAGGTTGTGTCGGTCACCACTTCATTATGATGATGTTGGTGAAGGAGGCCTCGTGAAGGTCATGAAAGAACCACAGTGTGTGCAGATGAAGTCGCTTGATCATACAAGGGCTGAAAGAGAGAGCCCAAGGGTGACATGAGTCACGAGCTGATGCAAAGCAGACTGACATGCAGTTCACTGTGGGAGAATATGTGATGTGAAAAATCCGACCCCTCTAAGCTACAGCTGATAAAGCTGAGTCCCCGATATATGGGTCCATTTGAGATGAATTGGTGGAGATGGTTGTGTTTAACCTTACCCCTCAGGATAAAATGATGTGTTGTTTGAGTCCGATCTAGAGCACTATGTGAGGTACCCAAGCCATGTGCTGAGCCCTGAACCTATTCAGCTTTTGAGGCTGGAATGTCCTGAGTCACCTATGAGGTTACGATATACCAAGGTAAGAAAGAACTCATATGGAAGAAATGAGATGATGAAAGTTCTTAGGAAGCACCATGGAAAGGGTGAAGCCACATAAGAGCCATGATGGACACATGAAAGGCTTATCCTGTTTGTTTGTTTGCTTGATGGAATTTTGAGGACAAAATTCCTATAAGAGGGGAAGGATGTTATAACCCCAATTTTTGGGTTCAATTGGTGAGAAATGCAATTTCTCATATTAAGGATAATTGAACAAATAATGATGTGATTTGTTTTGAATAAATGGATTCCTTTCACAATAGCCTTGATTGGTTGCTTTGTGGGATTTATTGGCTATTGGGCCCAATAACAAGGAAATTCAATTAGTAAATGGATAATTGAATTTTTAAGAAAAGAAATAAGTAGAAACCTCTAGAAGGCAAATCCAAAGAGGATTTCGTTCCTCTTGGGTTCCTTGGGTACCAAGGAGACCAAGGTTACAAAAAGAAGGTAATTAGAAAAGAAAAGTTTAATTAAGTATTTCTTTATTAAGAAATAAATTGAAAATGATGATAAAAAGTGGGAAATGAGTGGAAAGAGACATAAATGAGATTTCTTGGGGAATTTTCATATCCATGAGATTTCTAATGATAAAAGGAATGCCAATGAGGAAAATAAAAGAGAAATAATAAGAAATCCTCAAAAGGAATTATTTTAATAAGAAATAAACAAGATAATGTGAAATAATGTATTTAGATGCATCTGGAAGGATAATGTGTATCCAATAAAAAGAATTTCGAATTATTTGAGTTTCTTGGGACCCAAGGAGTCCCAATGAAGAAAGAGGAAAGAGAAAATACCAAATTTGCAAAATAAAAAGATAATGTGATACATTATTAATGGTTGTTGTGATATTAATGAAAAGAAAGTATTTTCTGTTAAGGAAAACTTAAAATTCGAGGCCAATGGATTAAAATCCAAGGGAAAAGACATTAAAAGTGATAATTCTCGAATTTATTAATAACCAAAGCATAAGGAATATCAAGGAGGTAAAGAGGAGAGAGAAGGTTTCTTCTCATTGATAGAATAGGAAACCAAGTTGGGAAAAGGACTTGGTTGCTTCGTGAGTAAGTAGTCTGGGGTGTGGATAACCCTCCCCTATAAAAGGGGTAGAGCCCAGAGACGAGTTCTAGTGAGATCCCACGTCCTCTGCTCTCTTTCTCAGTTTCCTCTTGCTTCCTTACGTTCAAAACCCTAGCGGAGAGGGTAGTTCACATCTTGGCGCTGTGTGAGGTCATGGAGGAGGCGCAATGTGTGCGTGCTACTCCCACGTCGACACCAGAGGAGCTAGGCCGGCTTTCCGGGCATTGGGACGTGCGCCATGGCTGTTAGACGGCTGCAAAAGGTCTCCAGGTCGCAGCCCTTGTGCGCACTACCTAGCTCATTAGGCTGCAAGCCAGAAGCACCTCCTTTGAGTAGTGTAAATCATCATCTTCAATGAATTAAAGATTAAGAAACCCTATTTGATATGATTAATGTGTTTAATGGGGTTTAATGGATCAATAGAGTTGATATTAACCTGTTAAATGTAAAATGGTACATTATGTTCAAAAAGGAAGAACTTTGCACGTGATTAGTTTAATTTCGAGTTTAATGTGCATGAATAATAATTTAATGGGCCTTGAAACCTTAATATTGATTAATTCGACTATTAATAGCTTTGATTGATTAATTTCATGATTAAAGTTGGAATATGTTGAATCTAAGCTATTTCGAGCACCAAAGTTCCTGATTTGTGGATAAATACCCTAAATGTAGTAATGAGGGCTTTCTCATGAATCAAGGTAGAATTAATGATTAATAACTTTCATATGAGTAATAGAGCATAATGAATTACAAATTGATGATAAATAAGCATAATGATCTTGTCATGGATTAACAGGATAAAAATGACAGTTTTAATGAATGATAAGTTTAATGGGTTTAATTGATGGACAATAATGCCTTTAATTCAAAAATAAGGTTAAATGTTGTTAAGGGATAACCTTAATATCTTTTGTGAATAATTAGGGTTTAAAATAGTGAAAGATGAAAGGAAACCCTAATTGCAAAAGAAGCCCTAAAAATGAAATAGTAACCCTAGGGCTCAAAGAGGTGTATTAGACTTGGATACCATGATCCATGATAGAAAATATTGGATGTTTGTTTCAGGATCTTATTGAATGCTTGCTTGTCTATTATTGATTGGACTATTCTGTCTCAAATCTGCATGTACAGGTATGTGGTTACGCTTATGACTACCCGAATTAGTTTTCCGGGATTTTATCGATGTTTCCATCGTGGCTTGAATTAAACTGTTGGATGTATTTAATTCATGCAAAGTATAATGTAAATATGACTATCACATAAGAAATATGCCTAATAGCTTAGATCCTAGTCCCCTATGTAGCTTTATAGATTGACCTAGTAAATGGCTACCAATGAGGGTAGGACCATCAGGTCATTAAATGAATTAGTAAATGGCTACCAATGGAGTAGGTCCATCAAGTCATCATGAGTCAGGGATTGGTCTACCTTTGGGTAGGACCATGCGACTCCATAACCCTAGGTATTGGCTACCTGTGTGGTAGGGCCATGGGGGTAAGGATCTACCATATGAGAGAGGTGGTATACATGTCCACTGTAGGGACGTTACAGAGAAAGGGGATAGGCAAGGTTTGAGTAGTATTGCTTAAAACGTAATCTTGGTTGTTGAATGATATTTGGTTGATTACATTGTTAACATAGTTGCACAATTATTGTTTCCCCCACATACCAGCTTCGGCTGACCGACATTTTGTTTGTCGGCGTTTTAGGTACAAATGAAAGAACAAACAGTAAAGTGACATATGTGGAATTGAATGAGAAACAACATGCACAGGAGGATTAGTTAGATTAATATCTTCATGGATAGAAGTTTAGAAATCCCAGTTTTTTCAAGGTAAGAAAAGTTTTATTTTATACCTGTTTTCAGTTTAGTTGGTAAAGTTTATTAATTATTACTGATTATTTGTTGAACCTTTGATCCTGTAATTGAAAAACGGCTCTGTCCTTTGGGTCTCCCTTAATTGGGGGTTACTGGGAGGTGGGGTCGTTACACATGTCGTGTTCCACAAGTTACATGTCGTGTCCCACAAAATTTCAGCAATGGCACCCTCAAGCAAACGTCCAACAACAAGCATGGAGCTAGCTCATCCTCTGCACCAGCGTTCATCTCTACGACCCATTTTCGGGTCACTCTTGGGGAAGACCCCACCTACCAGTTACTCATAGCAAGGAGGGTGCTCCCCACACGATTTGCTTGTGAGCAAACTCTCACCACCCTCAAGTTCAAGGATGAGGTTTTCTCCCGCCTGAAGGACCTGGGTCTACATTTGTTGCACGGTATCAAATACTTACCCCCGCCTCATTTATGAGTTTTTGACAACTCTCAATACTGAAAAAGACCCTTAAAAGAAGACGGAACCCTATGGTGTCATTTGCTTCTATCTTTTGAGCCGTAGTTTTAAACTTACTTTCAGATGTCTGGGAGGTCTTGGATTGCCACTACGAGGGGGCAATAAGTTATCCGCCGACTTTTGATAATCATGAATTTTGATTTGAGATATCTGATGAGGAACATCATGATGCCAAGCAAGCTAGGACATCCACTATTCACAACCCCATTTTTTGATATGTACACCGCCTTCTTAGTACATGGGTTTTTGTTAAGAAAGAAACCCAAGGGGTCTGTGACAAACAAAATATTTTCTTTTTATGGGGAATGGTGTATGAACATAAGACCAATGTGGCCTACTATATCCTTACAAGGTTCCTAGATATCAAGAAAGTGAAGAAGAGGGAATATTGGGACATAATGTGTGGGAGTTTGATCACTCTCATTTCCCATAAGTTGGACATAGATCTGATAAGACTACAGGCTGCACCAGGCAGAAACCTAGTGGACATTCAACAGTGATACCAAATTTAGGCAATTCTTTGATAAAGATCAATACATTGACATTCCAGATCTGGAGCATATTACATTGGAGAACAAAGATAACACGAAAGTCATTCTGAACACCCCTAAAGAAGTTGATGTAGATAGAGATCCTGATGCTACTGAGGCACCCCCTACTACTCCACCACCTCCCTCTACATGAACATAAAGGGAGTACTCCTGGGCCATGCCTGATGTCAGACATCTATATGGCTATGTGCAACAACAGTTTGACCACATAGACGGCCGCATGGACCTGATGGGTCAACAATTTTCTACTATGAATGATATGGTTCACCACATGGATAGTTGGCACCTTTCTCAAGGCCACTACTCCATGCCACAACAACACTAGCCTACTCCTTTGTCGTAGCCTGAATTTGTTCCACAACCCATGCATGTTGATATTCTAGATGACGATGATCTCGTCAGCCAGTTCTTCCCTTCTAGTCATATGGGCCCTGGCCCATCCAACTTATGCACCCACCCCATGATAGGTACTTAGTTGTTTTCTCTGTAGGTTTGATTGATGCAGTGAGGACACTATAAATTTTAAGCGTAGGGGGGGTGCAACCGGCCGGTAATGTAGTTTACTTTTTATTATTTTTCATGTTGTTTGTCATGTCATGTCTGTTCTCCCTTTATGTTTGTTCTTTGTTTTTCTTTCCTTTTGTGGTATAATCTAGTATGATGTGAGGCTATCTTGATGTAATGAACTAATTTTATGCCAAGTTTGAATCATCTTGTTCTCTTGTACCTTAATCAATCATTTGAAGGAATTCTAAAGAGCGCGCATAGATTAGTTGAAATCCTTCGGCCTCCAACGTGTGCTTAATTTTTCTTTATGCTTGTAGCTTGAACACTCACCTTTTTCATCATTGATTGTTTAAAACATGTAATGGTTTCATTTTTTGTTACTAAATTAACTTTACAAAATAATTTGGAATACGTGATACCCTTGCCAAGCTCTTAGTGCATTTTCAACTTTTCTTTCAGTGATTTTTTTTCAAAACAAATGAATGAAATCTAGATAATGTTGCTATTTAGTTGACTCTCCTATGTTGTAGAATAATTTTAAAATCTCTTTTATCTCTCTTCACCCTCTTACTCCATAAAAGATTGCTTTACCACCCATATATCATGTTAGCCTAGTGTAAGTCTGATCTGGCCACGTTGGTTAGGTGGTATGTCTTAAAAAGAGGTTAAAATACCCCAACCGGAACTCCATGTATGCATAAGCCTACATTAGCAGCCGAGTGTCGGAACCCATAATCCATTATCATATCATTTTTGGGAAAGAAGGAGCGTACAATGAATTTTGTAATGTCAACTAAGGTTTCATCATTTGTATCCTTAATAGCTGAGAAATAGTGTTGTGCATCCACTAGTTGTTTGGCTTGGTTATCCAAATTCTATTTAGTGTTGTTGAGTTGATTGATTCATGCTAAACTTAAGAATCTCTTTCATCGATGTCTAAGTTGAGTTGATGGGCATGAGTGTAAACCTGTTGAACATTGTTGGATGAACCTTGCACATGTTTCTTTCGGTTAATCTATGCTTGACCTTGAAAATTCTTTCATGTGTGTTTCTATGCTCTTTTTGCTTGAGAACAAGTAACAGTTCAAGATTAGGGGGATTTGTTGTGTGTATTTTGTATCAACTTTTTGCACATTATCACACACAATTTCAGCTCATTCTATCCCAATTTAGCCTCTATTCATATTCATTTTGTCACACTTTTTCCTTTCTTTGCTTATCACATGATTTTGATTGTAGATATGTATTAAAATGGTCAAATTGGAGATAGCCTAACTCAAATCCAACCTCAATGGCACTTCTCCACAATTTTCAACTGATCCAAAGCCATTTCATGAAGAAATAGTACAAGATAGGGTGTGTTCCTAAGAGACACAGCGTGTTCCCTTATAGACAGCCTCACAGGACAACGAACGCATCGTGTGTATTAAACACACGACATATGCGTCACCAGCATCTTCTAGTCCAGAGAAGAGGAAGCAGCGACACGAGATGTTCCTTAGAGGACACAACGTGTTCCTGGTACATGAAGATCGTCTCCACCTTTATGCCAATGCACACAGCGTGCATTTATTCAAACACGCCGTGTGCCATTCACTTGATTCACCTATAGGAGGTAGAGACACGGTGTGTCTGTTTCCGACATGTCATGTACCTCACTGTAGTGGCAATTCTGAGAAAGAACAAATGAAATGACACAACATGTCCTTCAACAGACACGTCGTGTCATTAACAGTTTCTGCAAAAATGAAAACGACTGTCTCTCATTTTGAAAGCAAATTGGAGCCCAATAGACAGTTATGCTTGGTCATTTTGAAGTGTTTTACACCCAAGAGAAGTTCCAGAGTAGATGAAGGTGATTTTGTGGTGGAAGAAGGTGGTTTCTTGCAAGAGAAACCCCCATTCTACTTCATTTCTTCTCCGTTTTCTTCTCCAAAGGTGCAACAGAGCTACTCCCTTCATTGAAGCTTTCTAGGAGGGAAGTTTGTCTGAGTTGGAGTAGTCCCAAGGGGTGGAACTTCTTCCTCTAGCTGGAGTTCTCTCCTCTTAGCCTACATCTATGGTTCCTCTAGCTTTTTCCTTCTCTTAAGTATGCAAAATTCTAAAATTACTGTCATGTATCTGCATATCTTCACTATGGATGAATAGAGCTCTTTTCTTGAGCAAGGGAGAGTAGCTCCCATGTCATTATTCATGTGAACTCAAAATTTATGCTTATTGCTATTTAATTTGCTTTCTTCCATGGATGCCTATGGTGTTTTCTTGCTTGTATGCTTGGTTTGCCACCTCTTATACTTATTTTATGCTTTCCTTGTGCTTTGGGAGAATGCATTAGAGAATATGGAGTAGGATCTATGGAAATATTCTCTTGACCATGGGAGTGGCTAGAGATTATTGAGGGTTTCGGTTGTGTTCAACACTAAACATAGACATAGGAGTGTTATGTGAAGTTGAGGACCATCTCATGGCATTGGGAAATGTATGAAGACAACAACCTCCTTGCTTATTACACAATGATCTTTATTTTGTATGTTCATGTGATATGATGGTAATGGTAGTGAAATCTTATGCTCAAGTTTCTAATCATTTAATCAACACTGTGGTTTAAGACCTTTGGATTAGTTTCCATTTTAGTGTGTAAGCAGTCAAACTTCTATAACTCGATTTAGATTAATGAAAGTTAACATATTTGCTCCTAACTAACCTAGCTCCTCGTGTTTGGCACTTGACTATATTGACTCCCATATACTTGTGGGTAAATAGTGAGTTGAAATCTTTCGCTTTCTAAAGCTCTCAATGATGGGTAATGGGGGCTTCTCTGAGATACAACTCACTTTCTTCTAACAATTGTTTGTCTTCGATTCTTGTGGTAACCGTGAGAACTCAAGCGAGTACTACCCAACAAAGAGAGGGATAGCAAGGGAAAAAAATTGTGGGAGAGCAAGTTGGTGACTAGTATGCCAACATGAAGGGACAACTTCTTGCCCATTCTTCTAGAATGACAAGAGTTCTCAGTGGTCCATGTCGAAAGCTCTAGAGGCGTGGAGATTTTCCCACTAGGAGGACAAAGTCAACCTTCTATCCATGGTGATCAACTAGGAGGCCGATGCATACGTTGTTTGAGTGTGACTTGAAGAAAGGGCGCACACCACAATGAGGAGATTATGGTTGAAATTGCCCCAAGATGAGGTATATCCTCTAAACCATCCTTCCCATTGCATAGTTATTGACGCATTCCATTGGTTAAAGGGGAATATGGAAATTAACTTTTTCTTTCTCTTGCCTATTTTGTTCCCATATATCCCTATAGAAACTTAAAATATTGGTAGTATAATATTTCCAAATTGTGGATCGATTTTATGATTCTCATGCAATATTTTCTCTCTAGTAGAGTCATCATATATATATATTTACTCATGTGGTTTTTGGTGGAGAGATTCTTTGTTGGTTAAGACTTCCATAAATGCAATCAAAATGATAAGGAGAGATGGACCACCATGAGAATAGGTAAAAGAAATTTCACAAGGTGCATTCTAGGAAGGGAAAAACCATTGCCTACCTCTCAGTCATCATAAGTACAATATATAGATTTTCAATGAACTAATAGATGATCTAGGCACATTGTATATAAGGTTCCATAATATTGAGAGTAGTCTTTTCAAAAGATATTTACCTACATTTTCCAAAAAAGAAATAAGAATTTATTTTCTCGTTTCCTATGTTTTTTTTCATTTTTAGACAAATTTCAATTCTTCTAAAAAAGTAGAGAGGTAGTGAATCATTTATTATCAAAATGGATATTTGAATGAGATTATCATTCTTTATAATGTATCATATTCTAATGAAAACAACAATCATGTAAATTTTTAACCATATCTGGAACATTATAATTAGATTGACTCATGGTCAAGGATGCACTAGTAAATAGAAGTGGTGCAAAATCATATTAGAAAACACAAAATGTGACTTCGGCGTGAGTGGTAGAATAAGAAGTACATAACCAGGGAACCCAAAACCTATACTTGAACACATTTTCTTGAACCTAGATTGAGGTCAGGGCTAGTAGAGGGCTTCGTGCTCCTAGAATTGGGATACATGCTTTTACAGGCTACTTTGTTTCTAGTGCGTCATCAATGGTGCTCCAGAATAGCAAGTGCTAGTAGAGGGTAGGAGAAGAGTGTGAGAAGGAGAGAAAGTCATTGGATTAGGGGCTATAGAGGGACAAGGAGAGGGATAGAGAGAAAAGCATGATGGGTGGGGACCAATATTAGAGTGAATGATAGATAGTAGAAGTGTACATGCACAATGGGGCACCACCAGTGAAACAAAACTAATACGGGGAAGAAGAAGTAGTTCACAAAAAAAGTATAATTTTTTCACATTCTTTTTGGGAGGGGAGAGAGAGACTAAGGAAGAGGAGTTGGAAAGGGTATCAACTTGTAGTCAATTGTGGTATGCTGTCAATTTTGTAGTTATTACAATTGACTATATTTGTTTATTTATGTTTCTTTAAAATTGTAACAAAAATTACTTCTCAACAAAAAATGCAATATATATAGTAGAATAAATATAGTTAAATCATTTTTTTCTTTCTGAGTGTATGGGGGTGAATTTGTAGTTGTTTGTGAGATTTGAAGGGCTTAACATAGAAAAAAGTTTCTTTGCAGAATTTATTACTATTAAATGTGAGAAAAAAAATCTATGAGAGTCTAGACTGATGATCATTTTAAACTTCATATGAAAATATAAAAAAGTGATTAACAAAAAAGGTTTTGCAGTCACCATCATGTTTTATAAAAAAAATGGAATATCAAAGATAAGGACTTGAATAGATGGGAAAACTAAAAGAGTCCAATGTTTGACTCCACCCAAAGGCAAATAAAAGCATGGAAACATGGAAAAAAGAATAGAATTGGAAACCCTATTAAGACTATGGAGGTTGTTACAAACCATTATTTCACTTCGAAAAGTGTTATTTATATTCTTGAATCCTCTGTTTCTTAAAAGAGGAAATTTGTTTTGGTTTAGGAAATGAAATGATTAATAAGGAAAAGTATTGGTTTGTTTGCAAATCTTTGAGGACTAGAGATGATCGTGTCTTTACCATTGTCTTTCCCATAAACTCTAATTTTTGTATTTTGCATATACCCATCGCCTCATGATCTCACACAGAGGAGATCCATACCCAAAAATTAGGATGAGAAGTGTGGGAAATAGAGATAGAAAGACAATAAAGGAAGATTCTGACACAAGCAAGTGTGAAACAAACAATAGATGTAAGGTATAAATGGACCACATAATAGTCAAACTAGATGAACAATTATGATCAAAGAGAAACTAGATCATGGAAGTAATTATTTCATTGATCCGATCTATTAAGAAATTCGGGTCGGTAGTTAGGACAATTAAATAAGCAACTAGAACAAATGGAGAAGATGTTAATCAATTCTATATATCAATTTAAGAACTATTTTAGATAATTCAGATCATTAAAAAACTAGGATGACATGTTGCCTCCTTTCCGTCTCAATAACAATTCTTACTATGAGAGTTAATTGTGCTAGAAGAATGATCCTCTAGTCATATGGGAAACTAAAAATAAAATTTAAGGATATTTCAATCTCTATTTAGGAGGTTGAAAGAGGCAATGTCATGTGGTAGACATGTGGCTATATTAATGTTTTGAATTTAGGGTTAGAGGTTCTACGATTTGAAAGAGATGATTCTATAATAGACTTAGTGGAACATTGTGTCTATGGGACTATCTACTAGTAGAACCCAAGATTTTTCCATGTAGCATCATGGCAGAACACAAGATATTTGTAGGTGTTCTCAAAAAAGGAAATAGATAATTTTGTATTTGAGTTTCTAGATTTTTGGGTAGCACATGGAGATATTCTATATAGAAATAGCTTAGATTGTCATATTTTATATTTTGGTTTCAAGATTATTGGGAAGATTGTGGATAAATCTTATATATAAATAGTTAAGATTGTAGAATTGGGTTGTTTGATGAATAAAACTCGATTAAAGAAGGATGGGAGATAATATACAACTTTATGAGTAAGTCATCATGGTTTATCAAAAGATATGGAATTTCATTAAGATAATGACAATCAAATATCCCACATGATTGAAATTGAATAATATAATTACTAAGATTGGAAACTTATTGAAAAAGGCTTGTAAAAAGCTCAACGAAAGGGAAAATTACACTTAATCCAGAGAAAGATATTTTTTCTAAGTGAACCTTAAATTGTGGGAAATGGGTAATTGAGTGGTTTAATAGGTGAAAATAGGATAAAAAAAGTGAAATAAATAGGTGAGATCCATCATTAGACAGAGATAACATATGATCAAATTGTTGAACAAATAAAATAGCGATGTGTTGACAGTTTTCCCTTGCTAAACATGGATTGAGATATGAGTGGGAACTGTAGGCTTGAGCCAAGTCTAAACCCATTTTTGGTCATGAATAGACATGTAGGTTAGACTCATCAAGGATGATCATAATGAATCAATGTAGAGTAGGTGATCTTTTTTTCTTCTAGAATGGATTAGTAGTACTACCACTAATGGAAAGGATAACGTGGGGCACCAGGAGATCATCTAGGGTTACATCATCCTAATCTAAGACCAGTGGTTGTAATTCGATGGTCATCCATCCCAGTTAGTGTCATGGAGATGTCAAAAGAGTTCCACATTTGTTGGATTTGAAGCGCTTCTATAACAATCTAGTTCATACTTGATTCATGTATGGTTCTATCACCAATTCATGTCATAGTTATATGAAAGGAGGAAGAAGAAGTGGGTTAAAGTCAAAAGATTAAGATGTGTTCATAGATGTTCTACTGAATCATAATTCTTATAATTGTGGAGTATTTTTGAAGTACTTGATTTGGAAATATTGTTTAATCTATCTCTCTCTATTGGAAGTTGGAGTCAATTAGGACATGAACTTAGTGGTTGTTATATGAAAGGACCTAAAGCTAAATGCACTTACAAAAATTGGACATGGAAGGGATATCAAATGTCACAATATTAGGATGAGAGACCTTATTGACAATGTAGGTAACCATAACAAATATATTTCTAAGATAATCCTCAATCTCATTTTAAATTTCCTAGACCAATACAAGATATGAGAAGATAATAGAGACTTGATGCATGGAGTAATATAAGTTCATGTTGGGTTTTGTATATAAATGTGATGTGGGCGTGTTATACTAGGACTCACTACATTAACTCTATCTAGTGAATAATAAACTCATAATTGGTTAGAAAGTATAGCTTAGAATATTAGGATATAACTTAGTGGATTTCGGGGACGAAATCCTCTTTAAGGGTGGAGTGTTGTGACATACGCAAATCTAGATATTTAGCTCAATATCCCTCTCATATGGTCATTTTAATTAGTTTAGCTTTAAATTCATTTTCCTTTGAATTATATTTATTAAGAGTTATTGGATCCAATTACCATAATATGATTATAAATATTCCTTATATATGAAATATAATGAGGAAATAAATAAATAAATCCAAAATTAATGTTCTAGGTATAAATGCACCAATTTATAGTGTTAATGTAAAATATGACACTTTGAAATAATTCTACACACATAAAATAAATCAAATAATAGGATATGTGTTGTGATATTTGACTTATTAAAATTAAAATGAATAAATGACCTAAGAGGAGACCTAATATATATATATAAATAAAATACCAAACATATTCTAATGATGGTAGTAATTTTAAAACTAAACTCCTCACATCTTACTTATTCATCAGAAAAAATCTCCGGTCAATCATATAGTGTTTGTCCAACTATGCAATTGATATAAATCTCATTGTAATTAACTTCCATTATTTCATTCATTGAATGAAAATTTCCTAAGTTTTTTCCTTTGACCCGGTAACCCACCCGCCCCTATCCCTCGATGCCCAACATGTGGAATGGGTGCATAAAGAATATTGTGTTCTGTATGGAATATAATTATAAAGTTGAAAGTAGCAAAAATTCCTAGAGGCATACCATCAGAAAAACTTCCTTGACCAATAGGGTAGATAAAGAAAACTGTAGTAGCAGTCGCAACAGGAGCTGAATATGTAACAACGATCCAAGGACGCATAACCAAATGAAAACTAACTTCCCACTCAATGGCTAGACCCGACTATCATTTGTCATCCTCTTATCTTTCCTTTTCTTCTTCTCATTCATGCCCTTCTTCTATTTCTTCTGGCCTTCCCTCTTTCCACTGTGAAACACACAACCCCACCTAGCCACCATGTCTTCTCCTACCCCAAGAACCCTAACAGCCACCATACCTATATCTTCACACCAGCGGTCTCGACAACAACATATTCTCTAGAAACACTATTGTGACCAGCATGGGCTATGGTGTCGCCCCTCGCAGAATAAGCAACCCTAACCATCAATTTTCTCTCCAGTGTGGTTCCCAGCCGATGGCAAGAAGCCACCATCACCTAACCCAGAGAACCTTCTCCCCATGACTCCAGCCATCGACAAATCCAATAGTCATGTTACCCTTCCTCCTGGTGCCTACTAGTCATGGCAGCAAATGAGCTACCATCGGCTGTCCCTAAGGCTGACCATGCATTAGATCAGGTTGAAACCCAGGCATTGTCCCTCGATCTGTGGCAAAAAAGAGATGAAACTATTAGGGTCTATGGATGACGATGACTCTAGCAGCAAGCCAAATCACAAAGATGCAACCAAACTGCACCTTTCATATTGACATGTTTAGAACATTTAACTGTAAGGGGAGGAGACCACTCCAACAACCACCATTGGCAGACAGATCAAGTCCACTTCTCCCCCACCTCACCAACATCCATAACTAGGTATTCTTCTTCCTCCCCAATAACGAGTCTGAATTCTTGAGACTGATGTCTCGTGCAACTACAGACTTGCAACTCACACCTATAAGTTTTTCCCTCCAACATTCTTGAGAGAGAACTATAGACATGTACATCATGCATGGATCACCTCATACCTTGCATACCAACTATGAAGTACGATACCATTGACTTAAGTTATCATTGAAGAATAGGAGGTTATCAACACAGGTCAATAAATGATATTCTGCACTCTAGATTTAGAAACTAACTAATGAGAATAGACTAAGTGACATATTAGGGATAATGGTGATCAATGCATTATTGATATATAAATCTATATCAATGTTATCTCCTGATACCACAATCTTAATACATGTACATATACCACTGTATAAGTGTAAAGAAATTCTTCAAGTTATAAACACACACACACACACACACACACACACACACACACACACACACACACACACATATATATATATATATATATATATATATATATATATATATAGGATTAGTATCTATGCCATAAATCCTAAAAATGCTAAAAGATGTAATCATATGACCTCAAAATGGCATCTTAAACATAATGTTGTACTCATATATTATAATAATGAAAAAATTGGAAAACTTGTGCACATAGATTATAAATAACAAAAAGATATACATTCCTTTTATATCTTCCATGAGTGTGAAACCTTAGGTATATACTCTAAATGCATAATGGTAAATATAATTTGATATAGCATATTAATGTTGACATGTCCATCTTGAAAAAGAATTGGTTATGGTTAAGATATTATATACTAATCTCAATATACTTAATTATAATAAATACTTGACCTAGTTGACCCACTATCTAAATATTAGTCACAAGGGAATATAAAAGCTAGAAATATATCATAAGTATATAAATACATGCAAACACATATATACACACCTCTATGGGTGATGGCATAAAAAATAGATTTAGAAAGTATCTTGATATAGATCGACCTATTGTGATTGACATGTCAAATGGATTATACTCATTCTCATTTATCCATATAGTACCTAGTAGCATTTAGGGCATAATGAAGAATCGAGGATTACAATGTATACACATACTAATTTGAATGCTTGAATTAAATGGAAGCACACGGTAAAAGAGAGAAAAAACATATACAAGATTGTACTTTTGTAAGAATATATTAAAATGACTTAATATTTTGATAAAGTTACTCAAATATAAATTGATGTTGAGTTGAAACCCTATGTTCATCTAATAAGAGTAGTTTTGATAAAAAACATCTCATGTAACTCATAGTTAACTAAACTCAATTTCTATGATATATATATATATATATATATATATAATGTGTGTGTATGTATATATAGGGTAAAATTACAAGACATAAATGGGAGGAATGCATAGTATTTCCCACACATATATGTAAACATAGACATACTAAAATAGATGTGACTAAAGTTGAATATAAGAACTAAAATAGATATCAATGAATGATATGTTAACTTATTAAGATTTGAAACCCAAATATAACATTAGGTGACTCAGACTAGGATAAGAATAATGTGAAAATATGTAATGGGAATGTATATTTCTATTGTTTTAGTATGACTAACACAGATAATATGTTCCAAGGATTATTACTCATCATGGTGGCTAGTTATACCTATTGAGCTGACCATTAGTTGTGAAGACCTGATGTGTTCACTTCCCTATTTAATTTTGGGCATTAACCTAACAAAAATATTCCAATAATGAGACATTCCAATTAATCGGCCTTTCATTTGTTCCATGATGAAATTTCTTATTCCCTAAAACTGATAAAATCATGTTGTTTCGGGTCTATTATCCCACCAACATTACTATTTGGACTTTAAAATAAGATTGATGACTTATACCATATCTTGTCACTCTATTTACGCATCTTTGCTAATTTAGCTAGATATCTATTATATGGTTCTTATGCACAACCATTAGGGTTGTTGTTCCTCCCAAGGAGTGCTATTCCACCTCTTTAAATAAAGGGGCACACTATTCTGACCAGGGTGTGCTATTCCACCCATTTTTATTTAGGCTAAAGATCCAACAGTTTCTTGGTTGTACCATAGCTATTTATTCTAAATATATCTACATGGGAGTGTATTTGATTGTTGTGATATTGTGAATAATGGAAATACATTTTTTCTCAAATATTGTGTTCTAAACTTTTGAATGGCACATTCTCTTGAAACTCATCCTCTTGAACTTACCTAAATTTAAATAGCACCTTATTGTAAGAACTCCCTCTTTTGTACATAATGTTCAAAAATGCCCATTATATTTTATGTTGTGCATATATACCAATTGTTACTTACGCATACCCTTTTTGTCTATTTTTTGGGTTGTTCCAATACTATCCAGGTGTTGGTTCCATGGAGGAAATTGATACTAGAAGATCATGCACAAGAAACTACATTTGAGGATAGCTTGGAATGTCCAGGTTTCCCTATGCAACTGGGGATTTTGTAAAATTAGATGTAGTAATTTTTTCTGATTTTTATGTACCACCCTTAAGGTGAGGAACTTATGTATATATATGGAACATTTTATAACTCTGTAAATTTGTCATATTTTTCAATGCTTAATCATTCATGGCTCATATATTATACTATTTGAGGGGGCCCTCTACTAGGTCCCACAATGAGGCATAAAATAGAGTTGGAAATCCTATTAAGACCGTGGAAGCCGTTAGGCACCGTTATTACACTTGTGAAAATGGTTTTTCTATTCTTGAATCTTGGGTTTCTAAAAAGAAGAAATTTGGTTTGGTTTGGGAAATGAAATGATAAACAAGGAAAATTATTGTTTTGTTTGTGAATGTTTGGGGACTAGAGATGACAATGGATTTCTCATCATCATTCCCAAAGACTCTAATTTTTGTATTTAACATATACCCATCGACTCATGATCTCATATAGAGGAGATCCATCCCAAAAATTTGGGATAAAAAGTGTGGGAAATAGAGACGGAAAGACAATAAAGCAAGGTTCAACCATAAGAAAGAGTGAATCAAACGATAGATGTAAGGGGTATCTAGACCACATAATAGTCAATATAGATGAACAATTATGATTAAAGAGAACTAAATCATGGAAGTAATTGTTTAATTGATCTGATCAGTTAAGAAATCCAGGTTGATAGTTAGGATAATAAAATAAGAAACTAGAACAAATGGATAGGAGGTTAATCAATTATATATATTAGTTTAAGAACAATTTTAGATAAGAAATTTAGATCTTTAAAAAACTAGGAAAACATGTTGCCTCCTTAACACCTGAACAAATGATTCTTTCTATGAGGGACAATCATGCTAGAAGAATGATCATGTAGTAATATGCAAAACTAAAAATAAAATATAAGGATATTTCACTCTCTGTCTTTAGGAGGTTGAAAGAGGCTAGGAAAGGTGGTAGATATGTGGTTGCATTCATAGTTTCAAACTAGGGCTAGGGTCCTATGATTTCAAAGAGACGACTCTATAATAGACCCAGTCGAACATTGTGTCTATGCGACTAGCCGCGTGTAGAACACAAGATTTTTCCATGTGGCACCATGGCAGAACAGAAGATTTTTATAGGTTTTCTCAAATAGGAAAAGTGATAATTTTATATTTGAGTTTCTAAATTTTTGGGTAGGTTCGAAAGATATTCTTAATAGAAATAACTTAGATTGTTATATTTTATATTTGAGTTTCTAAATTTTTTGGGAATAATCTAGAGATATCCTATATATAAATAGTTAGGACTGCAGAATTGGGTTTTGTGATGAATAACACTCAATTAAATAAGGATGGAAGATAAGATACAACTTTGGGAGTAAGTAGTCATATTTTATCAAAAGATATAGAACTTCATTAAGAGAATGACAATTGAATATCACATGGGATTGAAATTAAATATTGTAATAATTAAAATGGGATACTTATTGAACACACTTGTAGAAAAAGCTCAATGAAAGGGAAAATTACACTTAATCCAGAGAGATATTTATTCCTAAGTGAACATTGAACTGTGGAAAATGGATAGTTGAATGGTTTAAAATATGGAAATATGATAAAAATGTGAAACAAAAGAGTAACCTCCATCATTAGATAGAGAGCACATATGATCCAGTTGTTGACCAGATGAAAAAAATGAGGTGTTAATAGTTTTCCTTGGTAAAACATGGCCTGGGATATGAGTGGAAACTGCATCCCTGAGCGAAGTCCAAACCCATTTTGGGTTATGAATAGAAAAATATGTTAGACTCATCAAGGATGTTCTAATGATCATGATGAATCAATGTAATTTAGGTGATCTTTATTTTCTTCTAGGATGGATTAGTGGTACTTCCATTAATGGAAATGATAAGGTTGTGCACTAGGAGATCATCTAGGGTTACAGTGGCCGAAACTAAAACCATTTGCTATAATTGGATGATCATCCATCCTAATTAGTGTCATGGAGACATCAAAAGAGTTCTGCATTTGTTGGATTTGAAGTGCTTCTATGTCATTCTAGTTCATACTTGATTCATGTATGGTTCTCTCACTAATTCATGTCATGATTAGATAAAAGGTGGAACTAGAAGTGGGTCAAAGTCATTAGATTGATATATTTTCATTGATGCTCTAATGAATCATAAGTCTTGAAATTGTGAAATATCTTTGAATTGCTTGATTTGGAAATATTGTTTACTCGGTCTCTCTCTATGATTAGATGCTTGAGTCAATTACGTCAATATTAAGACTTGGAGAATGAAGCAAATTTAGGGTTAGAATCAAAACACTAAAATGGTAACTGTGGAGAGTCACCTATGCAAAATTATAATTGTAAGATGCACTCTATTTTTTATAGAAAGGAATTGGACTAAAAGAGTAGGATTCCTACCATATGTAGGACTTGAAATGTAAACGAGGCACCTAGAAAATGTTAGACCTAAAATGAAAGATAAATGGGTGATGCATATAATTAAATAGGGATTCAGTTGAAAAATGATTTGAATGAAAGATAGTTTTACCTTGTAGTGTAAGAGTTCTAGAGTAATGAATTTTTCTTATTTTGTGTAGGGCTTTCATAGAGGAAAGAAACATTATGAATGCATGTGTGTTGTTTGCATACTTTTAATTGGGCTTAGATGCTAAAATTAAAATATTGTTATTGGTGGTTTTATGTATGAAGAAGGTACAATCTAAGGTCACAATCTTGGACCCAATTGAAGGAACCCTGATGATGTAGGGCTACTATGAAGTGCTAATGGTATAGTTTAGAATCTTAGTCTAGGACCCCAAAAAGTTATGCAATTTTGTTTTTAAATGGACTATTTTAAGGCCTTAGTCCATCAAAAAAGATTTTTCACTGAGGATATTATAGTTTAACTTCATCATCGAGGACCCTATGGTATAGTTTAAGGTCATGGTGCACGAAAAAAAATCAATTTAAGGTCATTCTCTAGGACCATATGGTACATGGTAAGGTCACGATTTATGACCCAAATGGAGGGATGATACCTCCTATGATAGAGCATTGCATTTCATATGAGTCAAGATTTGATTAATCATTGCATTTTTAAATTTTATATTTAGTTTATACAAAATATTTGAAGCTGAGAAGAGTTGGGACCCCAATCTAGGATTCAGGATCCAAAAGATGATCAGGAATAAAGGTTATTCAAAAATTTAATTCTCTTTATAGTAATGATTTTTTTTCTTTTGAGGAGAGATTTGAGATCTTTTGATTTGCACGAAAATTTAACTATTTTATTTGCATTTTTTCTAAGTTTTTATGATTTGTTGTGATTTTGAGAAGTTTGTAGATATTCAATCAAATATCAATTTGTAATTTTTTTTCAAAAACTTTGCAATAAGGGGGAGAATGAGGGGATGTTAGGTCTTGTATACTGACCTCCTTTGGCATTTTTGGTGTGGGGCTTCCCTATAAGAAAATATGTATTAACGTAATTTTAGTAAGATTTTCCAATACATAAACTCTATCGAAGAATTTGATTAAGAGTTTGAGTTTAGAATCACATCCTACTTGGGACGTGAAAATACCTTTTAGAAGATTATTGTTATTTTGGACTTGAATGGGGAGTTTGAGTGTGGTATCCACATAGAGATAGTGGGATGAGGTGTTCTACAACTCCTCATCATTATGGAATACACTGTTGGTTGAGGTGTAATCATGTCCATCTAGAGAATTGTGCCAATCATGGATTGGTTGCTTCAGGATGATAATAAATATGGCATAGTTTCCTCCTTTGTTCATCCTTTGGATGTTGTGAAATTAAACTCATGGAGAAGTTACTGCTCAAAGAAGTTCCACTTTGGAAAAAATATCTGATGAACATGTCCTTGGTGCAATGTTGGATCATGGATATGTCAGATACCAAGGAAGTGGAACTAGAAAGCTTTGTCCTAACTTAGAACCTTTACCACATGGCTTACATTCATGTTGCAAGCGAGCTTATGTATGCAATTGTCCAATTTTGGGATCCACTCAATCACACTTACTTTGGGTATGTCGTGTTGATTCCTACCCTAGAGGAGGTGGCCATGATTGATCATACTCCTCTTTGTGATCTATGTCCGTTCATCCCAAACAAGTCAAGATGGATGCTTGAGATAGTTGATCTATTTTGTGTGAAGAATCCCAAAGATGATTTGTGGCTAAATTAGGATGGCCACTTCATTACGTTGAATCCTCTCTGGGGGCCATTGAAGGGTGATATATGTAAAGGTAGTCTATCTCCAAAATGCCTCAGTCATGGACTTATACTTTGAAATTTCTAATTAAGTTGTTAATGGGAGAGATGATTTGTCTGGCATCACTGGAAGTAGTTGCATCGTAGCATCGATATAGCATAGGATATTATCATGCCCTTGATGTTGGGCAATTTGTATTGGTGCCCAAATGAAGGCTATCTATCTGGAAAGATAAGAGGACCTTTTATAGTCTTACATATTTATCTGGGGATGAACATTGGTCCTTATGAGTTCAAGGACTCCTCAAACCCACATCCATTCCTTGTATAGGACTATCTGTTGAAGGACAACAAATTTAGCGACCCTCTACAGTGGCACACTAAATTGGCTTAGTTGTTGTCTGGTCTGATACATGAAGATTTTCATCAGGGATGGATGAAATTTGATCATTAAAACCAGTTTGTGGGATAGAGATGTCTAGAATTTGATAGTTGATTATTCTTTAGGGACTAGATTAGTGTATTGTGTATTAACAGGTGTATGTGCTTGGGAAATTTTGTCGTTTCCAGTTTGTATATGACATCAAGAAGCTTCCAGAATTTGAAAAGAGGTTATATGAGGATTCACACAAGGTGAAGGAGACAGTTGTGAAAATGTGGCTTGCTCATCTTGAGATGACACCAGAAACATTTCCTATTTCCAATGCTTGTTTTTTTAGTACTAGGAGTGGAGATATTTGTCCTCTTTGTAAGATATGACTAATTGTCTTTGAGGGAGAGCGAAGTAATCTTGCATGGCATTGATACTTCCTCTAATTTTAGATTTTTTGTTGACCCAAGGTTCAATTTATAATGCATTTTAAGAAAATCATTTTGAAATTCTTTTTTGTCTTACATGGGGAACCACCCTCAATGAGGATCCACTTTGGTGACCTCACCCCACCAGCATAAACCCCAGGAGCCCCCAATCCTCGACCTTCACACATGCGGGACCCATTCAAATTGATCAAAGGCCGATTGAACTTGCATGTGAATTCATTCCGAGGGAGGCAAGAGGTGAACCCATGTCCCTTCATCAGGGATTATTGATCCACACAACTGTGCTACTCCCTCACTGGCCTTCATTTTGAAATTAATTTTAAGATAATTATGAAAATTTGTTTTGATTCATGGTGGGTGGCACCAACTCTAGGTACACCCTCCATGATGATAATCATGCATATGCCTTAGGATGGTAGGTTCACATCTTGGTCAAGTTTGAGTTTTTTTTCCACTCAAGGTTACCTTTGGTGAGTCAGGTGACCTAGGACAATTAGTATATCCTAGTTTGAATGTTTTGGTGCTAAGAGCATGTGTATGTTAACTATTTTAATGAGAATTAATAGGTCACATATTTGTGAGTCAGCCAGTATACCCCTTCCCATTACTAGAGTCTGTGTGTTTGCATCCCAAGTATGCTTAATAATTTCCCATATTTAACTCTTCTACTCGTAAGTGGTCCCTCCCTATGGATGTGTAGCCTATCATACCACAATAGGATCCTTTACATAGGGGAAGATATAGACTGCAACACTAACATTGTATGTTATGCTAGGGGATAAAGTTAGGCCATGTAACATGCATGCAAGAGGAAACTCCATATACAGTTGGGTTAAGGCATTGGGTGTCAAAGACATCCCAAGGGCCTCAGTTCCTGACATGTGTTAGTGTAGCAATCGATCACAAGCATGTATCCAATTTTTTGGGGTGCCACTTTGGCAGTTGAGGTAACTTTTGAGGTGTTCCCATGAAGTAGATCTTTTCATTTTCTTTTGAATTTGAGAAATTTGATTGGGCACTAATGCTCAAGGCCTTAGTATAGGAGATTAAGTTTTGTGGGGACAAAATAAATGGAGTTTTCCAACTAAAGGTTTCTAGTTTGAGACTCCCAATTGAGCCATGACAAGCCCGTTCACTTTCTTATGAAGGATGAGGTATGGATAGTCACAACGGATAAACCTCTATTTTAGTCCACCAAACTTTTATGTGTATTATTGACCTAGGAAAATGTCAACCTCATCATAAAAATTAGCTGAGTTGCAACCCTGTATGGGTGTCAAGATATCTCAAACTTGTAGATCACATTTAATGCACCTCTAGGGGCATATAACTTTGGCATACCTCTTTTCTGTAGTAATGTATAATGATCATATATGGGTGATCTCATCATATCGCGATAGTCATGATTTTAACTGTGTGCTTTTCTTTAGCCCGATCTACAACAATGAAATTTATATTTTAGATGGGTAAATTGTAAGGGAGAATTTTATGTAGGTGAATTATTGTACTTTAGCAACTAGATCACTTGTTGATCTGATGCATTGGTGATGTATACTACCTTCACAAATTTGGTGAAGTAGTTTACTACATCCATGATGAAGCAATTTCCAATAGATACTTTAGGATGTATATTTCAGATCATGTCTACTCTCCAAGTAGAGGAAGGCCAAGGCATATCCATATTGTAAACTTGGTTTGCTGGTCCAACAATATAATAACCATGTATATGGTAGACCCAACATTTGTTAACGTACTGGAAAAGATCTGTCGTGATGTTCCATCAGTAACACAAAATTTGTATATTCTTTGCAAGCATGACCCCACTCATGTGCATACTACATGGTCCTCCATGGACCTCCTTCTTTGGAGCTTCTTTTATCTTTTTGATGCATATGTGGATGATTTGAATGTGTGTTTTGTGATAAAGATGTCCTTCTCCCATGATGTATCACACGTCTTATGGTTTAAGCGCTTGATGTTCCACGTTCGAGACATTTTTAGAGATGACCCGATTCTTGATAAATTGTTTGATGCCATTGAGACATGACTTTTCATCATTGTTAACTGCACTATATATAAACATGAAGTTGGCCAGTCAAGAGATTGTTTGGACTTAAAATTAGAAGATTTTATCACCTTGAACATCACTTGTGAAGAAAGTATCAACTATTCTATAACTCATAAGTGCTTTTCTTATGAAAAGGATGTGTGAAAAACCAATTTTGCACAAATCACATTGTGCTAACGGCTTCGGGCTAAAACCTATTAGGAGTGTCATACCCCAAGAGTGTTGTTCTATCCATTTCATGCAAAGATCCATTCTTCCTTACAACTACCCCATTTTGTAAATCAACTTAAAGACATTTTCACTAAACCTTTAGCTAGAGAGAAATTCACTTCCATTAGATCAACATAGATTTTTAACTGTTCGTGATCATAATTCTATACCGTTTAGATGACAAGTTCATATATCTCTATGTTTTTTCTCAATAATATCTATAATGTGCTATTATTTGCGAAATTAGCCAAATTTTGATGCTTTATTTTGTCAAATTAGACATTTTTGTAAACATGAATTTTATCACAAAATAGTAGCCTATGATTATTAAAACATGTCCATATATACTTAAATACATGATAGGATATAGAAATGCATTCATATAACACTCTAGGACTCTGAAATTAAATATCTTATCTTTGTCATAGACATGCTTCTTGTAGGTAACTCAACCGATGACCTGACCAAGGGTAGAATTGTACACCACATTGGCGATGTTACCCAAACCACAAACTCGACCAACAACATTGTGCCACTAACTTTATGAAGGTTCTGTCGTCTGATTTATTCCCTCTCAACTGTCAAAAACTAACTGCTAGCCCTTCTATTTTATTCGCCCTTCAACCCTTACCCCTTTCAACCCCTTTCTAACCTGATCTGGCCTTCTTTCACCTTCCCTAACCCCTTCCTAGGTCTATTTAGGCATTTGGCTATAGTTTCTTGATTGGTTTATCCATCCAAGTTTGTTTCTTCTCTCTGCCCTATCTCATACTCGACCCCATGTCTTCTAACAGGAAGAAACACATCACTTCTTCAAGGAATCCAACTCCTATTCATTCTAGGATTTTTGTGTGTGATGGAGCATCCTTCATCCATCAACAAGCTATAAACTAATAATGAAGATCCTACCCTATATTTCCTTTCCCTTTAGACCTCTTGTTGATTCCAAGGATAACTTTCAAGATGACATTTGTGGTCTTTTTATGGACCAACACTTAGGTGATTTGTGTGTAGAAGTTTTCACTTCTTCAATTCATAAGCAAGAACAAAAGTAGTTCATGAATTCTATGATAACTTGACTTAGAACTACACTTCCCTTATTCCTTCACTATCCACCAAAATTGTTCTCTCTACCATGGTTGCTGGAACTTGACTATCAACTTTAGAGGGTGACCTAAATTCCTAGTTGATTGCTGACACTCCTCTAATGGAGGAAAGAGGTTGTCTTCCTACCCTTTACACCGTGACTTACTTTACCTGGAAGAATTTTATCAAAGCTTTTAGCCTAAATTTTTGCTCTCCTTCATATATAAAGCTTTGAAGAAGCCTGATATACCCTTAAGGAAGAAATCTATCCTACCTTCTTCCTCTTTGGATTTATGATATGACATTGTTTCCCTGATTGTAAATTGCAATGTCCACCCAAAGCACAATCAGATGAACATAGCCAAAAAATCTACGGTGATCATTTACTATATGTTTAAGGGGATTATAGTCAAGTGTTCCAGGTGAATTCTCCACCATATGACCTACTTTGATTCTCAAAGAACACATGAGACTCCCAACCCCCTTATACAAACCTAATGTGAGGTCTTTTCCATTCTGTTACTGTAAAAACTCTCTATTGTGACTTAAGCTACCCAAAAATCCATCGAGGATTGTGCATTAGTTAGATGATAGTAAGAAGTCTATTCACTCTTCTGGTCCTTCTACCTCAGGTGCTTCATCCTCCTCAACCCAGCCTTCAGCTCCACTTCCTTGACATGTTGTGGATTCTTTTTCGGTGTCTAATTAAACCCTTATGGGATACATGATGCACTAAGAAGACTTTAAAATGTAGGTTTAGGATTGCCTTCATCAAGACCTAGATCATATCATGGGCAACATGAACCTTACATGCCCTCACCCTTGTCAAACCTACCAACCCACCTTCTTAGCTACACACTATGTGCCCTATGTATATAATTAGTTCTATCCAGCTAGCATATATGCATCTTCCACTGCCCATCTTACACCTGGTGCTGGAACTTCTACTGCTTACTCTTATCCTCAATCGAGTGCCACTCAGTTGCTTGCACTTTCCTTAGCTCTGCCTCCACCTTACTTGCTGGTTATGATGGGGTTTCTACACCCAATTTTTAGCAAGAAGATGCCTTGTTTGCATGTGGCATGTCCTGGGAACAGAAACATCATAAGTGTCTGTCTACATGCTCCTTTTCTCCTAAGGATGTAGAAATGACTGAGGAAGCTGAATTTGATGTTGAGGAGTCAGACAGTGAGGATACCAATGGTGAGGTGTCCAGTTCATATGATATTGGACCTGGTGATGGAGATGAGGCCACTTTTGTTGACACATTTGAGAATCGCAAGCAAGCTAGTAATGAGTATTAACACCCCCAACAAGTAGATAGACTTAGAAGTCCTAGATGTTTAGTGTTAGGTCTATGAGTGCCCATGTGTTTGCATTTTGTAAGCTCAACATGTATTACTAATTGGGCATTCATGTTTCAGGGTACTAATTTTATCATCAGTTGTTTTCTTTGTTCATTGTTGTTTTCCCTTTAGACTACTTCATTTGATTTGTAATATTTATCTTGCTAACTTTAATTCTTTACTATGATACTTGATGAGTTTTTATGAATGCAAAACCATATTTTGATTATGCCTCAATGATATTAGCTCTCTCTAGTTGGTTTGTGCTTGGTGCTTATGCCTGCTGCTTATGTGTTGAAAATGACCAATATTGTCTCTTCTACCCCCTCCCTTTACTAAAATGAGAAAGGGTGAGAAATATCTTGGCACCATATTGAAATTTCTCTACAAAGGACACCATGTTGAAATTTCTCTACAAATTGCATGTATCATATTTTCTAAAATTGCATAGGATATATGTGTATGGTGCTTGTGTTCTTGGTGGAGCTGACTACACAAGTAAAGGTAAGCATAATTTGAGTGGGAGAAATCACTTTTATTCTTTCATGTATGCCTCTACTCATCAAAGGTATAAAAGGGTTAAAATTTCATGTCCTTTTCAATATGTTAAGGAATGGTTTGTCATCTTCATAAAGGGGGAGAATGCTGACTTAAAGATTCTGCTTCATAAGTATGTAATATGTCTATTTGAGATCAATTCTAGGTATTAGGTACATGAAGAGGATGACAATTGTCAAACCCTAGTTGCAAGAAAACAAGTCAAATTGATGCAAATGGATGTTGGGTGGAATAGGCTATATCTCCACTAGAATCATATTGTAACTAATTTGTACCAAATGTATGACCTGTAAATAAGCTTAGAAAAAATCAAGAGAACTTACTTCGATTGTTTAAGCACTTTTGGGGCAATT
The DNA here is from genome assembly GCA_963693085.1 of Alisma plantago-aquatica. Lineage (NCBI taxonomy): Eukaryota > Viridiplantae > Streptophyta > Magnoliopsida > Alismatales > Alismataceae > Alisma > Alisma plantago-aquatica. The sequence continues at coordinate 287,668,782 of OY856412.1, read as the reverse complement.
ACCAAAACTAATTGCAGACTCCCCCATCGGATGAGTTTTTCTTGGTGACAACTCATCCGACGGGCTATATGGTTGTTGATAATTCCCTCGGTCACCAATTTTATCATGATGAAAACTCGACCAACACCATATCTTGCAAAAAAATTTAAATCATTGACCAAGTTTCGTCTAGGGTAAACTCGATGACAACTTCAACTTATTTTGTCATATAGTATCAGTGGTCGAGTTTCCTAAAAGGTAACTCAGCTAACAACACTATACAGTAAAGTGAAGAAAAGTGTTTCTTGTCATTGGAGTGTTGAAAAACTCAAAAATATATTTGTCGGTACACCCCAAATGGATAGAACTAGTTCCTAAGTATATCTACTAGCTAGTAGGCACCTCAACTATATATAGGGGCCCTTTGACTTCATTATAAGTTTTCCTTCTATGCTACTTAGTTATGGTTGAGAGATTTTGCTTCCAAGATCCCCATTCTATCTCAAGCTTATCTACTAATATACAACCAATTGAGTGACTTGGGATCATTGTAAATGATCTACTCCAATGTACACTTTGTGGATCTCTCCACTCCTTTCCCAACATCTCTCTCTGAAGCTAAAATGGTGAAAGTTTATCCTTGGTGAAGGTGAAGAAGAAGGTTGAAGTTTTGAGTCAAGAGTGGGTAATTCCTTGAAGGTGGAATACTGGTTGCAACAGTAGATCATTCCTTAGTGAAGGCTTGAATCTTGTTGCAAAAGTGTGTAGATCCTTGACAAGGTACAAGAGTCTTGGACTTGGAAAGGTAAGACCTTGTAAGGTTATCATCTCCCTTGTACTCAAAGGGAATGCTAGGTAACATTGACCTTGAACAAGGTGGGCATATATTGTAACTCTTATAATGGAATATACACAATTTGCAATGGTTGAAAATCCTAGAGATTGACCCTCTAGGTAGTAGATGTACATCTCCTATTTTTGAAGGTTTGAACCACTATACATAGATTGTGTTATTTGTGCTTGTTCAATCTATCTCTTCCTTCCTATGTATGTTTAGTTGCACTCAGATTTCACATAAGCAACTTTGTCTTGGGATATAATTTGAAGGCCTGACGAGTTTTTTTTAAGTGTCATTATCTCTATTCACCCCCCCTCTAGAGCACACTGATGCAACACTTATTAGAGTACATCTTTGTTATACCATGCTTTATCTTTTTCTTTCGTGTTGTATTTTATTTGGTTGTATGTCGTATGTCATCATAAATATACTCATGTTATCTTTTTCGTACTTTGTTCATGCACTCAAACATGTTGATTCTATACATATCTTTCTAGTTTGAGTTGTTCAAGTATTTATAATGTGTGACTTGATGTCATTGCCATATTGTCTTATATATTATGATTCTCTTTAAATTCATGTTTTTGGTGGATAAGAAATTTGTTATTCTCTTCTAACCCCACTTTATGACATGAAAAAGGGGGATATAGGATAGACAAATATTTAAATGGTGTTTTTTTAAATGGTGTTTATTGCACATTATTTTATAAAATGTTAGAAAGGAATGAAAAAGAATGAAATGTGTTCATTTCTTGTGAAGAACCCACACAATAGGTAGGGCAAGCAAAAAATAAGGGGGGTCACTCAAACTAAAATACTTGTAAACTCCTAAAATATACTAAGGTAAAGAACATAAATTTCATTTATATCCATATTTTTAGGAATTATATGTCATCTTAAAGAAAGGAGAAAGCGTTGACCTAAGGGTTATACAATGCCCATATTATGATGATGACATCATCATTCCATTCATGTGAAACTAACATTTCCTTTGAGACAGTTTTAGATGATCCTTAGGTACGTTCAATGTATTGAAATTCACAATATCTATTTTGTGTAATTAACAAGTCAAAACAACATAAAACTAGGAAATCAAGAATACATAGAATTTCACCTGGATTTTTGTTCTAAACCATTGTCATGGCATTATGACTTGTAATTAGTATTAAATAATAATTAGATATTTCCCTCGAAGATTTCTGCACTTTTACATAAAATGATGGAATGTGTCACATCACTTTTCATTGGCTGAGAATATCCATGAACTATCTCAGTTGACAAGTTGTATGCCTTGATCCTTCATGATCATGATCTAGGTGCTAATGACATATTAGCTTGTCTAGTGACACAAAAAGACTCATTTTTATTTTCATCGATAGGGATACCCTCGTTGCATCTTGTAAGATGAAATAGTAGTTTTGAAGTGAAAAATAGTCGTTAGACAGATAAAGTGATTTATCTCAATTATGAAATAAACCATCCTCTCTAAGATGTCTAGAAATCCTACATGAATAGTTTACTAGATAGTTGCCAATAAGGAGTGGATCAAGTGGTCAAGCATGACATCTCCTAACAAAGGGACCCGGGTTTGAATCCCAATTACTGCCTTGATTTACCACCCTCCTGGGCGTTCAACCTATACCACGGGCATGGGAAAGAGGGGGGAGAAATCTTTCTTTCTTAATCCCATAGTTTACTGGATAGTGCTCACCGTATCTATAAGTCTATACCTTTGGACATAATTCCATGGTTACCTTTAATGCTTACATGATATAGCTAAGTGCAAAGTCCCAAAAGCCTCCTAATCATTCTCAAGCTTGATTTTGATCCATTTTTTATTATGAGTGATCTAGGGAATTTCTCTAAGAGAGATAACTCATTGTAATCTTGTCAAGATCTCAAATTCTCCTTCCTCCAATCTTATTCTCTCAAGGTTATTGAATTGAATATTGCTTCCTTGGAGAAGGAAGTGAAGGATTCAATGTGTAAGATTATATCCAAAGGTGGATAAGACCTTCGAGAAGGTTGAAGACCTTTAGTAGGTTCATAGGTAAGTTCTTGGTGTGGTTGTTTACTCCCTTGTCCTAAAAAGGAAGTTGGTTTAACCCTTAGTATAGAAAAGGGTGGCTTTATGGTGTATCTCTTATAATTTAATATAAGGTGGTGCGTATAAATAAAAATCCTAGAGGTTCACTTCTCTAGGTAGTAGAGTGCATCTATGTCTAGTGGTTGGAGCCACCACAATTAATTGTTTTCATTGGCACTTGGTGATTATCTCTCATTCTTTCTTGGCTTGTTTAATAGAACTCAAATTTTAATATACCTTAAAGGTCTCACAAGTTTTGTGCAAATTATTTTATCTCAATTTGATCCCTCTAGAGCCCATTGATCTGACACCCTTGACTCTTTTCAAGATGGAATCTAAGGATGCATGCCTTGTATTCCACAATATTATTGGTATAGCTGAACTACATTCATATTTCTATGGGTATTTGTATGACATTTGGGCCTTGGAGATCCACTCTTTTTAGTAGCTTAAAAAATGGGTTAAGGATGGGGGTGATCTTGATAATGAAGCAGCTAATATATTGGAGATGACCAAGCAACTATGATATCTATTTTTCCATAACTGGTGAAGGAATTTTAGAAATGGTGTGGACCTTTATTGGTTCAACTTATATTCCTCTTTGGTTGATGATGCACCCATGGATATTATCAAACATAACTTGATTTGTACATTTTGTTTGATTAATACATACAGAGAAATGATAGTCATTGGAAAATCTTGTCTAGGTTAGTAATGTGGCCTTCAGGATCTTTATATTTGACAATCACATAAACCACATATATATTGGCCTATCAATGCATCATGTCACATAATAGGAAAACCATCACCATGTGATAGGTGGCTATATCATTTTTAGGCTGAAACACATGACTTAGTAGAAAAACACTCCCCACTCAGTAATGAAAGTGTTATATCCTCCTTAAAAATTTTGATTTAATAATATTCAAATAAATCATCCATAAAGCTTAGGAGTATGACCAGTTCTGTTGTCAATTAGTACTTCATTATGCGGTAGTGGAATGTCATCCTTGGGACACACTTTGTTGAGATCACGATTGTCCAAGAAAATTTACACTTTGACATTTTTCTTTGGTACAAGTACAATGTTGATGATCTAAGTGGAATAGATGATCGGGTCTAAGAAACCAACACTATATTACTTTTGAACCTATTCTATGATGTCAAGACTCCATTCTGGTTATAGTCTTTTCACTTTTGGATGACTTTGCAAACCCCTAGAATGATAGGAAGGAGATAAACTTGTATTGATTCATCCAATCCAGGCATATCTGAGTATCCCCAAGTGAATACATCAAAATAGTTACTTAGAAGCTTTGTCCTTTGATATTTTATGGGTTTAGGTAGACACACCTCAATTTTGACTTTGTATGGCTCAGGGTCTAAGTTGAGGCTAACTATCTCCATTTGATGTTCAATGTGAAAGGGATGATGATAATTTAGAATATAGTCTAGTATGGGGATGTCTTTGTTTTCTATGCATTGTCATCATAGAATTATGCTATTTCTGAGAAGTATTTGTGAACTCTTCGCAAGGAAAATAGTCGTTTCTCTTTTTTTATTTTCTTTATTTTGTAATTTTCTTGAGGTTTATGGTGGAAGGTAAGAGAATTGTGAAGAATGAAAAAATAGCCAATATGGGACCTCCTTGATTTTGTAGTTTTGTTTCTAATGAGATTTATTTTGGGACAACATAGATGGATTTTCCTTCTAAACTTTTCTCTCATTTGTGTGACAATTTTGAAATTTGTGTATGGGGCATATGATTCATTGCAAATCTTCCATGATGTCAGCTTCAAAGATGAAGTTGATCCCCTATCCCTTAATGCAATGAAGAACTGAAAGAAGATTATGGAGTTCCATGATAAAAATATGATGATGTGATAAAATGTCAATTAGACATGGTGAGTCCAGATTGCAAAGTTGGATAGATTAAATAATCTCCTCAACTCTATGGAAACCCTATCAATGGCTACATACATGTACTCATCTATGATTTTAGCATCTTAATCATCAAAAGGACCTCTATTATCCACCTTTCTGTTCCATTTATATGAGTTTATTAGGCATAATATGTCATCCACATAGATTATTGTAGGTTTGATATAATCCTTTTATTGAATTATGAGCATGCCCTCTGTGTGTTGGTTGTTTTGGGTGGTTTGAATGACACATAAAACTTCATTATTGAGGGTTATTTTCAAAATGCTAGCAGAAATGCAAGAGTAATCAATCTAATATTCATTTTCAACCTCCTAAATGAGGTAGGGTATCACCACATATATGATGGCTTCATAAGTTTCATAAGTATACACTATTTTGGTGTTGGTATAGTGACATTTGGGATGGGGACCCTTTCATTAGGGTCATAGGTCCCATCTATATGATACAAAGAACTGATTCTTATCATCAATCCAGATTTTTTGATCTTCCCTACTCATATTTTGGGGAAGGTGATATATAGTCGAGGTAGATATGATTCACAAATAATTAGGAGTGAGTCGTTGAGAGACTAGTTTTCAATATAGTTTCCATCTTATAAAGAGGGAGATATAGTAGCATTGGCCATCGAATCCATGCCCCATATATTTTCTATCATTTATATCACCATACTCTCATGTTGTTTGGGTCTTAAGCCTTGATATAGGGTATGTGCATTCCTTTTAATATTTGAACAAGTTGTGTTGAGTCATATGGTATATGTCACGGATTGCATTTTTATGGAGGTACATATCTGATAGAGGTGAGATGGAGCATATGAAACATGAGACAAATGTCACTATCTTCTATTTAAATATCGTACTACTTGGGCTATCTATGTGGAAAGTGACCTACACATGCTTTATTTGGTATTTGAGATTTCTATGTAGTGATAATGGGATAACCCTATTTTGATGGATCCCTGGACTACCTAGGATAAGGTTGAATTGTGTGTTAACTCCATGAAATCAAATAAAACCTATAATGTTTGTGGCCCAATCTAAAGTTTGAGCACAATCTCACATATTGCATCTTTTAGTGCTCCATCAGATGTTATTTTATTCATTGTTTATTGTATGCTGGGAGGGGTCTCTACCCTGACCAATTTAGCATTTTGAGGGGGCATACATTGAGACAATCTCTATTGTCAATGATGCATGAAGGGATCTTTAGGTATTTGTATATAGTAGTGATAACCAAAATCCTATTGTGTTTTTTTCCTTCATGTATTTCTTTGCTAGAAAATGATATAAGGTGTGGAGTTGTGATGAGTTCAATGTTGACAGAAAGTGTCTATTTTTTGACCTCTTTGAAGACTTAGGATACTTGTAGGGTCTTCATCAAAGACGTATGACATGTGGCCACATTCTGCATCATGTCTACCAATGATACCTCTCCTTCAGGTTCGTTAAAAAACTAATGGCCACAACTCCTTAGGATTGATTTCAACACACAACTCAGAGATGGGAGGTACTTATTTTGTATTGAGTGTTGGAATGTGGAATCCTATAATGATTTATCCCATTGGCATGTATAAAGCATATGTAGGGACCCCTTTGTGGATTAAAATCTCAACTTTCCCTTTATCTAGGGATGGATGATTCTCTACTAAGGTGGTTTGGGCTACAACCCATACTCGCATAGGGATAGTAGTCTCCCACACTTCAGCTTTTCTTGGACTTCACATTACTACCATTGGTACAACTAATGTGGCCTCTTTCAGACTTGGTATCATGACTGGAGTGATAAAATCCGATTTTGGTTCTTTTAGAACCCAAATTGGTAAGACATTTTATACTATACATTTCCCTAGTGGTCATTGTATGCCTCAAGATATTACATATGTTCTTTGATAATAGAAATGATATTAGTGATCTAACACCAATTATTAAGGCTTATCTATAAAGGATGGAGTGGTCCTCTAGTAAGATCCTCTAACATAGTGATCCAACCACAATATTGGATGATGATGGGATATCCTCAGGCAAAGTCATCTCAAACTACCATGATTTAGTTAGTTCTTATAGATCATGTTTGTGAGTGAGGCATGAATTTCTTTTGTTCCCTTGGCTAATATGGTAATCATTGTGATAATGGATTAGGGGGGGTCCCTTTTAGAGGTGCTCAATAGTAGACAAGATGGTGTTGATGGAATCCCCCAAAGGAGTTAAGTTCCTTTTGGTTTTTGTTCTATCTAGTTCCATTATAGTTGTCATCGGTGCCTCTCACTATGTTGGTGGGTTATAAGTGACATTTTGTCATCGCGGGCTAGAATGGTTTGTTATCAACATGCTTCCCCGAAATTGCATGGACGACTTAGTCACTGATATCACACATGATCTCAAAGGGAAGAGAACAATAGGGGGAACAAAGGATTGGAGTAGAGATGAGACCTTCCTTGAGAGTGTTGAAGCTATTAATACAATCCAAGTCAAAAATGAAGTCCACATCCTTCTGAAGAAAATTTGTAAAAAGCTTGTTGAACCTCATATACAATGCAGCATGTCCGAAAAAGGATTGGACTTCTTCGACAGTGTTGAAGGAGATACCTTGACGATCAGTGCTATCTTTGCTTTGTCAAATTCAATGACTCTGGATATGACATGGTGTCCTACAACAATTCCCTCCTTTTCTATGTAGTGGAATTTTTCCCACTTAAGCTTCAAACGTGCTTCTTCACAACATTCTAGGACAAGGAAATATGGTGTAGGGATGTAACAATATGATCTACATATAATGAGAAGTTGTCTATGATGATCTACATTATTGTCTCAATAAAGGCTGAAAAAGATAGTAGACATGCAACACTAAAAAGTGGGAGGTGATTGTATAATACAAAGGGCATCCTGCTAAAGGTGTATGTGCCAAAAGGACCTATAAATTTAGTCTTTTATTGATCATGGGGTGGATGGGAATCTGGTCAAAGGTAGAGTACTCGTCTAGGTAATAATGGAATTTTTGGAGTATTAGTATCTCTAGGACTTGATCAAGAAATAAAAGCGGGAAGTGGAGTTTCATTGTTTAACTTGCAATAGTCTATGGACATCTGGCACCTAGTAACAATACATGTGGGAATAAGTTCATTCTGCTAATTTAAAACAACTATAATTCCTCCTTTTTCTAGCACTACTTGCAAAGGACTTTGTAATGTCTGGGCCCACTGCCCTAGATCTAGTAGAGTTTCAGGAATGACGAATGGCCCCATAGACCACCACTATCCTTAACTGCATTCTTTTTCCTCACTCACGCGCAAGCTGTGGTCAACTTCTCGACTGGTCACTGATCCTAGTACTACTCCAAGCCGAGCACGCTTAACTATGGAGTTCTTTAGTGATGGGCTCCCTAAAAAGGAGGTGCACCTTGGTGATATGGTTAGTCCAATCATTCCTTATAAGATCATCTTATCTAAGGCCTCAAATCCTAGGATGTTATAGACTCTCCCACATTGAATCCGAGATGGGATATATGGTCCTAGAAAGTAGTAGCATAATCACCACTTTACACAATTCCTCCTTCAAAATTGGATTCAAGTTGCATTGCGCCTCAATGAAGAGCTTGTAGTTATCAGTTATGTGCATGTAGAGAACTTGGCTTGCCCCAATTAGCTTAGTCATTTGTAGCTTAGTTTCTTATGCCTCTTGCTCTATTTTGTTAAAACTTGTACTCTTTCTCAGTAGTTAGATCTTTGTTGATGATGACTCAGTAGGTTTTCTTCTCATCTAAGAAGACATACTAGATCCCCTTAGATGTATTCCTCATTTCTAGTGCATTTGATTCCTTGTCTTGTTCTTCGATGATAAAGTCAAATTTAAGTTGTTCAAATTCAGCTCCAGGATCTTCCTCAACATTGTCAAAGTGGAAGAAAATTGCTCCACTTGTGCATCATTTAGCTCATGAGAATTAGGGTCAATGAGCATTGTTCCAAGAGGGACTTCAGAGGTTGGCATCTCCTACTGTAGTTGTTCCATCTTGTCTTCACAATCAATCATAAGCATTGGTTCTGGAAGGAAGGTCCTTCGAAACCCTCAAAGACCTTGAAGTTGATCGTGTTTGTTCCGAACCTCAGGGACAGGATTCCAACTTAAATATCAATGAGTGCACAAAAGGTTGCAAGGAAAGGATGATTGATGATGAGAGGGTATCATAGGTTTCCTTGATGTCAATGATTACAATGTCACATGGACATTATGATTTGGGACCCACTATCACAAAAATATCTTCTGCAATCATGTGAACAAGTTGAATCACACTTTCAGCTGGAAGGATGTTAATGGTGAAGCATAGTCATTTGCATAAGTTTTAGGGCATGATATAAAAGGCTTGCCTCGAGGTCATGTAGACCTATCTGGCATGTCGACTCCCCAAAAAAGCAAAGAATGTTGAAAGTTCCAAAATCTTTAATTTTTTCTGGGCATCTTGCTCTGGATGACGTTGGATAATGTTTATACCAATTTGCAGTTTCAACTTCCTTTGCTAGGTACTTGGGAGAGAGGAGGGATTTTAAGAATTTGGTCCACAAGGGTATTTTTGCTAGAGCATCAAGGAAGGACATACCAACATGTAGCTTTTCTGTCACTTCCTTGAACATTCATATATTGTGAGTCTATTCATGTCTAATCTAGACGACTATGGTAAGGGACACATGGTTTGTAAATGGGCACTATAAGGACAAAAGTTGGTAGTGTAGTTTCTGGTACTTTCTTGGGGTCAACATAGTTTCTTGTCACTGGAGGGGATGTGCCACCCTACTGAGGAGTTTCAATTTCAATTAGAATGACCACATGGATGACTTCATCATCTTCATCATCTTGAAGAATGAGCTTGTTGTTGTTGATGATTGGGGCTTGGTATTCTAGTAGAATGAACCCAAAACACATGGGAACTACCTTCAAATCCTCCTAGTGCTTGGGATTTTTCTAGGGTTGACCTAAAAAAGATCCAACTAGAGGACAAATAGTTGCAACAATCTAAGCATGTTGGGCCTCCATAGATTTGTTATATGCATGTTGACTCAATAGTATCTCGTTGGCGTCAAGGTGAACTTGATAATTAGAGATATGTTTGGCAAGCTGGAATGCCCTAGGAGGTTGTCCTTGCTAATTATAGGGCTTCTATCCTAGATTGTACTATTGTTGTAATGTCTACAATGTAGTCATTTTGATGATAGTCTTGCTACTTTTAGAAACCAAGAGGACCCCAAACTAGGTTTTGACTGTGGTCCTACTTGAGCTGGTGGGTGTTTGAAGTTCCTTCTTGGTTTTCATACTAGAAACCTAGATGATTTCTTGTCATGTTGGGGTTTAAGTACTCCTATCCTATAATATATTTAGTCATTGACTTCTCTAATGATGGGGTTGTTGTTAAACTAGGGCTTGTGTGTGTTCATGGTGGTTTGTTATAGGTGATTTCACTAGTTTTTCCCTTCGCACTTTTTCCCTTCGTACGACCGACCTGGCAAATTTCTAGGTCTATCTAATCTTGAAAAGAAGATGAGTTTCTCTTCCCATGCCTTAAAAGATTGACTCAAGGTTGTCTTGTTTAATGTTAGGGTCTTTAAGGTTTCGACAATAGCCTTGACCTCAGATTTGTCTTCTATCATGGAAACTTTGAGAACTTCTTTCTTGTGTGAGGAGCCCCAATTTTCTTGATTCTCAACTCACCATTTTACCACATCCCATGCATCATTGAGCTATGCCTAATGAAGCTATTATTGGAGGTAGTGCCTAGAAATGTCTTGACATCATCATCGACTCTTGATGAGTGTATTTATACCCTTCTATGCATATTGTTTTATCTACTTTTTAGGGGCCATTGTGTTTTTGTTTCCTAGTTTTAGCCTTGATTTACTTAAATATAATTATTTTTCCATTCCTATATTTTACTGCATTTTATATGCTTTTCATGCAGAAATAGGAAAAAATATACTTCATCACATAGTAGATTGATCAAGTGCTCTTGATGCTACACCTCAAGTGAAGGAAGGCCCCAAAAGACTTCCATTGTCTACCTTCCATCCACCCAGTCAAGTGATCAGTTCTTCCAGTCACCCGACTTGAGCCACTCTTTACCTGGAGTCTTTCAGATTTTGTAGGTATGACACATGCTCCCATATCCAGCCTACCCTGGCTCAATCCATGTTGGTTCACCATGGAACCAGATACGAGGTCCACATTGAGTAACCCACGTGAGTCACCAGGTGGACCGAGTACATGCTATGCAATTAGCGGCCGTTGATCATAAGCATTCAACATATAGGGTTTCAATAATAAGGAATGTCTCTATAAAAGTGAACCCTTATCTTGAATTCTAGGGGTCTCTAATCGGTGATTAAAAGCCACATTTTGCAACACAAAATCTAGTGAGGAGCAAGGAGGCGGTGGTCGTAGTGGAGAGATTGGTCTTCATGCATCACACATCATGGCCCCTTCCATTGTTCTTCCGACCTTTCTATTTTTATCTCTCATCATGAGTGAGTAGACATTTGTGTTGGGGCATGGGGACTAGCCCCATAAGCCCATATTTTATTCTTGATGGTATCTAAACTCAACAGTACTATTGCTAAATAATGTATCATTCTGCTTATTTCCTTGCCTTGAAAATTGACGAGTTGCTTTGCATTTATGTTTAATCATGGATGTGAAGCTTGTTGTAATCATGATTAGAAATCCAGAATGATCTTATCCCTGTGAAATGTCAGCAAGGAATAGTGAGGTAATTGGGTTATGATCTGCTGATGAATGCATATTCATCTTAGTTTTAATCGCCATTTTTGGCCCAATTTTGCACTAAAAGGTCACATATACCTCTTGAATCTGCTCATATACAATTTTCCTTAGTTTTAGATGATTATTTGGAGTTTTGATCAAATCCTTTCATCTCCATTGGAGGATTAAGCATTGCACAAGATGCACAAGTGTAGGAGGTGGTGGCCCCTAGGGGTGGGTTTGTTTTATGAGACTGTGACTGTGACAAAGGAGGCGATGACCGTGACCACGATGCTGAAAGAAAGACCGTGACCACAACCTGGTTGCACCTTGACCTAAGGTTGGACTGCAACCTCAGAAGATCGCGACCTGAGAAGAACACCGCGACCTCAGAAGACCGCGACCTCAGAGGAACTCGACTAGAGGAGACCACAAGATAAAGCAGACCTCGACCTCCATACTGTGAGCCACACGAAAGTCGTGATCGTTGCTAGATTGTGACCATGATCTTGCACGTCCACAACTTGACTCTGACTGTGAGCCCTCCAATGCTAGACATGAAGAGACCGCGATCGTGGTCATGCCACAACCTCAAGAAGACCGCGACCGTGGTCTAGAAGTAAGTCGGTGGAGTGTGCCTATAAATAGACCACCCGCCCATCTTATCAATGGGATCTCTTCTGCTCGATGATGCCAAGAGGCATCTGCTCTGTGCCCAGCCTCAGGAAGATGATCTCCGCTACCAAACACTGCCTATGTGGTGTTCTTGCTTCTTCTCCATCCCTACTCCATCTAGATCTATCTTCTACCATGAGAATGGTGGGGACTCCATATCTGCAGATCTATGCCACCATCAACCACCTACCACTCCATCTCTTGGAGAAAGAGCATGAGAAGAGAAGGAAGAAGGAGAGAGAAGATATGCCTCATCTGGCTTGGAGTTCTCCCCCTCCTCATTCTAGATCTACCTTGACATCATGTAGAAGATCGTTTCTCCATAGAGCTTTGACCACCTTCTTCACCATGACCATGGTGGAATCTTCCCTATCCCTTGTTCTTCTTATTTATATCATGAGGAGTGAGTAATCCTTTTCACTGGGTTGCAGGGACTAGCCCCTATTCCCGTGCTTACATGTTCAAATTTTAACATTCCATGGCTTGTATATAACTTTCTATTTCATTGTTAATCGTTTAATGCATGCTTTGTGGATTGATCACCTACCTTGCATGATCTATTATATTCCTTTTTTGCAAGAACTTCAATACTTAGGATTTGAATATCGATTAACATGGTTGCTTCCTGGATGAGAACTTCTGAAGGGATATCTCTGGAGTGGTAGGTGTGTGACTCATGGGTAACGAGACATCGATCCCATGGAGATGCTTCCACAAACTTTGTTTCCTAATGGATGGTTTGCTACTCCATTTGGATAGTTGTATCTTGCCTGGATGTGTTTTGGATGTGTTTCCATGTGTAGTGGTGGTGAAACCTGATTCCACCCCAGTGGTTCCCATCATTAATCTGAACTAAGTTTTAATCCTTCTCTTTTTACTTCAGTTGCAATTAGTTTAACTAAACCGAAATCAACTCTTGTTCTAAATATTAGTCTTGATTCAACTAGATTCGACTAGTAAGTTTCGTAAAAATTTTGTCCCTTAGGATTCAATCCTTAACTATAATGTGATAAGATTTGTCCGCTTGCGGGTGGTACTATTGCACAAGATTTTGGTAAGAACATGGGGGTTTCAGCCCTAACTGAGTTTGTTAGTGTAGTAAAAACCATGACATCTGCTAACTATTTGAGTTTGGTTGGTCGTAGTACGGGAGTCCAGTCAGAATAAACTAGGAACTTGGGTGTCGAGTTTGGTCAGTTACAAGGGAGCTAAATTTATGCAATGGTCTATATCTTGTAAGGGTGCAATAGCTAAGCCTCTATTTAGTAAAATATTATTCGTGAGTGGAAATCTTGCTAAAATAAATACACATGCTTTGGCCAGTGAAAATTCTTTTTATTGTCAGTTATTTACCCCTTTAATCATTCATGCCACTGGAAGAAATTAGTTTAATCGTTCAATCAACTTACATGGTGATAAATATTACCCTTACTACTTATGAATATATAAAACTACTTAAAAAGGTTGTCCTTTGGGTTTGATCCTTAAGAATACTGAAATAAGTCTTCCATTCATGTGGAGTTGGGAATTAGTGGAAAAAAATTTGGTTAAACCTAAGGATTATCCCCTTAGGGTTTTTATTGGTGTGACATTTGTTGCCCCATAAAAAATTAGTGTCATTCTTGGGGACAATGGTAGTCATATATTTTCAGAAGTATATGTGTAATTAGGGTTTTTACGATTCATGCTTGATATCATAATCCTATAGAACTTTATTCATCTACTTATGATCACTCTTCTTCCTCCCAAGTACTCCTAGCATATGCAAAGATCCAAAATTCTTGACTCCAGGCTATTTTTCGATCCTGAAATTGAGAGAACCCTCAAAAGATTTTGCAAGGAGAAAACCATGGCAGATGCAATAACTGAAGAAGCAACCATTCAAGCGTGAATTGAAGCAACTACTGATGAATGTGTATTCATTCTAGTTTTAGCTGCCAAAAATGCAAAAAGTTCCAATTTGGTAGCATTCATATAGCTTAGTTTTCATTAGAATAGCTTTGTTTTGATATATTTAGGTTTTTATATTAATTTTTAGGAATCTGATACTTTTCTTGACTCTCTTTGCAGTTTTGCATTTTATCACTCTACATCAAGTTTTCCTAGGGGGCACTTTCAAAAGGCAGACCGATACACAAAAATTGTGTCCAAGACAAAGATTGACATGTCGATCGACATGCCAATCGAAATCAAAATTGACTAGCAATCAAGAGGTTGACAGTGTTGTCGACCTCCCTACTCGACACACTCAATACTCGATAGATCCATCGATCCACCAGATCGAGATTGTGAAGGTTGACATGCAACTCGCTGATGGTCAAGGTTGACACCTCTTTCGGCCCTCCATATTGACAACATCATCGACCAACCACCGATAAGAATTCAGCCAATCAGTCGACAATCATGTGAACATGCTTATCAACGACCTTCAAGGTCTACATTCCTGTCGACCGACATAACCGACAATAGGAAGTTCAAATGCCATCGATCAACAGTCATGTCGATCGATGGACCCATCGATTGACACCAATGGAAAGTGGTCGACACCGATAGGGAGCATAAGAGGTTGATAGCTGTGACCCTATAAATAGACCTCAAGCATGAATGTACAAATCATCTCAGATTTTTTGGAGACAGAAATGCTGAAACATTACTTGCTGAGACAGAGAAAGGATGGGACCTATCAACCTTGCTAGTTCTATCGACCGATTTGGATGACGTCTATCGACCTCAAGCATAGATCGACATATCTCCTTCATCAACAACTGTAATGGTCGTCGATCTTCCTTCTCTAGGGTGATCGATCACTTCCCCAAACTGTTGTTCCTCCACCTACTTCTGCTATAAGTCAGGGTTAATTCCTGAAGGATAAAGAAGGAAGGAAGTTTGTCATTGTACACCACGTCGAGACGCTTCTACTACCATCATGACCGTGATAACATCATCTTACTCTTCTTTTTATATTAATCTTGCCATGTTGAGGGAGTAGTCTTTTCACTGGGGTGTGGGGACTAGCCCCACTACCCCATTCTTGCAATTTCATTCATGTTCTAAATTCTTGTTTGAACTCATATAATTCATAGCAATCATTTATTGATTGTTTTGTGGATTGATCACCCACTTTATGAGATTTATTATAATCTTTTACCGCAATAACTTCAACCTTTCATATTTGAATATTGATTTGCTATGGTTGACACCCTGATGAGAACTTCTGACAGAAAGTATTCAGAGTAGTGGATAGAGGATCCATAAGTAACAGGACATCAAACTTATAGGGATATCTACTCAAGCAAGTTTTTGACACTGAAAGGGGGAACTTTCATAACTCCAATTATATCTTCATATAGGTTTAGATTTGGATGAATGCACATATTTGAGTAGTGTGGTGAAACCCAGTTCCACCCTAGTGTTTCCATCCGCTAATAACTAGAACTTTAATCTAGCTATTTTTATTCTTGAAACTTAGACTAATAAAACCAACCTCAAATTTTTTGATAAATACTAATTCTTGTTAGGTTACTTTGATTAGATAGTTATTAAAAAAATTGTCACTTGGGATTGGATCCTCAACTATACTGTGATAAGATCCATCCACTTACGAGTGGCATTATTGCACCTTGGTTTTTGTAAACTCTGGGAATTTATTTCCTAGTGAATTTCCTTCAGTGACAATATTCTACGTCAGTTGTCACGACCCAATGAGAATTACTCATGATGGAAGTCAGGATGCAAGCAGAAGCTGAACTAAAAACCAACCTAGTAGCCACCCAATCCACCAAACGTACCAAAGAATTAAGGGATTTTTTATCTCTAAAGGCACTGACTTCACCCATTCAATCCAACCTCCAGGCGAACCAATCGATATTAGGGCCCAGTGGGTTATGTTGTTATATAATTAAGACTTCACAGGAATGACTGAAGATGATTGTCTAGAGAATCTCCTCAAGTTCATTAGCATTTACTTGATGATGAAGCTACCGAGTGCCTCTAAATATGCCATGTGATTGCAACTCCTCAAATATTCTTTAATGACAAAGCTAGAGCATGGTACAAAACTCTCTAAAGGGACCCTACCACAACATTGGAAGCTCTAGAAAATCACTTTTTAGAAAATTCTACCCACCCTTGATGAAGTACTCAATCAGAGGATAGATATCAACGATCAAACAAGTACCTAAAGAATCTCTATATGAATATTGGGATCAGTTCAATGAACTCTTACACAAGTTCCCACACCATGGGATCCCTAAAAACAAATAATGAAAGTTTCCTAAGGGGTGTCGAAGAAGAGACTAAGAAATTCCTTGATTCCTCTTCCAATAAAAACTTTATGCGGCAGAGCTTTGATAGATCATTGAAGGTCGTTAACCTTGGTACTAAGAATCAGACTCATTGGACCAGACCCTCAAGAAAATATGTTCTTAATGTAGCTATGACGGAGGGCCGCTCATAAATAAAATCCATATCTAAATCATTGAACACTCACTTTCTCAAATAGGATGGCCTTTAAAATTCTCTAGTGCTTATGAGAGGAAGATCCAAACACCCCAAGTACAAATCATCACACCCTCTTTTGAATTTTTTCATGTAGTGGACCATAGTATAATCCATTGTCAACAATTACATGCTTCCTACTATGAGCATGATGTCGAGCAACAATATATATTTACCCAAGCCAAATACATGAATTCCATTCACATCATCCCAGGTTAGGAGTATTATAACCTGAACCAAGCTTGTAACCATCCCAGTTTTCAATGTTGGAACCCAGGAAGAGCTGAGAGTCCCAACTAGAAGACCACACTGCAACTCACTCAAGCTAGAGAACCATGGAACTACACTGCCCCATGCAATTAGGGAAATTTTAGGTTCATCTTCCTCAACAGGAGATACCAATAGTGGAAATAGTATCAAAATCCAATCAAGCCCCACCACTACAAATAGAGACATCACCAGCACAAGATCCAATAAAGACATTCTAATAGATGACGGTGGCATACCAGACTCAATTTGCCAATGCCATGACAAATCAAAAGGCCTTGGAATCACAATCGCTTGCCTTACAGCTAGTCAGCAGCCTCTAGTGGGTACAATTTTAGGTCAACTAGAAAACAACCCATGCATCTAGAGTAGCTCAATGCCATAATAACTAGGTTAGAGAATGTGTACTCTGCACCCATGATTTCCACTCCTACTCTTAATAGTAATGAAGCAATCCCAGTCGGGACCCAGACTTATCCAAACAACCATCTAAGGATCGATCCAACAGACATGTAGATACTAGGTCCCTCACCAATTACAACTCAAGCAGGAACTAGCTAGAACTCATTTGTTTTTGCACCTACAATCAACTCTAAACAATCAGCAATGCCTCACTTGTGCACGAACCCTATATACCCTATACGGGTCATCTCATGAAAACCACACTCGATGATAGGTTCATGAAATTCAAATATACCATGAAGAAAATCCGTGTCTGCATTCTGGTCTTTTATGCACTAGCTAAAATGCTAACTAGGTAAAAATACCTCAAGACCCTCCTATCTAGGAATTATATGATCAAGGAATGTGAAACTATGAAGTTAGCACAGAAGGCCTTCACTATAGTCTAAAATCACATGCCTTCAAAGCTAAAAGATATTGACTCTTATGGAATAGATTGTTTCTTAGGGTATGACACTTGATACAGAGGACTTGGTGACCTAGGCGCAAGCATATCCATTATGCCATACACTCTATATCAATGTCTTAGATTCATTGATCTCCTACCCACAGCTATGACTATTAAATTGGTAATACATCTACTACAAAACCCATGGAAATAATTAAAGATGTCTCGATTAAATTGGGACATGACACTTGCATCCCATGTGATTTCCTAGTGATGCAGATAAAAGAGTATTAGTTTTGGCTAATTTTGGGGAGACCATTCTTATCTACCGTAAGGGCATTATTTGAGATGGAAGATGCAAAACTCATCCTTTGATTGAGAAAGAAAACTATTGAATATAGAGTTCATGAAGACTTTAAGAATGTTCTTAACTCGTTTGAATTCTTCATGGAGGAAGATAAACTAGAACCAAAATAATTAGACACACAAATCACTACCCAAGAAACAATAAACTAACACCAGAAATGGTATTACAACATTTTACCATGATCCAGGTCCTAAGAACCCAAAAGTCAAAGGTGCAAAGATCCCGCCCATGCATTCTGCATGAGCTCTATGATAACATGAGTCAAGCATGCGATGTTAAAATGAGATGCTTGTTGGGAGGCAACCCAAATTTTTAGTTTATTTCTTTTACTTTTCTTTCAAAATTTTAGTCTGGTAATTCTTTCCATTCACCCCTCTCACATAAAAGTTATGATTCTTCCTAACTCAATGCAATTGATTGACATCTCATGAGGTGCAGTAGGATCGTGATGAAATTTATCATCAGTCTATTGAATTGACTATCTAGTCACTTGAACTAACAGTGTAAGGATCTCATAGTCTTGTAAGTTGTTGGGCTTGCCCAGTGGGTTGCATGGCCTAATGAAGATATGATATATGTACCCAATGTGTCCCTTCATTTTTCATATAAATTCTATTTCTCTCTTGATAATTCAAACTTTATCTTTTATAAGATTTTTTGCTCCTCAGAAATATCACAACTATTTTCCAATATGCTATCATTAATATTCACTGCCATAGTATCCTTGATATGCCTGAGATTTTTCTGGAGGAATACTTTATAGACTCGATGGCGTGCCTAACGTTTGCATGGTGTACAACCTATGACTTTCCATATAGCCATACAAGTGTCTATTTTGCATCTATAAAAGGCACAAAGAGTGATATATAAAAAACACACCACACCAATCTCAAAAACCACACAACCCTACCTCTCTCCTATGACAACACCAATGGTATTAGCAACCAGGAATATCAATGGTCTATTTCAGAATTTGCGATCATTCTTTTCAATGACGAAGGAGACTCTGTGGTCATCTGACTAAAATCTACAACTTCATTACTCCCAGGACACTTATGTACCATGGGACATTTATTTCATGCATCCAGCATACCAGTGCAGTATACTGGCACCCGACATGAATCCTCTCATCAATTGGCTTTGCAATAAGCAAGCCATTGGTCTCAAAATAAGGCGTAGGTGGGAGGTAGGATGTGGGGAATGGGGTGTGCGTCTGCAACCACCCTCGCCCCCCTCGAAACCAGGACCATGGCAACTGGTGTCCACAATAGTGGTCGGAGTAGGATCTTGCCAGCATGAGAGGGACCCATTCTTAGAGTTTCTCTTGTGAGCTTTTGATCCTCTTTCAGTCCCCATCTTCCTACATGTCAAGTCCCCTCCATCTCTAACTTTTGTATACCCAAGGATGGGTAGAATTTTGAAGTTGGGGGTGGAGGGTGGGTGGTACATCAACTCTACCACCTCAACTCTAACTTTTCCCTTTTCTCATCTTAGAACAAACCTTTTCCATCTTTTATTTGTATTTTTCTTATTTTCATTTTAGTTTTTGTTTTGTTTTGTGTGAGTTGTGGCCCTTACCTAGACTACGACTTAGTTGTGTGCAAAATGAAAATATATAAGTAAAATTACTCCCTTTTTATTGAGCTAACCCATGTATAATGGAAATTTGAAGAAAAACATGTCTTGAACAGATCTGAGTCCCAAGGAAAACAATTGAGCATTCTTTCCCCTTGGAAATGATGATAAGTAAGAAGAGTCAAAAAGGTCATGTTGCTTATGCCCCTGATATGACTTGCAAGAAAATTTGTAAATGCTTCTTTACCCTACATTAATTGAACTAACTGATATAATATGATGATCTGGTTCCAATGTTGCAAATAAAATGAAGAAGCACAAGTCAGTCTCTTGTTCCACCTTTCTTCTATCATTTCTTACCTCTTTGCCAATTACAAAAAGAGAAAAATATAAACATTCTATGTTGAACCCTAAGTTTGGGGAGGCATCACCCTAAAAATATATCTCCTTTTCATTTTTTTCTTCTACAGACATGGCATGATTAAAAAAAGAAAATAGGCCAATGAGCCCAAAAAAAGCATGTGGTCAGTGTAACAACTACAAAAGAAAATCTCAAGCTGAATAGAGGAGAGACAAATAAAATAAATGCATCCCATGTAAGGTCTCAAGTCAAATAGAAGAGAGATCAGGGAAATGTGTTCATGCCATGACTTCTTGTCCCCTTTCTTCTTTCGGGTTTCATACCTAGGGGACATATTGAGATCCTCCCCAAATCAGCCAATCATCCCTACTGGTGCTTCCTTCTACTTTACATGGACAGATCAACAATATTATGGAGATGAAATTAGTTACTCATAGGTTCAAGAGTCTAGAAAATGGAGGAGTAAGCCCCAATTAGGGGATGTCCAAGCGTGACTGTGTGACCTCAAAGGACTAGGGTGGTTTGATAATGTCTACTGAAAGGGGACCATAAAGTGTGCTCAATTAGGAGAGGAATCTTGGATCTTAGTATCAATTTATTGTTCTTATTTTTATTTTGCTTTACTCAGAATGAGAAAAGGTTTAAGTTTGAGGTAATTTGATGAGTATTTTTATACCCATATTTGCATATTGTTTTATCCACTTTTTAGGGGTCGTTGTGTTTCTATTTCCTTGTTTTAGTCTTAGATTTACTTAAATACAATTATCTTTCCTTTCCTAGACATTGATGCATTTTATATGTTTTTCATGCAGAACCAGACAAAAATATACTTAATTGCCTAGAAGGTTGATCAAGCTCTCATGATGCTACACCTCAAGAGAAGGAAGGCCCCAGATTCCATTGTCTACCTTCCATCCACCCACTCAAGTAATCGACTTTGTCAGTAGCCTTACTCGAGCCTCTCTTTACCCAAAGTCTTCCAAAATTTGTAGTTCAGACACGCGATCCCACATCTAGAATACCCCAATTATATCCATGCTAGCTCTCTAGGGAACCAGATATGAGGTCCACATTGAGTAACCCATGCGAGTTTCCTGGTGGACCGAGTTCATGCCATGCAATTAGCTACCTTCAACCACAAGTATAAACATTAGGGTTTCAATAGCAAGGAATGAATCTATAAAAGGGAACATCGTCCATTCTAGGGGCCTCTAATCGGTGATTAGAAGGCACATTTTGTAGTGCAAACCCTAGTGAGGAACAAGGAGGTGGTGGTCGCAATGGAGAGACCAATCTTTCTACACCAGGCATCATGGCCCCTTGCATTGTTCTACCTACCTTTCTGTTGTTATCTCTCACCATGAGCAAGTAGACATGTGTTCCTAGACATGGGGTGTATCCTCATAAGCTCTTATTTTATTCTACCTTGTATCTAAAGTTGATAGTACTATTGCCAAATAAAGTATCATCCTGCTTATTGCCTTGCCTTGCAAATTAATGACTTGATTTGCATTTATGTTATAATCGTGGATGTATAGGTTGTTGTAATCATAATTAGAAATCCAAAACAATCTTATTATCCCCCTAAAATCTCGGCAAGGGATAGTGAGGTGTTTGGGTGATGATCTGCTAATGTCCAGAGTTTGGTCAATCGTAGTGATGGAGTCTAGTCCGAATAAGCTATAAACTTGGGTGTCGAGCCTGGTCAGTTTAAAGGGAGTTTAATCCATGAAATGATCTTTATCTCGTGAGGGTGGAGTATCTAATCTTATATTTAGTATATTGTTATTCATGAGTTGAAATCTTGCTATAATGATTACAAGCTTTGGCCAGCGAACCCCCATTCCCCGGTTCTCTTTACTATTAGTTATTTACCTATTTAATCATTGTTTCTATTAGAAGCGATTATGTTAATCATTCAATCAATTTACACAGTGATAAATATTACTCTTACTACTTATGAATATATAAAATTGTTTAAAAAGGTTGTCATTTGGGTTTGATCCTTAAGTATACTACAATAGGCTTCCATTCACATGGAGTGGGGAATTGTGCACAAACTTTCAGCTAAACATAAGGGTTATTCCATTAGGGTTTTATTGGTGAAAATTTTGGAGCCCCATCAACTCTCCTACATAATATATCAATAACTTTCATAGAGGAGATGTCGTGATGAGGGCATTTTCACATTAATTCATTGAATCATTCCAAGGTATCGAAGAGAGTTTCTTTTGGGAGATGCTAGAATTGAGTTATTTACCCTTTGATGTGGTAGATGGGTGAGGGTGGAAAGATATTCTTAAGGAACCAGTTTTGAAGTTCCTCTAAAATTTTGATGCTATGACCATATAGTGAATTATACCACACCCTAGCCTTATCTGTGAGGGAGTAGTAGAATAGTCATAACTTCATGGCTTCATCAGAAACACCACTTGCTTACTTATCACACATAGAACTGTGAACTTATTTGGATAATCATGTACATCCTCATCATTTTTTTACTAGAAAATAGGCTTCTTGATTTTGAAGTTAGGTGTCACAATGTCTGGTTGGAAGATAGGGTTGTAGGTCTCAACATTCTCGAGAATAGAGAAGTCTCATAGCTCTCTTTTTGTTTGGGCTTCTTCATTTGATCCTAGTTTTTCTCGCACTGTAGCTTGAGCTTCTACCAACAGTCTATTTCTCTATACTTCTAGTGATGCTTTCAACTCTGCGGTTGATGTCTTATTCAGACATCTTGTCTTGGAGTTTGTGAATGAGCATGTGGTAGGTTTTTTCAATCTCAAGGCCAAAGTCTAGAATGTGATCTATGATTGAAGAGTTTCACATGCACTAGGGATAATTACTAAGAGAGGAAGACTACCACGATTAATATGACTAAGATGGAGTTGATTTCAAGAAGATATGTAATATTTCCAATTGTAAAAAGAATTTCTAATTAACCCAAATTAGTTGATCATATTAGAAATTTTGTTGTCCCCATCAATGATGCTAAAACTTTATGTGTGTGTTATCACATGTGAAAATTCACCTAAGATAAGTCCCTAGATTTCTACCTAGACAAAGTAAAATAATAATCACCCACAAGTGGACAAGTCTTGTAGTATAGTTTTGGATCAAAAATAAAGGACAACATTAACAAGAAGTATTTGGCCAATGTAACTGAACCAGAACGAATATTTATCTCAAACATGGTTGATTGTTGATTACTCTAGGTTTTCAATAACAAACACTATATTAAGGGTTGATAAATAAATTTATGGAGATACTAAGTTTGAATGGGTTTCATCACAACTACATACCATTAACTATCTCACTGCATCATATTAATCATGAAGGTATATATGTTGAGGCCAGTTAAATCCTATTTTAAGGATAGGATTAAAATTGAGACAAATGTCACTCCAAGATTTTCATCTTGATACCTAAAGATCATCCATATGTTGCCTCAGAAAACACCTACATGGAGTTCTAATCAAGGATTTAACATGAATAAGTAGATATCCTAGATCTTCGGTTAGAGTTTCTCTACATCCAAGATTCAGTAACATGTAAACTTGATGATCAGGAAAGAATACAAGCATTAATATGATTGATTCCAAACATAAAATGCTTCACATGATGATAGATGTGGTAAGCTAAACAAAATCGAGTAGCGGGGCTCCCGACACCCTAGCGAAGAGAATACTTGCTCATGACAATAAATAGAAATACAACAAGAAAGAATAGAGAAATCATCATAATAGAAAAAGAAGAAATCACATACATGGTGTGCTTGAGTGGTTCTTCAAACTCTAGAATGGAGGCATTGAACAAACAACAAAAATAGCTCATTGACATTCATCGAAGATGAATGTGAAACTACTAAGTCTCTCTTCCTTGTAGGTTGTATCTGTTGTTATGCAGGATAATAAGGTCGATGATGGATGATTGGTAAATGGACACCTTATTTATAAATTCTACCAAAGTTAGAATTTGGAGTTTTCATGGAGGTTAGGATCTTAGTGGTCTATTAATAAAGGGAAGCAAATGATAGAGGAGGTTGATGGAAATGGAGATTGATTGCTCATACTAATTTTGGAAGCCTAGAAGCATCATGTATAGATCCTTTTCATGGTGGAAGTAGCCTTATATTTATAGGAGGAGGTTAGAGTTTGGAACCTTTTCCATTCCCTTACATTTGAATCTCAATCACCATGGATGTGAAGGGTTGACAGTGGGAGGTAGACAAAGAGTCTAGAAAACTTTAGGAATCCCATAGGTGGAGTAAATAGTAATTCCACCAGAGGCTTGAGTTTATTTAGACATCAGAGGGTGGAGCACGACAGTTATTAGAGCTTGAGTAAAGGTCACTAATTGAAAGATTTAATTAGTGTGTGATGGTTTTCCCTACCATCAGGGTGTGGGGTTGAAACCTTCATCAGTTGTACTTTTATCGTTCAATGAGTGTAGGATTTCAATTGGTCATCAATCCAATGAGTCTGCTCAGGCATTCGTGTATGGATATAGGTTGGGCATTGGTGGATGAGAGTAGGGTGCTTGTCAAATAGTATTCCCATTAGGATGAATTGATGGAAAGTTAAGGGGTTGTTCGAAGGTCAACTATCAATGCACGATTCTAAGATGGACATCGAGCTTACTTCTTATTGGATAGATGGGATTCAATGAAGGGGATATTGGCATATGTGTTGGGAAATTTAGGCGATAGATAAGGCAGAAGAACCAAAAATTTAATGCCTGATTTCCTAATCAATGAGATCACATCAACAACAATGCATCTAGGAAGAAAGGTAACATGATTTATACCTAATACTAGAGCAAGTCCATCAACAACTATTATTGTGGTGTGCTTTTTCCTCAAATGGCACTCAAACAATAGGCGACAATAGCCTCCGGGTGTAGCACCATGAACGGTGGTGGTTCTTGTCCTCCTAAAAGGTAAAACACCTCCATGCCAATGGAGTAGTTCACATAGACCAGTGGGAACTCCATGTAGTTCTACCAGAACCAATGGGAAGGATTTGTCCCTTCAAATGTCAATCTACTAGGGTTGATTCACTCTCCCATGTTGTCTCTCCTTTGCTATATCTCTCTTTTATGGGTAGGACTTCATGAGGCTCTTTTGGTTACTACAACTAAATAGGATTACAATTTTAAGAGAGATTGTTGTGTCTCTAGAAATCCTCGACTACCCATCTATTTATAAGAGGGTTAGGTTTAGGACTTCTAGTCTGAGTGAGAGTCAAATAGACAGTTTATCATGAATTTTCTGGATACAACAAACAATGAACCGGTCGGTTCACATTTGAATCGATCAGTTTACATGTGCTCTGATGGGTTCAACCCTTGAATCGGTCGTTTCACTATGTTTCCCCATTGCAATGGTATTGGCAATTAAATTTCAATTAATGCACAACATGACGTCAACATTAATCCTTGTATCAATCAAATTGATTAATGAAACGTGTTAATTAAATGATGAAATGGTCATTTCACTTGTGAAATGGGTGTTTCATTTCATGAAACTATCTTTCCACTTGTGAAATGGTCACTTAAATTGTCGTTTCAATATGTGAAATGGTCGGTTCATATCCAAACTCAAGAAATATTCAGTCAATGTAGTTTAAATTGACATGGCAATTAAAGTAGAGCAGACTATTCAAGATTCATGTGAGCTCACATATCATATATTAAGTCACATGTATATGGCCATACATTTCTCATTCCCTCTTATCAAGTTCATGTATATCAATCTTCTATAGGAAAGAAAAATCCCATCTACATCACTCATACTCAATCCCCATGTGACACAATGCACATGAGCATCACCTTTATGGAAACCCTTATTCAAGGTCATGTCGGATGATGTCTAAATACATTGGATCACATGTGATGAGTGTATTGACTTCAGGTTTAAGAACCACAATCACCACATTCACTTTGAGAGTCGATCTTGACTACCATTGTAATAATTTGCTATGATGATATGACTCGTAACTAATATGAAAAAAAATCAGGGACACTGAATTCCAACTTTTGATCACTTAAAATTCATTTTGTAAAATTCATCACATCAACTTCATCGGTCTAGTTTCCAACTTAACCGGTCCTTGATGGATTTTGGAAATCAATGTTGATCGATCGAGATTCATTTCACAGAACTTGATTGATCCCTCCACAGAGGAGCCTCAATTTAAGTGATCGGTCGAGTTGCCACCTGGACAAACTTGACCAAAGGTTTAAATTGGCTTTGTTGCATAGTGTGATCGGTCGAGTTATCTTTATTGAAACTCGACCGAATGCATTGTACATAAAACATAGAAAAAAGTGATTCTAACCGTTAGAGAGGTGTAAATCTTGAAAATATATCTATTGCAACCCTCCAAACATATAGTAAATGTTTATAAGTGTTACCACACTCTAGTGGACACCCCTAGCTATAAAGAGGACCTCTTGGACTTCATTCCAAGGTTTCTCTTTCATGCTATTCAAGGTCCTTGATATAGTAGAGTGTTATTAGTCCATTTGAGCCCCTTTATCTCTCTTGATTTCAACTCATTTTTCTCATTATGATTAAGATAGGATTCATGTGAGAGAGCCACAACATTGTACACCTGTGAGGCTCTCAAAATCTATCTTTCTCCAATCCCCTTTCTTGAAGACTTCATTGGTGAAACCTTCTCCGAGAGAAGGATCAGGGGTAGGGTTATTCAGGAAGATAAGGAGGTGTTTAAGGATACTCTTAGTGAGGAACAAGATCAAGGTAGAAGATCCAAGGAGCTTGGTGGGTAATGCCTCAAGGCTGAAAACTTTTTGCATGAAGGGGAGGACCTTGGTGAAGGCATCCAACTGATTGCAAGAGTGGTTGAGACCTATTCTAAGGTAGAAGACCAACTCTTGGATAGGTAAGACCTTGATTGTAAGGTTTTTGGCTCCCTTGGAATAAAAGGGAAGTTGGGTATCCTTATCTTTGAAAAGGAAGGTCATATGTTGTAACTCTTATCAGTGAATATAAAGACTAGACATCTTAGAAATCCTAGAGCTTAACCTCTCTAGATAGTGTACTGACTCTCTCCTAGTTTAGAGAGTGGAACCACTCTAAAATAACATTTTCACTTAGTTTCTTCAATCTCTCTCGTCATTGCTTTGTATGTTTAAATTGCCATCAAAATCACTATTTGCAATTAAACTCTTTGGAACTAACTTGAAGGTCTAACAAGTTTTTTGGAAGTTTTGAAGCTCTATTCACCCCCTCTACAACCCTTAGATCCAACAAGTGGTATTAGAGCCACGGTCTTCTACGAAACATCTCCCACAATATGAGAAGATGGACAACTTACTTGGGTCACTCAATCTAGTGGGAAGCTTCTCCATGCGACCACTGGTGTTTGACAACACCAACTTCCTCTGTTGAAAATGGAGGATGTAGTTCTTCCTCCAAGGAACCAACTATGACATGTGGAAGGCGGTGATCCTACCATACAAGGAGCCACCCAGTGATGTAGCTACTTGGGATGAAGCTATAGTCAAGAAGGCGTTGCTCAATGTCAAGGCAGTTAACATCATCTATGCTTCCCTCACTCCTTCTGAGTTCAACCGAATCTCAACTTGGGACACAACCATGAGATTTGGAACAAGTTGTGCATCACTTATGAAGGCACACAACAAGTCAAGGAGTTCAAGATCAACATGCTCAAAGGGCTGCTTGAGAACTTCAAAATGGACAAGAAGGAGAGAGTAACATACATGTACTCCCAGCTCAACTCCATCCTCAACGGACATGCAACCTTGGGACAACCCTTGGATAGAGGGGGAATCAACTCCAAGATAATTGGTCCCTTCCCAAGAGATGGGATCCCAAGGTGACTTCAATTGAAGAAGTGATAAGCCTTGGAGATCTAGCCATGAAGGAGCTCATTGGTAACCTTCAAGCCCATGAGCCAAGGCTAGACAAGAAAGAAGAGGATGAGAAGCAAGAAGAGAAGGAGTCTAAGAAAGTCAAAGATAATGCCTTCAAAACCCAATTTGAGGCAATGATCCTTCAACAAAAACTTTCTTTTCATTCATCTCCTACTTCCACAAGTGAATATGATGTCCCTAGTGAGTATGAATCTAACTATTCCAAGGGCAAGAACTTCAAATAAAATCCTTCCTCATCCTCAACTTTGAGATGCTATAAATGTGGAAAAAAGGGGCATTACAAGAATGAATGCCCAAAGACCAAGAAGAACCACCAGAAGAGTAGCCACAACAAGAAGGATGATTACAAGAAGGAGGGCAAGTACAACAGGAAGGATGAGAAGGAGAACATAAGCAAAGATGTAAATCATGTAGCTTGGGAGGATTCCTCATGTAGTAGCTCAAGCTCCGATGAAGGAGAGTGCCACCTTGAACTCATGGTCTCTAAAAGTGAAGACATAGGTGAGGTAAGTGAGGTAAATAATATGAGCTTTCATGAGTTATCCAAAGAGACTATCTCTGAGATGCTTAATGCTACCCATTCTTCTTATTCTAAATGTAAATCTAAGAAGAGGTTGGGTAAAATTATTGATGATCTTTATGCTAAAATTGACATCCTTGATCAAAATGAGAAAGTGTGTCTTGAGAGCATTGATTCATGGCAAGCCCAATTTCTTGATCTTGAGCTCCAATACAATAGGGTTGAAGTTGATAATGGGATCTACCTTAAGAACATCACCGGTCTTAAGGAAGAAAACAAAAATTCCTTGACGAGCTTGAGTTTCTTAAAGATAAAAAATGTTGAACTAAAGCTTGTTTGTGGTGCTCATAGGGATGAGAAGAATGTTTGTTATAATTAGCTTTAAATGCTTAGAACTGAAAATGCTAGGCTGCTTTCCAAGTAAATGACTTATCTTTTTGACCTGTTTTTCCAAGCAAGGATGTTGCTTCTATTACTCTTGAAAAAGGTTCTTATTTGAGTAAAGCCCACTATCTTGAGGCCTACCTGCTGCATGTTAATGATGATATTGTTGGTTTATCTTCTACCCTTATCACTCTTACCGATGACAATTATAAGTTAAGAGCTACCTTACAAACAATCCTCAAAGGGAATAAGTTCCTTAATGAAGTCTTGGATCACATCACCAAACATAGTGGTAAGAGTGTTCTAGGATATGAGGGTAGTTCAAAAGGCAAAGGTAAGGGTAATAATAATAAGAGTAAGGAACCTCCAATATTCCATGGAGAGTCATCCAGCTCAAAGAACCCTATGGTTTGCTCTCATTGTAAGACTGATGATCACTATTCTACTTAATGTCCTTATAGGGAGAAGGGGACCAACCCCAAGATGAAGTGGGTCCCCAAGCTAACCCCGGATCCCAAAGTTTGAATTGGGAACTGATTATCTTCCTTTCTTGTAGGTAAATGGAAAATAGATTGTTGATAGTGGTTGTTCCTAACACATGACAGGTGAAATCAGCCATTTCAATAAATTTACTAAGAAGAAAGGAAGCCTGATGACCTTTGGGGATAACAACAAGGGTAAGGTAATAGGTGAGAGTGATGTAAGTGATTCACTTTGAATCAATAATTTACTTCTTGTGGATGGCTTACATCCCAATTGAATAAGTTTTAGTCAAGTTTTTATAATGGTTATATTGTTTTATTTACTTTTGTAGAATGCTTGCTTCTAGATTCCCTCTCCTACAATTTCATATATAAGGGGACTAGAAATGGTAATATTTATATTATTATGCTTGACTCTATAAAGACTATTGTTGGTAGATGCCTTGTTGCCAATTCGAATGATATTTCTTTATGGCATCATAGGCTTGGTCATGTAAATATGCATCAAATGAAGAAGTTGAGAAAAAAGGACTTGGTTAAGGGACTTCCCAAATTGGATTCTGGAAAGGATGAGGAATCCCAACTTTGTACCCAAGGAAAGAAAACCAAGTCCTACTTCAAATCCAAAGGAGTCCTTAGCACCAAGAGAGCTCTTGATCTTATTCACAATGATCTATTGGGACCAATTTGTGCGCAATTTCTTCGTGGTAGCAAGTATTGCCTTGTGATTGTCGATGACGTTTCTCACTATACTTGGACTTTCTTACTTGTTTCAAAAAGTGATACTCTCGATGTTTTCTTGGTTTTTTGTAAATGGGTCAAAAATGAAGTTTTGTGTCGAATTGTTTCTATCTACAATGATCTTGGTGGAGAATTTGAAAATGATTTATTCGAATGCTTTTGTGAAGAATTCGGTTAGGCACATAACTTTTATTCACCTTGAACACCTCAACAAAATGGGGCTATAGAGAGGAAGAATAGGTCTCTACAAGAGATGGCTAGGACTATGCTTCTAGAGTAAAATACTCCAACTAAATTTTTAGCCAAAGCCATCAATACTTCATGTTTTGTGCAAAATATGTTTTTACTCATCCTTCACTTAAGAAAACCCCCAATGAGATATGGCATGGTAGAAAGCCTTCCATTGATTTCTTTCATGTTTTCGGATGTCCTTGTTTTTTTTAACACCAAGGATTCTCTCAACAAGTTTGATCCATAATCGTACAAAACTTTCTTTCTTGGCTATAACACTACCACCATGGCATATAGAGTATATAATATAAAACTGTGTAAAGTAGAAGAATCTATAAATGTTACATTTGTTGAGACTAACCTCTTTATTTCCAAAGATATTATTACACATGATGATGTTGTAGGTGAGGTGTTTCCTCTCTTAAAATATCTCAACATCAGTGATAAAGGAAAGGAGGTGCTAGTTGATGAAGAAGAGAAGAATAAGAAAAGACGGATCCAACTCCCCGCTTCACAAAGAACCATCCAAAGGAGCTTATCATAGGAAATCCTTTTAAAAGGGTGAAGAAGTGGGCTGCACTCAACAAAGAATGAGCAGAAAGTGCCTTCATCTCTCAAATGGAGCCAAAATATGTCAAAGAAGCACTAAAGGATGATGAATGGATCCAAGCCATGCAAGAAGAGTTGGAGCGGTTCAAAAGAAACAAATTATGGGATCTTGGGATAAGACCAAGTGATAGGAAGATCATTAGCACCAAATGGGTCTACCACAACAAGTTGGATGAAGGTGGAAAAGTGGTAAGGAACAAAGCAAGGTTAGTTTCTTAAGGCTACAATCAACAAGATGGTATAGATTTTGATGAAACATATGCACCTACAGCTAGACTTGAGTCAATAAGGATGTTGCTTGCTTTTGCCAGTCACAAGAATTTTCTTCCTTATAAAACGGATGTTAAAAGTGTGTTTTTGAATGGTACTATTAAGGACGAAGTGTGAATTGCACAACCTCCAGGCTTTGAACATGATAACTTACCTAACCATGTCTATTTGTTGCAAAAAGCTCTCTATGGTCTCAAACAAGCACCTCGAGCTTGCTATGAGAAACTAAAGAACTTTTTGCTAGATAATGGCTATACATGGGAAAAGTAGATTCTATCTTGTTTCCAAAGCACACTTCTAACAATTTCTTATCATTCAAATTTATGTTGATCATATCATTTTTAGAGGAACTAATCTTGATCTTTTTAAGGAGTTTAGTGATCTTATGTAGAGTGAATTTGAGATGAGCATGATGGGGGAACACAATTTCTTCCTCGGCTTCCAAATCAAGAAAACTAAGGAAGGTAACTTCATTAACCAAGGAAAGTACACAAGTGAGCTACTTACACACTTTGGAATGGAGAACACCAATTTGATGGACACCCCCATGTCAAACACCACCAAGCTTGATAGAGATGAACAAGGTGAAAAGGTAGGTGAGAATCTCTATAGAGGTATGATTAGAAGTTTACTTTATTTAACTTCCTCTAGATCTGACATAATGTTTAGTGTTGGCTTGTGAGCTTGCTTTCCATCAAGTCATATGGAATCACATATTATAGTGGTTAAGAGGATTTTGAGATATCTAGCCAAAATCCCAAAATTTGGACTATGGTATCCTAAGTCAAGGGACTTTACTCTTACTACCTATACTGATGCAGATTATGTAGGATGCTTGATTGATGGAAAGTGCACAAGTGACACTTACTTATTCGTAGGACCTTGCCAAGTTTCTTGGTTCTCCAAGAAGAAAAGCATTGTGGCTCTATCAACTATCGAGGCTAAATACAATGCAACTAGAAGTTGTTATGCCCAAATCATGTGGGTGAAGCAAATGCTCCAAGACTTTAACATTTATTTTGATGTTTCTCTTATCTTTTATGATAATACTAATGAATTTAACTTGACATATTGTGGGCTCTGATCGCCAAACCATGATATAAACACGATTCAAACTTAGCAGAAGCGATTCGATTAACAGCGGAAGACAAAAATCACGGAAAATTAAAACTTTTCGAAACAAGAGCTTGAATCCATAAAAGCTTCTTTCCTAACAAGAGATAAACTGTTTACATCTCATGATAATTACTTCTTGAGTAATTATATACATCAAGATACAAAATCTCAAGAACTCATAACAAAAGACTCCAAGACCTGAGAGTATAGAGGACACATAGGACTGACTCTAACTACACCACATGGTAGGCTAAATCTTCACCTGAGATTTACTACTGCTCCTGGTGTTGCTGCTACTGCTGGGACTGGTCACCTGTAGACCGGTTCCTCCATCTCCGACGTCCACCTAAAAATTTGAAGTCTATGGGGTGAGACAATTTTACATAATTGTCCCAGCGAGAGTTATAACTCTCCGCCAGAAGCTTTATTATAACATCAAAGAATATCTTAAGTAGTAAAGCTTTCAAAGTATTCAATAGCAGTTGCAGCTATAAACAAGAGATAAACATTTATGAGACATGAAGAATATGAGCACTATCACAGTGTATCATGAATCAACTAACTCGTAGTTATCTCTAACATGTATACTACGCGGTTGATTATGTTTTACAAACAATATTATGCCCTGTGGAGATGAGGCATACCACTCATACTCCAACTGATTGCTAAGAAGTCACATCAGTATCATACATAGGTCATTAAGAGAGCCGGATTCTTATGACCTTCACCTTCCTCAGTCCGTAAGAGGATTACTTGTAGGACATCTTGTGTCTCTACTATTATAGCTCACCAGGGTAAACTGGTCCTTCGCTATTCTAGAGTTACAGTGGCGTTCTGTACTCTCTTCGTCATCAGGAGATTTCATGTTTATCTCCACTGATACGGATATTTATGTTTTCTTTATCATCAGGAGGTTTCATGTTTACCTACTACTGATACGGTATGGGATTGTAGTGAAGGATTGACGGATTACATATCTACATTAATTTCCTACACTAGGATGTAAGGTTCTACACACCCATATACCCCACATACTCACTAGTATGTGATCCAGGAGTTCCTTAGGAAAACTTGTTTCGCCATCATTTGATCTCTGACAATGATGGGTCTATGATCAGGGCTCTACATTATACTTGATTAGTTAGGTACATTCAGTATTCATTTAACATCACACTTTGTTCTCCAAACAATAACAATAGCATAACAACTATAAAAGGAGAATACTAAATGTAACAAGCCTAACTCACATCAATCATCATTTCTCATTATACTCATCACAAGTCATCTCTAAAGCATGACTTTGATGGTATTCATGGCTCTCACAGCCCATTATTATCATAGAATGCCACTGACAAGGCATCAAGATACTTTATTTATTCATAAAGCTATCAATATGCCTTTAATGAATATAGTATCATCATCCATACCTGGATATGATCACCCCCATATCAGAACATGCATGGTTAATTCAACTAATAAAGGTAATTCAAAACAATGATTATACTTTCCACTCTTGTCATAAGAGCTAAGTTCTTTGATTCTTATCAACTAGAGTTTAATACTCATATAACATGTCATCACCTCTGAATTAGGGTTTACTATTCACATCACATGTCATTACCCTTGAATTAGGGTTTATTATTCACATCACATGTCATTACCCTTGAATTAGGGTTTACTATTCACATCACATGTCATTACCCTTGAATTAGGGTTTACTATTCACATCACATGGTGAATTGAACTCATAACATCATCATGTATGAGGAACATCATCATTGATGCTCTCATATTAGCTTAAGATTCATCATATATCATAATTAGGGTCTTCATGATCTCACATAGGTGGATCATACCCTAATCATGTACATTCATGTGTATTGAAGGTTCTTTACGTGAGTTTCCACTCTAAAAGGGTACCTTCTCTCTCTTAAGGTACTTTATCTCTCTTAAGATGCTTTCTCTCTCCTCACACTAGTAGATGGTGATAACACCTCTCTAGATCAGGTTGGGTTAAGTCCTCATGGGTTAACATAAGCCAAAACATCATTAACATGTGATTATGGTTTTATTAGAAACAGGTATTACTCAATTAAACCCCTCAAGAGTATTTTGGTAATTTACCTCATGATCACCATCATGGGTCAATTAATTAATCACTTAGTCCCCTAATGTTCTAAGCTACCATTAAGATTTAGATTAGATCACCATTGAACCAATTACCACTTCAAGTGATTATGTATAAATAACATTGAAAACCTCCAAACGGTTTCAACCTTCAACCACCAAACGGTTTGAAACCGTTTGGGTGCGTTGACCATTTGCTAGGTTTGACTCCAAGACCGCATGACCTCAAGGTCGTTTGCCCAAACCGTTTGGGTGCGTTGACCGTTTGGAAAGGTTGACTTTCCAAACCGTTTGAGCTTATGCGGTTTGAAACCGTTTGATTAACTTGTCTTGAGATCGATTGGTCCAAACGACCTTGAGATCGTTTGAGCCCAAATGGTCTTGAGACCGTTTGGCCTAAAATGGTCTTGAGACCGTTTGGATCCAAACGGTCTTGAGACCGTTTGGTCCAAATGGGCTCAAACCGTTTGGACCTCCAACATG
Organism: Alisma plantago-aquatica; assembly: GCA_963693085.1. Classification (NCBI taxonomy): domain Eukaryota; kingdom Viridiplantae; phylum Streptophyta; class Magnoliopsida; order Alismatales; family Alismataceae; genus Alisma; species Alisma plantago-aquatica. The sequence continues at coordinate 287,633,720 of OY856412.1, read as the reverse complement.
GTTCAAAAGTTACAAATGTTTATGATTAAGTATGTTGAAGCCCTCAATTGGCCAAAGCCATGTTAACCAGTTATAAATTGAGTCAATTAGGATGAGCCTCCATCAATTGGACACCAAATTAACCCTCAATTGAAAGCCAATTAGGGTTAAGTCCATCTCAATTAGGGTTTCAAATCAGATGGTCATCAATATTCAACAATGTGAATCAATTCAAGGTTGAACCTATCAATTGACCTCCAATTGGGCCCAAACGTGGCCCAAACGGTCTTGAGATCATTTGGATGACCTCCAAACGGTCTTGAGACCGTTTTCCCAAGAAATCACAAAAATCTAAGTTGATTTGATAGGGGTTGAACCTTAATTAAGTCACAAATCAGCAATTTGATTATTTCAATAACCCATTGTAATTGGGATCTCAATTGATCAATTTATCTTAACCCTAGACCTCCAAACGGTCTTGGGTTGACACAAAACGGTCTTGAGACCATTTGGATGAGTTCCAAACGGTCTTGAGACCGTTTGCCCATCCAATCTTTGGACTCTAGTGAAAATTCATCAAGGTTGGATCTATTGAGTTGATCATCACATCAATACTTAATTGCAATATGATTTGGTACCTTTGGACTTTCAATTGGTCAACTATACTTGACCCCAGACCTCCAAACGGTCTTGGGGTGACCACCAAACGGTCTTGAGACCGTTTGGGTGATTCCCAAACGGTCTTGAAACCGTTTGGGCTAATCAACCCAAAATCTCAACTTAACTCATTGGAGATTCAGCACTAATTTCAATTAGGGTTTGCCCTATTAATCATCCTTCAACTCATGACTCGTTTGGAATTAATCCCTCAAATTTGGTGGGTCATTAATTAACATCATTATGAACAGTAATCCCAAACGGTAAATGTTTGGTCAACCATCTTAAACGGTCTTGAGACCGTTTGCCCAAAAAGGGCAAATTAAACAGATTGAAAATCAGAACTTAATTCAATTGGTTTTGCTAATTGATTTGATTATATCTCACGATTCCTTTGGAGTTAACCTCTCAAATTTTGTGGGTGATTAACCTACATAATTATGAACAAGATTCCCATACGGTATTTGCTTGTTCAATGGGACCAAACGGTCTTGAAGACCGTTTACCCTCACACGACCCTTAAACCGTTTGCCCACCAAACGGTTTGAAACCGTTTGAACAATTGGTGGAGGTCGTTTGATAAAGTGGAAATCCGTGGATAAGCATAGGAATTAACGCCCTTATCTTCTACCTTGAGAACAGTAGCAGTTCTTCACGATTTTGCTTGCAAAGATGCAAGGGAAGATAGGGAAGAAGAAGAACTAGCAACTATATGCATAGAAAAGATGTATAATCAAAGCATAAAGTTTAGAGTTATAAAACCCACCTAAAGGTTGTTCCTTGAGCTCCAAGCTTCCAAGATTCAAGCTTTAATGGCGTCTTTGAGCTCCAAAGGTCGGCCAAGGTGAATTCTCCAAGGAAAAGTTGGAAAGGAATGGCTAGAAAGATAGAGCTAGGTGAGCTAGCCATGAATTCAACCTTGAAAACGAGTTTCCTCCATGAATTCAAGAAAAAGGGATGATCCAAACTTACCTAGGACCCTTGGTCGTCCTTCTCTGCTCCAGAGCCTAGCCTTGGTCGGTTTTGAGCAAGGGGAAAAGAAATGAAAGGGAGAGGGTCGTTCCCTTGCTAAGTGGAAAAGTTGTATATATACTTAGGTGAATTTTCAACATAAGGACATATGTTTTCCTCATTTCTCATCTAAGTCCTTCCTTTCTTCTTTGCACGTCCCCACATCTTATTTCTAAGGACAAACTTCTTCTAAGATCAAGAATTGAAGGCAAAGAGGATCAACCCATCACTAAAGCATACACATAAAAGGGCTATTATACATACACCTTGTTTATTCAATCACAAAGGTGTTCTTTGTTATATGATTATTCAAATGAAGTGCCCTCTTCATCATTTCTACTCTAAATGATGACAAAAGTTATAAAAGATATTTAAGATGATGTATTTTATAAGTTGCACCCCTCAAATTGGGTAAATTGCACTTTTCCCCAATTTAGGGTTTTCAAGCACCGGGATTGCTTCCACAGCTGCACCTTGGTGCCCAAGCTTGGGAAATTCCTCAAACCTTACCATCATCATTCTCATGATGTCTCAACATCATAGGAACATCTCAACATGTGAAAATTGCAAGTTAACCCTTCTAACTGGGTAATTTGCACATAGGTCCCTGTATTACAAAACAATGCTACAACTTTATATAAAAAGGAGCAAAAACTGAAATATATGCTTCTGAGAAACTTAATTAGATGCCCAAAGTTAATCACAAGGATTTAATTTAATATTTAGGCAAAACACCTAGGGTGAACTCATAACCCAGGTCAGGGATGTTACAAATTATCCACCCCTTACAAGGATTTCGTCCCCGAAATCGATAAGACATATTAAGAGAAAAGGGTAGGATACTTCCTTCTCATCTCATCCTCTAATTCCCAAGTGGCTTCTTCAACACTACTGTGGTTCCAGAGGACTTTCACAAGACTTATATCTTTCTTCTTTAACTTTTTAATTCTGTTATCAAGGATTGACACTGGTCCCTCCTCATAGGATATATCATTATTCAATTCTACCTCCATAGGCTGTAGAATTGACTCGGTGTCTGGGTGACATTTCTTTAGCATAGAAATGTGAAACACAGGGTGTAACTTCTGTAACTCTGGTGGCAGCTCTAGTTTGTAGGCTACTTTTCCAATCCGTTCAATGATTGGATAAGGTCCCATAAATCTAGGAGCTAACTTCCCTTTCTTTCCAAAACGAAGGACTCCTTTCCAAGGCGAGACCTTGAGATACACTCTGTCTTCAACCTGGAACTCTAAGGGTCTACGATGCTTGTCAGCATAAGATTTCTGCCTATCTTGTGCAGTCTTAATCTGTTGTTGTATTATCTTAATCTTTTCTGTAGTCTGCTGCACAAGATCAGGACCTAACAACTAACGCTCACCAGTCTCGAACCAACACAGAGGTGATCTACAACGTCTACCATACAAGGCTTCATAAGGTGCCATATCAATACTATGCTGATAGCTATTGTTATAGGCAAATTCTATCAAGCTTAGGTGTAGATCCCAACTCCCGGTAAACTGGAGAACACATGCTCTCAACAAGTCTTCTAAGGTCTGTATGGTCCTTTCTGACTGTCCATCAGTCAATGGATGAAAGGCCGTACTAAACCTTAGCTTGGTGCCTAAGGCTCTGTGTAACTGTTCCCAAAAATGACTTGTAAACTGAGGACCTCTGTCAGAAACTATTGTGACAGGAACTCCGTGCAAACACACTATCTCTTGCACATACAACTGTGATAACCTTTCAGCAGAATAGGTTGTTTTGACAGGTAAGAAATGCGCTGTCTTAGTCAACCTATCTACAACTACCCAAATGGAGTCATGTCCCTTGTTTGTCCTGGGTAGGCCAACAACGAAGTCCATGGTCTCATGGTCCCACTTCCACTGTGGTATGGGTAAAGGTTGCATTTTTCCTGCAGGTTTCTGGTGTTCAGCTTTAACTTGCTGACACACAGGACATCTCAGAACAAATTCTGCAACATCCTTCTTCATTCCAGGCCACCAATACAGATCTTTCAAATTTCGATACATCTTGGTGCTCCCTGGATGCATAGCATACATGGAAGAATGAGCTTCTTCTAGGACTAACTTCCTCAAGTCATCCACATCCGGCACTATCATCCTTCCATTATAACAGACTACTTGGTCATCTGAGTCATGGAAACCATCTCGCTTCTCATTTCCATATTCAGATCTAATCTGCTGAACTGCAGCATCAACATGTTGTGCCTCCTTAATCTGCTCTCTTAGGGTAGGTTTAATATGCATCTCAGCCATCAACCCGGCTAACAATGACACCTTCAACTGTACATTGTCTTGCCTTAAAGAGATAAGCATATCTCTCTTAGAGCATACTAAAGAGTTTAGTTGTGCTCTATCCATGGTTGATGTTGCTGATTTATCCATGGTTGATGTTGCTGATTTCCTACTCAAGGCATCTGCAACAACATTGGCCTTCCCTGGATGGTAATCAATTGTACAATCGTAGTCCTTTATTAACTCCATCCAGCGACGTTGCCTCATGTTGAGTTCATGCTGAGAGAAGATATACTTAAGGTTCTTATGGTCAATGAAAATCTGAAATGTCTCTCCATAAAGATAATGTCTCTAGATCTTCAAGGCATGAACCACGACAGCTAACTCTAGATCGTGTGTCGGATAATTCTCTTCGTGTTTCTTAAGCTGTCGGGAAGCAAAAGAAATCACTTGTTTATCCTGCATCAACACACATCCAAGTCCATTCTTAGAGGCATCACAGAAGACTACATATCCTTTTCCTTGCTCAGGTAGCACAAGCACAGGTGCACTTGTCAACCTCTCCTTCAACAACTGGAAAGACTGTTGACACTTATCACTCCAAGAAAAAGGAGTATCTTTCCGGGTTAACTTGGTCAAAGGTAAGGCTATAGAGCTAAAGTTTTTAATAAACCTTCGATAGTAACCAGCTAACCCCAAGAAGCTTCGAATCTCCGTCGGTGTCTTCGGTTGTTCCCATTGTAGAACAGATTCTACCTTTGCAGGGTCAACATGAATTCCCAAGGCAGATATCACATGTCCAAGAAAAGATACCTCCGGCAGCCAGAACTCACATTTGCTAAACTTAGCATACAGCTTATGTTCTCTTAGCAAGGTCAAAGCTTGGCGAAGATGCTGCTCATGCTGCTGAGCATCCCTACTATAGATCAGAATGTCATCTATGAAGACGACAACACACTGATCAAGGAAGGGTTGAAAAATTCTATTCATGAGTTCCATAAATGCAGCTGGTGCATTGGTTAGTCCAAACGACATAACCGTTAACTCATAGTGACCATATCTTGTCCTAAAAGCAGACTTGGATATGTCACTATCCTTAATATGAAGTTGATGATATCCAGATCTCAAATCTATCTTTGAGAAGACTGTTGCACCACGCAACTGGTCAAAAAGATCATCAATCCTCGGCAAAGGGTACTTGTTCTTTATTGTTACTTTATTAAGTTGTCTGTAGTCAATACACAACCGCATTGACCCATCTTTCTTTCTAACAAACAAAACCGGAGCACCCCATGGTGAAGTGCTTGGTCGGATAAAGCCCTTCTCAAGTAACTCTTGAAGCTGTTTCTTGAGTTCTGCCATCTCGGCAGGCGCCATCCTATACGGAGTCTGGGCTATGGGTTTCGTATCTGGGATCAGATTGATTTCAAAATCAATCTCCTGAGGTGGTGGTATACCAGGAAGTTCTTCAGGAAACACATCCTCAAATTCCCTGACTATGGGAACTTCAGCAGGATTGGGACCTTCCTTGGTAACATCTACCACATGGGCCAAGAATGCATAACATCCTTGTCTCAACAGCTTATCAGCAACCATAGCTGATACAAGATAGGTGGGCAGAATCTTTCTTTCACCTTGAAAGATCCATGTGTTACCTTCATCAGCAAACACAGCCAACTTGGATTCACAATCCAAGACAACTTTATACCTTTCTAAGGTATCCATCCCGAGGATTATATCAAATCCTTGCATATCAAGTGGTATAAGGTCCACTTGAATGCGATGATCAGAAAAGAAGAGGATGCAGGGAGAACATACCTCCTGCAAAACGGCAGACCCACTCAACGGAGTCTCCAACAACAAACTATCTGCCCTATGACTAACCGTCATATTGCAGTTACGAATCACTCTCCGAGTGATAAAAGAGTGCGTAGCACCTGGGTCAATCAGAACACATACAACACAGGATGTAGACATATCAGAATATAAAAGTTTCATCTGACCTGCCACTACCCGTGGATTGACCACTGCTTCAGGTGGGTTCATAGCATAGAACCTCGCTGTTGCCTGGTGTTGAGGTGGTGCTGATGATCCAGCTTGAGACGCTTGTCCACGTCCTCGAGCTGCTCCTTGATGTTGTCTATTCTGAGGTCCTTGTTGATTCTATCTCGGAGGCTGTGTCACACTGACAGGCCTAGAACGACAATCCTTCATCAAGTGTCCCACCTTACCACAGTTGTAGCAACTCCTCTCCTTTTGTTGTGGTCTGGGTGGTCCAGTTACTGACATTAATGCAGAACTGTGTGTCCCTTGAGGTGGTTGACTCCGTCCTCTACCTCTTCTTGGTGTCCATTGAGTTTGAAAACTTGACCTGGGTGGTGGAGGGTTAGGTGCAGAGAATCTAGGTTTCTTGGGATCCCTAGATGAAGAACCCTGGAACTGTGGATATCTTTTCTAAGTTTGTCTCTTCTCAACCACAGATCTCTCTATCCTTCGGACTGACTCAACGAAGGTAGAGAATCTCTCTCGGTTTTCTAAGGCAGACACAGGGGTTGATATATCAGCATTCAAACCCTTTTCGAATCTTCTGATTCTTTCCTCCTCTGTGGCAGCCATGTGCGGACAGAACCGCAGCAACTCCATGAACTTAGCTTCATACTCGCTAATGTTCATCATACCCTGCCTTAGTCTCTCAAACTGAGAGATCTTCTCATCTAGGAAGGTCTTTGGAAAATATCTATTGATAAATTCCCGACAAAACTCTTCCCATGAGAACTCGATTCCAGGTCTCTTCTGCTCTTCCATGTTCCACCAGTGACTAGCACTGCCTTTGAGAAGATAGACAACATGTCTAACCTTCTCATCTTCTGGGATAATAAGAATCTTGAAAGCCTTCTCCAACTCTGTCAGCCATAAATCAGCATCTGCGGGGTCGGCAGTCCCAAAGTACTCGGTAGCTCCGACACGACGAAGTCGTTTGAACGTCTTACCGATACCTTGTGTTTCAGGTTGGACAGGCGCCCTAGGTGTAGGCATGGGCATCCTATCGGTTATGTGTGTCATGGCAGTCATGAACTGCCCGAACATTGTCTGTACAGCTGGGTTACCCATGTCGGCTGGGTCAAACTGGGGTGGCTCTCTTGGTAACTCTAGTGCAGGCTGTTCTATTCTTGGAACCCTTGCACCGCCTTGAGGTGCACTAGCACTACTCTCTGCCACGTGCTCATCATGAGGCTCAAACATCCTTATGTATCATCTTCTCCTAAGGAGCAGAAGATTCTATTAGATTAAGGAAGGAGTACTAAAGATAGACTCGACATCCTAAGTCCTATGCCTCTGTAGACTCAACTGACCTAGAGCTCTGATACCACTAATTGTGGGCTCTGATCTCCAAACCACGATATAAACACGATTCAAACTTAGCGGAAGCGATTCGATTAACAGCGGAAGACAAAAATCACGGAAAATTAAAACTTTTCGAAACAAGAGCTTGAATCCATAAAAGCTTCTTTCCTAACAAGAGATAAACTGTTTACATCTCATGATAATTACTTCTTGAGTAATTATATACATCAAGATACAAAATCTCAAGAACTCATAACAAAAGACTCCAAGACCTGAGAGTACAGAGGACACATAGGACTGAATCTAACTACACCACATGGTAGGCTAAATCTCCACCTGAGATTTACTGCTGCTCCTGGTGCTGCTGTTGCTACTACTGGGACTGGTCACTTGTAGACCGGTTCCTCTGTCTCCGACGTCCACCTAAAAAGTTGAAGTCTACGGGGTGAGACAATTTTACATAATTGTCCCAGCGAGAGTTATAACTCTCCGCCAGAAGCTTTATTATAACATCAAAGAATATCTTAAGTAGTAAAGCTTTCAAAGTATTCAATAGCAGTTGCATCTATAAACAAGAGCTAAACATTTATGAGACATGAAGAATATGAGCACTATTACAGTGTATCATCAATCAACTAACTCGTAGTTATCTCTAACATGTATACTACGCGGTTGATTATGTTTTACAAACAATATTATGCCCTGTGGAGATGAGGCATACCACTCATACTCCAACTGATTGCTAAGAAGTCACATCAGTATCATACATAGGTCATTAAGAGAGTCGGATTCTTATGACCTTCACCTTCCTCAGTCAGTAAGAGGATTACTTGTAGGACATCTTGTGTCTCTACTATTATAGCTCACCAGGGTAAACTGGTCCTTCGCTATTCTAGAGTTACAGTGGCGTTCTGTACTCTCTTCGTCATCAGGAGATTTCATGTTTATCTCCACTGATACGGATATTTATGTTTTCTTCGTCATCAGGAGGTTTCATGTTTACCTACTACTGATACGGTATGGGATTGTAGTGAAGGATTGACGGATTACATATCTACATCAATTTCCTACACTAGGATGTAAGGTTCTACACATCCATATACCCCACATACTCACTAGTATGTGATCCAGGAGTTCCTTAGGAAAACCTGTTTCGCCATCATTTGATCTCTGACAATGATGGGTCTATGATCAAGGCTCTACATTATACTTGATTAGTTAGGTACATTCAGTATTCATTTAACATCACACTTTGTTCTCCAAACAATAACAATAGCATAACAACTATAAAAGGAAAATACTAAATGTAACAAGCCTAACTCACATCAATCATCATTTCTCATTATACTCATCACAAGTCATCTCTAAAGCATGACTTTGATGGTATTCATGGCTCTCACAGCCCATTATTATCATAGAATGCCACTGACAAGGCATCAAGATACTTTATTTATTCATAAAGCTATCAATATGCCTTTAATGAATATAGTATCATCATCCATACCTGGATATGATCACCCCCATATCAGAACCCGCATGGTTAATTCAACTAATAAAGGCAATTCAAAACAATGATTATACTTTCCACTCTTGTCATAAGAGCTAAGTTCTTTGATTCTTATCAACTAGAGTTTAATACTCATATAACATGTCATCACCTCTGAATTAGGGTTTACTATTCACATCACATGTCATTACCCTTGAATTAGGGTTTACTATTCACATCACATGTCATTACCCTTGAATTAGGGTTTACTATTCACATCACATGTCATTACCCTTGAATTAGGGTTTACTATTCACATCACATGGTGAATTGAACTCATAACATCATCATGTATGAGGAACATCATCATTGATGCTCTCAGATTAGCTTAAGATTCATCATATATCATAATTAGGGTCTTCATGATCTCACATAGGTGGAACATACCCTAATCATGTACATTCATGTGTATTGAATGTTCTTTACTTGAGTTTCCACTCTAAAAGGGTACCTTCTCTCTCTTAAGGTACTTTCTCTCTCTTAAGATGCTTTCTCTCTCCTCACACTATTAGATGGTGATAACACCTCTCTAGATCAGGTTGGGTTAAGTCCTCATGGGTTAACATAAGCCAAAACATCATTAACATGTGATTATGGTTTTATTAGAAACAAGTATTACTCAATTAAACCCCTCAAGGGTATTTTGGTAATTTACCTCATGATCACCATCATGGGTCAATTCATTAATCACTTAGTCCCTTAATGTTCTAAGCTACCATTAAGATTTAGATTAGATCACCATTGAACCAATTACCACTTCAAGTGATTATGTATAAATAACATTGAAAACCTCCAAACGGTTTCAACCTTCAACCACCAAACGGTTTGAAACCGTTTGGGTGCGTTGACCATTTTCTAGGTTTGGCTCAAAGACCGCATGACCTCAAGGTCGTTTGCCCAAACCATTTGGGTGCGTTGACCGTTTGGAAAGGTTGACTTTCCAAACCGTTTGAGCTTATGCGGTTTGAAACCGTTTGATCAACTTGTCTTGAGATCGATTGGTCCAAACGACCTTGAGATCGTTTGAGCCCAAACGGTCTTGAGAACGTTTGGACCCAAACGGTCTTGAGACCGTTTGGATCCAAACGGTCTTGAGACTATTTGGTCCAAATGGGCTCAAACCGTTTGGACCTCCAACATGGTTCAAAAGTTACAAATGTTTATGACTAAGTATGTTGAAGCCCTCAATTGGCCAAAGCCATGTTAACCACTTATAAATTGAGTCAATTAGGATGAGCCTCCATCAATTGGACACCAAATTAACCCTCAATTGAAAGCCAATTAGGGTTAAGTCCATCTCAATTAGGGTTTCAAATCGGATGGTCATCAATATTCAACAATGTGAATCAATTCAAGGTTGAACCTATCAATTGACCTCCAATTGGGCCCAAACGTGGCCCAAACGGTCTTGAGATCGTTTGGATGACCTCCAAACGGTCTTGAGACCGTTTTCCCAAGAAATCATAAATATCTAAGTTGATTTGATAGGGGTTGAACCTTAATTAAGTCACAAATCAGCAATTTGATTATTTCAATAACCCATTGTAATTGGGCTCTCAATTGATCAATTTATCTTAACCCTAGACCTCCAAACGGTCTTGGGTTGACACCAAACGGTCTTGAGACCGTTTGGATGAGTTCCAAACGGTCTTGAGACCGTTTTCCCATCCAATCTTTGGACTCTAGTGAAAATTCATCAAGGTTGGATCTATTGAGTTGATCATCACATCAATACTTAATTGCAATATGATTTGGTACCTTTGGACCTTCAATTGGTCAACTATACTTGACCCCAGACCTCCAAACGGTCTTGGGGTGACCCCCAAACGGTCTTGTGACCGTTTGGGTGATTCCCAAACGGTCTTGAAACCGTTTGGGCTAATCAACCCAAAATCTCAACTTAACTCATTGGAGATTCAGCACTAATTTCAATTAGGGTTTGCCCAATTAATCATCCTTCAACTCATGACTCGTTTGGAATTAATCCCTCAAATTTGGTGGGTCGTTAATTAACATCATTATGAACAGTAATCCCAAACGGTCAACGTTTGGTCAACCATCTTAAACGGTCTTGAGACCGTTTTCCCAAAAAGGGCAAATTAAACAGATTGAAAATCAGAACTTAATTCAATTGGTTTTGCTAATTGATTTGATTATATCTCACGATTCCTTTGGAGTTAACCTCTAACATTTTGTGGGTGATTAATCTACATAATTATGAACAAGATTCCCATACGGTCTTCACTTGGTCAATGGGACCAAACGGTCTTAAAGACCGTTTGCCCTCACACGACCCTGAAACCGTTTGCCCACCAAACGGTTTGAAACTGTTTGAAAAATTGGTGGAGGTCGTTTGATAAAGTGGAAATCCATGGATAAGCATAGGAATTAACTCCCTTATCTTCTACCTTGAGAACAGTATCAGTTCTTCACGATTTTTCTTGCAAAGATGCAAGGGAAGATAGGGAAGAAGAAGAACTAGCAACTATATGCATAGAAAAGATGTATAATCAAAGCATAAAGTTTAGAGTTATAAAACCCGCCTAAAGGTTGTTCCTTGAGCTCCAAGCTTCCAAGCTCCAAGCTTTAATGGCGTCTTTGATCTCCAAAGGTCGGCCAAGGTGAATTCTCCAAGGAAAAGTTGGAAAGGAATGGCTAGAAAGATAGAGCTAGGTGAGCTAGCCATGAATTCAACCTTGAAAACGAGTTTCCTCCATGAATTCAAGCAAAAGGGATGATCCAAACTTACCTAGGACCCTTGGTCGTCCTTCTCTGCTCCAGAGCCTAGCCTTGGTCGGTTTTGAGCAAGGGGAAAAGAAATGAAAGGGAGAGGGTCGTTCCCTTGCTAAGTGGAAAAGTTGTATATATACTTAGGTGAATTTTCAACATAAGGACATATGTTTTCCTCATTTCTCATCTAAGTCCTTCCTTTCTTCTTTGCACGTCCCCACATCTTATTTATAAGGACAAACTTCTTCTAAGATCAAGAATTGAAGGCAAAGAGGATCAACCCATCACTAAAGCATACACATAAAAGGGCTATTATACATACACCTTGTTTATTCAATCACAAAGGTGTTCTTTGTTATATGATTATTCAAATGAAGTGCCCTCTTCATCATTTCTACTCTAAATGATGACAAAAGTTATAAAAGATATTTTAGATTATGTATTTTACAAGTTGCACCCCTCAAATTGGGGAAAAGTGCTTGGGTAAATTGCACTTTTCCCCAATTTAGGGTTTCCAAGCACCGGGATTGCTTCCACAGCTGCACCTTGGTGCCCAAGCTTGGGAAATCCCTCAAACCTTACCATCATCATTCTCATGATGTCTCAACATCAGAGGAACATCTCAACATGTGCAAGTTGCAAGTTAACCCTTCTAACTGGGTAATTTGCACATAGGTCCCTGTATTACAAACAATGCTACAACTTTATATAAAAAGGAGCAAAAACTGAAATATATGTTTCTGAGAAACTTAATTACATGCCCAAAGTTAATCACAAGGATTTAATTTAATATTTAGGCAAAACACCTAGGGTTAACTCATAACCCAGGTCAGGGATGTTACACATACAATCATGTATTACATAGTAGAGCTAAACATATAGAGGTTTTTCTTCATTTTATTCATGAACACATTGCCATGAAGGATATCTATATCATGCATGTGGATACAGAGAATAAGTTAGTGTATATTTTCACTAAACCTCTATTTAGAAAGAAATTTACTTTAATTAGATCAAAATTTCTTATTACTGCTTTAGATTATATTGACATGCCTTCTAGCTAGTCGTTATCTTGCCTATATGTTTCTTGCTCATTTTGATCATCTCTTACTTGAATGTTCTATAGTTATCTTATTTCTATGCCTTATTTTGCTCATTGTGGGGATTTTTTGTAAACACTTATTTTATCGCAAAATAGTACCCTGTGAGAGTGAAATATGCCTTAATATGTCTAAAATGAATAATAGGTTAAAAAATAAAATTGATTAGCACCCTAGAGGCTAGAATGTAAGATTTTATGTTTTTGGACAGGCTACATGTCAGATGAGTTACCAACTCGGCCGACCCCAGGATGAGGTCAAGGGTTTTTCTCTTGATTAGTAAAGTTTCCCAAGGACAAACTCGACCGATGATCGGGCTAGACCAATCCTAAAATAGGTTCAACCATCATTTCTCCCTCTCAACTAGAGAAAAGTTGATCAATTCCTAAGCTCCATCCTCTCCTGACCTCAACCCTAGGTGCGACTATCCCTTCCCTTGCCTGACCTAGCCTCTCTTGCCTCCTCCCACATCCATCTAGGTGGTTAGATGACATGTTTGTGTGGTTCTTTCTCATTTTGGTTGTCGTTTACTTCTCAATCCAACCACCATGGCATCCAACCAAAGAAAGAGAGCTACCACCGGTGGTGTATCCTTGTCCTCAGCCAACCCTCACCTAATCTCCTTTGATGAAACCTCATTTGGCTCTTATCATCATCATCTCATCATCATCTAAGCCTCAATCCCAACTATGTTGGGGTCGACTACATGGATCCTTCGTTTCCATTCAGCTCTATCATGGGTCATATTCTGATTGAGATGTAGAGATTCAAAATCTCTCTTTATAAGCTCATCCCATGTTAATTTAGGCCTTCCTCTTCTTCTATTTATAGTGTTTGGCTCAATAGCATTGCTTCGTATAGGCGCACTAGTAGGTCTGCATTACACATGTCCGTACCATCTAAGTCGGCCCTCACGCAACTTGTCCTCAATGATCGCCACCCCCACTTTATTCCTGATATAGTCATTTCTCAAAGGATCTTTTCTTGTCTTCCCACACATCCATCTCAGCATACGCATTTCGGCCACGTTCATCTTGTTGAGACCTTATTTCTTCACCGCCCAACATTCACTCCCGTAGAGCATGGCTGGTCGTATAGCTGTTCTATAAAACTTACTTTTTAACCTGAGAGGGATCTTCTGATCGCATAAAACTCCAGTTGCACTCCTCCATTTCAACCATCCTGCAGTGATCCGATGACAAACATCATTTTTGACATCCCCGTCTCTTTGAATAATAGAACCTAAGTAACGAAATTTGTCACATATTGGTATATCTACTCCATCCAACTTGGCTCCATCATTCACACTGCGAGATTGGATGAAATTGCAATGCATATACTCAGTTTTGCTCCTGCTAATCATCAATCCATTTGATTCCAATGCCTTTCTCCAACATTCAAATTTATCATTCAATCCATCTTTTGTTTCGTCAATCAAAACAATATCATCAGCAAATAACATACACCAAGGAATATCATCCTGAACATTCTTTGTTAACTCATCCATAACCAGAATGAATAGATATGGGCTGAGTGTGGATCCTTGGTGTACCCCAACTATAATAGGAAAAGTTGGTGTATCTCATCCAGGAGTCTTGACACTTGCAGTAGAGCTATCATACATGTCTTTGATCAAGTCAATGTATTGGATAGGCACACCCTTTTTCTCTAAAACCATCCATAACACTTCTCTGGGTACTCGATCATAAGCCTTCTCTAGATCGATAAACACCATATGAAGATCTCTTTTGCTTTGTCTATACTTCTCCATAAGCCTCCTTATCAGAAAAATAGCCTCCGTTGTTGATCTTCTCCATAAGTCTCATTTGGCTCTTATGAAGATCTTAATTTCTACAAGGAGCTACTTACTAGGAACCCCTTTCCTTTTAGATCCTTGTTTAATCCTCCTCTCAAAACAAAGAACGTCATCAAAGAGATTGTTGAGAATTTCTATACCCATCACCAAGGAGCCTTGTGCGTAGAATGTTGGTGCTTTCATAATTCCATCACAAGAACGAAGGTGGTCCATGAATTCTATGTGAATCTCACATGGAACTACGACACATTAGTTCCACCTCCTAATAGCCCGGTCATCCTCTCCTCCATGATTTTCAAGATTAAATTCACAATCTCTAAAGATTCCTTGAACACCTTTTTAATGGAACAGAGGTCAACGACTCATGGAGAAAGGATTATCCTGACTATTTTGACCTTTTGGCCCCCGATACTTTCTACAATAACTTTGATCTTACTCTTCCTTACGTACACAAGTTATTGAAGCCTTAGGTAACCTATAAGAGGAAGTCAACCCTTCTATGAAGAATCCTTAGGTACCCTATAATAGGAATTCAACCCTTATATGAAGAAGCCTCAGGTACCCTATAAGAGAAATTCAACCCTTGTATAGTCTTCCCTCGATCTCAAAAATAAGATGCTTGCATTAGTTGTTAAATGTAATTTCCACCTGAAGAAAAATGAAATAGACATTGCAGAGAACACTATTTTAATCATGCACTATTTGTTGGAGAACATTGGAGTCAAATGGACCCATTATATCTTACATCACATGACCTATTTTGACTCAGTGAAGATTACCCGTGGTAGCCACCCATCCTTGATTTGTGGTTTGTTCACTTTTATTACCAAGAAATCTATTTTCCATGATCTTAATTACAAACCTAGTTGGAAATGAGTTTGCTTCATTAAAACCACAATCAAGAAGACCTTCTTGCCTACCTATTTTGTTACACTTGGATCCTCCACATCTACCTCCACTCAGGCACTGCCACCTCCACTACCATCCCAATCTTCACGTGCCTCGTTCAATGTATCAAATGAAACCCTTATGGGATATATGATGCATCAACAGGCGTACGACCTTCAGATTTAGGATCACCTACACCAGGACCTTTGGTAGATCATGTCTACCATGAACATGTCCTGCAGCCACCCTTACTCCTTCTACCAGCCCTACCCAGGTAGTGACTATGCTTCCTATGCATAGAGTCACTTCTACCCGACCCCTCCACCTGTTGCCACATCTTCTGTTGTTGATGAGCATGTACCTAAATCTGGAGTGCTTCATCTACCTATCAACCCTCTTTCTACCTTGCTTTCCAGCATTGGCACTTCTACTCCCTCTTTCCCTTAGGCACAAGAGTTATACGCTCTTGGCATGACCTGGAATGAGTAGAATGCCATATGGCCCAGTCACAATTTCGATCCTCCTACCGATAAGGAGATGCTTGACCAGGCTACTGAGGAAGATGTTCATGCTAATGAGTCCACTGAGGATGATGGCTCATATGCTGGTTCTAATGGCTTTGTTGGTGCCTCTGGTGATGAAGTTTTTGTTTTCCCTACTGCACCTTCAGCGTAGATGAGGACTACGAGCCTGAGGCCTATGAGGATGATATGGATGATGATGTTGTGGACTGAGATAGATTAGAAATAGCTTGATATCTTAGTTTCTTAGTCCTTTTGGTGTTGATTTGATATATCTTTTCAGACTATTATGTACTATGACATTCGAGCAAATGCATCTGAGATATACTATTTTACCTTTATGTTGTTTTCTCATTGGTTTATGGTTCATATAGTGAGGACATGTTTTAGTGTTGTAATCTTAATTGTATGTACCCTTACTCTATGGTTTATTGTATCTCATGAGTTTGTGGTATGTTACCCATATTTTGATTATTACATTAGATTGTTTGTTTCTCTTTACCTTGCCTCTATTTGATGTGTGCTATGTGGTTGATTACTTTATCTTGTTTCTATGAATAAGACATGTGTTTTAGATATTTCTACCTCCATGTCTTTTTGATATGACAAATGGGGAGAAATGACCTCATCCATATTGCTTTATCGCTTGTATGAGCCTTTTCTTGTCTATTATCTCATATCATGTGACTTGATAGAGGACTATATAGTATGTACATGTGGTTTAGTTTTTTTTTTTGAAAGGATAACAATGCAGGTATATGTATGCAAGAATTGAGGGGAATCAATCCACATTATTCAATCATATATCCGCTTGCAATTCGTAAGGTAAAGGATTACCTTTCATATTCTTTTCAATATGTTGAGGAATTGTTTGTCATTGTCAAAAAGGGGGAGCATGTTGACCTAAGTGTTATACATTTTACATATTTTGATATTGACTTAACCATTACATTCATATGTATCTAATATGTTTGTTTAAGATTGATTTCAGGCATGAGGCACATGAAAAGGATCAAATTCCACAATCCCTAGCTTGGCTTAATTCAAGTCTAAAGAAATGCAAATGTGCATTTTGGGAAAACACTCCAAATCAACCTAGAACATTTTTGTAATCATTTGTACTGATGGATTTCAGAAACTCAATGGTTGTAACTAAGATGAGAAAAAATTAGGGACACTTAATTCCAATGTTTTATGACTTAAAATTCATTTTGTAAAATTCATTATAGAAAATTCAATGGTTGAGTTACCAACTCGGACGATCCTTGATGGATTTCAGAAATGAATGTTGATTCATTGAGTTTCATTTTCATTTAACTCAGTCAATCCCTATGAAGAGAAAACTCTATTTAAGTGATTGATTGAGTTTCCACCAGGACAAACTCGACCAATGGTTTCAATTGGCTTTATCACATAGTGTGATTGGTTGAGTTATCTTTATTTAAACTCGACCGAATGCATTGTAAGAAAAACACAGAAAAAGTGATTGTAACCATTGGAAAGTTGCAAATCTTGAAATTATATATGTTGCAACCCTCTAAATAGGTATTAAATTTTTACAAGTGTTCCCACACTCCATTGGACACCCCTACCTATAAATAGGACCTCTTGGAGTCATTCCAAGGTTGCTCTTTAATGCTAAGCAAGGTCCTTGTTGTAGTTGAGTGTTATTAGCCCACTTGATCCCCTTTCTCTCTCTTGATTACAACCCATTTGTTCATTATGAGTGAGATAGGATTCCTATGAGGGAGCCACATCATTGTAAACTTGTGAGGTTCTAAAGATCTCTCTTTCTATAATCCCCTTTCTTAAAGACTTCATCGGTGAAAGCTTCTCCAAGAGAAGGAAAAGGAGTAGGCTTCTTCAGGTAGAGAAGAAGGTGCTCAAGGATACTCCAAGTGAAGGAGAAGATCAAGGAATAACATCCAAGGAGCTTAATTAGTAACTCCTTAAGTCTGAAGACTTTTTGTAAGAAGGGGAGGACCTTGGTAAAGGCATCCAGCTGATTGCAAGAGTGGGTGAGATTTGTTGTGGTTAGAAGACCATCTCTTGGATAGGTAAGACCTTGATTGTAAGGATGTTGGCTCCCTTGGCCTAAAAGGGAAACTAGGTATCCTTGGCCCAGAAAAGGAAGGTCATATGTTGCAACTCTTATAAGTGAATATAAAGAGTAGACATCTTAGAAATCCTAGAGCTTGACCTCTCTAGATAGTGGACTGACTCTTTCATAGTTTGGAGAGTGGAACCACTCTAAATAGCTTGTTCACTATCTTGCTTCAATCTCTATCATCATCGTATTGTATGTTTCAATTCCCATCAAAATCACTATTTGCAATTGAACTCTTTTGAAGTACATTGAAGATATAACAAGTTTTGTGCAAGTTTTGAAGCTCTATTCACCCCCCCCCCCTCTAGAGCCCTTAGATCCAACAAGTTGTAGACTGGGTCACCACCTAATAGAATTGCATGTAGCATCTTAGTTCCTTCACAATGCTAATCAATTAGCTAATCCAAAACTTGATCAGTTGCATTATTATGCAAAATAAAAAGGGTCTTATGAAAAACTTGTATGTAATTGGTTGGTTTACCATACAATCAGTTTACCTATTACAATAGAACTGACATTGAGCCCCAATCAATCAGTTCACCAAAAGTTGAAGGATTGATTCCAACATTCATTCATATTGAAGGACATTGTTCATTCGTTCAAGGCCATTATAAGCCAGTCTTCTTGCTGAACACGAGGCACCCTTAAAATAAGAAATGTGGGGATTTGATTCTGTATCATTCTACAATCATGGGAGAAATCCTTCAAGCTCATGTGCAAATGAAGCATCTTCACCCTCACAGAATGGGTGTTTCCCCTTCGACCTCCCAATGTCATGCTTTCCACTATTATTGCCGACTGTCATGCATCAGTGAGACGACCATATTGCCACCTCTAGCAATTTGATATCCTATATGTACATCTCGCTCATCATCTACACTCATATAGGGTTTGAGGTGGCAAATTAAGACAAGCTAATTGGCTCAACTCAAACAACCATTCATCACGGCCAACACTAGTCTCCCATCTAAAAGGTTACAATGACTGGTTCAATATAAGATTCATGACTTCATCTTCTAAATGGTCACCTCCTCTCCTATATAAATGATCATCTTCCTATCCTAGTGGTTGTCTTGGGTGCCTTCATACACAATTTCAAACCATAACCCGATTTATTCCTCAACATTACAACCACTCCATGCCTAAACAAGATGATCAAATCATCACATCAGTTGATAGTCAAAATTCCTCATAAATGTCTTGTCCAAAATTACATGATCATCTCAATGCTTCCACTCCATCGCCTAAATAAACAATTCAATCACCTTAATTAATCATCAAATTGACTGACTCTAATTAGAGATCCACTCTTCATCTACTTTACCATTTTCAAGTCAAGACGCCAAAGACAATGGGAGGCCTCCCCGATGCCCTCGACTTAATGAAGAATAATATTCTATACCATCAAAAAAAGAAAAACAAAAAGGGGAATTTGATCACTCTCTTGTACTCAAAATCTACCTACATACCTATAATGGGTAGGATTATGGTACGAGTGTGGCAGGATTCTAGTGATCTCACATAAGGGAGTCTTCTCAATTATATGAGTCCCTATACAATGATGCAACTACCATAGATTAACACTATGATTGGAAGATATTTGAAGAAAATTAAGAGGAAGAAGTTGTTGGTTATATTTGATGAGATCCATCATGGTATGATTCAAAAGGGATATTTTGTATGTTATTTGATTACTAATAGAAAGAAATGTCACTTATTATGTTTTTGTAGTATTCAGATGATGGATAAACTTAATAATGTCCTATGAGTGTTTAACTCGATGACATATGGTTTGGGTTGATGACCTGAACATGAGATCATAAGCAAAATAAG
Organism: Alisma plantago-aquatica; assembly: GCA_963693085.1. Lineage (NCBI taxonomy): Eukaryota > Viridiplantae > Streptophyta > Magnoliopsida > Alismatales > Alismataceae > Alisma > Alisma plantago-aquatica. The sequence continues at coordinate 287,613,932 of OY856412.1, read as the reverse complement.
AGTAGTCATTCTTGTTATGTCCCTATTTGGTTATTATTGTGGATAGTATAGGAAAAAAATAGTACATTGACTAGCATGTATGGTGACTTATAACTATGTTTCTTTAGTCATGGTACTAGATATCAACTTAGATGCATGGCTATTTGTTAAAGAACAAGTTATATAGTACATACCCACCTTGATATTGACGCATGAATATCATGTAATGATATGTTAGCATCATATCTCAATGGGGGAAATGGTGATTATGATCCATAGACATGAATTCGTTATAGTGACACATGTTTTTCTACGTAAGATAACACTATACCAACATGCTCTGAAATACAAGTTGCCAAAAATGGTGATTGAGTACACTATGACACACAAAGAATATTGAGAGTGATGTAGATTGAATTGTCCTTCATTTGAAGTGATACCCCAACCACTTGATAATTGAAACTATGAAATGCATGGCCATGCTCATGTGAGTCAATATATTATATTGAGATCACAATATCTTGAATGGTTAACTTTAGTTAAAGGGACATAGATTGAATGTTAAGAGGCTGACATTCCATGCCTAAATTTTGATTGGGATATTTTTGACCAAAGGATTATACGGTCATGGTAACATCGATCACTTTATCGCTTAAGTTGTTCTCCATGTCATTCATATTACTTGGACAGAAATGATGTATGGCTAGATACCAATATTTGATTGTGTTGTTTTAAACATCACTACCAACATAATTAGGAATCTACTAGGTCATGCACAAGGATGCATAAGCTATTACAAGTTCACAATAAAACATATAACTAGAATGGTTGTAAATCATAAGTAGGCTGATTAACCCTCTGATTGGGTGACCATATTGTTTGATTGACTGATAGGATAGATTGGGTAACATGATCAATTGATTGTCAACCAGTCCACTGGGTTTTCTATTGGATTGACGTGACCAACCAATCAGGCAACTTGGTCAGGCGATCACAATGCAATAGGAAAAGTCTCTAATTAGAAAGCAATTTAGATCTTGATTTTAACTATCTCGGTCAGTCGATCAACTAACCTAGTTGGGTGATTAGAGTGCCAAATAGGACTGTGTTGGTTGATCAGGTAACCTGATCAGGAAATCAGAATCCAATCTAATTTATCAGAATTGGACTATTTTTGGGATTGTGGTTAGGAAATGGATTGAAATTAAGGTTTTCCAATCCGATGAATTCCTATATAAAGGGGGCACATCCCAAAAGGTTTGACACAACACTTGAGATAACATGTGAGACAAGTTGTCATTCAAACTATTTTCTTAAAGGGAGGAAGTCAACCTAAGGACTACTATCTAAAATGGGACAAGAAAAGGAGATCCAAGACAAATAGCACATTGGCAACTCCTATTCCTCTTTGACTTGGTGGCCATTATTGTGAACCACATTCTCCCTCATCCATGTGGACAAAGTAGAGGGTGAGGTAGATGTGTAGAGTCTTGGAGAAATTTTTCCACAAGAAAACAACTATGTAGTAGCTTGGTGGACAATCTCAATCTTCCTCTCATCTATCCAGATTTTTTAATCAGCATTATAGATCTAGATATGGAAGATCATGTTCTTCATCGACATAAGACACTACTAGTTTCTAGACCATGCACAAATTTATAACCTTTTTCCCTTCTTATATATTTTGTTCATTGATATTTTAATGCCACAATGGATCATGCATCTGGGGTATACCGGGAAGATCTTTTTGTTATTTCAGTAGGCCACTTGTCTCAAAAAACCTACAATGGTAGCATAGCTGACGTAGTAAAATCTTAATGTTGGCTTGTTTTTTGAGCCACTAACTATTTTTTGGACAAATTATGAGCAAACTTGTATCCATGATGATTACCTAATGTCATATACAATATGATATATATATACATATATATGTATATATGTTACACATACCTATGCGGTGCTTTGAAAATCAGTTATGTTTTCTGGGTGTGGATATGGAAATTAGATCACTATGGTGTCATCTGAAACATGTAATATTGATTCTTTAATTTTGATAAATGATCATGTAACATGTACATGTCTTGCATGACATGCCTCTCACTATTCATTCTTTGTCTAACATTTAATTATGCAATTTGAATAGGATGATGTTAAATTATCACTAGTGGGCCATGGTGGAGAGGAAAAGATGAAAAGAATCCCATAATAAAGAGGATGGTCCTTGGAGGGTTCGTGATCAAGACAATACGATGGATCAACAACAACACAATAACTACTCCAATCAGGGAATCTGTCGACCAACTTTCCTCAACAGGAGACTAAAACCCTAAAGGGTAGATTTAGGTCATTTTTCAACAACACTTGTCAGCTTAAGTTGTTGTGCTAGTTTCCCTATCTTGTTTTATCACATGTGGTGATTGTTATAGTATTTGATATGTAATATTTGGGGAACTTCCAAGCCCACAGTACTGCTCCCACAATTGCTATGGAGACTAGCATTTTGTGAGCTCCCGTGCCAACTTGAGGGAGAGGGGTAGCGATCGGTGGCTTATCTTCACCCCTTATCCCCCGACCCCTATCTTGTCCCATCCTTCTTTGGAGTTCTGTTGTATTTAAATCAAGGTGTGGTTGGGCAAGCTATTTTTTTGTGTGACAACAAGGCTAGGGTGCTCAGTGTTGTGGCTTTTTTTTTGGGGGGGTCTCTCCTCATCATGGTTGTTGTGTTCAGTCCCTGATCTAGTATTGTCTTCACCAGTCTCCATCCAAGAGCTTGAAGCAGCCACAAACCTCCTCCTCATTTTCCTTTTCTCATTTGTTTTTCTTCTATTGTTGCTTTATGGTTTGCTGTTATGTAGTCTCAATGGGTACTTAGAGCCCTCAACTTCATCTAGGAAATTGGCTAGAATAAGAGGGAGATAATACCCTCCATTGTCTGGATCATTTGTTGGGGTTCCCCCTTTCTACGGTCAGTCCTAAGGTTTCCCTTTTACTATGTTTTGGTTAGGTCTGTTGTAGGCATTGTCTTGTCACTAAGGGGATTTTGATGGCATTTGCAATGGTGTACGCTGAGACGACATAGGTGGTAGGGATCAATGTCTTGTTTGATCAATCCATGATCAAGATTGTTGATGGAATCCATAAAAACTGAGTGTGTTCTTATTATTAGGATCCTGAGTAGAACCAAAAGTTATCACTGTGGTGTTAACTCCCTAAATTCTCGTTGGTACCAATCCCCTTTACTGGTCTTGGTTGTTGTTGTATATGTTGTATGGCTTTGGTTAACGTAGTTGCACTTGTTTACCCTTAAAAGATAGTATATAATATCTATGATAATCTATATGTAATGGTAATTGAATACATATGGACATATATATAAATCTCAAAACAAGCTACGAAAGTTGAAGATTCCTTCCAAGTGTAATACGCATTAAAAACCTTATTCGACTAAGTGTGGGCATACCAAGTGGGTGCACTATCTACCTTGTGGAAATGTGATAATAACTATGTGGTCCTGCCAAATAGGGTGCATATTGTATTGTATTGGCCTTGGGTTGGACATGACTAGGTGATATTAATGGGATTAATAACCTAGAGGCATAAAGATGGCATATAATTCATATGATGAATTATTGACACGAAGTTGTGCAACCATATATCCAATAATTTCATATAATGAAATTGGTAATTGTACCTACCTTATTTATTAAGTTTTGAGCTTCAACGATGGTTGAGTCATGAATTAATGTATTTCACATCTTGGCTCATTAGGAAATTGCTTGTTGTAATCTTCAGATTGACAGCGAGGGCTGTTACTTTGAATTAAACAATGGGAGCATAATTAATTAAAGTCCAAACTAATATCATCAAAGAATATGTTTGAACTAAAATAAATTTAGAATCAAAATATTGACTTGTGCAAAATATCTTCTATGTAGATCAATTGTAAACACTAGAAACAATATATTTTTAGTGCTATCGCTCCTTAAAAAAAAGAAGCTTAATGGAAATAACTTTAATGACTAGTTCAAGACATTGAGAATTGTTCTCACACATGAGTGTAACCTCTAGGCTCTTAACACACAGGTACCTAATGAACCAGATCCAAATGCACCTTGGGAGGAAAAGGAACCTCATAAGAACTTGGACATCAAGTGCCTCATGCTTTGCTCCATGAATCATGAGCTTCAGAAGCAACACAAAAACGTGGATGTTATTGAGATGATAGAACATATCAGGAATGTTTCAAGAATAAGAAAGGCAAGAGAGGTATGATGTGTCCAAGGATCTATTTAAGTGTAAAATGGTATAGGATGATCTCGTTGGACCCCAAGTACTCAATTAATTGGGCATGTGGAATGTCTTGCGAGATAGGATTTTTTTTGGGAAGAGTTGGTCGTAGATGGAATCCTACAATCATTTCCAAATTTACACAAACATGAATAATTTTTATAAGAAATTGACTAAGCTACCTAGCATGTTGAGAACTATTGAGGGGAAAATGAAAGACAAGTCAAATATTATGTTGTTGGTCAATAAAGGAAAAATAAAGGGCAAAGGAATGGATAAGAAAGCCTCTAAAGCTAACCAAAAGTCTTATGCTCTTAAAGCAAAAGGAGGAGTGGGTAAGGGAGGCAATAGTCACCATCATAACTAGGTTGCACATTGAAAGAAAAATTTTCCTCTCCACATTGAATTGAATAATAATAAGTAGAGGATAGAGATCTCTACTTCAAGTATATATGTTACTAAATAAACTAATCCACTTCTTCATCATGGGTATTGGATAGTTGATGTGGATATCACACATACTCAAATATGAAGGATCTATTTATAAATAAACCTTTGAATAAAATGGAGGTGGAGCTACATGTTGAAAATGGAACAAGAGTTGTTGCCATTGTTGTAGGCACCTATTATTTTTCTATACCCAATGGGTTTGTACGATAGTTAGAGAACCGCTATTCTCTACATGCTATAAATATAAACATTATTTCTATATCTTGTTTAGAAAAGAATGGTTTTGAGTTTCTAATAATGAATTGTCATATTTCCATTTATAAAGATGAGATGTTTTAATGGAGTTCCCCTGTGCCTTATGCAATTTATTCTTTAGATGTTGAGATGCATATATATAGCATAAATACCAAGAACTTAAAACTTAATAACTCAAACCAAAATCATCTTGGGCACTATTTTCTATGACACATCAATGAGAAACATATTTTTTGACTCCATAATGATGATTATTTGGACTCATTTATTTTTTAATCATATAAACATGTGAGTCTTGATTTTGGGGAAGATGACAAAAGCACCTTTCACTAGAAATAGTGAGAGAGGGAGTGACTTATTAGGACTCATGTACAAAGTTAATATTCAATTTTGAAACAAAGTTTCACTGTACATATAAATACCAGTAGTAAAAAATGTGGTGATCAAACTTGGCCTTAAAGAACTTCTATTGGGTCGAGGTGGTGAATGCTTAAGTGAATAGTTTGAGGAACTGTTGAAATATGGTGGTATTTTATCAAAATGGACTCCATTTGGAACACCAAAACATAATGATGTGTCAAAAAGAAGGAATTCCATCATGTTGAACATTGTATTGTCAATGATGAATTAAGTTGATCTTTTGATATCTTTTTGGGTTACTCTCTTGAAATCACTGTGTTCACACTTAATTGAGTACCTTCGAAATCCATTGAAAAGATGCTAATGAGATATGGAATGGGAAACGTCTCAGTAGTCTTTCATCAAAGTTTGGGGTTGTGAAACTTATTTCAAGAAGAAGTTCTATGAAAAGATTGTACCCAAATCATATAAATATATATTTGTTGGATACCCTGAGGAAACTAAGGATTATAACTTTTACATTCCATTTGACAACAAAGTGTTTGTTGTTATATATGTTGTATTCCTTGAAAAGGAATTTATTGTCAGAGGAACAAATGTGAGGGAAAATAACAAATAAGTTTGATACCAACAAAATAACATTAAACTAATCAAAGTAGATAAGGAACAAGAGGAACTAAAACCTATTATGGAACCTGAAGTCCCTATCATAACACAAGAATCTATAAGATCTAGTAGGAAACGTATTAATCTAGAGAGATGGATTTCTTATGACACGAGAAGACATCATCTACTATTCTATCAATCTAAACACCACTACTAGTTTCTGTGATCTCATTTATCTAAAATTTTTGGACTCTTTTTTATGCTTACATTCACTTATCCGTCAAACAAATCCCATGAAATCCAGAATGTATTTTTGTTCTTGATAAAACATGTAACATCCCTGACATGGGTTATTCCATAACCTAGAAGTTTGATTAAGTAAGTTTTTTATAAACTTGTTTTAGTCTTTTTAAAAGTAATTAAGACCCTCCTAGAGTTTATTTTTCAAGTTTGAGCTTATTTGCAAATTGTTTGTGCATTATATGATAGTTTGGGTGTAAAGTGCAATTTACCCAAAGATGTGGGGTTATATTGCAAAATGTCACATGTTGAATGTACTTCATGTGTTTTAGCATCATAAGAGAGATAATGATGCTAATGGGCAACTTGTGGAAAGCCCAAATTTCAAATTGAAACTTATTTGAATAATGTTAGTGCCTTGTGCACCAATTTTGGTACAGATTGCAATTTACCCAAAATGTAGAGTGGATATGAAAATTACTACTTCTAGAGTGACCCTACTCCCTCCTAGTATCATATAGAGGATACATAAAGAAGGAGACACCATGTTTGAATCATTTTTGAGTGGTAGCATTTTTGGTGATGAAAAGACCAAGAAAAGATGTATAGTTGAAGCCTTTTTATGAGTTGTATCGAGTTGTAGACCTGATACGGGAATGCCTATCGGCCAAGGAGCCATAGAGGAGATCCCATATTGGTTTATTGACTCGTCCTTTTCCATGATAGGCTAATAATCTCAAGGAGATGATGTGTATCGGTTTGCAACTTTCCTTAGAAAAAGTGTATCAGTTTTTGAATAAAGTGATGTTGAGTTGAAATATCTTGCTCAACAAGATAACTAAGGGCCAGAATCTTATCCCTAGACTATCCTCAGGAGTTTTGCATGTCAAGATAAATATGTTTACATGGACATGTGTAAACCATTCATGGACATGTGGCACTTAGTAGTGTAAAATGAAGACACCTCATATACACACTTTTTCATGAACAACAACTATATATACCATTCCTTTCACCTACTAGTGAAAATTTTCAAATCTTGCCACCCTGTTTCTCTTACATATCATTCATATACGAAGGTCCATCTCTAAAGAACTCCATAGTTAAGCGTGCTCAGCTTGGAGTAGTACTAGGATGGGTGACCAGTCGGGAAGTTGCTCCTGGCTTGCGCGTGAGTGGACAAAAAGCGTGCAGTTAAGGCTAGTGGTGGTTTGTGGGGCCAGTCATCATTCCTGAAACTCTACTAGAGCCTTGGGCAGTGGGTCCAGGTCATTACAAATGGTATCAGAGCCAATTCCCCTCAAGTAGGTGGGGCCCACATGGTGCGGTCCAGGCATGTAAGAAAGGGTTGTCCATGGTTGACGTAGCCACCCTTGTGCTGGTATTCTGTGATCGGGAGCTGGGTGTCCATGGGTCATTGTGGGTCTCCACTGAAATGGGGAAGAGATTATGAGTCCTTATAGTTGAGCCTTGACGAGGACGTCAAGAGTCTAAGTGGGGGAGATTGTAACATCCCAGGATTTGAGGCCTTGGATAAAACACTCTTAAAAGGAATGATTGGACTACCCATATCACCAAGGTGCACCTCCTTTTCAAGTATCCCATCTCTAAAGAACTCCATAGTTAAGTGTGCTCAACTTGGAGTAGTACTAGGATGGGTGACCAGTCGGGAAGTTGCTCTTGGCTTGCGTGTGAGTGGACAAAAAGCGTGCAGTTAAGGCTAGTGGTGGTCTGTGGGGCCAGTCATCATTCCTGAAACTCTACTAGAGCCTTGGGTAGTGGGCCCAGGTGTTACACATAAAGCCTTGATATCAGCCATAACAAGGTGATATCGGCCATAGCAAGGTGATATCATCCATAGCAAGGTGATATCGACTATAGTGAAGTAATATCGGCCACAAGTGAAGGGATATCGGCCACAAGTGAGGGGATATCATGCAAGAGTGGTGAGGTATCATGCATGGTGCTAAGGAATAAGAAGGATCTCAAGTTTTAACCCTAAGGTGAAACCACGATCATCTTCAACCTTGGATTAAAGCATGGATATAGGGTTGTGATCTTCCTTTCTTTTCTTCTTCACCAAATACTTATCTATAGTTATTCTTTGCATACAGAGGAGTTATAAATCTCATCTTCAACCTTGGGAAGGTGATGCTTTGGAGCTTGGAGCTTTGAAGTTGTTCTTGAGGTGGGTAATATAACTTGAATCCAATTATGTTATTATTCACCATCAATCTTGCCATACTTGATGGTATACTTTTAATTTTGAGTTTTCTTGTATAATTGATGAATCCATGAGTTCTATTAATGACATGTGACTGTTTTCCATGAACTAGAACAATAAGGAACGAAGTCTAGAGCTTGATGATGATGACATCATTTTGGTCCAACTCGATATCGGGTTGAAGCACCTCTAATTCAATATGGTGATGTGAACACACCACTAGCATGATATAGTGATGAGTTTATACCTCATGGACAATATGAGTGACACATACACACACCATATGAATGATATGGGGTCAAGAACATGTACACGTTTGAGCATGATATGGTGTCAAGTATATACCTGTAAATCGATATGGTGTCGAAACCCAACATGCTAATGTGAAACCCGATATACTTTGGAACCTCAAAACCCTAGTGGTATGTACACTGGAGTTAGTATATACTAACTTTTTATTTAGCCTATCATTTATCACATGGTGAAGGGAGCATAAGGGTCCAACCCGATATGCAAACCCTAATGTTGAGCAACCCGATATGGAAGCACGATATGATGATGAGGATACACCTCAAGCATGATATGGAAGCACCAAAATACAGTATACTTGATTGAGTAACACATGAAGTGTGTTATGTCAAATGATACATTAAGATGTATAGAGTTCAATGCATTTTGATAATTGTGGGCCAATGTACCTTGAGAGAAGGATTGAGCCAACTTAACAAAGTATTATGCAATTTATCCTAGAAAGGAGAGAGAGAAACTCATACTTTGTGTGTTAATCATTCAATGAGCATACATTGATACCCCTATATGTGTAGAGCTATTCATTGGGGTTTTGACTCTTAAATAAAATGAATTAGTGTTTGTTCTTGGTAATATAATCTTGAAACCATAATCCGTTAAATAGGGGAAACCCAAACCCTAATGAAGGGTGATGATATGATTTGAAACTGTAATCGTTAAATAAGGGAAACCCTAACCCTAATAATGGGTGATGGTATGCACTTGAAACCTTAATCGATAAGGAAGGGAACCCCTAACCCTAATAATGGGAAGGTTGTATTTCTCTTGTATTGCATGGTGATGATATGTATTTGATATTGATGTTAGCATAAAATACTAACCATGCAGGTATCATGAGATGATGAGCATAGCCAGGTATGAGGTATGAAGTTCATATGATACAGATTTAAATGGACCTTATGAGCTATGTGAAATACTTGTTCAACAAGTATATTGTATACCTGGTCTGAGGACCTAGAGGTAATAGTTACCTGATAAGTGGTAACAATGCTCAGTGATGAACTAAGGGTTTGAATACCCATATCTAGTAATCATGATGATGATAATGCTAACGGATGAGATTTCCCAGTACTGTGATAAGGGATTGAGATCCTGAGTGTTATATGTGTTCCAAAGATCATGTAAGTACTTATTAAATGTGTCACACCTTTCTTTGTAGCATATGTTATAATTCTTGCTTGTAACTTGGTTGATTCTAAAAGATATTGTAACACACCTAATTAATCAAGTGAAATCTTATCATGTAGTTGCCCATGCCATAGATCCATTTAGTGTCAGAATTTCCTGAATGGTGAAATGAGTTTAACTCGACATACATATTTTTGAATATGTGATCTCCTTAGATCTGGGATTGCTCAGTGAACACCCCAAATAAGTTGGGAAAGCTCAATGACCATCCCAATGAAAATAAACTGAGAAAGCTCAGTGACCATCTCAAAGAGAGTGCATGCTATGGCTGTAACTCTATAACGAAGATACAAGTATACCCTGGTAAGCTAATTGCAGTTGACACAAGATGTCCTACCAGTAGTCTCGTACTGACCGAGATGGGTGAGGTCTTGTAAGTCAGCTCTTTCATTGACCTTGTATGTTATCGATGCTTTACATAGCCTTCGTCGGTAGGAGCATGATCTATATACCTCATATCCTCTGGGCATAAGTGTGATTGTGAACATGTAATCAGTCGTGTAGTGTATTTGCTTAAGGAATGAATACGGAAATATTGGTTGATGCTTAATTACATTTATACATCTTTGTTGATAGATGTTATACATGTTCTTCATATTCCTTATAAAGCAATTACATTATATATAGCTCTATCATGGATAGTTGAACTACTTTAACATTGTTGTTGCTTTTCACTACAATTAAACAATGAATAAACATGCTTATTTAAATAAAAGATCCTCTTCTTAGTTTATATTGTTTACTTGTGATAATAATATTGTTGACAGAGAGTTATATCTCTCGCTGGGACTTGTGTCTCACCCCGTGGGTTCCAAAAATCTTAGGTGGATGTACATGAGGAGGTAGAGACCGTACTGTAGAGGAAGGACAACAACAGTAGGAACAACAGTAACAACTCAGGTTGAGTGTACTATTTGTTGTGTCGTATAGATAGAAGTCCAATGTGTTGTCTTTGTACTCTCAGGTCCTTGGAGTTAGTACGTGATGGTTTTATAAATGATCTGAGATTTTAACTTGACTACCTCAATATATTATTTTGCTTATGTATATGTTGGCAAAGCAACTGTTGTATGTTATCCTTGAGATGAGATGGTACTATGGATGTACAATATGAACCATGATGTATATAAAGTTTTGGTTCTTTCTTCAAGAGTTTCCTGGAAAGGGATCTCTTTGTAAATAGTTTTAATTGTTGGTGATTTTTGTTGATCCACTATTTATGGTTATTCAGCGTAATTACTGGTGGTGATTTGGCTGTCAGTTCGATGGAGGATCATCACAGAACCTATCAACATGATCAAGCAGTCATTATCTACAATAAACGAGGTGTGGAAGGCTTCCATCTATTTAACTGACTCTTGTTTCACTATGCCTCGTCATTCCATAATCGACTGAGAAAGTGGATCAATTTCGTCATGCAATTCGTTTTAGCCATCGACTTCTGCCACTCACGAGGGAGCGCAACACAGAGACCTCAAGAGTGAAAACATGTTGCTTTAGCACTAAAGGAATCTTAAGATCTCCAATGTTGGCCTATCTGTGTTGCTTGAGCAGCGGTGACATGTCATCATAAGCCGCATGTCTCTGGTGTTTAGAAATGAAGGATACTACAACACAAATGTTGATAAGTGGTCAAATAGATTATTTCGGCAAAAAAATTAAAATGGCACATTTGGCCATTTTAATTCCCAGAATAGCATATTCTTGAACTTAATTCCCAAAATGGCACATTTTGGAGCAATGTGTCCCCACTGGAGATGCATTACTCTCTCATGGAGCAATGCGTCTGGACCGAGGACGCAGTGGCCCCACCGAAGGGTAATGCATCTCGGGTCAGAATGCATTGCTCTGTGACAGAGTGATGCATCTTAGGGCAAGATGCATTGGTCCCACCGTAGAGCAATGCATCCTGGAGCTGGAAGAATTGCCATGTTGTGGGGCCAATGCGTCTGGAACTGGGATGCATTGCTCTCTCATAGAGCAATGCGTCCCCATGCAGGACGTATTGCAGTTTTATATTTTTTTGCATTCATTATTATTATTTCATGCATATTGATTTGTATATTAACAACATTGATTATATTTGTACATTTTCTATTCGTTCACTTGTATTTGAATGTCTATAATATAGTCAATTGTTATAAATTTGTTAATTTCAATAGCTCTAAACATGCATATGGATTATAGAAGTGGTATTGCATCTAATACTAGTTGGTTCCTAATTGATTATATAAGAAATTAATCTAAAAAAATGAGATATCATTAAAAATAAGGTTAAAACATGAACCAACTTGATGAGAAAATAATACACAATAGAAAAATATGATAGATCCAAAATTAACCAATATGATAGATCCACATACAAGCCAAATAAATGCATGAACAAAGGCATATATACAACACAGTACAATATATGAAAAACTATGAAAAACTAAGCACGTCCTCCACGCCCACGACGTCCTCTCCCACCTCCCTGTACATCTGGCTCCTGAGTATCAAAGTCATCTGGGGATGACTCAATGGGGGACAACTATGTAGTAGTAGGCTGATGAGGATCAGGGATGTAATGAAAAGCTGGAAGTGGGGTGAGGGGTCTCTGAATACTAGGATGTGGGGCATCAAGTGGGGTGCATCTTGAGAACTCAAATGGAGTAGGTGAGTATGTGGCATAGGGTGGTGGTCGACTCTCATGAATAACTGGTGGTGGGAGTGGAGTGTATGGAACAGAAGAAGAACCTGCTCTGTAATAGGATGTTGGTGGAGTTGTGGTGACGTATGAAGAAAATGAACTAGCTCCTGAAAAGTATGGCCCTATCGGTCCCCATGCCATGAACTGAGAAGTGGGAGTGGGATTGGGCTTAGGAGAAGTAAGCATAGGAATAGGAGTAGGAGTAGGAGTGGGCTCAGGGGCTGTGGTATGTGTGGGTATGGGATCATGCGGGCAAGCATAGTCGGGAATACTGTCAAAGTAAGTCCCCTGGATGTCATCTCTGATCTGTACAGGGGCATGTTGTAAAGCCTTTCGGATCTACACATGCGATTCCACCTGTTCAAACAAAGTATATACAAATAATAAAGACCAATTACATATATTACAAATAATAAAGATAAATAATAACAATTTATAAAAAAATATAAATGATACTCACAAATTGTTGTTGACAATAACTTTGTGGGTATTATGTGGTCGGAGGATGAGTTGGAGGGGGTAGTACATACTGGGGATGATACCATGCGTAGTGCACCTATGGACTGAAGACTATCTCTGCTGGTGGAAGGGGGACAAAGCTCTCACATCTGTTATTCCACAGTTGCACCTCCCACCTATAATGATGCAACCAGTCCTCAGCCGCATGACCCCTCCCATCTATCCTACTAAGGTGTGGCAACTCCAGAGTAGGTTGTACTTAAACAAATCTGAATTGTCCAAGTACTCTGTCAGGGAAGTGCCACTCTACTACTGTGTAACACAGTAAAGACACTCGTGCCAACCAAATATCATGACCCTCTCGACACAAAGCTAGAAGTCTTTCTAGAATATCAACAGTGTAAGGAGCTAATTGTATCTGTTATTCAAATAGATACAACATGTATCATATAAAATGGAATAAATTGCATAAAAATACAATAAATATCATACAATATGTTAGTAGAAGTAAGTAAGTTACACTTGAGAGGGCAAAATCTAGTCAAATGTTGAATCATAAAACTGGACCGATCCTCTCGTAGTATCACTCCTTTGAACAAATGTAGGCCACCTATTAAATTGGCAAACTAAATTTAGATAAGCATTACGAAATGTATGGACAAATGTATAAATAAATTGTGTAAATCTTTACCTATAACCTAAGGGAACACCTTTTGGACACTCCCCCTAGTTCATAACCGATGAACCTGGGTGTCTAATTCCTAACATCTCCCAACACCACATCTGTAGTAGACATACACAATCAGAGAGGTGGGCAGTTTTCCTAGAATGGGTGGTAGCCTTGTACAACTCCCTATACAAGTATGCTAGAGTTGCAACACCCCAAGATAGAGTGCTACAACTTGCAAAGTTAGAAAGAAGCGGGAGGTACCGTACATGAACTCTGTCCCTGGTACTATCAGGAATAAGGTAACTACCTAAAAAGTATAGGAGATATGCTCTAGTATACCTTATTCTCATTTGTATTTGTTGTTCTTCATCTACCAAATTGAAATTCATATCCCTAAAGGTTTCACGCAACCATATCAAGGAGATATGCCCCTTAGACATCCCATCTGGTGCATCTCCTAAGAAACTCTAACAAAGGTGAGACCACGAAGAACATTTTCCCTCATTTACGCCTAAAGGATATGAATCTATAACAGGTGGCCCATCAATCCTAAGGCCTAAAAGAACTGCAACATCCTGAAGGGTTACACTCATCTCAAAAGGGGGAAACATAAAAGTATTGCTAGAGTTGTCCCACTGGTTAACTAAGGTAGTGATTAAATTGGGATCAAGGTGGATAGGTCATAGCCTATGAACAAGCCCAAAACCAGCCAAAGAAATGTTTTCCAAAACACCCGGGTCAGTAATAGGCCACTGTGACAACATGAAGTGGTGCTGGGAGAGTCGGAAGGATACTTTTCTAGGAGCCATATCTATGAAAAGTGCAAATATTACATTAAATGAAAAGTGCAAATATTACATTAAATGAAAAGTACAAATATTGTACAACATATAAGTTTGTTAATATTCTTCATTAGATAAGATGAAATTAATTCAAATACATGAACTACAAAACAATATTAAAATACAACATGAACTACTAAAAGAGAAATATTACAATATATTAGTTATTGCATTTGATTCAATATCTCATCTAGAGTTTCATAAAATGGCCACATTTGATGTACAACTCGATGTATCTCTGGATGTGATACAACTTATTGGTTTTTAACTTGTGCATTAATTGGCATTGTTTTCTATTTTGTGTAATCCCAATACCAACTAGGTAGCTCAAGAAGTTCTTCATACATGTGAAACATTTGCTTTAAAAATTGCCAATGAAATTTTGCTGGTTCTTTTGTCACTATAAAGCCTAGCTTGTTTTACAACAAATCTGGTATGTCATTCTAGTCATCATCCAATAGAGTTTGATGAGAAATTTTTCCCTACAGGCACTTTGTAGCTATTATTTGGATTAACTCTACGGACATGTGAAATGTCCATGCCCTTCGATGAGCCATCTATAAAAAATAACAAATAATAATTTACAAATAAGAGTCCTAAATTAGTTAAATTTAACCCATTATAAATTCTTTCTTATCAATAATTTAACAATTAATTAGTGAAATTTCAAACATTACATGACATGAACAAATTGAAATTGCAAACATTACAAGACTTGAGTAAATTGAAATTGCAAACATTACTTGACTTGAGTAAATTGAAATTGCAAACATTACATGACTTGAAAAAACTGAAATTGCAAACATTACATGACCATACATAATATTACATTAAGACAACTGTGTCTATTATGGCCCCTTCTACCACACTTATGGCAATGATATGTATATTGATTTGGATCAACATCCATAGTTGAAGGCCTTCTTTTTTTCTTTGGTCTTCCAGCATGCTTTCATTTCCTTTGGGGTAATAAGGGATAAATACCTCTGCTTTCATCAAATTGAGGCCAATACCTCTTGTCGGGAATACCATAAAATTCAGTTCTATATGCATTTAAATTAGCATCATTTGTGAAATATGGGCTCACAAATGCATCAATATCATAATTGACAGATCTTGCAGCTACCCAAACATGAGAACACAGAAAATGCCATTGTTCTGAAAAACCACAACTACATTCACTTGCACCATTTTGATGCACTATGACTTGAAATTTATGTCTTTCCATGTCATAAACAAGCCATTCATCATTGTTCACGTGAATGTTTACTGATAGTTTTTCTGCATCCTATGATACATTAAAAAGCTTATCATGAAACCTAAAGGGTCATTTAAGTCCCTTTTGTGCACAACCATATTCTTGGTTATTCCTCTCCAACCACATTGTAATAGAGAAATAGTATGTGGCAACAATTAGTGCCTGTATTGGTAAACCTCTAACACCTTTTAAGACTCCATTTAACCCTTCAACATGATTGCTAGTCAATGACCCATACCTGTAACCTCTGTCATATGTGAGAGACCACTGTATTTGATTTTGGGATATCAAATACTCCTTAGCCGCTAGTTCTATGGTTTCTATATTAGACATTAGATGATCAAATTCAAGTCTATCAGTTGTGGATCCCACCTTCCACAAAATTTCCTTCAACTCATGTGATTTGAAATTTTTTTGGAAGTTCTCACGAAGATGTCGAAGACAATAGCGATGTTGAGCCTAGTTAAATTGTGACCTAAGTGCTGGAAAAATTCCACTCATTCGATCAAAAATAATACACAGATATGTACGACATGGAATGATTGGAATACAAGTTTGTAGAGAACCAAAGAACCACTCCCATGAGTACTTATTTTCTACCTAGACAACAACAAAAGAAAGTGGAAATAGACCACTATCAGAATCTATGCCACATGGAATGAGAAGTGTGCCAAAATATTTTCACTACAAAAAATTTGGCCTTTGTTGAAGAACATTTGTGTGGAACCAAAAATCATGAATAATGATGTCTATTTGTGAGGGCTCATCCTTCAAATATGGGACCAAATCCCTCAACTGTGTTTTTAACATTCTTAGAATGTTTATGTGAACACTAATCCCTCACAAATACATTACTCACTAATCACCCCATGAAAAATGCCATGCCAAATGTTTCCCACCATCTCATAACCCTTCCCTCCATTCTAAAACACAACATTTGTAAATCAAAATTAAAAATAAAAACAAAAACCCTTGTTCCTCCACGCAAGAACTGTTTCATCAATCCGTGCTTCCCCCTTTCGCACTGTGCGCTTCCCCCTCTCGTGTTGTGCACTTCCCCTTCTTGTGTCGCGCTTCCCCCTCTCGCACTATGCACTTCCCCCTCTTGCGTCGTGTGCGTCCGGTCGGTCCTCCCCTCTTTGTGTCGGTCCTCCCCTTTCTGCCCTCCATTGCTCTGTGCATAAGGCTGGCCGAAACTCCGACGCCCTCGCAAGCCTGACGCCCTCACAAGAACGGAAAACAATTTCCCATCTGTTGTGCTCTCGTGACGGCATACAAAGTCTTTGGACTGCGAAGACACCCCGAGTGACCGAGTCCTCACGCTGTGAAGACCGGCACTGTGATTTCTTGAGCCATCACGTTGGGGAGACCTGTGATTTCTTGAGTCATCGCCGATGGATTTTTCAGTGAATTGTATCTCTTCGACCTGGTGCACGGTACTCTCTCCATGTGGCTGGCCGCTACCCTATTCATCTCATACTCACGATCTCGCTGCCGATTTTCTTTGTCCATTTAATTAGCAATAGTAAAGATCGCCTTTCTCTATATTGAATTGGTTATCTGCAGGACATCTATCTGAAAAAACTACATGGGCATGCTGCTAGTTGCTATTAAGATTAGGTTGTCAAAATAAAGAAGGTAAATGATGGGCGTAGGCAAAGCCTTGGATTTAGTATCTTGTAGATAGAAGTCATATGTGTCGTATATGTACTCTCAAGTCCTTGGATTTAGTATTTGATGGTTTTATGAACAATCTGAGGTTTTGGCTAGTATTCCTCAAGCTTTTATGTTGCTTCAGTATATGTTTTAATAAAGCAATTGTTATATGTTATCCTCGAAAAGAGATGGTACAGTGTATGTATAATGTGATCAATGATGTATATAAGGTTATGGTTCTTCCTTTAAGAGTTCTCCTGGAAATGGATCTCTTTGCAAAATGGTTTTAAATTTTTAGTGATTTTTGTTAATCCACTGCTTATGATTATTTCACAACAATTAGTAACGATTTGGTAGTCAGTTTGGTGGCGGTCGTTATAAAGTTTGGTATCAGAGCTTAAGGTTCATTGAGTCTACAGAGACATAGGACTAAGTTGTTGAGTCTATTCTAGTGTCCTTTAGTATATCCTATAATGACTTCTGCCTATGCAGAAGAAAGGGTGAAGTTTAAAAATGACTAGAGAATACGAGGAACACGTTGCTAAGAGCAATGTTGTTGCACTAGGAGAAGGTGCAAGGGATCAGGCAAGAGATGAATGAGTGCCTAAGAATTCCCATCTTGACCCAATCAGGATAGAAAATCCTACTTGTTATGCTCTTGTTGGGAAGGTTAGGACAATAATGATGAACATAGTGGACTGGATACTAGCAATACAACCTAGGTTACCAGCCTCAATGTAGAAACTTTGGGTTCTGAAAAGGGTTCCTGAATGACATAGTCATGTTGGAACAGTGGAAAATGTGGAAAGGATTAACATATGGAAAGAAAATAGACTCTTCCGTAAGTATAGACAGATAGTACTTTGTAATGGCGATGCCCAAGGAGGGGAAATAAGCTGAGAATTTAGGAAAGGTCTCTATAATTTTAGAGACATTTGCCTAGTTGTTCTAAAAAGCCAACGTTTTTGGTACCACCAGTGCAATAAATGCCTAGTGCATCAGGGCAGTAGTCACTAAGTAAAGGCAAAAGTCCTAACTTTCCACCTGTAAGAACTCCTGACTTAGCTTCTACATCGGTAATAAGATCGATAAGACTAGGGTATGAGGACAAGACATGTCATTGATATGGACATGATGGACATACTAAACCCTTTTGTTCAAAAAGAACGGAGGAAATGACCCAACAACCGAGGCAGACTCGGCAGGGCTTACAAAAGTTACAACCCAATAGTATAAAAAAAAAGTAACAACATGAAACAGCTTGACTCTATGTTTGAGTCAACCTGAAGTGGTACATGACCGTGAGGGGTGACAGTCAGACAGAGTTTTTTCATTCTGATATGTCTTCTCTTGATTCTATCTGATAATCATAAGAAGGTAGTTGTTGTTGAGCTTCCTTTAATTAGTCCTATGAGGACATGAGGAAGAGATAAGAAGGATGAGAACCTATATTCAGTCCAATATTCTCTCATATGCTTTGAAATTTCTCTCCTCATGATGAAAGGAAGAGATGTAAAAGAAACACCGAGAGAAAATTTGAGATACTAAGTATTAAAACTTAAAGAGATGAAACATAATATAAACAAATGCATACTACCTAATTTTAGTTCTTGAATACCTTGGCTAGGTATTCATCTATTGAAGGCAATGTAAGTATGGAACTCTTAGATTTCTATCCTTTTGATTACTATGATCAAGTAGTCATTTTGAGACAATCTAAAGAGCATAATGAAGTAGGAGATGTGGCATGGATATTTCTACCACATCCTAATTGATATATGAAGGAATCCGAGTTAATCATAGATCAACTTATAAACAAAAGGAAATGTTTAGTATAATGAATACCTTGGTCTGAGGACCTTGATGTAACAGTCACCTTATGAGAGGTGACAATGTTCAGTGATGAACTAAGGGTTTGAATACCCAGATCTAGTAATCATGATGATGATAATTCTAAGGGATGATGACATGCAATCATCTCTATAATTCCTATGTTGATGGCAAGGAACCTAAGAGGAAACAAGATTGAATGACACATGAACAATTGAAAGTTCATGCAATACTCAAAGAAGGTGATAACCTCTTTTCTTTAATAAACAACCGTGAATAATGATGAGGTGATAAGAAGGACTATGTTTCCTTGTAGTCCTTCCTTTCAGGAACATGACCAACAAGTAAGTCTTATGACACTTGATATGCATAGATTTGAAGTACTCATATATATTTGCATGATATCAGTACTCATATATATATGCATGATTCACTACTTTTTTTCTTGATGATGTTTAGCAAATAGTCAAACAAGAAATAAGAAAAAAATTCTTGGATACAATTTTCAGTCTTATTGATCATAGTGAAATTAATCATGCATCATCACGTGGGATATATTATTCTCATTAAATTATTAGACATCCTAACCACTATTGTAGATTTCAACATTTAAAACCACCAAAAGGAAAAATCCACACACACTTTTGCTTTTTATCCTATTTATACCAGATAGTTAGATCATCTTACTTCCCATGTATCATGTCCATCCTTTGTGTGTCGCTCGTTTACCTCCAAGCAAACAATATTTTGGCCAATGGTAAACATTCTCATTTGTTGCCATGCCCAAACATGGAAATGAGTGTTAACTAAAGTTTTTATCATCATGTAGGATTTGACGGAACCTATAGATGCATGGGACATATTTAGGGGACATGCGAATAGATCCAACTAGATAGCTGCATGTAAATCATCGACTAATAGCGAATAATGTGCTAAATAGGGGGTAGAAAAGAGAAACAATTGTAGTTGTGAAACATATATGTCGTATACATGTAATGGAGAAGGAGACACATGGTTAGACCCTCACAATTAGAAATGTTAACTTAGGTCATTCACATATAAATACCATACACTAACCAATGTAATCTAGGATAGAGTTGATGAATGCATCACCTATCTAACATTGAACTTGGCCAGAGGTGTGACCAAGCCAACTTATTCAGCAATCTAATTAGGTTGGCATATGGACATTTCTCAAACATGGACATCCTTGTGTGAGGTATCTCATTTAGAAAAAAAAACGTATCCAACCATTTATGTTGGATATGGACATATCCATGTGTGAGGCATATCATTAAAAGAAAGTATTCCAACCATTTTTGTAAAATAATAGCAGTCATACCTTCACATGATACTTGCAATGTTTGTGTAATGTTCTTTTACATTAACAAAAGCAACAGTTAGATATTATCATTTGGGTTTACTCCAGTTAACAGAAAATATGTGACACTTTGTGTTACACCTTAGTAGTAAGTATGTCCTAACATTTGGTGTTGTAGGTTAGGCCAGAACACATGTGTCGACTTGCGTTTTGTTTTAGATTATGCAGTATAAATATTGTTTGTCATGTGTAACTTTTCTTATTTTTGAACAAGCAAGATTTCCATGCATTACACCCATCGGACACCTACATATTGATCCATGAACATAACCCGTTGGGTTCATATTGGGTGAGTGTTATGGCACCTATGAATGGATTCATGACCTGGTGAGTATTTTGGTCTCACATTGGAAATTGCATTTTAAAAAATGACACTTCTAAGACATGCATATGAAATTTACAAAAGTAAACTCAAGTCAACCCACATAATTGATGAGTTACTCATGATATCATTTTCTTGAACGATGGTGATATGATAAGGAATGGATGTTTGATCCAGTTGTATTAGGTTTTGGTCTTCTCAAACCCAAATTTTATGCTCCATATGCCAAACATAGCATCCATAATCATATAAATGTGGTTTTCCTCATTCATCCCAACCAATAAGTCATTGTTCATTCAGTCTGAATATTATTGAAAAAGTGTAGATGATCGAAGATTGTAAGGGTAATCCATAATACCTTACATATATGATGTTTTGAAAGTACACATATCGTTTATCTAATAAAGATAGAATTTGTATCAGAATACATACACACACAACACACATATACATATATATATATATATATATATATATATATATATACAAACACACACATATATATACATGTTTGTGTGCATGCAAAAGATATCTATGTTTGCTGATATGAATTTTCCTTTGTGTAGGCTTATTATTTATAAAAACTTGGCAAAGTCATCTCCTCTTGTAGCATATTAGTTTTGTTGGTCTAACATGGGTCGAGTTAGGCATGGCCGATCATCTGATTCATTGTGGTGGTACTATTTGAAGGTTATCTGAAGAGGAAGTGAGCTTACTAAGAAGGAAATCAAGAAAAATGCAAGGATTTATAGAGAATGCATGACCAATCTATTTTACCAAAATCCATATACACACTCATAAATGAATCTAAATAATGACATATGCATTGTCATACCAGAGGAATCTAAGAAAGGCAGTCTCAAGAATGTAAAGAAATAGACTTAGACATGCTCGTATATTTTTTAAGAAGAATAAACTAGATTAACATGGATTATATAAAATCTATTATGATTTGATGTGATATTGAAGAGTAGCAACTTATGTTCCCTAGAAGTACTAAAATAATTTTATTCACCTCAAGAAAAACATCCTAGGACATAGAATGATGATAAATTTTCTTTCTATTTACGCTAGAAAAGGTATGTAGTGAGCCCAATGAAAATTGTATTTAATTTTTATCATCATTAGTGTGTTGAACACACATGTAAGTGAACATTGGGAACATAATTAGAATCTTAATAGTTGAAACTCGAGAGGACACATACATCTCAAGTGTCATTGGATAAATAATGCAAATTATGATATAGATCCCATCAAAGTTAGATTTACTGTGACGTTAATTGTTAGTGCATTTTATTCCCTTTGCATGTAGGTATGTTCCATACCCTTGACACAATGATTATTAGCCATCAGTTTGATCTACACACATAGTAGAATGTGAACACTCACAAACATAAAAGCATATATAGGAAATGAGATTCAGTATACATTGGGATTACTTGCGATTTGAGCTGTCACTTTTTAACTCAATGTATCAATCATTTTGTTGATATGGGATAAAGAGTTGTGCATATTATGATGTTCAATATTATAATTTCATACATATAAAAGATACACACCTCTCATCTTACTACACTTCAATTTTTAGATGACTACTAGAAACTATTAACTTCGACGTAGGAAATTTTTTGTTAGAGTTGACTGTTGTGACCACAAAATTAACAAGAAAATTGTCCTTTTTGTTCTTTCAAGGATGAAACTTTTGTGGTTTGAATTTTTTTACTTGAAGTATTGGTTGAAGATAACATTTTGCAAAAGAATGTTTGTCAGATACGTAATGGTAATTCTTAATTGCAATTATCTTTTCAAAAAAACTTCTTCTAGGAATAGATCTTAATAACAAAATTTTGTTCTACTAAAAGGAAAATCCTTTAACTAATGGATATTAATTCTACTTGTGATTTTCTTATTGTGAAAAGTAACTAAATCTAAATCTATTGAATTGCACATATCATACATTTTGCAGTTTTGAGTAATCCAACAATACATAAATATCACGATTGATATGTAATAATGTTTTTTTAAAAGAAGTCGGGAGGCATTCTTATTCATCCCGCCCTCCCCTTGTGAGCAAACTTAAATTCAACTTACACTCACTAATTAAGCATGAACAAGTAAACATGGTAATACTACTACCATTACATAGATCTAGCTTTAGTAAGCTAATAACCTCCTCGGGAGGTTGTGTGTACTCAGTGTACATGAGATTGTTTTTAAGGGCTAGTTTAGCCAATTTGTATGCCACACCATTGCCTTCTCATCTAATGTAGACTACTTCCCACTCTGGTTTCATGCATCGTTGAATAGGATGGATGAGCTTGGCATACTTAGGGTTAATTTCGATGTCCTCAGTGAGCATCCTCGCAGCCACCTGAGAATCTATTTCAAAGGTAACACACCGCAGGTCGTTGACCTCCACAATCTTCAGAGTGAGTCCTAAGGCCTCCAGTTCTTCTTGGAGCACATCAGATGTGTGCAATCTAATGGTCGCAACCCCATCCATGCACCCCGATCGTCCCTGGCTATCACTACACCTCGATCTTCTCCTCTGACAGTGGCATCCATATTTAGCTTGATCCTTCCATTGTCTGGTGTCAACCATTGGTACTGTCATTCTAGTTGTGAACTGGTGGTCGTACTTTGTTGTGATTTCATCCATGCCTCATTGTGCATGTCGACCTCATTGTGAATCCTTCTAGCTACTTCCCGGCAATGGCTTTCTTCCTTCTCAAAGGTGTGTCTATTCCTCGCATGCCATATGTGCCAACAGGTGATGAAGAAGCTGCATGCCTCCCTTGCTTCAAGATTTAGTTGATTGTTGATCTAGATTTTGGGGTTGGTGACATTGAAGAAAGTGTGATGTTGATCCCTATCTAAGACGTCATACTAGATATCCCTCATGAATCTGCAATCTCTCAGTGCATGGGTAGTTGTATCCTCACTCTCCGAGCATCTGGGGCAGACAGTATTGTCTGTGATTCTACATTGTGCTCTTTTGTAGTTGGTGAGGAGGGCCATGTGCATCAGCAGCCAAGCGAAAGACTTGATGCACGGCGCTAGGTGCAAATCCCACAGATGTTTCCATTTTCTGGGCACCTTTGTTCCTTTCCCATTCCTCAGAATTCTATACACTGACTTCGTCGTGAAGACCCCATTAGATGTATGCCTCCACGCTCGGATGTCAAGACCATCCTCCTTCTTAGGCATTTTCATTTGCTTTACCTCTTGTGCTAAGTTGTCAGGTAACCAGTCCTCTAGGAAGCTAGAGTCCCAGTGACCATTAAGATCGACCATACTTGAGACCTTGAGGTCCAATAGATCTTCAGATATGGGCTTTAGAGTATGTTCTCCTAGGATATGATGTTGCTAGTCACCCATCTCTTCAACCACACATTTATATTCTCTCCATTCATAGGTACTAGATAGGAATTGTTCATAATGAAATCTTCCCCAGAAAGCACAGCTCTTCCCAGGCGAGATAGATTAAGTTGTTTCCCTAGATCATGCTTTAGAAGTTGCCCTCTCATATGACTGTTCCAAGTTGATGTTCTATTACTCATAATCTCCCAGGTGTGTTTGTAAATCAAGGCCTTATTCCAGTGTCTCATATTTCTCAGGCTGAGTCCACCTTCTCTTTTCTGGCATACCACCTTGTCCCATGCCACTAAGGCTAACAGGTGGGATTTGTTGCTGCCTCCCCAAATGAACCTCCGAATGCTAGTGTCCATTCTATCACAAAGTTGGGAAGGAATCACCGCAGTCTGCATCACATAGGTAGGGATTGCATCCAATGTAGTTCTAGCTAAGCAAATTCTGTCGGCGAGAGAGAGACTCCTCACAGCCCAGGCTAACACCCTACCTTCAACCTTCTACAGAATATCAATGTAAGTTGTTCTATTGACCTTCTTGTGGAGAATTGGGAACCCTGGGTATTTTCCTAGGTCCTCTGTGCTTTGGAATTTGCAAGTGCGACTAATCTTTCTGCTCAGGTGGGTGTTGACACTTTTGGTGAAGAAGATTCTCATCTTCTCCACCGAGACGGCTTAGCTTGAAGCTTCCCCAAAAATGTAGAAACACTCCATTATAGTCTTGATTTGTGGGATATTGGCTTGGGCAAAGAGGATTAAATCATCCACAAAGCATATGTGTGAAAGCTTGGGTTCATCTCTCCCCAACTTCAAGGGTTTCCACCTTCCATCATCAACCCATTGTTGGATTAATTGACTCATCCTATCAAGGCAAAGCACGAAGAGGTATGGTGATAATGGGTCTCCCTGACGAAGCCCCCTTGTTGCTCTAAATGGCTGTGTCATTTTTCCATTCCACAAATTCAGGTTTCTCCTTTCGTGATCGACGACATGATATAGTTGATCACATTTGTGGTAATGCTGGTTCTCTGTAGTGTCTCTTTCACGAAGCCCCAGTCCATTTGATCGTATGCCTTGGTCAGGTTAACCTCAATGTCCATCACCAAAGCACCCTTCCTTCTCTTCATAGTGTATATAGCCTCCTGGACAATGGCAATATTGTCAGTGATTCTACGTCCCTGTACAAAGCTGCTTTGGGGTTCTCCTATCCAATTATGCATGTGCATCTTTAGGCGTTCAACCACCACTTTGGAAATCACCTTCAAGGAAAATTATTTAATGAGATAGGCCTCAAGTTTTCACACTTTGTAGGTGTTGCGATCTTCAGGATGAGGACGATGGTCGCATTACAGAGTTCCTCAATGACACATCCTATTGTGAGGGAATCTTAGACAGTGTGTATAAGCAAAGGTCCTATAGTGTTCCAATTTTTTTGAATGAAGGTCCCATTAACCCCGTCAGGTCTAGCCGCTTTCATTGGGTCAATGGCTATAACTACACCATGAACCTCATCTTCAGTGGATTGGCCATCGATCTTGGCCACCTGATCATCATTGAGAGTTGCAAAAAGGTCAGGGCAGTTGGTGTAGCAGCGGGGTGATCTGCCCCACATATCAACGAACACCTTGCGGAAGTGTTGTAGAACATGGTTCATCAAGGCATCATAGTCAGAAATCCATTCATTGTTGTTTCCTTTCAGGTATGTGATAGTGTTTTGTCTCCGCCACTGGTTGATGAGGTTATGGTAGTATCTAGTGTTGTTGTCACCCTCCGTGAGCCAATGTATGTGACAACGGTGCCTGAGGTCTTCCTCTTCCTCCTTTAGGATGTCGTCCAACTAGGCTTGGAAGCTTGCACAAAGAGCATCTGATATCGCGCTGTATTGGGTTGCCAGCTCAGTCTAAAGGGTATTGATGTTTCTTAGTAGCCGGTCTTTTGCTCTTCGCTTCTCCTTCCTCTTGTTGATATCCCACTTTTCGATGTTGGCATGGGCCGCTTTTAGAGCATCATTGAAGTGAAGACTAGTGTCCCAGTTGTGTTTGAGGGTCTCCGTAAAACCTTCATTGCATTGCCACGAGGCTCGTGTGATAAACCTTCTATAGTGGTGGCATCCTACTTTGAGCCAGATCAGCAGTGGACAATGGTCAGAGCCCATACGGGGGAGGTGCTCGACATTCACGGTGGTGAAGGTGCTGATGAAGCCACTATTTGTAAGGGCTTGATCAAGCCTCTTCTGTAGAAGACCGTGTCTGAATGTATATTGCATTCCAGAAAAACCCAAATTGTTCATATCGTCATCCATCAGAGTGCTTTGAAAGAGGGCAGCTTCTGTGTTGTTATATCTATTGCCTACGCTTCTTTCACTGGGGTCAAGAATGGCGTTCAAGTCCCCAATGGCCATCCAAGGTCTTTTATAAGCTATAACCATGGTAGTAATGTGTTTCCACATAAGCTTCCTGGTAGTGCTTTGGGGGCTTTCATAGACGAAGGTGGTGTAAAGTTCATCGTCGATCTTGCAGGTGACGAATTGTCAGTGACAATTTATGATACAAACTGTGGTGTGTGTGTCATTCCAACACACCCAAATTCCTCTCGCGAATCCCCTAGCCTCCACTCGGAAGGAATTTGTGAACCCCAGGTCCTTGATCTTCCTCTTGGCACAGTCAGCACTGATCTGAGGTTCTAAAACAGCCACTACCTTAGGTTTATGGATAGACATTAGTTCTTTAAGGGCTCTAGTTTTGACATCACTAGCTATTCCTCTCACATTCCAACAAAGCAAACTTGACATTCAGAAACTAAGAAGGGAAAGAGAGGTTGGACGCCTAGTCGGACTTCCCTTTCATATTGGTTTCTTCATCACCCCTCTCCTCAACATTCTTTGTCCCCCTTGTTTCCATGTTGGGAGGGGTAAGCGTCCTTGGACTCTTTCATCTGTGTTCATATGGGGGTGCCGCCCTCTGCTTCTTGGATTTTGAGTGTGCCCCCTTCACCTTTCTTCCTGGCAGTAACAGTGATGGTGTTATCTTGATGGGTGAGTTACCAGATGCAGTGCCTAACCCCGAGTCCCTGGTGGACTGGCCTTCCTCCTCCATGATTGTCTCTTGCTCGGCCTGAATAGTATCTCCCTCCACATTGATCTCTTCGGTTGTAGCTGAGTTTGTGGCTGTTTTAGGAATGATGGTGTCCATTGTTTGCGGTTCCTCCTATGTCTCCTCCTTGTCGCCAGCAATTTGATCCTCCTCTACAATAATGATAACTTCATCTACTCCTGGGTTGACGGCAATATCTTCTTCTTCATTCGTCCTATTATGGGTTGTTCTTTCTATTCCATTCTGGCCTTGTCATTCGTCAAGTTGTTAGGCTTGTCTTGCATTTCTCCCTCGGCGTTTGCCTTTTTCTTTTCCCTCCACTGTTTGGCCGGTTTTTCCGCCCTTCTCCCCTGGGTGCTTTGGTCGGCCTTCCCTTCTGTCTTCTTGTCTTTTGGGTCCTCGTGTGCTTTCTATGTATCTGCATTGTCCAGCCCCTCAAATCTGTTGGAGGACGACATGGTTTGTTGTGGCTTGTCGCCGTATTTCACCTGCCTACTCCCTCTTCTATTTTTGCTGTTTCTCGCTCTTTGCTACTGCCATCCCGTGTCTGTCTCTTCTATTGTTGCCCCTTGGTCTTTCTCCTGGGTCTTCTCGATCGTTGTAGTGTTGCATTTTTTATTATGTTTACACTGTTGTTTGTTATGGTCGTTCTTCCCACACATGTAGCAACTCTCTGATTTAACCTCATACTCCACAGTATACTCTATTCCATTGATGATAATGAATGGTATGAGGGGTTTGGTTGTGTTGATTTCAATCGCCAACCTAGCAAATTTACTTCCCATTCGGAAGGCAGTTTGGTTATCCACTTTGATCATCCATCCCAAGGCAAGTCCTATGTATTTGAACAGTGTTGGGACATAAAGATCCAATGGGAGGTCTAGGATCTTGACCCAAGTGATGACGTACTGCGGCATCTCCTCCGTCATCTTGAAAGATGTATTATAGTCCCACATGACGAGGCAACATCCGAAGATTTTCCATGGCCCTCCGGTCATTGTTGTCTCGTAATCTTCTCTGCATGCCAGTTGTACGACATAGTGTCCCTTGTCAAGTTCAAACATGTTGAACTTTGTAATAATCTTGTAATGCCCTTAAATGGGTATCATTTATGCATGTAGTACAATGATATGTTAACTTCAAATAATTTTTGAAAGAATGAATGCAAAAAAACTGGTAATACATATTAGAATACAATAATGAAAAAAAGAAATAAGAAATATATATAAAATATATAAATGTATCAATGACGAGATATACACACTTTCATAAAGTAATGTGTGCAATCATTGTGATTTTTATCATTGTAAATCAAAATATTATGCAAAAGTTATGGCCACTTTATTCAAGAAAAACATTCTATCAGTTAGTGTCACAATTCATGTTTAAAGAAATGAAATTCAAACTTAACTACAAAAGGTTTTTCCTACTCAAATGTAAATTTATGATTTAGTCTAAGAATAACTTTATACTTTAGATATTCATGTTTACTATGAAAAATACGATGTTTCATGTCACAACAATCATTTAAAAACAACTTTATCAATATTTAGTTCAATATGAATGACTAGATAAAGTTTGTACTTAAACTTACTTCAAATAGTGAAATTGGGTTGGGATGTTTTCCTTCTACTTACAAATCTATACATTTTAAATTAAATATATTGTTAGAGATCATATCACTTACATAAATTTTAATTATAATATTGTTTAGAAGTACATTTTTTTCTATAGAGTTTCTAAATCTTCATGTGTAAAGCACGTGCATGTATTAGTTTAGAATACAAAGAAGGTATGCAACTTGGTGGATCCACTTGAAGGGATAAAATCCATTGGGTGCAAATGGGTCTTCAAGAAGAATGCCTACATGATTGGTAATGTACAAACCTACAAAGGTAGATTGGTTGCAGAAGGTTTCAATCATGTTTAAGATTAGCTTTTTGTCAATTCCCATGGTTAAATCTAATAATATCATCCTTGGTATTGCAGCTTATTATGAGAAGGAAATTTGAAAATGGACATTAAAACATCTTTCCTTAATGGGAATCTTATAGAGTGAGTGTATATGACAACCTAAAGGTTTTCATGCTCCAAATGAAGACAATAAAGTCTGTAAGCTACAAGGTCAATCAATGGATTTTCAAAATCATCTCGAACCTAGAATCTTCTTTTTGATGAAAGAGTCAACTAGATTGGCTTTATCCAAAATGAAGACCAGCTTTGTTTTTACAAGAATGTTAGTTGGAGCATGATTATGTTTCTCATATTGTATGTATATGATATACTATTGATGGGAAATAACATACCTACTCTACAATAAGTTAATTCATGGTTGGTCATTACCATCTCAGTGAAGGACTTTGGTGAAGCATCCTACATACTAGGAATCAACATCTATACAGATAGATCTATAAGGATCATGTCCTAACCCAAAGTACATACATTGACAAAGTGCTCAAGAGGTTTAGCATGCATAATTATAAGAGAGAAAACTTACCTCTGTCTCATGGAATAAGTCTCTCTAGAACTCAATATCCCAACTTTTTGGAAGAGAAGGCACTCATAAGTAAGCTTACATGTGCCTTGCCAATTGGATCTATCATCTATACAATCATATGTACGCATCTAGATGTCCTGTACACATTGAGCATCACATTACTGTACTAGTAGGATCTAGGTTATGGTAATTAGATAATAGTAAAGACCATACCTAAGAACTAGCAAAGAAGAAAGGATCAATTCCTGCTTTATGGTGGTGATGAAGAGTTTAATGTAAAAGGTTAAACTGATTCAAGCTTTCAAACTGACAAGGATGACTACTGATAACAATCTAGGTTCATTTGCCTAAATGTCAGAGATTTGTGCTAGAAGCTAGGAGTTCCAAGCAAAAGACAATGGTTGATTCTACAATAGAGGCATTGATTCCTTTAGTGCAACAAAGGATGAAGTATGGATCACGAATTTCATTAGTGATCTTGGAGTTGTTCCAACCATTGAAGACACAGTAAAGCTTTATTGTGACAACAATGGAGCTATTATACAAGCTAAGGAACCCATATCACATCAGCTTTTCAGGAACAAACTCAGGCATTACCATTTCATATGTGAGATCGTACATCTAGGAGATATAAAGATTTGTAGAGTTCCAACTGAAAGCACCGTCAATGATTCTCTAGCTATACAACTATCATAGAAGAAACACGATGGTCATGTTAGATTGTTGGACTTATATTCATGAGTGATTGGTAATATTTTTTACTTGTTATGGTTAGTTAATAATAGGTATTCCACTTCATATATATTTTTATTATTTTGATAATGAATAAACTGAACAATGTCCTAACAATATTTTAACTCAATTGCATATGGTTTGGGTTGAGGACCTGAACAAGATGATATGTATAATAAGAGTACTCATTCTTATTATGTCTCTAGACAATTATTATTGTGGATAGTATAAGACAACAATAATAAACAAGGGTAGCATGTATTGTGATTGATGACAATGTCTCTTTAGTCATGATAATGTATATCAACTCAAATGCATGGGTACTTGTTAGTAAACAAGTTGTATCAGATAGGCTCACCTTGAGACTGACACATGGAGCTATGTAATTACATGTCAGAGTCATATCTCAATGTAAAAGTGTTGACTGTGATCCTTAGACCTAAAATCACTATAGTAAACCATGTTGTTCCGTGTACTTTGACACTAGCCCAATGTGCTCTAAAATACAAGTTGCCAAAGAGTTGGCGACTGGGTACACTATGATACATGGGGAATATTGTGAGTGATGTAGATGGAAATTGTACCTCCTTTGTAGTGATATCCCCAACCACTTGGCAAGCATGATTATGAAATGCATGTCAATGTTCATGTGGGTCAATATATGATATTGAGCTTAGAATACATTGAATAGTCTTCTCTAGTTTAAGGAACATAGATTTAATTTTAAAAGGATGACATTCCATGAATTCATTTCAATCTGGATATCTGTCACAAAGGGGACTTATAGGATCATGGTAACATTGGTCACATTACAGGATGTAGTTGTTCTCCAACTCATTCCTATTACTTGTGTAGAAATGATGTCTGGATATACACCCATATTTTCTTGTGTTTTTTTAAACATCACTTCCAACATAATTAGGAACCTACTAGGTCACATGCATAAGGATGCATAAGGGAATTGAATTTTGCAATCAAACATGATTATAATGGTTCTGAATCATAAACACATTGATTAACCATATGATGAAATGATTAGAATGTCTAATCAGACAATTAGAATAATTCAGTCAATGTATCAATTGATTGACAATTGATCTACAGAGTTCTCTATTGACTAACGTGATTGCATATCATGCAACCTGGTCAGGCAATCACAATGCAACTGGGAAAATCTTGAATCAGAAAGAAATTCAAATCTGGATTTGAACTATCTTGATTGGTCAATTAGCTAATTGATCCTGTGATAAGAGTTTCCAAAAGGATTGTGATCATCCAATCAGGTGACCTAATTTGGTGATCAAAAATCTAGTTCTAGTTCTTTAGCATTAGACAACTTTTGGGTTTGTGTTTAGGAAAGGGACTGGAATCAAGGTTTTCTACATTCATGAGATTCCTATATAAAGAGGGCATGTCCCAAAGGATTGACATCACTTGATAGAACTTATGAGACAAGAAATTCATTAAACTTCTTTATTTGAGAGAGTAATTCACCCCAAGGGATGCTTCCCAAGTAGCAGAAGAAAGGGAGTTCGGGAACAACTAGCACATCAACAACTGGTTTGGTGGCCAAGATGGTACACGACATTATCCTTCAATTCTATCAATGAAGTAGAGGTCGAGGCACATGTGCATAGGATTGAATAATCTATTTGAAAAGAAGACAACCATGCAGCAGCTTAGTGGCCAATCCTAATCTTTTTCTCATCTATCCAAATTTATTGAGTTCTAGATCTAGATCAAAAAATTGTAATCTTTAAGAGATAAGACTTGTTTAGTTGTTGTAAAACTAGTATGACCAAAGCCATAACCTTTATCCCTTCTGATGCCTTTTTATCATCAACATTGTATATTTATGATGGATACCACAACTAGGGTATAAAGGGAAAACCTTTTTTGTTATAACGATACACCCCCTTCCCAAAAACCCTATAGAAGAAGGAAGAAGTTCTTTGGGCCATCATTCCTCTTCTTAACACTTTTTTACTCATGCCATTAGGACCTTCACCAAGACTCTCATTTACCTTGCTATCCATGTGATGTGATTTTTACTTCACTAACAAATTCACCTAGGACTAAAATCCCTAAGTTTTTACCCAAACCTGTGTGTGGTACCATCCTCAAGCAGACGGCTCTGATCACAATATAGTTAAGGTACCAATCCCAAGGGATAATGTTTTTAATAATCTTGCTAGTTTGTATCTAGATGAACTAAGACTAATATTTAGGGATGAGAGTTGATTAGAGTTTCGTTAAACTAAAAGCAAGGAAAGTAAAAGAGTAGAATTTGAACTCAATTTAGGTTAATGATGGGAGTCACTAGGGTGTAATTGGGTTTCACAACTACTATCCATGTAAACATGTCCCTAACATATCCAAGCAAGATATAACTATCCAAAAGGAGTAAGAAAAAACATCCAATTAGGAGATAGAGATTGCATAAAAATCTCCATGGGCTCGATGTCTTATTACCCACAGATCACACACTTAGTACTCCAGAGATGTCAGACATCAACCAAATCAATCAATATTCAAATTCCAAGTATAAAACTTCTCATAACATGGAACATATTAGATCATGCAAAGTGAGGGATCAAGCTACAAGACAAGCATAAAATGATTAGCATTGAGATGGAATATTATTTTCAAGCCATAGAATGTTTTCATGTAGACATATTAAACATTGGTGATGGGGTTACTCCCCTCACCCTAGTGTGATGGAAGTACTCGCTCCTCGAGAAGAATTTAGAACAAGAGAAAGAGAAGAAAGATAGAGTTTTCCTCATCATCGATGGAGTGGAAGATCGAGGATTGGTGTAGCGGTGGCGACCTTTTGTATCGATAAAGATGTTGACCTATCAAAGGAAAGGGATGACCTCCACGGCAAGCATCGATACCTTGTTCCACGATCCTTTTCTCCCCTAATGTTCTGGTCCATTTGAGTAGGTGCAGTCCTAGAGACATGTGATGGCAGATTGGAGGCATTGATGGTAGTGGATGGTGGTGGAGTGTGAGCATGTTCAAGGTACCACAGGGGTGTCGGTCATAGTTGATTAAGATTGTCGTCCTTTGTTGGGAACAGAGTGGCAGCCTCCTGACATAATGTAGCAGAAGCAACGCCTGCAAAGGAGGATGGGGTCGAGTGTTTCTAGTGTGTCCAGAAGTAGAGGACTAGGTGGTCAGCAGTTGATGACTTTTAGGAGTCCTAACGATAGTTGGGTTTCCTGAGATGGTGTTCAATGGTCTAAAACTTTTAGGAGTGCCCTACAGTCGCTAGGTTTCCTAACCCGGTGGTAAATGGGATGTTTCAATAGGAAAACTCTGGTGGTCACTAAGATTTCTTAGTGTAAAAATATGAGATGTCACTGAGATTTCTTAGTGGGAAAACACCAGCGATCGCTAAGATTTCTCAATGGGAAAACATCAATGGTCACTGAGATTTCTCAGTGGGCAAACCCCAATGGTCGATGTCACATTAGATCCTTGGCAGTCGTTGTTCCACTAGATACTTAGCAATTACTTGGTTTTCTGGCCCGACGGTCATTGGGTTCCCAGAACTTTGGCATTTGCTGGCCTATTGGGTTTTCAACGATCGGTGTCCCTTAGGAACAAACCCACCCCTGGGGGCTATTAATATAGGTCAACAAGCCTGCATTGATGAAACTTCTGGCCGATGGAGATGTTGACTGATGAAGGGACTGACACTCAAAAATAGGGTCCAAATTATCAAAAATTTCTTTGGCCCACTAGTCGATTAGAAAGATCACCATCTCCTAAGATGGATCACATTATGTGATGAATAATCATGCCATGGAAGCCAATAGATTTGATCAAAACCCCAAATATTCACATAAATCAAAGAAAAACTATATAAGAGAAAATCCAAGGGTTATATGAGAGATTTGAGTGCAAACTTGGGCCAAAACTAGCAACTAAAACTAACATAAATATGCATTTATCACCATGCATCTCATGTTGCCCACATTTCAGGCAAATAGAATGCATTCATCACTTTCAACCAGCTTGGAATCCAGTTGCCCCATTCTACATTGATATACACATTGTAAACACTTAGAATTCATAAATATATAGAGAATATCATAGCCAGGCATGCCTTTTTACTTTTGGTTTCAAGGCATACCCAGTCTATAAGGAGCCCACCCTGGGTGCATGGCCTCATTCGTGAAGGGTAGGAAAGAGAACTTCACCTTCAAATGTAGTTTTATTATATTCAATAATGATCATACCTTGTTGGACAAGGATCTCTTAGTAGTATTTCTTGATGTAGATGAAGAGTGGTTGAGGAAGTTTGAAACATACACTGACAACCACAAGAAGGACAACTATTTTTTTTGGAAAATTTGGGAAATGATTATAGGTCAAATGCCCTCATTCAAGAATGGCACCAAGGCTTCCTACATCCACAATCTGATTCTATGCTACATTCATGTCATCCTTTTAGTCACCATTGTGAAAATAGGCTCTCTACATAGGGCGTAGTGAAGGGCCATGATCTTTATTTCCTTGGGTACATTTTGCATCAAGAGCCTCTCAACTAGGGATGCCTTCTGATTGAGAAATTTCACACTATCGCTTCTAGGAAATCACCCTTGCAATTTTCATAGGGCGACACACCATGGTCATGACCTCCTACTTGGTATACACACACATTCCAATCGAGTCTATAAGAATAGGAGGAATCATGACTGATTCTTTTAACCTAATGCATCCAACTTTATTCCAAAATGCATGTATGGATAGTTCTACATTTTTTGTTCAACGACCATTTGGCATACCACCCAGCTGATGCATGCCCGATTTTCTCTCAACAACCTAGCCCCCATGATCTCACCAACCTAAATGTGCACATCAAGTGCCACATGTTTATGTTTCAACTCATTGAGGGTGATGTGATGATGAACCCCATTTCTGAAAAATGTAGTACATGCATAGAGGTGAAAGACAAAACTATAAACCCATCAACTGCTCCACTTTTCTATTGCACTAAGAAGTGAATCATGCTATTGTAGTTCTCTCCAAACTACAAGGTGCATCTGACATCAACATCATGTAGACTCAGATGGGATATATTGAGGACACAGAGACCCACATGGATTAGGAACATCAGAGGTAGGGCCACCATCTACACCACATGTATATGATGCAACATGCTCCCTACCAGTGGAACATGCATTAGGATGATTACCATGCCCCCATACCCATACTATGAGGAGTTAGGAGGAAACTAACCTCCTATAGAATCTTACTACTAGGTGAAATACTATTGCAAGTAGCCATCCTAGTAAAAAGTCCCTACCTTGGAACCACTTCAGCCATGGAATGAACAAGACCAGTAGCAACCTTCTTACCATATGGTATGATACCTATAGTACCATGAGAAACCACCACCCCACCAAAATCAGTCACTTCCTCCATACACTGACCATGGTAGGTAGTGGTTTGAACAACTTTCTTTTTCCCCTCCATTTGGAGTTTAATGTTTGCATGAGTATAAGTACATTTTGAAGCTTGGGATGAAGGGTGGGTGGTAACTACTTCTTTTCTTGGTTATCTCAGTGGTGCATACTTAATTCCACCCACCTATTTTATTTTCCTACTCTTGTGTATTTGGGTTGGAACTTCCCACAATAGGATCATAACTCACGCATCACAATTCTATCATAATTCTTGCATTTACAATATTTTTTTAGAAATTTTAAACAAGTTATTATCTAGTCAGTTTAGATTCACATTGTCACTTAAAATGTGTGCATTCAAATTTTCTTTTTTCATATAAACCCCCTTGAATGATGAAAATTCTTATTGTGGCATTTACCAATAAAATTGTTGAAACTTATAACTCATCCCAATTTGCCTAGGACCTTAACCACTATTCTCCATGGAAATGATGGCAATCCATATGAAACCAATAGGGATCAAAAGTGAAATTTTCTTGCATTTATTAGTGCATATTATCTATGGATCATCATTTATTCCCATATCATACACCATTTAGATAGATTCAATTAAAAGATCAACCCAATGCACTATAGTTCATATGAATAATTTTCACATGATAATCTCTCTACTGCAATTCTTCTTCTTCTACCATTTTCTTACGCCCCATGCATAAAAACATAATTACAGACCATAAAATGTTCCAAACCCTATAATCAGGGAGGCACACCCCTTTCTCTCTCCATCCACTTCTTCCACACCCTTCTCTATGTAATAGGGGAGTACAAGAAGAAATGAAAGACAAGTTGTCAATGTACACAAAAAGCAAAGCATGTAAATTAATTAGTTAAAATAGAAAAATATAAAATATAATCAAAAATCAAATAGAGGCAAGATGAGCATTCAAGATTCCATATCTCTTGTCACTTCATTTTCCACCTAGGTACATGTTACATGCTCCGTCAACACCCATTTTGTTAATTGTAATTTTGGATTGTGTGCATAACCTCCAGCTCTGGAGAGAATTTGGAAACCTCCTACTAGAAGCATGATATTATTCCAGGGGGGACAGATTTTCCTCTCGAAGACCCAACTGTGGTTAGTGAAGAAGATGGGTGGGATGTGGAACCAAATCAGAATGAGATAAAGGCCCCGGGGGCAAAGATGGAATGAACTGGAAACTTGAACGATGCATCAGATTTCTCCAAAGAAATGTCGAGTTGTAGTAGATCAAGCTATGGCTATAATGAAGAACATGAACCAAAGTTTTTTTTTTAATTTCTTATGCTTTAATGAAGTTATTATGCACGTGCGTTATCAACAATTGTCATGAGGAGACAGTGTTTCAAAGAGATATTGGGACTAAGGAATGAGAAATTCATGTTTTGTGATCTTAGGAGGTTGGAGATGCTTATCTAGGCTAGGTGTAGGGTTGAAGAATGTTGTAATAGCAAGTCATAAATGTGGGTTGTTAGTATTACTTGGTGATTGT
This sequence comes from Alisma plantago-aquatica, assembly GCA_963693085.1. Lineage (NCBI taxonomy): Eukaryota > Viridiplantae > Streptophyta > Magnoliopsida > Alismatales > Alismataceae > Alisma > Alisma plantago-aquatica. Next base: position 287,576,289 of record OY856412.1, on the reverse strand, counting down.
TTCTAGTTTTGTGTTACTCAAGAATGAGAAATTGAATTTTTTTCTTGTTTGGTGTATGCATATTATTCTTATTGTAGTTGCATGATTAAATCAGTTTCACATCACATTAATGCATTTTATCTCTTGTTTTAGCTTAAATTGGGTTTTTTATCTTATTTTAATTATATTTTATTGAGAAATTTTCCATTTTATTTTAGGAAATGCACAAAGTTGGAAAGAAGGTCTCAAAATCCTCTACTACACATGCTAGAAATGAGTGGGATCATCAATCTCAATCTCTAATGAATTGGAGTGATGATCCCGTCATTACAGGCTACTGATGACATGAATAGGTACCTAGTTGATCAGGTGGGCTATCTAGTTAGTCTGCTAGAATGTATCTTAAAGAGCAGAAAAGAATGCATCTGAGATGGTCAAATCACCTAGTTAGCCAATTGACAAAAGCATTAGAAAGTCACAAAGAGCCAGCAATAGACGAGATGATCAAATCCTCCTCTGAGCCGATTGGCTCGATAAAGGCACATAAATCAGTTTACTTGACGAGTCAACAACATGTGGTGGCATTAAAGAAATTCAGCCATGTCACTTAACTAGCTCACTTTTTGAGTCAATTGGATGACCATATATTTGTAGAACATGTTAAATAGAAAGTTGACTAAATAATTTTTTTGAGTATATTGACTCACCAATAGGAGGGGCTAGGTAGAAATCCAATCAATTGGCTCACTTGTCAAGCCAATTGGTTTGAGCCAATTGGTTGAACCCAAGTACAATACATAGATCCACAACTCAGCAGATTAGGGGGCTACTCAGTTGATATGTTGTGTTTTTTGCCACGTTATATGCAACGCAGATCAGCCATTTAAGCCAAGATTTTATGAGCTCACGTCACCAATTATTAACATAATTTGACCTAATTAGCGTGAATCAACTTTTTAATTTCAGGGACTCTTGTTGATGGTCTCTTTTGAGCAAAGTAAGGATAAGAAGGAAATGCTTATCTCATGGTTACTTCATGGATTTATTTTGTCACTAGACTAGAGATTAATCGATGGAGGTCCCAACATCATTTTGATGGAGAATCTTTTCCTTTTTACTTTGTTATTTTGTTTATTTCTCTACTATGTGTGATAAGTCTTCTCACTAGGGTGTAGGGATTAGTCTTATTTCCCACACTTTGTAATCTTATTTCATTTAGTACTACTTATGAGAACAATAATATTATGAATGAACAATTTAATGCATGTCTCTTGTATTGGTCACCTATTTTCTATGTTTATTATAATCCTAGGCATATTAAAATTGGGAAACTAGAATTATAACTTCAGTTAGTTCAGCTTCACCACTAGATGAGAACTTTAGAATGACAATATCTAGGACGATGCATTTCTAACATGTAGGTAAGCTAACAATGAGACAATAATGGCGTCCATCCTTGCAATTACCTTGAGATGAGAGTATTATAAAGTACAAGACCCCTGTCCAATATATATAATGTTATTATGTGAAATGTTTCAATGAAATGTAGGTAAGTTGTAGTGAACCGTAATTTGACCCAGTAACTAGATTCAATTTAATTAGAATTTTATTCAAATTAAACTTAACTTAATCAACCAATCAAATCTTGAAACAATTATTCTCGTGTCACCTTAATTGAGAGTGAATTTTTCTTGTGTTATTGCCACATCACATGTGTGCTATGCCTATTACCTATATATTCTCCATGTAAATTTAATTTATGCAATCATAATAGGATGATGTTATAACATCACCAGTGGACTATAGTAGAGGTGAGGATGTATGTAGAAACAAACGTCAACAAGTAGGGTCTTCGGAGGGTTTATGATGAAGACAAAGTGACGGTGCAATCAACAACCATAGAATTGCTCAACAAGCAGTTAGGTTACAAAACTTATTGGTCTAATTTTTTGTGTTAGTTTCCATTTGATGTTTTTATTATTTATGGTGATTGTTTATAGTATATATTTACAAATAATGTATAATAAATGTGGATTGGATACATACATAAATTATATCACATCACTCAATATTATGTTAAGTTTAAGCTTCCCTCCTTCATGCAACACACACAAGAACCTCGATCAACAATGGATGGGCATGCCAAAGTATGGTCTTCTATCTCTCTTGAGCAAGTATGATGACAAGTATGTGAGTCTTCCAAAGCAAGACACGTATATTGTTGTTTTGCCCTTTGGGTTGGACTTAACTAGTGATCTTAATAGGATTAAGCAACTATAGGCATAAAGATGGCATGCACTTCAAATGGTGAATTATGAAAAGGAGTTTATAACCATCCTTTCAAGAGTTGTGTTGGATGAAATTAGTAAAAATGACCTACTTAAATTGATAGGTTGTGGGCAATATATATATATTGGCCTACTTGACGTTTTCTCATTGTAATATTTCAAAATGATAGGGAGAGTTATGAATAGTAATAAAAATCCTAACATTATTATTAATAGTATAGGTAAAATTCATATCATCAAGATGAATCTTTAAATCAGAATTTTAACTTGTGGAATAATATTTTTGTGTAGGATGTCTACCACCAGGGAAAATATTCTTTCATAGGCCACATTAATGTGTGGTGTGGTACGTGTATGAATAAAATACAATATATCATCTACACTCTCCTCAATTACAAATTTTTGGAATTTCTTTGAGACATACAAATGTTGTTATACATGGCATGTTCATTGATGTGATTAGGTGGGTAATCAAAAGTTATAAAAGGAGGAATGGCGTTGACTTTCCACCACTAGTTTGGTGTTCTAGGATAGTATAAACAAGGAAATATACATAAATTTCAAATTCCTATTGTTGAAACTCATAAGGATACCAAAGGATACCACTACACCCCCACCCTTAAGCTATCCTTTGGAGATTCAAACACCTCGATCAATAGTTTCCCACCTCTAAACCCTAGTGATAAAGGATAGTAGAATTCCCCCTCTACCATGATACAACATCCCAGAAAGGTGTTTTGGGCCTAACAACCATATAAATCCCTCATTCTCTCCCATTCTGACCCCCTAGTGGACAGATATGCGAACTAGGGTTGTGATTCCCTATACAATTGTCATATCACTGACCTCTCTTTTGTATATTGTTATTGTGTTATTCGTGCATCCTCTTTCTCTCTCTTTCCCCCATTTTTGAGCCTTTAGTTTTGTGAGGATACAAGGACCCAATGTTGATAACCACTCATAAATTTGATGTATATAATCTTTATTTTATAGTCAATATTCTCATATTTATTTTATATTTCATTATGAATCCCTATTATGAAAAATAATATTCCACCTCAATGGATTCAAGATATGGCAAGGGCATCGTGGGGTGCCTAGAACATTCTCTGTGAGAACCTGTTACATTAAATGATATTACTCAAAACATAAAACACAATCAATCACATATTAATCACATACTAAAAAATATGGGTAAATTAAAACCCATTTCAACACCAACACCTGCTCAGAATCATTTGCATAAGAGCCCAATATCTTTCTTGGATCGATACTATAACAACAATTTGATACAAATTGTCCAATCACCTTAGCCACAACATATATACACATGATAACAATATTTGTATATGCCACACAAATAAGCATTAATATGCTAACAAAAGTTTGATTTGTTTGAAACACCATATACAAATTTTTCATGCCCGGACCTGAGAGTACAAGGATGACTCTAGGACATGCTAGACAACTAAACAACTTTTTCAAAATTCGTTATTATAGCTCCTCTTTGCTGCCAAAGGTTTGTTTTTGTCACTTCAGATTACCTAAAAAGATGTGGCGAACCACAAGGGTGAGACCCATGTCCCAACAAGAGATATAACCTCCAACAACACTTATTGATTACAACATTTTAAATAGTAGATAACTAAGCAGTTGGAGTATTTAATAATCAATTGAATAGATTGAATAGTTCAAGTATGACAAATAGATTAAGCAATTAATCTTAGCAACAAGTATGATCATCAATGCATATATAGATAACAAATAAATCCATTTCTTTGGACAGATATCTACTCAAATATCATCAAATTACATCTAATAACAATCATTATCATTAATCTGACTATCATCATATTCCTTTCTAACAACACAAGGAATCTAGTAGCATAAGCATCCCTGACATCATGAATGTCTAGTAAAATAACGTGGCTAACAATATTGGCATCTCAAATAAAGGGAATAGATCTATGTCATCAGTAGAACTAACATCATAACACAATGAACTACATAGGCATGATTAGAAATTTAAGCATTTCTAATTACATAGGCATGGCTAGCAATATTAAACATAGCTAGCAACAACATCTTAACCATTAGTGTCAGTATATTTGACAACATAAGCATGTTTACAACATGAGCATAACTACAACATAGGCATATCTATTATCTCTTATTGTACTATACATGATCTTAGTGAAAGAAAGAAAACCAGGATTATCATCCAATATGAAGTGTTGTGTATAACCCTAAATAGATATGTTGCATGGCTATCTTACATCTTTTATTATGCCCTGGGGAATATGAATCATACCATCCAAAGTCCAACTGACTTCTGTAAAGGGCTATTCAGTTTTGTACAAGATCTAGGAGTGTCAATATCCTAATATCTCTTCCCCTCAATCAGTACGAGTAAAAAGGTAGTGACATATCAGTCAAAGTTGCCACCACAATGACATATAGTCAAGTTGCTAACCACTAGTTTGCCCTTGGTACAGGTCATGTCACTAGAAACCAGGGTATACAAAACCCTCTAATCTGAGGTTCAACCATAGTAGTCCTCAATCACATCAGTTGTATGAGTCATGACCATAGCCATCCTCCACAACCTACATTGTGGATGGCAAGGATATATCCTCAACTTGCCACCCCCACATACTCAACAGTATGCACTCTAAGTTTCCCTAAGGAATACTCATTTCACCATTTAGCAAGTTCTGACACTGAAGATGTCTCTATGGCACAGGGCACTACATGATTAGAGTTGCACTTGATTAGTTATGGAAATTGGGTGAATTAAGGATGCATCAAACAAGTGGACATACAAACCCTAATTCACTTCTAGAAAGCATATAAATATCACAACTTTTAAAAGATACAAAATGTGTGTAGCATAATTTCTCATCTCATCATCACATGGTACTATTCACTTTCTATTCATGAGATCACACAAGTCATCATACTATAACAAGATATAAATCCTATTCACAATATCATAGGGTATCAACCCTTATCAACACAAGAGATTACACCTCATTCAGGGCTCAACCAAGCCCACAGGTCACTAAGACCATCATACTATCACAGGATATAAATCCTTTTCACAATATCACAGGGTATCAACCCTTATCAACACAAGAGGATTACACCTCATTCAGGTATCAACCATGCCCAAAGGTCATTAAGACCATCATATTATTCCCTGCAAGATCATCATTATCTTTGCATGCCTTATAACAAGGCTCAACAACATCACGTACATATAATACACCAGATCAATACAATATTGCATTAACAAGCTAGGAGATATTCATAAACAACCATAGCAGGGTTATATTAACATTAAGAATATTCCTTTATTACATCAACATGCAAGGAATCTAGATATGATTAACCGTCATCATATTCATAATGCACATATTTACCATAAGAAAGTATCAACCATGTGGCTATGAAAACCACATATTAACATATTAAGGTTATGATCATACTAAGGAGGTTATTCCACCATCATTCCATCATATAAGAATGTTAAACATGAATACTCATCTTTATCTATTTGTATTAGTGTTAGGTTCAACATGATAAATTATATTAATGTTACTAATCACAACTTATACCTAAACCCAAACTCATGACATCCCCATTGGATCATAGATGCAGAAGGTGAAGCATCACCATCACATTCCATACTATTCTCAAGTATGAACCCACACATAAATCAAGGTGTAACCATTGGGTTATTTCATACTAGGGTGTCAATAATAGTAACAGAGTACTCCATGATTGTATTAGTCATTCAAGGACTATTCATACCCAATTACCATCATTTAGTTATATTAAAGCTAGGTATAACAAGCTATACCTCATTAGGGTTACCCATTAATTTATTACGGTGATTATAAATCATAATCATACGAGGGAAAGGGTAAGAATACAAGTTTAAGGTATTGAACCATCAAATTCTCATCATTTGTTTCATAGCATTACACTACACGCTTCACCCATAACAATGGGAATAATGAGGCATCAACTTCTAACCATGAAATGTTGAAAACATAAAGCCATTGGTCATTTACATAAGTAAACACCTTGAATGAATGCTCTATAATATTATTGAGTTGTGATATATAAAATTAACCATTTAACCCTAGACATCCTTTCATTAAGAGCAATAAGGGTTATATTGAGAGTATGATAAAACCCACAATCAAATGTTCATTTAAAACAAGCCATCCATTGTCAAAAAGTAAGCTCCTTAAGTTGATCATATAAATGAAACCATCTAAATCACATTATTAGGACCAACATATTACATTAGCCATCGTTCCACTTTATTGGAGGAATAAACATTAGATCTTGACCATTGGGTCAAGTTCATATGTTAAAACCATCAATTACAATATAGGTCCGACCATTGCATCAAGTGACAAAAGAAACCATTGGTCTAAGGCTTAATTGATGATAAAACTATATGACTAACTCACCATAGGTTGTGGAGACCTGATCCACCATCATTAGTGACCATTAAGTCACCATAGGTTGTTAGATCAACACTATATTCATTAATCAGCATCAAATATTAAGCTAATGTCATCATTGATTGATAACATCAGTAGGGTACTTAATGGTTGATCATTAAACTTCTAATTGATTAAAAACCTGACCTAAGGGTGTGACCATAGGTTGTCACCATAATTTGACACCTTTGATCCTAACCATCAGCTGTCATGAAGACAACACCATAGGGTTGTTGCAATGGTACCATCATCAGGTCAAAATCAGCTTAAAACCCTAAAATTGACCATTGGTTGATAGGTCCTTAGCACCATAGATTGTCAAACCAACCTGATACAATTAATATTATACATTAGGAATAGTGTACACATGATCAAAGGATCATCTAGAACTGAAATCAGAATAGGGAATATTATAAAAATCAAAATCCAAGTCAAGCATAGCTCTTTAGTGCATGGGTCATCATTTAAAAGTAAGAACATGAGCTAGCAAGCTTTTGGTAAGCAATAAACGTAGAGCAAGTTACAAAACTTGCCTATAATTAGAAGAAAAACTCCCAAACATAATGAAACACGAGCAGGTAGGATAGAAAATCCAACCATAAGTTGTGAACTCATTCATCTAGCACCTTTCTTCATCAAATGAGCAAACCCTAAGCATACAGAGCAAGAAAGGTAGGGTTTTAGAGCTTTAGAGCAATTTATAGCATGGAACAACAAGGTTCCGACCTGGATAAAGGTAGGAGGAAGGATAAAAAAGAAATAAATGGAGGAAAGAAGGGGATTCTTACTCGTTTAGGTCACGATCACTAGACAGAAGCTTTTTAAACCCTAAAAGGAAGTCAATTGCAATCCTAGATTCTTTTTCTAAGAAGTTCCCCTCTTTCTTCATATTTGGATAGGAAATTCGAAGCAGCACATAGGGAGGATGAGATTCATATAAGGAGGGAAGTGATGGAGATAAAATGGCTCATTTGGGTTCTTAGGGATAAGTATATGAAACTTTAAGACAAAGAAAAAGAAAAAGTTGAAATTCTAGTATCTTTCCAAGTGTCCATGGCCTTAAACTATTAAGAATATACAAGCACACACACAAGCAGCTCCCCCGCCATCCATATAGACCTACTTAGATTTCCTTTGTCGAATTTCCAAGCCAATCAAATAATTCATTAGTCGATAGCTACTAAAGGTAGCTCATCCATGAAGGGGTAAACCCTAAAATACCCTTGAGGAAAATGCCTTCAAACCAAGGTTTAAATAGGTGCCCCATCACTCAAAAATCTCAAGAAAGATGATAGAATATCCAAGGAACATAATGCAATTGATATATGTCAAAGAAAACCTCTTAATTGGGTAAATTGTAGAAAAGTCCAAAATGTGCATAAAATTGCATAACATGGTCAAACAGTATCCAAATTGGACAAAATTTGAAACTTAAGCTTGTATTATGATTTAAAAGAATATCACAAGGTTATATTAGGTTTATAATGATTCAATTATGATAATTAAGCTTGTTCAACACTTTAAGCAAGGTTAGGGGTCTCACATTCTCAATTAGAAAATTGATGCCTAACCTGGTCCCCAATTATCATTTTGCATTATCTGCCCATTTTTGAATATTTTCATGGTTTTTCTCATTTTCCCTTATAAATTTGGTGGCAAATACTATTATTCCCAATTCCTCCATAGAGTTCACATTTTTGGTATCACAATAAATCTACACTTGAAATCACAATGGCAACTTTGGTTGCAGATATATATGCCAAAATCATTAAAGATATTAATGAGCTCTATTTTTTTCTCTTGGGATTTTTGGTAAGGGTGCAATCCACTAAGTCACCTCAACATATCTATCTTTTTCTATCTAATATTTTATCAATGGTAATGTCTTTTTTTTGCATCCCTCGGTTGGAGGTGCACCTCAAGGTGTAGGAGGAGTGATTTAACCTATGACTGGAATTATTAATTGATGATCACAAGATCAATACCCCAAGGATAATTGGTCGTACACATATCCAAAGAATATTTCACATTCCCCACAAAGTCTTTCATTCTTTATGTAGGCTTTTGTTGATGAGCATGTCATCTTATAATATGTCTCTTCTTAAAGTATGACTTCATTATGTCAGAATATATATATATATATATATATATATATATATATATATATATATATATATATATATATATATATATATATATATGTGTGTGTGTGTGTGTGTGTGTGTGTAAATCTATATGTATATATATGGGTGATTATACCAATGATCAAAACTTTTACTTGGTGATAATGTGTCCTAGACACCAAGGATCACTGGTCTTCTATACATTCAAGTGGCATCCCACAAAATGACATTCTCCCTTTTTTTCATACACACGTAGGAAACTATGAGAAGGGAAGATAAATTGATATGATCAAATATCAAGGAAAAAGGAGGCTAGTTACGTGAACATGATGGATTAGAGGTCATTGTGGTGATAACCCATATTTTAGGGTTTTAATATCCAATATAATTATAAAACCATGATTGTTTTGATTATAGTTGTACTCAATTTGAGGAATTGTCTATTTGATTATGATTTTTTTAAACCTTTAAGGTAAGATTCTAGATATTATTGATGATGACTAAACCGAATTGAGTTCAATTACAATGAATAGTTATTATTAAACAATTTTAGTATGTGTAAGTCAAATATTCAATTAAGGGCGTTCATGTACTACAATGCAATATTAATTAAACTTTAGTGATCAAACAATGTTATTGCAAGTTTTTGGATTTTTTTTGTAGGTTTTTTTTTGAAGTAAACGCAACCATTGTTTTAAGAAATCCATATGGCATATACAAAGACAAGGGACTCAAGTAATTTTGGTAACAAAGTAGTCATAGGAAACAAATCAGAATACAAGTTTGATCAGATGTAAGTAAGACACTTTTGCATGGATTCCTCCCCAGTACGCTGGACAAAGCAGCATTCAAATGGAATCTGTACACGATCATATATGGGTAGAACTTGTAAGATTGATCCCTCAAACACCAGAGCCAAAACCCCCTAGGCATGAGTTTTGAGAATAACTGTCTTCTTCCCACTGATGGCTAAGAAAGGCGGGAGCAAAACCCAGCCACACTAAGACACGCCTAACTGGATGAAGGTAAGCCTCAACTAGGACCAAGACAAGAAGATTCAAACTAACATGTAAAAACCTAAACTGACTACACCAACACCACCAGGGAAAAAACACAAACAGGTCATAGGAAGTAACAAAGGTTGAAAAGGAATAGGCCATGGCAGCACCTCCACTGTTGAACGGCCTAGGCAAGAATAGGTTGGTGAAAGGAGAACATGGGAGGTACAAAATGGAGAAACCCCACCACCATTGCCACCCAACACCTTCCTCCCATCTTTAGCCAAACCTCAAGAAGTAAAGAGGATAGACCAAATAGGAATCAGTGATGCACAGCCGACTGAGAGTCCTTGAAAACTCCCATGTGCATATAGGCCAATGCCTTAGGCAATCTGACCCAACACCCTACCACCACTGTCGAGACCAAACACAAAAGAAAGAAAGAAAAAACAAAGACTAGAGAACCAAATAGGGAAAGGAAATGAAAAAGGAACAAAGAGCAGGGAAAAGGAGAGGGAAGCAGTCGCTCGACCACCAGAAACCACCAGCAAGTAGATCTCTCACATGCCCAACAACATCATCACTGAAAACCCCCGACCGCAAAGCCCAGCCAGGACTCACAGGAGCTTCCTCCACCATCAGCAGGTGAGGGAGCTGGATATGTGGAGAAGATCATCTGTTATTGGAGTCGGTGCTACGAGGCGACTGAGGAAGTGGCTTGGGGGGAGAAGGGTGGTGATCGCAGAACCTCTGACCGCCTCCCCCAAGTCAGAGACTGAGAAAATAGAGCCCTAAATCGCCATCATAATATCCTAATTGTTAGGTCATTTGGAGGAAATTAATTGAATTTATATTACTCAAAAATAGGGGCTCAAACTCATAAATAACATATTATGACATGTCATCCAGCTATGTCTAAAGTTTTATGAATGAATTAGGTTCCTACTAAAGGTTATACAAGTGCAAAAATATTAAATATTTTGATTAAAGGAGCAATGTTCCAATGATTCAGGATAAAGTTGACTGGCCATTGCAATGCAATAATGTCACACTACTATTAGGTTGGTGGTCTATGTGGAACCATGCCAACCGCTGATACAAGACACATAAATAGCTCCCAGGTGATCCCTCACCTCCAAAATGGAGGAGTAGTACTAGTTTGAGGTGTCAAGTAAATCTGAAGAGGGTTGGTGATCATACAAAATTATGTTCCTATTGTCATAATCTACACAATAACCCAAAGCTATCGACCCATTCCACCCCTAGTCCTTCCACCTGAACTTGTACAATCATGTCAAGAAGGAAGGAAGTCTTGGCTTGAGAGTTCTACATTGTATGTATCATGATAATGACAACCATTCCATTCCTATGTATCTAATATGTTTGTTCAAGATTGATTTCAGGCTTGAGGTACATGAAAAGAATCAAATTACACAAGCCCTAGCTTGTTAAAGTGCAAGTCAAAAGAAATGCAAGTCACATTTTGGGAAATCACTCCAAATGACCTTAGATGTTTTTTTATAATGACTTGTATTGATGATATGACTTGTAACTAAGATGAGAAAAAATCAGGGACTCTTAATTCCAACGTTTGATCACTCAAATGTCAATTCAAAAAAAAATTCACATGTTATTTATTGGTCGTGATGGAAACTCGACCGGTCCAGTGATAAATTTTTTGGAGAGACCAATCGGTCGAGTTGCACACTCACAGAACTTGACCGATTGTCCCACTGAGCAAAATTTATTTCAGCTCTTTGGTCAAGTTTCCCAAAACAAACTCGAATGATAGTTTGAAAATTGGCTTTGTCTCTTAGTGGATCGGTCGAGTTACCTTTATTGAAACTCAACCAAATGTACTATATGGAAAACACAGAAAAAGTGATCATAACCATTGGTGAGTTGTTTTGAGCGAGAATAGATATGTTTCAACTTGCAAAATGGCTATATTTCTCCCTTAAGTGATCCCACACTCAAGGGAACACCCCCAACTATAAATAGGACCCCTTGGAGTTCATTCCAAGTTTTCTCATTCATGCTATTCTAAGTCCTTGTTATACTTGAATGTGTTGCAACTCCTTGAGCCCCTTTCTCTCTCCTATTTACATAGCATTTCGTGATTATGAGTGATTTATGCCAGTTGTAAGAGAGCTACTTCCTTGTGCTTGTAAATCTCTCATTCCATTCCATCTTCCCTACCCCTTTCCTCAAAGAAGCAAAGGTGAAGTAAGTAATCGAAGTGAAGGTGGAACTATTGTTGTTCTTCTTCAAGGTTGAACAAGAGGTGAAGATCTTCTCCAGGTGAAGGATAAGGCAAAGTCTGAATATCCAAGAAGAGTGGGTAATTCCTTGAAGGTTGGATACTTGTGCAAGAGTAGGTAAGACCTTGGAAGAAGGTGGAAGACTCTTTGCAAAGTAGGTAAGTCCTTGGTAAGTTTTAAGAATCTTTGTGTTGGATAGGTAAGTCCTTGTTAAGGTTGAAGAATATTTGTGTTGGATAGGTAAGTCCTTTGGTGGGTCTTGTGTTGTAACTCTTATTGGTCAATATATAGAGTAATGAATTTGCAAAGTCCTAGAGGTTGACCTCTCTGGGTAGTGGATTGACTCTCTCCTAGTTTGGAGTGTGGAACCACTCTATATGACCTTGTCCAAGTGCTTATTTTATTTTCTCTCATCCTTGCTATGCTTATTAATTAGGACTTCAAATTGCACTTAAGCTATTGGTTTTGATTGACATAATTTGAAGGTCGAATTTGTCTTGTGAGAATATTTGAAGCTCTATTCATGCCCCCCTCTAGAGCCCTAGATCCAACAAGTGGTATTAGAGCTAAGGATCTTCTCCAACAATTTCCCACGAGATGAGAAGATGGGTGACAACCTACTTGGTTCACTCAACCTAGAAGGAGGCTTCTACATGTTCCCTCTGGCCTTTGACAGAACCAACTTCCTCTATTAGAACAGTCATATGCAGTTATACATTCAAGGCATGGACTTTGATATGTGGAAGGTGATGGTCACACCATACAAGGAGCCAACCAGAGCTATTCCAACATGGAGTGAAGTTGTACTTAAACAGGCTCAGCTCAATGCCAAAGCCATAAGCATCCTCTATGCAGCCCTTACCCCAACGGAGTTCAACTGCATCTCATCTTGGGACACCTCCTATTAGATTTGGACAAGTTGTTCATTACTTATGAGGGCACAAAGCAAGTCAATGAGGCTGATATCTACATGTTGAATAGCCTTCTAGAGAACTTCAAGATGGGAAAGAAAAAAGAGATTGTGGAGATGTACACTAGGCTCAATGTCATCATAAATGGCCTAGTTGTTTTGCACAACACTTTGGATAGAGCTGTAATCAACTCCAAGATCTTGAGGACTCTACCAAATATATGGGAGTCAAAGGTGACCTGCATTGAATAAGTGAGGAGCCTTGGTGACATCCTAACCAAAGATGTCATTGGTAACCTCCAAGCTCATGAGCCAAGCCTTGAAAAGCACGAAGAAGAATCCAAGCAAGAAGAGAAGGAAGCCAATAAGATTAAAGATAGTGCTTTCAAAGCACTAGTGGAGGTGGTCATCCTTTGACAACAACTTGCTTACCATACTTCTCCTTCCTCCTCTAGTGAGGATGATGGCCCAAGTGACCATGAAGCCAACTACATCAAGGGCAAGCACTTCAAGGGAAAGCAAGTCTCCTCTTCTACTCATAGATGCTACAAGTGTGGACAAAAGGGACACTACAAGAGTGAATGTCCCAAGTCAAGAAAGTCACACCACAAGGGCAGCTCCAAGAAGGAGGAAGAGTACAAGAAGGAGAAAACGTATAAGAGGATGGACAAGAAGGAGAAAAGACACAAGAATGCAGCTCATGCAGCTTGGGAAGCTTCATCCTCAAGTAGCTCAAGCTCTAATGAAGATGGAGAGTGCCACCTTGCACTCATGGCCTCTACTAGTGAAGAAATTGGTGATATAAGTGAGGCAAGTGAGGTAAGCTTGCATGAGAAATCTAAGGAAGCTAATATTTATATGCTTGTTTCTACATGTTCCTCTTTTGCTAAGTATAAATCTAAAAGAAAAAGGTTAGGAAAAATTATTGATGATTTGTATGATAAACTTGAAATTCTTAATCTTAATGAGAATAGTCATCTTGAGAGAATTGATAACTTGTAAGGCCAATATCTTGATCTTGATCTCCAATACAATGGAGTTAAAGTAGAGAATGGTGTCTATCTTAAGGACATTGAAACTCTTAAGGAAGATAACCAAAAGTGCCTAAAGGAACTTGAAACTCTTAAAACTGAAAATGTTGGTGTGCCCAGGTCTTATACATTGTAGTCGGGAGTTGGTGTCTTGGTTCTCCAAGAAATAGAGCATAGTGGAATTATCAACCATCGAGGCTGAATACATTGTATTCGGGAGTTGGTGTGCCCAGGTCCTATAGATGAAGAAAATTATCCAAGACTTTAACATTTATTTTGATGCTTCTCATATCTATTGTGATAATAATAGTACAATTAACTTGTCATATAATCATATCTTGCATTGTAGAGCTGAGCATATAGAGGTTCACCATCATTTTCATTGTGATCACATTGCCAAAAAGGATATCTATATCACACATGTGGACACAGAAAATCAGTTGGTGGACATTTTCATTAAACCTCTAGCTAGAGAGCAATTTAACTTTATTAGATCTAAACTGCTCATAACTGCATTAATTGAATCCGATATGCCTTCTATCTAGTTGTTATCTATCGTATATGCTTTGCCTATGTTTTGATTACAATTGCTTGCTAATATGCAAAAAATCAGATTTCATGTTCTTTTTTCCTTATTTTTCTCTTGTTTATGGGTATTTTTTGCAAACGCTTGTATTATCACAGAATTGTACCCAATGATGAGTGATATGTGCCTAAGCATGTTTAAAATATACAATGTACTTGAAAAATAAATTTAATTAGCACTCTAATGGATAGACATTAGAATTTCTAAAGTTAGGTTCAGGTTGACCATCGGTCGAGTTGCCAACTCGATCGATCAGAGGCTGAGAGCTTTTTCAAAAATCCTATCGGTCGAGTTTTTGAGTCATAGAACTTGATTGATGGCCGAACTGGAGCAAACTTAAGTTAGGTTTGACTGACTTTTCCCCCTCTCAACTAGAGAAAAATCGACTGATCCAACCTCTAGCTCCCTCAATCTCTCAACCCTAGCCTTGACCTTCCTCTCCCTAAACCTTGATCGACCTCCCTTGACCTCTTCCCTATCCACCCTAGGTGTGTGGATGGGTTTTTGTGGTGTTTCTCTAGATTTTTCTCTCTCCATCCTCTCCATTTCGTCTCCATGGCATCCAATAGGAGGAAGAGGGCACCCCAGCTAATGTACCTTCATCTTCATCCAACTTTCACTTGATTCCCTTTGATGACACTTTCTTCGTCTCAAATGAGTCTCTAAATAGGTACAAGGAGCTCCTCCCTGGGAACCCCTTTCTATTTTGTGCCTTGTTTGAGCCACGCCCATGAAGACAAGAGTTCATTGATCAAGTAGTTGAGTTGTTGTACGACCACCACCTCTTCGCCTTGTGTGTCAAATGCTTGTGCTACAACAATTCCTTAACTAGCACAAAAGTGGTTCATTAATTCTATGAAAACTAGAAATGGAATTATGACACACTCATACCACCACCTAATACTCAAGTAGTCCTCACTTATATAATTGTCAGGAAGAAATTCCAAGTCTCTGAGGATACCCTGAACATCTTCTTTTTGGGTACTAAAGTGACTAACACCTGGCATAAGGACTATCCTGAGTATTTTGACCTAGTCGAGTCTGAGGCCTTCTACAAGCAGTATGATATCACTCTCATTGATATTCATAAGTTATTGAAGAAGCCTCAATTCCCACATAGGAAGAAGTTCATCCTTCCCTCCTCTGCCTTGGACCTCAAGAGACCCATACTTGCCTTAGTTGTTAATTGCAATATTCATCCAAAGAAAAATTAGACTAAAATTACAGAAAACATTGCGGTAATTATGTACTATCTCCTGAAGAACATAGGAGCCAAGTTGGGGAGATATGTTCTTCACCATATGACCTACTTTGACTCAGAAAAGAATACTCATAGCACCCACCCACCCTACCCTGCCCTAATCTGTGGTTTTTTCCAACTTGCCACTGGCAAATCTCTTTTCCATGACCTACACTACAAACCTACCCAAAAAGGAGTTTGCATCAGTGAGAGCATACTTCAGAAGTTTGTTCCTATCCCATCCTCTACCATTCCTGGTGCCTCTACCTCTACCCAAGCACCTCCACCACCTCATCCTACCCGACCTACCTGCGTCACGTTCCATTTATCCAATGAAACCCTTATGGGCTACATGTTGCATCAACAAGCGTACAACCTTCAGGTTTAGGAGCACCTGTATCAGGACCTCTGTGGCATCATGTCTAACATGAACTTGTTTTGTGCTTACCCTTATCCTACCTACCAGTCCTAACCAAGAGATGACTATGCATCCTATGCATATTATCACTTTTGCCCTACTCCTCCACCTACTTCTTTTGTTGCCACACCCTCTGCTATTGGTAGATCTACCCCTGGAGTGTTGCCTCTGACAACTGGCCCCTTGGCCACTCTAGTTGCTAGTCTTGGTAGTTCTACTCCTACTATCCCATAGGAAAATGAGCTCCATGCTCTTGGTATGTCTTAGGATGAGTAGAATGCTCATTGGCCCGGTCGTGGTTTTGGGTCTCTTGCTAATAAGGAGATGCCAGATCAAGCTGATAAGGAGGTTGTTGATGCTGATGAGGAGGTTGATGTTGATGGTGACGATGAGGATGATGGTTCTGATGGCTCTGTTGGTTCCTCCGGTGATGAAGGTGATGTTGTTCTCTCTGCTGCACCTTCATACAGAGATGATGACTATGAGCCAGATGCTTGTGATGCAGATGTTGATGATGTTGTGGACATAGATAGCTTAGATATTTAGTTTTTTTAGTTTTTAGTGTAGATGTTAATCCTATATATCTTTCTATACTATTTTGTATTACAAACATCTGGGCAAATTTTCTGAGATGCACTATTTTATCATCTAGATTTTATCTCTTTGGCTTGTAGTTGTTTTTTTTAGAACATGCATTATGGGTTGTAATCTAAATCCTTTGTACACTTACTCTTTGATTTACTATATCTCATGAGTTGGTGCCATATTTACCATATTTTGATTATGACTTATATTGTTTAATTCTCTCGTCTCTGTTTGGTGTATTCTTTGAGATTGCATGTTGTGGATATATGTTTGGTTGTGCTTGGAGAAGACCTATTTTTGTGCTCTTCTACCCCCCTTCCATTTTGATATTTTCAAAAGAGAGAGAGAAGTTCAATGTTTTGAAGCTCAACCATTTTTTTTTATTTCCTATGTGATCCTTTTCTTTTTCATTATATGCTTTATCATGTGAATTACTAAAGGACCATATAGTATATATATGTCATGTTGCTTTGTGTAGATAGACTAACTATGTAGGTAAGAGTAAGCATAGATTAAGGGGGAGCAATTCACATTGTTCAAGTATTGAATCCCCCTGCAATTCACAATGAAAAGGTATACCTTTACATATCCTTTTCATTATGATTGAGGAATGGTTTGTCATTGTCAAAAAGGGAGAGAATGTTGACTTGAGAGTTCTACACTGTACATATTTTAATAATGACTTAACCATTCCATTCCTATATATCTAATATGTTTATTCAAGATTGATTTTATTGTTTAGTTACATGAAAAGGATCAAATTACACAAGCCCTAGCTTGTTCAAGTGCAAGTCAAAAGCAATGCAGGTGCGCATTTTGGGAAATCACTCCAAATGACCTTAGATGATTTTTGTAATCACTTGTATTGATGATATGACTTGTAACTAAGATGAGAAAAAACCAGGGACACTTAATTCCAAAGTTTGATCACTCAAATGTCAATTTAGAAAATTTGTCACATGTTGTTTATCAGTCGAGTTTCCAGTGATGGATTTTCTGGAGAGACCAATCGGTTGAGTTGCACACTCATAGAACTCGACTGACTAACTCATTGAGCAAAACTGATTTTAGCTCGTTAGTCAAGTTTCCCAGAACAAACTCAACCGATAGTTTGAAAATTGTCTTTGTCTCTTAGTGGGTCGGTTGAGTTACCTTTATTGAAACTCGACCGAATGTATTGTATGGAAAATGCAAAAAAAGTGATTATAATCGTTGGTGATTTGTTTTGAGCGATAATAGATCCATTGCAACTTGGAAAATGGATATATTTCACCTTAAGTGATCCCATACTCAAGGGAACACTCCCATCTATAAATATAACACCTTGGAGTTCATTCCAAGTTTGCTCATTCTTGCAATTCTAAGTCCCTGCTATAGTTGACTGTGTTGTAACTCCTTGAGCCCCTTTCTCTCTCAAATTTACATAGCATTTCGTGATTATGAGTGGGTTAGGCCAGTTGTAAGAGAGCTACTTCCTAGTTCGTGTAAAGCTCTCATTCCATTCCATCTTCTCTACCCCTTTCCTCAAAGAAGATAATGTGAAGCAAGATACTCTAAATGAAGGTGGAGTTGTTGTTGTTCTTCTTCAAGGTTGAAGAAGAGGTGAAGATCTTCTCTAGGTGAAGGAGAAGGCAAAGGTTGAAGGTCCACAAAGAGTGGCTAATTCTTTGAAGGATGAAGACTTGTACAACAGTACGTAAGTCCTTGGAAGAAGGTGTAAGACTCTTTGAAAGTGGGTAAGTCCTTGGTAAGGTTGAAGACTCTTTGTATTGAATAGGTAAGTCCTTTGGTGGGTATTGTGTTGTAACTCTAATTGGTGAATATATAGAGGAAACCACTTGCAAAGTCCTAGAGGTTGACCTCTCTAGGTAGTGGATTGACTCTCTCCTAGTTTGGAGAGTGGAACCACTCTAAATGACCTTGTCTAAGTGCTTGTTTCATTTTCTCTCATCCTTTCTATGGTTGTTAGTTAGGACTTCAAATTGCACTTAATCTATTGGTTTTGATCGATATAATTTGAAGGTCTAACTTTTCTTATGAGAATGTTTGAATCTCTATTCACCCCCCCCTCTAGAGCTCTAGATCCAATAGGAAGGAGTAGGGAAGATGTAGGTTAGAGCACTGTCGTACCACTAGTCACCGCCAATGTGGGGCGACTGGGAGCAAGTCTACAGAATCACTTGACATGGTGTAGTTCTATGGATATGTTTGTTGCAAATACTATTACAAAAATGGCTTATAACGTCACATTTACGAGCGTCGATTGTATACAAGAAATCGACGCCTAAACACTACAATGTTGGTTTGATACACAAATCGACATCTATATGTGAAGAGCGGCCAGACACGGGTATCACTTTTAATTTAGCGTCAGTTCCTTAATACACAACCAACACCTAAAATCGACCATCAAATCCAAATTTTTCAGTGGAAAAAAATTACCTCCAAAATTTAACATACGACGTCGGTTATTAACTATATAACCGACAACTAAAGGTATTTTGTGAGACAGAAATTGGGCACATTTTTATCGTCGGTTGTCTTTCAATAACTGACGCTGATTTGTTTCCCTGCACTGTCCGCATGAAAAGTTTCACCCCCTTTGGCATCGGTTTTCTACGGCAACCGACGACTATGGTCAGGATTTGAGAACAATTTTTTTTGTCGGCATATGTAGATAGATGTCAGTTTTTCTAGTAGAAACTGATGACTATCATTGATAATAGGTGTCGGGTTTTTTGTGGCAACCGATGCTGATTTTTATAAGTGTTGGTTGCTTTTAATAACCGACGTCGATTGTTCATTTAATAGCACCTGTGCGAACCAGACACTTCCCCTTTCTCTGTTTCATTCCCGATTAAAAGTTTAGGGTCCGACGATTTCTCTCTGTTGTCGATCTCTCTACCGCCATTGTTGCTGCTACCACCATCATCGTTGCTTCTGCTACCGTCGTTGTTGTTGCTACTAGTCGCTGTCGTCGTTGCTCCTATCATCATTGCTGCTAGCCGCCGCCATTACTGCTAGACACGCCGCGCAACCACCGCCGCCATTGTTGCTACTGCTACTACTACTGCGCCGGACACCACACAACTGTCGTCGCCGTGTGCAGCTACCACACAATCACTACCGCCACTGCGATGAGGAGCCACGAGCTTGCCACTGCCTACAGGTAACAACATTTTTTATTTTACTGATTTTGATCAAATGATATTTACTTATCTACTGATTTCTATTTAATTATATACTGATTTGTATCTACTTATATACTGGTTTGTATTTACTTATCTATTGATTTGTATTACTTCTACTGATTTGTATTTACTTATTTACTGATTTGAATTTAGTTATCTACTGATTTGTATTTACTTATCTAATGATTTGTATTTACTTATGTGCTTATTTATATTTACTTAAATATTGATTTGTATTTACTTATCTACTCATTCGTTCATATAATGATTTTTTATTCATCACATTATTTAAATATAGGGTTTTGTATTTTTTCATCTACTTTTTAAAATTATTTAATCATCTACTGATTTATATTTGTTTATCAACTGAGTTGTACTTTTTTAGATAAGTAAATCAGCCTAGGATATGAACAAATCTTGTGCTTGCATATATTTGTGCTTCTAATCCTCATGCTTGACCTAATTCAGTAAATTTTGATGCAAGTTGAAATAAGATTCAAACTTGTCCATTCTAGCATCCTAATTTGATTTGGATATTCTCACTCTCCCAATGTTCCATTAGGCTTTATTTTGATTCAAATCTTCGATATATGGAATCATGGTATTTACTGTTTATTATTTACTAACAAGCATGATTAAATCATGTTACACAAAACTTAGGATATGAATGATGAAACTAGGATTGTAGGTATAATAATGACAGCACATGTATTTGTTGACCTAGAAACCCATCCAAGATTTACTCATTAGGAGTAAATTTTGGATAGTCCCCGATTTGGGACTATTCTTGAACACCTAATCTCACTTAGCATGTAAGTGTATAATGTGTATTGGGTTTTCAAGAAAATTTTAGTAGCATTTCCTTGTTTGTTCTCTAAGTACATATGTACTTGGAGAACAGTGGGGAAATGCTACCGAAATTTTCTTGAAAACCCAATACACATTATACACTTACTAGTGAGATTAGGTGTTCAATAATG
The DNA here is from genome assembly GCA_963693085.1 of Alisma plantago-aquatica. Lineage (NCBI taxonomy): Eukaryota > Viridiplantae > Streptophyta > Magnoliopsida > Alismatales > Alismataceae > Alisma > Alisma plantago-aquatica. The sequence continues at coordinate 287,555,182 of OY856412.1, read as the reverse complement.
GGATAGGAGGTACACATCTATTATATATAAGAATGACATCACATGTATTTGTTGGCCTAGAAACCCGTCCAAGATTTACTCATTAGGAGTAAATCTTGGATAGTCCCCGCTTTCGGATTGTTCTTGAACACTTAATCTCACTTAGGATGTTTTAACCATTTATTATATATAAGACCTTAAACCCTAATGTTTTAATCATAAACTCTAATCTTTTAACCCTAGACCCTAATCTTGTTCTAATATATACTTGTTTTCTCTTTGATCATAGAATGGATAGATCATGGATGTCCATTCCAAATCGTTGCACCCCAGAGTTTATTTCTGGTCTTGATCAGTTTATTAGATTTGCCTAGGAACATAGGAAACAACCTAGAGATAGGTTTTACTGTCCATGTAGGCATTGCGGTAACAACTTGAAAGTCAGCACTGGTGACAAAATCAAAGGTCATGTCATGTGCAATGGGATTGTACAAGGCTATACAGAATGGCACTGGCATGGAGAGATTTCAAACCTGAAATCAATGGATGTTGATAGAAGTGCTTGTGTGGAAGAAGAAATCACCTTCGATGACGTAGATGTCAACAAACCATTTCCAGTAGACATCGTTGATGTGATGTTGCATAGTTGTGGGGTAGAGCACACCGATCCACCTCCCATGTTTAGAAACATTGTGCATGATGCTGAGATACCGTTATACACAGGTTGTAAGTTTATGAAGCTTAGTGTTGTGTTGAGATTGTATAAGATGAAAGCTAACAATAGATGGAGCGACAAAAGCTTCACGTCATTGTTGTCTTTGTTGAAAGAAATTCTTCTTGAAGGAAACGAGCTGACAATCTCAACATACCAGTTAAAGAAATTATTGTGCCCAAATGGAATGGAGGCCAAGAAGATACATGCATGCCCAAATGATTGTGTATTATTTCAAAAGGACTATGTGGATTTGAATGTGGTGCGTCAAGGTATAAATTGACAAATTCAGGGGAGTCCAAAACTGGTTCTCCTTCCAAGGTGATGTGGTATCTACCTATAATACCACGGTTTCAACACTTGTTTGCCAATACGATAGATGCAAAGAATTTGAGGTGGCATGTAGATGTTAAGAAAAATAATGATGGGATCCTACGGCATGCGTCTGATTCCCCACAGTGGAAGAAGATTGATTTATTGTATCCTGAATTCGGTGAAGAAGTCAGGAATCTAAGACTTGGGCTTTGTATGGATGGGATGAATCTGTATGGGACATTGAGCAGCCACCATAGTACTTGGCCAGTTATGCTTGTTATATACAATCTTCCCCCTGGTTGTGTATGAAAAATAAGTACGTTATGTTGTCGTTGTTGATATCGGGCCCTAAACAACATGGAAATGATATCGACATTTATCTTGAACCTATGATTGATGACTTGAAGAAGCTCTGTGGTGAAGGTGTGATAACCTATGATGTTTCACGAAGAGAGACATTTCATTTGCATGCTATGTTGTTCTGCACTGTGAATGACTTTACAGCATATGGGAATTTGTCTGGATATAGTGTCAAAGGATCTAAAGCGTGTCCTATATGTGAAGAGAACAATGATTCAATACGACTAAAACACGGAGGTAAGACTTTATATCTTGTTCATTGAAGGTTTCTTATAAAATTCCATTCATATTATAGGTGGCGCAAAGCATTCAATGGACGGAATGAGGAACGGAGTGCACCTAAACCTATACCAGGGGATGATGTTTATGAAAGAGTAAAAGATATTGCCAATGAATTTGGTAAGAGATCACAATGTACGATGGCCACACGGAGTGACAAATCTTTATTCAAGAAGAAGTCAATATTTTGGGATCTTCCTTATAGGAGTTCTTTGGCAGTCGGGCATTGTATCGATGTCATGCACATTGAGAAAAATGTTTGTGATAGCGTCATCGGTACTCAGTTGAATATAGCAGGTAAGACTAAAGATGGGATAAAATCCAGAATGGACCTACATGAAATGGGAATAAGGACACAATTAATAGAAGTAGTTAGTAGCGATCGGAGAACATACTTACCGCCCGCTTGTTACTCATTGTCTAGAAAGGAGAAGAAAGCTTTTTGTGAATGCTTGGTAAATGTTAAGGTGCCATAGGGTTACTCATCCAACATCCGTAGATTGGTATCAATGAAAGATTTGAATTTGATAGGGCTTAAATATCATGATTGTCACACTCTAATGCAACAATTATTGCCCGTGGCAATTTGATCTATATTGTCAAAGCATGTAAGGTTTGCAATCACCAGACTTTGTTTCTTTTTCAACAGTCTATGATGAAAAGTTATTGACCCTGATACTCTCAATAAATTGCAAAGAGAAGTGGTTGTTACCCTATGTCAGCTTGAGATGTATTTTCCTCCTTCATTCTTTGATATCACGGTACATCTTGTTGTCCACTTTACTAGGGAAGTGAAAATGTTGGGACCAGTTTTCTTGCATTAGATGTATCCCTTTGAATGATACATGATCATTTTTAAAGGTGATATTCGAAACTGTTATCGGCCTGAAGGGAGTATTATTGAGCGTTATGTGGAGAGAGAGGTTGTGGATTTTTGCAATGACTTTCTGAGTGGTAATGACGCTCCTGTTAATGACAAGAATATTGAGGAGCATTTTGGCAAAGGAATTCTGGGATCACAGATGAAAGTAATCAGCCATGAGTAGTTGGAACAAGGTCACTTGTATATTTTACACAACATCGACGAAGTGAGTGTTTATATCGAGGAACATACCAATTTCATCAAGAGACAATATCCTCAAGCGGATTCAATGTTGCTTGCTAGAGAGCATAAATTAAGTGGTTTGAAGATAAAGTCTTACATCAACTATCTCAAACACCAGATAATCTTATTGAAACTATCAAATGCCTCACCTTTAAACCAAAATTGAATGTTATGTCTTATGAAGGGTTTGACATAAATGGATTCTCATATTACACAAAGTTTCAAGATGATAAGAGTGTCATCCAAAACAGTGGGCTCACCCTTCAAGTGTCTTCATTGTTTTTTGCAAGTGCAAAGGATAAGAGTCCACATGAAGCTAAAATGTCATATTACGGTGTCATTGAAGACATATGGGAGTTTGACTATGTAGATTTTAGAATTCCGCTCTTTAAATGTAATTGGGTTGATAACACCAAAGGATTTATAATGGATGAATTGGGTTTCACATTAGTCAACTTTGAAAAGATTGGCGAGAAGGGTGAACCATTCATATTGGCATCATTGGCAAAACAAATATTTAATATCGATGATCCTACAAATGATAAATGGTTGGTTGTTCTTCATGGTAAAAGACAGTTCATTGAAGATCCTATAGATGAAGAACAATACTATGATAAGTATGATGACTCCAATCCATTCTCAATTGGGTTGCCAACACCACCAAATATTGAAGCTAATGATGACTAGTATGTGCATAGAGATTACAATGAAGGATTGTTAATTGATAAAAGATCGCAATATTAGAGGCATGCATGTTTATATTTTTTTATATGTTATATTTTTATGAATGTGAATGTGAACTTTACAATGTGAATTACTTTACAATGTGAACTTTACAATCTGAATTACTTTACAATGTGAACTTTACAATCTGAATGTGAACATTCAGATGGCTGAGCATTCATATGATGACCGTGTTGATGATTACCGTGAGGGTGAGGACGTCAATGTGCCGCCTCACAATATAAGTTTTAAAAATATATCCCGCCTCACATTTATAGTTATATCATGTAACTGTGTTTTTTTGTCAAATTTTAGGTCGGTGATGTACCCCATGAAGAAATTGGGGAACTTGATGAGCAACAAAAAAATTAAGAAAGTGAGGGGCATCACAAAGATGAGAAAGTTACAACAACAAAGGGGCAATGGACCCAAACTAGTTGTGGATTTCGATCATGCAGAAAATCCAGTTGGAGTGAACTGCAACTCATTTATTTCATATCTTGGGGTTCTTACTCGTAGCCATTGTAGTCCTAACCTAGATTTCTGGCATAAAGTTCCCAAGGGGAAGAAATACTTAGTCTGGAAGGAACTATGTGTGAGTTATTATTATTTGCAGTTTTATTTTTGTAGATTACTAATTTTTAGGATACTAGTTAATAGCAATTCTATTTTGTAGAGTATAGTTGATCTGGATGAAAAGCTACATCGTAAATGCGTGATGCAACGCTGTTGGAGGGTCCTAAGGAACTATAGGACAAATCTCACCCGAGATTACATACGCGATGTTGAGAAGAGGTTCTTGATTGATTTCCAATTCTAGACATTGATCACTTTTTTACTAACTCTACACTAATAATTTTTGTTTGTATTCACTTTAAAAAATAAATTTAGGAATAAGGTTGCCCTTGATCAATGGAACTACCTGGACCCCAAAGACTGGGAGGAGTTTGTTACCCAAAGAAAAATAGATGAATTCAAGGTATTAAGTGCCACTCCCAATTTAATTAGTATACGTTCTTATGTATTCACCTATTCAGTATTAACCTTTAGTGTTACTAACCAAATAAATGTTCTTACTAACAAGGCTATCAATGATGCTCAAAGAGAAAGGCGTGCACTGAATGTGCATGACCACACAATGGGTCCAAGAGGCTATGCAGGCGTTTTCCAAAGACTATAGGCTGAGTTTGCTGCTTAGTCTACTACTACTCAGGAGACTGCAGAGTCCTCTACTATTAGTCCCGCACCTCTGCCTCCCCATGCTATGTGAATAGCTGAGAGGAAAAACAAGAAGGGAGATATAACGAAACCCGCAACTACTGAGGCGGCTACAAAAATGGTAAAATTCAACTCTTAGAGCAATTGATCGATATTTATTATTGCTATGTTTACTTACCAATTTCTATTGATGGTGATTAGCGGGAGCTGCACAAGCAGAGGAAAGAAGGCAAATTCATCCCTGAGGGCACAAGGGATGAATTGACAGTTGCTCTGGGTAACCCAGAGCATCCTGGATGTGTTAGGCGTGCAGGCGCTGGTGTGGGCATCAAAGCGTTCTTTGGGCCATCCCAGCACAAACCTGTCCCAAAAGTGGGACTTTCACAAGTTTAGATAACCTATTCTTTTTTAGAATGTTATTGCGAAAGGGAATTCAATAATCGATAGCTAGCATTTCTTTTATCCATGTATAGGTAGATGAATTAATTGAGAGGAAAGTCCAAGAAGCAATGGTGAAGTGGCATGCGTCTCAGACGGTCACTCAAATGGTACATGTGATGTGTTGTGCTTCTATTACTCCTACTGCAGAGGTTGGGAGTAATCCTATAGACCCACCACCTAGCACATCCTATGTAAGTATTTTTATGACATAGTAGCTAATCTTTTTAAGATGATATGTTTTTGTATTTATGCATATAACATTCTTTACATAAATTTATAGGGGTTGAAGCCATGTTGTCTAAAAAGTCAAGAATATGCCGTTGTAGAGGCGTCAGCTTACCCACCCCTTCCAGGGGAAATGTTTCATGGGACTCCAGTACCAGATGGTGCGATTTGTGTGATCTCGATAAGTGTAGTCCCCAAATGGAGGGATCTTACATTGCCATATACCCACCCAGATTCTGAAACGCTTGGTGAGGAAGAAGGCAGAGTGATATTGTGGCCCAAAGCGAATGTCATCTATACTAATATTGTATGGTAAATTTACAATACATTAATGTGTTAGTGTGTACGTATATATGAGTCAATTGATCTGAAATTATATATACAGGTCAAAAGGAAGACACCCGCTACATCTAGGCCTCCACCTCCACCTCCTGAAATACCAAATTGGCTTGCAAGGGACCTACATGCCTTGTTAGGTCCTAATTGTAGGGGGATGGCAGATTGGATAGGCGAACATGATCCAAATTGCACTATAAATGTTACTATTCTGGAGGAAGCTGCAGGTCAATCATACGATAACAAGCTATTTATATAAGATATTTTGGGGATGTTTCGTTATGCTTGGCTGAATACATCTATGATAGAGCTATGGATATGGTGAGATCTTATTTATACATCCATATACCTTGTTTTATATACGGTGATCTAGTTTCTTATATATTAATGCATGTATAATGCATGTTTTGCAGCTACTTACACACAATATGTATAGATTTTTCATTTCTCTATGTGGGATTTTTTATTTCTTTTTTTATTAGTCTTGTAGGTAAAAACCCTAGATCAGTTACTTCATATTGTTGTGATGTTTTTAAATATTTTGGTAAAAATAAGAAGACGGTGATAATAGCTCCATTCAATGTTGGGTAAGTTTACTTTGCTTATAATTTGGACTTAAGAAAATTGCATTTTTATTGTGACTTTTGAGTTATTAATTTTTAACTTTCTTACCTCTAGTGGTAAGCATTGGAAGTTACTAGTTATTATCTTCGAGATGTTCACTATCTATTATCTAGATCCTGCGGGGAAGGAAATGAATATATATGGACACGTAATGAAAAGTCCATTATTCCCGTGAGAAACATTTCATATTTTTATATCCGTTAACATCTGTTATTACATTACTATTTAATTATGCAATTTAATATGTTACATTAACATGTAGGGCTTTACAAGAGTACGCCAAAGCTAGAGGAAAGGTCTCCAAGAAAAAGAACCAGCCACTAACTTGGCAGAATGTGAAAGTAATTTCCTGACACCAATGTATACATTATTTATGTGAACTGTGCTTAATTGTATTTTTGAATATTTTGCATGTTTCAATTTATAGTGTGTTATACAAGACAACGGATGGGCATGTGGATACTATGTGATGTGATTTATGAGCATAATTATCCAACATGCTGCAATGGAAATCGATACCATACATCAGGTATTATATGTAGTCTCATTAGATAATATGAAATATATCAATCTTATTATATATTATTAATCATATATATACATCATTCTCTTTGCAGATGTTTAAAACTGACTTCACTACAGGTGAAAAGCTATTAGATGTACATACTCCCTATATGATGGATGAGTTAAATGATGTAAGAGAACAATGGGCAGAAGCCCTACAAGTAGTGGGAATTTTTAAATATAATTGGGATAATGGTGATGATGAATAAAGAATGATATTTCTAAACTTTGTTCTCATAATTATTTTTTTGTGAATGTGAATGACTTCTTATGAATTGTCATATGTGTGAATGTGAAGATGATCAATACATGAATGTTTCTACATGTGTCTGAATGTGAAAATAGATGAAACGAATGGAACTGGAGGTTACTAAATGTGTGTGAAAATTGAGGAAATTTGAAATGGAACTACTGATCTCTACATGTGTGTGATGAAAACATATGAATTAAATGTGCTTATACATGTGTGTGAATCACATGATAAATATGCAATATTGTCCATCTTGTTAATTTTACAGGTTTGTAGCATGTTGTTGGCTGATATCAATGGATGTTGTAAACATGTAGTTCAAAAATAAACTGCAGGTTCCGCATCCTGCTGACCATCCATATAGTAGGCCTGCAAACTGATAAGAAAAAAATTAGAACATAGGCATCGGTTATTTGTGTAAAACCAACAACAAAACACATAGGCGTCGATTGTTAGTGTAAAACCGACATCTTTATCCCCTTCTGGCATCGGTTATCTATAAAACTGAAACCTATTGCGGCCAAGTACCACGGTCATGCTGGGTAGCACGTCCGTAGTGGCAGGGGATATGGCGTCGGTTATTAGTATACAAACAGACGCCGATGATGCCCTTGTTGGCGCCTTTTTGGTGGCGGGAAGGGGTATGGCGTCAGTTGTTAATTAATAATTGATGTTTTAATTAGGTTATAGTGTCAGTTTTCTTTAAGAACTGATGCCTATAGTCCCCTTACTGGCACATTTTTAGTGGCGGGAAGGTTTATGGCGTCGGTTGGGGGACCGACGCTGAAGGTGTCGACTTTTAGTGGTGCCCATTTGGGTGTCGCTTGGAAACTGATGCCTTAGGACTTAAATAACTGATGCCAAAGGCCATTTCTGTAGTAGTGAAAGGCATCAAGATAGAGATAGGTGAGGAAAAGAATGAGAAAAATGCCAACTTAGCAAGGAGAAACCATTTCTAGTGCATCAATTATTCACTATCATGTTCAAATGGTGAGTGGATTTGGATTCTTTGAGATTTGATGGCTCTGGCTTCTAATTAGCCTTGAGCATCCATATGAGATGGAGCAGGGTGGCAAAGGGTTGCCAACTTTTATTTGGTGCATCCCCTAGAGAGAGTAAGGAGATTTTTCCCCTTTCATCTCCACCACAAGGGCATCTACCATTGACATGGACATCAGGACTGTAAGGAGGAGCCCCCATCGACAAAATCACCATAACAGAAGACTAGGGGCTAACTAGATGGTAATGATGGAGGTAGCATACAAGGAGAAGGATCTAGGTATTTGTAGTAAATTCTCATTGACCTTCTATTAATTGTGGCGGTCCATTCATCGACAATCGAAGAAAGCACTTTGAGCGTGCACGGATGAGAGGAGGGAAACAGGATGGCTAAGCAAGTGGAACCCAGTCAGAGATGAATGGTTCAATGCAAACCAGAAGGGTGAACCGAGCTAGTCCACTGGCCATGTGGAAGCCATATAGGGATCCTTAGAGATGATCCCACGGCCCACGTTTATCTCTACAAGGTAAATCCTAATTAATTCATATTCATAAACTAGATCTTAGATATTTGATGAAAATTAGCTCCTTAAGACAATAAATCCCAAAAAATACCATCAGAATCATAAACCTATCCTCTTTATTACTTGACGACTATATTGGGCCTTCTAGTAATAATTAATGATAGTTGCTAATGTAGATGAGAATGCTTCATTGTAGGTTTAGTTACCATAAATAATTGGAGAATGATGTATATTAAATCTGAGAAAAATAATCCAGTATCCTAATATCATGTGAAAATTGTATATGGGATAGGATCGGAGTACCATAACCAAATACCGGATTTTTTCTCATTAACTCTAGTTAGATGCTTTTCGTCTTATGTTAATTCTAGAAAATTGATAAATCTTTAGAAAAATATGGAAATTGAACCAGGGCCCGATTATAACATATAATAAGCATAAAAATATTAGAGACTAGAATAAGATCATATTGAACATAGGTTTGGCTAAACTCTAATTTGGACCTGAATATCAATAATGATGATAAAGTGTGTTTAATGATGAATATTTGTTACTGATCAGGTCATGACCAGAGATGAATATCATTAAAGATATAAATAGAAATACCTAAACTTAGGTACATGGGTTTAATTAATTATACAACTATGGTTTTCTTGGTTGAAATCATGTTATGTATGGTCTTCTATTTGCAAATATTGGATGCAATATTACTATAAGTACTCAGTGTTTTACCACTTGAAAACATAAATGATGAGTAGATATCTTGTAGTTATTAAGGTTTTCATTATCCCCCTTATGAGTAAAGGATCAATTTTGACTAGTACACCTTCATAGAGAACAAGGTGTATAGGAAGTTCCCTAGAGTACTTAAAACACAAGGATGGGCCCAATATTATGTTTTGGTACTAATCAACTGTGATAATGCAAATAGTCTAGAAAATGATTAAAATTAGTGTATTTCACTTATCAAATAACTATTTTCTATGATCTTCCTTTCTTTCAACAAATCATTTTAAAGTTATAGAAAACATAAATATATGTATCTTTATGCCCATGTACACAACACTTCATGTGTTGATCTATTTTTTCATGTATGTTTTAGGGAGAGAAGATGGGAAGTGAGAAGTTGTACATATTGTACCTATTATGTTAATCATGTTCGCATACATGTTCAAACTTGTGTTATTCTCATTTAGTGTGTAACTATAATTTTTAACCATTTATGTTGTATTAATATACATGTTGAATGATGAGAATGTTATGGTGTATACTTATGTGGTGTTTCTTCATGTATGTGCATAATGCTTCTGCAATGTACTCTGACACAATTGCCTAAAGTTTTCAAAACTCATCCTCTCAGCCACACCAGGGTTTCGAGAACGAGGAATCTAAGGATGTTATAATTGGTATTAGATCATGAACAATTAGACACGTCAAATGGGTGGGTGGGTTGGGTTTGGGTTGAGTCATTGCGGGTTTGGATCTTGCGGGTGCGGGTCAAAAAGATGAAATTCTAAATGGGTCAAAGAAAGACAAATCTAAACCCAACCCAACAAGTTGTGGGTCACCCGCGGGTGGCCAGATAATATATGTTTAATAAACAATTACTTGTAAGTTGCTACTGCAATGGTAAAGGAAGAAAATTCGCTAGTGTTTTTGCATGAAATATAGCACAAGAATGACCAACTGTTATACATTGTCACTATTAATAGAAGTATGTTACATTTTTACAACCATTCAAGAACATACATATTTTAGGTAAAATTCTCTAATGTATAATAAAAATCCTCTAATAAATGATTGTGATCAATAAACTAGAGTTAGTGAGTTTTATTGTGACTTTAGATTAAGTTTGATAGAATAATTAGATAATGTAGTAGAGTTGGATTTACTTTCCCCAACATCTCTCTCATACCAAATCTTATTAGATAAGTTCAAGTTTGGACTGGAACTACTTAACAATTGGTGGTTAGTACTAGACCATATGATTCATTCTAATAACTATTATATCATTATATTTATTCTTATAAAGTAATTCAGTAAGTTGGGTCACCCATGGGTTCCCACGGGCCACCCATGAATCCCTCTAAATAAATGGCTGGGTACGGGTTTGGGTATATTCCAACGAGTGGCAAATTTCATTACCCAAATTCAACTTAAACAGGTCAACTCATGGGTGCCCATAGATTTAGACCCAGTTTGAGAAATCTATGAACCATAGATATACCTAACATATTCTCATCATGAAGTGCAAACTAAGTTTTAACCTTTCACTAAAAATCCTAAAAAGCTAGTAAGTTGTTCATCGGATCTAGGTTTGATTTATACTTAAGGTTAGAACCTAGATGTTCAAGGACCAAGTTTGTACAAGTGTGTGAAACCCTTTCTCTATATGGACCATATGTATTGGGTAGCTACACTAGTCTACACCTTGTTCTCGCCATTTCACTAGGTGACATGGTACTAGACTATATAGTGTGTGTGGGACACTTGACTTTGTTGATTTGGTTTCATTTTTCAATGGGCTCGATCCTCGACAGATTTTTCTGGCATCTGCTTTCTTGGAGAAAAATATATAATACTTTATCATATAAATTTAAACATGAAAAATGTGTCCCTCGCATAGGATAATAGGAGGTGTTTATGAAACCTAAGTGAAAATGAGTAACATAAATCTAGAATAGAGAGTAGTTCTAGAGTAGATGCCAACAACCTTATCAAGATATGTGATAGATACATAGACAGTAGAACGATATGTGAAACAAGCATGGATAATATTATCTAAGTTTGATCTTTGATGATATAAGTTGCATATGAGGTCTAAGACCAATTTTGAAAATAATAATTGTGAGCTTAGTCTTGATGATGAAAGTGTTTAGGCTTTTCATATGTAATGTAATCTAAACTAAGACAAGGTAGAATATTCATTAGACTCAAGATCTTTTACAAAGTAGGATCTCTAGTGTTAGGACGAGATTTATTGTGAACTCCAAAGAAAATGAGCCTCATAGGGAGAAGATCAGATAACTTAATATCAAATTCATGAGAAACATGAAATATGAAATATGTTAGACATGATGTGTCCTAAATTGGATTACTCCTAAGTATATGAGTTGAGTGCTTATCCATGATTCACATTGTTTATCTAAGTCCTATAGGTGAGAGTTGGGTAGAAACAAATTCATGGGTAGAAAACTCATGAGAGGAGATTCAATCCTTTGTTTAGCTTAGGTCCTATCTTGAGTGACATGTGTTTGTGAAGATCATCATTAGTTGTAAGTGAGGTGATATATGAAAATCTAATTAGGAGAGTAAAATGACTTGTGCATAAGATACTCATAAATGTTGTTCCTTCCACTTCTCTTTCTTGGTATATGTTACTAGAAACCTTACTTGATCTATAGAGATGATTTATATATGTGAAGTCACTCATATAAGCTTGACCAATTCTATATTCCCTTTCTATATCATATAGTAAATATCCAAGTTTTAAAGTATGATAATATTGACTTAGTATATTCTCTTCCTCTTCATATCATACATTAAATCTTGAACTTTGAAATCATGTCCTTGAAATAAGGATATCTCTGGATCATGAATTGCATGATCATCAAATATAGTGCTTAACCTCAATCCTTCTAAATCTAAGCTTCTAGTTTGGTGATTTTTCACAGAATGGGTTAAAAACCTTAACATTAGAGCATGTAAAACAATCCCTTCTCTATGGACAAAACCCTAATTTGATGTTGAACTTAATAATGATGTTGAGTATGATAATACTAGTAATAGTGATATGAAATATTGCTATCACATTGCATAGTCTAGTGGGGCGAAGTATGAAACATTGAGTATAAACTTCACAACATTATATATATGAACGACCCCCTAATTCCTAGGGTGATGAGTAATGTAAATCAGAAAAAAACTAGAATTTCATACTAGGAATAAATTATTAAATGATGCTTCATCCTATATATGGTTAGGTACACCAAAGAATCTCTACATCCTAAGATGGAAACTTAGGGTATATCAAAAACCATGTTACCCTTGACACCTAGAAGAGGTTTCCTATAGGTAGGAGTGACTCTTTCATAATAATTGAGGCATGAGGCAATTTGAAATTTGAGGGACAAAGTCTATATAAAGTGGGGGGAACGTGATAATCCATATTAAGGGATTTGATGCCCAATATAGTATTATAAGACCAGGAATGTTTTGATTATAGTTGGGCTCAGTTTGAGGATGTAATAACCTCCCCAAGAACACACATCCACATAGCGGAAGAAACACTGAGTTATCCATAACTCATGCACTTAAGGGAGGGGGAATTACATAAAACTAGCAATCAATACATAATATATTCAGTCACACAAACTGAAGTATTAAAATATTCTCATTTTTATTCTTACAAAAGTAACATAAATGTTTTTAAATGGAAAACTCATTTAACATCTTGATTATCTACTTCTAAAGTTTTAAACATTTAAACAAGTAGTTGAATCTATAAACCTGAGGATCATCTTACAGTTGGCACCCCACCAGATCTTATCTTGCTCTATCCTTGTGCTTGAGTCTCTGGAATCTATTCTGCTCCTACTCCTCACTTGTAGACATCTCATCCCCAACCATGTATTGGAAAAATGGGTGTTAGCGTAAGTGGCATGAGTATTCTAGTATATGAATTATTGAAGTAATGAGATACTACAAAAATATTCTTGAACATTATAAGCATAAAATTAACTTTAAACTCTGTATAAAATTTGAAACATAATGATCTCTTCTTTGATTAACTTATCTCTTGTCTTTCTTACTTATCTCATTCAGGAGACTTATACTTTGGTACATGGGTCTCATGACCTTCACTAAGGTGCCTAGGTCACATGACCTGCACAAAGGGCCTAAGTTGTGTATTTGAATTGGCCTACAATAAGGGTTTGAGCCTTATGACCTGTACAAAGGGCCTCAATCATATTTCTCTTACAGTGGCATGTGCTAGAGTGCATGGGCCACATGACTTGCATAAAGGGCCTCATTCATATTTCTCTTATATTAGCCTACACTAGGGTGTTTGGGCCAAATAATTTGCACAAAGGCATGGGTCATGTTTTTCTTGAGTGGACATGCACTAGGGTCTGGGTCTAACTCCATAAGCTGATGTCATCTTATTAAATCTGATCTTAACATGAATCTTGATACATTCTAATCTTATAGTCTCATCATGAACTGATATCTTGAATCTTAATACATGAATCTTAATAGAATCTTATCATGAAACTTAAAGCATACATCTTAATGTTCTTATATCATAAATCTTAAAGCATTCTATTATCATATTCTTATCATGAATTAATTCATGAATCTTAATAAAATCTTATCTTAGAACTTATTCATGACATTATACATCATAATCTTATAACATTATCATGGACTGAATTCTCAATACACTTTGATATTAATAGAAACTTTATCTTGAAAACTTGATCATGTCTATATATGTTAAAAACTTAGATTCTTACATTGTTCTCAACTCTTATATGTTAATCATTATAAGAAATCTAAATAACATCTTAGTTCTCAGATCTCAATCGATATAAGAAACCTCAATAGCATATTTCTACTTGAAATCTTAAGTACAAAGTTATCTCAAATTATCAAGTAAGTATGACTACCTTTCTTGCATATCTTATCTTACATTCTTATTCATTAATATGAGCCTTTTATTAAGAAACCTTATAGGAACATGGTCCTTAAATTTTCTCATGAACCTGGTTCATGAATCCCAATTATTTTAAGAAATCTTAATAATATATCTCAACTTGAGATATTGCATATATGCATTCAAATAACCATAAAGGTATGAAAATATCAGTTGCATATATGAACTTAACATCTTAGAACACCAATCAAATAAATCATGAAAGTCTTCTTTCAAAATTAATAAATATACTGAGCTTAATAACTATGAATACTCATGGGCATGAACCACCTACTTCTCTTGAAGAACATAAAAACTTTTATCTTTAGGTTTCTCTGATCAGGTCTAAATCCTTTTAAAACTTTTGGAGATCCCTCAAAGCTCACACCAGGTTCTAAAACCTTTTCACAAAGGTTCCTAATATCAAGGTCTTTCAAATGAGCCCTTGCTCGTACCATTCTGAAAACCAGAATGTATTATATTAATGTAATATAGCATATAACAAATTGGCATCATCTAACTCTATATAGTTACCTTTTTTAGGCAAATCGGGCCTCATTTGTGGTGGACCAATAACAGCCTAGCGGACAGGAGCCAAGAACCCATCCTCCTCGTGTAGGCGCGCGATCAGGGAACACATTCCCCTGTTTTGCCGTCAATATATTTGTTCGTTATCCTGCCCTGTTTTGCCGTCAATATATATGTAGTCCTTCTCATATATTTGTTCGTTATCCTGCCCTGTTTCTCCCCTGTGCTAGCCAACACCGCCTGGGAAGTTCTCTACCGCCTCGCGCGGCGGGAAAAATCTCGCCTGATCTTGGCTCCTCAACACTCATTGTTTGCCTCTCTTGCTTTAGCCGCCGCCACTTTCTTCTGCCTCCCTTTCTTCTTTAAGTTTCTCCTTCTATTTCTGTCTCACTGTTGCTCAAAACCCTAGGGAAGTTTCTGCTTCACGACGCCAAAATCTACGTCTTTTATATGCCGTTCCTTCTCAGTCTCGTAATGAAGTCAAATTCGACATGGACTCTGATCAATTGCTTGTTCCTGAACAAAAGAGGGTCGCGAGACTTTTCTCGTATGCCAGCGTTCTTTAAAGAGCTGGCCTGACTCAGTTGAACCGAAGGGTTGTCCATAAACTAACGGTACAACCTTCCACTTCCTTGGTTCACCACTTAAAAAGGCATTAAAATGTTATATTTCTTCTATAATTTTTATAGGCTACTCTTAAATCCGAATTGGTCTCAAAATTTGACCAACACCTTATATAACTATCATCTTCTTGTACAAAATTATCACGACCTAATTCACTACCTAGACTACATCAATATAGTGTGTGTGTTTTCACTTGTCCCATGACCTACATCGACAAATTGTATCACTAAAATAACTTTAAACTTCACCAATATTATACCACCTCTTATATATGTCATCAAGAAAACAACATAGGTCCTGAAATCATCACCACAGGCATCTGGAAGCCTAATGAAACAAATGCCCAATATACTCTAAGGTATGGTATATATAATCCTCTTATCATCGAAACGTCATTGAATTCTACAAGAACCCTAGATTCACCATATAAATCAAACCTAGGTTTTTCTTATGTGCAATATAGCATCACTTGGTGGTAAATTTAATAAAGTTCCCTCGAGATCTATATATGCATTACTGGACTCCAATATGGTTGAAACATGTAAAACTTGGCTCGCATGTCTAGATCCTGCATAACTAGAGTTTTCTTAGTAGTACTTATATTTATGTGGGTACTTAACAAAATTTAGGGTGTGATAGAGGAATTGGTTATTAAATTATGAATTATTTTCACCTTTAAGATATGATTCTAGATATTGTTTATGATGACTATACCTAATTGAATTCAATTATGATGAATAGTCATTATTAATCAATTTGACTATTTATATGTCAAATATCCAATTGAGGAAATACATGAACTACAATGAAATATTAATCAATCTTGATGTGTTCTTTGATCAAACAAAGTTATTGCAAGCTGATGGATCTTTTGGATTTTAATTGGTAACCACATTGATCATAAAACCTAATTGTGAATTCATTTGCAAGAAATAAATCAAATCGACATCTTTGGACTTTGGGGCTCAAACTCAATAACCTATTCTAAGATAGTATCTAATTATGTCTAAAGTTTCATGAACAAATGGTGTTCCTACTTAAGGTTATGCAAGTGTGAAAGCATTGTATATTTTGATTGAAGGAGAAAAGTTCCAGTGATTTTAGAATAAATTTGAGGGGACAATGTAATATAGCAATGTCACACTACCATTATGTTGGTGGGAAGTGTGGAACCATGCTATTCGCTATTAAAGGAAGGTTGAATAGCACTCAGGTTGTCCCTCATCTCTGAAAATGGAGGAGAAATACCATTTTGAGGTGTCAAGTAGATTTGAAGAGGGCGGGTGATCATACATAATTATGTTCCCATAGTCATAATATATGCAACCACCTAGATCTATTGACCTATTCCTACCCCTAGTCCCTCACTTGCTCTTGCAGAGGTATGTTGATAAGGAAGGAATGAGTAGGGAAGATGTTGGTCAGATGCTCATCATACCACCAATCACCAGATGTTGGGTGTTCTTCATTGGCACTCCTGGGGCAAGTATGTGGAATCACTCACCATGGTGTACTTTTGTGGTAGTGTTCGTTCCAGAAGCAGAAGGATGGAGAAATGTGAGAAAAAGAAAGAGAGAATACTGAATCATCAAGGAGAAACCATTTCTAGTGAAAAAATTATCCACTGCGTCATTTGAAGAATGAGTGTATTTGGAGTCTTTAAGATTTGATGGCTATGGCCTCTACCCGACCTTAAGCATCCATCCAAGATGGAAGAGGATGGAAAAGGGCTTCCATATTCTATTTGGTGCATCCCCTGGAGAGAAGAAGGAGCCTTTTCCCATTTCATCTCAACCATTAAGGCAGTAGCTATCGATGTGGTCACCAGGACTATGAAGAAGATCCCCCATCGACGAGCCACCATGGCAGAGGATTAGGGGATGACTAGATGGAGGTCATGGAGGCACAATATAGGGAGGAGAATCTAGGGATTTTTAGAAATTTCTCATTGACCTTTTGTCAGTTGTGGGGTTCATTCATTGACAATCTGAGAAAGCAATTTGAGAGAGCAAGAATGAGAGGAGAGAGACCAGTCGACTAAGCAAGCGAAACCAAGTTAGAGATGATAGGTTCAATGCAAACTAGAAGGTTGAACTGAGCCAATCCTTGGGCCATGTGAGGAACATCTAGGGTGCCTTGGAGATGATACAACAACCCATGTTTATCCCTACAAGGTAAATCCCATTTAATTCCTATTTACATATTAGATCTTAGAAATTTAATGAAAAATTCCTTCCATGTCATCCTCTTTATTATTGGACAATTAGATTGGGATTTTTAAGAATACTTAATGACAAATACAAATGTAGATGATAATTTTGCATTGTAGGTTTAATTACCATGAATAATTAGCAAATGATGTATATTAAATATGAGAAAAATATTTCAATATCCTAATAGAATGTAAAAATTGTATATGGGTTCTGATCGAACTACTGTACCCAAATGCTAGGTCTTTCCTCATTCATTCTAATTATATGATTTTAGTCTCATATTAATTCAGGAAAATAGATAGAGCATCAGAAAAATATGGAAATTGAATTGGGCCTGATTATAACATATAGATTAGTATACAAAATTAGAGACCAGACTAAGATCATATTGAACCTACGTTTTACTAAACCCTAATTTGGACCTAGATATAAATAATAGTAATGATACAATGTGTATAATGATGAATAATTGTTATTGATCAGGTGATGAGCAGAGATCTACATCATCAAAGATATAAATAGAAATCTTAGAACTTAAGTACGTGGGTTTATTGAATTGAATGACTATGGTTTTCTTGGTTGAAATCATGTTATGTATGTATGCTCCTCTATTTGCAAATATCGGATGTAGTATTACTATCAGCACTCAATGTTCTAACATTTGAAAACATAAATAATGAGTAGATCTCTTATAGATATTAAGGTGTTCATTATCCTTATTACGAAGGAAGGATCAATGTTGACTAGTGCACCTCCCTAGAGTACAAGGTGTACAGGGAGTTCCCAAGAGTACTTGGTACACATGGACGAACACAATATTTATGTTTTGGTACTAGTCCACCTTGATAATGCAACACATCTAGAAAAATGATTAGGATCTATTATTTTTCTTGTTAAAAAACTATTTTCATGATCTTTCTTTCAGCACATCTTTTCAAAGTTGTAAAAATCATAAATATATGTATTTTTTTCCCATGTGAAAAACAACTCATTTATTGATCCTTTGTTTTATATATGTTTTACGTTCATAGCAACCATGGAAGAAAAGATGGGAAATGAAAAGTTGTACATGTTGTACCTATTGTGTTAAGATCTTGTTAGCATACATGTTTAGACTTGTATGATTCTCATTCAATGTGTGATTGTAATTTGTAATAATTCATGTTGTATTAATATACATGTTGAATGTTGAGAATGTTATGGTGTATGCTTATGTGGTTTTTGTTCATGTATGTGCATATTGCTTTGTCCATGCACTCTGACACAATTGCTTAACATTTTTCAGAATTTAGCCTCTCGGGCCCATAGGGTTTTGGAAAGGCAGAATCTGAGGACGCTAAAATGGGTATCATAGAATGAAAAATAGCTACACCTAACAATTTCTCATCATGAAAATCATATAAACTTAGTAAGTTGTTTATAGGATCTTGGTTTGACTAGCCTCTAGGTCAGAACATAGATGTTTGAGAACCATGTTTATACAAGTGTGTGAAACCCTTTCCATATAGGACTCATATGTATTGGGTAGCTATACTAGTCTACACCTTTTTCTCACTATTCACTAGGTGACATGGCACTAGACTATCTACTATGTGTGGGATACTCAATTTTGCTGATTTGGTTTCTTTTTCCAATCGGCTCGAGCCTTGATAATTTTTTCTGATGTCTTCTTTCTATGAGAAAAACTATATAATATTTTACTATATATACGTAAATATGAAAATGTCTCCCTTGCTAGAAGAGTAGGAGGTCTTCATGCTACCTAGGTGAAAGGGAGTGCCATCAATCGAAGAGAGAGTAGTTCTAGAGTAGATGTCAATAGCCTTATCAAGATATGTGATAGATACATAGATAATAGAATGATAAATGATACAAGCATGGATAATCTTGTCTAAGTTTGACCTTTGATGATATAATTTGTGTTATAAAGGTCTAAGTTGTATATGAGGTCTAAACTCAATTTCAAAGACAAATAATTATGAGCTAATTCTTAATTATGATAGTATGTAGGCTTTTCTTATGTAAGGTAATATATAGTTAAGACAAGGTTAAATATGTTTGAGCCTCAACCTCGTTTACAAAGGAGGATATCTAGTGTTAGGAAAATATTTGTGGTGAACTCCAAACAGACTGAGACCCACAGGGAGAAGGTCAGATAACCTAATCTCCAATGTATGAGAAATATTAAATATGACATATGTTAAAAATTATGTGTCCTAGGTTGGATTACTCCTGAGTAGATCAGTGAGTTCTTGTGTGTGATTCACACATTGTAGATCTAAGTCCTATATCTAAGAGTTGGGTTAAAAGAAATTCATGGGTAAAAAGCTCATGAGAAGAAAGTCAATCTTTTTATTGAGTTAGGTCCTTGCTTGAGTGACCTATGTTTGTGAAGATCATCATTAGTTGCAAGTGAGGTCATATATGGAACTCTAGTTCTAAGATTAAAATTCCTTTTGCATAAGATACTCATAAATATTGTTCCTCCATTTCTCTTTCTTGATATATGATATTAGAAACCTCACCTGAGCTATATAGGTGATTTTTATATGAGGATTCACTCATATAAGCTTGACCAATTTTATATTCCCTTCCTATATCATACATGTAATATCCAAGTTTATAATTATGATAGTCTTGACTTAGTATATTCTCTTTCTCTTTGTATCATACATGAACACTTGAAATTTGATATCATGTGCTTGAAATATAGAAATATCTTGATTATGAATTACATGATCACTAAATATAGTGCTTATCCTCAATCTTTCAAAATATAAGCTTCTAGTTTGGTGATAATTCATACAAGGGGTAAAAACCTTAATATTAGAGAAACTAAAACAATCCCTTCCTTGTGAACAAAACCCTAATCTTGTAATGAACTTACTCATGATGTGAGTATAATAATTCTAGTAATAATGATATGAAATATTGATATTACCTTGCATAGTCTAGTGGAGTGAAATACGAAACACTAAGTATAATCTTCTCAACATAATATATATATGAACCCCACCCCCCTAATTCTTAGGGTGATGAGGATGTAAATAAATAAAAGAATAGAACATCATACTACAAATAGATTTTTAATTGATGCTTCAACCTACATATGACTAGGTCCATCGAAGAATATCTACATCCTAAGATAGAAACTTAGGGAATATCCAAAACCATGATACCCTTGGCACCAAGAAGTAGTGGCCTACAAGTAGGAAAAACTCTTTCATATCAATTGAATCATGAGGCACTTTTAATTTTGAGGATAAAATTCCATATAAAGTGGGGGGATGTGATAACCCAGATTTTAGGGTTTCAATACCCAATATACTATTATAAAACCATGAATGTTTTGATTATAGTTGGACTTAATTTGTGGAATTGATTATTCAATTATTAATTGTTTCACCTATAAGATATGATTGTAGATATTGTTCATAATGACTACAAGTAACTGAGTTCAATTATTACTAATAGTCATTATTAATCAATTTGAGTGATTATGAGTCAAATATCCAGTTGATGACATACATGGAGTAGCATGTGATAATAATGGATATTGATGTGTTGTTTGATCAAACTAATTTATTGCATGTAGTTGGATTTTTTATGGTTAATTGGCGACCTCATTGATCATATTACCCTAATTTTGATGTCATTTGGAGGAAATTAATTAAAGAGCATTCTTGGGATTTAGGGGATGATACTTGGATATAATATATTCTAAGACATTATCCAACTATGTCTAAAGTTTCATGAATGAATGAGGTTCCTACTTAAGGAAGATATTGGATATTTTAATAAAAGGAGTAAAGTTCCAAGGACTTTAGAATAAAGTCAAGTGTCCAATGTAATAGAGTAATGTCATTGTCATTAGGTTGATGGGGAGCATGGAACCATGCCAGTCACTTATACATGAAGGTTTAATAGATCCTTGGTTATCTCTCACCCCCAAAAATAGTACCAGTTTGAGGTGTCAAGTAGATCCAAAGAGGGCAGGTGATTAAAGGCAATTATGTTCCCATAATCACAATCTACACAACCACCCAGAGCTATCAACCCATTCCTACCCCTAGTCCCTTAACCTGCCCTTATAGAGATTTGTTGAGAAGGAAGGAAGGAGTAGTGAAGATATAAGCCAAAGGCCCGTCATCCACCCAATCATTGTTGATGTGGGGCGTCCTCCATCGATATACTTGGAGCAAGTCTATAGAATCACTCATCATGATGCAGTTCTATGGCGGTGTTCATTGTAGAGATATTAGGATGGAGAAATGTGAGGAAAAGGTGAGAATACTGACTCATCAAGGATAAACCATTTCTAGTGCAATAATTCTCAATTGTGACGTTCGAACAATGAGTGGAATTGGATTCTTTGATAATTGTTGAGAATCTAGGTAAGATAGAGGAGGATGACAAAGGGATTCCATCTTTTAATTTGCGCATCCCTTGGAGAGAAGAAGTAGATTTTTCCCCTTTTATCAGCACCATTAGGGCAACAGCCATCGACGTGGTCACCATGACTGTGAGGAGGAGCGACCATCAATGAGCCACCATGATGAAAGATTAAGGTCTGACTAGACAAAGATCATGGAGGCATAATACAATGAAGACCATGGATTCATAGCAATTCCTCTTTGACCTTTTGTCGGTTGTGGCCATCCATTCATCGAAATTTAGAGAAAGTTCTTCGAGAATGCTAGGATCATAGGAGGCAGATGAACCGGCTAAGAAAGTGGAACCCAGCCAGAGACAATCAGTTCAACACAAATTAGAAGGGTGAACTGAGATAATCCTTGGGCCATGTGGTGGCCATCTAGGGTTCCTTATAGATGATCTGACATCCCATGTTTACCGCTACAAGGTAAATCCCAGTTAATTTCTATTTACATATTAGATCTTAAAATTTTGAAGAAAAATAGCTCCCTTGGCCAATAAATCCCCCAAAAATTACCCTTAGACTGAGAAAATTGTCATTTCTATTACTGGATGACTATATCAGGCTTTTAATAATAATTAATGATATTTATTAATATATATGGTAATCCTTTATTGTAGGTTTAGTTACCATGAATAATTAGAAAATGATGTATATTAAATCTAAGAAAAATAATATAGTATCCTAATAGCATGTGAAAATTGTATATAGGGTCTGATCGGAGTTCCATACCAAAATAATTGGTCTTGTCTCACTAATTCTAATTGGATTATTTTACTCTCATATTACTTCTAAATTGATAAAACATGAAAATTATGGAAATTGAATTAGGCCTTGATTATGATATATTGATCTGTATAAAATACTTGATACCAGAGTAAGAGAATATTGAACCTAGGTTTGGCTAAATCCTAATTTGGACCTAAATATCAGTACTAATGATAAAGCATGTACAATGATGATTAATTGTTATTGATCAGGTGATGATTGGAGATCTAGATCATCAAAGATATAAATAGAGTATCTAAAGTGAGGTACATGGGTTTATTTAATTATATGACTATGGTTTTCTTGGTTGAAATCATGTTATGTATGTATGCTCTTCTATTTTCAAATATTACATGTAGTATTACTATAAGTAATCGGTCTTTTTCTACTTTAAAACATAAATGACGAGTATATGTCTTCTAGTTATTTTGGTGTTCATTATCCCCCTTTCTAAGGAAGGTTCAATGTGTTGGCTAAATGGACATCTATAAATCCCTTTGTTTTGATTATGACAAACATTTCATTCTTATTGATCTAACGAGCTACTTGAGTGTGCAGGAACAAGGCGGATGACAAAGTACTAGGGAAATCCATATGCTTCCATATTTATATTTTCATGCAATGTAATCACCTTGTAAAAGCTTGTACAAATATATAATGTACAAGTACTTAGATTGCATGTAAATCAAGCGTTAGATCTTCCCTATCTAAACACCACATTTAGATAAGTCATCCCCTTCAAATAGGATCACATCTGGACACTCATACATATAATTAGTGCCTAAATTGAAACATTGAAACAAGATCAATCTCGGTCGACCAACTCCTCGACCGAGACACTCTCGGTCGACAATCTTCTCGACCGAGAAAGATCCAAAGTAGCCGTTAGACACAACTGACAAGGTAGTTGGCAGTTGGAGATAGACGTTGCAAATCACTTGATCCAGAGAGCCTGTCGGTCGACAAAACTTCGACCGAGTAGGTATCTCGGTCGACCATTCCTCGACCGAGATGAACTCTGACAGCAACTGCAGAGTAAATTAATTAGTCGTTGCTAAAGCAACAAACTTGTACCTAACGGCTAGTTAAGCACTTAGAAACCCCTAGAAGTTGTCTAGAACGTCCTTAAGCATCCTTAGACCATTCCTATAAATAGGACAAGCCATAGGACACTCAAACTCACTTGTTACACTTGAGTACTCTTTGAGCAAGCAATTACATTTGCAATCTGTTGTGAGCAATTTGAGCATTGTAACAATTGGCTACTTTCATCCTTAGCTCAAAATTCGTGTCCTATAGGCTAGCATATCCTATTCACTACAATCACAAGTCCACACACTTGGTTAGGAGATCTATACGCTTGATCTAGGCAAATCAAGCCTTGGGCTACAAAGGATAAGTTGTAATTTCCTTTTTCCTTTCTTGTTCTCTATTACTGTTTGTACTCTCCTTGCTACTCCTAGGTTGGAGGCTACGGATTGGAGAGGGTGGAGATCTTCTTGGTGAAGAAGGCGACCTTGAGCTACTTCAGAAGGCTGGTGCAACGGGAGGTTACTTCTAGAGAGGAAGGCTACTTCAAGGGGGAGCTTGGAGTTACTTCAAGAAGGCTACCTCAAGTTGGTGCACCTACTTCAAGTGAAGGCTGTTCAAGGGGTGTAAAGGAAAGTATTGTATTTTGTATAAATCTTTGAGAAGGTAATAAAATAAATACTTTCAAAATCCCGGTTGGGTAAGCAACCGGGTAGTGGACTGATAACTTTAGTATTTGCTAAAGTTGGAACCACTCTAAACACTTGTCTCCTTCTTCTAATCTCAATTGTGGTTGTTTGAGTTAAATAATTGTTAAAATTGATTTAAAACTCTATTCACCCCCCTCTAGTGTTTTTCAATTGGTATCAGAGCAGGCTTCAAGGAACCCTAACAAGGTCTTGAAGAAATGGGTGATGGAGTGCTCAACAACCTTAACCTTGAAGGGACACTTGTTGCTAGGCCTCCAGCGTTCGATGGAACAAACTACCAATATTGGAAGAGAAGGATGTAGTTCTACTTCCAAGGCATCAATTGGGACTTATGGAGAATGGTGTCAACCCCATATGAGCTCCCTCAAACTCAATTTGCAGAATGGGATGCAAATACGGTAAAACTGGCTCAAATGAATGCAAAAGCTGTAAGCATTTTATATTGTTCTATTTCGGTAGGAGAATTTAATAGAATATCTAATTGTGACACAACCTATGATATTTGGCATAGAATGTCCATAACCTATGAAGGTACAGTCCAAGTCAAAAATTCCAAAATTAGCATGTTTAAACAAAAGTTTGAACACTTTCGTATGGATCCTGATGAATCTATTAGTGAAATGTTTGCAAAATTCTCTACTATTGTTAATGGTTTAAGTGCCCTAGGAAAACCTGTCCTTGAAGAAGATCAGGTATCAAAAATCCTTCGATCACTTCCTCCAAAATATAAGCCAAAGGTGACAGCCATTGAAGAAGCAAACGACCTCACCCGACTGAAAATGGAGCAACTTATTGGCAACCTAGAAGCTCATGAAGCAACCCTAGAAGAGGAAGAAAGAAGAGCACGTGAACTTCAGCAAGGAAAGAAGAAGGATGTGGCTCTAAAAGCTTCAAAGGTCGTCACACAAGAAAGTGAGGAGTCAAGTGAAGAAGAAGGAGAAGAAGCCTTGATCGTCAATGGTAAGAAATACAAAAGATTTAAATCTAACAAAATTTACAGTTCTTCTTCTACTCCTCCTAGGTGCTTTGAATGTGGGAAGAAAGGGCATTTAAAAAATGAATGTCCTAAAGCAAAGAAAGGAAAGAAAAGCTCACACAAGAAGAAGGGAGAAAAAGCCTATAAAGCTGCATGGGACGAGTCAAGTGACAGTGAAAGCGGAGAAGAAAAGGTGGAATGTCTAATGGCAAGAGAAGATGATGAAGACTCTCAAGAGGAATGGGTGGTTGACAGTGGATGCTCCAAACATATGACCGGGAACAAGGATGCATTTCAAACCTTTGAAGAAAAGAAAAGTGGAACGGTCACCTTTGGAGACAATGGTAAGGGAAAAATCGTTGGAATAGGTAATGTTGGTACAAACCTTGAAATAAAGAATGTTCTACTCGTTGATGGTTTGCACCATAATTTGATAAGTGTTAGTCAATTATGTGATAGTGGCTATGATGTGTTATTTAACAAAACCTGCTGCAAGTTATTGATAGAAAACACTACAAATGTTGTTTATGAAGGAAATAGAGTTGGAAATCTTTATATCCTTAAACCTAACTCTATGAAATCAGTAGTGGGAAAATGCTTACTTGCAAATGAAAATACCTTACAACTATGGCATAAAAAGCTAGGACATGCTAGTTCACATGTTATTAAAAAGTTAGTGAAATATGATCTTGTTCGTGGATTGCCTACTTTATCTTTTGATCAAGTTGAAAACTGTGAACCATGCACAATGGGAAAGAAAACCAAAACCTCTTTTAAACCAAAACATGTACTTAGCACCAGTAGATCCTTAGAATTAATTCATATGGATTTATTTGGACCCATGAGGACACAATCTATTGGTGGTAAAAGATACTGTTTTGTTATTGTTGATGATTATAGTAGATACACATGGGTACACTTTATTGCAACTAAAGATGATACTATTCATGTTTTTATACAATTTTGTTCCAAGATTGAAAATCTATTACAAAGCAAAATATGTACCATTAGAAGTGATCATGGTGGAGAATTTGAAAATCATACATTTGAGGAATTTTGTACATCTCAAGGGTACACTCATAATTTTTCTGCTCCACGCACCCCACAACAAAATGGTATAGTAGAAAGGAAAAATCGATCACTACAAGAAATGGCTAGAACTATGATGCTCGAACACAACACACCCAAAACCTTTTGGGCTGAAGCTGTAAACACTGCATGTTATGTCTTAAATAGAGTAATTGTTCACTATCACTTGAAGAAAACTCCATATGAAATAATACATTCTAAGAAACCTAGAGTTGACTATTTTCATACCTTTGGCTCCACATGCTATATTTTAAATACCAAAGATGATAGAGATAAGTTTGACTCTAAATCACACAAAGCATTCTTTTTGGGATATTCCACTTCTAGCAAAGCTTTTAGAGTACATAACACTATCTCTAGAAAAGTTGAGGAATCTATTCATGTTTCTTTTCATGAAGAGTCCAAATCTGAAAATCTAGAAATCATAGATCTCACTAATCAATTCGAAAATTTAAACATACCAAATGATAGTGAGAAAGTTACTACAAATAATCACCAAGCTGAACCACAACCTACACCTAGGCTTATTAATGATCATCCTCAAGAACTAATTATTGGATATCCTAATGATAAAGTCAAAACTCGGTCTTCCTTCAAAGATGTTGCAAACATGGCTTTTGTTTCTATCATTGAACCTAAGAAGATATCTGAAGCTCTTAAAGATGATTATTGGATAATAGCCATGCAAGAAGAATTGAATCAATTCACTAAAAATGATGTATGGGATTTAGTTCCTAAACCACAAGATAAAACCATCATAGGAACTAAATGGGTTTTTAGGAATAAGCTAAATGAGGCAGGAGAAGTAATAAGGAATAAAGCTCGGTTAGTAGCACAAGGATATAATCAACAAGAAGGAATAGATTTTGATGAAACGTATGCACCGGTAGCTAGACTTGAAGCTATTAGAATGTTACTAGCTATTGCTGCACATAAAAACATCAAACTCTACCAAATGGATGTAAAAAGTGCATTTCTGAATGGCATCATTCAAGAAGAAGTATATGTTGCCCAACCACCTAGTTTTGAAATATCGGAAAAAGGTGACTATGTTTATAAACTTAAGAAAGCACTTTATGGTTTAAAACAAGCACCTAGGAATTGGTATGAAAGGCTCAAGACATATCTTTTTTATAATAGTTTTTCTATTGGAAATTCAGATTCTACTTTATTTTTCAAAACATATACATCTGATTTCCTAGTTGTGCAAATATATGTTGATGACATTATTTTTGGAGCTTCTAATGATTCATTGTGCACACAATTCAGTGACATTATGCAAAAAGAATTTGAAATGAGCCTCATGGGTGAACTAACTTTCTTTCTTGGTTTTCAAATTAAACAAACACCTGCCGGAATATTCATAAGCCAAGAAAAATATACTAAAGAACTCTTAAAACGTTTTGGGATGGATCTATGCAAACATGCTACTAATCCTATGGCTACTTCTATTAAAATTGATAAGGATGAAAATGGGGAACCTATTGATGATTCCTTATATAGAGCCATGATTGGTAGTTTGCTTTACTTAACTGCTTCTAGACCGGACATTATGTTTTCCGTTGGTCTTTATGCTCTATTTCAATCACAACCTATGCACTCTCATTTTCTAGCAATTAAACGAATTCTTCGTTACCTAGCCGACACTACTTGTTTTGGTTTATGGTATCCAAAAGGACAATCCTTGGATTTTAAAGCTTATACTGATGCGGATTATGCTGGTTGTCGACTTGATCGCAAGAGTACTAGTGGTGGCTGTTTCTTGTTAGGGAGAGCTTTAGTATCTTGGTTTAGTAAGAAACAAAATACGGTTGCCCTATCTACAACTAAAGCCGAATATATGGCAGCCGGGTCTTGTTGTGCTCAAGTACTTTATATGCAAGAAGTGTTAAACGATTATGGTTTTACTCTTTCATCTACGCCTATTTTTTGTGACAACACGAGCGCTATAAACTTAGCACACAATCCTATTTTACACAGCCGAGCTAAACATATTGAAATCCGTCATCACTTTTTAAGGGATCATATCTCCAAGAATCATGTTTCCCTTCATCATGTTGATACGGAAGATCAATTGGCTGATATTTTTACAAAACCGCTTCCACTAGATCAATTTAACAAAATTAGGAAGCAACTGCTTATCACTCCTTTGGAAGATGTTTTCTTTGATATTTGTACTTCTTAACAAAAACTTTTAATGGACATCTTTTTCATTAGATTTGATGGGACATCTAATTAAGGGGGAGTTTTTATTCTTAACATATATCTTTTTGAAATGACAAAGGGGGAGAAATAAATATAAAACTAAAACTTAGTAATTATGAAAAACTCAATCAATTAGTTTCATAAATAAACTCTTGGCTTTACATTGAAAGATGCTGTCTTCCCTAGTGAATTGGATTTCATGTTCCATAATTCATGATGAATAATAAGAACACATTTTATAAACAAGAGGAAAAGCTACAAAAGGTAATCTAAAGGTATGAAACTCATATGTTTTATATTTCCTTTATTTATATTTTGGAAATGTTTGTCATCTTCAAAAAGGGGGAGATTGTTGGCTAAATGGACATCTATAAATCCCTTTGTTTTGATTATGACAAACATTTCATTCTTATTAATCTAACGAGCTACTTGAGTGTGCAGGAACAAGGTGGATGACAAAGTACTAGGGAAATCCATATGCTTCCATATTTATATTTTCATGCAATGTAATCACCTTGTAAAAGCTTGTACAAATATATAATGTACAAGTACTTAGATTGCATGTAAATCAAGCGTTAGATCTTCCCTATCTAAACACCACATTTAGATAAGTCATCCCCTTCAAATAGGATCACATCTGCACACTCATACATATAATTAGTGCCTAAATTGAAACATTGAAACAGGATCAATCTCGGTCGACCAACTCCTCGACCGATACACTCTCGGTCGACAATCTTCTCGACCGAGAAAGATCCAAAGTAGCCGTTAGACACAACTGACAAGGTAGTTGGCAGTTGGAGATAGACGTTGCAAATCACTTGATCCAGAGAGCATGTCGGTCGACAAAACTTCGACCGAGTAGGTATCTCGGTCGACCATTCCTCGACCGAGATGAACTCTAACAGCAACTGCAGAGTAAATTAATTAGCCGTTGCTAAAGAAACAAACTTGTACCTAACGGCTAGTTAAGCACTTAGAAACCCCTAGAAGTTGTCTAGAATGTCCTTAAGCATCCTTAGACCATTCCTATAAATAGGACAAGCCATAGGACACTCAAACTCACTTGTTACACTTGAGTACTCTTTGAGCAAGCAATTACATTTGCAATCTGTTGTGAGCAATTTGAGCATTGTAACAATTGGCTACTTTCATCCTTAGCTCAAAATTCGTGTCCTATAGGCTAGCATATCCTACCCACTGCAATCACAAGTCCACACACTTGGTTAGGAGATCTATACGCTTGATCTAGGCAAATCAAGCCTTGGGCTACAAAGGATAAGTTGTAATTTCCTTTTTCCTTTCTTGTTCTCTATTACTGTTTGTACTCTCCTTGCTACTCCTAGGTTGGAGGCTGCGGATTGGAGAGGGTGGAGATCTTCTTGGTGAAGAAGGCGACCTTGAGCTACTTCAGAAGGCTGGTGCAACGGGAGGTTACTTCTAGAGAGGAAGGCTACTTCAAGGGGGAGCTTGGAGTTACTTCAAGAAGGCTACCTCAAGTTGGTGCACCTACTTCAAGTGAAGGCTGTTCAAGGGGTGTAAAGGAAAGTATTGTATTTTGTATAAATCCTTGAGAAGGTAATAAAATAAATACTTTCAAAATCCCGGTTGGGTAAGCAACCGGGTAGTGGACTGACAACTTTAGTATTTGCTAAAGTTGGAACCACTCTAAACACTTGTCTCCTTCTTCTAATCTCAATTTTGGTTGTTTGAGTTAAATAATTGTTAAAATTGATTTAAAACTCTATTCACCCCCCCTCTAGTGTTTTTCACAATGTTGACTAGTATACCTCCCTATAGAATAAGGTATATAGGGAGTTCCCTAGAGTACTTGGTACACAGGGATAGGCCCAATATTTATGTTTTGGTACTAGTCCACCTTGATTATGCAACTCATCTAGAAAATTGATTAAATTTAGTGTATTTCACTTATTAAAGAATTATATCATCTTTCTTTCTTTCCACAAATCTTTTCAAAGTTATAAATACCATAAATATATGTATCATTCTTCCCATATTCACAACACCTCGTGTGTTGATCCATTGTTTCATGTATGTTTTAGGTTAAGAGCTAGCATGCATGAAAAGATGGAAAGTGAGTAGTTGTTCATGTTGTACTTATTGTGTTAAGATCATGTAAGCATTAATGTTCCGATTTGTATGATTTTGATTCAATTTGTAATTGCAATTTGTAATCATTCATGTTGTATTATTATATATGTCAAATTTTGAAAATGTATGGTGTATGCTTGTGTGATTTTTGCTCATGTATGCGTATATTGTTTCCATAACAAATCACTATACAATTTCCAAATGTCTTTGGAATTCTTCCCCTTGGCCCCATGGGGTTTCGGGAAGGTGGAATCTGGGGAAGATATAATGGTAATACTTGGTTTTTATTACATCTTAAGGGTGATACATGATTGTTATTTTTTCTTCTCGCATAGCCTTCAAATTACTTAATCTACAATAGTTGAGGATTGTTTGCATCCTTTTTTTCCTTTTTGTTTAGGAGTTGTTTCTTCTAATCTCTATAAATCCAAAATATATATAAAAAAAGAATTTTATTAGAAGGGAAAACAAATTATCTTTGGCATTAATCGAGAGTAATACCCATCCCAACATATTTCAATGAACAATAATGTCATGATTGTTTATTATGTTTCTTAAAAATAAAATTGTATGGCCTCAATGCCTTTGTGAATTTTTTTTATTATGCAAGTTTCTTACAATTAAATAATGCTTGACAAGTTAAGTTAAGAAACCCTAGCATGACCAGAGGAGGTGGCGCCATCCCTGGAGAAGACTACCCAGATGACGGTGACGACCATCACCCAAGCCCCACCTTCCAAGTCCCGATCGGCAACACGGGCATCAACTTGAACTTCTCCTCCTCGAGATGATAGTCCAGCATGCCTGCTCAATGTAGTAAAGCCATGGAAGTCGAATCAGGAACCCTAGAGTCTTCTCAGTTTCCCGAACTTCCAAGAAGGAATCAAGGCACGATGTCCATGCCCATCCCTATGCAGCAACGACCTTCGTACAGTGACTCTGTCGACAAAAACATGACTGTAGATCATGGCTATATTCGTATAGACCTAGAGGATAAAAATACTAATTTAATACATGACGATATCATCTTCACCTCTGAGAATGATATGTCGTCCTTCAACCTGAAGCAAGATGGCCGTGAAAACCTCCTAAAGCCATATCAAATCACTTTTGTCATGAAACTTTTGTCCAAAGAGATCATCTTCCTAACCCTACAAGATAGAATAAAATTGATGTGGAAACCAAAGGGATGCTTCAACCTTATTGATCTCACGAAAGACTTCTTTGTAGTCCAATTTTAGAGAGAAGATGACTACATCCACACGTTGACGGGAGGTCCTTGGCCGCTGTTCGAGTCCTACCTCTCAGTTCAACGTTGGCAGCCTGACTTCTTGTCAGAGTCCTCTTCACCCCCAAAGCTCATGGCTTGGCTACGCATCCCCAACCTACCCATCCACCTTTATAAAGAAGTTATGCTTTTAGAAATTAGTGATCACATTGGAAAGACCATCAAGGTCGACCTCAAAACATATCTCAACACCGAGGCCGCTTTACCAGGATCGCGGTCAAACTGGACACCTCCAAACCTCTAACACCATAGGTTATGATTGAGAGCAACCATTACAGGATAGAGTGCGAGAACATACCATTCATCTGCATGTACTGTGGCAGAGCAGGACACCTAGAAAAGGACTGCTCCAAGCAGATCACTACAGAAAATGAGGTGAGAAGAACAGAAACGACATGTGATGCCTCCATCTAGCTGCCCCCATCACCGGTCCAGGGGTTCACGAATTACATCCATGCCCGACCCATCTAGCACAAGTAATGAGGCAACAAGGTAGTAAACCAGAAGCCACCAACTAATTCCAGCAATCATTTCCAAACCCTAGATACCCATGATGAAGAAGACGACACTACTGAGGTCATTGACATTGATAATGTGGACGAGCGGATAACCAATGGGATCGACTGGAAGACAAGGAAGAGGAACACCAAACAGAATAAGTTGCAATCCGGAAATCACCAAGGAGCGAAAAAGCATCACTCAGGTCCCCCGCCAAATACCAATTAAGTACCTCATACCCACACCACAAATGCGTAGACAAATACTAACCACACTGTTGTGAATCCCACTGGAGACGCCCTCCTTGTTGGCCGAACACAGGAATCACACCCATTCATCACCACACCCTTCTCGTTGGGCAACAAGTCCATCTTGGACATACCCTTCAACCCCTACCGCAGTCCAAGGCGCAACTCAGTTGGAATACACCTGAGAAACAGGAAGGTGATCCAACCGGGGGGTACCTCTAATCTGTTTACCCGGAACAGGACCAAAACCTCTCTCCTTCCCAACCTTGAAGATGAAGCCAGGACGATGGGAACATCAACCTTGGTTGAATCTGATAAGTGAAAGTTATCACCTAGAACGTATAGGGTGCCTGCGACAAGGACACCCAACTCACAGTTAAGGACCTGGCTATGAAATATGACATCTCGATCCTCTATCTCCTAGAGACCATATGTAGCGATGATAGGGCTATGGGGATCATAAAGAAGCTGGGTTTCACACACTTACACAGAGACGAAGCCACTAGTTACTCGGGAGGCATTTGGGTGCTCTAGAGGCATAATGTCAACCTGGAAATCCTTTTCTCACATAAGCAATTTGTCCATTGCAACATCCAGGACTCCTTATTCACCTTCATCTATGCTAGCACAACAAGGGGAGGCTACAAGCTTCTGTGGAATCACCTCTATGCTATGGCCCTCTCCATCACCGACCCCTGGGTGGTTATGGGGGACTTCAATGTAGTCATGCATCCGTCTGAGAAATTTGGCAGTAACACCATCGACACAGCCAACAATAGAGATTTTATCGAAGCTATGGAATCATGCTCTCTCTATGACCTAGAGGCCTCTAGGCCCCAAACCACCTTCAAGTAGGGACTCCTCCACGAGTGTCTTGATAGGGCATTGACGAATAAGCCCTGGATCGACTCATCTGCAAGAAAAGATGTTTGAGTGTTCGAGAAGAACCATTCGGACCACGCTCCTATATTGGTCTCCTGCATCCAACAACCCTCCATTCATAAGCTCCTACCGATGCACACCTCTTCCAGATGGTACTCAACCCCAGGATACGTAGACTTCTTCAAAGAATCTTGGCCCCAGGAACAAGACCTCATGACTAAAAATGTCAGTTTCCTCGCTAAAGTCAAATGATGGGATTCTACTAAAAGGAAAATTGATAAGAAGGAGAAGGATAGGATCTCAAATAAGATCCAATGGAATCAAATGAACCTAGCCATCTAGTTCAACCATACCACTGCATAGGAAACAATCAACCTACAGAGTCAGCTTGACTCAATTCTCAGACACAAGGAGGCTGAGAGCCAACAAAGAGCCAAATGTGAGTGGATTAAACTGGGTGACAATAACACCCGTTTCTTCCACTCTCTCACTAAAGCAAGAAGACGGAAAAATAAGATAACTTGTCTCAAGGGCGATAATGGCAATTGGATATCCAATGATTTGGAGATTAAGTTGATCATCCTCTCCTTCTTTTCAAATGTGTATAAGGAAGTGAGCCACGTACTGAGAAGAGAAGCATGTCCCTCCTTCCTGGGATTATTCTCACCCATATCACTATACTAGCAAGCCAAGCTGGCAGACACTCCCCAAGAATTTGGAATCCACATGGCCCTGCACTCTATGTCCTCGATCAAAGCCCCAAGCCTGGATGGGCTAGATGTCGCCTTCTACCAAAAGAATTGGAATTCTTTGAAACAACAACTCTACAATTTTGTTCAGCTGCCTTTTCGGAGTAAAGCCTTGCCCCCCAATTGGACGGACTCCCTCATTGTTCTCATCCCGAAGCTTGCCGCCCCTGACACCTGCTCTCAATTCCACCCAATATCTTTGAATAATGTGTGTTCTAAGTTGTTATCCAAGGTACTCGCCTCCAGAATCAAACCTCTTCTGAGTGATTGGATCTCCCCCCATCAATCGGCTTTCATAACAGGGTGAAAGATATGTGACAACACTGCACTGGTCCAGGAAGTAGTCCATTCCATGGAGTCGAAGACAAGTAGAAAGAAGTTTCTAGCCCGGAAGCTTGACCTTGTGAAGGCCTTTGACAAATTGAGCTGGCACTTCATTCACGACATGCTCACAAGAACCTCCCTGCTAGTGGTTATCATCAACACCATCATGCAGATTATCACCTCTGGGGAATCATCAATTCTTTGGAATGGAGACATTGCCAGCTCCTTCAAACCTTCTTGTGGAGTAAAACAAGGTGATCCACTATCACCTTACATCTTTGTTCTATGCCTAGAAAGACTCAACCAACTCATTGCTATGGAGGTCGCCAATAACACTTGGCAGCCCATCATCATCTTGAAATCTAAGATCCATATCACCCATGTGAGCTTTGCTGATGACATTATTCTATTTGGTGAAGCTTCTCTACACCAAGTAAAGGTTATAAAATCCTACCTCAAAAGGTTCAACGATGCTTCTAGCTTATTTTTGTCACATGACAAGTCCACACTGTTCTTTTCCTTCAACACGCCTAGGGGCTTGAGAAACGCAATCTACAGGAAGCTTGGGATCTAGGAAACGAGGAAACTGGGTTGCCATCTTGGGGTCCCAATCGTCCACAGAAGGAAGAGTATGGAGTTATTCCTCTCACTCACTGAGAAGGTCCACAATCAAATAAATCAATGGTAGAACAACCTCCTTTCTCTAGCAAGAAGGACCACATAGGCAAGATCTGTGTTGCAATCACAAGCTTGCTACATTATGCAATCCATCCAACTCCCTTTGTCCATCTGTGAGAGAATTGAAAAATCTATATGGAACTTCATTTGGAATGGGAATTCCAACAAACACCTTAATCTTGTGGCCTGGAAGCATGTCATGAAGCCTACGGATCATGGAGGTCTGGCCATCAAGTGAATTAAGGACTTCAATGTTGCTCTCCTGATGAAGATGGCATGGAATTTTATCCAACATCATCACATCCCATGGTTGGACCTCATGGTAGGCAAGTATCTCAGCAGGGGACTGTTGACTCAAGGTCAATTAGGTAAATGTTGAATCATGTCTAAATTGACTAAACCCATGTTTTGATGATGACTAACCATTCCACATATTGGTGTCTAATGCTTCTACTTGAGTGATTTCAGATTAGGTATAGACACACTCCAATTGCCCTAACTTGCGCATCTCAAATTGGAGAAAAGACAAGTCAAAGTCATACAAGTGCACGTTTTTGTAATATGATGTATATCCTTTAGAATCATGTTGTAAATCACTTTTAATGATTGTATGACTTGTAATTAAGCTTAGAAAAATATCAGGAGCACTTAGATCGAATA
This sequence comes from Alisma plantago-aquatica, assembly GCA_963693085.1. Taxonomy (NCBI): domain Eukaryota; kingdom Viridiplantae; phylum Streptophyta; class Magnoliopsida; order Alismatales; family Alismataceae; genus Alisma; species Alisma plantago-aquatica. The sequence goes on along the minus strand of OY856412.1, from coordinate 287,518,817 downwards.
TTAGAGCACTTTATATGCATCTTTGAAAATCAATTACAGGCACTTGGTCGGTCGGGTTTCCCACCCTGAAACTCGACCGATCAACCTTGGTCGATTTTCTGAAGATTGCATCGGTCGAGTTGTGCACTCACAGAACTCGACTAATTGGGTAGTAGGCCATTTCCATTTGAAATGGTCGGTCGAGTTTCCTCAGGACAAACTTGACCGTTCCTTTGAACATCGGTTTGCCTCCTACTTGATCGGTCGAGTTACACCCATCAGAACTCGACCGATTGCACTGTACGGAAAAGTGCAGAAAAGTGTTTCTAGCCATTGTGGAGTTGCAACAAGTGAAAATAGATTCGTTGCAAGCCACAAAACGGCTAGTTTTCGTTCACAAGTGTTCCCAAAGGCTAAGAGGCATCCTCAACTATAAATAGGACCCCTTGGGCTTCATTCCAAGGTTGAGCATTCATTGCAAACTCCTTGTGAGGTTCATATTCTATAGTTGAGTGCTTCCTACAATCTCCTCTCTCTCTCTAAGCTTAATCACTTGCTACATCCATTAGAGTGAGTAGGATATCTGTAAGAGAGCTAGTCCTACATGTATATCTTGTGAGGCTCTCACTTCCACCACCTCCACTTCTCTAATTTGCAATCATGAAGATGAAGGTTCTCTCTCTTGTCCAAGAGAGGTGAAGAAGAACAAGGGAAGGCATCCCTTGGTGAAGATCAAGGCTAAAGACTTGGAGCTAGAGTGGGTAAGCCCTTGGAGAAGGCAGAAGACTCAAGCTCAAGTGGGTAAGACCTTGGTGGAAGCTTTTCCGAGTGAAGGTGAAGTCAAAGGCGGAAGATCCAAGAAGAGTGGGTAATTCCTGCAAGGCCGAAGACTTGTGCAAGAGTGGGTAAGTCCTTGGAGAAGGCTGAAGACTCTTGCAAAGTGGGTAAGTCCTTGGTAAAGTTGAAGACTCTTTGTATTGAATAGGTATGTCCTTTGTTGGTCATGTATTGTAAGTCTTATAAGTGAATATAAGAGTGCAATTGTTGGAAGTCCTAGAGGTTGACCTCTCTAGGCAAGTGGACTGACACACTTCTAGTTTGAAGTGTGGAACCACTCTAAATAGTTTGTCTAATTGGTGCATGTTCAATCTCTCTTATCCTTTCTATGCATGATTTAGTTGCACTCAAATTGCCTATTTAGCAACCTTATCTTGTCATATATTTTGAAGGTTTAATGAGTTTTGTTTAAGTGCTTTCAGCTCTATTCACCCCCCCTCTAGAGAATCTAATCACCCATCTAGGATCCAACAAGTGGTATCAGAGCGGGTCTTCTCCAAGCATACTTCAACAAGTAGGAGAAGCTGGGTGACTACCTAGGAGGGAGACTCTCGACCAGCCTTCCAATCTTTGATGGGAGAAACTTTCTCTATTGGAGAAGAAGACTTCAATTCTACATCCAAGGATCAAGTCTTGAGATGTGGCAAATGGTGAACAACCCATACATTCTACCAAAGACAAATATTGAAGAATGGGATGAAGCCTCCTTGATGAAAGCAACCTTGAATGCTAGAGCAATGCACATCTTATATGCCTCCATGACCCCTACCGAGTTCAACCAGATTTCTTCTTGTGAGATGGCCTATGAGTTTTGGAGAAAGCTTTGCATCACTTATGAAGGGACAGATCAAGTGAAGGAAAGCAAAGTCTACATGCTTAAAGGGTTTCTTGAGAACTTCAAGATGGGAAAGGAGGAGAGCATAGCCAACATGTACTCAAGGCTCAACACCATCTTGAATGGTCTTGCTGTTCTAGGACATCCTATGTCTAGTGGAGAGATCAACTCATAGATCCTTAGAACTCTCCCCAAGAGGTGGGAATCCAAGGTGACTTCTATTGAAGAAGCAAGGTCTCTTAGGGATATTCCTATTGAAGAGCTCATTGGAAATCTACAAGCACATGAAGCCACACTTGACAAGAGGGTGGAAGTAGAAAGACAAGAGGAGAAAGAACTGAAGAGAATGAAGAAGGCTGAAATCAAAGCTCAAATCAAGGCTATTGTTGGTCAAGCTTCTCCATCCTCTCAAGTTGAAGAAGATGACATGTACTCCAAGGGTAAACCCTACAAAGGCAAGTCCTCCTCCATCCGGTGCTTCACATGTGGAAAGAAGGGTCACTACAAGGAAGATTGCCCACAAGGAAAAAAGACCCATCTTCACAAGAAGAAATGGCAATCAAGCTCAAGTGGCTCCTCCAACTCAAGCTCAAGTGAAGATTCAAGTGAAGGATCAAGCTCAAGCTCTAGTGATGAAGGAGAATGCCATTTTGCTCTTATATCATCAACAAGTGAAGACTCAAGTGAGGTAAACCTAAACTCTCTAGATAAAGAATCTTTGGTTTCTATTATTCATGATATTTGTGCCTCTCTTAAGTCTTCTAAAAGGAAAAAGAAAAAGCTTGCTAAAATTGTTGATAATTTGCATGTAGAACTAGATGATCTTGAACATGCTAATTCTTGCTTGCTTGATGATAAAAATGATTGTCTTAGTCAAGTAGATTCTCTTAAACTTGAAAATACTAGTTTACTTGATAAGGTTAGATTTCTAGAAGCTCAACCTCTTGTGCCTAGTTCTAATGAAGAGCATACTTAAATTATTGATTCTCTCATGCATGATATTGATGTTCTTAAATCTGAAAACAAGGACAAAGATTTTGTTTTGCATGAATTAGAAATAGAAAATGCCTCCTTGCTTGCTAAAATCAATGGGCATGAATCTTGTTCTAGTTCTACAAATAGAGAGAATGATGTTGCTACTCTTCATATTAATAGAGACTCTTATTTAACTAAAACTCTTTGCTTAGAAAATGATCTTTTGCATGCTAGAGATAATATCAAAAATTTGTCTTCTACTATTGCTTCTCTTAAGCATGATAATGATAGTTTGAGATCATCCTTGCAAAGATTCTTAGTGGGTAAAAAGAATCTTAATGACATCCTACACCATACTACTAAAGAAATTGGTAGACATGGTTTAGGGTATGATAGTAGTCAAGGGAACAACAAAGATAAAGGACCTCCAATATTCCATGGAGAATCCTCTAGTTCCAAGACTATGGGCACATGCAACTATTGCAATGAAATTGGTCATTATTCTACTTGTTGTCCTTTTAGGAAACCACCCAGAAGCAATCGTATTTGGGTTTCTAAACTAATCCCTCCGGACCCAAAAACATGATTGGGGACCATTTCATCTTTCTTCTTGCAGGTACTTGAAAATGGATTGACTTGAGTCACTAATTTGCAAATTGACTTCTCAATCCACATGAAAGAAGAAAGGTGAGATGTGTAGAGGGTGACAACAAGTGGAAAAGGAAATGGTAAGCACAAAGGTAAATGTTTTATTGCTTATAACCTATCCTAATGTGTTTTTGTCAAGATCGTGTGCACTATACATATGGTTTTTGAGTCAAAAGTGGTATTTTGTGTTTCTATTCACACTCTTGCTCAAAAACTGTTTCTAATGCTTCTATAGTGCATTACTAACGTGCTTAGACATGTTTGGATATGGTTTGTATATTTAGCATGCCTTTGAATATGTTTTCATGAAATATATGTGCTTTTTGACAGCTGGTCTGTCGGTCGAGTTTGCCCTATTGAAACTCGACCGATAGGCACCAATGGGTGTTGCCAACAGCTGTCATCGGTCGAGTTGTCAATGCACAGAACTCGACCGATAACACTGTGCACAGAATATACATTTGGTTTATTGAGTGAGAATTTCCCTCTCAACTAGATTTTCTCAACCAATAGCCTTATTCGTTGGCACTCTCATTTGGTACCTTTATATATGCATATTGCCATGTTCTAAATTGCCTATCTTGCTTACAACTCTATCTCTCTAATTGCTCTAAATTGGTATATCTATATGTTGCAATTACTTGCTTTGAGTTGTTTTGCAGGTTTAGAAGATGATCTCTTTGGATCTCTTGGTTGTGTCTTAAATTGCTTCCGTTGTGCTCTAACTTGCTACATCTATCTAGGTGTATATCTTGTGTTGATACAACCCTGAGGTTCTTAGTGGTAATCAACTTTTGGTAAGGATGCATATCTAGTGAGTTATATCCTTTCATGCGTCTAAAATTGCATATCACTTTGTTTGGATATATCTCTTCAGCTAATCATAGCTTGCTTTATCTTGTGCATATTTTAGTATCTTTTGATATGATCTAGATCCTACTAGTAGTCCTAACTTGTGATATCATCTACTAGTAGTTCATATACATGTAGTTCTAACCCTGTTTATAATTGGCATCTTTGCTCATCTATATGCTATGCTTGTATCTTGTCTCATACATGCTCAAGATTGTTCCTTGAATTGCATATCTACTATCTTGAGTTGCTTGCATAACATTGTGATGCAGGGCACAAAGAGCTACATTATATGTAGAAATTGGAGTATTTTTGGATTTTATGCAGATTTTGCTCCAGTTTCAGTTTTTGGTGCAAGACTAGTGTTTTTCATGCAGAAACAACCTTCTGAGCAAGACTCATGCTTTGCGTTGAGCTATGATGGTTTTTGGTCGAATTCCGTCATCTTGAGGGTCAAAAATGCAATTTATTATTTTTCTGCAGCACTTAATTTTGCATTTTGGGTTGTTCAAGTATATGTTTTCACTTGCTTTTCTTTCTATGCTTGGACAAGCCCCTATCTGTGCTCTTCTACTCTCCTTATATATATTTGTGTTATCTCGTCTCTCTTTAACAAGTGATGTTTCTTATTTTCTTCATAACCCCTCATTTTGAAATGACAAAGGGGGAGAAAGGTATGTCTTCTTTTACAAAGAGGAAGAACATGAAGAAGAGAAGTATGTTCATGTAAAGGGGAGAAGGTAAATGGGAGAACACATATATGTGTAGAACATATATGAGTAGAAGACATAGTATTCTATAAATGTTATGAAAGCTAACCATGCAGGAGAAATAGCATCAATTGAGGGGGAGTATGAAAACTCCATGTGCATCAATTGAGGGGGAGTATATGAACTCAATTCTATTGAAAACCCTAGGTTTCTCCAAAGGTATTATTTTACTTAAAAGCTTTCAATACATTTATGGAATGGTTTGTCATCTTCAAAAAGGGGGAGATTGTTGACTCAAGGTCAATTAGGTCAATGTTGAATCACGTCTAAATTGACTAAACCCATGTTTTTATGATGACTAACCATTCAACATATTGGTGTCTAATGCTTCTACTTGAGTGATTTTAGATTAGGTATAGACACACTCCAATTGCCCTAACTTGCGCATCTCAAATTGGAGAAAAGACAAGTCAAAGTCATACAAGTGCACGTTTTTGTAATATGAGGTATATTCTTTAGAATCATGTTGTAAATCACTTGTAATGATTGTATGACTTGTAATTAATCTTAGAAAAATATCAGGAGCACTTAGATCGAATATTAGAGCACTTCAGATGCATCTTTGAAAATCAATTACAGGCACTTGGTCGGTCGAGTTTCCCACCCTGAAACTCGACCGATCAACCTTGGTCGATTTTCTGAAGATTGCATCGGTCGAGTTGTGCACTCACAGAACTCGACCGATTGGGTAGTAGGCCATTTCCAGTTGAAATGGTCGGTCGAGTTTCCTCAGGACAAACTCGACCGATCCTTTGAACATCGGTTTGCCTCCTACTTGATCGGTCGAGTTACACCCATCAGAACTCGACCGATTGCACTGTACGGAAAAGTGCAGAAAAGTGTTTGTAGCCGTTGTGGAGTTGCAACAAGTGAAAATAGATCTGTTGCAAGCCACAAAACGGCTAGTTTTCATTCACAAGTGTTCCCAAAGGCTAAGAGGCATCCCCAGCTATAAATAGGACCCCTTCGGCTTCATTCCAAGGTTGAGCATTCATTGCAAACTCTTTGTGAGGTTCCTATTCTATAGTTGAGTGCTTCCTACAGCCTTCTCTCTCTCTAAGCTTAATCACTTGCTACATCCATTAGAGTGAGTAGGATATCTATAAGAGAGCTAGTCCTACATGTATATCTTGTGAGGCTCTCACTTCCACCACCTCCACTTCTCTCATTTGCAATCATGAAGATGAAGGTTCTCTCTCTTGTCCAAGAGAGGTGAAGAAGAACAAGGGAAGGCATCCCTTGGTTTAATGAGTTTTGTTTAAGTGCTTTCAGCTCTATTCACCCCCCCTCTAGAGCATCTAATCACCCATCTAGGATCCAAAAAGTGGTATCAGAGCGGGTCTTCTCCAAGCATACTTCAACAAGTAGGAGAAGATGGGTGACTACCTAGGAGGGAGACTCTCGACCAGCCTTCCAATCTTTGATAGGAGCAACTTCCTCTATTGGAGAAGAAAACTTCAATTCTACATCCAAGGATCAAGTCTTGAGATGTGGCAAAAGGTGAACAACCCATACATTCTACCAAAGACAAATATTGAAGAATGGGATGAAGGCACCTTGATGAAAGCATCCTTGAATGCTAGAGCAATGCACATCTTATATGCCTCCATGACCCCCACCGAGTTCAACCGGATTTCTTCTTGTGAGACGGCCTATGAGGTATGGAGAAAGCTTTGCATCACTTATGAAGGGACAGATCAAGTGAAGGAAAACAAAGTCTACATGCTTAAAGGGTTGCTTGAGAACTTCAAGATGGGAATGGAGGAGAGCATAGCCAACATGTACTCAAGGCTCAACACCATCTTGAATGGTCTTGCTGTTCTAGGACATCCTATGCTAGTGGAGAGATCAACTCAAAGATCCTTAGAACTCTCCCTAAGAGGTGGGAATCCAAGGTGACTTCTATTGAAGAAGCAAGGTCTCTTAGGGATATTCCTATTGAAGAGCTCATTGGAAATCTACAAGCACATGAAGACACACTTGACAAGAGGGAGGAAGTAGAAAGACAAGAGGAGAAAGAACTCAAGAGAATGAAGAAGACTGAAATCAAAGCTCAAATCAAGGCTATTGTTGGTCAAGCTTCTCCATCCTCTCAAGTTGAAGAAGATGACATGTACTCCAAGGGTAAACCCTACAAAGGTAAGTCCTCCGCCATCCGGTGCTTCACATGTGGAAAGAAGGGTCACTACAAGGAAGATTGCCCACAAGGCAAAAAGACCTATCTTCACAAGAAGAAATGGCAATCAAGCTCAAGTGGCTCCTCCAACTCAAGCTCAAGTGAAGATTCAAGTGAAGGATCAAGCTCAAGCTCTAGTGATGAAGGAGAATGCCATTTTTCTCTTATAGCATCAACAAGTGAAGAATCAAGTGAGGTAAATCTAAACTCTCTAGATAAAGAATCTTTGGTTTCTATTATTCATGATATTTGTGCCTCTCTTAAGTCTTCTAAAAGGAAAAAGAAAAAGATTGCTAAAATTGTTGATAATTTGAATGTAGAACTAGATGATCTTGAACATGCTAATTCTTGCTTTCTTGATGATAAAAATGATTGTCTTAGTCAAGTAGATTCTCTTAAACTTGAAAATACTAGTTTACTTGATAAGGCTAGATTTCTAGAAGCTCAACCTCTTGTGCCTAGTTCTAATGAAGAGCATACTTTAATTATTGATTCTCTCATGCATGATATTGATGTTCTTAAATCTGAAAACAAGGACAAAGATTTTGTTTTGCATGAATTAGAAATAGAAAATGCCTCCTTGCTTGCTAAAATCAATGGGCATGAATCTTGTTCTAGTTCTACAAATAGAGAGAATGATGTTGCTGCTCTTCATATTAATAGAGACTCTTATTTAACTAAAACTCTTTGCTTAGAAAATGATCTTTTGCATGCTAGAGATAATATCACAAATTTGTCTTCTACTATTGCTTCTCTTAAGCATGATAATGATAGTTTGAGATCATCCTTGCAAAGATTCTTAGTGGGTAAAAAGAATCTTAATGACATCCTACACCATACTACTAAACAAATTGGTAGACATGGTTTAGGGTATGATAGTAGTCAAGGGAACAACAAAGATAAAGGACCTTCAATATTCCATGGAGAATCCTCTAGTTCCAAGACTATGGGCACATGCAACTATTGCAATGAAATTGGTCATTATTCTACTTGTTGTCCTTTTAGGAAACCACCCAAAAGCAATCGGATTTGGGTTTCTAAACTAATCCCTCCGGACCCAAAAACATGATTGGGGACCATTTCATCTTTCTTCTTGTAGGTACTTGAAAATGGATTGACTTGAGCCACTAATTTGCAAATTGACTTCTCAATCCACATGAAAGAAGAAAGGTGAGATGTGTAGAGGGTGACAACAAGTGGAAAAGGAAATGGTAAGCACAAAGGTAAATGTTTTATTTCTTATAACCTATCCTAACTTGTTTTTGTCAAGATAGTGGGCACTATACATATGGTTTTTGAGTCAAAAGTGGTATTTCGTGTTTCTATTCACACTCTTACTCAAAAACTGTTTCTAATGCTTCTATAGTGCATTACTAACTTGCTTAGACATGTTTGGATATGGTTTGTATATTTAGCATGCCTTTGAATATGTTTTCATGAAATATATGTGCTTTTTGACAGCTGGTCTGTCGGTCGAGTTTCCTCTATTGAAACTCGACCGATAGGCACCAATGGGTGTTGCCAACAGCTGTTATCGGTCGGTTGTCAATGCACAGAACTCGACCGATAACACTGTGCACAGAATATACATTTGGTTTCTTGAGTGAGAATTTCCCTCTCATTTGGTACCTTTATATATGCATATTGCCATGTTCTAAATTGCCAATCTTGCTTACAACTCTATCTCTCTAATTGCTCTAAATTGGTATATCTATATGTTGCAATTACTTGCTTTGAGTTGTTTTGCAGGTTTTGATGATGATCTCTTTGGATCTCTTGGTTGTGTCTTAAATTGCTTCCGTTATGCTCTAACTTGCTACATCTATCTAGGTGTATATCTTGTGTTGATACAACCGTGAGGTTCTTAGTGGTAATCATCTTTTGGTAAGGATGCATATCTAGTGAGTTACATCCTTTCATGCGTCTAAAATTGCATATCACTTTGTTTGGATATATCTCTTCAGCTAATCATAGCTTGCTTTATCTTGTGCATATTTTGGTATCTTTTGCTATGATCTAGATCCTACTAGTAGTCCTAACTTGTGATATCATCTACTAGTAGTTCATATACATGTAGTTCTAACCCTGTTTATAATTGGCATCTTTCCTCATCTATATGCTATGCTTGTATCTTGTCTCATACATGCTCAAGATTGTTCCTTGAATTGCATATCTACTATCTTGAGTTGCGTGCATAACATTGTGATGCAGGGCACAAAGAGCTACATTATATGTAGAAATTGGAGTATTTTTGGATTTTATGCAGATTTTGCTCCAGTTTCAGTTTTTGGTGCAAGACTAGTGTTTTTCATGCAGAAACAACCTTCTGAGCAAGACTCATCGCTTTGCGATGAGCTATGATGGTTTTTGGTCAAATTCCATCATCTTGAGGGTCAAAAATGCAATTTATTATTTTTTTACATCACTTAATCTTGCATTTTGGGTTGTTCAAGTATATGTTTTCACTTGCTTTTCTTTATATGCTTGGACAAGCCCCTATATGTTCTCTTCTACTCTCCTTATATATATTTGTGTTATCTCCTCTCTCTTTAACAAGTGATGTTTCTTATTTTCTTCATAACCCCTCTTTTTGAAATGACAAAGGGGGAGAAAGGTATGTCTTCTTTTACAAAGAGGAAGAACATGAAGAAGAGAAGTATGTTCATGTAAAGGGGAGAAGGTAAATGGGAGAAGACATATATGTATAGAACATATATGAGTAGAAGACATAGTATTCTATAAATGTTATGAAAGCTAACCATGCAGGAGAAATAGCATCAATTGAGGGGGAGTATGAAAACTCCATGTGCATCAATTGAGGGGGAGCATATGAACTCAATTCTATTGAAAACCCTAGGTTTCTCCAAAGGTATGATTTTACTTAAAAGCTTTCAATACGTTTATGGAATGGTTTCTCATCTTCAAAAAGGGGGAGATTGTTGACTCAAGGTCAATAAGGTCAATGTTGAATCACGTCTAAATTGACTAAACCCATGTTTTGATAATGACTAACCATTCAACATATTGGTGTCTAATGCTTCTACTTGAGTGATTTCAGATTAGGTATAGACACACTCCAATTGCCCTAACTTGCGCATCTCAAATTGGAGAAAAGACAAGTCAAATTCATACAAGTGCACGTTTTTGTAATATGATGTATATCCTTTAGAATCATGTTGTAAATCACTTGTAATGATTGTATGACTTGTAATTAATCTTAGAAAAATATCAGGAGCACTTAGATCGAATATTAGAGCACTTTAGTTGCATCTTTGAAAATCAATTACAGGCACTTGGTCGGTCGAGTTTCCCACCCTGAAACTCGACCGATCAACCTTGGTCGATTTTCTGAAGATTGCATCGGTCGAGTTGTGCACTCACAGAACTCGACCGATTGGGTAGTAGGCCATTTCCAGTTGAAATGGTCGGTCGAGTTTCCTCAGGACAAACTCGACCGATCCTTTGAACATCGGTTTGCCTCCTACTTGATCGGTTGAGTTACACCCATCAGAACTCGATCGATTGCACTGTACGGAAAAGTGCAAAAAAGTGTTTGTAGCTGTTGTGGAGTTGCAACAAGTGAAAATAGATCCGTTGCAAGCCACAAAACGGCTAGTTTTCGTTCACAAGTGTTCCCAAAGGCTAAGAGGCATCCCCAGCTATAAATAGGACCCTTTGGGCTTCATTCCAATGTTGCGCATTCATTGCAAACTCTTTGTGAGGTTCCTATTCTATAGTTGAGTGCTTCCTACAGCCTCCTCTCTCTCTCTAAGCTTAATCACTTGCTACATCCATTAGAGTGAGTAGGATATCTATAAGAGAGCTAGTCCTACATGTATATCTTGTGAGGCTCTCACTTCCACCACCTCCACTTCTCTCATTAGCAATCATGAAGATGAAGGTTCTCTCTCTTATCCAAGAGAGGTGAAGAAGAACAAGGGAAGGCGTCCCTTGGTGAAGATCAAGGCTAAAGACTTGGAGCTAGAGTGGGTAAGCCTTTGGAGAAAGCAGAAGACTCAAGCTCTAGTGGGTAAGACCTTGGTGGAAGCTTCTCCGAGTGAAGGTGAAGTCAAAGGCGGAAGATCCAAGAAGAGTGGGTAATTCCTGCAAGGCCGAAGACTTGTGCAAGAGTGGGTAAGTCTTTGGAGAAGGCCGAAGACTCTTGCAAAGTGGGTAAGTCCTTGGTAAGGTTGAAGACTCTTTGTATTGGATAGGTAAGTCCTTTGTTGGTCATGTATTGTAAGTCTTATAAGTGAATATAAGAGTGCAATTGTTGGAAGTCCTAGAGGTTGACCTCTCTAGGCAAGTGGACTGACACACTTCTAGTTTGAAGTGTGGAACCACTCTAAATAGTTTGTCTAATTGGTGCATGTTCAATCTCTCTTATCCTTGCTATGCATGATTTAGTTGCACTCAAATTGCCTATTTAGCAACCTTATCTTGTCATATATTTTGAAGGTTTAATGAGTTTTGTTTAAGTGCTTTCAGCTCTATTCACCCCCCCTCTAGAGCATCTAATCACCCATCTAGGATCCAACAAGTGGTATCCGAGCGGGTCTTCTCCAAGCATACTTCAACAAGTAGGAGAATATGGGTGATTACCTAGGAGGGAGACTCTCGACCAGCTTTCCAATCTTTGATGGGAGCAACTTCCTCTATTGGAGAAGAAGACTTCAATTCTACATCCAAGGATCAAGTCTTGAGATGTGGCAAATGGTGAACAACCCATACATTCTACCAAAGACAAATATTGAAGAATGGGATGAAGCCACCTTGATGAAATCAACCTTGAATGCTAGAGCAATGCAAATCTTATATGCCTCCATGACCCCCACCGAGTTCAACCGGATTTCTTCTTGTGAGACGGCCTATGAGGTATGGAGAAAGCTTTGCATCACTTATGAAGGGACAGATCAAATGAAGGAAAGCAAAGTCTACATGCTTAAAGGGTTGCTTGAGAACTTCAAGATGGAAAAGGAGGAGAGCATAGCCAGCATGTACTCAAAGCTCAACACCATCTTGAATGGTCTTGCTGTTCTAGGACATCCTATGTCTAGTGGAGAGATCAACTCAAAGATCCTTAGAACTCTCCCCAAGAGGTGGGAATCCAAGGTGACTTCTATTGAAGAAGCAATGTCTCTTAGGGATATTCCTATTGAAGAGCTCATTGGAAATCTACAAGCACATGAAGCCACACTTGACAAGAGGGAGGAAGTAGAAAGACAAGAGGAGAAAGAACTCAAGAGAATGAAGAAGGCTGAAATCAAAGCTCAAATCAAGGCTATTGTTGGTCAAGCTTCTCCATCCTCTCAAGTTGAAGAAGATGTCATGTACTCTAAGGGTAAACCCTACAAAGGAAAGTCCTCCTCCATTGGTGCTTCACATGTGGAAAGAAGGGTTACTACAAGGAAGATTGCCCACAAGGCAAAAAGACCCATCTTCACAATAAGAAATGGCAATCAAGCTCAAGTGGCTCCTCCAACTCAAGCTCAAGTGAAGATTCAAGTGAAGGATCAAGCTCAAGCTCTAGTGATGAAGGAGAATGCCATTTTGCTCTTATAGAATCAACAAGTGAAGACTCAAGTGAGGTAAATCTAAACTCTCTAGATAAAGAATCGTTGGTTTCTATTATTCATGATATTTTTGTCTCTCTTAAGTCTTCTAAAAGGAAAAAGAAAAAGCTTGCTAAAATTGTTGATAATTTGCATGTAGAACTAGATGATGTTGAACATGCTAATTCTTGCTTGCTTGATGATAAAAATGATTGTCTTAGTCAAGTAGATTCTCTTAAACTTGAAAATACTAGTTTACTTGATAAGGTTAGATTTCTAGAAGCTCAACCTCTTGTGCCTAGTTCTAATGAAGAGCATACTTTAATTATTGATTCTCTCATGCATGATATTGATGTTCTTAAATCTGAAAACAAGGACAAAGATTTTGTTTTGCATGAATTAGAAATAGAAAATGCCTCCTTGCTTGCTAAAATCAATGGGCATGAATCTTGTTCTAGTTCTACAAATAGAGAGAATAATGTTGCTGCTCTTCATATTAATAGAGACTCTTATTTAAATAAAACTCTTTGCTTAGAAAATGATCTTTTGCAATTTAGAGATAATATCAAAATTTTGTATTCTACTATTGCTTCTCTTAAGCATGATAATGATAGTTTGAGATAATCCTTGCAAAGATTCTTAGTGGGTAAAAAGAATCTTAATGACATCCTACACCATACTACTAAACAAATTGGTAGACATGGTTTAGGGTATGATAGTAGTCAAGGGAACAACAAAGATAAAGGACCTCCAATATTCCATGGAGAATCCTCTAGTTCCAAGACTATGGGCACATGCAACTATTGCAATGAAATTGGTCATTATTCTACTTGTTGTCCTTTTAGGAAACCACCCAAAAGCAATCGGATTTGGGTTTCTAAACTAATCCCTCCGGACCCAAAAACATGATTGGGGACCATTTCATCTTTCTTCTTATAGGTACTTGAAAATGGATTGACTTGAGCCACTAATTTGCAAATTGACTTCTCAATCCACATGAAAGAAGAAAGGTGAGATGTGTAGAGGGTGACAACAAGTGGAAAAGGAAATGGTAAGTACAAAGGTAAATGTTTTATTGCTTATAACCTATCCTAACTTATTTTTGTCAAGATAGTGTGAACTATACATATGGTTTTTCAGTCAAAAGTGGTATTTTGTGTTTCTATTCACACACTTGCTCAAAAACTGTTTCTAATGCTTCTATAGTGCATTACTAACTTGCATAGACATGTTTGGATATGGTTTGTATATTTAGCATGCCTTTGAATATGTTTTCATGAAATATATGTGCTTTTTGACAGCTGGTCTGTCAGTCGAGTTTGCCCTATTGAAACTCGACCGATAGGCACCAATGGGTGTTGCCAACAGCTGTCATCGGTCGAGTTGTCAATGCACAGAACTCGACCGATAACACTGTGCACAGAATATACATTTGGTTTATTGAGTGAGAATTTCCCTCTCAACTAGATTTTCTCAACCAATAGCCTTATTCGTTGGCACTCTCATTTGGTACCTTTATATATGCATATTGCCATGTTCTAAATTGCCTATCTTGCTTACAACTCTATCTCTCTAATTGCTCTAAATTGGTATATCTATATGTTGCAATTACTTGCTTTGAGTTGTTTTGCAGGTTTTGATGATGATCTCTTTGGATCTCTTGGTTGTGTCTTAAATTGCTTCCGTTGTGCTCTAACTTGCTACATCTATCTAGGTCTATATCTTGTGTTGATGCAACCTTGAGGTTCTTAGTGGTAATAATCTTTTGGTAAGGATGCATATCTAGTGAGTTATATCCTTTCATGCGTCTAAAATTGCATATCACTTTGTTTGGATATATCTCTTCATCTAATCATATCTTGCTTTATCTTGTGCATATTTTGGGATCTTTTGCTATGATCTAGATCCTACTAGTAGTCCTAACTTGTGATATAATCTACTAGTAGTTCATATACATGTAGTTCTAACCCTGTTTATAATTGGCATCTTTGATCATCTATATGCTATGCTTGTATCTTGTCTCATACATGCTCAAGATTGTTCCTTGAATTGCATATCTACTATCTTGATTTGCTTGCATAACATTGTGATGCAGGGCACAATGAGCTACATTATATGTAGAAATTGGAGTATTTTTGGATTTTATGCATATTTTGCTCCATTTTCAGTTTTTGGTGCGAGACTAGTGTTTTTCATGCAGAAACAACCTTCTGAGCAAGACTCATTGCTATGCAATGAGCTATGATGGTTTTTGGTCAAATTCCGTCATCTTGAGGGTCAAAAATGCAATTTATTGTTTTTCTGCAGCACTTAATCTTGCATTTTGGGTTGTTCAAGTATATGTTTTCACTTGCTTTTCTTTCTATGCTTGGACAAGCCCCTATTTGTGCTCTTCTACTCTCCTTATATATATTTGTGTTATCTCCTCTCTCTTTAACAAGTGATGTTTCTTATTTTCTTCATAACCCCTCTTTTTGAAATGACAAAGGGGGAGAAAGGTATGTCTTCTTTTACAAAGAGGAAGAACATGAAGAATAGAAATATGTTCATGTAAAGGGGAGAAGGTAAATGGGAGAAGACATATATGTGTAGAACATATATGAGTAGAAGACATAGTATTCTATAAATGTTATGAAAGCTAACCATGCAGGAGAAATAGCATCAATTTAGGGGGAGTATGAAAACTCCATGTGCATCAATTGAGGGGGAGCATATGAACTCAATTCTATTGAAAACCCTAGGTTTCTCCAAAGGTATGATTTTACTTAAAAGCTTTCAATACGTTTATGGAATGGTTTGTCATCTTCAAAAAGGGGGAGATTGTTAACTCAAGGTCAATTAGGTCAATGTTGAATCACGTCTAAATTGACTAAACCCATGTTTTGATGATGACTAACCATTCCACATATTGGTGTCTAATGCTTCTAATTGAGTGATTTCAGATTAGGTATAGACACACTCCAATTGCCCTAACTTGCGCATCTCAAATTGGAGAAAAGACAAGTCAACGTCATACAAGTGCACGTTTTTGTAATATGATATATATCCTTTAGAATCATGTTGTAAATCACTTGTAATGATTGTATGACTTGTAATTAAGCTTAGAAAAATATCAGGAGCACTTAGATCGAATATTAGAGCACTTTAGATGCATCTTTGAAAATCAATTACAGGCACTTGGTCGGTCGAGTTTCCCACCCTGAAACTCGACCGATCAACCTTGGTCGATTTTCTGAAGATTGCATCGGTCGAGTTGTGCACTCACAGAACTCGACCGATTGGGTAGTAGGCCATTTCCAGTTGAAATGGTCGGTCGAGTTTCCTCAGGACAAACTCGACCGATCCTTTGAACATCGGTTTGCCTCCTACTTGATCGGTCGAGTTACACCCATCAGAACTCGACCGATTACACTGTACGGAAAATGTAGAAAAGTGTTTCTAGCAGTTGTGGAGTTGCAACAAGTGAAAGTAGATCTGTTGCAAGCCACAAAACGACTAGTTTTCATTCACAAGTGTTCCCAAAGGCTAAGAGACATCCCCAGCTATAAATAGGACCCCTTGGGCTTATTCCAAGGTTGAGCATTCATTACAAACACTTTGTGAGGTTACTATTCTATAGTTGAGTGCTTCCTACAGCCTCCTCTCTCTCTCTAAGCTTAATCACTTGCTACATCCATTAGAGTGAGTAGGATATCTGTAAGAGAGCTAGTCCTACATGTATATCTTGTGAGGCTCTCACTTCCACCACCTCCACTTCTCTCATTTGCAATCATGAAGATGAAGGTTCTCTCTCTTGTCCAAGAGAGGTGAAGAAGAATAAGGGAAGGCGTCCATTGGTGAAGATCAAGGCTAAAGACTTGGAGCTAGAGTGGGTAAGCCCTTGGAGAAGGCAGAAGACTCAAGCTCAAGTGGGTAAGACCTTAGTGGAAGCTTCTCCGAGTGAAGGTGAAGTCAAAGGCGGAAGATCCAAGAAGAGTGGGTAATTCCTGCAAGGCCGAAGACTTGTGTAAGAGTGGGTAAGTCCTTGGAGAAGGCCGAAGACTCTTGCAAAGTGGGTAAGTCTTTGGTAAGGTTGAAGACTCTTTGTATTGGATAGGTAAGTCCTTTGTTGGTCATGTATTGTAAGTCTTATAAGTGAATATAAGAGTGCAATTGTTGGAAGTCCTAGAGGTTGACCTCTCTAGGCAAGTGGACTGACACACTTCTAGTTTGAAGTGTGGAACCACTCTAAATAGTTTGTCTAATTGGTGCATGTTCAATCTCTCTTATCCTTGCTATGCAAGATTTAGTTGCACTCAAATTGCCTATTTAGCAACCATATCTTGTCATATATTTTGAATGTTTAATGAGTTTTGTTTAAGTTCTTTCAACTCTATTCACCCCCCATCTAGAGCATCTAATCACCCATCTAGGATCCAACAAGTGGTATCAGAGCGGGTCTTCTCCAAGCATACTTCAACAAGTAGGAGAAGATGGGTGACTACCTAGGAGGGAGACTCTCGATCAGCCTTCCAATCTTTGATGGGAGCAACTTCCTCTATTGGAGAAGAAGACTTCAATTCTACATACAAGGATCAAGTCTTAAGATGTGGCAAATGGTGAACAACCCATACATTCTACCAAAGACAAATATTGAAGAATGGGATGAAGCCGCCTTGATGAAAGCAACCTTGAATGCTAGAGCAATGCACATCTTATATGCCTCCATGACCCCCACCGAGTTCAACCGGATTTCTTCTTGGGAGACGGCCTATGAGGTATGGAGAAAGCTTTGCATCACTTATGAAGGGACAGATCAAGTGAAGGAAAGCAAAGTCTACATGCTTAAAGGGTTGCTTGAGAACTTCAAGATGGGAAAGGAGGAGAGCATAGCCAACATGTACTCAAGGCTCAACACCATCTTGAATGGTCTTGATGTTCTAGGACATCCTATGTCTAGTGGAGAGATCAACTCAAAGATCCTTAGAACTCTCCCCAAGAGGTGGGAATCCAAGGTGACTTCTATTGAAGAAGCAAGGTCTCTTAGGGATATTCCTATTGAAGAACTCATTGGAAATCTACAAGCACATGAAGCCACACTTGACAAGAGGGAGGATGTAGAAAGACAAGAGGAGAAAGAACTCAAGAGAATGAAGAAGGCTGAAATCAAAGCTCAAATCAAGGCTATTGTTGGTCAAGCTTCTCCATCCTCTCAAGTTGAAGAAGATGACACGTACTCCAAGGGTAAACCCTACAAAGGCAAGTCCTCCTCCATCCGGTGCTTCACATGTGGAAAGAAGGGTCACTACAAGGAAGATTGCCCACAAGGCAAAAAGACCCATCTTCACAAGAAGAAATGGCAATCAAGCTCAAGTGGCTCCTCCAACTCAAACTCAAGTGAAGATTCAAGTGAAGGATCAAGCTCAAGCTCTAGTGATGAAGGAGAATGCCATTTTGCTCTTATAGAATCAACAAGTGAAGACTCAAGTGAGGTAAATCTAAACTCTCTAGATAAAGAATCTTTGGTTTCTATTATTCATGATATTTGTGCCTCTCTTAAGTCTTCTAAAAGGAAAAAGAAAAAGCTTGCTAAAATTGTTGATAATTTGCATGTAGAACTAGATGATCTTGAACATGATAATTCTTGCTTGCTTGATGATAAAAATGATTGTCTTAGTCAAGTAGATTCTCTTAAACTTGAAAATACTAGCTTACTTGATAAGGTTAGATTTCTAGAAGCTCAACCTCTTGTGCCTAGTTCTAATGAAGAGCATACTTTAATTATTGATTCTCTCATGCATGATATTGATCTTCTTAAATCTGTAAACAAGGACAAAGATTTTGTTTTGCATGAATTAGAAATAGAAAATGCCAACTTGCTTGCTAAAATCAATGGGCATGAATCTTGTTCTAGTTCTACAAATAGAGAGAATGATGTTGCTGCTCTTCATATTAATAGAGACTCTTATTTAACTAAAACTCTTTGATTAGAAAATGATCTTTTGCATGCTAGAGATAATATCAAAAATTTGTCTTCTACTATTGCTTCTCTTAAGCATGATAATGATAGTTTGAGATCATCCTTGCAAAGATTCTTAGTGGGTAAAAAGAATCTTAATGACATCCTACACCATACTACTAAACAAATTGGTAGACATGGTTTAGGGTATGATAGTAGTCAAGGGAATAACAAAGATAAAGGACCTCCAATATTCCATGGAGAATCCTCTAGTTCCAAGACTATGGGAACATGTAACTATTGCAATGAAATTGGTCATTATTCTACTTGTTGTCCTTTTAGGAAACCACCCAAAAGCAATCGGATTTGGGTTTCTAAACTAATCCCTCCGGACCCAAAAACATGATTGGGGACCATTTCATCTTTCTTTTTGTAGGTACTTGAAAATGGATAGACTTGAGCCACTAATTTGCAAATTCACTTCTCAATCCACATGAAAGAAGAAAGGTGAGATGTGTAGAGGGTGACAACAAGTGGAAAAGGAAATGGTAAGCACAAAGGTAAATGTTTTATTGCTTATAACCTCTCCTAACTTGTTTTTGTCAAGATAGTGTGCACTATACATATGGTTTTTGAGTCAAAAGTGGTATTTTGTGTTTGTATTCACACTCTTGCTCAAAAACTGTTTCTAATGCTTCTATAGTGCATTATTAACTTGCTTAGACATGTTTGGATATGGTTTGTATATTTAGCATGCCTTTGAATATGTTTTCATGAAATATATGTGCTTTTTGACAGCTGGTCTGTCGGTCGAGTTTTCCCTATTGAAACTCGACCGATAGGCACCAATGGGTGTTGCCAACAGCTGTCATCGGTAGAGTTGTCAATGCACAGAACTCAACTGATAACACTGTGCACAGAATATACATTTGGTTTATTGAGTGAGAATTTCCCTCTCAACTAGATTTTCTCAACCAATAGCCTTATTCGTTGGCACTCTCATTTTGTACCTTTATATATGCATATTGCCATGTTCTAAATTGCCTATCTTGCTTACAACTCTATCTCTCTAATTGCTCTAAATTGGTATATCTATATGTTGCAATTACTTGCTTTGAGTTGTTTTGCAGGTTTTGATGATGATCTCTTTGGATCTCTTGGTTGTGTCTTAAATTGCTTCCGTTGTGCTCTAACTTGCTACATCTATCTAGGTGTATATCTTGTGTTGATACAACCTTGAGGTTCTTAGTGGTAATCATCTTTGGGTAAGGATGCATATCTAGTGAGTTATATCCTTTCATGCGTCTAAAATTGCATATCACTTTGTTTGGATATATCCGTTCAGCTAATCATAGCTTGCTTTATCTTGTGCATATTTTGGTATCTTTTTCTATGATCTAGATCCTACTAGTAGGCCTAACTTGTGATATCATCAACTAGTAGTTCATATACATTTAGTTCTAACCCTATTTATAATTGGCATCTTTGCTCATCTATATGCTATGCTTGTATCTTGTCTCATACATGCTCAAGATTGTTCCTTGAATTGCATATCTACTATCTTGAGTTGCTTGCATAACATTGTGATGCAGGGCACAAAGAGGTACATTATATGTAGAAATTCGAGTATTTTTGGATTTTATGTTGATTTTGCTCCAGTTTTAGTTTTTGGTGCAAGACTAGTGTTTTTCACGCAGAAACAACCTTCTGAGCAAGACTCATTGCCTAGCAATGAGCTATGATTGTTTTTGGTCAAATTCCGTCATCTTGAGTGTCAAAAATGTAATTTATTGTTTTTCTGCAACACTTAATCTTGCATTTTGGGTTGTTCAAGTATATGTTTTCACTTGCTTTTCTTTCTATGCTTGGACAAGCCCCTATCTGTGCTCTTCTACTCTCCTTATATATATTTGTGTTATCTCCTCTCTCTTTAACAAGTGATGTTTCTTATTTTTTTCATAATCCCTCTTTTTGAAATGACAAAGGGGGAGAAAGGTATGTCTTCTTTTACAAATAGGAAGAACATGAAGAAGAGAAGTATGTTCATGTAAAGGGGAGAAGGTAAATGGGAGAAGACATATATGTGTAGAACATATATGAGTAGAAGACATAGTATTCTATAAATGTTATGAAAGCTAACCATCCAGGAGAAATAGCATCAATTGAGGGGGAGTATGAAAACTCCATGTGCATCAATTGTGGGGGAGCATATGAACTCAATTCTATTGAAAACCCTAGGTTTCTCCAAAGGTATGATTTTACTTAAAAGCTTTCAATACATTTATGGAATGGTTTGTCATCTTCAAAAAGGGGGAGATTGTTGACTCAAGGTCAATTAGGTCAATGTTGAATCATGTCTAAATTGACTAAACCCATGTTTTGATGATGACTAACCATTCCACATATTGGTATCTAATGCTTCTACTTGAGTGATTTATGATTAGGTATAGACACACTCCAATTTCCCTAACTTGCGCATCTCAAATTGGAGAAAAGACAAGTCAAAGTCATACAAGTGCATGTTTTTGTAATATGATGTATATCCTTTAGAATCATGTTGTAAATCACTTGTAATGATTGTATGACTTGTAATTAATCTTAGAAAAATATCAGGAGCACTTAGATCGAATATTAGAGCACTTTAGATGCATCTTTGAAAATCAATTACAGGCACTTGGTCGGTCGAGTTTCCCACCCTGAAACTCGACCGATCAACCTTGGTCGATTTTCTAAAGATTGCATCGGTCGAGTTGTGCACTAACAGAACTCGACCGATTGGGTAGTAGGCCATTTCCAGTTGAAATGGTCGGTCGAGTTTCCTCAGGACAAACTCGACCGATCCTTTGAACATCGGTTTGCCTCCTACTTGATCGGTCGAGTTACACCCATCAGAACTCGACCGATTGCACTGTACGGAAAAGTGCATAAAAGTGTTTCTAGCCGTTGTGGAGTTGCAACAAGTGAAAATAGATCCGTTGCAAGCCACAAAACGGCTAGTTTTCGTTCACAAGTGTTCCCAAAGGCTAAGAGGCATACCCAACTATATATAGGACCCCTTGGGCTTCATTCCAAGGTTGAGCATTCATTGCAAACTCTTTGTGAGGTTCCTATTCTATAGTTGAGTGCTTTCTACAGCCTCCTCTCTCTCTCTAAGCTTAATCACTTGCTACATCCATTAGAGTGAGTAGGATATCTGTAAGAGAGCTAGTCCTACATGTATATCTTGTGAGGCTCTCACTTCCACCACCTCCACTTCTCTCATTTGCAATCATGAAGATGAAGGTTCTCTCTCTTGTCCAAGCGAGGTGAAGAAGAACAAGGGAAGGCGTCCCTTGGTGAAGATCAAGGCTAAAGACTTGGAGCTAGAGTGGGTAAGCCCTTGGAGAAGGCAGAAGACTCAAGCTCAAGTGGGTAAGACCTTGGTGGAAGCTTCTCTGAGTGAAGGTGAAGTCAAAGGCGAAAGATCCAAGTAGATTGGGTAATTCTTGCAAGTCCGAAGACTTGTGTAAGAGTGGGTAAGTCCTTGGAGAAGGCCGAAAACTCTTGCAAAGTGGGTAAGTCCTTGGTAAGGTTGAAGACTCTTTGTATTGGATAGGTAAGTCCTTCGTTGGTCATGTATTGTAAGTCTTATAAGTGAATATAAGAGTGCAATTGTTGGAAGTCCAAGAGGTTGACCTCTCTAGGCAAGTGGACTGACACACTTCTAGTTTGAAGTGTGGAACCACACTAAATAGTTTGACTAATTGGTGAATGTTCAATCTCTCTTATCCTTGCTATGCATGATTTAGTTGCACTCAAATTGTCTATTTAGAAACCTTATCTTGTCATATATTTTGAAGGTTTAATGAGTTTTGTTTAACTGATTTCAGCTCTATTCACCCCCCCCCCTCTAGAGCATCTAATCACCCATCTAGGATCCAACAAGTGGTATCAGAGCGGGTCTTCTCCAAGCATACTTCAACAAGTAGGAGAAGATGGGTGACTACCTAGGAGGGAGACTCTCGACTAGCCTTTCAATCTTTGATGGGAGAAACTTCCTCTATTGGAGAAGAAGACTTCAATTCTACATCCAAGGATCAAGTCTTGAGATGTGGCAAATGGTGAACAACCCATACATTCTACCAAAGACAAATATTGAAGAATGGGATGAAGCGCCTTGTTGAAAGCAACCTTGAATGCTAGAGCAATGCACATCTTATATGCCTCCATGACCCCCACCGAGTTCAATCGGATTTCTTCTTGTGAGACGGCCTATGAGGTATGGAGAAAGCTTTGCATCACTTATGAAGGGACAGATCAAGTGAAGGAAAGCAAAGTCTACATGCTTAAAGGGTTGCTTGAGAACTTCAAGATGGGAAAGGAGGAGAGCATAGCCAACATGTACTCAAGGCTCAACACCATCTTGACTGGTCTTGCTGTTCTAGGGCATCCTATGTCTATTGGAGAGATCAACTCAAAGATCCTTAGAACTCTCCCCAAGAGGTGGGAATCCAAGGTGACTTCTATTGAAGAAGCAAGGTCTCTTAGGGATATTCCTATTGAAGAGCTCATTGGAAATCTACAAGAACATGAAGCCACACTTTACAAGAGGGAGGAAGTAGAAAGACAAGAGGAGAAAGAACTCAAGAGAATGAAGAAGGCTGAAATCAAAGCTCAAATCAAGGCTATTGTTGGTCAAGCTTCTCCATCCTCTCAAGTTGAAGAAGATGACATGTACTCCAAGGGTAAACCCTACAAAGGCAAGTCCTCCTCCATCCGGTGCTTCACATGTGGAAAGAAGGGTCACTACAAGGAAGATTGCCCACAAGGCAAAAAGACCCATCTTCAGAAGAAGAAATGGAAATCAAGCTCAAGTGGCTCCTCCAACTCAAGCTCAAGTGAAGATTCAAGTGAAGGATCAAGCTGAAGCTCTAGTGATGAAGGAGAATGCCATTTTGCTCTTATAGCATCAACAAGTGAAGACTCAAGTGAGGTAAATCTAAACTCTCTAGATAAAGAATCTTTGGTTTCTATTATTCATGATATTTGTGCCTCTTTTAAGTCTTCTAAAAGGAAAAAGAAATAGCTTGCTAAAATTGTTGATAATTTGCATGTAGAACTAGATGATCTTGAACATGCTAATTCTTGCTTTCTTGATGATAAAAATGATTGTCTTAGTGAAGTAGATTCTCTTAAACTTGAAAATACTAGTTTACTTGACAAGGTTAGATTTCTAGAAGCTCAACCTCTTGTGCCTAGTTCTAATGAAGAGCATACTTTAATTATTAATTCTCTCATGCATGATATTGATGTTCTTAAATCTGAAACAAGGACAAAGATTTTGTTTTGCATGAATTAGAAATAGAAAATGCCTCCTTGCTTGCTAAAATCAATGGGCATGAATCTTGTTCTAGTTCTACAAATAGAGAGAATGATGTTGCTGCTCTTCATATTAATAGAGACTCTTATTTAACTAAAACTCTTTACTTAGAAAATGATCTTTTGCATGCTAGAGATAATATCAAAAATTTGTCTTCTACTATTGCTTCTCTTAAGCATGATAATGATAGTTTGAGATCATCCTTGCAAAGATTCTTAGTGGGTAAAAAGAATCTTAATGACATCCTACACCATACTACTAAACAAAATGGTAGACATGGTTTAGGCTATGATAGTAGTCAAGGGAACAACAAAGAAAAAAGACCTCCAATATTCCATGGAGAATCCTCTAGTTCCAATACTATGGGCACATGCAACTATTGCAATGAAATTGGTCATTATTCTACTTGTTGTCCTTTTAGGAAACCACCCAAAAGCAATCGGATTTGGGTTTCTAAACTAATCCCTCCGGACCCAAAAACATGATTGGGGACCATTTCATCTTTCTTCTTGTAGGTACTTGAAAATGGATTGACTTGAGCCACTAATTTGCAAATTGACTTCTCAATCCACATGAAAGAAGAAAGGTGAGATGTGTAGAGGGTGACAACAAGTGGAAAAGGAAATGGTAAGCACAAAGGTAAATGTTTTATTGCTTATAACCTATCCTAACTTGTTTTTGTCAAGATAGTGTGCACTATACATATGGTTTTTGAGTCAAAAGTGGTATTTTGTGTTTCTATTCACACACTTGCTCAAAAACTGTTTCTAATGCTTCTATAGTTCATTACTAACTTGCTTAGACATGTTTGGATATGGTTTGTATATTTAGCATGCCTTTGAATATGTTTTCATGAAATATATGTGCTTTTTGACAGCTGGTCTGTCGGTCGAGTTTGCCCTATTGAAACTCGACCGATAGGCACCAATGGGTGTTGCCAACAGCTGTCATCGGTCGAGTTGTCAATGCACAGAACTCGACCGATAACACTGTGCACATAATATACATTTGGTTTATTGAGTGAGAATTTCCCTCTCAACTAGATTTTCTCAACCAATAGCCTTATTTGTTGGCACTCTCATTTGGTACCTTTATATATGCATATTGTCATGTTCTAAATTGCCTATCTTGCTTACAACTCTATCTCTCTAATTGCTCTAAATTGGTATATCTATATGTTGCAATTACTTGCTTTGAGTTGTTTTGCAGGTTTTAATGATGATCTCTTTGGATCTCTTGGTTGTGTCTAAAATTGCTTCCATTGTGCTCTAACTTGCTACATATATCTAGGTGTATATCTTGTGTTGATACAACCTTGAGGTTCTTAGTGGTAATCATCTTTTGGTAAGGATGCATATCTAGTGAGTTATATCCTTTCATGCGTCTAAAATTGCATATCACTTTGTTTGGATATATCTCTTCAGCTAATCATAGCTTGCTTTATCTTGTGCATATTTTGGTATCTTTTTCTATGATCTAGATCCTACTAGTAGTCCTAACTTGTGATATCATCTACTAGTAGTTCATATACATGTAGTTCTAACCCTGTTTATAATTGGCATCTTTGCTCATCTATATGCTATGCTTGTACCTTGTCTCATACATGCTCAAGATTGTTACTTGAATTGCATATCTACTATCTTGAGTTGCTTGCATAACATTGTGATGCAGGGCACAAAGAGCTACATTATATGTAGAAATTGGAGTATTTTTGGATTTTATGCAGATTTTGCTCCAGTTTCAGTTTTTGGTGCAAGACTAGTGTTTTTCATGCAGAAACAACCTTCTGAGCAAGACTCATGCTTCGCGATGAGCTATGATGGTTTTTGGTCAAATTCCGTCATCTTGAGGGTCAAAATGCAATTTATTGTTTTTCTACAGCACTTAATCTTTCATTTTGGGTTGTTCAAGTATATGTTTTCACTTGCTTTTCTTTCTATGTTTGGACAAGCCCCTATCTGTGCTCTTGTACTCTCCTTATATATATTTGTGTTATCTCCTCTCTCTTTAACAAGTGATGTTTCTTATTTTCTTGATAACCCCTCTTTTTGAAATGACAAAGGGGGAGAAAGGTATGTCTTCTTTTACAAAGAGGAAGAACATGAAGAAGAGAAGTATGTTCATGTAAAGGGGAGAAGGTAAATGGGAGAAGACATATATGTGTAGAACATATATGAGTAGAAGACATAGTATTCTATAAATGTTATGAAAGCTACCCATGCAGGAGAAATAGCATCAATTGAGGGGGAGTATGAAAACTCCATGTGCATCAATTGAGGGGGAGCATATGAACTCAATTCTATTGAAAACCCTAGGTTTCTCCAAAGGTATGATTTTACTTAAAAGCTTTCAATACATTTATGGAATGGTTTGTCATCTTCAAAAAGGGGGAGATTGTTGACTCAAGGTCAATTAGGTCAATGTTGAATCACGTCTAAATTGACTAAACCCATGTTTTGATGATGACTAACCATTCAACATATTGGTGTCTAATGCTTCTACTTGAGTGATTTCAGATTAGGTATAGACACACTCCAATTGCCCTAACTTGCGCATCTCAAATTGGAGAAAAGACAAGTCAAAGTCATACAAGTGCACGTTTTTGTAATATGATGTATATCCTTTAGAATCATGGTGTAAATCACTTGTAATGATTGTATGACTTGTAATTAAGCTTAGAAAAATATCAGGAGCACTTAGATCGAATATTAGAGCACTTTAGATGCATCTTTGAAAATCAATTACAGGCACTTGGTCGGTCGAGTTTTCCACCCTGAAACTCGACCGATCAACCTTGGTCGATTTTCTGAAGATTGCATCGGTCGAGTTGTGCACTCACAGAACTCGACCGATTGGGTAGTAGGCCATTTCCAGTTGAAATGGTCGGTCGAGTTTCCTCAAGACAAACTCGACCGATCCTTTGAACATCGGTTTGCCTCCTACTTGATCGGTCGAGTTACACCCATCAGAACTCGACCGATTGAACTGTACGGAAAAGTGTTTCTAGCCGCTGTGGAGTTGCAACAAGTGAAAATAGATCCGTTGCAAGCCACAAAACGGCTAGTTTTCATTCACAAGTGTTCCCAAAGGCTAAGAGGCATCCCCAGCTATAAATAGGACCCCTTGGGCTTCATTCCAAGGTTGACCATTCATTGCAAACTCTTTTTGAGGTTCCTATTCTATAGTTGAGTGCTTCCTACAGCCTCCTCTCTCTCTCTAATCTTAATCACTTTCTACATCCATTAGAGTGAGTAGGATATCTGTAAGAGAGTTAGTCCTACATGTATATCTTGTGAGGCTCTCACTTCCACCACCTCCACTTCTCTCATTTGCAATCATGAAGATGAAGGTTCTCTCTCTTGTCCAAGAGAGGTGAAGAAGAACAAGGGAAGGCGTCCCTTGGTGAAGATCAAGGCTAAAGACTTGGAGCTAGAGTGGGTAAGCCCTTGGAAAAGGCAGAAGACTCAAGCTCAAGTGGGTAAGACCTTGGTGGAAGCTTCTCCGAGTGACGGTGAAGTCAAAGGCGGAAGATCCAAGAAGAGTGGGTAATTCCTGCAAGGCCGAAGACTTGTGCAAGAGTGGGTAAGTCCTTGGAGAAGGCTGAAGACTCTTGCAAAGTGGGTAAGTCCTTGGTAAGGTTGAAGACTCTTTGTATTGGATAGGTAAGTCCTTTGTTGGTCATGTATTGTAAGTCTTATAAGTGAATATAAGAGTGCAATTTTTGGAAGTCCTAGAGGTTGACCTCTCTAGGCAAGTGGACTGACACACTTCTAGTTTGAAGTATGGAACCACTCTAAATAGTTTGTCTAATTGGTGCATGTTCAATCTCTCTTATTCTTGCTATGCATGATTTAGTTGCACTCAAATTGCCTATTTAGCAACCTTATCTTGTCATATATTTGGAAGGTTTAATGAGTTTTGTTTAAGTGCTTTCAGCTCTATTCACCCCCCCTCTAGAGCATCTAATCACCCATCTAGGATCCAACAAGTAGTATCAGAGCGGGTCTTCTCCAAGCATACTTCAACAAGTAGGAGAAGATGGGTGACTACCTAGGAGGGAGACTATCGACCAGCCTTCCAATCTTTGATGGGAGCAACTTCCTCTATTGGAGAAGAAGACTTCAATTCTACATCTAAGGATCAAGTCTTGAGATGTGGCAAATGGTGAACAACCCATACATTCTACCAAAGACAAATATTGAAGAATGGGATGAAGCACCTTGATGAAAGCAACCTTGAATGCTAGAGCAATGCACATCTTATATGCCTCCATGACCCCCACCGAGTTCAACTGGATTTCTTCTTGTGAGACGGCCTATGAGGTATGGAGAAAGCTTTGCATCACTTATGAAGGGATAGATCAAGTGAAGGAAAGCAAAGTCTACATGCTTAAAGGGTTGCTTGAGAACTTCAAGATAGGAAAGGAGGAGAGCATAGCCAACATGTACTCAAGGCTCAACACCATCTTGAATGGTCTTGCTGTTCTAGGACATACTATGTCTAGTGGAGAGATCAACTCAAAGATCCTTAGAATTCTCCCCAAGAGGTGGGAATCCAAGGTGACTTATATTGAAGAAGCAAGGTCTCTTAGGGATATTCCTATTGAAGAGCTCATTGGAAATCTACAAGCACATGAAGCCATACTTGACAAGAGGGAGGAAGTAGAAAGACAAGAGGAGAAAGAACTCAAGAGAATGAAGAAGGTTGAAATCAAAGCTCAAATCAAGGCTATTGTTGCTCAAGCTTCTCCATCCTCTCAAGTTGAAGAAGATGACATGTACTCCAAGGGTAAACCCTACAAAGGCAAGTCCTCCTCCATCTGGTGCTTCACATGTGGAAAGAAGGGTCACTACAAGGAAGATTACCCACAAGGCAAAAAGACCCATCTTCACAAGAAGAAATGGCAATCAAGCTCAAGTGGCTCCTCCAACTCAAGCTCAAGTGAAGATTCAAGTGAAGGATCAAGCTCAAGCTCTAGTGATGAAGGAGAATGCCATTTTGCTCTTATAGCATCAACAAGTGAAGACTCAAGTGAGGTATATCTAAACTCTAGATAAAGAATCTTTGGTTTCTATTATTCATGATATTTGTGCCTCTCTTAAGTCTTCTAAAAGGAAAAAGAAAAAGCTTGCTAAAATTGTTGATAATTTGCATGTAGAACTAGATGATCTTGAACATGCTAATTCTTGCTTGCTTGATGATAAAAATGATTGTCTTAGTCAAGTAGATTCTCTTAAACTTGAAAATACTAGTTTACTTGATAAGGTTAGATTTCTAGAAGCTCAACCTCTTGTGCCTAGTTCTAATGAAGAGCATACTTTAATTATTGATTCTCTCATGCATGATATTGATGTTCTTAAATCTGAAAACAAGGACAAAGATTTTTTTTGCATGAATTAGAAATAGAAAATTCCTCCTTTCTTGCTAAAATCAATGGGCATGAATCTTGTTCTAGTTCTACAAATAGAGAGAATGATGTTGCTGCTCTTCATATTAATAGAGACTCTTATTTAACTAAAACTCTTTGCTTAGAAAATGATCTTTTGCATGCTAGAGATAATATCAAAAATTTGTCTTCTACTATTGCTTCTCTTAAGCATGATAATGATAGTTTGAGATCATCCTTGCAAATATTCTTAGTGGCTAAAAAGAATCTTAATGACATCCTACACCATACTACTAAAGAAATTGGTAGACATGGTTTAGGGTATGATAGTAGTCAAGGGAACAACAAAGATAAAGGACCTCCAATATTCCATGGAGAATCCTCTAGTTCCAAGACTATGGGCACATGCAACTATTGCAATGAAATTGGTCATTATTCTACTTGTTGTCCTTTTAGGAAACCACCCAAAAGCAATCGGATTTGGGTTTCTAAACTAATCCCTTCGGACCCAAAAACATGATTGGGGACCATTTCATCTTTCTTCTTGTAGGTACTTGAAAATGGATTGACTTGAGCCACTAATTTGCAAATTGACTTCTCAATACACATGAAAGAAGAAAGGTGAGATGTGTAGAGGGTGACAACAAGTGGAAAAGGAAATGGTAAGCACAAAGGTAAATGTTTTATTGCTTATAACCTATCCTAACTTATTTTTGTCAAGATAGTGTGCACTATACATATGGTTTTTGAGTCAAAAGTGGTATTTTGTGTTTCTATTCACACTCGTGCTCAAAAACTGTTTCTAATGCTTCTATAGTGCATTACTAACTTGCTTAGACATGTTTGGATATGGTTTGTATATTTAGCATGCCTTTGAATATGTTTTCATGAAATATATGTGCTTTTTGACAGCTGGTCTGTCGGTCGAGTTTTCCCTATTGAAACTCGACCGATAGTCACCAATGGGTGTTGCCAACAGCTATCATCGGTCGAGTTGTCAATGCACAGAACTCGACCGATAACACTGTGCACAGAATATACATTTGGTTTATTGAGTGAGAATTTCCCTCTCAACTAGATTTTCTCAACCAATAGCCTTATTCGTTGGCACTCTCATTTTGTACCTTTATATATGCATATTGCCATGTTCTAAATTGCCTATCTTGCTTACAACTCTATCTCTCTAATTGCTCTAAATTGGTATATCAATATGTTGCAATTACTTGCTTTGAGTTGTTTTGCAGGTTTTGATGATGATCTCTTTGGATCTCTTGGTTGTGTCTAAAATTGCTTCTGTTGTGCTCTAACTTGCTACATCTATCTAGGTGTATATCTTGTGTTGATACAACCTTGAGGTTCTTAGTGGTAATCATCTTTTGGTAAGGATGCATATCTAGTGAGTTATATCCTTTCATGCGTCTAAAATTGCATATCACTTTGTTTGGATATATCTCTTCAGCTAATCATATCTTGCTTTATCTTGTGCATATTTTGGTATCTTTTGCTATGATCTAGATCCTACTAGTAGTCCTAACTTGTGATATCATCTACTAGTAGTTCATATACATGTAGTTCTAACCCTGTTTATAGTTGGCATCTTTGCTCATCTATATGCTATGCTTGTATCTTGTCTCATACATGCTCAAGATTGTTCCTTAAATTGCATATCTACTATCTTGAGTTGCTTGCATAACATTGTGATGCAGGGCACAAAGAGCAAAATTATATGTAGAAATTGGAGTATTTTTGGATTTTATGCAGATTTTGCTCCAGTTTCAGTTTTTGGTGCAAGTCTAGTGTTTTTCATGCAGAAACAACCTTCTGAGCAAGACTCATGCTTCGCGATGAGCTATG
This sequence comes from Alisma plantago-aquatica, assembly GCA_963693085.1. Taxonomy (NCBI): domain Eukaryota; kingdom Viridiplantae; phylum Streptophyta; class Magnoliopsida; order Alismatales; family Alismataceae; genus Alisma; species Alisma plantago-aquatica. The sequence goes on along the minus strand of OY856412.1, from coordinate 287,487,656 downwards.
ATGGTTTTTGGTCAAATTCCGTCATCTTGAGGGTCAAAAATGCAATTTATTTTTTTTCTGCAACACTTAATCTTGCATTTTGGGTTGTTCAAGTATATGTTTTCACTTGCTTTTCTTTCTATGCTTGGACAAGCCCCTATCTGTGCTCTTCTACTCTCCTTATATATATTTGTGTTATCTCCTCTCTCTTTAACAAGTGATGTTTCTTATTTTCTTCATAACCCCTCTTTTTGAAATGACAAAGGGGGAGAAAGGTATGTCTTCTTTTACAAAGAGGAAGAACATGAAGAAGAGAAGTATGTTCATGTAAAGGGGAGAAGGTAAATGGGAGAAGACATATATGTGTAGAACATATATGAGTAGAAGACATAGTATTCTATAAATGTTATGAAAGCTAACCATGTAGGAGAAATAGCATCAATTGAGGGGGAGTATGAAAACTCCATGTGCATCAATTGAGGGGGAGCATATGAACTCAATTCTATTGAAAACCCTAGGTTTCTCCAAAGGTATGATTTTACTTAAAAGCTTTCAATACATTTATGGAATGGTTTGTCATCTTCAAAAAGGGGGAGATTGTTGACTCAAGGTCAATTAGGTCAATGTTGAATCACGTCTAAATTGACTAAACCCATGTTTTGATGATGACTAACCATTCCACATATTGGTGTCTAATGCTTCTACTTGAGTGATTTTAGATTAGGTATAGACACACTCCAATTGCCCTAACTTGCGCATCTCAAATTGGAGAAAAGACAAGTCAAAGTCATACAAGTGCACGTTTTTGTAATATGATGTATATTCTTTAGAATCATGTTGTAAATCACTTGTAATGATTGTATGACTTGTTATTAAGCTTAGAAAAATATCAGGAGCACTTAGATTGAATATTAGAGCACTTTAGATGCATCTTTGAAAATCAATTACAGGCACTTGGTCGGTCGAGTTTCCCACCGTGAAACTCGACCAATCAACCTTGGTCGATTTTCTGAAAATTGCATCGGTCGAGTTGTGCACTCACATAACTCGACCGATTGGGTAGTAGGCCATTTCCAGTTGAAATGGTCGGTCGAGTTTCCTCAGGACAAACTCGATCGATCCTTTGAACATCGGTTTGCCTCCTACTTGATTGGTCGAGTAACACCCATCAGAACTCGACCGATTGCACTGTACGGAAAAGTGCAAAAAAGTGTTTCTAGCCGTTGTGGAGTTGCAACAAGTGAAAATAGATCTGTTGCAAGCCAAAAAATGGCTATTTTTCGTTCACAAGTGTTCCCAAAGGCTAAGAGGCATCCCCAGCTATAAATAGGACCCCTTGGGCTTCATTCCAAGGTTGAGCATTCATTGCAAACTCTTTGTGAGGTTCCTATTCTATAGTTGAGTGCTTCCTACAGCCTCCTCTCTCTCTCTCTAAGCTTAATCACTTGCTACATCCATTAGAGTGAGTAGGATATCTGTAAGAGAGCTAGTCCTACATGTATATCTTGTGAGGCTCTCACTTCCACCACCTCCACTTCTCTCATTTGCAATCATGAAGATGAAGGTTCTCTTTCTTATCCAAGAGAGGTGAAGAAGAACAAGGGAAGGCGTCCCTTGTTGAAGATCAAGGCTAAAGACTTGGAGCTAGAGTGGGTAAGCCCTTGGAGAAGGCAGAAGACACAAGCTCAAGTGGGTAAGACCTTGGTGGAAGCTTCTCCGAGTGAAGGTGAAGTCAAAGGCGGAAGATCCAAGAAGAGTGGGTAATTCTTGCAAGGCCGAAGACTTGTGCAAGAGTGGGTAAGTCCTTGGAGAAGGACGAAGACTTTTGCAAAGTGGGTAAGTCCTTGGTAAGGTTGAAGACTCTTTGTATTGGATAGGTAAGTCCTTTGTTGGTCATGTATTGTAAGTCTTATAAGTGAATATAAGAGTGCAATTGTTGGAAGTCCTAGAGGTTGACCTCTCTAGGAAAGTGGACTGACACACTTCTAGTTTGAAGTGTGGAACCACTCTAAATAGTTTGTCTAATTGGTGCATGTTCAATCTCTCTTATCCTTGCTATGCATGATTTAGTTGCACTCAAATTGCCTATTTAGCAACCTTATCTTGTCATATATTTTGAAGGTTTAATGAGTTTTGTTTAAGTGCTTTCAGCTCTATTCACCCCCCCTCTAGAGAATCTAATCACCCATCTAGGATCCAACAGGGACATCCTAGCACTAATGACTCTTATCTCTAGCACAACATCAGGAGCCTAACACCTTTTCTTCTCAACAACTCAATATGGATTGCCATCTCTGGCCATGACACTCTCGTCTGGTCAGATGAGTGGGTTGGTAACGACCATACACCCTCCATAAAGACGGGCATGTCCATCTCAGAAGACCTCCTTGACCTCAAGGTATCTAGCATGATTAAGGAGGATGGCAACTGGGATGCTGACTTCATCCTCTACTGGTTCAATAACAAAACTACACAGTCCATCTTCAACATGCCTACACACAATGACTCCTATGGAGCAGACAGGCGCATATGGAAGTTAACACCATACGGAATGTTCTCGGATAGCTTAGCCAACACCTCCATAACTCAAGTAGATGAGGAAGATTTGCCACTGTTCAAGGCTATCTGGGCCATTTGAGCTCCACATCGAATCAAAATCCACCTCTGGCTCTTGATCCAAAATAGACTCCTCACGAACACCCTAAGAACCCACAAGAAGATGACTGAGGATCCAAAGTGTCTTGTATGTAGTGACGTAGATGAGGACAACCTCCATGCCATAAGGGAATGCAATGTAGCTAGAATGACCTGGATCATGTTCTTGCCCCCTGACGCACATCTCTTCTTCACAAACCAATATGTCCACTCATGGATCAAGTATAACCTCAACGGCCTCCACCAAGTTCCTGATCGGGACATGAAATTCACGGTGGTCTGTTGGAAAATTTGGAAGAACTAAAATTCTCACATCTTCGAGCACAAAACTATCCCTCCTTCGGTCCTCGCTATCCAATGCTTGGCTGAGGCCTCTTTGATTTCCTAGGTTTTGTCTCACTCTCCTTCTTCCTCCAAGTGCAACTCAGAAGACATCGGGCCCACTCCTTCTCTGACAATCCATTCATCTACAAGTATCATCCATGTTGATGCTGCCCTCTCAAGAAATACACATTCCATGTGCACCTGCGCCATCGCCAGAAACCACCTAGGCATATGGATAAAGGGATCTTCTTGTGTTTCCCCTGGCTCAAACTCCATGGAGGGGGAGCTGAAATCTATCTTACATGGCACAGAGCTTGTCTTCCTTAACAACCTCTCTGAGGGACTAATTGTCTCTAACTCCTGGAACATAGTGCAATGGGTTACCCAACTGAAGAAGCCCCCAGACAAATACCTTACTCTCACCCAAAAGATCATTGATTCTCTAAGGAAGGCCAGAATTGTGAGAGTGGTACACCAGAAAATAAACTAGAATAAACTCACTGATGTTTTGGCGAAGTTTGGTTTAAAGCAACCCTCATCACCTCTGAACTCGAACGAATGTCCTTCTCATATCCAGCATTTCTATCATTCAGATCTCCAACTTTTCCCCATCCTTTTCAATGTAGCTCCTTGATGTAACTGGTTTTACCAGTATCGGAAAAAAATAATGCTTGACAAAATGTCCATAGGAAATCACATAATTTTTAGCACTTTTTCTACTTTATTATATATCTTGTGGATGTGTGCACCCTTGCATTGACTTCCTATTGAGAAAAATGAATTATGGGTTGAAAAATCAAGACCACACTTCACACTCTCCCTTTCCTATGACCGCAAGTAATGAAGAACAACATAGAATGAAAGGACTAAAAGAGATTAGGACATTAGTAGTAATAGGGACCCTACATAATTGGGATATTACTTATCCCTAAATATGTCCACTACCTTATGCTAGTGATTGATTTTGGTCATGACAATTAGAAGATATAATAAGGATTTTATTACAGTAGGTGAACCCATAGATCTATACACGAATGAAGTATATTGTTCCCCTAGTTCAGCACAGAACATCTATTTCACCTAATGTAGGTACATGTGGAGATAGGTTGACAATATATTTGGTAAGTCATGTGAGATAAAATTGGGGAAGATGATTCTTATGATGAATATGCAAAGTTCCTAGTAAACCATTTCCAAAATCCAAGATAGCAACATAATGTTGTGGAACTTTTAACCCCATGGTCATCCTTTTTTTTAAACCTAAGATCACATAATAATGCTACCCAAATTTTTTCCACTTGGTATTAAACCCTTTTCAAAACAAAATATATTGTTTAAATGAAGGCAAACTTTTAAACTTGTCTAAAATCTTTTCAAAACCTAAGATATTATAAAAATGTTTTCAAACTTGTGACCCTTTGGTAAAACTCCTTTTCTAAATCCAAGATAGAGTATAAATTCTACAAAACTATCAACTCATTCTTAATTCCTTTTTTCACAACCCAAGATAGAATCACAATTTTTTCCGCACTCTTGACTTTGTGGTAAGTCCTTTCTTGCAACACCCAAGATATTATTGAAATTTTGTTAAACTTTAAACTCCTTGGTAAACCCTTTGTTCAGAAGCCGATATAGTGTCAAAATGATGTGAGCTTTTGACCCCTGGTAAACCTTGTTTGTAACTCATAATAGCATCGAAAGGATAACAAAATTTCAATTTCATTGTAATACTTTTTTTAAGTGGATATGTCATCAAAATAATGCCAAACGTTTGACTCCTTGTGAAACATCTTTTTCAAAACCCATGATAGTGTCAACATGCTGCAAAACTTTTGAGCTCTTGGTAAAGCCATTTCAAAACCCAACATAGTGTCAAAATTCTTTAGCACTTGCAACTCCTTGCTAAACCTATCTCAAAACTAGCATTCCAGCCCCGTGTACCAAGTGAATATTAAAGACAACATGTGGAAGAGTGAAATGCTTCACATACATGAACAAATAACAAGACGAAGTCACCAACACAATCTCAACAATCAAAAAGTATTATTAATATAAACATTATTTATTACAAAATTGACATATTGAAGAGTCAAATTGTGTATGTCTTCTACACTAGCTAGGATCTTACAGCGAGTACACTTGAACATTTGCTAACAAGTCATCAACTCCCAAGCTATCTTTGAACCTAAAACCTATGTAAAACAAGCGGGTCAACACATAATGTGTTGAGTACAAGGAAGAAAGATACATGTTGTGACTCCCAAACATAATCACCTAATTGAAATACAATCAAGCAAAGGGAAACTAAGACCGTCGGTGATTGTGGAGTGCCCTAGCCTATCATAGAAAACATTTGAGGATGGGACTAGATACATGGGCATAGGCGGCTTGCACAATGAATAGAGCCCACCATGGTGTTGCACATTGAATGATGTTCTAAAACCTATTAGTAAGGGACCTCAAGAAATAGATGAGTTAGTTACTTAGCAAAGTGAGAGTCCATCATTTAGTCAATTTTACCCCAATTATACCAACAATAGCATGCATCGTTAGGATTTTGACCAGCTTCCCATTGGAAGAGTCTGTGAGATTGCTCAAGATTAGCAAACCCATTAGTGAGGGACCTCAAGTCCATCTCCAGGAGCTAAAGATTGTATCAATATAGTCCTCCCTATCTTGACAACTCAAGTAAGAGCCCATAGTCATGTCCTCCCCAAGACTACAGGTAGGTGCACAAGGTTTTTACAATGGAGATCTATGTCATGTGTTCAATTTATAGATCAATGATACAAACATCAAGTACAATATTAGATTAGTACATGGAAATATTGGTAAAGTAAAAAAGCATACATACATATCAGGTTGCAAGCAAGAAAGCCGTAGTAATATAATTATTAAATCCCATACCTGATTTAGAGATTCTTAACTTAACTTTTACCATCTGGATCACAAGTTATTACCTGATTAAGAACTTGATCACATGCATATATTAGATTCTCATCATTAACCCTAGATACCTTCATTTTAGGATTATATTAGTTCATTAAGGTATGCATCATTTATCCCCTCATTGTACTATAATTGAACTTACTAATTCCATGTTCAAAGTTATTATTGTTACTCTGATTGTTATATTCTGAAACATCTTTATACTAAGTAACCCTAATGTCAACTATATTAAGAAGATTAGGGTTCCATGTCATGTTTGGCACCGTCATCACATAATCATGAATAGATGCATCAATCCAGTCTTGGAATTTATGTATAATGTTTCACATAATAATATGTGGTTAATACTGCGCTCACATGGTTTATTGATTAATGATATATTTATTGCACCTAATTGAGGGTTATTAGTTTCAATATTAGGTATTCACCTTTCTTATCTTCCAACTGATTAAGATCATATTATAATATTTTTCTAGTGATATATGTAATTATAAGGTTATGGTTCAAATTCCACATTTTTTTTCTGACCATTTATTTATTTTCTAGGATTAAAACAAGGTTTAAATCAACTGTTTACATTTTGATACAAAAAGATGCAAATGTTCAATATTATTCAAAATAAAGTTCATAGTTGTATTTTGACTATTATTGGGATTGTAATATGATTTTATGATAATTTATATCAATCATATAATATTTATATCATTTAATATAGTCTAAAGCATCAATCTTCTTTCAAAGTAAAAAAAACATGTTAAATCGAGCATCAAAAGGCACATGTTCATGTTGCATGTGAAAGTAGGTATTTTTTTTAAGTCTATAGTATAATTTGTAAATTTTTAGGTCTGGGGAGCTATTTTTAAACCCGTTATCAATGATCTAGGCATTTTTGGAGCAAAAATACCTTTGGAAACATCTTGGTTGTTCGAAATCTACTCCAAGCTCCATGGATTTATGCCACATAGACAACTGTGACATAGATAGACATGTAAATAGATCGAATACGGACCGGATACTGCTAAATTTGATATCTAAATTTGAAAAAGAAAATATTCGATCTGATATCTTGATCTGATATTCGATGAATATCATGTAGTAATATCTGAATCTGATTCGATCAAATGATAAGAATTTGGATAAATATCTAATCCAAACTTAAAATCATAAAATTTATTATTAATAAGTATATTATATATATAATATTTATATTACTATAAATGTATATGATAAAATAACTATATCTATTTTTATATTTTTATATTTTTATATTTTTATATATAGATAATATATATTTAATAATATATGTACATATTTGTCGAATTCATACTTTTTTGGAGCGGATATAGATATATTCGATATCCTATTTGAAATTTTCATATATGAAATTTGATATCCTAAAGTCAATCTGAATTATGAGGATGTCTGATTTTTTTTATAAAAAAATAAAACTCAAATTCAGATTGAATGTGCAGATTTTGGATATCATTGATAGGCCTAGAGGTGGGCCTCACTCTCTTGGCTAGATTTTACTAGACATATGAAAGTCAGATCATTATTTTGCTCTCCTCCCTCTCTCCCTGTTCTGCTCCATGAGGGGCATCTCTCCACGCGCGCAGCGGCGCACGACCAATGGTGGTAGGTCATTTGGCTAGAAATCAAGCAACGTCACACCCTCGAGAAAGTTGGAAAGGGGGTTGCAATAGTACCTCATCCTACCTCATAACCTAGGGTCCTACTCTTCCTCCAAGCTTGATTTCTGGGACAAAGAGATTTTCCCCCTTCTACTATCGCAGTGCCAAGCTCTCACGGGAAGCAAAGGACAGATCTTTCCTCCTCATTTCTTGTTGAGAAACCTAACATATTTGTAGTGGTCTACATGGCACTAGCTGATTCTTTGTCAGGTGCTTCTAGCCCTATTGTCCCCAACCCAAAGAGGAATCGGTGGGAAGGAGGAGGAAAAGTCCTTGTCATTAGATCATACCTCCACCAACATGTTCACCATACTTCATGGAGTCAAGGCGGCTAAGAGGCCAAGGAAGCTCCCCACAAACTACTACATTAGTGAGGTGACAATTTAGTAGAGGGAACTAGATGGAAGTTGATATACTCCCATCCTCTCTTCCCAACCCCTCACTCAACCTCCATTATGTGCCTGCAAATGAGAAGGGAGTCAAAGAACAGGTGATTTCTCACAACTGCATGTGAAAGGGAAACAAAAAGGATTTTCTCTCTCATTCAATTTATGGACATATTGACTCATTACATACCTTATAATGTTCAACAACCTCCCTCACCCACACCTTGATGACTTTAAGTGACTTTATGCTCAATTGATGAATTGATTTTAATTAAATAACCCTTTGTACTTATATATGTCTTTAATTTGAGTTTTGAACTAAGTGACATACTTATTATGTGTAATCAACTTATAATCAAAATTGAATCATTCAATAAACTCTCTTTTCTAATAAATATATTTCATGATGTATAGGACTCAATTATGATTCCAACGGTCTAAAAATCACCTCAATCGAAGTAATAAATCACAATATATGGTCATTTGAACTTTGCTATTTTATTCTTTGTTTTAACATTGATTTAGCTTGATTTGAGCGTAATTGGGCCAGTGAGAAAGCTCTATTTTGGGAGCAGCGGATCCACACTCCCTACCTTTGTATTGACATACAATGACTCATAGCCATCTTCTACTTTGTGTCTGGAAAGGTACATAAATTTTCTAGCCCCTTTTACCTTAGCCAACTCGACAACTTGAGCCTCCTTTATTTAAATTGATGACCCCTTTGGATTCCTTTCTTCTTTTCACTTGTTTCCCCTCTCTTTCCCAACCTCTTCATGCACTACTTCCCCCATCTTACTCCCTTCTTCTACCTTGTGTGTTGGCTATGCCACCACCATGGCCGACCACATTTCCTCCACTCCAGGCCACCTTGGCACATATGGAGGCCAACAATAGCCTTGCCCAGTCAGGAAGAGATAGGGTGGTACACCAGTGTGGTCGTTGGGGCTTTTCCTGCCATCAGTTGCACACACCGACGAGCTGTTGAGCCTGCACGCTAGTAGCCATGCCAAAACAGGAGTTGTGGTAGGCAACAGATGGAAGATGCTCCTGATGTTGTCGAGGGTGTCCAAGAGCATTTTGGGGATGCTGACAAACGATGGTTGATGCCCACTACGATGGTTCATGCGGGTTTCCATCCGCAAGCCCAAGATAGGGGAGTGCTCTCTTCAGGCCTCATATTGACCTTAGATCAAGATCCAATGGTCTAGATCCACTATTTCTAAGGTAAACTCTAAAAATTCACATCCTTTTGATGTCTAATCCAAATATAAATATATTATATGTCATTTTAATTGAAAAAACATGAACTTTGTAATAAAATACTTTCACACTCTAGATCAGCTTCATGATCTATTGATATCCTAAAATGTATGCTTATGAAGTCTTTTTAAGATGTTGTATGCTATTTGAATGCATGATCTTAATCTTTTATTTCCCAAGACATGATGATATCCTATCAATACCTTGCACAACTTTATGCATAAATATTCGAACTTGATCCATCTTTGTACCCTAGAATGACCTAATGTGTCTTAAATGACTTAAAATTGGCTTTTATGCGAAAGGATACTTCTTTAAATGCCTAAGCTTGGTTGAATGTACTTCTAAACCTCATTCTTGACCCAAATTAGTAATGTTTGATATATATTGTACTATGATTCAAAATTGGTCATGCTAGAATCCTATTTTGGTTTGATGATGTACCTTGAACCTTGAAACATGCTTTATGTGATACATTGATTATGAATCTCAATTATTACTCTTATGTGGGGCTTTTATGTCCAAAATGATCATGTGGACATCTAATTAGAATCTTATCATTATTTCTACACCCAAATACCTTGTGGATCATGCATGTGCCCTAAGATAGATAAATGCCCTAATTTTGACTTGAAATGTGATCTAATATGCATGTTAATAACTAAGTCTTTAATCTTGTAAGAACCTTTCTCTAATGATGATCTATTCTACATTACAACTTCAAATTACTATCTTAATTATGTTTATGACACCCAACTCAAGTAGACCCCATTTATACTCTAATGGTGACAATCTTGCCTGATTATAACTCAATATGACTGGTTATGCCAATGTTGATTCTTATGTTGACTATTCTTGCTCAAATTTTATGATTTCTCTATTTAATATCTTGAAACTCTAATAATACATCCCTAATCTAGTTGTGATTGGTCACTCTAAGTGCTAATGAACCCATGACATACTATGTCGCTTGATAATGCCTATGCATGACCTAGTAGAGATATTGAAATCAATAATGAATGATATGATACCAAGATCTAGGTGACACATCCAACCACCTTAATTATGATTAATGAGTCCTAATCTTGCTAATATTTTATCCAATTATACTTATGTCAATCATAGGATAACTTGATTAAGTCTACTACCAAGATCTAGTTGAAGTTACTGTCTATGGGTTTCTAAATGAAGTTGCTAATCTTGTCCTCCAATCAAGGTTCGCTTTATCCTCCTATTGTCTAGACTAGTTGTATTGAACTTTCTTGTATATATGTATGCTTAAACTTCTTGACTTTCTATACTTGTTTGAGCTACTTGTTCCCTATGATTAGTACATTCATCTTGATTGAAATATGTTGAACAAGCCTCAGACATAATTGAACTTGTCGATTATAAAAACCTTGTGTACATGCTTCTATTCTTAGGGTAAGGACACAAGGCATGTTGAAAATAGGGTTATTGGTGCGTCAAGCCAGAGGCTACACACTATCCAACTAGAGGTGGCTATATGCAACCCAAAGGGAGGACACACATGTAGATCTTTCAAAATTTATATTAGCCCTAACTAGGTCATCACAATACCAAATAGGTCACCCACAAGCGCACGGGGTACTATTGTAGCATAGGTGAATGGCAAGTGTAGGGGTCGATCCTTAGGGAAAGAGGGGGAACTAGAGCTAGGCTAGCATTGGCTACATTCCTAGTGTGGAGATTAGAGTTGAAGGGTTTAAAAAGGGGTTTATTCTGTGATTAATCAAAATGAACGAGCGAGAATGGTAGAATTGAACCTAAGTTACTTAAACAAGAAAGTTTAACAATCTAGGTTAACCAACTAACTAATAAAGAGCAAAGGTAAGTTACACTAAACTAGAGGAGCAAGAAGCAATTTAGAAACTAAGTTAACCACTAAAGCAAGAAAAGATCCAAATTAACCCTAACTATCAAAACTTAGCAATTGACTAGGTTAAGTAAGAACAACTAGACTATACTAGAATAAGCAAGCAAACAGAGCAAGTTGAGTTTAAATAATATGATTAAGGTAGGTGGGCCATTTGGGGATGTAGCTTTAATATTAGTTGGGGGATTTTATTGGACAAGCATGGTTCTCATCTTTCATCTAGATTACCAAACCAAATAGTAAGGCAAATGCTATGAGAATGTACCCTATACTACTAGTGGAAGATTAGGGTTAGGTGTAATTCTAATAGGATTAGCCAAATTTAGGATTCTAGGATAAGTGGTATTGAGCAATTAAGGGCACAGGGTAGAGATGGGAGTAGATATGGGGGTATTTGACCTCAAGCCACTAGCCATTCTAGCCTTTAGAAAGCCCTAGGCAATTACATCAATCCCACTTATACTAGTAACTTAGGTCTCATACCAAGTAGTAGGAGAGGGGTTAGGCATGTAGGAATAAAGGATTCTAGCTATGAATCCCCTATTGGGACCTAGGAGTCATACCTAAGATTGCCACTTGCATCCCAATTCTCCTAGAAACATGGTATCATCAAGCACTATCAAACAAGTAATTCATAGAAAAAACCATAAATCACAAGCATGACAATGGGATAGGAGACAAAATCATGGAGAAATCATCATAGATAAAAATAAGTTCATTACAAGCCAAAATTCCCCCAAGATGGTATCAAAGTCACATTTTACCCCCAAACAGCCCACCAAGAGGGGCTTAGCTACACATAATCAATGAAATGGTAAAAGAATGGGGAAGAAGCTCCATGGAGATAGTGGAAGAAGCCTCCTTCTTCACCTCCTAGCTACTTGGGTATTTTCTCTCTCCTCTAAAGGTGTAGATGGGCATGAAGATATGGGGGATTATGGAGGAAAACCTAGAAAACTAGGTTTCCAAGGTGAAATGGAGATGGAAATGGTGGGTGGAGAGCATAAATGCAAGGGGAATGCACTAAATGCTCAAGGAGTGGGTGGAGAGGAGTAATGGTGGTTAGGAGGAGCTAACCTTCGTGCCCCAACTGCCACCCATGTATATATAGGTGGTGGGGAAGCACTAGGGTAAGTGGTGGTAGAATAGGAAAAATAGTGTAAAAAATAGGTAGGGTTGGTTGGTCACCACAGTTGTGTTGATGGGCCACGATTGTTGTGGGGGTGGTTTGGGATGGTCATGGGGAGTAGACATAGGCTTGGTGTGGAAAGGATGGTGAAGATGCTAAGTAGGAGGTGGCCACAACCATGGCAGAGTGCCACAGTTGTGTTGGGTGAGTAGCACCACAGCCATGGTGAGTAACACAACCGTTTTGGAGGAGGGGACCTTGATCGTGGGGCAGCAGCACGGGTGAGTTGATCTTCAAAGGCAACGGCCATGGCAGACGGCCACAATCATGGGCATTCAAGTCACCTCCCTATTGATTCTGGGGGTCCTTGTGTGAAATTCTCACGGTCGTTGTGGGGAGCCACGATCGTCTTCTCCTCTGCTGGCCACAACCGTGTTGATGGCCACAATTGTGGTATCTTCAATGGGCCATGACCATGGTGAGTAGGGTGCATGTCCCTGTTGATTCTTCTGACTCTTCACCATAAAAGACATAACCATGGGGTATGCCCTCGATCATTTTGGGGTCTGCAGCAGGAAATTGAACTTCATCGTCCATGACTTTCTTTGCTTGATGACGATTCTTGGCCATTGGGGGTAGGTTGAGGGAGCTTTGGGGCCTTATTTGGACCCCTCCATGAATGGAGGAACCCTATAACTCCTTCCTTCTCTCCCATCCATCCAAAGCTTGGTCCAAGTACAAGAAAATAGTGCAAAGAACGCCCATAAATGCATTTGATAGTGAAACACATATTGGAGGAATTAACTTGCAATCTAACTTATTTAGATGTGATTAAAGTAAAAAATGGCACAAGATGGAGCCCTAAAATAGGGCTACATCACCACCCCAAACTTAAAACATATTTGTCCTCAAGTATGCTCCAACTCAATCTCTCTTATCACTTTTCCTTCAATCAACAAGAATGACAAATGAATAGCAACATAAAATTCTTGACTACATGGTCTTGGAAGTGACTAAGTGCATGTGTTCCACCTCTCTCCTCTCCTCTTTCACATACCAATCATGAAATGAGCACTGATCATATAAAATTCAAATATAAAGCAAAGAATACACAAGCTATCCATATGTCCTTCATATCATTCCGGGTAAACCATTTCATGTTGGTGTTAATCAAAGATAACTAGGAGTATTGCTTCACTTTCATGCATTCAATCTTATGTCTTAAACCACGCTAAATGACCCACTTGACTATGGAAAAGGGTAAAGTGAGCTAGATTTTATGTTTTCTAGCTCAATGGGTATGAAAATAGAAGAAAGGGTTGCGGAAAGGTTTTTGGAGTTTTATTACATAGAGCACTCATCTTTTCTTTATTTGAATGCTCTTAAATAAGAGCATCCTTTTATTTTCTTTTTTCTTTTATTTTCTTTTCCCTTGGTGTAGATAGGGCATATCGTGAATAGAGTGAAGCGAGGAGATAAAGATATGGCCACCCCAAACTTTTGGAGGTGGCCAAGGCTGATTATGTGCACTAGGGCATCATTTCATGAGATGGAGAGGTATGAAGATGGTGGAAGAATAGTCAGATCAATGAGGGGTCATTAATGTAATCTTCAACATATGATTCCCTGCATGAAAGCTTGTTCAACACTTTATCAAATGTTATCACCACATGATAGAACAACATGACATTCACAATTCTATTAAGTGATTCTATAGGCTTTCAACATTTGTAGCTTGCTCAATTCACAAAACAACCAAAACTTTCACAATCTTGAGAGAAGTGGTTCTCATGTAAAAAGTCAACAAATAAGACCACATAGCAATAAACTCTAAGAAACAGCATGCATTTGTCAAAGGATTAAAATTTTTATTACAAACGGTGGAGAGTAAGTCAAATCATGCTTTTTGGGCAAGAACATTCAAGTTTGGGCAAAATTGGCCAAAATGGTGCCAATTTGCCTTCAATCACATCTTAAACCAACATTATTGAACTTAAAGTAGTAAAATAGGAAAATCCTAGCTAGAAGATGCAAAAACTACCAAAAATCTAGATGAAATGCAATGCATGGCAAAAAGGAGCAAATTTTTTGAAAATTAGGCAAAAATTGCATGAAATTAACTACATGCTATGCAATAATGCAATAAAGAGAGCAAGAACATGAAAACTAAACTAGATGGCAAAGGTGGATTAAAATCACAAAAAGAGAGATAGGGTGGTGCATACCGCCCTACCCACCCCCAAATATTAGAATCATGTTGTCCTCAGCATGAAACTATAGTTTAGGCTATATAGGGAAAGTGTCATGGTTGTTGTGGTTGTTGGTCAGACGAGTGAGGAGGATCTTGAGGAGGGGTTGAGCTTGCAGGAGGGTACTGGTAGTAATGTCCCCAGTAGTCATCTTGGGGTGGAGGATATGTCTCTGGATATCCAGCTATGTCACCCCAAAAATCTCCACCCCATTCGTGGTTTCTTGCTGCTTGGGCATGGTTGTAGTGATACAAGTGGTTGACCATGTGGTGCATCTATTGTTGGTCTTGCCACATGTACTGTTGGATCAACTACATGTCGTTCTGTGTCTTCTGAATGCTCTCAAGTTGCACCTGGATGGTGGACATGTCATAGGCATTTGTTGAGGGCTGCTGCAGTTGGAATGTTCCTTCATCCCACCTTCTTGTCTTTCAGAGTTGCTTGTATCCTTCACTTTCTTGTTCCTACCCTTGCACATTTGATTCAACTATCTCTTCTTGTGCGGCAGTGGCTCCCATAGTGTATGTTTTTCTTGGGTTGTCTTGTTGCCACTTCAACAATTTGTCCTCCAGTTTATAGAGGATCCCCAACACAGAAAGAAGTGGCACAGTGTGGTATGACAACTCAAGCTCAAAATTGGGCACACTAGTTGTATAATAAATCATCCTTTTATCCTTGACTTTAATAGTGTGGGAGAGGATAATAAGATAGTTCAGGTCAACAAAATTGGGATCAATTGTGTGCTCCATTCTAGAAAGATCATACCCCAAAGCAAGTGCGATTGAGATTACAAACCCCCCAATAACAAAAGGTGTTTTACTCTTAGAGGGTATGGACCTCATATGATCAACTAACATCACTCCAAGGTTTATATACCACTTATGGTGCATTACTATCATGACAAACATGTCTTTCTGTGAAATCGAGCCTTGATTGTCATATCTCCCTATAATGGTATTGGCTAAGACCTTATGCACATAACGGTAAAGGGGGATGATTATGGCGGTAGTTTTGGACCTCCCTATGTAGTAGTCCTCGCTTCCTGTCAAGAGCTTCCAGAAATGTACATAATTGAAATCAAATTCCTTTTCAAATAGACCATCTTCCATCTTTTTGGCAAAAATGCACTTCAATTCAGTTGACGTGAGAGTGTGCATGTTGCCCATCATGGCAAACTTGATAACTTTGTTCCCTCTCACCTTTGTCTTCTCAAGGGTGGCAAAGAACTCCTGAGTCAAAGTGGGGCAAGTTATTTGGGGTGTGAAAAGAACATTCCATAGCCCTATTTCCTTCAAACTTCCTTCCACTGCTACTTTGATTCCGAGATCATCAATGACATTCTCACAACCATATTTAGTGGGGATGACTCTCCTCATCATGCACTATGGGTATGTGAGAGAAATATTTCTTTGCATGTGTCCTCTGCCATAGGACACTCCAATGGGAGCTTTGCCCAAGGTCTTCAATCTATCCTCCTCCAATTGGTCCAGAATGTCCTCTCCCTCATATGACACCTACATCTCCTCATCCTAACTGTCTTCCTCATCATCCAATCTCTATGACTGGGACCCCAAACTTGTATCGCGGTTGTACCACTGTGCAAACTGTTCTTCATTTGTACGCAATTACCATGTAGATTGTGGCAGCTTACTACGCTCTGTTGCCGTGTGAGATGTCAAGTGGCGTGCTGGAGTAGGCTTTGGTGGGCGCTTTGATGAGGACGGTGCTATTTTTGATCTTTGGCTTCTTTTATCAGCCACAGACTTGACCTCATCAATTATGTTATCCATGTTGACCTCCTCGGATTCCTCCTCTTATTCTTCATCTCCATCATATGTGGCGTCGGTGATGTGGTGGTTATCAGATGAATGGGAGCGGGATGCACTCACCGATTGTGAGCGACAAAGGGTTTGGGATGCGGAGTTAGATGGTCAAGGGGTGTGGGAGGGCATGGAGACTTGGGAGGAGGCTTTCTTGGTGCGAGCTTTGCCACCGGTAATGATGTTGGACCTCTTTGTGATTGCCTTCCCAATTTTTTTCATAGTTGGATGTGGGAATGGAGGGTGAAATTCGGATTTTTTTTATAGGGGGTGATATGGGTGTGTATTTAGGTGTAGAATGGAAGGAGAGGAGGTTTATATGGTGGATATGGGGTTTTTTGTGGATTTGGGTGAAGAATGGAAGGCTTAAGTGGAGGTTTAGGGAAGGGAGGTTGTTGGGCGGATTGGAGAGGAAGGTGGAGGACTGATTGAGGGAGGGTTTGCTATGGAAATGGAAGAGGAAGGGTAGGGGATGATCTGGGGGTGATTAGGAAATGGTTGGTGGTTGATTAGGGGTGGTTTGAGGTGTTGGAGGTGAAGAACGGAGGAGTATGGAGCTGTTGTATGCCGCAATGGTCGTGCACTCGAGGGAGAAGGGGATGAAATGAAGAAGGGTTTGGGTTTGATATGTTTAAGTGCTATATTTTTTTCCTAAACCAGGTCAGGCCACAACCGTGGCCAGGGTTTGGAAGTACGGCCATGGCGGGGTTCCACAGTCGTGTTGTTGATGAAGAGCATTTCCATTTGAACTTGCCACGGTCGTGGTCTGGTGCCACAGTCGTGGCCATCCATCTTCGACACAGTCGTAGCTTGTTGGCCACGCCCATAGCCATTCGCCCAAAAACCATGATATCTTTGCAACTTTGATGAAATAAAATGCACAACTGTGGTGGTTGGCCACGGTCGTGTTTGGCCACTTATGTCACGGTCATGGCCGAGCTCCCCATCCATGTTGGGGTTCTTCCTTCAACTCTCTCAACTCAAAATCAAGAACTTCATTTTCTTTGGTATTTTGCCACAAATTTGCCTTAATGGCCATGACTCAACTTTGATCCTTCTCTTTCTAGTACCTAACACAGGCCATCTCATCAAAACTCAAAGAAAACTACTAAACACAAGTGTGTGTGTGTGTGTATTTTGTGGAAAATAAAACAAAAGTGTCAAAAAGTAAGGTTTGAGAATCTCAAACCATGTGGGTTGCCTCCCCAAGCGCTAAATTTTATGCCTTCAGTTGGGCTTATTGATTCTTGACTTCTTTCATTTCCTTGGGATTCTCAAAGCATCCTTGTAGTAAATCTCTTTCTCATCTATGAGACACATCTCTTCATTAGATTGTTGTTCTTCTACAAGCATCACAGTGTCAAAATTTTGGTTAGCCTTGTCCGTGCCTTTTTCCACAACTTGCTTCAGTATTTGGCCATTCACAACGAACTCTTTTGCTCCTTCTTTATCACAAATCACAACAGCCCTGGATGGATACACTTTCTTGATGAGATAAGATCCTTCCCATCTAGACCAGAGTTTTTTGGGAAAGAACTTCATCCTTGAATTGTACAGCCACACCCACTTGTCAGGCTCAAACTCCTTCTTTTTTATCATCTTATAATGAAGAAACTTAGTCCTCTACTTGTAGCTCCTGGACATGTCATATGTTTCATGGCACATTTCCTCCAACTCATTTAGTTGAAACTTCCTTTTCATTCCTACATTCTCTCCATCAAAATCCATAGTTTTCAAAGCCCATAGTGCCTTGTGTTGCATTTCAACCAGCAAATGGCAGCTTTTTCCATAGATAAGCACGAATGGTGTAGTGCCAATCGGGGCTTTGTATGCAGTCTGATATGCCCATAAAGCTTCATTGAGACAAAGTGACCAATACTTACGGTCTGGTCTCACCATTTTCTCTAGAATGGTCTTTATCTCCCGATTGGCCAACTAAACTTGACCACTAGTTTGAGGGTGGTAAGGAGTGGCTAGACGATGGTTCACCCTGTTCTTCTTGAGCAATCCTTCAAAAGTGTGGTGAATGAAATGACTTCTGCAGTCACTAATCATAGCTCTTGGAATACCAAAATAGCTAAAGATGTTAGATTTCACAAACTCACACACCACCTTATGATCATTTGTCATGGTTGCAACAGCCTCAATCCACTTTGACACGTAGTCCATGGCAACCAAAATATAGACATACCCAAAGGAGGGAGGAAAAGGACCCATGAAGTGAATTCCCCAAACATCAAACACCTACACCACAAGAATGGGTGATGGAAGCATCATGTCCCTCTTGAAGATAGTGCCCACGTTTTGGCACTTCAAGCATCTCTTGCAAAATTCATTGGAATCTTTGAACAAGGATGGCCAATAAAACCCACATTGGAGAACCTTTGAGTTGTGTGTTTTCCTCCAAAATGACCTCCACATATTCTGAAATGGCACATGGATAGGATTTCTTGTTGTTCTATCTCTGGAACACATCTCCTAATGAGTTGATCAGGATAATATTTCAAGAGGTGAGGGTCATTCCAAGCATAGTTCCTGACCATAGAAAATAACCTTTTGCTTTCCTCCCTTGTCCATGTGCTAGGTATCCTTCCACTAGCTAAGAAATTAGCTATGTGTTTATACCATGGCTTTTGAGTGGATGAGATTAGGAAGAGTTGTTCATGTGTCATCATTTCCTTGATTCAATTTGTATCATCAAAGGGCTCATCAATTCGAGAGAGATGGTCGGCAACACCATTTCCACTCCCTTCTTGTCTACAATATCCACATCGAACTCTTGAAGCAATAAAATTCATCTGATCAGCCTTGGCTTTGAATCTTTCTTTTCCATGAGGTACTTTAGTGCAGCATGTTCTGTGTATATCACTACTTTGTTCTGCAAAAGATATGATCAGAACTTATCAAGAGCAAAGATAACTGCAAGCGATTCCTTCTCGGTCATCGTGTAAATTCTTTGGGCTTCGTCTAAAGTCTTGCTCGCATAGTAGATAGCATGAGGAATCCGGCCAACTCTTTGGCCCAACACAACCCCCACTGCCATGTCAGATGCATCAGTTATGATATCAAATGGAAAAGAGAAGTCTGGGGGGTGCATGATAGGAGCATAAACTAGTCTTTCCTTCAAGCGGTTGAAAGCTTCAACACACTTGTCATCAAAATGGAACTCAACGTCCTTCTCAAGCAAGTGACATAGAGTTCTTGAGATTTTACTAAAATCCTTGATGAAGCAGTGGTAGAAACTTGCATGTCCCAAGAAAGACTGAACATGTCTTACAATGGAAGGAATGGTGAGTGTAGAAATGAGGCCCACCTTGGCCTTGTCAACTTCAATTCTGTCCTTTGAAACCCGGTGACCCAAAACTATGCCTTCAGGTATCATGAAGTGACTCTTTTCCCAAGATAGCACTAGGCCAACCTTCATGCATCTCTCAAGAACATCAGCCAAATGTAGAAAGCACTCATCAAATGTCTTACCAAAAACTAAGAAGTCATCCATAAACACTTCAAGCGACGAATCAAGCATGTCAGCAAAGATCGAGGTCACACATTTATGAAATGTAGAAGGGGCATTACACAACCCAAATGCCATTCTCCGGTAGGCAAATGCACCACTCGGGCATGTGAATGTTGTCATCTCTTGATCCGCACGATGCACAGCAATTTGGAAGTACCCAGAGTACCCATCAAGAAAACAATAGAAACTCAGTCCTGCTAGCCTCTCTAGAACCTGGTCAAGAAATGGGAGAAGGTAGTGGTTTTTCTTGGTCTTTTCGTTTAGCTTTCGGTAGTCAACACACATTCTCCACTTTGACTGTTCTCTAACTGGCATAAGCTCACCATCCGCATTTTCTACCACAGTGATCCCACCCTTTTTGGGTACAACCTGGATGGGACTCACCCACGTGCTGTCAGAAATATGGTAGATTATCCCTACATCAAGCAATTTCACAACCTCTTGGGTCACAACCTCTTTCCGCTTTGGATTCAATCTCCTTTGCATTTTCCTGGTCGGCCTTGCATCATCCTCTAGATAGATCATGTGTACACAGACGGAGGGGTCAATACCCCTCAAGTCAGCTATAGACCGTCCAATGGTTGATGTTCTTCTTCAAGACTTTCATCAATGCCTCTTCTTTCTCTAGTGCGAGAATGGAAAAAATGATCACCGGGAGGGTGTCATTTGAACCTAGAAAAGTATACTTCAATCCTTCTAGAAGTGACTTCAGCTCAAGAATGGGAGGTTCTTTAAGGGAGTTCTTTAATGGTACAGAAATAGAAGGAGGGTTTTCACTTGCATCCACCAAGGCTAGCTCATTCTCTTCATCCACTTCATCTTAATCATCAAGGAACTCAACTAGTGGCTCTAGAACTCTACCTTGAGTGGAAGTTTGAATCCACACAGGGAGACATTCCTCTACAATTTCATCCAGGCACTCAATGAGGTAGCAATGTTCTTCAGTGGCCCCTATTACTTCACATGTGGTTGAAGATTTAAAGATGTTCAACCGGATCTTCATGTACATGAATGTCACATACATAGTATCGATCCTCACATGAATTACTGCATCAGTTGTGGCTAAGAATGGCCTTCCCAAGATGATAGGCACCCTCCTTGTGTCTTTTTCCATGTCTAAGACAATGAAGTCGGCAGGGAAGAAAGCAGAACTTTCATCATCAAGCCTCAAAAGCACATCATTAACACGTCCTCTAGGCATCTTTATGGATCGGTCATCCAACTAAAAAGTACAATGAGATGGACTCAACTGCCCCATTTGGAGCTCGACAAACACATCATACGACATTAGGTTAATGCTAGAACTCAAGTCTGGGAGGTCTTGGTCTATGTGATGTGCCCCAATGTAGCATGAGATATTGGGAGAATCGAGATCTTTTCTCTTCCTTGTCATGGTGTGCTACAAAATCGAGGTCACTTGCTCGGTGAGCTTGACTTTCTTTGGAGTTCTCCCCGTGGTTTTTCTCTTGAAGGTGCATAGATCTTTTAGGAACTTAGCATAAGAAGGGATTTGCTTGACTGCATCAAGTAGAGGAATGTTGATTTTCACCTATTTGAAAGTATCAAGGATGTCTTCGATATGCTTCTTTATTCTCCTCTCAACAGAAGGCTCCTTAAGAGCTTGAGGAAATTGGGGGAGTTGGGATCCCACATGGTTCGGATCAACAGTATCATCAACGGGGATCATAGGAATCAAAGTATCACCACCCGATGTCACAGTATCAACTCTGGCTCTCATCATAGTATCCTCAGGTTGTATCTTAGTATCAACTTGTCCAGACTCAATATCACCTCTTTCAACAACAACAATATCATGGGGGTGCTCCAAAGTCTTGCCACTCCTCAGAATAGTCACCGCTTTCATATGCTCATGGGTAGTGGAAGAAGAAGCTTGTGGAGGTGGTTGTGGTTTTTGGGATGGTGGTGGCCTTTGGTGAGGTGAATTTAGGTTTTGGAGGATGAATTGTGGTTGAGTTTGTTGTGGTGGTTGTTGTTGTTGTGGATGGGGGTGGTAATGGAGAGGTGGATATTGGTATGAATGAGGTGGGGGTGGAGCGTATTGATAGTTAAGAGGTGCTTGAGAAGGTGGTGGAGCATAGGGATTCATCAGTGCTTGGTATGATGACGGAGCATAAAAACTTTGAGTGTTTCCTAGGAAAGTACCATAACTGTTTGGGTTGGGCATCGGTTGAGATGGAAGTCTTCCTTCTTCCCTCCTAGCAAGAGAGAGAGAGAGATTTGATCCAGTCTTTGCTCAAGGCAGTTGATGGATTTCCATGTGAGGACACATCCTTCTTCACCTCATCCAAACTTCTTAATCTTCCAAGCACCTCCTCTTCAAACTTTGAACTATAGAGTGGCCTAAGCTTCCCTTGTCCTTTCCCATTCTCATTTTGTTGCTTCCAAGAGAAATTTGGATGGTTCCTCCACTCGAGAGTATAAGTGTGGGACATGGGGCCTTGATTGTTTCGATCACCAAAGGAGTGCAAGGCATGCACTTCTTCATCAACAGAATCGACCGCCATGGTGGGTTGGCTAGGATAACCACCAATTTGGTTCATCATCATCATCATCATCATCATCATCATCATCATATACACCATCATCCTCATAATATTGGGGTCGACAACGTTGTGGGTTTGATCTATAAAAGAAGGTGGAGGGATGTAGTTTCAGCCGCACTGCTCCCCTTTTGTAGAAACTCGATGGCGGGAGTTTTCAGTAAGATGCTCGAAAAAAGGTCACGATTTCTCAGGTGGCTTTTCCATGAAAGTACCTCCACATAAGGAGTCAACGTTGTTTGGCTCTATTCTTCAAGCCTGGTGTATATGGCTTGAACTAGTTGCCACAATGGCACTTCATTGTGGGGCAGTCGCGGAGAAGTTTTTAGAACCTCTCCCACGCCTCGTGGAAGGGTTCATTCTCTTTCTGGGCAAAGGAAGCGATGCATATTCTCATTTAGGTTAGCTTAGAAATCGGGAAGAACTTTTAAAGGAATTCATTCTTGACTTCATTCCAGGTTACCAGCTCTGGCTTCAAAACATACCACTCTTTAGCTTTTTCTTTTAGGGAGAATGAAAAGAGGGTTCTTCGGTTGGAGTCATCGGTAGCAGTGGGGGTACATAAAGTGGAGCATGTCTCAAGGAATGCATCTCAGTGATGGTAGGGATTCTCATTCTCCATACCATAGTAAGTGGGGAGGAGTCCAAGGAGTGTGGGTGGAATGGAGAACTGTTGACCCGACATTTGGTCAACTAGGGTGGCAATGGGTGAATTATAGTTCCCTGGGGTGAAATACTCGTGCAGTGGGTGGTTGGGCTGCGGTGGAGGTGGTGGTGCATTCACATGACAGTTGTTTTCTTCCATCTCACCTTCTCGGTGATGGTTGCGGTGACTTTGGCATCTCCTTCTACCTATCTCTGGGTTATACAACACCAATTCGGTACAAGTGGAATGCATGTGGTACATGCACAACCGTCACCTAAACAATACACAAAAAAGCAACAAGAAACCAAGTTAGAATGTCAATATGCTAAAGTGAACAAAGAATATAGAATAATAACGATGAGGGCAAAAGGAAAGGCTAAGCTACACTAACTAGTTAGGCCGAGCGCCTCTATACCTGGCAACAACGCCAAAAATCTTGGTGCGTCAAGCCAGAGGCTACACACTAGCCAACTAGAGGTGGTTAGATGCAACCCTAAGGGAGGACACATGTGTGGATCTTTTAGAATTTATATTAGCCCTAACCAAGTCGATCACAATACCAAATAGGTCACCCATAAGAGCACAGGGTTCTATTGTAGCATAGGTGAAGGGAAAGTGTAGGGGTGGATCCTCAGGGACAGAGGGGGGACTAAAGCTAGGCTAGCGATTAGAGTTGAAGGGTTTAAGAAGGGGTTTGTTTTGTGATTAATCTAAATGAACGAGTGAGAACGACATAATTGAACCTAAATTATCTTAAACAAACAAGTTTAACAATTTAGGTTAACCAACTAACTAAGCAAAAGCAAAGGTAAGTTACACTACACTAGAGGAGCAAGAAGCAATTTATAAACTAAGTTAACCACTAAAGCAAGAAAAGATCCAAATTAACCCTAACTATCAAAATTGAGCAATTGACTAGGTTAAACAAGAACAACTAGACTATACTAGCATAAACAAGCAAACAGAGCAAGTTGAGTTTTAAACAAGATGATTAAGGTAGGTGGGCCATTTGGGGATGTAACTTTAATATTAGTTGGGTGAGGTTATTGGACAAGCATGGTTCTCATCTTTCATCTAGATTACCAAACCGAACAGTAAGTCAAATGCTATGAGAATGTACCCTATACTGCTAGTGGAAGACTAGGGTTAGGTGTAATTCTAATAGGACTAGTCAAATCTAGGCTTCTAGGATAAGTGGTATTGAGAAATTGAGGGCCAAGGGTAGATATGAAAGTAGAGATGAGGGTATTTGACCTAATTCTACTAGCCATTCTAGCCTTTAGAAAACCCTAGGCGATCACATCAATCCCACTTACACTAGTAACTTAGGTCTCATACCAAGTAGTAGGAGATGGGGTAGGCATGTAGGAACAAAGGGGACTAGCTAGGGATCCCCTATTGGGACCTAGGACTCATACCTAAGATTACAACATGCATCCCAATTCTTCTAGAAACATGGTATCATCAAGCACTATCAAATAAGTAATTCATAGCAAAAAGCATAAATTACAAGCATGGCAATGGGATAGGAGACAAAAGCATGGAGCAATCATCATAGATAAAAATAAGTTCATTACAAGACAAAATTCCCCCAACATGGTATCAAAGTCACATTTTACCCCCCAAACATCCCACCAAGAGGGGCTTAGCTATACATAATCAATGAAATGACAAAAGAATGGGGAAGAAGGGGAAGAAACTTCATAGAGCTAATGGAAGAAGCCTCCTTCTTCACCTCCTAGATGCTTGGGGACATCCTATCTCCTCCAAAGGTGCAGATGGGCATGAAGATATGGGGGATTATGGAGGAAAACCTAGAAACTAGGTTTTCAAGGTGAAATCGAGATGGAAATGGTGGGTGGAGAGCATCAATGCAAGGGGAATGCACTAAATGCTCAAGGAGTGGGTGGAGAGTAGTAATGGTGGCTAGGAGGAGCTAACCTTCGTGCCCCAGCCACCACCTATGTATATATAGGTGGTGGGGAAGCACTAGGGTAAGTGGGGGTATAATAGGAAAAGTAGTGTAAAAAATAGGTAGGGTTGGTTGGTCACTACGGCCTTGTTGATGGGCCACGACTGTGGTGGGGGTTGTATGGGACAGTCATGGGGAGTAGACACAGGCATGGTGTGGAAAGGGTGGTGAAGATGCTAAGTAGGAGGTGGCCACAGCCGTGGCAAAGTGCCACGATCGTGTAGGGTGAGTAGCACCATGGCTGTGGTGAGTAACACGACCGTTTGGGAGGAGGGGACCTTGATCGTGGGGTAGCAACATAGGCGAGTTGATCTTCAAAGGCCACAGTCGTGGTGGATGGCCACAATCGTAGGCGTTCAAGTCACCTCCTTGTTGATTCTGGGGGTCCTTGCGTGCAATTTCCACGGTCGTCTTCTCCTCTACTGGCCAAGATCGTGGTATCTTCAATAGGCCACATCCGTACTGATGTCCACGACCGTGGTGAGTAGGGTGTAGGTCCCTGATGATTTTGCTAATTCTTCACCATAAAGGACACGACCATGGGGGTATGTCCACGACCGTTATGGGGTCTGTAGCAGGCAATTGAACTCCATCTTTCATTGTTCATGGCTTTCTTTGCTTGATGATGATTCTTTGCCATTGGGGGTAGGTTGAGGGAGCTTTGGGGCCTTCTTTGGACCCCTATATGAATGTAGGAACCCTAGAACTCCTTCATTCTCTCCCATCCATCCAAAGTATGGCCCAAGTACCTGAAAATAGTGCAAAGAATGCCCATAAGTGTATTTGATAGTGAAACACATATTGGAGGAATTAACTTGCAATCTAACTTATTTTTATGTGAGTAAAGTACAAAATGGCACAAGATGGAGCCTTAAAATAGGGCAACATCAGTTATCTCATTGACTTAGGGTAAGGGCACAAGGCACGTTCATGCATGACCCCTCAGATCATGTAAGATCAACTTTATCAAAACTTAACTAAATGCTTTCTATGTTAGAGGTAAAGTGATAACAATCTTGATAAGATGAAATAAGGAGAATTTCTACATTATACCTCATGTTTATGAGGTCCCTATTGATTGAATCCATGTTTCCCTATTCTTGACCAAACCTCAAACATGATTAAGAAAATTTCATGTATTTGATATGTACCATGATCATGCCATGGAATGATAAGCTCTTAGACTCTCAAATTCATGATGAAAGACTTTGATACAAGGGGCATCTTCCCTATTGATTTCAATGCCTCTTGGTAATCTCTATTTCGAATAATGTGATAGACATGGATCTCACTCTTTCCTGATTGTTCTCTAACTCTTGGACTTCTCAATTTGACTTCTTGATTTCTAAATTATACCCTTACCTTGACCATGAAAGGAAGGGAAACATGACTATGACCACGATATTGAAAAATCTTGAAATACAGTTTCCTTATTACGACCTTGATCTTGCAAATTCGTGAAATATGGTTTCCCTATGATGATCTTGATCTTCTATATTGTGACTCCTTGAAGAAAAATTTGATAATGTATAATCTCCCTATTTGGATACGCTTGATGGGTCATGACTAAAGTAAACTTTTTGGCTAGATTAGGGTGGTGGTTGACTCATGCATCCCCTAACCTAAGTCACATCCCCATTTTAACTACCTTGAAATTTTCATCTTCTTGATTATTTAGAGTTTGGAAAGGTAACCCCTTCCACCCAATTGAGATTTCTTGACCTAAGTCTCTAATATGTCAGACCTATGATGATATTCATACTTGATCTTGAATCTCAATTGGATGATGATCTTGAAATATTACGATATTGACTATAGCATGTGAATGACTTCCTAGAAAGACCTAGATCTAGATCATTCATCAACTTTGAGTACCAAGATAATGAACTCAATATTCATGTCAAGAAATGTGCTTGAATAATGCTAAAAATGTTTCTTGATTGTTGCCCAGTTTATGTATACAGATAAATGATTACACCTAGGGTTTAAAGTAGGAATCTAAACCCTAGTTTCAAAAGTTTGGACCTATGACATTGATGTCCAAATTTGACTCTCGATATTGAATAATGAAATCTTGACTCATGACTAATGATATTGATATTGATATTGATTCAACTCCTATGATTCCCCTATTTGGATCTTGAGGTCACCCTCAAGATATGTTTAATGACTTCCATGTCCCCAAATCTTAGGTGAAATGATGATTATGTTAACTTGCTCGATTTATGACTTAGGATTAATCTCAATTTGAAGAGATCTATTCCTTCAACATAAACTATGATCTCTCCAAACTTGATGATATATTTGATAATATCTCCAAAATTGTGACTCATGTGATGATACCTCTAGTTTTATGATCTATGTGACTATGGTATTTCCAATTTGATGATCTATGTGACTATGATATTTCCAATTTGATGATCTATGTGACTATGTGATGACCATGATGATCGATTGCTCAATTTTAGAATGAGATGGATATTATAAGTGGTGATAATAACTTATGATATATTATGATGATTTTGATGTTGAATATAAAAACTCAATTTTTCAATTGATGACTTGATTCAATTTTGGGGACAAAATTCCTTTTAAAGTGGTCAGGATGTGATAACCTAAATTTTCTCTATCATTCAATTGATGGAGACATTGACTCAATGGATACCCTATTATACTCAACAACCCCACTCACCCACACCTTGATGACTTCAAGTCACTTGATGATCACATGTTGAATTGATTTAGTTTAAATATCACTTTGTACTTATGTATGTCTTTAATTTGAGTTTGGAACTAAGTGACATGCTTATGATGTGTAATAAACTTGTAATCAAAATTAAACCCAATAAATTAATTCTCTTAGCTATTAAATGTATTTAATTAGGAAGAATATTCAATTATGAATCCAACGACCCAAAAATCACCTCAATTGGAGTCATAAATCGCAAGATATGGCCATTTGAACTTTGTTACTTTCATCTTTGTTTTAACATTGATTAAACTTGATTTGAGCCAAATTGGGCCCAATGTGAGGCATGACCCAGCTAAGATGGTTGCATCCCCTTCACTTGAACACATCAACAATCTGTGGTACCCCCTCTCATCCAATGAGAAAGTTCTATTTTGGGAGCAGTGCATCCACACTCCCCGCCGTTGGATCGACATCCAATGACTCCTAGTCGTCTTCCACCTTGTGTCAGACAAGGTACAAACTTTTCCAGACCCTTTTACCTTAGCCAATTTGGCACCTCAAATATCCTCTTCTTAAACTGATGACCCATTTGGGATCCTTTCTTTTCTCTCATTTCCCATCTCTTTCCCAACCTCTTCATGCCTTGATTCCCCCTCATCCCTTCTTGTACCTTGTGTTTTGGTTGCACTGCCACCATGGTCGACCATGTTTTCCTCCACTCCAGGCCATCTTGGTGCATATGGAGGCTAGAAGAAACATCACCCAGTCAGAAAGAGCCAGTGATACACACCAACATGGTTGTTGGGGCTTCACCCTCCATCATATGCACACACGAGTGAGTTGTTGAGCCTACACACTAGCTACCATGCCCAAATAGGAGCTGCGGTGGGCAGCAACTGGAAGCTGCTCCAAGTGTTGGAGGGAGTGGCCGAGTGCATTTGGTGGATGCTAAAAATTACAATTGACACCCACTAGTCTGGCTCATGCGAGCTTCCAGTCACAATCCAAAGATAGGGGAGCGCTCTCCCCAAACCTCAACTCGACCTTAGATCAAGATCCATTAGTCTAGATCCGCTATTTCTAAGGTAAACTTTGAAAAATCACATTTTTTATGCATGGTCTAAATATAGACATATTATATGTCCTTTTGATCAGAAAAACATGAACTTTGTAATAAAAATACTTCCAGACTCTAGTTCATCTTCCTAATCTATTGATATCCTAAAATTTATGCTTATGAAGTCTTTATAAGATGTTGTATGCTATTCGAATGAATGATCTTGATCTTTTATGTCCTAAGATATGATGATCACTTAATATCATACCTTGTACATATTTATGCATAAATATTCTAACTTGATCCATATTTGTACCCTAGAAAGATCTAATGTGGCTTAAATGGCCTAAAAAGGGCTTTTCTACTAAAGGATACTTGAATAAATGCTTCACCTTGATTGAATGTACTTTTAAACCTCATGTCTGACCCAAATCTATAATGTTTGATATATCTTGGACTGTGATTCAAAATAGGTCATTCTAGAATCCAATTTTAGTTTGATGATGTACCTTGAATCTTGAAACATGCTTTATGTGACATTGATGATTAATCTCATTTTTTTCTCTTATGTGGGTCTTTTATGTCCAAAATGATCACGTGGACCTATAATTACAAGCGTATCATGATTTTTGCACCCAAATACCTTGTGGATCATGCATGTTCCCTAAGATGATTAAATACCCTAATCTTGACTTGAAATGTGATCAAGTTTGCATGTTGATAACTAAGTCTCCAATCTTGTAGGAATATGGCTCTAATGATGATTTGATGCATGCTATTTCAGCACATCTTTTCTGTGAATTATTAAGCTTGTCACATAGAAATACTCCATTCATCTCTTGAAAATTGCACAAGTTGATATTTTCTCATTTTTTATCACAAATCTGACAATCATGTGCATTTTATTGCAATTTTAGGACCTGAACCGATCGTCTCACCTGATCAACCGATCGTCTCACCTCATCAACCCGATCGTATGACAAAGTGAAACGCTCGATTCACCTTCAAGCATCGATCATTGCTCTCATCAGACGACTGGCCGAGATCGCCCGATTCCTAAACCAAACGATCGACTGATGCCCTATTGATGAGAAGCAACAACACCGAGTGGTTTCGACTGTGCCGCCACCCTAATTAGGGTTGGCAGCCGATCAATTTGCTGCCACACTCCAGCATCTTCCAGCCGATCGGTTCGTTTCTGAACCGCTCAGTTGGCGGTGCGCAGACAGCAAAATCTCAGCTGCCAGCCTAAAAAACCCTTCAACCTAATTGTAAAAGTGCCTCCTTCCTCTCCTATAAAAGGAGGAGCACTTCCTCCTCCTCGGGGCATCTGGGATTTCTCTTTGTATTGGGATTCTAAAGCTTCTATTCTTGTAATTATCTTCTTATTCTGCAATAAAGTAGATTTTATTTCAAGCATCGTTCTTTCATACTTGGTTCTTGTCTCCTCATTCCGCTTTAGTCTTAATCTTCTTTTCCCCATTCTCTAATTCTGGAGTAAGGAACCAAGAACTAAGCCATTTCATTGTCTCTAGCATAAGGATTAACCTCCTGATTTTGGGCTAGACTATGGCTTCAGTACTTTCTTCCTACGTCTCCCCCTTCTCCATGAGTGAGTAGACTTCTATCGAGATAAGGGGAATAACCCCTTAGCCATGGTTTTAACGACTTCTTCTTAACTGACTAGATGGTAATCGATTTTAATTAATGGTTGATCTTTGGATCCCACGTTAATCTGGATGGAAATGACCATGGAAATCCAGATTTAGAACAATAAAATCAATTACATAGACGTTTTGATATGACCGTGGATTTTCATCTTTTAGGATGATAAACTAGGAAGCATGAGCACCAAGACCAATGGGCTCATGTGGAGTTTATCTCTTATGAGTTTTTAAATTCGCAAACCTTCATCGAATCGTCACTTAAGAATTAGTTGTTATCGCCTAGGCTAAGGCGGTGAAAGCCCCTACGAGCCTCAATTTTCATCTCTTGATTTAATCACCGCATACTTTTGCTTTCTTTAATTCCTAGTCTTTTCATTCATATAGTTTTTTTTGTGTTAACAATAATCTTAAAATTTCCTTGTGCATTTTTATTCTTGTTAAGTGCATTTCCTTTATTGCATTAGTGTAATCAATCAAACCCCCAACTTGACTTTTGCTTTCTATTCCAAATCTTAAAAAAAATTACAAAAAACAAATAACAAGTTCTTCAAACTTTGGGTTCTAAAAACAATCTCTAAAAAGTTGTCCTGTGGGATCGACCCTTCTATACTACCCTTAAAACCGGAAGTAAAAAAGGTTTAAACTCTAGGATTAACCATCTTAGTGATTGATATTGCAAAGTGACGCTTATCAATTTGGCGTCGTTGGCGGGGACAACAGATTGTTTTCTCAAACCCCAAAAATCTTTTGAAAAACTTTTTTTATTTTTTTATGCCTTCCTAGTAACATTCCAGAAGTGTACTCCTCTTTCTACCGAGTTTCCATTCCGGCAGTACATTTTTTCTGCACACGAATTAACTGCTTTAATTGTGCATGCGACACCCAAATGTCGATTTTCAATCATTTGATCCGGAAATAGAAAGGACTTTTCATTGTCTAAACCATCAAAATCTAGTGAGAATGAATGAAGAAGAAGTCACCCGTAGGATCGACCAAGCTCTCGCAGCTCAAAGAGAGCTCATCCAAGCCGAACAAGTAGAAAGAGAAGCTGCTTTGCGAGCAGCCTTTAGGGCCGAACAAGAAACCATAGAAGCTGATAGGAGGGAAGCCGAAAGGCAAAAATAATTAAAAGACTTTTTTGTTCCCAAAACGGCCTATGCGCAACATCCGGTTATACCCCCTGATATTATTGCTCCACAATTCGAAATCCGAACACAATGGATCACCACGATGCAAGCCAACCCCTTCTCAGGCAACAATGGGGAAAGTTGCCAAGATCATCTTCAAAGGTTCATTGACCTTTGCTCCTTGAACAAACTCCCGGGTGTCTCTGAAGATGCCATCCACCTTAGGTTGTTTAAGTATTCCCTCTCTGGCCAAGCTAGTAGCTGGTACAACACCATGGAGAGCGAAGAACATGGCACAACTTGGGACGTTCTACAAAGCAAGTTCTTTGAGAAATTTTACCCCCCGTCTCTCACCTATGAACTTAGGGGTCAAATAACTCATTTTTCTATGTCCCTAGGAGAATATTTAGGTGAAGCCTGGAAAAGGTTCTAAGACTTACTTAGGAATTTCCCCCACCATGATATCTCTCAAGCCCAACTCATAGAGATTTTCTATCCTGGTGTTGATGATGATACCAAGTTCTTTCTCGATTCCTCATCTGGAGGAAATTTCATGCATCAAAGTTTGACTAGCGCATGGAAGGTAGTCAAACGGGCTTCCGAAACAAGGGCTAGAAGAGGGATTGGTGGAATCCTTAAGGTAGCCAAGGCAGAAGTTAATAATGATATCCAAAGCATAGCGGAAAGCCTAAAATTAATTTCCTTAAAACAAGATCGGTTAGAGTCATCCTTGGTCACCCTTAGGGAGTCACCCCAACAACTAAAAGCCATAGATTCCCTTTGTGGTATTTGCCAAGGATACGACCATACCACCCTCCACTGTCAATATCTCTACAACATGCCCATGCAACCTGAAGTAGGACAACAACCAGAAGACCTCAATTCGATTCATACAATACCAGGCCAAAGTTACTACAATCCCAACCAACCTAGAAACCACCCTGGTTTTCAATACGGGAACCCTTCAGGTGCCGAGAACTCTAACTAACTTCAACAAAGGCCTACCTACCCTCAAGGTAACAATCGTGCACCACATGGATTCTCATACAACAATCAAAGAAATTTTGGAAATCAAGGAAATTACCAAAATCGACAACACTACCAACAATTTCAAAACATAAACCTTCCACCCCAAAATCTAAACCAACCTCAACCTCCCTAGCCACCTCAAAATGCCCCCCCTCCTCCCCCAAGTCATCCTAGCCTAGAAAACATAGAACAAACCCTCGTGGCCATACAAGCCCATCAAAAGGCAACTGACGCACAGTTGGCCCATCTGTTTGCCCAACAAAAACCTCCTACTGGGACTTTTGTAGGGCAGCCTAAAAACAACCCCAAACATCCTGAACAACTCAAGGTTGTCTCTACTCGTTCGGGAAAGGTGCACGCCCTTCCCCCTCTAGAAAAATCTTCAGACCCACCTCTAGAATTCAAGGATGAGGACATGGTAGTTGTCGAACCTGAAGCTACACCCAAACCATCCGTCCATGAAACCCCTCAACTAGAAGATGAAGAACCAATCTACAAACCCCGACCTCCCTATCAAGCCTGCCTCAAACAAACAAGACTTGATGCCCGCTTCATGAAATTTAGGGATGCTATGAAAAAAATACATGTCGACATTCCCTTCCTTGATGCTTTGGCAGACATGCCCACATGGTCCAAGTACATGAAATCTCTCTTGACTAGGAAGTATGTCACTAAGGAATACGAGACTGTTAAACTTGCTAGGACCACTTTAGACATTATCCTAAGTAAGATGCCAAAAAAACAGAAGGATCCAGGTTCTTTTGGAATAGGATGCTACTTGGGAGACAATGCTTGTAGAAAGGGCCTAGCAGATTTAGGAGCCAGTATATCCATCATGCCATATAGTCTTTGCAAAAGACTAGGATTCCATGACATGTTACCCACAGCCATGACCATCCAACTGGCAGACTCATCCACAACTAAACCCATGGGAATCATAGAAGACAATCCGGTTAAAGTTGGAAATGATGCATACGTCCCTTGTGATTTTGTGATCATGGATATCAAGGAAGATTTACGCTACCCTCTCATTTTCGGACGTCCCTTCTTAGCCACTGCTCGTACCTTAATTGATGTTGAGGCTGGTACCATTTTGTTAAGGTTACGGAAGCAAACCCTAGAGTTCATGATGTTTGAGAGCATGAGGGGACCTAGTCTTGAGGAAGAAGTTTACCTCCTGGATTGCATTGATGAATTATCCCAACTAAGGCAAGAATGGGAATTAGTTGATGACCCCCTACGTACCACCCTCACTATCCCCACCGAATGTGATTTTGACAATGAACCATCAAATCAACTCAAGATTCATTTGGATAACTTTGAGGAAATCGCATGTCCAGAGATTGAGGACCTTAAAATGATCTCCACCATAGAAAAACCTGAACCACCAAAGGCCCCAAAATTGAAGACTCTCCCCATAGGTCTGAAATATGTTTTTCTTGATGAGCTAGAACTATGCCTTGTCATCATAAACTATTCCCTTCCCCTGGAACAAGAAACCAAACTTATTGGTGAACTTAGAAAAAAAAGAGCTGCCTTGGGGTACAAAATGACAGACTTAGTTGGAATAGATCAATCCATCTGCATCCACAAAATCCCTATGATAGAAGACCACAAACCTTCTCATGATCCACAACAAAAACTCAACCCAAATATGAAGGAAGTAGTCCGTCTAGAGGTGATCAAACTTTTGACTGCAGGAATCATCTATCCCATCTCTGACTCCCCGTGGGTCAGCCCAGTTCAAGTTGTTCCCAAGAAGGGAGGGACTAATGTCATTTGTAATGATAAGAATGAACTCATTCCCACTCGCACAGTCACAGGATGGAGAATGTGCATTGACTACAGGAAGCTCAACAAAGCAACTAGAAAAGATCACTTCCCCCTTCCCTTCCTAGATCAAGTTCTTGAACGTTTAGCCCATCAATAATACTTTTGTTATCTAGATGGCTACTCCGGTTTTTATCATATTCCCATTCATCCTGAAGATAAAGAGAAAACCACTTTCAAATGCCCCTTTGGTACATATGCCTTTAGACGAATGCCCTTTGGTTTGTGCAATGCACCGGCCACCTTTCAAAGATGTATGTCTGCTATTTTTTTAGGGTTAACTAAAAGTGTCATGGAAGTATTCATGGACGATTTCTCTATCTATGGAGACAGTTTTGATTCCTACCTTCAAAACGTCTCCCTTGTCCTTGATAGATGTATTGAATCACACTTAGTCCTTAATTGGGAGAAGTGTCACTTCATGGTCAAGGAGGGTATTGTTCTAGGCCATAAGATGAGCAACCCGGGCATTGAAGTAGACCAAGCTAAGATTGAGGTCATCACCAAGCTGACTCCCCCAACCTCAGTCAAGGACATCCGAGCCTTCTTAGGACATGTCGGTTTCTATCGGCGATTCATCCATGATTTTTCAAAAATCACAAAACCTCTCACCAATCTTCTTCAAAAGGAGGTGCCTTTCCATTTCGATACAGCATGCATGGAGAGCTTTCTATGTTTGAAAAAGGCTCTCACCACCACTCCTATCATTCGTGCTCTTGACTGGGCCTTACCCTTTGAAATCATGTGTGATGCTAGCGATTTTGTTGTAGGTGCCATTTTAGGACAATGAATTGAAAAAAAACACTATGTCATTTATTATGCATCCAAGACCTTAGATGAAGCTCAGTGAAATTACACAGTCACCGAAAAAGAAATGCTAGCCATTGTCTATGCATTTGATAAATTTCGCTCATATCTTGTTGGTTCAATGGTTGTTGTTTACACTGATCATACAACCATTCACTACCTCATGAACAAGAAAGATGCCAAGCCTAGACTCATAAGATGGATTTTGTTATTGCAGGAATTTGATCTAGAAATCCTAGACAAAAAGGGATCTAAAAATGTCGTGGCTGACCACCTTAGTAGACTTAGCTATAGCCCCATTGATGAAAATCCGATAAATGAATCCTTACCCGATGACCAATTGCTCAAGGTAGACTCCCAATTTCCTTTGTTTGCTGATTTTGTAAACTATTTAGCTGCAGGTGTATTGCACCCCGAGTATACGGGACACTCTAAAGCTAAATTTTTGCATGATGTGAAAAATTATTATTGGGATGAACCTTATTTGTTTCGTCTTTGTGCCGATGGCTTATATCGTCGTTGTGTATCCCACGAAGAAAGCATCGCCATTTTGGAACAATGTCATTATGGCCCCTATGGTGGTCACATGAGTTCCCAAAAAATGGCTAGAAAAGTCCTATAGTGCGGATTCTTTTGGCCCACCATCTTCAAAGACTCATATGATTATGTGCTTTCATGTGACCAATGTCAAAGGATGGGTAATATTTCCAAGCGTGACCAAATGCCTCTCACCTCTTGGCAGGAATTAGAGATTTTTGATGTCTGGGGAATCGACTATATGGGCCCATTTCCTTCTTCTTATGGGTTTACTTACATTTTAGTCGCAGTCGATTATGTGTCAAAGTGGGTTGAAGCCATACCCACTAAAACATGTGACTCTAAACCCGTTAAGAAACTTTTTTAAGATATCATTTTTCCTAGATTTGGAGTCCCTCGCACCGTCATTTCTGACGGGGGATCCCCATTTTTGGAGAAAAGTTTTGAGGCTCTTTTGAAAAAATATGAGGTTTATCACAAAGTCGCCACTCCTTACCATCCTCAGACCAGTGGACAGGTAGAAGTATCCAATAGACAAATAAAATCAATTTTAGAAAAAACTGTTGGACGCACTAGGAAAGATTGGGCGTTAAAAATCAATGACGCTCTGTGGGCATATCGTACTGCCTACAAAACACCCATTGGCACCACCCCTTTCAGACTGATCTACGGTAAGTCATGTCACTTACCAATAGAACTTGAGCACAAAGCAAGTTGGGCCATCAAAATTTTGAATTTTGACCTTTCCATGGGTGGAGAGAAGCGTTTTCT
Source organism: Alisma plantago-aquatica (assembly GCA_963693085.1). Lineage (NCBI taxonomy): Eukaryota > Viridiplantae > Streptophyta > Magnoliopsida > Alismatales > Alismataceae > Alisma > Alisma plantago-aquatica. Next base: position 287,451,101 of record OY856412.1, on the reverse strand, counting down.
CCAAATAAATGAGCTTGATGAACTTAGGATGAGTGCCTACAAAAATGCAAGAATCTATAATGACCGAACCAAAATGTGGCATGATGGTCATATTAAGCGCAAAGATATTAGAGAAGGGGATCAAGTTTTAGTTTTTAATTCAAGATTACAACTTTTTTCTGGAAAACTCAAGTCGAGGTGGTATGGCCCCTACATTGTAAAATGTGCTTACCCACATGGTGCCTTTCTCCTATGGGATAAAGTTCTGGGCGAGTTTAAGGTCAATGGCCACCGTCTTAAAAGATATATCACCACTGAAGATGTTGTCACTTCAGACTCAACTAAATTTCCACCCTTGCATTATCTGAACCTCACTGACCCTTCAACTCCCCCAGATTCCAATTAATTTGATCTATGTTGAGCCACAACGTAAAATAAGGCGCTAGTTTGGAGGCAGTCAAACACTATTTTCCCTTCTCGTTTGTTTTCTTGATTTTGTTCTTTCGTTCTGTTTTTTTTTCTTCTTCGTGCTATCAAGCTGATCAGTTACCATTACTAGACACTCGGTTCATGACTGATTTTGCGATGACTCGATAGTAAAACGACCAGTTGGATTTCCAGACGCTCGACTCGTCCGCCGACTGTTCCGCAAAACTTGAATGCAGCCTCTGTCTTTTACTATTTTGTGTTTGGCCACCAAGGCAGACCAGTCGATCGTCTGGCTATCCAACCGATCGGCTCGTGGATCCATTGTTCTATATAACCCACCAGACACAAGACCACTCTCACATCTCCTCGCTTATTCTAGCTGCCTCCCTCACTGTTCACTCGATCGCTCGAGCTTGACACCTCTCCGACCGTAGTTCCGCCTTCTCTTCAGACGACCACCTTGATTCTCAGCCGGACGTCTAAGGTCTAGCTCTTCGGCCGACTGGTTTTCCCTTAGTCGGCCGTTTAGGCCTTTCTGCAAGAGTTTCTGACTTGGTGTTTCAACCGCCCGCCTGGTTGGGACATCGCCCGTCTCGATCGCCAGACAACTGACGGGGCCTGCATCGCCACCGCTCGAGCTCCACAACAAGATGGTCGTCAACTTGGTCTGCTGAGTGCTCAGATCCAGACTCAGCTGACCGTTTGGTGTTTCCAGTCACCCATCTCAGATAGCCAAAATGCCTGTTTCACCTACCAGACGATCGGTTGGTTTTCTCCAGACGATCATTTACATCCTCAACCGATCGGCTTCTCTCTACAGTAGTGATGTTCAGCCGCTTTCGCAAGGGCAAAGGCAAAGCCCCTGCATCCTCTTCCAGGGATCCTCCTCGCGTTCCAATTCTTATCCCAGAATCCATTTCCGCACGCCCTCTCCTACTGGTGAGTCTTCTCCCGAGTTAGTCGAGGAGATGCTTCATGACATTGACGAGGCGGATGAGCTTCTCCGTGAGATGGAGGGAACTCAGAAGGCAGCCAATGATCCAGACTCAACCACCCCCCGTTCATCCTATAAAGTACCTATTCTGGGTAGCTACGACCAGTTCACTAGCGCTGACCACTGCCAGCGTTATGAGGATATGTTCGCAATTGGTGTTTCTTTTCCTCGTTGGGCGTGCGGTGCAACCCTTGATGCTTTGGGCATCCGCGATGTCGTCGACAATATCCTCTGCAAAAACCACATCCTTATCTTTCCCTACCATGTCACCTATGTCTATTGTGATCTTACCCTCGAGTTTTTGAGCACTTTTCGCCGGTTACACTGCTCTTTTGGAAACTCGAGTTGTAAATATCAGATTTTTGGGGAAAATCTGGAATCATCTGCCAAGCAAATCACTTCTTTTATCCTTGACGGTAGGGATGACTATTGGCTAGAACAATGTATGGCGCGGTCTCATGACTCCTACCCAGACCATCATGACATAGATAAGTTTTGGGTAGAGATCACCGAGCTTCTTCCCCGTCTTCCTAGTGGGCCCAAGGCCTCCTGTATTCACAACCCGGTGGTCCGTTACCTTCACCGTATTTTGGCTTGCACCATTTTCAGTCAGGAAGGTACTCAGGGCACAATTACTCAGGTAGAACTTTATGCTCTTTGGTGTCTTTTACATGAAGAACCATTTAACTGGGGCAATGCTATCATTGAGCATTTTGGTACCCAAGCTAGGCGAGCCATTTCCTCTTCTTTTCTCATTGGCCACTATGTTACCCAACTCGCCATCTTTTTGGGTTACACCCACATCACCTTTCCTCTGCTTGAGCTCAAAAATCACCTCATCAACACTCACTATTTGAAGAATAGTAGGTTTATCCGTTTGGGCACCGAGGGCATTTATTACCTTTTGTTCAAAGACACTCAAGTTGTCCTCCAACTCCCGTTACATTTGTGGTTTACAGCAGCAAACTACATCTACGAGTTGACTGATTTACCGGGCCATATCCAGAGTTTCTACCTGGAGCATCCAGATCCAAACACCATCCTCGAGCCACAGCCTCACAGGAGGAGCCTCTCTTTAGAGGCACATGACGACGACACTGGACCACCACCGCCACCTTCCAGACGTCGCACCAGGCGGCGACTAGACGACGACTCTAGTCCTTACGGCTTCTATGAGATTCAGACTCAGCTGGATGAGATTCAGCAAGAGCAGCAGAGATAGGGTCACCAGCTCAATCACATGTACCTGATGCAGTGTTCGCAGGAGTCTTGGCATGTGGATTGCGGTCACTATGCCCCTAGTCGACCAACTTATGACGAGTACGGATCACAACAAAGTTATCCAGGCCCTGATTCTTCTTATTGGGAAAACTACTACTCCCCCCACCAGCAGCACCCTCCACCGCAGTGACTCTTCCCTCCATCTCGCTCTTAGAGTTTTCTCGGGTCAAGAAAATTTCTAAGTCTGGGGTGGGGGTGGGTGGTACGTGATCCACCCTTTATCTTCCCTTTTCAACATTTCCTTCTATATTTTTATTTGTTTCCTTTGTTTACTTTCAAACATAAGGCCTTTATCTAGTCGGCTGAAAGTTGTACTTTATCTTCAAAAATCAATTGCATTATCAAATTTATTTCAAAAAACTTTGCAATATCAAGTTCCCTATGATCATGATAGCAATTTTTGGAAACGGTGGCAAGCCTTAGAGTATCAAATAGAATAAAATGCAAATTTTCTTAATTTTAGCATTAGATTAACTTATTTTTTTACTCTTATATAATGTAGCTACATGTCTCTTCTATCTTATGCAACGACAATTCAAAAAAAAGTTTTTTGTTGCACGGGAAAAATAAATCACACGCCAAACCCTAAGTCCGGGGTGGCATGCCCTTCTTCCATACCCCACAAAGGGGCGTACCATCAAAAGATACCAAAAAAAAGGGCACACAAAAAAATGTGTGGTCAATGTAATCACAAGTCCATGAAAATATTAGATCCCAAGTCGAATAGAGGAGGGATTTTTCCGTCACGCCTCAAATTATTTATTCCCGTGCAACAATCAACAAAAAAAAAATTGAGTGTCAAAGCGCAAGTTAGATCAAGACTGTCTTTACAAAGTATAAGTTTAAAAAAAAATATAGTTATGAAAAATGTTTTCTTGAGAAACATAGTGCTTACAATTTGTAGTTCTAGGAGATTGGTCGCTTGGCCATGAAAAGGATAGAAGAATTGCTCATCTAGGGAGGATGAACTTGTTATTCCAAAAATTTTGAATCATTTTGATTTTTCAATTGCTTGAGGACAAGCAAAACTTTAAGTCCACGGTATTTTGATGTGTGTTATTTCAGCACATCTTTTCTGCAAATTATTAATCTTGTCACATAGAAATATTCCATTCATCTCTTGAAAATTGCACAAATTGATATTTTCTCATTTTTTTATCACAAATCTGACAATCATGTGCATTTTATTGCAGTTTCAAGACCTTAACCGATTGTCTCACCTGATCAACCGATCGTCTCACCTCATCAACCCGATCGTCTGACAAAGTGAAACGCTCAATTCGCCTTCAAGCTTCGATCACTGCTCTCATCATACGACTGGTCAAGATCGCCCGATTCCTAAACCAAACGATCGGATGATGCCCTATTGATGAGAAGAAACAACACCGAGTGGTTTTGACTACGCCACCACCCTAATTAGGGTTGGCAACTGATCGATTTGCTGCCGCACTCCAGCATCTTCCAGTCGATCGGTTCATTTCTGAACCGGTCGGTTGGCGGCGCGCATACAGCAAAATCCCAGCTGCCAGTCTCAAAAACCCTTCAACCTAATTGTAAAAGTGCCTCCTTCCTCTCCTATAAAAGGAGGAGCACTTCCTCCTCCTCGGGGCATCTGGGATTTCTCTTTGTATTGGGATTCTGAAGCTTCTATTCTTGTAATCACCTTCTTATTCTGCAATAAAGTAGATTTTATTCCAAGCATCGTTCTTTCATACTTGGTTCTTGTCTCTTCATTCTACTTTAGTCTTAATCTTCTTTTCTCTGTTTTCTAATTCTGGAGCAAGGAACCAAGAACTAAGCCATTTCATTGTCTCTAGCATAAGGATTAACCTCCTAATTTTAAGCTAGACTATGGCTTCAGTACTTTCTTCCTCCGTCTCCCCCTTCTCCATGAGTGAGTAGACTTCTATTGAGGCAAGGGGAATAACCCCTTAGCCATGGTTTTAACGACTTCTTCATAACCGACTACATGGTAATCGATTTTAATTAACGGTTGATCTTTGGATCCCACATTAATCTGGATGGAAATGACCATGGAAATATAGATTTAGAACAATAAAATTGATTACATAGACGTTTTGATATGACCGTGGATTTTCATCTTTTAGGATGATAAACTAGGAAGCATGAGCACCAAGACCAATGGGCTCATGTGGAGTTTATCTCTTGTGAGTTTTTAAATTCGCAAACCTTCATTGAATCATCACTTAAGAATTAGTTGTTATCGCCTAGGCTAAGGCGGTGAAAACCCGTGCGAGCCTCGATTTCCATCTCTTGATTTAATCACCGCATACTTTTGCTTTCTTTAATTCCTAGTCTTTTCATTCATATAGTTTTTCTTGTGTTAACAATAATCTTAAAATTTCCTTGTGCATTTTTATTCTTGTTAAGTGCATTTCCTTTCTTGCATTAGTGTAATCAATCAAATCCCCAACTTGAATTTTTCTTTCCGTTCCAAATCTTAAAAAAATTACCAAAAACAAATAACAAGTTCTTCAAACTTTGGGTTCTAAAAACAATCTCTAAAAAGTTATCCTGTGGGATCGACCCTTCTATTCTACCCTTAAAACTGGAAGTAAAAAAGGTTTAAACTCTAGGATTAACCATCTTAGTGATTGATATTGCAAAGCGACGCTTATCATGGTCTATGCTACATTATGACTTTAAATTGGTATCCCAATCATGTTTATGACACCCAAATCAAGTACACCCCATCTATACTCTAATTGTGACAATCTTACATGATTATAAAACTATATGACTAGTTCTGCCAATGTTGATGCTTATGTTGACTAAGCTTGCTCAAATCCTATGGTTTCTATATTTAAGATCTTGAAACTCTAATAATACACACCTGATCTAGTTGTGATGTGTCACTCTAAGTGATAATGAACCCATGATGTACTATGTTTCATGATAATCCCTATGCATGAGCTAGTGGAGATATTGAAATCAATCATGAATGATATGATACCAAGAAATAGGTGACACATCCAACCACCTTGATTATGATTAATGAGACCTAATCTTTTTTATCTTTAATCTGATTACACTTATGTGTTATCTCAAGATTGATTGATTGACTCTACTGTCAAGATCTTGTTAAAGTTGCTAACTATGGGCTTCTAAATCAAGTTGTTAATCTTATCCTCCAATCAAGGTACGCTTTGTATATATGTATGCTTAAACTTCTTGTCTTTATATTCTTGTTTTAGATACTTGTTCCCTATCATTAGAACATTCATCTTTCTTGAAATATGTTGAACAAATGTCAAACATAGATGAACTTGTCCATTATATAAACCGTGCGTACCTTCCTGTATTCTCAGGGTAAGTGCACAAGGTATGTTTAAAATAGGGTTATCTCATTGACTTAGGTTTGAGGTATCTCAGGAGAAAAAGAGTTATCTAGTCTTGAGCACCTGTGTGGACCCTTCCAATGGGAAGCTGGTCAATTGCCATAACATTGTTGTTTAAGTATAATAGAAGCATGCTTGAAATATGCTTGCATGTTAACAAGAAAGTTTTTAATGTTGTCGGTTTCTTTCTTGATATTATATTGAATTTTGCAAGCATGTATGTTCTCTTAAACCTATGAGTTTAGTTGTTTTGTAGCATACTCAACACAGTTGTGTTGATGTGTACCCTTATTATGATATTAGGTAACATGTACACTATGACTCTTGCTATGATCGATGCTTCCACTCAATAATGATAATATGATGATCTTATTATATTGGTCTCTAATTTCATGAAAATGGAATTCAGACGGGTTGATATATGGGTTTAAGACCTTATGTCAGGTACTAGTTTAATTTTCCTTATGTGCCATGTTATCTCTTATCTTGTTCTTGTTTGTGATTTTATTCATGCATTTGTTATGTGATCCATTCTAGGGATGGATGCCCAGGTCCACTCACCTTTGGCTGTGTAGACATTAGCATTGTGGACTTAGGGTAATAAATGGTTCCATGACAATTGGTATTAGAGAAATCACATACCCTCTATGGATGTTTAACAACCCAATTCAACATAGCTTAGAAAGTCTTCTAACATCTCATCTCTTCTTTAAGGACAACCCTAAGCCACCTATTATATGATTTGTTAGCTTCTCATCTCCTCATGTGATGTTTCTATTCATGACTATCAATCACATTATCTCTCTATTATGGATAGCTTATGCATGGGGAAAGACTATAATTTGAATGAAATGGTAATTTTTGAGTAACATAATGATGATGCAATGATCTGACCTTAAATTAAACATTTGATTATGACTAATGATTGTACTCTTGTAGTTAAGTACTCATGCATGACCCCTCAGATCATGTAAGCCCAACTTTACCAAAATTAGACTACATGCTTTCTATGTTTGAGGTAAATGATAACAATCTTGATAAGATGAGATAAGGAAATTTGTACATTATACCTCATGTTTATGAGGTCCCTATTGATTGAATCCATGTTTCCATATTCTTAACCAAACCTCAAACATTATTAAGCAGATTTCCCCTATTTGATATGTTCCATGATCATGCCATGGAATGACCAAGCTCTTGGAATCTCAAAATCTTGATGAAAGACTTTGATACAAGAGGCTTTTTCCCTATTCATTCCTTTTCTTCTTGGTAATATCTATTTTGGATAATGTGATTTATGTGGATTTCACTCTTGCATGATTGTTCTCTAACTCTTGGAATGATCAATCTGACTTCTCAATTTCTAAAATACACCCTTACCTTGACCATGAAAGGAAGGGAACATGATTATGACCATGATATTGCAAAATCTCACTACTACAAAAACATCATTCAGTGGCGCTTTTAGTGGCGTCGGTTATTTAGCAAAACCGACTCCTATTCTACATAGGCGTCGGTTATTTATACTCACCGACGTCTATATTCGAAGACCAGCCAGACACGGGTACTGCTTTGTATTCAGCGTCGGCCATTTATAACAGACCGACGTCTAAAAGTAGCCCGCGAAAATCAATTTTCGAGCAAACTTTTTTCGTCTCCTACAGCGTCGGTTTGGTAACTATTAACCGACTCCTATGTAAATGAAAATTTGCGCGAAAAATTAGGGTAAAGGTTGCATTGTTGGGCGTCGGTGTATTACTATCAACCGACGCCTTTAGCAACCTAATAGACCCGCGCGACGCCCGTTAGGCACCTACCTGTTCCATTGTCTTCATCGCTAGCTGCCGCGCGGCTCGATCGCCCGCCTGCCGGTTCTTGCCGTCACCGACGCTGCCCGTGCTTCCTTGCCTCGCCGTCGCCGCCGACGTTGCTGCTGCTGTGCGTCGCCGCCGACCTTGCTACTGCTGCTGCTGTCCGTCGCCGGCGCCGCCCACCTAGCTTCTTCCAACAGAGCCACCGCCCTAGCTTCTTCTCCGGCGCCCTTCTTCTCCGGCGACCTTCTTCTCCGCCGCCCCTGCTGCTGCTGCTGTCCGCTCGTCGGCGCCACTCTTCTCCGGTGCCCTTCTTCTCCGGCGTCCTGTTTCTACAACACTGGTTAGTTTTACTGATTTCCTTGCTGTTAGTTTTACTGATTGCTGTTTTACTGCTTTTGTTGATTAGATATGTATAGAAGTTCCTTATAAATATATTTTTTTATATACACATACATGTAATTTTGTATAAAATTCATGATGTAGTGTGATCTTAAATCCTAGAGTGTACCCCTTTTGTCTACTATTTGATATCCTTGATTTTATCTTCTATCCTAAATAAAATTAAGGGACCCATGATTAGAAAACAATTCCAAACATGGCACCCACACTAATTGGAAGGAAATAAAATATGATTACTGAAATGCACATTTGTGATGTGATACCTTTTTTAGGATGCATATATTAGATTCAACCTTTGAGACATCCTTTTATGAGTTCCAATACAATTAGGGTTTCATTTCATTGCCATTGTATGTATTATAATATTACATCTTTCACATTAAAATTAATTAAATTGAATCCTATTGGAACCCTAATTTAAATCCTAATTTGATTTAAACTTGTCCATTCTAGCATCATTTGATTTGATTAAACCCTAACATTGTTTAAACCCTAACATCAATTGTGATGAAACCCTAACATGTACATATCTATTATTGTGTTTGTTGGCCTAGAAACCCGTCCAAGATTTACTCATTAGGAGTAAATCTTGGATAGTCCCCGGTTTGGGACTGTTCTTGAACACCTAATCTCACTTAGGATGTAAGTGTATAATGTGTATTGAGTTTTCGAGAAAATTTTGGTAGTATTTCCCCGTTTGTTCTCTAAGTACATATGTACTTAGAGAACAGCGGGGAAATGCTGCCGAAATTTTCTTGAAAACCCAATACACATTATACACTTACTAGTGAGATTAGGTGTTCAAGGATGGGATAGGTGGTACACATTTATTATATATAAGAATGACATCACATGTGTTTGTTGGCCTAGAATGTGAACAATCATTGTTTGTTATATTACTTGTACATTGATATAAATTAGAATGAACAATCACTAAATTATATACTGTTTGTATGGAGTCCGACTTCATTGTAGATATCTATTATTGTGTTTGTTGGCCTAGAAACTCGTCCAAGATTTACTCATTAGGAGTAAATCTTGGATAGTCCCCGGTTTGGGACTGTTCTTGAACACCTAATCTCACTTAGGATGTAAGTGTATAATGTGTATTGAGTTTTCGAGAAAATTTTGGTAGCATTTCCCCGTTTGTTCTCTAAGTACATATGTACTTAGAGAACAGCGGGGAAATGCTGCCGAAATTTTCTTGAAAACCCAATACACATTATACACTTACTAGTGAGATTAGGTGTTCAAGGATGGGATAGGTGGTACACATTTATTATATATAAGAATGACATCACATGTGTTTGTTGGCCTAGAATGTGAACAATCATTGTTTGTTATATTACTTGTACATTGATATAAATTAGAATGAACAATCACTAAATTATATACTGTTTGTATGGAGTCCGACTTCATTGTAGATATCTATTATTGTGTTTGTTGGCCTAGAAACCCATCCAAGATTTACTCATTAGGAGTAAATCTTGGATAGTCCCCGGTTTGGGACTGTTCTTGAACACCTAATCTCACTTAGGATGTAAGTGTATAATGTGTATTGAGTTTTCGAGAAAATTTTGGTAGCATTTCCCCGTTTGTTCTCTAAGTACATATGTACTTAGAGAACAGCGGGGAAATGCTGCCGAAATTTTCTTGAAAACCCAATACACATTATACACTTACTTGTGAGATTAGGTGTTCAAGGATGGGATAGGTGGTACACATTTATTATATATAAGAATGACATCACATGTGTTTGTTGGCCTAGAATGTGAACAATCATTGTTTGTTATATTACTTGTACATTGATATAAATTAGAATGAACAATCACTAAATTATATACTGTTTGTATGGAGTCCGACTTCATTGTAGATATCTATTATTGTGTTTGTTGGCCTAGAAACTCGTCCAAGATTTACTCATTAGGAGTAAATCTTGGATAGTCCCCGGTTTGGGACTGTTCTTGAACACCTAATCTCACTTAGGATGTAAGTGTATAATGTGTATTGAGTTTTCGAGAAAATTTTGGTAGCATTTCCCCGTTTGTTCTCTAAGTACATATGTACTTAGAGAACAGCAGGGAAATGCTGCCGAAATTTTCTTGAAAACCCAATACACATTATACACTTACTAGTGAGATTAGGTGTTCAAGGATGGGATAGGTGGTACACATTTATTATATATAAGAATGACATCACATGTGTTTGTTGGCCTAGAATGTGAACAATCATTGTTTGTTATATTACTTGTACATTGATATAAATTAGAATGAACAATCACTAAATTATATACTGTTTGTATGGAGTCCGACTTCATTGTAGATATCTATTATTGTGTTTGTTGGCCTAGAAACCCATCCAAGATTTACTCATTAGGAGTAAATCTTGGATAGTCCCCGGTTTGGGACTGTTCTTGAACACCTAATCTCACTTAGGATGTAAGTGTATAATGTGTATTGAGTTTTTGAGAAAATTTTGGTAGCATTTCCCCGTTTGTTCTCTAAGTACATATGTACTTAGAGAACAGCGGGGAAATGCTGCCGAAATTTTCTTGAAAACCCAATACACATTATACACTTACTAGTGAGATTAGGTGTTCAAGGATGGGATAGGTGGTACACATTTATAATATATAAGAATGACATCACATGTGTTTGTTGGCCTAGAATGTGAACAATCATTGTTTTTTATATTACTTGTACATTGAAGGATTGCTAATTGATAAAAGATCACAATTTTAGAGACATGTATGTTTATACAAATGCTAAATGTTTTCCTTATTCTAGTTGATACAAATGCTAAATGTTTTCCTTTTTAATGAAATTTTCAGATGGCTCACCATGATGAGAATGATGTCCATGATGAGCATGAAGTCCATGATGAGCATGATGTCCATGACGAGCATGACGAGGATACCAACGTAAGTTCTAAAAACATATCCCGTATTTCTATAAAATTCATTATCTTCTAGTTATGTCATATATCCTGTATTTCTATATTGGCTTAATTCGGTGTGTTTATTTTTGTCAAATTTTAGGTTGATGATGCACAGCTACCCACTGAAGCAATTGAGCAACTTGATGCGCAGCAACAAAAACTTAACAAGAAAAGGGGTATCACTCTGTTGAAAAAGTTACTTGCGCTGAGTGGCAGTGGATCCAAATTGGTTGTGGAGTTTGATAATGGAGGGAATGCAATTGGAGTGAACCGCAATAATTTTATAAACTATCTTGGGGTTGTCACTCGAAGCCATTGTGGTGTTAAATATGATAATTGGCATAAAGTTCCTCAGGCGAAGAAAGACTTGATATGGAAAGATTTATGCGTGAGTTATTATTATTTGCAATTCTATTTTGTAGATTACAAATTCTATTATTTGCAATTATATTTTTGGTACTAGTTAATAACATTTCTATTTTACAGAATCTGTTTGCATTGGATGAGATGTTGCATCGTAAAAGTGTGATGCAACGCGCTGGAAAGATGCTTAGGAATTACAGGACAAATCTGAACAGAGAATACATAAGACAGGGTGATAAGAAGAAGAAGTCAGCCCTTGAACAATGGAACTTCTTGGACAAAGAAGATTGGGACAATTTTGTTGCTTCAAGAAAATCTGAAGAATTCAAGGTATTAGGCGTCACTCCCATTTTAATTAATATACATTGTATTCACCTATTCAAGATTAACATTTAGTGCTACTAACCTAATTATAAATGTGCATACTAACTAGGCCCTCAGTGACGCACAAAAAGCAAGGCGTGCACTGAATGTACATGACCATACTATGGGTCCAAAAGGCTATGCAAGCGTTCGCCAAAGACTACAGGCGGAGTCTGCGGCTACTCAGGAGTCTGCGACTACTCAGGAGTCTGCGGCCACACCCTTCCCTCGCCATGATATCTGGATAGCTGGCAGGAAAAACAAGAAGGGTGAAATAAAGAAGCCCGAAACTGCTGAGGCGGCTGCAAAAATGGTAAAATACAACTCTTAGAGCAATCATTTGAATATTGATTATTTGTGGTGTTAACTTACCAATTTTTGTTTATGGTGATTAGCGGGAGCTGCACGAGCAGAGAAAACAAGGCACGTTCATCCCTCAGGGCACAAGGGATGAATTGACAGTTGCTCTGGGTAACCCAGAGCATCCTGGACGTGTTAGAGGTGCCGGCGCTGGTGTGGGCATCAAAGCATTCTTTGGGCCATCCCAGCGCAAACCCAGAGCGGGACTTTCTCAAGAAGAGGTAACATATATATTCTATTTTTATAATGTTACTGCAAAAGGAAATTCATTAATAAAAAGCTAATATTTGTTTTATCCATGTATAGGAGAATAAGAGAGTCGAGGATATAGTTGCTAAGAAGCTCAACGATGTGGTTGCTGAGAAGGTCAAGGAAGAATTGCTGCGGTGGCAGACATCTCAGGCTTCCAATCAGCCTATGCCGACCCACTCTTCTCCTGGTGCACAGACTGCAAGTAATCCTGGAGACCCATCGCCTAACACGTCTGCTGTAAGTATTATTTATGACATTGTAGCTAGTCTTTTCAAGATGATATGTTTTCAAGATGATATGTATATATGTATAACATTCTTTACGTAAATTTGTAGGCATTGAAGCCATGCCGCTTAAGAATGGAAAACTATGTTGTTGCAGAGGCGCAAGCTTACCAGTCCCTTCCTGGGGCAACGTTTCATGGGACTCCAATGCCGCAGGGCTATATTCGTGTGAGCCCGATACATGTATTACCCGATTGGAGGGAAGTTGCGTTGCCATATGCCCACCCAGATATTGATACACTTGGTGAGGCAGAAAGCGGGGTCATATTGTGGCCCAAAGCAGATGTCCTCTACACGACTGAAATTGTAAGATAAATTTACATTGATTTAGACTGTTAATGTGTATATATGATGTCAACTGATCTGAAATTATATATACAGGTTAAAAAGAAGACACCAGGAGCACCTAGGCCTCCACCTCCAATTCCCGCATTACCAACTTGGGTTCCAACTGACCTACAATACCCGTTAGGTCCTGCTTGTAGGGGAATGGCATGTTGGCTACGGGCACATAATATACTTTGCCCTATAATTGTTTCTTTAGATGCAGATTATGCAGGTCAATCATACGACAGCTCTTTATTTATATAAGATATTATTGAGCTGTTTATGTATGATTGGTTGAATACATCAATGATAGAGACATGGATAAGGTGAGATCTTGTTTATACATCCATATACCTTGTGTAAGATCCGGTGATCTAGTTTCTTATATATTAATGCATACGTCTATATGTTTTGCAGCTACTTAATCGAAGATCATTGCAAACAATTTGCATATGATCATGTGGGATTTTTGATTCCATCATTGATTAGTATGGTAGCTAAAGACCCTGATAGTGTTCAACAATACTGTATAGATGCTTTTACAATTTTTGGTCATCAAATGAAGACGATAATAATAGCTCCATTCAATGTCAAGTAAGTTTGCTTTATTTATAATTTGGACTTAAGAAAATTCCATTATTATTTTGCATTTTGAGTTATTAATTGTTAACTTTTTACCTCTAGTGGTAGACATTGGGAGTTACTAGTTATTGTCCCCGGGACGTTCACTGTTTATTATCTAGATCCCACAGGAAGTACATTAAACACTAAAATTGGACACGTAATGAGAATGGCATTATTCTGGTGAGAAATATTTCATTTTTTATATCCGTTAACATCTTTTATTACATTACTATTTACTTATGCAACTTAGTGTGTTATATTAACATGTAGGGGTTTAGATGCATTCAAAAATGCTGGAGGAAAGGTCCCAAGGAAAAAGAACCAGCCATTGTCTTGGGAGAACGTAAAAGTAAGTTCCCGACTCCCCGACTCCAATGTATATATTATTGATGTGAATTGTACTTAGTTGTATTAATTTGTATGTTTCAATTTATAGTGTGCTACACAAGACAATGGCTGGGCATGCGCATACTATGTGATGTGATTTATGCAGATGATTATCAAACATGCCGCATTGGACATCGATACCATACATGAGGTATTATATATAGTCTCATTAGTTAGTATGAAATATATCAATCTTATTTTTATATTATTACTTATATATATACATCATTCTCTTTGCAGGTGTTTAAAACTGACCACACTATAGGCAAACGCTTAAAAAATGTACATGCTCCATATACGAGGGAATCATTAAATGAAGTAAGAGAAGAATGGGCAATAGCTGTACAAACAGTGGCAACTGTAAGATATAATTGGGATGTTGATAGTGATGATGAATGATACTTTGTAAATGAATGTTTCTGAATGTTAAAACATGTATTTGAATGATTCTATATGTGTGAACGTGACAATTGAATTGATGTCTGAATGTATCTACTTGTGTGAATCTTTTTATGTTAATTTTGCAGGTTTGTGGCCTGTTTGTAGGCTGATATCAATGGATGTCGTAAACCTGCAGTTCAGAAAACTGAACTGCAGGTTCTCATCCTGCTGACCAGCCACAGCAGGCCTGCAAACAGATTTATAAAAAAAAAATAGAAATAGGCGTCGGTTATTTACCGATAACCGTCAGCACAGACTTACAGCGTCGGTTTTTTGTTGAACACCGACGCCAAAAGTGTTCGCGCTACAGGAAATGGGAGTCATCTAGGACACTTTTTTGCGTCGGTGTTTTAGTATATAACCGACGCAGAAAGCGTCCTAGATGACGCCGTTTTCTGTGGCACGAACCCTTTTGGCGTCGGTGTTTTATAAAAAACTGACGCCTTTATATTAAATAGGCGTCGGTTTTTTAACCGACGCTGAAGTGTCCAACCTTTTAGCGGCGCCCACATAGGCGTCGTTCTGAAACCGACGCCAAAGGGGGTTAAACAACCGACACTAAAAGGCACTTCTGTAGTAGTGTCTTAAAATATGGTTTCCCTATTATGACCTTGATCTTGCAAAATCTTGAAATATGGTTGCCCTATCATGATCATGATCTTGATCTTCTATATTGTGACTCTATGAAGCACTACTTAATAATGTATACCATCCCCATTTGAGTATGCTTGATGGCTCATGACTAGTGTAGACTTATGTGTTAAATAGGGGTGGTGGTTGACTCATAACTCTCCTAACATAAGTCACATCCCCATGAAGACTGCCTCTAAATTTTCATCTTATTTATTATTTAGAGTTTGGAAAGGTAACTCCTTCCACCTGATTGTGATTTCTTGACCTAAGACTCTAATAGGTCATATCTATCATGATATTGACACTCAATCTTAAATCTCAATTGGATAATAATCTTGAAATGTGATGATGTTGACTATATCTTGTGAATGACTTCCTAGAAAGACCTAGGTCTATATCATTCATCAACTTTGAATACCATGATAATGAACTTACTATTGATTTCATGAAGTGTTGCTTGAATAATTCTCAAAATGTTGCTTGATTGTACTCCGATTTAGGTATACAGATGAATGATCACACCTAAGTTCTAAAGTAGGAATCCACCCATCTTCATTACTTTGGACCTATAACTGTTATGTACAAACTTGACTCTCAATATTGAATAATAAAATCTTGACTCATGATTAGTGATATTGATATTGATTCAAATCCTATGATCTCCCTATTTGGATCTTGAGGTCACTCTCGATATTAATTACTTCCATGTTCTCAAATCTCAAAAATGTGAAATGATGATTATGTTAACTCTCTTGATTTATGACTTAGAGTTAAGCTCCAAGTGGACTAGGGTGGGCTCTTCCATCGATATTGATCAAAAAATTATGATGTTGAAATATGATGTTTATCTCAAGTTATTGAAATATGAATCTTGATCATGGAGGTATAACCCCACCTAGGTAAATATAGAATCTAGAACCCTAAATGTTGGGAATGAAAGTCATGCTTTACTCTCAATTCTAAGAGCTCTATTTGTTCAATCTAAAATGTGATCTCTCCAAATTTGGTGATATATAGGATAATATCTCCAAAATTGTGACTCATGTGATGATACCTTCAATTTGATGATCTATATGACTATGATATTTCCAATTTTATGATCTATGAGACTATTTGATGACCATGATGCTCAATTGTTTGATTTTAGAATGAGATGGATATTGTAAATGGTGATGATATCTTATGAGAATGTGATGATGATTTTGATGTTGAATAGAAAAACTCAATCTCAATTGATGACTTGATTTAATTTGGGGAAAAAATTACTTTTAAGGTGGGAAGGATGTGATAACCTGGATTTTCTCTATCATTCAATTTATGGACATGTTGGCAGATTAGATACCCTATTATACTAAAAAACCTCCTTCACCCACACCTTGATGACTTTATGTCACTTTATGCTCAATTGATGAATTGATTTTGATTACATATCCCTTTTTACTTACATATACCTTTAATTTGAGTTTTGAACTAAGTGACATGCTTATTATGTGTAATAAACTTGTAATCAAAATTGAACCCATTTACTAAACTATTTTTTCTATTAAATGTATTTCATGATATATAGGATTCAATCAAGAATCCAATGACCCAAACATCACCTCAATTAGAGTCGTAAATCACAATATATGGCCATTTGAATTTTGTTATTTTAATCTTTGTATTAACATTTATTTAGTTTGATTTGAGTCTAATTAGGCCCCTTTGGGGTGCGTCCTAGCCAAGATGAGCACCTCCCCTTCACTTGAACACATCAAAAATCTGTGGCACCCCCTCTCAGACAATGAGAAAGCTCTGTTTTGGAGCATTGGATCTACACTCCCAACCTTTGGATCGACATCCAATGACTCCTAATTGTCTTCTACCTTGTGTCAGACAAGGTACAAAATTTTCCAGCCTCTTTTAACTTATCCAATCTAGCATCTTGAGCCTCCTTTTCTTATATTGACGACCCCTTTGGGTTTCTTTCTTCCTTTCCCTCGTTCCCCCTCTCTTTCTCAACATCTTTGTTCCATAATTCCCCCATCTTCCTCCCTTCTTCTACCTTTTGCATTGGTTGTACCGCCACAATGGCCGACCACATTTTCCACCTCTCTAGGCCACCTTGGTGCATATGGAGGCCAGCATCTGCCACACTAATTGGGAAGAGGTAGGGCAACACACCAGAATGGTTGTTGGGGATTTTCCTACCATCAGCTACACATGCTGGCAAGCTATTGAGCTTGCACGCTAGTGGCCATTCCTGAACATGATCTATGGTGGGAAGTGGCTGGAAGCTACTCCAACTATGGGCGGAGGTGGCCGAGAGCATTTGAGGGATGCCAAAAAATGACAATTTATTCCCACTGAGATGGCTCATGCAAGTTTCCAGCCACGAGCCTGGCATAGGGGAGTGCTCTCCCCAGACCTCATCTTGACCTTGGATCAAGATCCTTTGGTCCAGTACCACTATTTCTATGGTAAACTTTGAAAAAAATCACATTTTTATGCCTGACCCAAATATATACATATTGTATGTCATTTGATCGGAAAAACATGAAATTTTCAATAAAAATACTTCCAGACTCTAGTTCAACTTCCTGGTCGATTGATATCCTAAAATGTATTCTTATGAAGTCTTTTTAAGATGTTGTATGCTATTTGAATGCATAATCTTGATCTTTTATGTCCAAAGACATGATTATAGTCCAATATTAGTACATTGTACATATTTATGCATAATGATTCGAACTTGATCAATCTATGTACCCTAGAAAGATCTAATGTGGCTTAAATGACATAAAATGGGCTTTTATGCTAAACAATACTTCTTTAAATGCTTAACCATGAAAGAATGTACTTCTAAACCTCATGCTAGACCCAAATCAATAATGTTTGATATATCTTGAACTAGGATTCCATATTGGTCATGCTAGGACCGTATTTTGGTTTGATGATGAACCTTGAATCTTGAAACATGCTTTATGTGATACATTGATGATGAATATCAATTCTTTCTTTTATGTGGGCCTTCTATATCCAAAATGATCATTTGGAAATCGAATTAGTATCTTATCATGATTTGTGCACTCAAATACCTTGTCGATCATGCATGTTCCCTATGGTGATTAATTGCCCTAATCTTGACATGAAATGTGATCTAGTATGCATGTTGATAACTAAGTCTCCAATCTTGTAGGAACCTTACTCTAATGATGATCTATGCTACATTACGACTTCAAAACTGTATCTTAATTATGTTTATGACACCCAACTCAAGTAGACCCCATCTATACTCTAATGGTTACTATATTGCATGATTATAAATCAATATGACTAGTTATGCCAATGTTGATGCTTATGTTGACTAAGCTTGCTCAAATCTTATGATTGATATATATAAGATCTTAGAACTTTAATATACATCCATGGTCAAGTTATGATCTGTCACTTTTAGTGCTAATGAACCCATGACGTACTTTGTTGCTTGATAATCCATATGCATGACCTAGTGGAGATATTGATATCAATAATGAATGATATGATACCAAGATTTAGGTGACACATCCAACCACCTTGATTATGATTAATGAGACCTAATCTTGCTGATTTTTAATCCAATTATATATATGTGTAATCTCAAGATCAATTTATTGACTCTACTTCCAAAATCTAGTTAAAGATGCTAACTAAGGGTTTGTAATTCTAGTTGTTAATCTTGTCCTCCAATCAAGGTACATTTTATCATCCTATTGTCCAGACTAGTGGTACTGAACTTGCTTATATGTATGTATGGTTAAACTGCATGGCTTTATATACTTGTTTGAGATACTTGTACCATATGATTGGTACATTTGTCTTGCTTGAAATATGTTGAACGAACCTCGAACATAATTGAACTTGCCCATTATACAAACATGTGTACCTACTTGTATTCTCGAGGTAAGGGCACAAGACATATTTAAAATAGGGTTAGCTCATTGACTTAGGTCTTGAGGTCCCTCACGTATAAAAAAAAGGGTTAGCTCATCTTTAGCACCCTTACAAACCCTTCTGATGGGAAGCAGGTAAATGACCATAAGATTGTTGTTTAGGTATAATGGAAATATGCTTAAAATATGCTTGCATGTTAATAAGGAAGTTCCTTATGTTTTTTATTTATTTATTGCTATTATATTGTGTTTTTCCAAGAATATATGTTCTCTTAAACATGCAAGTTTATTTATTTTGTAGCATACTTAGCACAATTTTGCTGATGTGTACCCTTTTTATGATTTAAGGTAACACATACACTATGACTCTTATTATCATCTATGCTTCGTCTCCATTATGATAATATGATGCTCTTACTCTGGCGATCTCTAATATCATGCAAATGGAATTCACATGGGTTGACATATGGGTTTAAGACCTTATGTTAGGTACTAGTTTAGTTTTCTTTATGTGTCATGTTGTCTCTTATCTTGTTCTTGTTTGTGGTTTTATTCATGCATGTGCTATGTGATCCATCATAGGGATGGACGCCCAAGTCCACTCGACTTTGTCTGTGTAGCCATTAGGAATGTGGACTTACAGTAATAAATTGTTCTAAAACAAATGGTATAAGAGAAATCACATATCCTCTATGCATGTTTAAAAACCCAATTCCACATGCCTTAGAGTGTCTTATAGAATCTCATCTCTTCATTAAGGACAACCCTAAGACACCCATTAGATTATTAGATATATTGTCATCTCCTCATGTGATTCTTCTAATTGTGACTATCAATCAAATGATCTCTCTATTACGGGTAGCTTATGTATGGGTAAAGACTAAATTTTGAATGAAATGGTACAAGTTGATTAATGTAATGATGATGTCATGCTCTAACATTAAATTGAAAAATCTATTATGACTAATGAAATTACTCTTGTAGTTAAGTACTCATGCATAACCCCTAAGATCATGAAAGCTCAACTTCACCAAATTTAGATAATATGTTTTCTATGTTTGAGGTAAAATGATAGCAATCATGATAAGATGAGATAAGGAGAGTTTGTACATTATACTTCATGTTTATGAGGTCCCTATTCATTGAATACATGTTTCCCTATTCTTTCCCAAAACTCAAACATGATTAACCAAGTTTCCCCTATTCGATATGTACCATGATCATGCCATGGAATGACTAAGCTATTGGGCTCTCAAAATCATGATGGAAGACTTCGATATAAGAACCAGATTCCCTATGGATTCCTATCCTCTTAGTAATCTCTATTTTGAATGATGTTATGGATGTGTATCTCACTCTTGTGTGATTGTTCTCTAACTCTTAGACTGCTCAATTTGACTTCTCAATTTCTAAAATATACCCTTACCTTGAACATGAAAGGAAGGGAACAAGAATATGACCACAATATTGCAAAATTATGAAATATGTTTCCCTATTATGACCTTAATCTTGCAAAAACTTGAAATATGGTTTCCCTATCATGATCTTGATCTTCTATATTGTGACTCTGTGAACAACAATTTGATAATTTATACTCTCCCTATTTTAATGTTCTGATGCTCATGACTAAAGTAGATTTTTTTGCTAGATTGGAGTGGTGGTTGACTCATGAATCCCCTAACCTAGGTCACATTCCCATTATGAATACATCTAAATTTTCATCTTGTTGATTATTTAGAGTTTCGAAAGGTAACCCCTTCCAACCAATTGTGATTTCTTGACCTAAGTCTCTAGTAGGTCAAACCTATGATGGTATTGACATCTAATCTTGAATCTCAATTGGATGATGATCTTGAAATATGATGATGTTGAGTATAGCTTGTGAATGACTTCCTAGAAAAGACCTAGGTCTAGATCATTCATCAACTTTTAATACTATGATAATGAACTCAATATTTATGTCACAAAATGTCCCTTGAATAATGCTCAAAAATACTGATTGATTGTTGCCCAATTTATGTATACAGATGAATGATCAAACCTAAGGTTTAAAGTAGGAATCTAAACCCCATCTTAAAAAGTTTGGGCCTAATCCTTGATGCCCAAACATGACTCTCGATATTGAATACTGAAATCTTGACTCATGATTAATGATATTGATATTGATTCAACTCATATGATCCCCATTTTCGGATCTTATGCTCACCCTCTATATATGATTAATGACTTCCATGTTCCAAAATATCAAAAATTGAAATGATAATTAGGTTAACTCACTCCATTTATGACTTAGGGCTAAGCTCCATGTGACCTAGAGTGGTCCCTTATATGGATTTTGAGCATGAAATCACGATGTTGAAATATGATGTTTGTCTTAGATTGTTGAAATATGAATCTCGACCATGGAGGTATAACCCCACTTATGCCAATGTAGAAGCTAGAACTCCAAATGTTGGGAATGAAAGACAAGCTTTACTCTCAATTTGAAGAGCTCCATTCCTATAACCTAAAATTGGATCTATCCAAATTTAGTGATATATAGGATAATCTCACCAAAATTGTGTCTTGTGTAATGATACCTCCAATTTGATGATCTTTGTGACTATGATATTTCCAATTTTATTATCAATGTGACTATGATATTTCCAATTTGATGATCTATGTGACTATGTGATGACCATGATGCTTGATTGTTTAATTTTAGAATGATATGGATATTGTAAGTGGTGATGATACCTTATGAGAATACTATGACAATTTAGATGTTAAATGGAAAAATTGAATCTCAATTGATGACTTGATTTAATTATTGGGATAAAATTCCTTTTAATGTGGGAAGGATATGATAACCTAGATTTTCTCTCTCATTCAATTTATGGACATATTGACTCATTAGATGCCCTATTACACTCAAAAACCAGCCTCACCCACACCTTAATGACTTTAAGTAACTTTATGCTTAATTGATGAATTGTTTTTGATTAAATATCCCTTTGTACTTATATATGCCTTTAATTTGAATTTAAAAATAACTAGAATTCTTATTATGTGTAATCAAAATTGAACCCATTTAGTAAACTTTGTTTGTTCTTAATTTGATGATGGAGAGAATTCAATTATGAATTCAACTACCCAAAAATCACCTCAATCGGAGTCATAAATCTCAAGATATGGCCAATTGAACTTTGTTGTTTTAATATGTTATTTAACATTGATTTAGCTTGATTTGAGCCTTATTGGGCCCAATGTGGAGCACAACCCAGCCAAGATGGGCACTTCCCCTTCACTTTAACACATCAGCAATATGTGGCACCCCTTCTCAGTCAATGAGAAAGCTTTATTTTGGGAGCAGAGGATACACACTCCCCGCCTTTGGATCAACATCCAACCACTCCTAGTCATCTTCTACCTTGTGTAAGACAAGATAAATTTTCCAACCCCTTTTACCTTAGCCAATCTGGCACCTTGAGCCTACTTTTATTAAATTGATGACCTATTTAGGTTCCTTTCTTCTTTTCCTTCATTTCCCATCTCTTTCCCTACCTCTTCGTGCCTTGATTCCCCCATCTTCCTCCCTTCTTCTACCTTGTGTGTTGGTTGTACCGCAACCATTGTCGACCATGTTTCCTCCTCTCCAGGCCACCTTGGTGCATATGGAGACCAACAGTACCCTCGCCCAGTTGGGAAGAGGCAGGGAGGCACACTATCATGGTTGTTGGGGCTTCACTCACCATCAGTTACGCGCGTCAGCGAGCTGCTGAGCCTGCACTCTAGCAGCCATGCCCAAACATGAGTTGTGGTGGGCAGTGGCTGGAAGCTACTCCACATGCTGGCGGGGCTGGCCAAGAGAGTCTTGGGGACATAAATGAATAATGGTTGATGCCCACTGGGATGGCTCACATGGGCTTCCAGTTGTGAGCCCAAGATAGGGGAGTGCTCTCCCCATACCTCATCTCGACCTTAGATAAAGATCCAATGGTCCAGATCCACTGTTTCTAAGGTAAACTTTGAAAAATCATATATTTTTGTGCCTAATCCAAATGTAGACATATTATATGTAATTCTGGTAAAAAATCATAAACTTTGCAATACAAATACTTCCAGACTCTAGTTCAACTTATTGATCTACTAATATCCTAAATTGTATGCTTATGAAATCTTTTAAGATGTTGTATGCTATTTTAATGCATGATCTTAATCTTTTATGTCCCAAGACATGATGATATAGCCTAATTTCAATACCTTCTACATATTTATGCATAAAGATTCGAACTTAATCCATCTTTGTACCCTAGAAAGATCCAATGTGGCTTAAACAACCTAAAATGGGCTTTAATGCTAAAGGATATTGATGTATCCACCCTTGCATTGGTACCCGTGATTGGGAGCTAGGTCTCCATGGGCCATTATGGGTCTGCATTGAAATGGGGAATGATTATGAGGCCTTATAGTCGAGCCTTGACTAGAACGTCAAGAGTCTAGGTGGGGAAGATTGTAGCATACCAGGTCTTGAGGCCTCGAATAAAATGATAATAATAGGAATGGTTGGACTACCCATATCATCAAGGTGCACCTCCTTTTCAGGGAGCCCATCACTAAGAACTCCATAGTTAAGTGTGCTCAGTTTGGACTAGCACTAGGATGGGTGACCAGTTGGGAAGTAGATCATATGCTATGTGTGAGTGAGGATCTATGCATGAGTGAGGATAAATAACACTATTAAGGCTAGTGGTGGTCTGTGGGGACCGTCATCATTCTTGAAACTCTATTATAGCCTTGGGAAGTGGACCCTGAGTGTTACAAATAGGTTTCCATAGGGGTACCTAATTAGCTAGATGAGAATGTCTAGAACCATCTTTGTCTCCTAAAATGAAGCCTCTTCTCAAAGAGTCAATCTTAGATAAGACAAAACAATGGAGAGAATTACAACTCAAGAAATAGAAAGATAGGGGTGTCACAAAAGTGTTCAAGAGGACTAGCCTACTAGACCAAACAAGAAATTTTGATTTCTAAATACTTAAGGTATTCTACTTTTTATCAAGTGTTGGATTCCATAGAGAGACTTAGAGTTTGTATGAGGGAAGAGGGAGTCTGAGGTATTTAATAGGATAAGATCCAATATTGAAATAAAGAGTGTGTTTGAAACTTTGCATCTCTGAGTCACTGACATAAGTGTCAATCATAGCGGATTTGGAAAGTAATTTCAAGACTAGAAATGTGAGGAAAACTGCTAAGATGCACACCCAATGTTGATGATGTTCTTGTTATCAGGATTTATCTATTTAGCAAATTTGATGATGTTATCTTTACTAAAGTATTTGTTGTTACTACTTTGAATATTGTCTAAAATAGCATCATTGCAAGTTAATTTAGTCTTACGAGCAAAGCATAGAGGTGGATATAATTAATAATGAGGGGGAAACTGGATCTCCTCCTTACAAACCATTTGAACTACCAAAATTGCCAAAAGGAGATTTTTTAATGAGAGTGAAGAAGTAGCATGCAGTTGTGGATCCAATAAGTGAAACTTTGTGGAATACAAAAATTAATCATAACTTGTATAATGATATTCAAATGAGTGTCATCAAAAGATTTATCAAAATTGAGTTTCAAATTCAAAAGGTGGGCACCTTCAGAGTGATAACAATTAATGGATTATTTGTCAAGGATATAAGTATCATGCATTTTTAGGCCTTTGATAAAATTAGATGATCATGACCAATTAAAGAAGTGAGGCAAGGCTTGAGTCTTTTATTGAAAGTTTTGAAGGGAATCTTGTACAAAGAGTTTATGAGAGTAATTGGAATAAATTTCTTGATTTTAGAGGTGTTCTCTAACTTATTAGATAAGGCAATGTGTATGTTATTTGAAACCCCGGTCTAAGGTGTGATATCATGATTATGTTGAATGAAATGAAAAAATCCAAAAAAACAAAGTTTTAATCTATCCCCACAAAGGTTAATAAAAGGACATTCAATAATATCATGTTCATGGGAAACTTTTTGATTCATTTGAGAGAAAACATAAAATATCATAGCCTTAGGAGATCCTAAAATCAACAAATTGGGGTTAATAACTCTGTAGGGATAGAGAATGTCCCATTTGAAATGGAACATATCAAAGAAGTCAGGATTAAGGTTGACTTTTTTAAAGTAGTTAATAATGTGAGTGATGGTCATATGCCTATTAGAAGAAGATGAATTGTCTAGAGTAAGACTATGAATGAGGGAGCCAATTTTTTGATATTACTAGGTTTTTGAAAGAATCTCGTGTTTCTATTTTCTTCCTTAATCTAAGGAACATTTGATTGTGCTTCCAAAGTACTTCCTACAAATCAAGAAAATTAGATAGTTCATATATGTTATGGACCACCTCATTGAATTTGGTGTTGGTATTAGAGTCTAAGGTAAGAAGATCATGTTGGAGAAACTGTATCTTACTATGGATGTTACAAAAAGTAATGGAGTTCTAATCTTTAGTTTTGACCATACAAGTTTTTTATTGAGATAAAATACTAAATTAAAATCAGTAGTATGTGTGACCCAACAATCATCAAGCAAATGAGGAAAAAATGGATGTGGCACACATAAGCATTCATAAAAAATATTTGGGTCCTAAAAGTTTTGTGTAAGCATGAAGTTGAGGGGAATCATTATAGATGACAAGACATTGAGATTTAGCATGTGTACAAACAAACTAACACTTCCAAACATGTGAGACAAGAAATATATAGAGACGAGACCATGACAACCCACAATTCCAAGTAAAGTTAGATTTACTGGCATATAAATCAACCAAAACGTTGGAGTTTACGAAGCTATTAAAAACATATTATAATATTGATCGAAAGTAGCAGATCATTGGTATTGTGCTCATAATTGTTTATAGTGAGATTAAATTAACCCATAATAATACAAATGTAATTATAAAATTGGTCCACACAAGAATGAAATTCAAGAATAAAATGATCTTTTTTATAACCATGATATGCATATCACATTGAAATAATATTCCATATTATCAGAAATGGAACACATGTGGAAAGTGATAGAGAAATTCCCCAATGGCTTGCAAGGTGAACAAGATGTTCATGATTACATAGTATTAACATGATTTTAGTGATATTAATGGCCGGCTTCTGAATCCAATTGGTGATAAGATTACCCTCTATAGAGTGAAGGTGGATGTAATAACCCAAAATTTCATAATTTAGGACCTAAATACACAAATCTATTTGCTTAGTGATGTAAAATCTTAGAATAATTCCTACACATGATGATACAACATTACATAACATATCACTTTTATAATGTAGGCAACTTAGCCCTCAAAATTTAATATTACATAATGGAGGTTTAAATAACAAATGACCCCACTATCACCCATATTAGGTTCTGATTATAATATTTGAATGTTTCATAATACATTAGGTATTTGCTCATGTTTTGGTAGCATAAATCATTTTTAAAAATTACTAATGCATAATATATCCTCAATTCCTAATCATCTAAAACATGCATTTTCTTAGCTAAAAAAGTAATATTTGAGTTGATTTTTTAGATTCCTAATGTTCAAACTATAACATGCCAAATTTCATTAGAAATGGGAAACCATATATGTCTCTATTTATCTTAGAAAGAAATAGTGGTCAATTGAATGAATATTGGCCTAGGTGTATAATCAATAACATCGATTACCCTAATGTACCTAAGTCTAGGCATCATGTTGGTTCTTCTATTTTAGTTATGTTGGTTTCACTCTAAAACATTGGATTTTGATGTGAGGGTAGGGACTTCATCTCCTGCCTCACACATTTCTCACATTGAGGTGGAAATAGTCACAACACTTCCGTCTTCCCCAATCTTACTCTCATCTCCATATCTTCCTCATTTCTCACCATGAAATGACTCACGAAGTCAGTCCGAGTCGAGATACCCCTTGCAAAGACCCTAATACACACCTAGTGGAAAACATCCAAAGCCCCCCATTTTCTCCTCTTCCTCTAATTTGCACAATACGTGGTCAAGTCCATTACTCGACCCAAAAATAGAAGCTATTGATATCTAAATCACTATACAACTCCCGGAAAATCTCATCCTTTGGCAATTTCATTGAAATCTGTATAAGTTCCACCACAAAGTCAATCTTCATTTCCAGAAATGAGGATCTTTAGCCAATATATTTGGTTGCCTTTGTCAAATTACTTTCACATCAATCTTTCTTATGACTATATGTTTCTTTTTGATGTGCTTTATGCCAATGTGGTTTTGTCTCTACATGCCCCCAAACTCTAGCTTCTCAGCAGAGATGGTGTGCCTTGCCAAGCCTCCTCAGCAACCCTTTCTTGCGGGGATCATTCCCTCACCCTGAGTACACCAAAATAGAGATTATTGTAGTTATTATCTGCACATTTAGCCATGGTTTTAGAGAAATAGAATCTCAACTCCTTGCTTAGTTTTGATCATGGGGCCATCTGGGAGTAAAGCTCTTGGGCATCATAGAACACCATAAATATATGACTAGGTTCTTTTTGTCTAAGAGAAGATGATGCAATAGAGGCTTATATAAGACCAGTTTCACCCTCATGTATATTATTAGAGTTTACTCCAATAGAGATGGTAACATCATGACTCAACAATGAAGATGCTAGGCTTCTTTGACTACCCTCCTGACCTCACATTCTACTTTATATGTCACACGAACCTAGGGATTTTATGCAATTTGATAGCTTATTTTGATGACTAACCGTGCCTAATTCATATAAATATTTGATTAAGTTTCCCTAGTCACTTCAATCTTTGAGAAATAGTTCAAAGTGAAAATTAGTCTCTTCCTGTTTGTTGACCAATTTCACAGCATTGTTTTACTAATTTATTTGGCTTATGATTGGCTATTTTGAGTCTAATATTTGATAAATTTTAGAAACTAATCTATAGCGTAGAGTGGAATGAACCATATATGTATTTTGATCAGTTTTTCAAGATCTATCAATTGGATTAGGTTATAAAGTCGTAATGATATATTAAGACCTAAGGTAATTAGAATTGAGGATCCCGATCTAGGGTTGTGGGTTATATTACACATGTATTAAACATAGATCATGATACATTACAAAGAACCCTTCCTACTAACCTGGTAAGTTGTCCTCACCCATGTGTATTCATTGTTTATTATTCTTAGCATGTCTACATGTTCATGTTATTAAGAAAGATATTCAAAATTTATGTGATTTTATGTTTTAATACCTTTCAATTTAAAGATATTATAAAAAGAGTTCTCACAATGATTATCCTTTAGAGCTCAAGTTCATGCTTAAAATGTAAAAGATCACATTTCATTTAAACCCATGTATTCACATTTATGTTAAGATGATATCTAAGATGGTGATATTATGGAGTAAGACCCATGCCCTTAGTGCAGGTCAACTCAAGAGACATGACTCAAGCGGTTGTTACTAGAAGTCATGAGACCCAAGACCATAGTGCATGTTGACTCAAGAGACATGACCTGTGCTCTTATTCAGTTCATGAGTGTAGGGAAATATGGATATAGATATGGCAGGGGAAACAAAAATTTACTTTCCATAATCCCCTTAGACAACAGATCACGTCAACAACTATAGATTGGGAAGGAAGGTTGCAAGACATATACCTGGTCCTGGAGCAAGTCTAGCTACTTATCCTTGCGGCAACATGCTTCTTTTGCAAGTACCATGTAGACAAATGTCACTGAAGGACTCTTGGTATGTCACCACGAAAGACGGTTACAACGTCCTCTTAGTGGGTGATAAAGGCCTCTTTGCCTCTATGCAGTCCACTCAGATCACTGGGAATTCCATGTTGAGCTACTAGAGCCAATAGGAAGGATTTATCCCTTCAAGCAACAACCTACTATGGTTGATTCACTCTACCGAGTTGTCTCTCCCTTATTGTCCCTCCCTTTTATGGGTAGGACATATTTGGGCTCTCGAGTTACCACAACTATGAGAGGACAAAACTTGTCATATATTATTATTGTATCTCTGAAAGCCTTGACTACCCCACTATTTATAGGAGTGGAATGATCATGGTTTCCAGATCAACTAAGAGTCGAAGAGACAAATTCCCTGAATTTTCTAGAAGCTACGAACCATGAAAGGATCGATTCAAACTTGAAATGATCGACTAACATGAAATGATAGGTTCAAATCTTGAACTAGTTGGTTCACTTGCTTGTCTATTTTCAATCACATTAGATTTCAATATTTGATTAGTGCGCAACATGACACCAACAACAATGCTTGATCCAGTTGTATTGATCATTGAACCGGGTGATTCATAAACTGAATGGTTATTTCATACCTTGAACCGGTCAGTTCAGTAACTGAACCATTCGATCCATGTCCCAGTTCAAGAAATGTTCAACCAATGTAGTTTAAATTGACCTAACACTTAAAGCGATCAGTTCAACACTTAAAGCGGTTCTCTCACAGTCCCATCAGCCATTTTTTTTAGCCATTATTGTTTAAATTGAATACCTAAATACTTTAGTAATCAAGTTAAACCATATTCATGGGTAAACTCCTATTTCAAGTGCATCATATTTGTGTGACCCTATAGGTCCTAGGTTAAGTTGGCCACGAATGTCTATAACCAATTTATGACA
The DNA here is from genome assembly GCA_963693085.1 of Alisma plantago-aquatica. Classification (NCBI taxonomy): domain Eukaryota; kingdom Viridiplantae; phylum Streptophyta; class Magnoliopsida; order Alismatales; family Alismataceae; genus Alisma; species Alisma plantago-aquatica. The sequence continues at coordinate 287,421,320 of OY856412.1, read as the reverse complement.
TCATAAGTAATGAGCGGTATCTAGAAACACATCATTGCTACCCAAGTAATTAGAAAGTTGGAGAACAACTTCAACCTACAATCTATGATACTTCAACCTACAACCCATGATCAATGTTACCATGATCATACATTTCCTTTATCTCTCATATCAATATTGAACTTGAAACATGGAATTTTCATCCTCTTTAATGTTCAATCCATATTTCTTGAACTAGAGCAGACTATTGAGATACACATGAGCGCAATATCTCATATTGACTTACATGAGAATGGGCATGCATTTCTCACACTCTCTTATCTAAGTGGCCAGAGTATCAATCACCAAAAAGAGGGACAAATCCCATATACATCACTCACAATCAATCCCCAAGTGTCACAATGAACCTAGAAATCCTTATTCAATGTCACATTGATGGTGTCAAAATACATTGAACAACATGTGGTGAGTGTAGTCACTTTCGACCTAAGAACCACAATCACTGCTATTACAGTGAAAGATGATTCTGACTGCCATTCTGTGGTATCCATATATCACTATCAATATGGGTCTGTCTGATACACTATTCTCCAATATGTACCTATGTCTTTTTTTTTAAATCACATATCACGACTAATGCAATTTTGTCATCAACCAACGCACATTCTAGTCTTATGTATTATAGTTGTCTATTTTGTTTCCATAGTAACATCCGACTAGGGACATAACAAGAATATATGAAATACTATCATACATATGATCTCATTGTCCTGGTCATAAACATGAAGACATATGTCATTGAGTATCATCATTCTTTAGATATTTATTACGTTACGTCATTATCTCATAACTAAATAAAATAGAATATGTGAAATTGCCTTTTTGTTATTATTATCAAATCAATTACATTATGCAACATTACAATCATCACATGATTGGATCTCTATGCATACACACCAATAGACTCTCACTTTTACTTAGAGCTAATCACTCATGAATCTTACTCCAAGTGATCTAACATGTCCATCATGCTTCTTCTGTAAAAGTGCTTTTGTCAATGGTCAACAACATCGCCTTCAGTCAATATTAAGCAAATCTTCACATGTCCTTGTTGTATGATCCCTCATATGAGATGGAACCGTTGTAGTATATGCTTGGAACACTGATAAAATTTGGGTTCCTTAGCATGTGCAATATCTCCATTGTTGTCACAATACAAATCTATTGCGTTGCTAATGCTTGGAACCACCCCAAATTCACTGATGAACTTCTTGATCCAGACAACTTCTTTTGCTGTATTGGATGCATCAATACACTTGAACTCTATTGTAGAATCAACAATTGTCTCTTTCTTGGAACTCTTCCAGCTCCTAGATCTATTGTTGAGGCAAAACACAAATCCTGATTGCGATTGACAATCTTCTTGATCAATTTGAAAGCTTGCATTGGTGTAACCCCTTACACCCAACTTTTCCTCACTGCCATGAACAAGAAACTATTCCTTAGTTCTTCTCAAGTACTTAAGGATGTTCTCTATGACAATCCGGTGATTCTCATTGGGATCTAATTAATATCTACTCCTCAAGCTCAATGCATATGAGACATTGTGATGAGTGCATAACATTGCATACATGATGGATCCAATTGAGGACACATATGGAATCTTACTCATGCATTCCTGTTCTTCACAAGAATTGGGAATTTAGACTTTAGAGAGGCTAATTCCATGATACATGGGAAAATTCCCTCTCTTTTGAGTCATGCATGCTGAACCTCTTCTACACTTTTTCAATGTATGTACTCTGTCTTAGGTCAAGAAGCATTCTAGATCTATCTCTATAGATTTTTATTCCTAAGATATAGAATGCTTCATCAAAATCTTTCATAGAAAATCTACTTTCCAGGAAGTTATTTACCATATGTAAAGTAGGAATGTCATTCCCCATCAATAGTATGGCATCTACATACAATATGAGGAATACAATTGTACTCCTACTAACCTTATTGTACCACAAGATTCATCTTCATTTTGACCAAATCCAAACTATTTTACAGTCTTGTTAAATCAAAGATTCTAGCTCCAAGATTCTTGCTTCGATCCATAGATTGGCCTTTATAGCTTACCAAATTTATTAGCATCCTCTACATTTATAAAACCCTCAGGTTGTGTCATATATACATCCTCAAGAAGATTCCTATTAAGCAAAGTGGTTTTAACATCCATCTGCTAAATCTCATAGTCATAATAAACTGCAGTGGCAACCATGATACTGATGGACTTAACCATGGCAACTGGCGAACAAGTTTCATCATAGTCATCAACTTGAACTTATTTGAAACCTTTTGTATCCAATCTTCCATTATAGGTTTGTACATTACCATCCATGTCATTCTTCTTCTTGAAGACCCACTTGCACCCTATGGGGTTTACACCTTCAAGTGGACCCACTAAGGTCCATACCTTGTTGGTGTACATGGATTCCATCTCAGATCTCATGGCCTCAAGCCATTTCTCAGACTCTAGTCCCTCAATAGCTTCTAGGTAGCGGCCAAACAGTCTTGAAACCGTTTGGGGCATCATCTATGACCAACTCACCACCTTCTTGAGTCACAAGATAATTGAATATTTCAGGATCAAGGTGTATCCTATTAGATATACAAGGTTCTTGTGTTAATGAGGAACTTGAGATTCCACAATAGTTTGTGAGTCTCCTTGTTCCTCCTGTACCTCTACGAGTTCAATGTTTTCTTGTTGATCTCAGGCCTCTTTGAGCTCTACTTTTCTGACACTAATTCCTTTGGGAATAAATTCCTTTTCAAGGAATACACCAATCCTGGAAATGAACACTTTGTTGTATGATGGAGTACAAAAGTAGTATCCCCTACTTTATTTGGGATATCAAACAAAATAACATTTATCGGATTTGGGTCTAAGCTTTTCAGGAAACATTTTCCTAACATACACTTCACATCCCCAAATATTCATAAAAGACACATCGAGATGCTTCCCATACCATGTCTCATATGGTATATTTTGAACCAATTTAGATGGTACATGGTTAAGCGTAAATGTTGCGGTTTGTAGAGCTTGTCCCCAAAAAGAATTCAGAAGATCAACCCAACTCATAATTGATTGAATAATTTCTAGCAATGCTTGATTCCTTTTTTATGATACACCATTATTTATTAGAAATTAGAAACTATTTTTGTCCAAAAAAGATACAGATTTGATGTTTTTACTAATGGCATGTACATAAATGAAATTCTCTAACTCTATCATAAGCCCACTTGGCAGAGATAACTCATAGGTTCCAACTGTACTGGCAGCAACTCTTGCCCCATTAGCAACACACAGTTCAACCTCACATTATAAAATGGCTTAGATACTATATAGAATGGCTCTGACAGAGATGGCGGAGTTTAAGAGACAGTTGCAAGAACTACTTGACAAAGGTTTCATCAGGCCAAGTATGTCACCTTGGGGTTCTCCAGTGTTGTTTGCGAAGAAAAACGATGGGTCTATGAGTTTGTGCATAGAATATCGACAATTGAACAAGGTCACAATAAAGAACAAGTATCCCTTACCAATGATAGATGATTTGTTTGATCAGTTGTGTGGTGAGATAGTATTCTCAAAGATAGACCCGAGGTCAGGATATCATCAATTCAGGATCAAGGAGGATGACATACCTAAGTCAGCTTTTAGGATGGGGTATGCTCACTACAAGTTCGTGGTTATGTCATTTGGGCTGACCAATGCACCAACAACATTCATGGATCCGATGAATAGGGTGTTTCGACCATTCCTTGATTACTTTGTGCTTGTATTTGTAGATGACATCTTCATATATAGTTGTGATAGTCAACAACATGAACAACATCTTCGTCAGGCGCTGACAGCGTTGAGACAACACTAACTTTATGCTAAGTTTAGCAAGTGTGATATCTGGTTGAGGGAGGTAGCTTTCTTGGGCCATGTTATATCAACAGAAGGAGTACACATAGATCCTAAGAAGGTGGAGTCCATGACAGAGTGGAACAACCAAACACGCTGACAGAAGTGTGTAGTTTTCTAGGTCTAGCAGGCTATTATATGAGGTTTATTAAGGAGTTCAGCACTATCGCCCTACCCCTAACTAAGTTGACAAGGAAGGATGTGTCATTTGTTTGGGATGACTGACAAGTGTACCGATTCTAGTTTTTCCCAAGCAAGGAAAGGGATACATCATCTTTTGGTATGCATCCAGGAATGGTTTGAGATGCATGTTGATGCAGGACAAGTAGGTGATTTCTTTTGCTTCTCGACATATTAAGAAACACGATGAGAATTATCCGACTCACAATCTAGAGTTAGCTGCATTGGTTCATGCTTTGATGATTTGGAGGCACTACCTATATGGGGAGAAGTGTCAGATCTTCACGGATCACAAGAACATGAAGTACATCTTTTCATAGTAGGAGTTGGATATGAGACAATGTCGTTGGATGGAGTTGATAAAGGATTACGAATGTACAATTGGTTATCATCTAGGAAAGGTGAATGTCATAGCAGAAGCATTGAGTAGGAAGTCTTCATCCTCATCCATGGATAAAGTTCAGTTGAGTTCTTTGATGTGTCACAAGCAAGACATGTTGGTCTCCTTACGTCAGATGAATGTCAAGTTAGAAGTATCCTTGTTAGCTGGTTTGTTGGCATAGTTACAAGTGAAGCCAATACTGAGACAACAGATCAGAGAGGCACAACAGACAGATACTATGACATAGCATATTAGATCAGAGTTCGGCAACAAGAAGCACGATGGTTTTCACAAGACGGAAGATGGGATAGTTTGTTATCATAACAGGATAGTGTCTCCTAATGCAGATAACCTAAGGAAGATGATGTTGAAAGAGGCTCATTCATCTATATATTTTATGCTCCCAGGTAGTACCAAGATGTATCACAATCTAAAGGATATGTATTGGTGGCCAGGCTTGAAGAAAGTTGTAGCTGAGTTTTTTGTACGATGCGTAGTATGCCAACAAGTCAAAGATGAGCATCATAAGCCTATAGGAACATTGCAACCATTGCCTATACCTCAGTGGAAATGGGATCATGTAACTATGGACTTTGTGATTGGTTTGCCTAGGGAAGCCAAAGGTTATGATTCCATTTGGGTGATCGTTGACAGGTTGACAAAGTCAGCACATTTCCATCCCGTGAAGACAACATTCATAGAAGATAAGCTTACTCAAGTCTATGTTAATGAGATAGTGTGTTTGCCTGGTGTTTCAGAAACTATCATATCTAATCAAGGTCCTCAGTTTACAAGTTACTTTTGGGAGCAACTGGACACACCTTTGGGTACACAGTTAAAGTTCAGTACCGCTTTCCACTTACAGACAGATGGTCAGTCTAAAAGGACCATCCAGATCTTGGAGAATTTGTTAAGGGCATGTGTCCTTCAGTTTTCAAGAAGTTGGGATGTACATCTCAGTTTGATATAGTTTTCCTACAACAACAGCTATCAAAGTAGCATTGACATGGCACCATATGAGGTGTTGTATGGGATACGTTGTAGATCTCCATTGTATTGGTATGAGACAGGAGAGTATCAACTTCTTGGTCCTGATCTTATGCAACAGACAACAGAGAAGATCAAAGTGATATAACAACAATTGAAAGTAGCACAAGATAGATAGAAGTCATACACGGATAATCATCATAGACCCTTGGAGTTCTAAGTGGGAGACAAGGTATATGTAAAGGTCTCTCCTTGGAAGGGTGTTTAGAGATTTGGGAAGAAGGGTAAGTTGGCTCCCAAATATATGGGACCTTAACCAGTTGTGGCATGTGTTGGGAAGGTGGCTTACTGGTTGGAGTTTCCACATGAGTGGAACATGTTACATCTAGTGTTCTACATCAGCATGTTGAGCAAGTGTCATCCAGATACAAAATCGATATTGTAGCCTGTGTAGGTAGAGCTCGATTAAGATGTGACCTATGTAGAAGGTCCAGTGTTGATACTTCATCGGAGAGTGACGAAGTTGAAGAGGAAGGACCTTGTGCTTGTGTAAGTTTTTTGGCATCACCATGGTGTTGAGGAAGCCATATGGGATCTCTAGGAATAGATGAGGAGGAAGTACCCTTCCCTTTTCTCTTAGGATTTTGGGGGTGAAATCCCTGTTAAGGGTTTATGGCTTGTAAGGACCCTAACCTACATTTTAGGATAACCCTTATTTTTTTTCTTAAGTATGTTGATTAGATCCTTTCTCTAATCATCTGATATGTAATTAGGGCATGTTGGAGGCTTGAGTTCCTTGTTTGAGCTTGTTTGATTGATGTTTATGTTTTGTTGAGAGGTTTTGGTGCAAATTGTAATTTACCCAAGTTAGGGGTTGATATGCAATTTTGCCACCTCTAGTGTGTTCCTTCTCTCTCTTTGAATCATCTAGAGGAGTTATAGAGATATTTTCACCTTAGTTGAGCCTTAGTTGAGTGGTGACATCCTTAGTGATGTTTTGCACTCATGTTTAGGGTGTGCCTTGCACCTAGGTGTGTTGTCTCGGGCTTGAGAGCCTTCTTGGGGTCTTTTATTGATTATGGATGTCTTGAGAATACCTCCTATCAGTTTTGTGGTGTCTCTAGATGCACCCTAACGGCTTGTGTCTCTAGGGTTTCATCCCTATCAGTTTGTGAAGGGAGGAGGAGATGTGTATCGGCCTTAACCTAGGAAGGAGGCATAGTGTAACATCCCTGGCCTGGGTTATGAACTAACCCTAGGTGTGTTGCTTAAATATGTGATTAGATGCTTGTGGTTATCTTTTTATATGTAATTAAAGCTTCTGAGGAACATATATTTCCATTTCTGTTCTTTTTGAACAATGTTGTAATATTGTTTTGATATATATGGACTAATGTGCAAATTACACAATTAGAGGGGTTAACTTGCAAATTTCACATGTTAAGATGTTCCTCTGATGTTTAGACATCATGATAATGAATATGATGTAGTGATATGGACTCTCCAAGCTTGGTCACCAACATATATAACTTGTAGAGCAATCTTTATGCTTTAAAACCTAGTTTTGGTGTAAAGTGCAATTTACCCAAAATCTAGGGTGCAACATGTAAAATATACCCTATAGAGTATCTCTCATGACTCTTGGCATAAAATAGAGCAAATAAAATGAGGGGGGTGCCTCATTTGAAAGATCAAATAAGAAAGATAACCTTTATATCTAAATAACCAAGTTTTAAGCAAAATGACCCTTTTATATATGCAACTTGGTAAGGTGTTTGGTTCATTTTTTTCCCTTTAAACCTTGGTTGAGAGAGAGGTTTTGCATGTGATAAGAAGGGAGAAACGTGGCCAAGAAAGTGGAAAAGGGCTTGGTGGATATAGATGAGAAATAAGGGAATAATCCTCCTTGCCTTGAAAATACTCAAAAATATATAAGTAACTCTTTTTCCACAAAGCAAGGGATCGTTTCCCTTCATTCCTTTTCTCATCTTCTTGATTTGGCTGACTAAGGAGAAGCTCATGAGTAGAGGAAGACGACCAAGCTGGTTTAGGTAAGTTTAAACCATCACCTAGCTCGAATTCATGGAGGAAACCCTAGTACAAGGTTGGTTGTTAGTCTTTCTGACACAACTCTTCTTTCTAGCTAACACGATTTTTCCGTGCGTAGAACGCAAGTATATGTATCAATGTAATATAGGCCTTGTGGGGCCCGAGTCAAACTCAGGGAAATGTGAATTTTAGTAGACTACTACTAACTGGTTGCGATCAGCTAAACCGATTAAAAGAGTTTGAGAGTTGTTGTAAAATAAAAGAAAATAAAATAAAACAAAACAATCGATTAACGGTTTAGTTTAATTAATTCAAATGGATATCTTTAGGATTGCGGTTTCACCGCAGGTTTTCATTGTATGAATTTCCATATAGTTACTTAGGTTCATCTCTCAATCCGGGTAGTGGCCTGTAGTCAGAATTGCCCACTGTTGTGGTACAATTCACTACCTATGTCTAGGTCGGTTCCACCGTTGTAGTAACCTATACCCTAAACTAGGTGCATTAGAATCGACCTTTGGGTTTCCACCATTAACCGTACATCACCTTATTCAAGGGATTTGTTAATTAATGTGAATTTTATCTCTTTTCAACCGTTAATTCTTCTTTCAAAGTAATTAAAGGCATTAGATTATCATTATGGTGATTAAGCATAACAATATAATTGAGAAAACAAAAGCATACCACAAATTTAGGAGACAAATTATGAATTACTATGATAAAAACGCCATACAATGCTTCCCCGGGCTACTCCCGGTCCTAAAGATTAAGCGGATTAGCCCCGCATGGTTGACAATGGAAAATACATAGGAGTAGAGAAGAAAAACATGGGAAACATGGAGCAAGCTCGTGTAACCCCTGATACAAAGGTGTTCCTGGAGATCCTCCTCGAGAAACGTGCATTTTGCAGTCTTCCGGTAGCAAAATCGCCCGTCGGAGGTGCCCGGATTGCTCGGTTGATGGCCTTCATCTCTTCTCTCCTCTCTCTCTTCCTCTTTCTTGGATGTTTTTCAACACAATATGAGATCCCCCCAGGGCCGTCCGTGCTCTTCTTAGGTCATAGGACCACTTTACAGCTCTGAAAAAGCTCAATCGTCGGATTAAAATGCTCCATTTTAGTGTAGAAAATCGCCAGATCCCGACGTTTTCGATAGTATCGACCCCCAGGTCGATGGTATCGACCATGATACAGGTTTTTCCTTCCAAGATCGCATTTTGGGGTTGCTTTCTGATAAAATGTCAATACTATCGACACCAGGGTCGATAGTATCGACTCTGGACAATGCAACAGTGCCTGAAAAAGTGCTGAAACATGTGTATAAGTCCAAGGATTATATGAAATCATATAAAAATGATAAAAGAAGTATAATTTGATGCAAAAAGAGTTTAAAGGCCAACTATAGTGAATTATGCAAATATAATCAAGAAAATGACAAATACATGCATAAAACAGATATAAAATAAGCCTATAAAAGTGACTCAAAACCCATGCATCAAAATCCCCTAAGCTTAAACCTTGCTCGTTCTCGAGCAACAAAACTTTGGATCTGGTTGAGATAAGTCAGCAATAGGACATAAATACATGAAATGAATCTACATCATCCCAACTTTCTTTCCACAAACCGGCCCTCATTGACCACTGAACACTAACTGCCATCCAGGCGACCAAAGACCTATGTAAAAGATGTATGTCCCCCAATCAGTGAAACACTATCAATTAAAGCAGTTAATATGATAAACTCATTTGGTCCATACTTGATGCATCTTGTGATCTCCTATCTATGTTGCTCATTTCCTAACTACCATCTAAATGGAAGCAGATCTTCTGATATTAATGATTGAGGAGAATATCATGGGTGGCCTATCGATTAGAGCAACGGGTGGATGGGATAGGTGGTTGTCGAAGAGATGGAAGCACATAACAGTCAATCATGCAATATAAAAATTAATGACCTATCATGATGCAAAATGCAAGTGAAAATGTCCTAATGCTATATTTTTGGCGGAATGATGCATGCACTATCATTCCGTCTCAAGGTGAGATGGAATATCTAAGAAAACTACACCATGTGCTTATTCTTCTTAGTTCTCAGGTGAGAACATGTTCCTTTCTCCCTCTTCTTCTTTATTACTTCTCAATTCTTTTTTTCTTCTTCTTTTTTTTCTCTTTTTTTTCAATTTTTCTTCAATTTTTTTTCAAGCCCTTATTTTCATAGATGATAATGAATTATTTGTCAGGATCACTTCTTGTTACATAAATTATATATTTGAAGCATTCTATTTGGAGGGTATGGATCAAGCTCACCACCTTTAATGTTTTTAGAGTAACATAAGATACATGGTGTACAATATGCTCAAAAGATGCAAATGCAACTACATAATGATAGTTATGCAACTAAATGACACGCACCTAAGGATAATGTGCATGTATAACTACTCTATCCTTTTTTTTCATTTTCATGCAAAAAAAATGTGAAAATAGATATAATGCAAGACCTATCTACATGATATGCAATTAAAAAGTGAAAGACAATAATGTGCTCCCATTTCTTATGGTGGAGTTTGAATGAAATTGCGGTGGATCAGATCACAAGACTAATTGATAGAACCTTGAAAATATCATATGTCCCTCACTAAAGACTTGTGTACAGGGTAACTGAAGGATTTCTCTCTTAAACTTTAGTCTTAGGTCATGTTAGCATTTGGTCGGTTTGGGCTCAAACATCCTTGCCAATCACTTTTCCTTGGACAATAAAGATGGTCATTCATGTCCCCATGTCCTGAAGCTGACTCACCCAAGCACTTCCTCAGTTATGCAACTCAATTACTAACAATAATAAGCTCAAAAAGTTCTCAAAATGCTCATTTTTTATGTGCACACAACCCAAGAGTAAAACTCCCAATTGAAACCATGCATTTATTGCTCCACATATTATACTAGATAGATGTGGATCCTACAAAAGTAGTAAACCTAGAAATAAAAACAACTAATATCTCAAAAGTAAAATCAACATGAATAAGTAAGTAAAAACTAAGATAGAGGGTTGTTCCAACACCCCCCCTAAGCTTGAATATGACTATGGCCTCATAGTCAACATTCTCACTTAAAAGGTGGAACAGTGGTACCGTTCGCTTTGAAGTGTGGTGAAGAAGGATGGTTAGATGCTCAAGTGGACCAAGTGATGTTTTCTATCTCCCTCCTTTTTGTGGCCCATTTTTGTGTCTTAGTGGTTCTAATACGTGACTTGCTTCATCCATCTTTCCTCTGCAAAAAATGGTTCGAAAAAATCTCGTTTCGATACCTTTTACGGCATGTTTTATGTAGCTGTCCTGCAGGTGTCGATACTATCAACACAAGGTCGATGGTATCGACCTAGGATCAGAGATTTTGTTGAATCGATGCATCTAAAAGTCTGGGAACTCAAAAGTGTCGATACTATCGACCCTAGGGTCGATGGTATCGACTTTACTGTCACCCATTTTTCTAAAAATCTTCAGGAATCTCGATACTATCGACACTAAGGTCGATGGTATCAACTTTTCTTCAGCATTTACTGATCCAAACTTGATACTATCGACATGGGTGTTGATAGTATGGACCTTAACATTCTGCACACTTCAAAACACGAGTTAGGGTACCATTTTTACAAAAATTATCAAAACCTAAGCAAAAACTAAGTACATAAACATAAAAGAACATAACCAAACATAAAAATGAACTGAAAGTTGGATTGCCTCCCAACAAGCGCCCTTGTTTAATGTCCTAGGCTTGACATAAAGATACCTTTAACCTGGGTTGTCAAGAGATGTCTCCAATGAGTCATGTGGTAATTTGAATTTAACTCTATCATCACCAATCCCAAGTGTCAAGTAACCTCGCCCAATGGCAGTGATTACATCAGTCGTAGCTTGGAACGGCCTTCCCAATAGCATCTCACCTCCTTCCAACTCATGCATGTCCATGACCACAAAGTCAACAGGGAAGATGAATTTTTCAACCTTGACTAGCACATCCTCGCATATACCTTGTGGCTTCACAATGGATCCATCCGCCAACTCAATAGTCATGGCAGATTTCTTTAGTGTCTTCAATCCAAGCTTTTGAAACATGGACAGTGGCATAAGATTAATGCTGGCCCTTGAGTCACACTGTGCTTGTGGAAAATGTTGGTCGCCTATGGAACATGGGATGTAGAAACATCATGGATCTTTCCTCTTCCTTGGTATCCGTCCTTGGATTATAGAACTCACTTTTTCATCAACAACACAAATGTCAGTGTCTTTTATCTGCCTTTTCTTGGTGATTATGTCCTTGATAAACCTTCCATATGCTGGAATCTGTTCTATCATTTCCACTAACGGAATATTAATATGGAGCTTTCTAAACATCTCCAAGAATTTCTTGTAGTGCATATTCTCTTTCTTCAGCCTCAGACTATCCGGAAAAGGCACGTTTGGGTCCTTTGTTTGCTTGTGTGGTGGTACATATGGAACTTTAGGGGTCTCCTCCCCTAAGCTTGCTTCAACACCACCTTCTAGGATAGGATTTGACACATCATCTGTGGATGGCATGACTTGTGGCTTCTCCCCTCTCTCAGTGACTGTAGCTTCACCATGACGCATGGCCTTCACCTTCTCCACTTGCCTAGGTGCGGGCGCGGCCGCGATGTGCTCCTGGCGGATTTTTCTGAATGGACAACATCCGCCTGGTAGTCCATAATGACTGTGAGGATACGGTATTCTTAGTGTAGCCTTCATATCAAAAATCATTTTGCTTTTGTCCTGGACCTCCACCACCGGGGGCTCTGCCTCAGAAATCACAGATATATATTTCACTTGATGATGTTCTTGAACAACATCTATATTCCCAGCCTATCTTTGTTGATTTGTATGCTTCATGGCCGCCACTTCATTGGAAATTTGGGTCACAGTCGTCTCTAGTGCCCTCATGTGCTCCATGACTTTGCAATGTCTGCCCAAATTTATTCAAAATCTCGCCCTGAGACTGTAACTGCTTAGCCAATGTACTCATCATATCTTGATTTTGTTGCACCACCTGGCTAAGCAATTCATTGTTCTTTTCCTCTAGGCTAGGCTGCATCTTCTGAAAAAAAAATTCCTTCCTCCAATCATAATTGTTATTTCTATATCCCTATTGATGCATATACTTTGCATGTGCTTCATCATCAAACCCATTGTCCTCTTTCTCTAGGAGCTTCTTGGCTATAAGATCCAACTTGTCATTAAGCGCTTTGATGGCCCTTGCTTCATGTGTAATTCCAACCTGCTCGGGTGCATCTCTTTCACCCCAAGACTACTTTTTGGACATGTTCCTTAGAATCTCCCAACACCTTGTTCCTGTGTTGTTCAAAAAGAAACCAGAACCTGCTGAGTCCAAATTGCTCCTATCATGTTCATTTAGGGCGAAGTAGAAAATTTTAGCTTGCTTCTCCTTATCTAAGTCGTGATGTGGACACTTCCTCAGCATGATCTGGAAGCGCTCCCAAGTTTCAGAGTATGTTTCACCGGCTCACTGGCTGAAGTTGTGTATCTTCCTCACTAGATCGTTTGTCTTTTTAGGCGAGAAGAACCTCTCAAAGAACACCTCAACCATGTGATCCCAAGATTCAATGTACTCATCATCCAGATTGTGCAGCCATTCCCAAGCATTGCCCGCTAAAGAACTGGGAAAAAGTTTCAGGTAGACTGTCTCTTGCGGGAACCTGTCAATCTTTATCATATCACAATTTTCCACAAATGTGTTGATGTGGGTCACCGGATCCTCATTTTTAAGTTCATGGAAAGCCTGCGATTTGACCAACTAAATAAGCCCTGGATCAATCTTGTAACTGGGTATGTTGATAGCTTGTTTCTTGATTGGCCCCTTCTGCGCAGAAGAAGAAGAAGCCTTAATCCTTTCCCAGATCGTCCGCTACTCATTTTCTGCTCCGTCACCCATTATTACTTTACTAGTACCTAAAATTTCAAATGGTAGTGTATGAACCGGTAGTAATAATTAAAACAATGAATAAGATTTGCAATTCAGTTCAAAAGATGAAAAGAAAAAAAATTACAGGAATTAAAAGTGGCCTAGTGTGGCCGCTCGCAGCACTCGTAGTGCTAAAATTCACCGCTTCCCCGGAAACGGCGCCAAAAACTTGAAACGATTTTTTCGTGCGTAGAACGCAAGTATACGTATCAATGTAATATAGACCTTGTGAGGCCCGAGTCGAACTCAGGGAAACATGAATTTTAGTAGACTACTACTAACTGGTTGTGATCAACTAAACCGATTAAAAGAGTTTGAGAGTTTTTGTAAAATAAAAGAAAATAAAATAAAACAAAACAATCGATTAAGGGTTTAGTTTAATCAATTCAAATGGATATCTTTAGGATTGCGGTTTCACTGCATGTTTTCATTGTATGAATTTCCATATAGTTACTCAGGTTCATCTCTCAATCTGGGTAGTGGCCTATAGTTATATTGCCCACTGTCGTGGTACAATTCACTACCCATGTCTAGGTCAGTTTCACCATCGTAGTAACCTATACCCTAAACTAGGTGCATTAGAATCGACCTCTGGGTTTCCGCCATTAACCGTACATCACCTTGTTCAAGGGATTTATTAATTAATGTGAATTTTGTCTCTTTTCAACCGTTAATTCTTCTTTCAAAGTAATTAAAGGCATTCAAATTATCATTATGGTGATTAAGAATAATAATATAATTGAGAAAACGAAAGCATACCATAGATTTAGGAGACAAATTATGAATTACTATGATAAAGACGTCATACAGTGCTTCCCCGGGCTACTCCCGGTCCTAAAGATTAAGGGGATTAGCCCTGCATGGTTGACAATGGAAAATACATAGGAGTAGAGAAGAAAAATATGGGAAACATGGAGCAAACTCGTGTAACCCCTGATACAAAGGTGTTCCTGGAGATCCTCCTCGAGAAACGTGCGTTTTGCAGTCTTCCGGCAGCAAAATCGCCCGTCGGAGGTGCCCGGATCGCTCGGTTGACAGCCTTCATCTCTTCTCTCCTCTCTCTCTCCCTCCTTCTTGGATGTTGTTCAACACAATATGAGATCCCCCCAGGGCCGGCCGTACTCTTCTTAGGTCATATGACCACTTTACGGCTCCGAAAAAAGCTCAACCGTCAGATCAAAATGCTCCATTTTAGTGCAGAAAATCGCCAGATCCCGACGCTCTCGATAGTATCGACCCCCAGGTCGATGGTATCAACAATGATACAGGTTTTTCCTTCCAAGATCGCATTTTGGGGTTGCTTTTTGATAAAATTTTGATACTATCGACACCAGGGTCGATAGTATAGACTATGGACAATGCAAAATGCCTGAAAAAGTGCCGAAACATGTGTATAAGTTCGGGGATTATATAAAATCATATAAATATGATAAAAGAAGTATAATTTAATGCAAAAAGAGTTTAAAGGCCAACTATAGTGAATTATGCAAATATAATCAAGAAAGTGACAAATACATGCATAAAATAGATATAAAATAAGCCTATAAAAGTGACTCAAAATCCATGCATCACTAGCCATCTTCTCCATCCAAATCTTGAGGAACGGACCTTGGACGACCTGTGGAGATCAAGCCACCATTAAAGCTATGAATCTTGGAGCTCTGGATCATCCTAGAGGCGGGTTTTATAACTCTAACCCTTAATTTTTGCTTATGCATCTTCCTTTCATGAAAATGTTGCTTATTCCCCTTCCTTAGACACTTCTAAGTGTTCTTGCCAGCTTTTCCATGAAGAATAGCTCTTGTTGTTGAGGAAGAAAATGATGACGTTATTTCCAAAGTTAATCCTAATCTTGCTTTATCAAACGGTCCTCCACCTCTTGCTCAAACGGTTTGCAAAACCGTTTGAAAGCAAACGGTTTCAAAACCGTTTGAGAGCAAATAGTTTCACAAGAACGTTTGGGGAGCAACCGGTCCAAGACCATTTGGATGGGTTGACCAAGTGTTGACCATTTGGAGATCTTCTGTACACATTATGGACTAATCACCCACCAAATATCATCATCTAATTCCAAGTAAATCACCAATTGAAGGCTCATTAGTCACCTAAACCCTAATCGGGTTTATTGTTGATTTCAATGATGCAATCATGTTGAAGTTTGGGTTGAGTGGCCCAAACAGTTTCAAAACCATTTTCGGATCACCCAAATGGTCTCAAGACCGTTTGGTGATCACCTAAGACCATTTGGAGGTCTAAGGTTAAGTGGGGTTGACCAATTGAGGATCCAATCATATCAAGTTGTTGAACAATTAAATGTTGATTTTGTAACCAAATCTAGGGTTCAACTCTTATGTGAATGACTTGGTTTTTAATAAATTAATTGGCAAATGGTCTCAAAACCATTTGGAGGATATCCAAATGATCCCAAGACCATTTGGTGTCAGGTCATGACCCAATTGAATGATGGTTCAATAGGTTCAACATCAATTACACACATGTTGATACATGTTGAAGGGTGATCGTTTCCTAACCTTAATCCAATCAATCCAAACCCTAATTGGTGATCAATTGAGGATCAATTGAGGGTCAAATTAGTTGGGGTTGACCTAATTGACTCAATTGATGAGTGGCTAACCATTTCATGATCGATTGAGAGGTTCAACCTTGGAAACCCTAACTCAATTGGAAGAGTTGACACACTTTTTGGTCCATGTGGTTTTGAGGGTGTTTGGACCAAATAGTCTCAAGACCGTTTGATTCCAAATGGTCTCAAGACCATTTGGGACCAAGCAGTCTCAAGACCATTTGGGACCAAATGATCCCAAACCGTTTGGTGACCATGTGGTTTCAAGATCGATTTGTCCATGCGGTTTCAAAAGTCAAAGATTGGCCAAACGGTCAACGAGACCAAACGGTCTTCACCTCACCTAGGGCAAACGGTCTTGAGTGTGTACTTTATCAAATGGTCTTGAAAGTCAAAGGGACCAAACAGTCAACAACTCCAAACGGTTTCAAAACCGTTTGGAGGTTGAAAGTGCAAAATTGTTTGGGGTGTATTAAGGTCAAGAACGTTTGATGCCTTAGTGGTCAAGATGGTTTAGTAGTTGATTAACTTAAACCCTAAAGGTACCTAAATTGATTAAGGGAACAAGTAATTAGTTGATTTATGCATGTTATGGTCAATGGTGAACATTACAAAAGTACCCTTAATGGGATAGTGTGACTAATACCCCTTGATCAAGCAAACCCTAATGACCATAATGGTGATAACATGACTTATGTTATCAAGGTTGATTTGACTTAACCTAACTAAGAGTGATGTAAACATCATCTAATAGTTAGAGGAAAGAGAAGACTCCCTATATGTATGAGAATCAAGTAATATACTTCCAACATGTATGAATACACATAATTAGGGTATGATCCTTCATAGTGAGATCATGGAAACCCTAATGATAGTGATTAATGAATATTAACTTAATTGAAGGCATTAATGGAAGTAATCTTCATACATGATGATGGTATGACCTCAACATCATGTAATATGAATAGTAAACCCTAATTCTAGGGTAATATCATGTAATGTGAATAGTAAACCCTAATCTAGGGTGATGTGATGAAATGAACAGTAAACCCTGATTTGGAGTTATGATTTTAAGCATGAAGCTCTATTATTGAATTATAAATGAGTAATCATTATACCTTTGAAAGTCATAAGGGTTGAATAACCCTAATTAAATCGAATAGGGAAACCCTAACCCTAGAAACCAACTGTTGTGATGTAACACGGTCGTGGTAAATTGTCAATAGCACGACCATGCCAGGTAGCACGGCCATGGTAGCTTCCCCTTGCACGACCGTGCAAGGTAGCATGGCCGTGGTGTTATATGATTAAATTGAAAAGAACTTGTATTGTGCTAAGACAGATATAATGTGCATGTTTTTAATTATATTAGTCATGCAGGTTGTTACCAAGAGGTAATCATAGACAGGTAAGGGTTATGATACCACATTCATTTGAAAGTATTCTTTAAGCTTTGAAAACAATGATATGTTATGTTGCCTATTAAAAAGGTAACTTTTGAGATGGATAGGATGTATGAGCCATTAAGTCCATCTGTATTGTTATAATCAAATTCATGTTGTTAAATGACTTGATGACTATATGTCACATGGTAACAAGTGTTATGATTATCTAAGGGTTTGAACACCCCAATTTTTGAATCATAATGATGAGATGGTTAGGGATTGATATCCCAATGGTAACTGATGTGAAATGAACTTGATATAATTAGTACTTCTTCTTTATATCAATTGTTTTAATGGTTTGTGTTTAAAAACATACCTGATGTTAAAAGAATGCTATAATGTACTTAAATAATCAAGTATAATGATATCATGTAGAGCCCTGATCATAGATCCATCATTGTCAGTAGTTTAATGATGGAGAAACAGGTTTTCCAAAGGGAACTCCTGCATAACATACTTTTGAGTATGTTGGGATTATGGAAGTGAATATCCTTACGTCCTAATGTAGGGATTGATGTGAAATGTACTTTAATCTCTCATCCCTTCATTATATGTTTATGTCGGGATGATGTATCACTAATCTCCCGATGATGTTGTTAATGTCGCATCGGTGTGAGATATACAAGAAATCCCTCGATGGCGAAGAGAGTACAGAATGCCACTGTAACTCTATTAGCAAAGTTGCCAAAATACCCTGGAAAGCTATTATAGAAGAGACACAAGATGTCATGCATGTTGGTCCTCACACTGACTGAGGAAGATGAGGTCATAGGAATCCGGCTCTTCTGATGACCTATGTTTGGTACCGATTGTGATTTTGTAATGGTCGGTTGGAGTATGAGAGGTGTAACTCATCTCCTCAGGGCATAATAATGTTTGAAAAACATAATCAGCCGTGTAGTATAACTGCTTAGGTTGAACTATGAGAAACAAGGATTGATAATACATTGTTTATAATGTTCTAGTTGAATAACTAGTATACATGTTCTTCAGATTCCTTATTGAGATATGCCTTGATATTCAATTAAGTTATAATTGAAATGATTGCTAAAAGAATGTTGCTTTACTTAATATTAAACCTGTCATTGAATATTTAAAGTTCTACTGCTTATTGTTATTCCTTTATTGCAATAACAAAGCTTCTGGCGGAGAGTTATAACTCTCACTGGGACAATTATTCAAATAGTCTCACCCCTGTGGGATTCGACTTTTTAGGTAGACGCCGAGGACGGAGGAACCCATCTGAGGGTGAACAACAGTAGCAGCAGTAGCAGCAACAACATCAGGAACATTAGTGATTCTCAGGTGGAGACACTGTCTGTCAAGTCTTGTAGATAGTATGTCCTTTGTGTCGTCTATGTACTCTCAGGTCCTAGGAATCAGTAGATGTTTAAAGTAGATCTGAGATTTTTGGCTTAATGCCTTGAGATTTTTGTATATTGCTTTGTACAGATAACAGAGCAATTGATGTGGTAATCACTCGAGATGTGATTTTACAGAGATGTAATGATGGATCATGTTGTAAACAACTTATCTTGTTCCTTTATTAAAGAGTTTTGTTGTTTAAAGATCTCTTTCCAAAAAGTTTTAATTTTTAGTGATTTTAATAATTCCGCTGCTAGTTAATCGCTTCCGCTTAGTTTATCTCGTGTTTTGGAAATTCGATCGTCACAATTTAGTGGTATCAGAGCTCTAGGTTCGCAGAGTCTACAGAGATATAGGACTTAGGATGTTGGGTCTGTTCTAGTGTCTTCTAGTATATCTGATAGTGTCTTCTACTCCTTAGGAGAAGAAGATAAAACTAAATATGTCTGGACCTCACGAAGAACATGTTGCGGAGAGTAGTGCTGCTGCACCAAGAAGAGGTGTAAGAGAACCAGATAGAGAAGAACATGTACCTGAACCACCCCAGTTCAATCCAACTGACATGGGGAACCCAGCCGTCCAAACTATGTTTGGGCAGTTTATGACTGCCATGACACATATAACTGATAGGATGCCTATACCTGCACCTAGGGCACCTACCCATCATGAAGGACAAGGAATCGGCAAGATGTTTGAATGACTTCGCCGAGTTGGAGCCACAGAGTATGATGGAACAGCTGACCCAGCAGATGCTGACTTATGGTTAACTGAACTAGAGAAGGCCTTTAGAATCTTGAACATCCCAGAAGCTGAGAAGGTTAGATATGTTGTATATCTTCTCAAGGGGAGTGCTGGTCATTGGTGGACCATGGAAGAACAGAAGAGGCCTGGTGTAGAGATTGCATGGGAAGCTTTCCGACGGGAGTTTATCAACAAATATTTCCCTAAGACGTTTCTGGATGAGAAAATCTCTCAGTTTGAGAGGTTAAGGCAAGGACCAATGAACATTAGAGAGTACGAGGCTAAGTTCATGGATTTGTTGCGGTTCTATCCGCATATGGCAGCTACAGATGAAGAAAGGATTAGGCGTTTCAAGAAAGGGTTAAATGTTGAGTTGACTACTCCCGTGTTTGCCCTAGATAATAGAGAAAGGTTTGCTACCTTTGTAGAGTCTGTCAGAAGGATAGAAAGGTCAGTGGCAGAGAAGAGACAGACCCAGAACAAGAGGATGTATCCCCAGTTCCAAGGATCTTCATCTAGAGATTTCAATAAACCTAGGTTTTCTACGCCTACACCACCACCTAGACCTAGTACTCAGACACAGTGGACATCGAATAGGGGTAGAGGATGAAGCCTATCACTAGAAGGAGCTCACAATTCAGCATCTATGTCAGTTACAGGACCACCCAGACCACAACAACTGAATAAAAGTTGTTATATATGTGGGAAGATGGGACATATGATGAAAGACTATAGAGCTAGATAAGTGAGTGTAACTCAACCTCAAAGGCAGAGTTAGCAAGGATTGCAAAGGAGACAGTTTCTAGGAGGAGCTAGAGGACGTGGACAAGCATCCCAAGCTGGATCATCGGCACCGAATCAACCACAGGCAACAGTAAGGTTCTATGTGATGAATCCACCTGATGCAGTGATCAACCCTCGGGTTGTGGCAGGTTAGATGGAATTGTTATATTCTGATATGTCTACATCTTGCGTTGTATATGTTTTGATTGATCCGGGTGCTACGCACTCCTTTATCATTCGAAGAGTGATTTTTTACTACAACTTGACTACAAGTCATAGAGCAGATAGTTTGTTGCTAGAAACTCCCTTAAGGGGATCTGCTGTATTGCAGGAGGTATGTTCTCCCTGCATCCTCTTCTTTTCTGAGCATCGCATTCAAGTGGATCGTATGCCACTTGAGATGCATGGATTTGATATAATCCTTGGGATGGATACCTTGGAAAGGTATAAGGTTGTTTTGGATTGTGAATCCAAGCAAGCTGTATTCACTGATGATTGTGCCACATGGATCTTTCAAGGAGACAGAAAGATTCTACCCACCTGTCTTGTGTCATCTATGGTTGCTGAGAAGCTGATGAGGCAAGGATGTTATGCATTCTTAGCCCATGTGGTAGATACTACCATGGATAGTCCTAACCCTGCCAAAGTTCCTGTAGTCAGGGAATTTGAATATGTATTTCCTAAAGAACTTCTAGGTGTGCCACCACCTCGGGAAATTGATTTTGAGATCAATCTGATCCCAGACACGCAACCTATAGCACAAACACCATATAGGATGGTGCCTGCTGATATGGTAGAACTCAAGAAACAGGTGCAGGAGTTGCTTGAGAAGGGTTTCATCCGACCGAGTACTTCACCTTGGGGTGCTTCGGTCCTCTTCATTAAAAAGAAAGATGGGTCAATGCGGTTGTGCATTGATTATAGACAGCTAAATAAAGTAACAATAAAGAATAAGTATCCTCTGCCGAGAATTGATGATCTCCTCGGTCAGTTGCGTTGTGCAACCATCTTCTCAAAAATAGATTTAAGGTCGGGATATCATCAACTTTGTATTAAGGACAGTGACATACCCAAGTCCACCTTCATGACAAGGTATGGTCACTATGAGTTCACAGTTATGTCATTTGGACTAACAAATGCATCAACTGCATTTATGGAACTCATGAATAGAATCTTCCGACCTTTTCTTGATCAGTATGTTGTTGTCATTATAGATGACATTCTGATCTATAGTAGAGATGCTCAACAACATGAACAGTATCTTCGTCAGGCTCTAACTTTGCTAAGAGAGCACAAGATGTATGCTAAATTTAGCAAGTGTGAGTTCTGGTTACCGGAAGTATCTTTCCTTGGACACGTGATATCTTCTTCGAGTATTCGTGTTGACCCTAAAAAAGTAGAATCTGTTCTACAATGGGAGCAGCCGAAGACACCGACGGAGATCTGTAGTTTCTTAGGGTTGGCTGGCTATTACCGGAGGTTCATTAAGAACTTTAGTTCCATAGCCTTACCCTTGACTAAGTTGACCAGGAAGGATGTTCCTTTTGTTTGGATTAATAAGTGTCAGCAATCTTTTCAGCTGCTGAAGGAAAGGTTGACAAGTGCACCTGTTCTTGTGTTACCTGAGCAATGGAAAGGATATATAGTTTTCTATGATGCCTCCAAGAATGGACTTGGATGTGTGTTGATGCATGATAAACAAGTGATTTCTTTTGCATCCCGACAGCTTAAGAAACACGAGGAGAATTATCCGACACAAGATCTAGAACTAGCTGATGTGGTTCATGCCTTGAAGATTTGGAGACACTATCTTTATGGAGAGACATTCCATATTTTCACTGATCATAAGAACCTTAAATACATTTTTCTCATCATGAGCTTAACATGAGGCAATGACGCTGGATGGAGTTAATCAAAGACTACGATTGTACAATTGATTACCATCCAGGGAAAGCCAATGTGGTTGTTGATGCTTTGAGTAGGAAATCAACAACACCAGCCTTAGATAGAGCACAACTGAACTCTTTGGTATGCTCAAGGAGAGATATGTTCATCTCCTTAAGGAAAGACAATGTACAGTTGAAAGTATCATTGTTAGCCGGGTTGTTAGCTGAGATGTACATAAAACCTACTCTGAGGAAGCAGATCAAGGAGGCACAACAAGGTGATGTTGCAGTTCAACAGATCAGATCGGAGTATGGCAATGAGAAACGAGATGGTTTCTATGACTCAGATGACCAAGTAGCAGGTTATCATGGTAGAATGATTGTGTCGGATGTGGATAACTTGAGAAAGTTAGTCCTGGAAGAAGCTCATTCTTCGATGTATGCTATGCATCCAGGAAGCACCAAGATGTATCGAAATTTAAAAGATATGTATTGGTGGCCTGGTTTGAAGAAGGACGTGGCTGAGTTTGTTTTGTGGTGTCTTGTGTGTCAGCAAGTTAAAGTTGAACACCATAAGCCTGTAGGAACAATGCAACCCTGCCCATACCATAGTGGAAGTGGGATTATGTAACCATGGACTTTGTTGTTGGCCTACCCAGGACAGGCAAAGGACATGATTCCATTTGGGTAATAGTTGATAGGTTGACAAAGACAACACATTTCTTGCCTGTCAAAACAACCTGTTCTGCTGAAAAGTTAGCACAGTTATATGTGGAAGAGATAGTGCGACTGCATGGAGTCCCAGTCACCATTGTTTATGACAGAGGTCCCCAATTTACGAGTCGTTTTTGGGAACGACTTCATAAAGCTTTAGGCACACTGTTAAGGTTTAGTACATCCTTTCATCCTCAAATTGATGGACAGTCAGAAAGGACTATATAGACCTTGGAAGACTTGCTTAGAGCATGTGTTCTCCATTTTACAGGGAGTTGGGATCTGCACCTAAGCTTGATAGAGTTTGCCTACAACAATAGCTATCAACATAGCATTGACATGGCACCTTATAAAGCTTTGTATGGTAGATGTTATAGATCACCCCTATGTTGGTATGAAACTGGTGAATATCAGTTGTTAGGTCCTGATCTTATGCAGCAGACCACAGAAAAGATTAAATTAATACAATAACAAATAAAGACCGTACATGATAGGCAGAAGTCTTACGCTGATAAGCATCATAAACCATTATAATTTCAAGTTGGAGACAGAGTGTATCTCAAAGTCTCACCTTGGAAAGGGGTTCTAAGATTTGGAAGGAAAGGGAAGTTAGCTCCTAGGTTTATGGGACCTTATTCAATCATCAAACGGATTGGAAGAGTGGCCTATAAGCTAGAGTTACCACTAGAGTTACAGAAATTACACCCTGTGTTTCACATTTCTATGCTGAGGAAATGTCACCCTGATACAGAATCAGTTCTACAACCTATGGAAGTAGAATTGAATAACGATATATCTTATGAGGAAGGGCCAGTGTCAATCCTTGATAAAAGGATTAAAAAGTTAAAAAAGAAAGACATAAGTCTTGTAAAAGTCCTCTGGAATCACAGTGGTGTTGAAGATGCCACATGGGAACTAGAAGAAGAGATGAGAAGGAAATACCCTGCTCTTTTCTCTTAATATGTTTTGTTGATTTCGGGGACGAAATCCTTGTAAGGGGTGGATAATTTGTAACATCCCTGACCTGGGTTATGAATTAACCCTAGGTGTGTTGCTTTAATATGTGATTAGATGCTTGTGGTTATCTTTTTATATGTAATTAAAGCTTCTGAGGAACATATATTTCCATTTCTGTTCTTTTTGAACAATGTTGTAATATTGTTTTGATATATATGGACTAATGTGCAAATTACCCAATTAGAGGGGTTAACTTGCAAATTTCACATGTTAAGATGTTCCTCTGATGTTGAGACATCATGAGAATGAATATGATGTAGTTATATGGACTCTCCAAGCTTGGGCACCAATATATATAACTTGTAGAGCAATCATTATGCTTTAAAACCTAGTTTTGGTGTGAAGTGCAATTTACCCAAAATCTAGGGTGCAACATGTAAAATATACCCTATAGAGTATCTCTCATGACTCTTGGCATAAAATGGAGCAAAGAAAATGAGGGGGCGCCTCATTTGAATGATCAAATAAGCAAGATAACCTTTATATCTAAATAACCAAGTTTTAAGCAAAATGACCCTTTTATATATGCAACTTGGTAAGGTGTTTGGTTCATTTTTTTCCTTCAAACCTTGGTTGAGAGAGAGGTTTTTCATGTGATAATAAGGGAGAAACGTGGCCAAGAAAGTGGAAAAAGGGCTTGGTGGATATAGATGAGAAATAAGGGAATAATCCTCCTTGCCTTGAAGATACTCAAAAATATATAAGTAACTCTTTTTCCACAAAGCAAGGGATTGTTTCCCTTCATTACTTTTCTCATCTTCTTGATTTGGCCGACTAAGGAGAAGCTCAGGAGCATAGGAAGACGACCAAGCTGGTTTAGGTAAGTTTAGACCATCACCTAGCTCAAATTCATGGAGGAAACTCTAGTACAAGGTTGGTTTGTTAGTCTTTCTTACACAACTCTTCTTTCTATCCATCTTATCCATCCAAATCTTGAGGAACGGACCTTGGACGACCTATGGAGATCAAGCCACCATTAAAGCTATGAAGCTTGGAGCTCTGGATCAGTCCTAGAGGTGGGTTTTATAACTCTAACCCTTAAGTTTTGCTTATGCATCTTCCTTTCATGAAAACATTGCTTATTCCCCTTCCTTAGACACTTCTAAGTGTTCTTGCAAGCTTTTCCGTGAAGAACAGTTCTTGTTCTTGAGGAATAAAATGATGACGTTATTTCCCAAGTTTATCCTAATCTTGCTTTAGCAAACTGTCCTCCACCTCTTGCTCAAACGGTTCGCAAAACAGTTTGAAAGCAAACGGTTTCAAAACCGTTTGAGAGCAAACAGTTTCACAAGAATGTTTGGGGAGCAACCGGTCCAAGACAATTTGGATGGGTTGACCAGGCATTGAACGTTCGGAGATCTACTATACACATTATGGACTAATCACCCACCAAATATCATCATCTAATTCCAAGTAAATCACCAATTGAAGGCTCATCAGTCACCTAAACCCTAATTGGGTTTATTGCTGATTTCAATGATGCAATCATGTTGAAGTTTGGGTTGAGTGGACCAAACGGTTTCAAAACCATTTGGGGATCACCCAAATGGTCTCAAGACCGTTTGGTGATCACCCAAGACAGTTTGGAGGTCTAGGGATAAGTGGGGTTGACCAATTGAGGATCCAATCATATCAAGTTGTTGAACAATTAAATGCTGATTTTGTAACCAAATCTAGGGTTCAACTCTTAAGTGAATGACTTGGTTTTTGATAAAATAATGGGCAAACGGTCTCAAAACCGTTTCGAGGATGTCCAAACGATCCCAAGACCATTTGGGGTCAGGTCATGACCCAATTGAATGATGGTTCAATAGGTTCAACATCAATTAGGCACATGTTGATACATGTTGAAGGGTGATCATTTCCAAACCTTAATCCAATCAATCCAAACCCTAATTGGTGATCAATTGAGCATCAATTGAGGGTCAAATCAGTTGAGGGGTGACCTAATTGACTCAATTGATGAGTGGCTAACCATTTCATGATCGATTGAGAGGTTAAACCTTGGAAATCCTAACTCAATTGGAAGAGTTGACACACTTTTTGGTCCATGCGGTTTTGAGGGTGTTTGGACCAAACGGTCTCAAGACCGTTTGGGACCAAACGATCCCAAACCGTTTGGTGACCATGCAGTTTCAAGATCGATTTGTCCATGCGGTTTCAAAAGTCAAAGATTGGCAAAACAGTCAATGAGACCAAACGGTCTTCACCTCACCTAGGGCAAACGGTCTTGAGTGTGTACTTTATCAAACGGTCTTGAAAGTCAAAGGGACCAAACGGTCAACAATTCCAAATGGTTTCAAAATCATTTGGAGGTTGAAAGTGCAAAACCATTTGGGGTCTATTAAGGTCAAGAACGTTTGATGCCTTAGTGGTCAAGATGGTTTAGTAGTTGATTAACTTAAACCCTAAAGGTACCTAAAGTGATTAAGGGAACAAGTAATTAGTTTATTGATGCATGTTATGGTCAATGGTGAACATTACAAAAGTACCCTTAGTGGGATAGTGTGACTAATACCCCTTGATTAAGCAAATCATAATGACCATAATGGTGATGACATGACTTATGTTATCAAGGTTGATTTGACTTAACCTAACCTAAGAGTGATGTAAACATCATCTAATAGTTAGAGGAAAGAGAAGACTCCCTATATGTATGAGAATCAAGTAATATACTTCCAACATGTATGAATACACATAATTACGGTATGATCCTTCATAGTGAGATCATGGAAACCCTAATTATAGTGATTAATGAATCTTAACTTAATTGAAGGCATTAATGGAAGTAATCTTCATACATGATGATGGCATGACCTCAATATCATGTAATATGAATAGTAAACCCTAATTCTAGGGTAATATCATGTAATGTGAATAGTAAACCCTAATCTAGGGTGATGTGATGAAATGAACAGTAAACCCTGATTTGGAGTTATGTTTTTAAGCATGAAGCTCTGTTCTTGAATTATAAATGAGTAATCATTATACCATTGAAAGTCATAAGGGTTGAATAACCCTAATTAAATCGAATAGGGAAACCCTAACCCTAGAAACCAACCGTGGTGATGTAACACGGTCGTGGTAAATTGTCAATAGCACGACCCTGCTAGGTAGCACGGCCATGGTAGCTTCCCCTTGCATGACCGTGCAAGGTAGCACGACTGTGGTGTTCTATGATTAAATTGAAAAGAACTTGTATTGTGCTAAGACAGATATAATGTGCATGTTTTCAATTATATTAGTCATGCAGGATGTTACCAAGAGGTAATCATAGCTAGGTAAGGGTTATGATACCACATTCATTGAAAGTATTCTTTAAGCTTTGAAAACAATGATATGTTATGTTGCATATTAAAAAGGTAACTTTTGAGATGGATAGGCTGTATGAGCCATGAAGACCATCTGTATTGTTATAATCAAAGTCATGCCGTGAAATGACTTGATGACTATATGTCACATGGTAACAAGTGTTATGATGATCTAAGGGTTTGAACACCCCTATTTTTGAATCATAATGATGAGATGGTTAGGGATTGATATCCCAATGTTAACTGATGTGAAATGAACTTGATATATATAGTACTCCTTCTGTATAAAAATTGTTTTAATGGTTTGTGTTTAAAAACATACCTGATGTTAAAAGAATGCTATAATGTACTTAAATAATCAAGTATAATGATATCATGTAGAGCCCTAATCATAGATCCATCATTGTCAGTAGTTTAATGATGGTGAAATAGGTTTTCCTAAGGGAACTCCTGGAGAACATACTTTTGAGTATGTTGGGGTTATGGACGTGAATATCCTTACGTCCTAATGTAGGGATTGATGTGAGATGTACTTTTATCTCTCATCCCTTCATTATATGTTTATGCTGGGATGATGTATCACTAATCTCCCGATGATGTTGTTAATTCCGCATCGGTGTGAGATAAATAAGAAATCCCTCGATGGCAAAGAGAGTACAGAATGCCATTATAACTCTAATAGCAAAGTTTCCAGAATACCCTGGAAAGCTATTATAGCAGAGACACGAGATGTCCTACATGTTGGTCCTCACACTGAGTGAGGAAGATGAGGTCATAGGAATTCGGCTCTTCTGATGACCTATGTATGGTACCGATTACGATTTCATAATGGTCGGTTGGAGTATGAGAGGTGTAACTCATCTCCTCAGGGCATAATAATGTTTGAAAAACATAATCAGCCGTGTAGTATAACTGCTTAGGTTGAACTACGAGAAACAATGATTGATGATACATTGTTTATAATGTTCTAGTTGAATAACTAGTATACATTTTCTTCATATTCCTTATTGAGATATGCCTTGATATTCAATTAAGTTATAATTGAAATGATTGCTAAAAGAATGTTGCTTTACTTAATATTAAACCTGTTGTTGAATATTTAAAGTTCTACTGCTTATTGTTATTCCTATATTGCAATAACAAAGCTTCTGGTGGAGAGTTATAACTCTCACTGGGACAATTATTCAAATTGTCTCACCCCCGTGGGATTCGACTTTTTAGGTAGACGTCGAGGACGGAGGAACCCATCTGAGGGTGAGCAATAGAAGCAGCAACAACAACAACATCAGGGACAGTAGTGATTCTCAGATGGAGACACTGTCTGTCAAGTCTTATAGATAGTATGTCCTATGTGTCATCTCTGTACTCTCAGGTCCTAGGAATCAGTAGATGTTTAAAGTAGATCTGAGATTTTTGGCTTAATGCCTCGAGATTTTTGTATCTTGCTTTGTACAGATAACAGAGAAATTGATGTGGTAATCACTCGAGATGTGATTTTACAGAGATGTAATGATGGATCATGTTGTAAACAACTTATCTTGTTCCTTTATGAAAGAGTTTTGTTGTTTAATGATCTTTTTCCAAAAAAATTTAATTTTTAGTGATTTTAATAATTTTGCTGCTAGTTAATCGCTTCTTCTTAGTTTATCTCGTGTTTTGGCGATTCGATCGTCACTACTCCCATGTATGACGATAGGCTTAATCATCACTTACGCATGATGAACTTCCTCCCATATATGCATCTCAACTGCTTTGTGTCTATCTCAACAACCTCAACAACAACGTCTGGTATAGGGTCATTTGAACTCAATTGAGTAAGTGGATCTCGATGAAGTCTATCTTTTGCCACATGGGGAGGAGGTGTAAGGATATATTGAGTGTTAGTGTCAAAAGGTGTGCAAGAGGATGCATGGTCAAATGAGAGGATATATTTAGCATATGGTGGGACTGAGTAGAGGGGTTTGACTGAGTATGAATGTAGGATTGAAAGATGCATTTGCAAAGGGTGGCAGTGGTCAAGCTATGTAGGGGGATTAGTGTTTCATGGAGATGAGTGGTGCAACTAAACTAGAAGATGCACACATGAAGGGTGGTGGTGGTACATGTGGGGTGGGTGGCAGGACTGTAGAAGACAATAGTTTTGGGAAGTAAGGAGGAAAATGACTAGACATATGTACAAGAAGCTTTTGTATATAATGTAGGATCTTGAATTCTTGGGTTTAATATCACAACAAAGTCTAAATATGTTGATAACCTTTATGTTGTTGGATCAAGGATGTTACTAGATCATAAAACAACAAGGGGTGACCTATGGACATATTTCTAGTGAATGCTTAATCTTGTAGTAATTGGTGGTTGCTTTCCTGAGCCCTAGTGAGTAGCTTTGAGTCCATGTGACATAAAATGATCTCTTGTCTTTAATACTAGTGGATGTGGTTATGTCATTTAATGGATCATATCCTTTTTATGCAACCAATGAGATGATGTCATGTAATGGTAAATCAAAGATCCAAAGGCCTAACTTAGATGTTTTGTGATATATAAAGCTAACAAGCAAGTACTGAAAGTCTAGTTATATACCCTACTCATGAAGCTATGAGATCATGGATACACTCTTATATAGAAGGACATCCAATTGATTATGATTGCATGATTATGTCACCAATTCTACTTTGAGGTTCTTTAGATTTGAGTTAGTGGGCACGTAATATTGTGAATAGTTTTTATGACTAAACTAATTCTATTTATTAGTAAACAAAAACAACCCGTATCTCATTCTAGATGTATAATGATGCTTCATGGATAACCTAAAAATTTGAGGACTTTTGGACGATTTTGAGTAACTATTGAGTTATCTATCCCTTTCATAAGTTAAAATGAAGAGTTTAAATAAGTGGTTGTCAATATTTTCAAGGATGCTTCATGGATAACCTGAAAATTTGAGGACTTTTGGACGAGTTTGAGTAACTATTGAGTTATCTATCCCTTTCATAAGTTAAAATGAGGAGTTTAAATAAGTGGCTGTCAATATTTTCTAGGACCCACGCCTGCCAATAGTTGGAATGAATGTTGGAAAGTCAACATTTAAAAATCCGATGTCTTTTGTATTATTCATTTGGGAGATATTGATTATATAAGATAAAGAATAATTGACAATAATTGACTAATAGATGCATTTAGTTTCTGATTTTCAATTATCATAGGGGGTGGATTTGGTTCCGGTCCTTAGTTTCACTTCAGTTGTAACCATTTGATGAGTATCATCTAATGTTTCTCTCAAATGGGGATTTAGCAGATCACCCATGATGTCTTGCTTACTAATAGCTGATAACAACAACTAGATGGTAATCATCCGATGATATCTAGGCATTGTAGAATATGCTTTTTGCACAACCACTTGAAAGGATGGATCTGATTCCTAAATAGCCTCTTATAGACCCTTAACAAACATGCTTTTATGGAGGGATTGGAGAGATAGAGTTATTATCCCACCTTCTCGTCTTAACACCACCTTACATACCACAAGCAGATTTCAATAGAAACTACCCAAGGCTCTAGTAGAGTTTCAGGAATGACGACTGACCCCACAGACCACCACTAGCCTTAACTATGTGCTTTGTCCTCACTCACGTGCAAACTGGGGTCAATTTCCCGACTGGTCACCCATCCTAGTACTACTCCAAGTTGAGCACGCTTAAATATTTGAGGCCTTAAATCATGGGATGTTACAATCTCCCCCACTTAGACTCTTAACGTCCTCGTCAAGGTTTAACTATGTGACCTCATAATATTTCCCCATTTTAGTGCAGACCTAACATGGCCCATGGATACCCAACTCCTGATCACGGAATACCAGTGCAAGGGTGGCTACATCACCATGGATAGCCCTTTCCTACATGCCTGGACCATACGGCTCAAGACTGGCATGTCACATGCCTATGAGGGCCCCACATACTAGAGGGGAACATGGCTCTGATACCATTTGTAGTGCCTGGGCCGACTGCCCAAGGCTCTAGTAGAGTTTCAGGAATGACGACTGGCCCCACAGACTACCACTAGCCTTAACTACGTGCTTTATCCTCACTCACGTGCAAGTCGGGGTCAACTTCCCGACTGGTCACCGATCCTAGTACTACTCCAAGTCGAGCACACTTAACTATGGAGTTCTTTAGAGATGGGCTCCCTGAAAAGGAGATGCACCTTGGTGATATGGGTAGTCCAATCATTCCTTTTAAGATCATTATATCTGAGGCCTCAAATCCTGGGATGTTACAAAACCCTAAGTTTAGATGTACGTCTTTACGTTATAAAACCTCATTTGGTAGTTGCTTAAATTCTACAAGGTTAGGGTATCTTCTTGATGATTTGTGAGAGAAAGAGATGGTCAGGAAACGTTAACCCTAAACCTTATTGTGAAGCTTCATGGTAAGCATAAACTATCACTTAGGGAGAAGTTTCTATGGGGAGCCATAACATCAAGGTGAGCTATGGTGTTTTCTATGGTAACAAATAATATTCATAAATAACCATACCTAGACATTTTGGCTCAAGGATTGTAACACCTGGAGCCACTGCCCAAGGCTCTAGTATAGTTTTAGAATTGACGACTGGCCCCACAAACCACCACTGGCCTTAACTACATGCTTTGTCCTCACTCACACACAAGTGAGGGTAAACTTCCAGATAGGTCACCCATCTAGTACTACTCTAGGTTGAGCACACCCAACCATAGAGTTCTTTAATGACAAGATCCTTGAAAAGGAGGTGCACCATGGTGATATGAATAGTCCAATCATTCCTTTTGAGATCTTTAGATCTGAGGCCTCAAATTTTGGGACCTTTTGATATCCCCCACATCGACTCTAGACACCCTCTTCATATATGGCCTCATAATATTTCCCCACTTCAGTGTAGACCTAGAGTGGCCCATGGACGTACACCCGACTCCCGATCATAAAATACCAGTGCAAGGGTGGTTATATCACCATGGACAATCCTCTCCAACATGTCTGGGCCACACAACTCAAGACTAGAATGCCACATGCCCATGTGGGCCCCGCCTACTGGGGGGTTATGGCTTTGATACCATTTATAACACCTGAACCCACTACCCAAGGCTCTAGTAGAGTTTTAGGAATGACGACTGGCCCCATAGACCACCACTGGCCTTAACTTCATGTGTTGTCCTCACTCACGCGCAAGCTAGGATAAACTTCCTGACTGGTTACCCATCCCAGTACTACTATGAGATGAGCAAGCTTAACCACTGAGTTCTTTAATAATGGGTTCCTTAAAAAGGAGGTGCACCATGGGATATGAGCAGTCCAATCATTCCTCTTAAGATCATTATATCTGAGACCTCAAATCTTGGGACGTTATAAGGATCTTATCGAAGGTCAACATGCCTCTTATTTGTTGTGGCTCCCTATAGTAGGTGAGTTGTTATAGAAGAAGGAGATAATTTTGTGTGGGTTTTCTAGATCCAACCTAATGTATCTTATGATGAATCTATTACAATGTAGGTAATAAGGACATTTTTGGTTAATTTCTAGAAAATATGATCACTTTAAAAAAATCATAGAAAATAGATTGCAAAATAAAAAAACTAGATGGAAGGTCTCTTTAGAAAGGTAAAATGTAAACCATAATATAATGGATTATATTTTAGTATTGATGATGTAAATAGAATGAAATTAGTGAGAAAAGTGTTGCATGTTGACTAATTATGATTTTTGTATATTTATAGATTATATTTAAGATATAGTATCATATAATGATTATGGACCCATATATACTTTTGGTACATCAGGCAATGATGCATAATGAGGAATTCATGGTTTGGTGTTTGAAAATATAATCACGACTAAAAACCCTAATATGTTTCTAGAGAAATAGTATATCACTTAGTGAATGTCCGTGTTCTCATTTTACTCTCATAGTGACATGTGAAACATGTATTTTAACTTTGATATCACTCATTATGTTGAATATTATGTATTCATGTCCATAACTTTATCCAAATGTTATCAACAATTGATTTATTTATATAATATTTCTTATTCTAAATATGTATTTAGATCATAGACTAAACATGTATTGAACAAGAAGGGTAATATCAAATTGATGTCCATCAAAATATGTAGGACATATTACTTAACCACGAGTTCAGAACCCTAAGTGAGGGTATATATAATTGAATGTGACATTAGTATACTAATTAGGGTATGTTGAACCTAAGTGATGGAGGTAATTAGTGAGAGAAATATAAATCTTGGCTATGGTATAAGATTAATCAAAGTGGAATGTGAATACACTAGTCAAACGGTAGTTGACCTCAAAGTATATCACAAATGAGTAAATATAAACTAATAGAAATTTTGGTATGTTTCTACATGATATTTAGATTCATGACCACTTACTCACCAAAATTTAGGATATAATTGTGCATTCGAGGTAACTAGGTCAGGCTCCTCGAATTTCAATAGTATTGTGATTTATATATTGTATGTAGGAAACTTACTACTTAAGCTTCTAACAAATTTCAGCATTTTAGGCATGTTGATAAAATATAGTCATGCTATAAGTAATTATATTTCAAATATTTAAGATTTATATTTGTTTAAAATACATTGTACTCTTATACTCCATTTAATCAATTCTCTTAGGATTTTAAATAAGATGATTGAATCCTATATTTAATAGAAGAAGTTGTTGAAGTTATTTAGTTAAATCCGTACCACATATTATGATTTATTTAGATAATAAGAATATTAGATTTAGTATTTAGATTCAAATTTACTCATGATATGAGTACTCAAATATCAACTATCATATTAAATTTAAGTGATTGATAATTTGATATTCTAACTATTTTAAGAAGATATTGAAAACCACTTATTAATTTTTAAAATATTACATTTCAAACTAACATCAAAACAATCATTATATTATAAGTCCTCATAAATAATCTAAGGGCAATTCATAGGCACATCGTGCCATTTTAGAGGCACAGAGTGTCAACCCATAGTTACTTTAGGTGCAATTCAGACGCGTAGCCATGCAAATTCAGAGACACTTTGCTATCATTCAGAGGAACACATTGTCAATCTAGAGGGAGTAACCACTCCAATTCATAGGCATAACCACACAACCTTAGATAGGACCTATTGTATAGTTGTGACAACAATCAGATTACATTCATAAATAAAAGATACCTTAATACAAAAATACATTTTAGCTTTCACTCTTAAGTTCTGCTTTTAGTTTTCAGTTTTAATTTTCAACTCTAGGATATTCATGTTTCTCTTATTATAAACTCAATACCACTTTCTCAAATACAAATATTATTATTTTTTTAGGTGGGTGATGAGATGTGCTCAAGTACAAAGCTTCAATAGGTTTAGACAAGAGCGGTAGATTTTACATATTAGAAGGTTCTCTTTGTGGGGGTGACATCTACACTATCCAAGGGCTTAAGTTAGAAATGCACAATTTTGTGTCCTATATCTAGATTCTTCGTGTAAACCTTGTCAAATGAATTTATTTCTTGTGAATAGACAAGAAGGTTCTTTCATCATAGTTTGTAATGGTTTCTTATCTATCATCATGGTGATGTATATCAATGTTGTTACACTCCCTGAAAAAAATGTTAATGGTTGATTATGCATCTGCTATGTGACTTAGAAATTGGAGTGTTACATATAAGGTTGATGAAAATCTACTAGAGTGTATGCTACAATTGTGATCTATGATTGGATTCATGTAAGTTTTATCCATGGTTTGTTCTATAGCATACCCCCAAGTTCCTAGATGTGTATTCTCTGGAAGTTGTTCCATGCACTCACTCTAGATCATGAGAACACCAATAAGTACATTTTGAGTTTCTATTACCATAACACCCCTTATCCTAGCTATAGCTTGAAGATATAAACAAGTATCATGTTTACCAAAATATGTGATGTGTGATTAACTGTGTATATAAAGACATTCTTACATAGGAAGTATCTCTCCAATTATGATGAAGACTTGTAAATTGAACTTTGGTTGTGGTTGTGGGTGTGTTGGGTATTGTAGAAATAACCTTGCAAAAGGATCAGGTTATACTACATGTGTTGGTGACTGAACTAGGTTTTGTTCTCTGATCCATAGTTAGATAACTTGCATGTAACGATGAGATCATTCAAAAGTAGCATTGACCCTTCCATCTGCCTTATCAACATGTGAATCATCTACTTCTATAAGTTGTTGAATATGAATAAACTATCTGTCAGATAAGTGCCACTTTATGACTTATAGCATATGACAAGGACTTGTACCAACTATATTTTCGGCGATCTAGGAACAGAGGTGAAATATGTGCTAAAACTTACTACGTCCATTGATAATGTACTTAATATTTCAATGAATATGAATATTTTACATCACATGGTTTCAAAATTTTATGTCACCTAATTATGTAAGTTATAATAGCATTTTAGTAATACAACCAACTCTCATGAATTATGACAAGATGATTACCTATAGATTGTAGACTGCTATTACTACAACACTCTTTGTGGCTAGGATTTTCCACCTAATAAAATAAATACCAAAATAACTAGGATTCATAAATAAAAAATACCATCATGATTCAAATTTTATAAAATATGATAACAAATTGAAGTATCTATATCCTAGATTAATTTCTAGTGACCAAGTTCCAAACCCATGCTAATATGACTTGTACGTTTGAAGATGATTCTCTCTCAACACTAAATTTGCAACAAGGTCATACACCCTCCTTTCCTACCACCTACTTTCTACCATGAAGTAACTTTAACAAGCTCAAATATGCAAGGCCTTGCTAGCCCAAGACAAATTATGGATCCTCCCAAAATTTTCCAACTGAGGAAAATAGTATACTTGTACAAATCTCCTAAAAATTTTAGAAGGAGGAAGGTACCGGAAAGTTCCTTTTGTATCAATTATACATCTATTATGCGTATCACATTATCTTATGTGTAATATCAACAAATTTCATCCCAACCAGTTTAACCAAATGTGCCCTATATCCATATCCATGAGATGAAAATTAAGGAAATGATGTTGCAAAACACAAATGAATAGAAAATGGTACTCTGTACGAACTAAGGCATGCCCAACAATAAAAATATCCCCTTGTGTCCTCAATCCTAGTAGAATAGCTACATATTGTAGAGTGATAGTCATCTCACCATTGGAAAAGGGAAAGTGTTTGTACTATTATCCCAATGAGATACTAATGTTATAATAAGCTTTTGATCTATCTTTATAGGTCATAGTTTGTTAACAAGGCCAAAACCTACAAGTGTAACCCTCTATATAACATCAACACAATTAACTCACCACATTATAGAGGCGCTAGTTTGTTGGGAGATTTTAAGTGTAATTTCTCTATGTGCCATGATTGCAAACATCTAAATAAAATGGTATAAGAAATAGTTAAAATTAAAATTTATTTACAACATTAAAGAAACTACAATAGATTTCAGTTGCAATTTCAGTTGTAATTATATTTGCATAAAATTTTACAATGCAAGTAAAATATAAAATTTACAAAACTACTAGTGTTTCAAATTATAGTTATCACATCTAGTTTTAGTTTAAATAATCATTTCAAACACAATTGCAAATACAATTAAAAATTCATAATATCTTACAATGCAAATTGTATATAATTTTTTATAAAGTACTTGTCTGTCAAATTATAATTATATTCACTAGCATGCAGAAACTTGAATTGATTTTTGTATAATATCCATTTCAAATAAAAGTGCAACTTCAAATTAAAAAGATTACAATGCATATGATATATGAAATCTATAAAACTACACATGTGTACTAAATTATTATTAAATTTACTTCTGCAATATCTTTTCTATTGTTCTTTGAAGGTTTTGATGTCACATGGTGGAATAAGGGGCAGAGGAGATAGTCAAGGCTAGGGTCCTAGAGGGACAAGGGGACATGGCATGATAAGATATTGTTGCATAGGAGGTGAAGAAGGTCTAGGATGAGAACGTGGTCCATGAATCTTAAGCACTATCATAGGGCATACCATAAGGATGGGAGTACATCTATTTGTTGAAGAGGTGGGGCTAAAACTAGTCTATGGAAGGATGTTGAGGGAAAAAGCACATGAAGCTATTGTAGTGCCTAGGAGTAGGAGTGTGATTAGAATTCACCAATATTGGAGACCAAATATTTAGTGATCAATGAAAAGGTGCATGTAATGAAGTGAGATCACCTCTCTACTAAATATGGTAAACAAAACACCAATGAATAGCAGTAGAATTTAAAACACTATATTCAATTTAATAAAGAGTACATCAAAATTTTCCAAATAAGGGTGTACATGCTTTATACAAATAAAGGATCTAAGGTAGAGGGAAACTAAACTACATCAATATGTCTCCATCAAAACAACTTAGTAAATAAGTCCAATAGGGAAGGATGAACTCCTTTTCCTAGTCTTAGGTTGGTTCACCATGCTCCTGTTGTGCACTTTGATCCTAAACCTGGGTGGTTGGGATCACCCAGTAAGAGGAGAGAAAATTATGTGTCAAATATAGGAATAAAAACAAATGAAGTGTAGAAAAATGTAAACATGGAGTAATGATTCCACTAAGCTAAAGAAATGCCAAAAGTATGAGGAACATAAAAGAGAACACTTGCCATAGCATCACATATCAATATTGAAGTATGCATCATAAAAGTATGACTACTTTATCTAAAGTAGGCCTAAGGCACCTACCAACCTCAACCAAAACAAATAGGTAAGGGAGAGTGGTCATATTCCCAAATACCTACAAAATATATATAAGTGGGGAGAGTGGACACATTCCCCAGGGCTCATGCCCAAAATATGGGTGACTAGTATGGAGGTATACTACAATAGCTAATATCATCAAGTTATCATGCTCAATAAATAAAATGGTAATATTAAATGACAAATTAATAGTGACATGGCAGGGGGTATAAAACCCAAACAAGTAGTGAAATAAATGTGCCAAAAGAAGGCAATAGAAGGAATCAAAAGGCTAAGCATATGCCTCATTAGAAATATTAGGGTGGATATCCAAATGCCCAACTGAAGGGTAAGTGTACACACTCATACATAAATATGATTTGCACATACCTTAGTGTAGAGTCCTAGTCATCACTTTCATCAAACTAGCTTGTATCCAAGACAACTTTGAACCTAATTACAAATTTATACACATGGATTAGGGTTTATAAAGCATACTATGTGAGAAACCCTAATTTTGGACCTTCTATGAAAACCATTAATTTAGTACTCAAAACTTGGACCAATCGATCCGCTGGATTCTCCTAATTAAGAAAACATATCTATTTCATAAATTTGGAGTTAAAATGAATTAATTATCAATTTTAGGACTTTTTATATAATTAAAATGGTGTTTATAATAAATATTAAAATAAGGATGCAAATCCATGCTTAAAAACTATAAAGTCTTATTCTTATGAAAAATCCTTTCCAACGACTATTTATTTGTATTTTTTTGAGGTCATATATAAAAGTTATGAATTTTACATTATGGACCAATCAGAAATTAGGAAACTATACACGTGACATCGATTAAATCTCAATTAAAATCCGATATAAATAATTGGAGAATGGACCAGAAAACCTAAATGCGTGTGACATATTAATCAATCACGCAGGGTATAATGGTCATTCAGCAATAGCGATTCATGCGTGGTTGATGAATCAAACCTTACACAGATTTACCAACATGACCAATCGACTGAAATCCTTCTATTAAATCAACATGGGCAACGTCATCAAATCACAACGTGGAATCATCCTGCATCATCCATGGCGACGAGCAGGGGATCTGGAGTTGGATTCCTTGATCGCAGCCTATTGGGCACCGTCTAGCAATCAGTGTAATAAAAAATATTCATTAGCAACATTTCGAATATATCGTGTTGCTAACGCAGTGAACAAAGACTTTCATGTCAAGCGAAGTAAAAGAGTTTCGTAATTTACAAAGATGTACCTGGAGCTGGATGCCAACATATCGAACAGCAGGCCTTATATGTGTTTGGCTAAGAGACGCAGGTACGGTTGCACGGGGAGGAGTTGGCGCCTTAGGATTGCTTTAGCGAAACATTACACATACATCGTCGTTCGTTTATGCGGTGTCTGTGACTGACATCTGGCTCACAAAAGGACGGCCCAAATTGAGGTAGGCCGAACCGTCGATACTAACATACAGTGGATACTATTTTAAAGGTAGAATCAGCACATAATCAAATATCTCTTCGGCCGTTAGCCTCAAACTCCAGCCCGAAATAAGCCCGTTCGAACAGTAAAAGCCAGCAATAGCATTATCATACTGCAGTGGTGATGGGACGTAAAATCCAAAGCTCTCGGCTTTTAGGAGAACGAAGAGACAACTCAAACCAAGGAGTTGCAACACATCAGGTCTACAAATTTGGTTTTGTGATAGCATGAGTTTGTGCTAGAAAACCTAATATGATGACAGTACGAGATTCTCATCTGTCTATTCAGTTTTTGTCAATTGATCGTCACCCCTTCTCAAGGCAGGCTTAATCAACATT
This sequence comes from Alisma plantago-aquatica, assembly GCA_963693085.1. NCBI lineage: Eukaryota > Viridiplantae > Streptophyta > Magnoliopsida > Alismatales > Alismataceae > Alisma > Alisma plantago-aquatica. The sequence continues at coordinate 287,381,347 of OY856412.1, read as the reverse complement.
TTAAGCAGACAGATTCTTATCTCTCCATATCTCCTCACCCTCCTCTCAGCTCCTACCCCAATGAGGAAAGTGGGTCGGTTCTTGTGCAGTCTCATCCCACATCCCATTTTTCACTTTTTGCGTATTTCTACTCGCCATGCTGCGAGAGTTCATTCTTCCTCTCCAAGTGTTAAAGGACATGCATTGCTTCAAATTTTATTTACTAGAGACAATTTGGCTTATATTGACTATCAACTGTTGTCAAAATCTAGCCATAAAAATAAACATTCTACTCCCCACTCTTCACCTCATCTTCCTCTATCTTCGACCATCAACCACTTTCCATCTTCATCCATGTTCTCTGGCTCTCTACACATCTACTTAAAAGTGAAGCCTTACCTCCCTTGCGGCATCACCTTACATGTGACATGACGTTTTCAGCCTGATGTTGGGCCTAGGTGGGTTAGTTTCATGTTGCCAGCAAATTCTAATAAGTATTTCTTCTCTAGGATGAGCGGCACTTTTGGATCTCTTTGGTTTAAGGATGGGACATCCCATGAAGGATATTTGTATACTCATAAAATGGTCCATATAACTCTGTCTAACGGGAATGGAATGAAATGATACTTCACTATTGGGATCAGTTTCGACGCGTCCTCCCAACACAGCCACACCTCATCAGTGACAATTTCATCATTGTTCCTCTCATTCTCCACGTCAAAGGGAACCTAATCCCTAGATTGATGGCAATCAGACACAACACGATTTTGTTGAACTGCCTCTAATGCAAGAAAGAGAATACTTTGAAAGTAGATATAATGCTTATAATGAATGCCTTCTTCTTCTACCTCCTCATCTTTCACACCCCTAAAGCATGTATATTTTTGATAAAATCTAATCTTAGCACCAATTTTACTTTTTCTCTAGTTTCTTCTTTTTTTGCTCATAATTGACTACTTCTCTAAAGTTTTCTTGTTTGAGGATTACAAATGAAAGTGACAATTACCTATTAGACCTTAAAAATATTATGAAAGATTACTTCTTATCTAAGTCTTCTTGGACTACATAGCACCATAGAAAATTTTCTTTAAGAAAACCTAAACTTTTTTCGATGCCAGAGATGTAATCGTGCTATCCATAAGCACTGCAAGTTCCAGTACCCTAAATTACGTTACCATTGCAAAGGTTGGGTAATTCCTCATTTTTTAGCCCTAACTACTTTAGGAGTTATTAGAGTTGCCATAATATAAAACATTCTATAGTTTATAGTAATGATGTACCTTTTAAATTTTGTTCGACGGACATTGGTTTCAACAGCTTCCAATCCCCACCATGGAAGGGTTCTTCTAACTCTAATGTTTCTAAAATTCACTAGTACTACTTCCAATTTTCTCAACTCTTAACGTTCCTTAACCTACAACAATAGATTATTAGACATCGAGAATTTCCTAGTTTCTCAAATGACATATACTGACCCCAACTTTAGTTTGTAGGTTGGTGTTTTTCCTTCTAGAATGACAAATCCCTATAAACCCTCTAGCAATTTTTTTGGTCAAGAGAAGGTGGCCAACCCAAAACAAAAACACTTACCCCTAAGCATATATCCTTCTCATCCTTCCATTGTCATTTAAGAGATTGCTTCTTATGAGGAGGCCTTGACCTTTAATATCTTTATCAATGCTATCAGACTAGGATGAGTCCTTGCCAATAGAAGCATTATCATCATTATTCATCTAGACAATAATGACATTAAGATCAATATGATTGATGTCACTATATCTCTAGCTTGTCTCCTTCTTGGGATTCCATTCCCAGACTCAAAGTATTTTCTCAAACTCAACTTTGTACACTATGCATGAAGGTATCTTGATCAATAAGATTATGGGTCTTCCTTTGGCTATACCCAATGGTGATGTTGGGTTCATCCATGTATCTTCAACTAGATGGTCACATATATTGGTGCTTTGGCTGCCTCTGATGGAACCTTTAGTTGGATATCTATCTTCGTTCTTCCCCCTTCCTCCACCACACTAACACCTTCAAAGATATTACTTCGACACTAGGAAAAAACTTAAACTCATCCACTCTGACACTTTACACTTGACAAATATTCTGCAATTTTTTGTCTCATTATTGTTACAAACAACAACCATCTTCGAAATAAACCTAAGCTATGAGTAGGGCAGCAAATCACCCTATTTTTCTTTCTTTGAAAGGGAATCACAACTAAGCCACATTCTTCGACAAACTCTTTTGATCACCACACATATTGGTCGGGTTTAAAATCAAAGGCAGAGGTACACCCTAGATAGGATTAAAAAAATGATACACATTCTTCAAACACTAATGGTAATATTTATGTTAGGAACTGACACATATACCATCAACATCACAAAAAAAGAACCAATCTTCCCACAACAATTCTCATGGTTTTTAGGGTAACCAAAGTTTCCAGAAAGGTTGTAACAAGAGGACCATCCAATGTTTCCAACAGTTAAAATGCTTATGTGATTCCTATCTCAAACCATCCCTATGGGTTCTCACCAGCAATGCTTGCCTAACAACAAAAACATTCTTAGTCCCTGCCATTTGTAAAATGAAGGCTTCTTGGATAGAACTCTAAAAGGGCGTTCAATGGACTCAACTACTAAGAAAAGTACCTCTAGAGTTTAGTTGTGCTTGGTAACAATCACTCTATGTGATTCACTAAACATCAACACACAGGGAACATCATTCCTTTAGGAACTAATACATCCTTGGTTTCTCCTTAAACAAAGATTGTTTCTAATGGTCTTTCAACATGTTTCATCCCTCCCAAGTAACCTCTCTACTACTTATTTCTCTCATTTGTATTTCTAAAATTAGTTCTTTTGATTCTTCTTTCATTGAATACTATGATTGGGGTCCCTCTCCAAATCTCATTACTTGGGGATCTGGAGAAGTTCTCAACTTTTCCACAAAGAATGTTAAGTCGACAGTAATTAGAAGATAACCTAGATATAACTAGGATTGAAAAAAGAGATGGGATGCAATAACATTTAGCATATGATCTTGGTTGACGAGCATGTCCAATCCCTCACCTCATATTCATTGCCTTTTTTGGGTGGAGTCTATGACACCCATTGCCACACAAAGCGAGATTACTCAAAACATAACCACAGAAGAAGGATTAACAAACAAATTACTGGGAAAATGATAAAATTAAAACTTTTTTATAAAACATCGAAACAACAAGAACCTTCACATATAAGTACTTTCATGCCTCAAAGCATACACAAGGCATGTTGTCAACCTATAACCAAAGATCTATTCCGAGACATATATATACATGATTTTACCATATCTGGTATTCAAAGGGCACATAAAGAAATCACATTCGAAAAACATCTAGAAAATGTTCCCAAGGACCCGAGTGTACTAGGACGACTGTAGGACTCTATCAACAAAAGACATCCAGCAACACTGCCAACCTTATCGGCTACTGGTCCCCTGGCTGCTCCTCAACCTCCTCTACACGATCTCTACCTCTTTGTGCTCGTTCACCTGAAAAAGGGTGTGACGTCCCCGGATTTTGATTCTCCAAACCCTATTGGGAATGAGATGTCAGAATCCGAAGACATCATCCAATCATACCAGAGAGCGATGCGGCAGCATGATACGCATACATGAACATACAACCATAACATTCTCAACATTCAACATGTAAATTTATACAACATGAATTATTACACAATGGTTTACAATTACATATTGAATGAAAGTTCTACAGTCTAAGAACATGTATGCTAAACTAGGATCTACAGAATAGGTACAACCTGTACAACTTGCTCACATCCTGTACTTTTCCTCCCATGCTATCTCTGAACCTAAAACATATGTGAAACAACAAATCAACACACAAGGTGTTGTGTACATGGGTAGAAAGATACATATATTTATGGCTTTCATAATTTTGAAAAAGATTTGCAGAAGGAAAGAAAATCATAGAAAACACTTCTTTATTAAGTGAAATACGCCAATTTAAGTCATTTTCCTAGATGAATTGTATTATCAGGGTGGCCTAGTACCAAAACATAAATATTGGGCCCATCCACATGTACCAAGTACTCTAGGGAAACTCCTCGTACACCGTGTGCTCTAGGGAGGTGTACTAGCCAACATTAATCCATTCCCTCGTAAGGGGGATAATGAACACCTTAAATAACTACAAAGCATCTACTTTTCATTTATGTTTACAAGTGATAAAACATCGAGTACTATATAGTGCTACTACATCCAATATTTGCAAATAGAAGAGAGCATACATACATATCATGATTGCAAGCAAGAAAACCATAGTCATATAATTAAATAAACCCACGTACCTGAGTTCAGAGATTTCTAATACATCCATGGTCATCTAGATAATCTAGTCATCACCTGATTAATAACAAATATTCATCATTAATACAAGGTTCACCATTATTAATGGTATTTAGGTCTAGATTAGGGTTTAACCAAACCTAGGTTCAACTGATCTTAAATATGTTCGTGATATTTTTATACTGATCTGTATGTCATAAATCAGGTCTGGTACAAATTTCATATTTTTCTGATAATTGGTTTATTTTCTAGAATTAAAATGAGGATAAAAGCCTTTAATTAGTCATTAATTAGGAAAGGTATAATATTTCAACATAAATTCAAGATTGAAGTTCATATCTAGATTCCTTATCATACTAGGGTTCAATAACATTTTTCTCAGATTTAATGTCCACTATATTCTAATCACACTAATTAAATGGATCATTCTCATCTAAATTAAATATCATCATTAGTTGTGATTCAAGAGCCTGATCTAAGGGTCCAACAATGTAGAGGAAACCTTTCTGAGTCTGGGGGTATTTTTTGGGAACTTATTGGGCACTAGAGCTATTTTTAACACATTTTCAATGATTAAGTCTATTTCTGAGAATTAAGGATCATTTACCTTATGTAATGGGCCCACTGCCCGAGGTGGCGCTCCAGGATTGGCCACCCTGTTTTGAAGGGGGAGGCACGCAACTCATCCTTCAGTTCACGCTGGTCCAAAAGAACTGGCTGGCTCGGGCTGGATGAACCAGACGACTAGTGGCCTCATTCATCCGGATCCCCCCCTTCTCACGCACGAAGGTCCTCTCTGGAGCAGGGTGTCGCCGCACAGGAAGGGAACGCCGAGGAAAAATGGTGTTGCTCCAGGTCTCGGAGTTTTGGATGATCCCCGTCATGAATCTGTCGCTGAAGGAAGTTCCTTCTCATCGCCCATCAAGATTGGATTCGCCATCACTATGAAGAGGCCCTTGGTCACCCACATGGTCCTTTAAACCCTACTCTGGTTGGCGGCCATGGCACAACCGTCGGGCCTTCAGGGTGAACTCTGGCACATAGAAGGAGAGGTCGAAGGTCAAGGGGGTGTTGAGGTTTGAGCTTGCCTCACAAGTGCAGCAGATCACAACTCATGGGGCGTGCGTTTCCCTCTACGCCTACTTCTGGCCGTCGTGATGCTTCGTCTGCATCAAAGATCCCCATTCGCCTCCATCGTGATGATAACTTCCTCCACCTAGCTCGGTCTACCGAAAATTCATCCATGGTCTCCTCCCTTCCAAGCTCCTCCTTCGCCATCTATTTGATTTCTTTCCCCTGCTCGATTTGGTGGTGTCAAGGCCTGACGAGACCCCATGGCCCTCTCACTGCCAGCGGCAACAGGGGAACTTCGTGGCCTGGTTCACCTCCTCTGCATATCGACTAATCACTACCTCCTCTCTCTTTTCTTAGTAGAATCAAGCATGCTCTCCTAGTCGCCATTGGGGTCTCAGAGGTGACTACCCCATCCCCTCTTTTGCATCGATTGTTGTTTACAGAGATGGAGATAGGAGTGGGGAATGAGAGGTCGATCTCTCTCTCTAATGCACAAAATAGATACAGAGAGAGGTCATTGGGTAAGTCCTGACCTCGCGGTGTGTTAGGGTCGTACACGTATGCTTTTTCACCCCTGGGTTCGTGGAGAGTCGAGTGCCTAACTATGACCAGTTCTCCCGCGGGATTCAGAGGTAGGAGACAAAGTCTCCTCCACTAGATTACTGAGGACGGCTTAGATTGAGCCACATCCCCATCCTTGGCCTCACCTAGATGGAGACGCGTTCCTCTAACTTGAGTGGACTACGTGACAAGATTTTAACACAATTGACCATAGTTTGATTGTATTTATATCAAGAATTCAAACCTTCATATATCTCAAACGGGTTGTTGAAAAGATATAAAATTTTAGACATTAGTTCCACATAATGTAGTCTAGCTTCCATACAAATTCCATACTAAAAATCCATTATTTGATCTATCAAATAATTTCTCCAAAAAGCATCATAGCTAAGGTGTTGTAAGGTCTTATATAACTACCATTCTCTCTCCAACAAAGGCCACACAACTTCAAAATACTGATATGTTGATAATATCATTAAAGGATGTTGAGACACATGAATACTCAGTTTGATTAACAAAAGCCATCCATCACTCAATTATGCATCATAGTCCTTTTTTTTGTATCTCAATACACCTAATTTCGTGAAAGAATCCATAATTGGTTTACCAATTCCTCAATTTGGTATTTGTCATCTACATAGAATGCTTGTCTCTCAAATATGGTATTAGTTATTAAAACTCAAAAATCTAGGTTATCACAAAGGGTGTGGGAAACCCATGAGGTGAGATTCCAAATCTCAACGGGAGATATAACTCACCACCAACTCTATTATTATCATAGATAAGATAAACTAAGAAGCAGTATAATTACAATTAAGATGAAGCAGGTCATCATTATTAATAAGAAGGGCAATTAATGTCGAATTATGAAACATCTTAATAATTTAAAAGGAATATGAAGAACATGTATATTTCGTACCAACAACATTGTATAAAGATCAAGCAAAGCCTCAACCAATGTTTTCATATTTGATCTTATACAATTATACTACATGCCTGATTACATATTTCATTATGCCCTGAGGATTTGAGTCATACCACCCAAATCCAACTGACCACTTAATAAGTCGAAATCGGTGCTACACAAGGTCTAATGGAAGAGCCGGAATCCACGACCTCACCACACCTCTTGGTCAACACAATAGAAAACACCGTAGAGACATATCAGTCAACTGCAACAATGACATATAGTCAATTTCGAGAATTGGCTCACACAAGGCCATCCACATATATAATCATAACTAGCCCACCTTATTATAGGTACGTCTCTAGAAGAACAGGCTCACACATGGCCATTCTAACAAAAGGAGTGGCTCACACATGGCCATCCATGTCACAACGAGATTGACTCACGCATGGTCATCTCACACATCATGTATTTAAGGATATAAGGAATTACTCGACTTGTACCCCTCATATTCAAAAATATGCGCTCTGAGTCAAACTCGTTTCACCATCCAACAATAAAACTGACACTGGAATGGATCTATGGCACATGAAAAACTACACTATTAGATTTCTCTTGATTAATTAGATCAATTTAAACATTTTTAAGCATCAATCAAGTTACAACGTATAACCTCTAAACAAGACCTACATAAATAGAGCATAACTCATCATCAGAACAAATAATAACATATTAGGTGTGATTTCATCACATCATCACCTTATGCTTGTCATTCATCATATGTCCATCATAAGGACCAATGCCCATCACAAGGAACAATGCACATCAAAAGGACCAATGTCCATCATAAGGATCAATGGCCATCACAAGGACCATTGTCCATTACAAGGACCAATGTCCAACAGGTCAAAACCATCATAGCTCATACCTAGCTATGTACATCAATTGGTATCACCTGCATGGTTAGAAACTGATAACAAGAAGGCAAATCATCATCACCTCATAGGACTCATGCTATACATTTACATCATATATTTTACATCACGAGAATTAGAGTTTCACTTTACATGATTAGGGTTTACAAGATTAGATCAAAAACCACCCTTAGGTTATCACTTTCATCATCATTATGAGACATGTTATGAGACATAGAAGAATGTTTCTCATTATCATTATAAAACATGTTATGTGGTATAGAAGCATAACTCAACACCCTTCATACAACTATTCCATAGGGTATCACATCATCACAATGAGACCCTAGAATCAACATGGTATGTCTCAACCACCACCACAAGGTATTGATTAGGGTTTACACCTATGGTATCAGTTTGTCCCTCAAAGGTGTCAAGCATCCATGCCAGGGAAGGGTATCAGTCTATCTGTCCAAGCTATGAATTGATTTTAGGTATCACCATGGTTGTATCAGGCATAACACCTCAAAGATAGGGTGTCGGCCACAAGGTGTATGGGGTAACACTTCTAAGGCAAAACAGACGTCGTCATCTTGGGTTAATGCAATGATGTGATGACAACAGGTATGTTGGGCAATGCAACCCTAGACATATCGGCAGCAACACCTCCACCATGATGGCTCAGCAATGCTCAAATATTGGGCAAAAATGTGTATTAGCTACCTCTCCTATTAGCAATGTCAACATAGGTGTGATGTTCACCAGGGGCAACGGGCAACACCCTAGGGTATTGACATAGCAAAGTGACAATCCCCTTAAGGTTCAGCAATTCTTCAATCAACGTGTCCCTGGCCATGACACCAAGGTGTGATGGTCCAGGGCACATCGTCCAGCACTCCTCGTATCACGATCCAACACTACATCATTCAATAATCACCAACAAACTATCTCCCTCATCTAACCTCAGCCCACTCATTCCTAAAGGCATGACGGTCAGAACGAATCATCCTAGATCCAACCAAGGCCGTGACTTCCTTCCACAAGGGTAACAACCAGGGGCATCACAAGTCATGGAGGCCACCCAAACAAATCTACCTACCCTACCTATCGGCCTCACATCATGTCAAACTCTCAAGCATGTCGACCACTTCATCTTCAACCTCAAGACAACATTATAAAAAAGGTAAAAGAAGGTGCAACGCAAGCAACAACTAAGCAAGCTCATTTTCCCAAAACAAAACACAAAGCTTTCAAGGAAAAGTTACTAGCATGCAAGCAATAATGACTCATAGATCAAGAGAAAGATAACAAGTAGAAGGTGACAATAACATAGTGGGTTTAGAGTCATATAACCTGCCTCAAGGATCACCTTCACAAGCTCAAGGTATAAGAAGATCCTTCTAGTTCGATCACCACAACACCTCCAAGAGAGAAGAGGGAACCATGGTTAAGAGAGAATGAGAGGGAAAGAGAAGCAACCAAGGTCCATGGCTGAGAAGAACAAAGAAGGAGAGAAAGGAAACTAAGGATCATGTCTTACCAAGGTGTAAGATGAAAGGAGATCACAACAAGCTTACACTCATCCACCAAGCTCCAAGGGAGAACACTCCTTAAGCTCAAGATCATCTACCAAGAAAGAGGAAAGCAAGGATGGCCAAATGATTCTCTTGCATGGAGAGAAAGAAGTATATATACAAGAGAGATGAAAGAGAGAACAAAGGAAAAGTGTCACTACCAAGGAACTCTTGATTACACATGTCCATGAAGAAAGGTCACATGCAACACCATGCAACAAGGTGATAAGAACCATGCATCGCCCACCATGTGTGACGATCGAATCGCCAAAACACGAGATAAACTAAGCAGAAGCGATTAACTAGCAGCAGAATTATTAAAATCACTAAAAATTAAAACTTTTTGGAAAGAGATCTTTAAACAACAAAACTCTTTCATAAAGGAACAATATAAGTTGTTTACAACATGATCCATCATTACATCTCTATAAAATCACATCTCGAGTGATTACCACATCAATTGCTTTGTTATCTGTACAAAGCAAGATACAAAAATCTCGAGGCATTAAGTCAAAAATCTCAGATCTACTTTAAACATTTACTGATTCCTAGGACCTGAGAGTACAGAGATGACACATAGGACATACTATCTACAAGACTTGACAGACAGTGTCTCCACCTGAGAATCACTACTATCCCTGATGTTGTTGTTGTTGCTGCTGATGTTGCTCACCCTCAGATGGGTTCCTCCGTCCTCGGCGTCTACCTAAAAAGTCGAATCCCACGGGGGTGAGACAATTTGAATAATTGTCCCAGCGAGAGTTATAACTCTCTGCCAGAAGCTTTGTTATTGCAATAAAGGAATAACAATAAGTAGCAGAACTTTAAATATTCAACATCAGGTTTAATATTAAGTAAAGCAACATTCTTTTAGCAATCATTTCAATTATAACTTAATTGAATATCAAGGCATATCTCAATAAGGAATATGAAGAAAATGCATACTAGTTATTCAACTAGAACATTATAAACAATGTATCATCAATCATTGTTTCTCGTAGTTCAACCTAAGCAGTTGTACTACACGGCTGATTATGTTTTTCAAACATTATTATGTCCTGAGGAGATGAGTTACACCTCTCATACTCCAACCGACCATTACAAAATCACAATTGGTACCATACATAGGTCATCAGAAGAGTCGGATTCCTATGACCTCATCTTCCTCAGTCAGTGTGAGGACCAACATGCAGGACATCTCGTGTCTCTACTATAATAGCTTTCCAGGGTATTCTGGCAACTTCGCTATTAGAGTAACAGTGGCATTCTGTACTCTCTTCTCCATCGAGGGATTTCTTGTTTATCTCACACCGATGAGACATTAACAACATCATCGGGAGATTAGTGATACATCATCCCGACATAAACATATAATGAAGGGATGAGAGATTAAAGTACATCTCACATCAATCCCTACATTAGGACGTAAGGATATTCGTGTCCATAACCCCAACATACTCAAAAGTATGTTCTCCAGGATTCCCCTTAGGAAAACCTATTTCACCATCATTAAACTACTGACAATGATGGATCTATGATCAGGGCTCTACATTATATCATTATACTTGATTATTTAAGTACATTATAGCATTCTTTTAACATCAGGTATGTTTTTAAACACAAACCATTAAAACAATTGCTATAAAGAAGGAGTACTAATTATATCAAGTTCATTTCACATCAGTTACCATTGGGATATCAATCCCTAACCATCTCATCATTATGATTCAAAAATAGGGGTGTTCAAACCCTTAGATCATCATAACACTTGTTACCATGTGACATATAGTCATCAAGTCATTTAAGAGCATGACATTGATTATAACAATACAGATGGTCTTCCTGGCTCATACATCCTATCCATCTCAAAAGTTACCTTTTTAATAGGCAACATAACATATCATTGTTTTCAAAGCTTAACGAATACTTTCAATGAATGTGGTATCATAACCCTTACCTGGCTATGATTACCTCTTGGTAACAACCTGCATGACTAATATAATTCAAAACATGCACATTATATCTGTCTTAGAACAATACAAGTTCTTTTCAATTTAATCATAGAACACCACGGCCGTGCTACCTTGCACAGTCATGCAAGGGGAAGCTATCATGGTCATGCTACCTAGCACGGTCGTGATATTGACAATTTACCACGATCATGTTACATCACCATGGTACCATGGTTGGTTCCTAGGGTTAGGGTTTCCCTATTTGATTGAATTAGGGTTATTCAACCCTTATGACTTTCAAATGTATAATGATTACTCATTTATAATTCAAGAATAGAGCTTCATGCTTAAAAAAATAACTCCAAATCAGGGTTTATTGTTCATTTCATCACATCACCCTAGATTAGGGTTTACTATTCACATTACATGATATTACCCTAGAATTAGGGTTTACTATTCATATTACATGATATTGAGGTCATACCATCATCATGTATGAAGATTTCTTCCATTAATGCCTTCAATTAAGTTAAGATTCATTAATCACTATAATTAGGGTTTCCATGATCTCACTATGAAGGATCATACCCTAATTATGTGTATTCATGCATGTTGGAAGTATATTACTTAATTCTCATACATATAGGGAGTCTTCTCTTTCCTCTAACTATTAGATGATGCTTACATCACTCTTAGTTAGGTTAAGTCAAATCAACCTTGATAACGTAAGTCATGTCATCACCATTATGGTCATTAGGGTTTGCTTGATCAAGGGGTATTAGTCACACTATCCCACTAAGGGTACTTTTGTAATGTTCACCATTGACCATAACATGCATCAATCAACTAATTACTTGTTCCCTTAATCACTTTAGGTACCTTTAGGGTTTAAGTTAATCAACTACTAAACCATCTTGACCACTAAGGAATCAAGCGTTCTTGACCTTAATAGACCCCAAACGGTTTTGCACTTTCAACCTCCAAACAGTTTTGAAACCGTTTGGACTTTTTGACCATTTGGTCCCTTTGACTTTCAAGACCGTTCGATAAAGTACACACTCAAGACCGTTTGCCCTAGGTGAGGTGAATACTGTTTGGTCTCGTTGATTGTTTGGCCAATCTTTGACTTTTTAAACCGCATGGACAAATCGATCTTGAAACTGCATGGTCACCAAACGGTTTGGGATTGTTTGGTCCCAAACGGTGTTGAGACCATTTGGACTCAAACGGTCTTGAGACCGTTTGGTCCAAACACCCTCAAAACTGCATGGACCAAAAAGTGTGTCAACTCTTCCAATTGAGTTAGGGTTTCCAAGGTTGAACCTCTCAATCGATCATGCAATGGTTAGCCACTCATAAATTGAGTCAATTAGGTCAACCCTCAACTGATTTGACCCTCAATTGATCCTCAATTGATCACCAATTAGGGTTTGGATTGATTGGATTAAGGTTTGGAAACGATCACCCTTCAACATGTATCAACATGTGTCTAATTGATGTTGAACCTATTGAACCATCGTTCAATTGGGTCATGACCTGACCCCAAACGGTATTGGGATCATTTGGACATCCTCCAAACGGTTTTGAGACTGTTTTCTCATTATTTTATCAAAAACCAAGTCATTCACTTAAGAGTTGAACCCTAGATTTGGTTACAAAATCAGCATTTAATTGTTCAACAACTTGATATGATTGGATCCAATTGGTCAACCCCACTTAACCCTAGACCTCCAAACGGTCTTGGGTGATCACCAAACGGTCTTGAGACCGTTTGGGTGATCCCCAAATGGTTTTGAAACCGTTTGGGCCACTCAACCCAAACTTCAACATGATTGCATCATTGAAATCAACAATAAACCCAATTAGGGTTTAGGTGACTAATGAGCCTTCAATTGGTGATTTACTTGGAATTAGATGATGATATTTGGTGGGTGATTAGTCCATAATGTGTACAGAAGATCTCCAAATGGTCAATGCCTGGTCAACCCATCCAAACGGTCTTGGACCGGTTGCTCCCCAAACGTTCTTGTGAAACCGTTTGCTCTCAAACTGTTTTGAAACCGTTTGATTTCAAACGGTTTTGTAAACCGTTTGAGCAAGAGGTGGAGGACCGTTTGCTAAAGCAAGATTAGGATAAACTTTGGAAATAATGTCAGAATTTTCTTCCTCAAGAACAAGAACTGTACTTCACGGAAAAGCTTGCAAGAACACTTAGAAGTGTCTAAGGAAGGGGAATAAGCAACATTTTCATGAAAGGAAGATGCATAAGAAAAACTTAAGGGTTAGAGTTATAAAACCCGCCTCTAGGACTGATCCAGAGCTCCAAGCTTCATAGATTTAATGGTGGCTTGAGCTCCACAGGTTGTCCAAGGTCCGTTCCTCAAGATTTGGATGGAGAAGATGGCTAGAAAGAAGAGTTGTGTAAGAAAGACTAACAACCAACCTTGTACTAGGGTTTCCTCCATGAATTCGAGCTAGGTGATGGTATAAACTTACCTAAAACAGCTTGGTCGTATTACTCTACTCCTGAGCTTCTCCTTATTCGACCAAAGCAAGAAGATGAGAAAAGGAATGAAGAGAAACGATCCCTTGCTTTGTGGAAAAAGAGTTACTTATATGTTTTTGAGTATTTTCAAGGCAAGGAGGATTATTCCCTTATTTCTCATCTATATCCACCAATCCCTTTTTCCACTTTCTTGGCCACGTTTATCCCTTCTTATCACATGCAAAACCTCTCTCTCAACCAAGGTTTAAAGGAAAAAAAATGAACCAAACACCTTACCAAGTTGCATATATAAAAGGGTCATTTTGCTTAAAACTTGGTTATTTAGATATAAAGGTTATCTTTCTTATTTGATCATTCAAATGAGGCGAACCCCTCATTTTCTTTGCTCTATTTTATGCCAAGAGTCATGAGAGATACTCTATAGGTTATATTTTACATGTTGCACCCTAGATTTTGGGTAAATTGCACTTTACACCAAAACTAGGTTTTAAAGCATAAAGATTGCTCTACTAGTTATATATATTGGTGCCCAAGCTTGGAGAGTCCATATCACTACATCATATTCATTCTCATGATGTATAAACATCATAGGAACATATTAACATGTGAAATTTGCAAGTTAACCCCTCTAATTGGGTAATTTGCACATTAGTCCATATATATTAAAACAATATTACAACATTGTTCAAAAAGAACAGAAATGGAAATAAATGTTCCTCAGAAGCTTTAATTACATATCAAAAGATAACCACAAGCATCTAATCACATATTTAAGCAACACACCTAGGGTTAGTTCATAACCCAGGTCAGGGATGTTACAAATTATCCACCCCTTACAAGGATTTCGTCCCCAAAATCAACAAAACATATTAAGAGAAAAGAGAAGGGTATTTCCTTCTCATCTCTTCCTCTAGTTCCCATGTGGCTTCTTCAACACCACTATGATTCCAGAGGACTATTACAATACTTATGTCTTTCTTTTTTAACTTTTTAATTCTTTTATCAAGGATTGACACTGGTCCTTCCTCATAAGATATATCGTTATTCAATTCTACTTCCATAGGTTGCAGAACTGATTCTGTATCAGGGTGACATTTCCTCAACATAGAAATGTGAAACACAGGGTGTAACTTTTGTAACTCTGGTGGTAACTCTAGCTTATAGGCCACTCTTCCAATACGTTCGATGATTGGATAAGGTTCCATAAACCTAGGAGCTAACTTCCCTTTCCTTCCAAATCTCAGAACCCCTTTCCAAGGTGAGACTTTGAGATACACTCTGTCTCCAACTTGAAATTCTAAAGGTTTATGATGCTTATCAGCGTAAGACTTCTACCTATCTTGTGCAGACTTTATTTGTTGTTGTATTACTTTAATATTTTCTGTGGTCTGCTGCACAAGACCAGAACCTAACAACTGATATTCACCAGTTTCATACCAACATAGGGGTGATCTACAACGTCTACCATACAAAGATTCATAAGGTGCCATGTCAATGCTATGTTGATAGCTATTGTTGTAGGCAAAATCTATCAAGCTTAGGTGCAGATCCCAACTCCCTGTAAACTGGAGAACACATGCTCTAAGCAAGTCTTCCAAGGTCTGTATAGTCCTTTCTGATTGTCCATCAGTCTGAGGATGAAAGGTTGTACTAAAACTTAACTGTGTGCCTAAATCTTTATGAAGTCGTTCCCAAAAAGGACTCGTAAACTAGGGACCTCTATCAGAAACAATGGTGACTGGGACTCCATGCAGTCACACTATCTCTTCCACATATAACTGTGCTAACTTTTCAGCAGAATAGGTTGTTTTGATAGGCAAGAAATGTGTTGTCTTTGTCAACCTATCAACTATTACCCAAATGGAATCATGCCCTTTGCTTGTCCTGGGTAGTCCAACAACAAATTCCATGGTTACATGATCCCACTTCCACTGTGGTATGGGCAAGGGTTGCATTATTACTGCAGGCTTCTGGTGTTCAGCTTTAACTTGGTGACACACAAGACACCGCATAACAAACTCAGCCACGTCCTTCTTCAAACCAGGCCACCAATACATATCTTTTAAATTTCGATACATCTTGGTGCTTCCTAGATGCATAGCATACATTGAAGAATGAGCTTCTTCCAGGACTAACTTTCTCAAGTTATCCACATCCGGCACTATCATTCTACCATGATAACAGGCTACTTGGTCATCTAAGTCATGGAAACCATCTCGTTTCTCATTGCCATACTCCGATCTGATATGTTGAACTGCAATATCACCTTGCGGTGCCTCCTTGATCTGCTTCCTCAGAGTAGGTTTTATGTGCATCTCAGCTAACAACCCGGCTAACAATGATACTTTGAACTGTACATTGTCTTGCCTTAAGGAGATGAACATATCTCTCCTTGATCATACCAAAGAGTTCAGTTGTGCTCTATCAACAACCACATTGGCTTTCCCCAGATGGTAATCAATTGTACAATCGTAGTCTTTGATTAACTCCATCCAGCGTCGTTGCCTCATGTTAAGCTCATGTTGAGAAAAGATGTATTTAAGGTTCTTATGATCAGTGAAAATCTGGAATGTCTCTCCATAAAGATAGTATCTCTAGATCTTCAAGGCATGAACCACAACAGCTAGTTCTAGATCGTGTGTCGAATAATTCTCCTCGTGTTTCTTAAGCTGTCGGGAAGCAAAAGAAATCACTTGTTTATCCTGCATCAACACACATCCAAGTCCATTCTGGGAGGCATCACAAAAAACTATATATCCTTTCCCTTGCTCAGGTAACACAAGCACAGGTGCACTTGTCAACCTTTCATTCAGCAGCTGAAAAGATTCCTGACACTTATTACTCCAAACAAAAGGAACATCCTTCCTGGTCAACTTAGTCAAGGGTAAGGCTATGGAATTAAAGTTCTTAATGAACCTTCGGTAATAAACAGCCAACCCTAAGAAACTACGGATCTCCGTCAGTGTCTTCGGCTGCTCCCATTTTAGAATACATTCTACTTTTTTAGGGTCAACACAAATAACCGAAGCAGATATCACGTGTCCAAGGAAAGATACTTCTGGTAACCAGAACTCACACTTGCTAAATTTAGCATATAGCTTGTACTCTCTTAGCAAAGTTAGAGCCTGACGAAGATGTTGTTCATGCTGCTGAGCATCTTTACTATAGATCAGAATGTCATCTATAAAGACAACAACACACTAATTGAGAAAAGGTCAGAAGATTCTATTCATGAGTTCCATAAATGCAGCTGGTGCATTTGTTAGTCCAAACGACATAACTGTGAACTCATAGTGACCATACCTTATCCTGAAGGCAGACTTGGGTATGTCATTGTCCTTAATACGGAGTTGATGATATCCCGACCTCAAATCTATTTTTGAGAAGACGGTTGCACCACGCAACTCATCGAAGAGATCATCAATTCTCTGCAGAGGATACTTATTGTTTATTGTTACTTTATTTAGCTATCTATAATCAATGCACAACCGCATTGACCCGTCTTTCTTTTTAACGAGGAGGACCAGAGCACCCCAAGGCAAAGTACTCAGTCGGATGAAACCCTTCTCAAGCAACTCCTGCACCTATTTCTTGAGTTCTTCCATCTCAGAAGGCGCCATCCTATATGGTGTTTGTGCTATAGGTTGCGTGTCTGGGATCAGATTGATCTCAAAATCAATTTCCCGAGGCAGTGGCACACCTGGAAGTTCTTCAGGAAATACATCTTCAAATTCCCTGAATATAGGAACTTCGACATGGTTAGGACTAT
Organism: Alisma plantago-aquatica; assembly: GCA_963693085.1. Taxonomy (NCBI): domain Eukaryota; kingdom Viridiplantae; phylum Streptophyta; class Magnoliopsida; order Alismatales; family Alismataceae; genus Alisma; species Alisma plantago-aquatica. Next base: position 287,363,749 of record OY856412.1, on the reverse strand, counting down.
CCATGGTAGTATCTACCACATGGGCTAAGAATGCATAACATCCTTGCCTCATCAACTTCTCAGCAACCATAGCTGACACAAGACAAGTGGGTAGAATCTTTCTCTCTCCTTGAAAGATCCATGTGTCACTATCATCAGTGAACACAACTTGCTTGGATTCACAATCCAAAAAAACCTTATACCTTCCAAGGTATCCATCCCAAGGATTATATCAAATCCATGCATCTCAAGTGGCATAAGATCCACTTGAATGTGATGCTTAGAAAAGAAGAGGATGCAGGGAGAACATACCTCCTGCAACACAACAGATCCCCTTAAGGGAGTTTCTAGCAACAAACTATCTGCTCTATGACTTGTAGTCAAGTTGCAGTGAAAAATCACTCTTCGATTGATAAAGGAGTGTGTAGAACCCGGATCAAACAAAACAGATACAACGTAAGATGTAGACATATCAGAATATAACAATTCCATCTGACCTGCCACAACCTGAGGGTTGATCACTGCATCAGGTGGATTCATCGCATAGAACCTTGTTGTTGCCTGTGGTTGATTCGGTGCCGATGATCTAGCTTGCGACGCTTGTCCACGTCCTCTAGCTCCTCCTGAAAATTGTCTCCTTTGTGATCCTTGCTGACTCTACCTCTGAGGTTGAGTTACACTCACTTCTCTAGCTCTGCAGTCTTTCATCTGATGTCCCATCTTCCCACATATATAACAACTTTTATTCAGTTTTTGTGGTCTGGGTGGTCCTGTAACTGACATAGATGTTGAACTGCGAGCTCCTTCTAGTGGTAGGCTTCATCCTCTACCCCTATTCAACGTCCACTGTGTCTGAGTACTGGGTCTAGGTGGTGGTGTAGGTGAAGAAAATGTAGGTTTCTTGAAATCTATGGATGAAGATCCTTGGAACTGGGGATACATCCTCTTGTTCTGAGTCTGTCTCTTCTCTACCACCGACCTTTCTATCCTTCTAACAGACTCTAGAAAGGTAGCAAACGTTTTTCTATTCTCTAGGGCAGACACGGGAGTAGTCAACTCAACGTTTAACCCTTTCTCGAAACACCTAATCCTTTCTTCATCTGTAGCTGCCATATGCGGATAGAACCGCAACATCTCCATGAACTTAGCCTCGTACTCGCTAATGTTCATTGGACCTTGCCTTAACCTCTCAAACTGAGAGATTTTCTCGTCCAGAAATGTCTTAGGGAAATATATGTTGATAAACTCCCATTGGAAAGCTTCCCATGCAATCTCTACACCAGGCCTCTTATGTTCTTCCATGGTCCACCAATGACCAGCACTCCCCTTGAGAAGATATACAACATGTCGAACCTTCTCAACTTCGGGGATGTTCAAGATTCTAAAGGCCTTCTCTAGTTCAGTTAACCATAAGTCATTCAAACATCTTGCCGATTCCTTGTCCTTCGGGATGGGTAGGTGCCCTAGGTGCAGGTATATGCATCCTATCAGTTATATGTGTCATGGCAGTCATAAATTGCCCAAACATAGTTTGGACGGCTGGGTTACCCATGTCAGTTGGATTGAACTGGGGTGGTTCATGTATAGGTTCTTCTCTATCTGGTTCTCTTGAACATCTTCATGGTGCAGCAACACTACTCTCCGCAACATGTTCTTCGTGAGGTCCAGACATATTTAGTTTTATTTTCTTCTCCTGAGGAACAGAAGACACTATCAGATATATTGGAAGATACTAGAATAGACTCAACATCCTAAATCCTACATCTCTGTAGACTCAGCGAACCTAGAGCTCTGATACCACTAAATTGTGACGATCGAATCGCCAAAACACGAGATAAACTAAGCGGAAACGATTAAACTAGTAGCGGAATTATTAAAATCACTAAAAATTAAAACTTTTTGGAAAGAGATCTTTAAACAAAAAAAATCTTTCATAAAGGAACAAGATAAGTTGTTTACAAAATGATCCATCATTACATCTCGATAAAATCACATCTCAAGTGATTACCACATCAATTGCTCTGTTATCTGTACAAAGCAAGATACAAAAATCTCGAGGCATTAAGCCAAAAATCTCAGATCTACTTTAAACATCTACTGATTCCTAGGACCTGAGAGTACAGAGAGGACACATAGGACATACTATCTACAAGACTTGACAGACAATGTCTCCACCTGAGAATCACTGATGTCCCTGATGTTGTTGTTGTTGCTGCTGTTGTTGCTCACCCTCAGATGGGTTCCTCCATCCTCGACGTCTACCTAAAAAGTCGTATCACATGGGTGTGAGACAATTTGAATAATTGTCCCAGCGAGAGTTATAACTCTCCGCCAGAAGCTTTGCTATTGCAATAAAGGAATAACTATAAGCAGTAGAACTTTAAATATTCAACAACAAGTTTAATATTAAGTAAAGAAACATTCTTTTAGCAATCATTTCAATTATAACTTAATTGAATATCAAGGCATATCTCAATAAGGAATATGAAGAACATGTATATTAGTTATTCAACTAGAACATTATAAACAATGTATCATCAATCATTATTTCTCACAGTTCAACCTAAGCAGTTATACTACACGGATGATTATGTTTTTCAAACATTATTATGCCCTGAGGAGATGAGTTACACCTCTCATACTCCAACCGACCATTATGAAATCGCAATCGGTACCATACATAGGTCATCAGAAGAGCCGGATTCCTATGACCTCATCTTCCTCAGTCAGTGTGAGGACCAACATGCAGGACATCTCGTGTCTCTACTATAATAGCTTTCCAGGGTATTCTGGCAACTTCGCTATTAGAGTTACAGTGGCATTCTGTACTCTCTTCGCCATCGATGGATTTCTTGTTTATCTCACACCGATGCGGCATTAACAACATCATCGGGAGATTAGGGATACATCATCCCAACATAAACATATAATGAAGGGATGAGAGATTAAAGTACATCTCACATCAATCCCTACATTAGGACACAAGGATATTTGCGTCCATAACCCCAACATACTCAAAAGTATGTTCTCCAAGAGTTCCCTTAGGAAAACATATTTCACCATCATTAAACTACTGACAATGATGGATCTATGATCAGGGCTCTACATGATATCATTATACTCGATTATTTAAGTACATTATATCATTCTTTTAACATCAGGTATGTTTTTAAACACAAACCATTAAAACAATTGCTATAAAGAAGGAGTACTGATTATATCAAGTTCATTTCACATCAGTTACCATTGGGATATCAATCCCTAACCATCTCATCATTATGATTCAAAACTAGGGTTGTTCAAACCCTTAGATCATCATAACACTTATTACCATGTGACATATAGTCATCAAGTCATTTAACAGCATGACTTTGATTATAACAATACAGATGGTCTTCATGGCTCATACAACCTATCCATCTCAAAAGTTACCTTTTTAATAGGCAACATAACATATCTTTGTTTTCAAAGCTTAAAGAATACTTTCAATGAATGTGGTATCATAACCCTTACCTGGCTATGATTACCTCTTGATAACAACCTGCATGACTAATATAATTGAAAACATGCACATTATACCTGTCTTAGCACAATACAAGTTCTTTTCAATTTAATCATAGATTACCACGGCCGTGCTACCTTGCACGGTCGTGCAAGGGGAAGCTACCATGGTCGTGCTATTGACAATTTACCACGACCGTGTTACATCACCACAGTTGGTTTCTAGGGTTAGGGTTTCCCTATTTGATTTAATTAGGGTTATTCAACACTTATGACTTTCAAAGGTATAATGATTACTCATTTATAATTCAAGAACAGAGCTTCATGCTTAAAATCATAACTCCAAATTAGGGTTTACTGTTCATTTCATCACATCACCCTAGATTAGGGTTTACTATTCACATTACATGATATTACCCTAGAATTAGGGTTTAATATTCATATTACATGATATCAAGGTCATGCCATCATCATGTATGAAGATTACTTCCATTAATGCCTTCAATTAAATTAAGATTCATTAATCACTATAATTAGGGTTTCCATGATCTCACTATGATATTGAGTGATTACTAAATGGTCTTGAGACCATTTGGGTGATCCCCAAATGGTTTTGAAACCGTTTGAGCCACTCAACCCAAACTTCAAAATGATTGCATCATTGAAATAAGCAATAAACCCGATTAGGGTTTAGGTGACTAATGAGCCTTCAATTGGTGATTTACTTGGAATTAGATGATGATCTTTGGTGGGTGATTAGTCCATAATGTGTATAGTAGATCTCCAAATGGTCAATGCCTGGTCAACCCATCCAAACGGTCTTGGACCGGTTGCTCCCCAAACGTTCTTGTGAAATTGTTAGCTCTCAAACGGTTTTGAAACCGTTTGCTTTCAAACGGTTTTGCAAACCGTTTGAGCAAGATGTGGAGGACCGTTTGCTAAAGCAAGATTAGGATAAACTTTGGAAATAACGTCATCATTTTCTTCCTTAAGAACAAGAATTGTTCTTCACAGAAAAGCTTGCAAGAACACTTAGAAGTGTCTAAGGAAGGGGAATAAGAAACGTTTTCATGAAAGGAAGATGCATAAGCAAAACTTAAGGGTTAGAGTTATAAAACCCGCCTCTAGGACTGATCCAGAGCTCCAAGATTCATATCTTTAATGGTGGCTTGAGCTCCACAGGTCGTCCAAGGTCCGTTCCTCAAGATTTGGATGGAGAAGATGCCTAGAAAGAAGAGTTGTGTAAGAAAGACTAACAAACCAACCTTGTACTAGGGTTCTCCATGAATTCGAGCTAGGTGATGGTCTAAACTTACCTAAACCAGCTTGGTCGTCTTCCTCTGCTCCTTAGCTTCTCCTTAGTTGGCCAAAGCAAGAAGATGAGAAAAGGAATGAAGGGAAACGATCCCTTGCTTTGTGGAAAAAGAGTTACTTATATATTTTGAGTATTTTCAAGGCAAGGAGGATTATTCCCTTATTTCTCATCTATATCAACCAAGCCCTTTTTCCACTTTCTTGGCCACGTTTCTCCCTTCTTATCACATGCAAAACCTCTCTCTCAACCAAGGTTTAAAGGAAAAAATGAACCAAACACCTTACCAAGTTGCATATATAAAAGGATCATTTTGCTTAAAACTTGGTTATTTAGATATAAAGGTTATCTTTCTTATTTGATCATTCAAATGAGGCGACCCCCTCATTTTCTTTGCTCTATTTTATGCCAAGAGTCATGAGAGATACTCTATAGGTATATTTTACATGTTGCACCCTAGATTTTGGGTAAATTGCACTTTACACCAAAACTAGGTTTTAAAGCATAAAGATTGCTCTACAAGTTATATATATTGGTGCCCAAGCTTGGAGAGTCCATATCACTATATCGTATTCATTCTCATGATGTCTCAACATCAGAAGAACATCTTAACATGTGAAATTTGCAAGTTAACCCCTCTAATTGGGTAATTTGCACATTAGTCCATATATATCAAAACAATATTACAACATTGTTCAAAAAGAACAGAAATGGAAATATATGTTCCTCAGAAGCTTTAATTACATATCAAAAGATAACCACAAGCATCTAATCACATATTTAAGCAACACACCTAGGGTTAGTTCATAACCCAAGTCAGGGATGTTACAGGAGTGGACATGGATGACATGGATATGAACATGGTTAGTGAGATATTAGCTCATGGGTTGAATTTTGATGTTTTCTTATATACATGTGCTATTATATTTTGGTATATGTTTGTAATGTAACTTCATTTTAATAGTCTGTTGGAGCAATGCAATACAGATTAAATAACCTCATTGCATTATTAATTGTTTTAACTTTATGATGACACTTGGTGTAATGAAGATGTTATAATTGGATGTTCATATTGACATCCACTAGAAGTTCAAATTGAGATTCATAATAACCTAACAAAATAATTCATTGAAATAAATTATATCATAACACATTTGAGATTCAAGTATTAATTTAATAAAGTAATTAATGATTGTAACTTTATGCCCACATTTGCTGACACTAAATGTGTTTAATTAGATGTTGAAATTGAGATTTCATTACTCCTAAAATAATTTATTGAAATAAATAATATGTGTTTGAGACTCAAGTACTAATGAAATAATAAATCAAATACATTGCAAATAAAATAAGCGATCGAAATATAAAAATAATAAAAGCATTGAATGCGCCAAATAGTCTAGCGTATTCATAATTTATCATATGATTTGACGCATTCATAGTGACTGCACAATTTCTTTTTTGGCGTCTTCATTGTAAATATGCTCAAAATTGGGGCAAAGGTTTTAGCGACGGAATGTGCCAACCTCAAGAGCGAATTCATTGCCACAGACGAAATGTGCCACATGGTTTGGCGAATTCACTCCAAAATGTGAATGTGTCCAAATGTCACACACTTATTCCAAAAGAAGTTACTTGTTGGGAATTAACTTTAGAAGGATGCTAATGTGGTGATTATTTACACTTTTACAGCGCAAACCTCTTAGCTTCACGGAATGAAGATTGATACGTGAAGCATTGAATCATATCAACGTTCAAATCATATAAGACTCCACAACCCCCTCTTTAACTTACCAGCCCATCCTGCTTCGTTTTGTCTGGAAAGTAGATCGAATAGTTGCAACAGAGCGCGAACAACTCTCAACTTGTTCGCTAACCAGCTATGAAGCATTAACTACGTGTACGCTGTAACTTGTCCTCATCTCTTCCCATTAGACTTTTCAGTTGCAACTAGGAGCCCCACTCTGTATTTTGTTGTTAGCTAGTCGACCACCTCTCGGTCCCAGGACCCTGCCATGGAGTCATATGCTTCTAAATCAACATATGTGTGTGGGTGGCTCGTACCCTACTACACTATGCACTCACATGCGGCGTCCAGATTCCCCTGCTGCCGCCGTCGACATGGGCAGTGGCCAGTGGCATGGATACGTTCAAAGTGGTGTGCAGTTATTAAAAGAGATCTGATGAGAGCAAAGCAGGAAAAGAGATCAGAGATCAATAACCACTTGTGCCTTTAGCTTTGTGAAAAACCTAAAAGTAACCTGCCCATACACGGGAATCTATGACCCTAAATCCGCTTTCCGATGTACTGTGTTGCCTCTGGGGAAAAGTAAAGAAACGTGAAACTCCCCGGACAGAATCGTTGTTTATTCTTGTGTTCTGAACTTCAGATTTTAATAAACCGCATGCGGCTCCTAGATCATGCCACCGCTTCTCACCGTCCACATGCTATTCCTAACCCCATATCTAAAAGTTGGGAATCGGTGTTTGGTCAAACTGTTAATCAAGTAGAGGAGCTTAGGGGTTTAAACAATGAAGTCTGGAACTCTGGAACCAAATGTGTCCTTTTTGGAAGAATTTCACTCAGTATGGACGATGGCGGAACTCATGCTTCCTACAACTTATTATCCTATGTTTGGATATGTTTTACTCTACACCATAAATTATAGGCATAAACGTAAGAATGCCTAGATCTAACGAAGCTAATTTGTTTGCCAGTGAAACCCACAAATGAATACACATAAGCGTAATAATCATATGAAGGCTGATCATCAGTGTCTCAAGTACAAATACCAAGTAGAGGAGCTTAGGGGTTTAAACAATGAAGTCTGGAACTCTTGAACCAAATATGTCCTTTTTGGAAGAATTTCACTCAGTATGGACGATGGCGGAACTCATACTTCCTACAACTTATTATCCTATTTTTGGAACTGTTTTACTTTATATCATAATTTCTAGACTAAAATGTAAGAATCGATAGATCTAAAGCTGTTTTGTTTGCCAGTGAAGCCTACAAAATTAATAGACATAAATCATAATAATCATTTGAAGGCTGAGTGGCTCAAGTACAAATACCATGTTCATGTTGTGAGGACAACGCACATTCCACTCTTCTATGTTTGGATGGCTGTCTGGTTCAAACAGAAAAAAAGTTAATTAAACGGGTAGATCACGACAGAAACATGCCCAGATCACGACGCAGTTCATCAACGCAGTTCATCTCGATTAAATAACACACTCATCAGTTACGTGATCACGCCCTTGGTGTTTTAGGACAACTTGATTGCTTCCTCCAAATCTTGTCTTTTGCCTGGGGGAACATGTGAGGTTGTGAGAACCGGTTCCCCTGGATTTTCACAGGACTTACCCTACCCGATTAGTGTATGCAGTGACAACTGCCGTATTTCGGAGGAATGTAGGCCCCCTTATTGTTTTAACCTCTTAAACCTTGTCTTCTCTCTTCTTGAGGTCAAATTCTTGAACCTAGAAACCAATAATTTTCATGGAAGTTATCGCCCATCCTAGATTAGTACCAACATGTAGGTTGATCCATATTATAAAACATGTAAGACTGAGAGGTAACAGTCAGTGCAGAACGATTCAAACTGATCTCATGGTTGTACATATTGGCGTGTATGAATCTGGTGGCGGCAATTTGACAAGTATTAACAGGTTTACAATATATCAAATGATGCATGCCCCTAGAGAGAGAACGGATGTTTTCTTAGGTTAGTATCAAGACAAACTTCCTTATTGAGTAATATGAAGAGGTCTATGTCATCAGATCATAACAAATATTATCCAAAGTAGGCTCACGATAAAAATTTAACCATATTTGTTTGATAAACGAATGGTCTATATCATATTAGGAAACGTGAAAAAACAAGCAAATGGATGGGCCATTGAGACCATGTTTGAACCAGTTGTCACCAAGACGATGTTTGATGTGTCCAATAAGCCAAACAAAAAAGTGAATTTTTTTAAGGCATTTAATGTGCCACAAATATCTGCCATAAAGAGAGATATCACCAAAGTTAATATAGAAACGATATGTTTTTTAATGTTATATATGTCAACCCAAGGCCAGTATATGAGAGACTTGTTGTGAGGATAACTAAGACTACTTATCATGTAAGGGATCATGTCACCTAATCCCGCTGAGATAATGGTTTATTTAATTTACTGTTTCTATTAGAGAATGTCATCATGTGTGCACCATAGAGATTAATGGGTGGATAGTTGATGGTATATTAGAATGTTTTTGTATTGGTTGGTGTGTCGGATAACATCTCCATTTCATATGGATTCAGAAAAAAAAATTGGGGTAACAATCATATCTTCACCAAGGTGGTCTCCATTTATTAAATATCTTTGAAAGAATCTTTATGTGTTCTTGATCAGAACCCAATGGGATTGTTTTTGTAGTCTTTTTAGCATAATCTAACCATGTACAAGTGTGACTTCCAATTATAGTGCAATCATTCTATCAAACATATAATGTGAGTGTAGTCTAATACTAATTATTTCTCATCCACCCATATGTGTCCGGTGACACAGTGTTGTCTAATCGACAAGGTGCATCTTATATATCTCATTTGTACTACCCCATAGGAAATTCCTTCTTATTTAACCCATTACATTTTCATTTTTCTTCAAAGGGGTATGCAACTAAAAAGATATGATGGGATGAACACAAGAGAAGCAATGATAAGAGTGTGGCGTTCATCCGTTATGAATCTTCCCATATGCAAACTTCCCAATCTAGTTGTCATTTTTCCAACGATTGGTTTTCACATTTCAAAAGGGGTAACTAAATGGCCGAAGATGGCAAACATGTGAATTTCAAAGGGAAATTCTTCATTTGACATTGGAGCATGTTACATAATAAGTTAAGATTTATGTCGCAAATATGAATACCAACAATGGAGTTTTAGCAACAATTTTCTTGTATAGGTGGAGACCTAGTATGTTCTGAGATGATTTTTAAAATTTAATTTTGTGGTTTGAAATATGTTGAAATGTACAAAGAATCCTTAAAGGTATTATAACATTTTCCTTATTTGCCTTGATGAAAGTAATGGTGTCATCAAAAAATTGAAAACATATATCATAAACATCATCATTCTTTTAGAGGCATGTTTGTAAACCCAAGACAAAACATTGAGGCCAAAATGGATGAAACAATAACAAATACATAAGACAAAAAAGGTTCACCTTGTATAAAGGCATTGGTACTTTTGAAATAATCAAATAGTAAGCCACTGCTCAAAATAGATGAATGTCTAGTGTTGATGCATTTTTATTTCCAAACAATCCAAACATCAAGGAATTTTTATCCTTTCATACAATGGAGAAAAACTTGCTAATAGATGTCATCAAAGGCCTTTTCAAATTCAATTTTTTGTTAAGATATGTTTGTTTTTATTATGACATGTTCTAGAACTTCATTAGCCATAATGTAGGCAAATTGTATATGCCTACCTTTCAAAGAGGAATTTTGCTTTTTACCATTATGTCTATAGACAATCTCATGTTGTAATGAAAAACTTTGGTTATGATCTTGTAAATGTTGTTAATAAGGTTAGTAGGCATGAATTGGTTAATCATAGTCACATTGTCAATCTTTGTGATTAACTCTATGTGCACTGGATTTAGGGTTGATATGTCACGGCTATTTATGTTCCCAGAGTGTATGTGCTCAATGATATGAAAGATGAGGTTCTTTATTGTGTCTCTCTAACAAAAGACATATTAAACCCATCCATGTTCAAATATTTGTCACGGTCCAAGAAAACACAACCCTAATTTCTTTTAAGGGGAATGAGATTATGAAAAAATACGTCTTTTCAATGGGGTTCTCCCAAAGTATATACAATTTGAAAAGGTTGTTCTTAGAGAATGATCTTGTATAGTTAAAAATATTCTTGAAGTGCTTAGTGTGGTAGCCCGATTGTGGAGCTCCACATAAAGTGGAAAATCTAAAAAAACTAAGCGATCCTACTTAGCATCATAATCCATGAAGGAAAAGAAAAGTCTTAATAAAAATTCCAACATCATTCACATGTAAATCATAGAAAACAACCCATAAATATATTCTTATGCTACCAACTATACTAGTTTGCCATAGGTGACAAATGTCACAACATGTTTATATAAAATATTTGCATGCTTATGTTTATAACATGAGAAACATGCACATGAGTGCATATAATCCAAAACATGAGTCATAGATATGTCATTTTATAAACACCCTGCCCAGACCTAAGTTTACAATGAAGACTTAGATAGAACCAAAAGGTGAGATATATTCCTTCAAAATGATGTCATGGAGAGGGTGTCTCCCCACTCTTGAAGACCTAAGGCTAGTCCTAAGAAACTAAAAAGGATGGATATTACCAATGTCCCATATACATATAGCATCTTTGTATCATTTAAAGTTTGCAAGATCCAATGTGTATACTAAATAAAGTAGTTATCAATACACATAAGAACTTGTAAAACAGTAGAAGAAACAATATAAATTAGATGTTATTATCTAGTACTTGCCAGTTTAAAAGTAAAAGCATTCTAAGATAAGGACAAATGATATACAAGGAACATAAGATCAATAATGAAATATAATGAAATGTTGAGATAATTGTATACTTTTTTGTTACATGTTTTATTGTTAGATCTTGTGTGGTTGGGATGCACCTCTCTATCCGCTAGCCAGTGACTATAGATTCCCTATCTCACCATAGAAGTTTTAACGATTATATGATCATCATAAGACTTTTTAGTGTCTTAGTTAGTGATAAATAAGGAGGGGCTAATAAAACAAGCATACATAAAAACATTAGTCATTTACTAGGTATTCCTATCATGATATCTATTATATATCGCAGACAATATTGCCTAAGTTATTATGATACCACATACCTTTTCTCAATCACATTAGCAAGACTTCCATAATCATTGGAGATACAACCTCAGTTGCACCCATATTAATTGATAATCTCATGGTAATGGGGGTATCATACCTCATATGGATTCTCATTAACCCACATATAGTCAATAATGTACGAATCTGAGTACCTTCTCACAACCCCCAAGTTGCTAATAGGATACCCATTTCGCTACCCCAACTTTCGAGCATAAGGTTTTGTACGCCCAAGGTGCCACAAAATGAGATTACTCAAAACAAATGCGGAGTTAACACTAATCAACCAGGTTACCGGAAAACACAGGGAATTAAAACTATTTGCACCTAAGCACAAAACTGGATCATATCACATCACAGTCCACAAAAGCCACTGATATATATATATATATATATATATATATATATATATATATATATATATATATATATATATATATATATATATATATATATATATATCACCTGCTAAAAGATTATTACATAGCATCGTTCACTGGCTCTCTAGCTACATCCTGTTACATATGGTAACATGTCACATATACATACAAGCCATATCTATACAACAAAGGCATATAGCTAAAACGTCATCTCAATATACAACATCTACAAAACTCCCCCAAGGACCTGAGAGTACATGGAAGACACATATGACTCTACTACAAAACACAAGCAGCATATCCAGCCTTTACTCAGCTACTACTCCTCTTGCTGCTCAACCTCTGTTGCATGATCTCCACCTTGTCGTGCACGACCACCTAAAAGATGTGGAAACCCATGGGATGAGACCAAACGTCCAAGGGAGAGATATAACTCCTCACCAACATCAATTAAAAGAACATGTACTAAAGTAGGTAGAGCATCATATATTATTAGGTTGAGCAGGTTTGGCTAAATGATATGCATTAACAGATAACACAGGTTAAGCAGAATAGGGCAATTACCATTGAGTAGTAGATCAATTAATATTCTAAGAAGGAATAGGAAGAACATGTACAATAGTTGACTTCTCTTATAATATTATAATTTAAGAAATCAATACAAAGATAAGGAAAAGGGGTCATCCAATTGAGTCATATTTTGACCCTAAGAAAACACTACACGACTATTTTACGTCTTTTATTATGCCCTGAGGATTTGAGTCATATCACTCAAATCCAACTGACCAATGTCAAAATCGGTGCCATACGAGGTCAATGGAAGAGCCAGAATCCATGACCTCTCCAACACTTCTTGGCCAGTATAAGAGAAATGCCATAGAGACATATCAGTCAACGCAAACAATGGCATATAGTTAAGCTAAAGGATTATCTCATGCATGGCCATCCATATAAAAACACCTAGTCTGCCTTGGTACAAGTCACAGTGCTAAAAGAACATGCTTGTAACATCCCTGACCTGGGTTAAGGCCTAACCCTAGAAGTTTTTCTTAAGTAAGTCATATAGATTCTTGTCTTTATCTTTTGAAAAATAATTAATACTAAAGGAGAGCTTATGTTTTAATTTTGGTCCTATTTGAAACAATATTTTACCTATTTTGGACTAAAATGCAATTTGCCCAATTTAAGGGGTTACATTGCAAATGTTACATGATAAATGATCCTCAAGTGTTATAGCATCATAAGAATGAGAATGATGCTGAGGTATGGCTTTCACAAGCCTAAGTTCCAAAAATGAGCTTGTTTGAATACTGTTTGTGCATTGAATGCTAGTTTTGGTGTAATTTGCAAATTAACCAAAATCTAGGGTTGAATGTGTAAAATACCACTTCAATAATGTCCCTACTGTTTATTGGTATCATTTAGAGAAAATAAAAAGAAAGGGGTGTCTTGTTTGAACTACTTTTGAGGAGAGATAATCTTGATAATAAAATAATCAAGAAATAAGCATAAATGAAGCCCTAATTTATTTTGTAGAAAAATTAAATATATTAATTGAAGTGCCCATAAAAGAAATATTTTATGGGAGAAATCCTATAGTGAAAGGACGTTCAAATGCCTTGAGTTGCACCGAAATATCCTAAGTAGGTGAAGAAACCCACTCACATTTGTTAATTAAAAGTAATGTCCACTAAAAATGGATATTATATTAATTAAGGTGCTTAAGAGGTTGCTTTTAATTCAAGGATAAACAAAAGGATTTTGCAGAAAAGGAAGATGGATTAGAAGGCAAGGAAGTGGAGGGGGGCATGTGGCAAGAAAATGGATGAAATTCCTTCTACTTTCTCTCTCCTAGAAAATCAATTACATATATTTGATTTTCTCCTTACTTGAAAGGCCATTTTGCAAACCACTTTCTTTCTTTGCTTTGGACGATGACCAAGGAGATAAGAAGCAAGAGGAAAACGTTTCCCAAGCTAAAGGTAAGCTCCATGATTATCTTCAACCTTGAATTGATGGTTGAAATCGGATTTCAACATTGATTTTCTTCTCTTTTCCATCCAATGCTCAACCTTGATCATCTTTTGCATCCAAAGAGATTGGAAATGAGCCTTGGATAGTTGAAGGAGATTCTTTCACCATTAGATATGTGAAGCTTGAAGCTTTGAAGCTACTTTGAAGGTGGGTTATATAACTTGAACCCATTAATGTTATTATTGATTTAAATTCCTTATCATATGTTGATCTCTTATTTCTTCTTGAATAATTGATGAATTCATCATATATATGATAATAGAAATCGAAGGTCTGAAGCTTTATAATGATGACATCATCTTAGCACACACCTCAAGAAATATCATGAGCAAATGGTTTCAATTTTATGATCGTCAATGATTTCAAACTGTTAGAGACCAAACGGTTTCAAACCGTTTGGTGACCAATCGGTTTCAAAAACCATTAAAGGTCAAACGGTTTCAAACCGTTAGGGGTTAAACGGTTTCAAGAGTGTGTAAAAGTATAAACATTTCAATCTGATCTAGTCCACATTGAAACACCCGCAATCATTAGGATAACAAGTGAACAATAAAACATGCGGAAGCGATCATTAACAGCGGATAATTGAAAATCACTAAAAATTAAAACCTTTTTCAGAGAGATCCAATCGTAGGAAAACTCTTTCAACAAGAACCAATGTATTACATTTATATCCTGGTTCATAAGTACATATCTTGTACCATCTCTTCTCGAGGGTTACAACATCAACTGCCTTGTTAAAAACTAAACACAAACAGCATAAAGACCTCGAGGCATTAAGACAAAATCTCAAACCGATTTGTTAAAAGTACTAACTACTGACTCCGAGGACCTGAGAGTATAGAGACGACACATAGGACTTCTATCTACAAACACGACAGACATCATACTCCACCTGAGTTGTTGTTGTTGTACCTACTGTTGCTGAAATTCTTCCTCTCCAAGATGTTCTCAGTCTCCTTCGTATTCGTCCACCTAAAAATGTTGGTTCCCACGGGGTGAGACAATTGAAAATTGCCCAGCGAGAGATATAACTCTCTGCTAGAAACATCATTGTCACAGTTTAATTAATATAAAACTGAGTAGAGGATAAGTAGTTTAGATCATTCTCATCTTTAAAGTATTGCAACTATCTATAACAGAGCAGTAAATCATCTATTCTCTTTATAAGGAGTAGGTAAAACATGTATATCATTTGTCTATCATACATTTTCAACATCTCAAACTTTGCTTATGACACTCATCATTCTGATGGTTCACTCATGATTCATTCTTGTTTCCATCTGTTGGCCTTAGCCAATCTGCTAAATAGACATTCAATTATGCCATTCATGTGATTATATATCATCATGTCTTATTCAGGTATTGGACTACACCAATCCTTAGTTATAGACTCCATGCCTTTGCTAGGTATTGGGCTTAACCAATCTTGTATAAACATTTCAGATTAAGTCATTATCAATCTCATACAACCATTCTAGGTATTAGACTATGCCATACATGTGCATTTATTCCAGGTATTAGACTATGTCAACCCTATGCATCTATTCCAGATATTGGACTATGCCAAACCTGTGTAATTATTCCAGGTATTGGGTTGTTACCAAACCTGTGCAGTTATTCTAGGTATTGGGTTGTTACCAATCCTGTATAGTTATTCCAGGTATTGGGTTGTTACCAATCCTGTGCAGTTATTCCAGGTGTTGGGTTGTTACCAATCCTGTGCAGTTATTCCAGGTATTGTGTTGTTACCAATCCTGTGCAGTTATTCCAGGTATTGGGTTGTTACCAATCTTGTGCAATTATTCCAGGTATTGGGTTGTTACCAATCATGTGTAGTTATTCCAGGTATTAGGTTGTTACCAATCCTATGCAGTTATTCCAGGCATTGGGTTGTTACCAATCTTGTACAGTTATTCCAGGTATTGGGTTGTTACCAATCCTATGCAGTTATTCCAGGTATTAGGTTGTTACTAATCATGTGCAGTTATTCCAAGTATTGGGTTCTTACCAATCCTGTGCAGTTATTGCAGGTATTGGGTTGTTACCAATCCTGTGCAGTTATTCCTGGTATTGGGTGGTTACCAATCCTGTGAAGTTATTCCATGTATTGGGATTTAACCAATCCTGTGATATTATTCCAAGTATTGGGTTGTTACCAATCCTGTGACATTATTCCAGGTATTGAACTATGTCAATCATGTGCATCTATTCTAGGTATTGGATTATACCAATCCTGTGATATTATTCCAGGTATGTTGGATTTGAGATGCATCAAGGGATATCATTCTTAAAGAGCTGGATGTGATATCTATGATGTCTTAATATATCACTTCCTTCAACACTTTAAACTTACTTGAGTTTATCAATTTATATTGTATTAAGGTATTTCCCATCTTAATACTTCCATATACTAACCTATCACCTTTATTGTGAATTGTGTAGGTCATAAAACACACATAAGGATTGTCCAACTATCTTCAATGATAGGGACTTATCTCAGATTAAGGCATTGCTTGCTATAAGGTTACCTATAATTAATCACTTTAGGTATTTCCCTTATTAGTGTAATAATCACCATTCCATTATTAGGATTAGGGTCTCCCATACCATCACCCATTATTAGAGTTTAGGGTTTCACATACTATCATCCTTCATTAGGGTTAGGATTTGACGTACCATCTCCATTCATTAGGGTTAAGATTTCACATACCATCTCCCTTCATTAGGGTTAGGTTTGCACATAGTGTCACCCTAGATTTGAGTTCTACATCATATCAATACATCAGGGATTTACATCACATTACCCTAATTTTAGGATTTCATGCACTTTACCCTAAAATTAGGGTTTCTTATTTGACTATCCATAATTAGGATTTACTATTCATCCCAATTAGGGTTTCATATTCCATTACCCATAATTAGGGTTTACTATTCAACCCCATTAGGGTTAGGGTTCATTAACCTTCTTGATTAGGGTTTCATGATCTCTTTACTAAAGATCATACCCTAATGACCACATGATTAATACTCATGTATGAATTCCTTTGTATCATCCTTTCAACTTGATTAGGTTACATCAACCCTCCAATCAAGTACATACAACTATGATTGACATAGTGTACTGAGTTATTTTTTACTTAAGCTTCAAGGATTAACTCATCTAAGGATTATCAATCACTTAGTATCTTAAAGGTACAACCCTAGTGATTATCTTTGAGATATATCAATAACCATTATAGAGTCAATTGATCCTTTATCACAATAAGTTTTTAATTGATATGATCACATTGAATTACTAAACAACCATGACCCTTACTCTCTAAACAGTTTGAAACTGTTTGGGCAAATTGCCCTTGCAACCATTGAGAAAGAAGTGCATTGAAACCGAATGAACTTGGGTCTCCAAATGGTTTGAGATTGTTTGGACCCAAAAAAAGATTATGAACATCTGGGCTTCCTCTCATGACTTCATCGACATGGGGATTTTTAGGCACTTGTTCCTCCCTTGCCTGATCCCTTGCACCTCCCACTGATGCAGCAACATTGCTCTCAACAACGTGTCCCTCATGTTCTTCAGACATCTTTGAATTATATATCTTCTTATGCTTAAGAAGAAGGCACTATAAGATACACTGGAATACACTTAGAACAGACTCGATACCTTAGTCCTATGTCTCTGTAGACTCAGTGAACCTAGAGCTCTGATACCACTAAATTGAAACACCCACTATCATTAGGATAACAAGTGAACAATAAAACATGTGTAATCGATCATTAATAGTAGATTGCTAAAAATCACTAAAAATTAAAACCTTTTTCAGAGAGATCCAATCATAGGAAAACTCTTTCAATAAGAACCAATGTATTACATTTACATCCTGGTTCATAAGTACATATCTTCTACCATCTCTTCTCGAGGGTTACAACATCAATTGCCTTGTTAAAAACTAAACACAGACATCATAAGGACCTCGAGGCATTAAGCCAAAATCTCAAACTGATTTGTTAAAAGTACGAACTACTGACTCCGAGGACCTGAGAGTACAAAGACGACACATATGACTTCTATCTACAAACACGACATACAACATAATCCACCTGAGCTGTTGTTGTTGTACCTAATGTTGCTGAAATTCTTCCTCTACAAGATGTTCTCAGTCTCCTTCATATTCATCCACCTAAAAATGTTGGTTCCCATGGGGTGAGACAAATGAAAATGGCCCCAGCGAGAGATATAACTCTTCTCCAGAAACATCATTATCGCAGTTTAATTAATATAAAATAGAGCAGAGGAAAAGAAGTTTAGATCATTCTCATCTTTAAAGTATTGCAACTATCTATAATAGAGCAGTAAATCATATATTGTCTTTATAAGGAATAGGTAAAACATGTATATCATTTGTCTATCATACATTTTCAACATCTCAAACTTTTCTTATGACACTCATCATTCTGATGGTTCACTCATGATTCATTCTTGTTTCCATCTGTTGGCCTTAGCCAATCTTCTAAACAGACATTCAATTATGCCAGTCATGTGATTATATATCATCATGTCTTATTCAGGTGTTGGACTACGCCAACACTTAGTTATAGACTCCATGCCTTTGCTAGGTATTGGGCTTAACCAATCATGTATAAACATTTCAGATTAAGTCATTATCAATCTCATACAACCATTCCAGGTATTAGACTATGCCATACATGTGCATTTATTCTAGGTATTGGACTATGCCAACCCTGTGCATCTATTCCAGATATTGGACTATGCCAATCCAATTCAATTATTCCAGGTATTGGGTTGTTACCAATCCTGTGCAGTTATTCCAGGTATTGGGTTGTTACCAATCCTATGCAGTTATTCTTGGTATTGGGTTGTTACCAATCCTATGCAGTTATTCTAGGTATTGGGTTGTTACCAATCCTGTGCAGTTATTCCAGGTATTGGGTTGTTACTAATCCTGTGCAGTTATTCCAGGTATTGGGTTGTTACCAATCTTATGCAATTTTTCCAGGTATTGGGTTGTTACCAATCCTGTGCAGTTATTCCAGGTATTGGGTTGTTACCAATCCTGTGCAGTTATTCTAGGTAATGGGTTGTTACCAATCCTATGTAGTTATTCCAGGTATTGGGTTGTTACCAATCCTATACAGTTATTCCAGGTATTGGGTTGTTACCAATCATGTGCAGTTATTCTAGGTATTGGGTTGTTACCAATCTTGTGCAGTTATTCCACGTATTGGATTGTTACCAATCCTATGCAGTTATTCCAGGTATTGGGTTGTTACGAATCCTGTGCAATTATTCCAGGTATTGGATTGTTACCAATCCTGTGTAGTTATTGCAGGTATTGGGATTTAACCAATCATGTGTTATTATTCCAGGAATTGGGTTGTTACCAATCCTGTGACATTATTCCAGGTATTGAACTATGTCAATCCTGTACATCTATTCCAGGTATTGGATTATACCAATCATGTGATATTATTCCAAGTATTGGGTTGTTACCAATCCTTTGAAATTATTCACATATTGAACTATGCCAATCCTGTGCATCTATTCCAGGTATTGGATTATACCAATCCTGTGATATTATTCCAGGTATGTTGGATTGGAGATGCATCATGGGATATCATTCTTAAAGAGCTGGATGTGATATCTATGATGTCTTGATATATCACTTCCCTCAACACTTTAAACTTACTTGAGTTTATCAATTTATATTGTATTAAGGTATTTTCCATCTTAATACTTCCATATACTAACCTATCAACTTTATTGTGAAGTGCGTAGGTCATAAAACACACATAAGGATTGTCCAACTATCTTCAATGATAGGGACTTATCTCAGATTAAGGCATTTCTTGCTATAAGGTTACCTATAATCAATAACTTTCGGTATTTCCCTTATTAATGTAATACTCACCATTCCATTATTAGGATTACGGTCTCCCATACCACCACTATTTATTAGAGTTTAGATTTTCACATACTATCATCCATCATTAGGGTTAGGATTTCACATTCCATCTCCCTTCATTAGGGTTAAGATTTCACATACCATCTCCCTTCATTGGGGTTAGGTTTGCATATAGTATCACCCTGGATTTGAGTTCTACATCATATCAATACATCAGGGTTTTACATCACATTACCCTAGTTTTAGGATTTCATGCACTTCACCCTAAAATTAGGGTTTCTTATTCGACTATCCATAATTAGGATTTACTATTCATCCCAATTAGGGTTTCATATTCTATTACCCATAATTAGGGTTTACCATTCAACCCCATTAGGGTTAGGGTTCATTAACCTTCTTGATTAGGGTTTCCTGATCTCTTTACTAAGGATGATACCCTAAACACCACATGATTAATACTCATGTATGAATTCCTTTCTATCATCCTTTCAACTTGATTAGGTTACATCGACCCTCCAATCAAGTACATACAACTATGATTGACATAGTGTACTGAGTTATTGCTTACTTAAGCTTCAAGGATTAACTCATCTAAGGATTATCAATCACTTAGTATCTTAAAGATACAACCCTAGTGATTATCTTTGAGATACATTAGTAACCATTATAGAGTCAATTTATCCTTTATCACAATAAGTTTTCATTTGATATGATCACATTCAATTACTAAACAACCATGACCCTTACTCTCTAAACGGTTTGAAACCGTTTGGGCAAATTGCCCTTGCAACCATTGAGCAAGAAGTGCATTGAAACCGAATGGACTTGGGTCTCCAAACGGTTTAAGATCGTTTGGACCCAAACGGTCTTGAGAGGATTTGGACTCAAACGGTCTAAAGACCGTTTGGTCCAAATCCTCTCAAAATCGAATGGACCAAAAAGGTCTTTCAACACTTAATCAATTCAAGGTTTCAATCAATGAACCAATTATCAATTGAATCCTTGATTTATTCATCAATTGAACTATTGAATCATCCTTCAATTGGACCATCAATTAGGGTTTTGAACCCAATTTGCCTAAGATTTATAATCATGAAACCTTCAATTAGGGTTTTGAAATTGAGGAACCTCCAATGATTAACATTGTGGAACCAATTCAATTGAAACCAATGAATCATCATCAAATTATGATATGAATGGATCTCAAATGGTCTTGAGGTCATTTGTATGACCTCCAAATGGTCTTGAGACCATTTGCCCCATCCATCATTTAAATTTGTGAAATTCAATTAGGGTTTAGATCATTTGATTGATCATCAAATTAGCTATTGATTGCATTTCAATTTTCCATCTCTGGTCCTTCAATTACTCAACCATACTCAACCCTAGACCTCCAAACGGTCTTGGTTGACCTCCAAACGGTCTTGAGACCATTTGGGCGACCTCAAAATGGTCTTGAGACCGTTTGGGTAAATCAACCCAAAATGTTAAATCAACCAATTGAAATTTCAGCACTTAACCCAATTAGGGTTTGATAATTGATTAACCTTCAACTGATGAACCCTTTGAAACTAATCAATTGAATTTAATGGGTCATCAACCATCAAAATCAGCCAATGAGCTCCAAATGGTCAACCATTGCAAACGGTCAACCACTCCAAATGGTTTGAAACCGTTTGGTTTCTAATGGTTTGTTAAAACTGTTAACCAATTTCAAGGAAACCGATTGGTTTCCAACTTTTGAAACTGTTTTCCTAGGATATTTTTGAGGTGTGTTCTTAGGATTATGTCATCACCATCAAGCTATGACCCTTCATATTTTGCTGTAATTTTCATGGTGGTTCCGATGATAGTTGATCAAGTGAATTTCAAGAAGAACAAATGATCAACAATTGATAAGGAATTGAATGCAATAACAATATTAAGGGTTCATGTTATAAAACCTGACTCCAATTGAGCTTCAAAG
This sequence comes from Alisma plantago-aquatica, assembly GCA_963693085.1. Lineage (NCBI taxonomy): Eukaryota > Viridiplantae > Streptophyta > Magnoliopsida > Alismatales > Alismataceae > Alisma > Alisma plantago-aquatica. The sequence goes on along the minus strand of OY856412.1, from coordinate 287,341,734 downwards.
CTTCAACCCTCACGTCTTTAATGGTGAAAGCAACACCTTCAACTATCCCAATCTCATCCTCATGCTTTGAGTGAAGAGAAGAAGAAATCAAGCATTGATTTATGATTTCCACCATGGAATCAAGGTGAAAGAGGGCCATGGAGCTTACCTACAGGTTGGGAGTCGTCCTCCTGTTGCTCCTAAGCTCCCATGGTCGTTTTTCAAGCAATACGTGAAAGTGGCTCCGAAATTACCCATTCAAGCTATGGATAAATGAGTATATATGAATTTTATTGAAAATTCATTTAAGAGAGAGAAAGTAGGAATTATCTCCTCCATTTCCTTGCCACTTGCCCCCTTATCTTCCCTAGATATGGGGCTATATTCTTTTCCTATTATTCCTCTTAATTATCCATGATTTAAAGAAAAGCAAATTAAACACCTTAAATCATATTATAATAATATCCATAAGTGAGTGGATATTTCTTTTTCTTATAATAATGTGAGTGGGTTCTTCACCTCCTTAAGATATTTTCGTTGCCTTTTCAAGGCACAAGGACGTCCACATATATGTATTTCAACCAACACAATTTGGTTGAAGATAACTTTGATTAATATATTTATTTTTGCATTAAATTGAATTAGGGTTTCAATTATACTTAAATCTTGATTATTTTAATATCAAGATTCTCTCTCCTCCAAAGTGATACAAATGAGATACCCTTCTCATTTTATTTTCTCTACATGATGCCAAGAAACATTAGGGATTCTCTGGAAGAGGTAATCTGCATATTGAACCCTGGGTTTTGGGTAAATTGCACATCACACCAAAACTAAATTTTAATGCATAAACATTGTTTTATCATCTCTTTCTTGGTACTCAGGCTATCACAAGCCATACCTCTGCATCATCTTCATTATCATGATGCTTCAACACATGAGGAACATTTTATCATGTAAAATTTGCAAGTTAACCCCTCAACTTGGGTAATTTGCACTTTAGTCCAAAACATGCAAAACATTATTTCAACATTGTTCAAAAAGGACTAAAATTGAAATATAAGTTCCTCTTGAACCTTAATTACTTTTCAAAAGATAAGAACAAGCATATAATTGTCTTTCTTAAACAAAACACCTAGGGTTAAAGCATAACTCCGGTCAGGGATGTTACACACACGGTCTCAACCTTAGATGACCAATCAATTAGAATATAATTGGTTTCCAAACCCTAGATCAATTGATGTCAAAACCCTAATTTTTGGTCTAAACAGTTTCAATTCTGATTTGACCAAATGGTTTCAAACCGTTTGAGGACTAAACGGTCTCAAACCATTTAGGGTTAATTAATATTTAAATCAAATGAGGATCAAATGGTTTCAAATCGTTTAAGGTTAATCGATCTTCAAACCATTTGAGGGTCTTTGGTTCATACAGTTTCAAAACCGATTGAAGATTTTGGACAAGACCGTTTGGAAGTCTAGTAACTTCAAGACCGTTTGGAGGTCAAGTGACCTCAAGACCATTTGAAGGGTCAATTGGTCCAAGATCATTTGAAGGGTCAATTGGTCCAAGACCATTTGAAGGGTCAATTAGTCCAAGACCGTTTGAAGGGTCAATTAGTTCTAGACCGTTTGAAGGGTCAATTGGTTCAAGACCATTTGAAGGGTCAATTGGTCCAAGACTGTTTGAAAGGTCAATTGGTCCAAGGCCATTTGAAGGGTCAATTAGTTCAAGACCGTTTGAAGGTGCAATTGGTCCAAGACCGATTGAGGGTCCAATTGGTTCAAATCATGTAAGTATTAATAACCCCATAAGTGGTTGAAGAGTATCTCAAGTGATTTCAATGGATGTACCTCTAAAGTATTTAGATGAGTAATACATTTAGAGTGATTATCACTTGATGCCTATGAAAGTAATAAATGCAACACACTATGATAAGCATAGGTGCATGTACTCAAGTGAAAGGTCAAGTCAACTGAATAAGGTATGATGGTGATGTGTGTTCCCAGTACATGGAATAATAATAAGTATGATTTAATACTTAAATAATGCTATGTGCTCCAAGATATGTGGAAGCACTGACTTAGGGTTTGGATTAATGAGGCAATCATAAAACCCTAATCAATGGAGAATGGAAACCCTAATCAATAAGGAAAATTACAATACATAAGTTTAATTGAATACTTATGAAGGTATTATGTAATTCTAAACATGTGAAGCAATGAGTCAGGTTTTGGATATTATTTGTAATATCAATACATTCTCCAAGATACATGGAGTTTTGAATTAGGGTATTGATCTTTGATAATGTGATCATGAAACCCTAATCGAGAAAGATGAGAAACCGTAACCCTAATTTTGGGTATTGGGTTGAGAAACCCTAATTGAAATGAAATAGGGAACCCTAATATAGGGTGACATTATGTGAAACCTTAATATAGGGTGATGTTATGTGAAACCCTAATATAGGGTGATGTTATGTGAAAACCTAATATAGGGTGATGGTATGAGAAACTCCAATTGATAAAGATGAGCAACCCTAACCCTAATTTTGGGTATTGGGTTGAGAAACCCTAATTGAAATGAAATAGCGAACCCTAATATAGGATGACATTATGTGAAACCCTAATATAGGGTGATGTTATGTGAAACCCTAATATAGGGTGATGTTATGTGAAACCTTAATATAGGGTGATGGTATGAGAAACTCTAATTGATAAAGATGAGAAACCTTAACCCTAATGAGGGAATAATGATGTTATCTTTGTATTGCATAATGTTGATGTGTAATTGATATGGCTGTTATCAAGTATACTAACCATGCATGTATCATGAGATGATGAGCATAACCAGGTATGAGCTATGATGTAAATGGGCCTTGTGAGCCATTATTTTATTGGTTGCCTAGTGAGAGGTGACAAGAAGTTGAATATGCCTGGTGAACTATGTGAAATTCCTGTGTAGCAAGTATCATGAATAACTTGGTTTGTGGACCTAGAGATATTAGTTACCTGATAAGTGGTAACAGTGTTCTGTGATGAATTAAGGGTTTAAATACCCATATCCAGTAATTATGATAATGATGATGTGAAGGGATGAGAATTCCCAGTAATGTGACAAGGGACTAAGATCCCAAGTATCATGTTTATTATAGATTTGAAAGTACTTGACAGAAGTATTACATGATTATGTGTAGCATTTGTCATAATAATTCTTGTTTGAAAACATGACTGATGCTAAAAGAATATGGTAATTTACTTAATTAATCAAGTGAAATCTTATCATGTAGAGCCCTGGCCATAGATCCATCATCGTCAGTAGCTGGTGATGGTGAAACATGTTTTCCTATAGGAACTCCTAGAATGCATATTGTTGAATATGTAGGGGTAATGGGTGAATATATCCTTACACCTCATAGGAATGACTGCAGGCCATATCCTATGCACAAGAATGGTTATGGACCATATCCCAATAAGAGTATGGCTATGGGCCATGACTCCAAAATACCAGGTATTGGATATGGGTCATATCCTGAATAGAGTATATGCTATGGGCTATAACTCTATAGAGAAGTTGTCAGTATACCTTGGATTAAGAGACACAAGATGTCCTGAATGTGGTCTCACACTGACCGAGATAGATGAGGTCATGGAGTCTGTCTCTTCCATTGACCTAGGTATGGAACCAATGCTTTACACCATCATGGTCGGTTGGAGTAGGAGCGGTACACCTCATCTCCTCAGGGCATAAGTTTGATTGTAAAATGTAATCAGTCGTGTAACATATTTTCTTAAGGATGAAATACAGAAATCATCAGTTGATGTTACATTGCTTAATGTATCCTAAAATGGATAAATGGTATACATGTTTTTCATATTCCATATTAAATTAATGATATTTCTCTATTCTGCTTAAACAAAGATTTATCCTGCTTATTAATAATAAAGAATTCTCGGCTTAGTTTATCACTATTTATCTGCAATAATAATGTTTCTGGTGGAGAGTTATATCTCTCGCTGGGACAATTTCAATTGTCTCACCCCGTGGGATCCAACCTTTTTAGGTGGACAAGGACGAGGAGGTAGAAACCATACAGCAGGGGAAGGACATCAGCATCAGGGGCAACCGTAACATCTCAGGTGGAGATACTGACTGTCGTGTCTTGTAGATATGAGTCTTGTGAGTCATCTCTGTACTCTCAGGTCCTTGGAGTCAGTAGTTAGTGGTTTTATGATTGATCTAAGATTTTGGCATTGAATGCCTTGAGGTTTTATGTTCTTATGTGTAGATTTAATAGAGCAAATGTTGTATGTAGTCCCCGAGAAGAGATGGTACATGGTATGTACTTTGTGGACCAGAATGTATATATAATATTTTGGTTCTTATTATAAGAGTTTCCCGGAAATGGATCTCTTGGCAAATGGTTTTAATTTTTAGTAATTTTCAGTAATCCACTGCTAATGTTTTCTTCTGCGTTAATCATTATCTGATGTTGGGTGACGGTCGTGTCAATTTAGTGGTATCAGAGCTTAAGGTTCGCTGAGTCTACAGAGACATAGGATTAAGGTCGTTAAGTCTGTTCTAGTGTCTTTCAGTTTATCTGATAGTGACTTCTACTCTTAGGAGAAGAAGTAAAGCTTGAAGATGGTTGGATCACACGAAGAACATGCTACTAAAAGCAGTGTTGCTGCACTAGGAGGAGGTGCAAGGGATCAAGATAGGGAAGAACTAGTACCTGAACATCCCCAACTTGATCAAGCTACACTAGAAAATCTAGCTTTCCATTCTTTGTTTGGGCAGTTCATGGCGACTATGACACATATGGCAGATAGGATGCTACCACCTGTACCTAGGGCACCAGCTCACAATGAGGGACATGGAGCTGGCAAGACTTTTAAATGGCTTTGACGGGTAGGATCCATGGAATATGCTGGTACTGCTGACCTAGCCGATGCAGACTTGTGGCTGACAGAGCTGGAAAAGGCCTTCAGAATTCTTAATATTCCCGAAGCTGAGAAGGTTAGACATGCGGTGTACCTATTGAAGGGGAGTGCTAGGCATTGGTGGGCTATAGAAGAAGTCAAAAGGTCAGGTGTTGCAATCAGATGCGAAGAGTTTTGATGAGAGTTTGTTAGCAGATATTTTCCCAAGACTTACCTGGATAAGAAGATCTCCCAGTTTGAGCGGATAAGGCAAGGACCAATGAGCATTAGTGAGTATGAAGCTAAGTTTATGGAGCTTCTATGGTTCTGTCAGCACATGGCTGCTACATATGAGGAGAGGATTTGGCATTTTGAGAAGGTTTTGAATGCTAATTTAACCACACAAGTACCTGCTCTAAAGAATAGAGAGAGGTTTGCCACCTTTGTGGAGTCAGTTAGACGGATAGAATGGTCTGTGACTGAGAAGCGTCAAGCCAATAGTAAGAAAGTATATACCCAGTTCTACGGACAGAGGTCTGAGAGTTTTAAGAAACTAAGGTTTTCTACACCAACAACACCATCAAGGTTCAATACCCAGACGCAATGGACGTCAAGTAGGGGTAGAGGCCGTAGTTTTCCTCCAAATAGAGACCCCAGTACAACATCAACGTCAGTGATTGGACCGTTTAGACCATATCAAGAGAATATAATCTGTCATCAGTGTAGATAGGTAGGACATCTAACAAGGGATTGTCCAGTTGGAAACACAATGGTAACCCAACCACTGAGGCAGAGTCAACAAGGTTATAAGATGAAACAGTTTTCTAGTGGCACTCGAGGATGTAGACAAGCATCCCAAGCTGGCTCATCTGCATCTAACAACATGGCGAGTGGTCGACAACCAGCAATGACAAGATTCTATTCTATGAATAAACCAGAAGCAGTGGTCAATCTACGAGTTGTGATAGGTCAGATGGAATTATTTCATTCTGATATGTCTTCATCATGCTTTGTATCTATTTTGATTGATCTGGGTGCTACACATTCCTTTATCACTCGAGAAGTGATTCATGACTGCAATATGACTGTCAGTCATAAAGTAGATAACTTGTTATTAGAAACTCCATTAGTTGGATATGCAGTATTGCGGGAGGTATGTTCTCCCTGTGTTCTTTCTTTTTCAGAACATAGAATTCAAGTGTATCTTATACCACTTGAGATGCATGGGTTCAACATAATCCTTGGGATGGACACCCTAGAAAAGTATAAGGTTGTCTTGGACTGTGATACCAAGCAGATTATGTACTAAAAAAATGGTGTTACATGGATCTTTCAGGGGGATAAAAAGATTCTTCCAACCTATCTAGTATCAGTAATGGTAGCTGAGAAGTTGATGAGACAAGGATGCTTCACATTCTTGGCACATGTGGTAGATATCAGGGCAGAGAGTCCTAATCTTTCTAAAGTTTCGATTGTTAGGGAATTTGAGGATGTGTTTCCTGAGGAACTTCCAGGTGTTTCTCCACCCCGAGAGATTGATTTTGAGATTAATCTAATCCTAGGTACACAACCAATAGCTCAAACACCTTATAGAATGGCACCTGCTGAGATGACAAAACTCAAGAAATAGTTATAAGAGTTGCTTGAAAAGGGTTTTATTCGATTGAGTACTTCACCATGGGGTGCTCTAGTTCTTTTCGTTAAAAAGAAAGATGGGTCTATGCGATTATGCATCGACTATAGACAACTAAACAAAGTAACCGTAAAGAACAAATATCCTCTGCCAAGGATAGATGTCATGTTTGACCTATTGTGTGGTGCAACTATATTCTCTAAAATAGATCTAAGGTCAGGATACCATCAGTCACGTATCAAGGAAAGTGACATACCTAAATCAGCCTTCAGGACAAGGTATGGTCACTATGAGTTCATAGTTATGTCATTTGGACTAACTAATGCACCGGCTGCATTTATGGAACTCATGAATAGAATCTTCTGACCATTCCTTGATCAATTCGTAGTAGTCTTTATAGATGACATCCTGGTTTACAGTCAAGATGCTCGACAACATGAGCAGCACCTTTGTCAGGCTTTGACTTTACTGAGAGAGCACAAGCTATATGCCAAATTCAGTAAGTGTGAGTTCTGGTTATCAGAAGTGTCTTTCCTAGGACACATAATATCTGCCTCAGGTATCTATGTTGATTCTAAAAAGGTAGAATCTGTCTTGGAGTGGGAACAACCAAAGACACCAACAAAGATACACAGTTTTCTAGGACTGGCAGGCTACTATAGGAGGTTCATTAAGAACTTCAATTCTATAACATTACCCCTAACCAAGTTGACCAGGAAGGAGATTCCTTTTGTCTGAGATGACAAGTGTCAACATTCTTTCTAGTTGTTGATAGAAAGGTTGACCAATGTATCTGTGTTAGTATTACCTGAGTAGGGAAAGGGGTATATTGTTTTCTATGATGCTTCTAAAAACGGTCTAGGATGTGTGTTGATGCAGGATAAACAAGTGATTTCTTTTGCTTCTCGACAAATTAAGAAACACGAGGAAAATTATCCAACACATGATCTAGAATTAGCTACAGTGGTTCATGCATTGAAGATCTGGAGTCATTATCTCTATGGAGAGACATTCCATATTTTTACGGACCATAAGAATCTAAAATACATCTTTTCACAACATGAGTTGAACATGAGACAACGCCGCTGGATGGAGTTAATCAAGGACTATGATTGTACAATTGATTATCATCTTGGAAAGGCTAATGTAGTGGCTGATGCACTAAGTAGAAAATCATCATCACCAATCATAGACAAGGCACAGTTGAACTCTTTAGTGTGCTTTAAATGAGACATGCTTTTCTCTTTGAGGCAAAACAATGTACAACTTAAAGTATCCTTGTTAGCTAGATTGTTAGCTTAGAAGCACATAAAACCTACTATGAAATAATAGATCAAAGAGGCACAACAAGCTGATACTGTGATTCAGCAAATCAGGTCAGAGTATGGTAGTGAGAAACGGGATGGGTTTCACGAGTCAGATGATGAGGTAGTTTATTACCATGGTAGGATGGTAGTACCTGATACCAATGACTTAAGAAAGTTAGTGATGGAGGAAGCTCATTTATCTATGTATGCAATACATCTAGGGAGCACCAAAACACCAAAATGTATCATAACCTGAAAGATATGTATTGGTGGCCTGGTTTGAAGAAAGATGTAGCTGAGTTTGTTATGCGGTGTCCAATATGTCAGCATGTTAAAGGTGAACATCAAAAGCCTGCAGGAACAATGCAACCTTTACCTATACTATTGTGGAAATGGGATCACATGACCTTGCACTTTGTGGTTGTTTTCCCAGAACAGCCAAAAGTCATGATTCCATTTGGGTGATAGTTGATAGGTTAACTAAGTCAACACATTTGCTTCCTGTCAAAACAACCTATACTGCTGAGAAACTTGTACAGATCTATATAGATGAGATAGTGCGGTTACAGGGGTTCCAGCTACAATTGTTTCTGATAGAGGTCCCGAGTTCATGAGTCGTTTTTGGGAACAACTACATAAAGTTTTGGGTACGCAGTTAAGATTTAGTACCTCCTTTCACCCACAAACAGATGGAAAATCTGAGAGGACCATACAAACTTTGGAGGACTTGCTTAAGGCATGTGTCCTTCAGTTTGTAGGAAGTTGGGATATACACTTGATTTTAATAGAATTCGCTTACAACAATAGTTATCAACACAATATTGACATGGCACCATATGAAGCATTATATGGTAGACGTTGTAGATCTCCATTGTGTTGGTATGAAACAAGAGAATACCAACTTTTGGGTCTTGAACTAGTGTAATAGACAACTGAGAAGATTAAATTAATATAACAATAGTTAAAGGTTGCACAGGATAGACAGAAGTCATACGCTGATAAACGAAGAAGACCTTTAGAATTCCAAGTTGGAGACAGAGTATATCTCAAAGTCTCACCTTGGAAAGGTGTCCTTAGATTTGGGAAGAAGGGTAAGTTAGCTCCTAGATTTATGGGGCCTTATCCAATCACTGAAAGGATTGGAAAGGTAGCCTATAAGTTGGAGTTGCCACCTAAACTATACATATTGCATCCACTATTTCATATATCCATGCTAAGAAGTGTCACCCTGACACGGAGTTAGTTTTGCAACTTGTGGAGGTAGAGTTAAATGAAGATATATCTTATGTAGAGGGACCAATGTTGATTCTTGACAGAAGAATCAAAAAGTTGAAAAAGAAAGACACAGCTCTTGTGAAAGTTCTCTGGCATCATCGTGGCATTGAAGAAGCTACATGGGAGATGGAGAAAGAGATGAGGAGGAAGTACCCATCTCTTTTCTCTTGACGATTTCAGGGACTAAATCCCTATTAGGGGTGGATAATTGTAACATCCCTGACCTGGGTTAAGGCCTAACCCTAGAAGTTTTGCTTAAGTAAGTCATTTAGATTCTTGTCTTTATCTTTTGAAAAGTAATTAAGACTAAAGGAGACCTTATGTTTTAATTTTGGACCTATTTGAAACAATGTTTTACCTATTTTGGACTAAAGTGCAATTTGCCCAATTTAAGGGGTTACCTTGCAAATTTTACATGATAAATGATCCTCAAGTGTTATAGCATCATAAGAATGAGAATTATGCTGAGGTATGGCTTTCACAAGACTAAGTTCTAAAAATGAGCTTGTTTGAATAATGTTTGTGCATTGAATTCTAGTTTTGGTGTAATTTGTAAATTACCCAAAATCTAGGGTTGAATGTGTAAAATACCACTTCAAGAACTTCCCTACTATTTCTTGGTATCAATTAGAGAAAATAAAAAGAAAGGGGCGTCTTGTTTGAACTACTTTTGAGGAAAGATAATCTTGATAATAAAATAATCAAGAAATAAGCATAAATGAAGCCCTAATTTATTTTGTAGCAAAAATAAATATATTAATTGAAGTGCCCATCAACTAAAAATGTTATGGGAGAAATCCTATAGTGCAAGGACGTTCAAATGCCTTGAGTTTCACCGAAATATCCTAATTAGGTGAAGAAACCCACTCACATTTGTTAATTAAAAAGTAATGTCCACTAAAAATGGATAATAATATTATATTAATTAAGGTGCTTAAGGGGTTGCTTTTAATTCAAGGATAAACGAAAGGATTTTGAGGAAAAGGAATATGGCTTCGAAGGCAAGGAAGTGGAGGGGGGCATGTGGCAAGAAAATGGATGAAATTCCTTCTACTTTCTCTCTCCTAGAAAATCAGTTACATATATTCGATTTTCTCCTTACTTGAAAGGCCATTTTGCAAACCACTTTCTTCCTTTGCTTTGGACGACAAACAAGGAGCTTAAGAGAAGGAGGAAAACGTTCCACAAGATAAAGGTAAGCTCCATGATCATCTTCAAACTTGAAATGATGGTTGAAATCAGATTTCAACATTGATTTTCTTCTCTTTTCCATCGAATGCTCAACCTTGATCATCTTTTGCATCCAAAGAGATTTGAAACAAGCCTTGGATAGTTTAAGGAGCTTCTTTCACCATTATAGACATGAAGCTTGAAGATTTGAAGCTACTTTGAAGGTGGGTTATATAACTTGAACCATTAATGTTATTATTGATTTCAATTCCTTATCATATGTTGATCTCTTATTTCTTCTTGAATAATTGATGAATTCATCATATATATGATAATAGAAATCAGAGGTCTGAAGCTTGATGATGATGACATCATATTAACACACACCTCAAGAAATATCATGAGCAAACTGTTTCAATTTTATGATGGTCAAACGGTTTCAAACCGTTAGAGACCAAATAGTCTCAAACCGTTCGGTGACCAATCGGTTTCAAAACCGTTAAAGGTCAAACGGTTTCAAACTATTAGGGGTTAAATGGTTTCAAGAGTGTGTAAAAGTCTACAGGTTTCAATCTAATCTAGTCCACATGGTCTCAACCTTGGATGACCAATCAATTAAAATTCAATTGGTTTCAAAACCCTAGATCAATTGATGTCAAAACCCTAATTTTGGTATAAACGGTTTCAATTCTAATTTGACCAAACGGTTTCAAACCGTTTGAGGACTAAATGGCCTCAAACAATTTGAGGATCAAATGGTCTCAAACCATTTAGGGTTAATTAATATTTAAATCAAATGAGGATCAAACAGTTTCAAATCATTTAGGGTTAATCGATCTTCAAACCGCTTGAGGGTCTTTGGTTCATACAGTTTCAAAACCGATTGAAGATTTTGGACAAGAATGTTTGGAAGTCTAGTAACTTCAAGACCGTTTAGAGGTCAAGTGTCCTCAAGACCGTTTGAATGGTCAATTGGTCCAAGACCGTTTAAAGGGTCAATTGGTCCAAGACCGTTTGAAGGGTCATTTGGTCCAAGACTGTTTGAAGGGTCAATTAGTTCAAGACCGTTTGAAGGGTCAATTGGTTCAAGACCGTTTGAAGGTTCAATTGGTCCAAGACCATTTGAAGGGTCAATTGGTCCAAGACCATTTGAAGGGTTAATTAGTTCAAGACCATTTGAAGGTACAATTGGTCCAAGACCAATTGAGGGTCCAATTGGTTCAAATCATGTAAGTATTAATAACCCTATAAGTGGTTGAAGAGTATCTCAAGTTGATTTCAATGGAAGTACCTCTAAAGTATTTAGATGAGTAATACATTTAGAGTGATTATCACTTGATGCCTATGAAAGTAATAAATGCAACACACAATGATAAGCATAGGTGCATGTACTCAAGTGAAAGGTTAAGTCAACTGAATAAGGTATGATGGTGCTGTGTGTTCCTAGTACATGGAACAATGATAAGTATGATTTAATACTTAAATAATGTTATGTGCTCCAAGATATGTGGAAGCACTGACTTAGGGTTTGGATTAATGAGGCAATCATAAAACCCTAATCAATGGAGAATGGAAACCCTAATCAATAAGGAAAATTACAATACATAAGTTTAATTGAATACTTATGAAGGTATTATGTAATTCTAAACATGTGAAGCAATGAGTTAGGTTTTGGATATTATTTGTAATATCAAAACATTCTCCAAGATGCATGGAGTTTTGAATTAGGGTATTGATCTTTGATAATGTGATCATGAAACCCTAATCGAGAAAGATGAGAACCCGTAACCCTAATTTTGGGTAATGGGTTGAGAGACCCTAATTGAAATGAAATAGGGAACCCTAATATAGGGTGACATTATGTGAAACCCTAATATAGGGTGATGTTATGTGAAACCCTAATATAGGGTGATGTTATGTGAAACCCAAATATAGGGTGATGGTATGAGGAACTCTAATTGATAAATATGAGAAACCCTAACCCTAATTTTGGGTATTGGGTTGAGAAACCCTAATTGAAATGAAACAGGGAACCCTAATACAGGGTGACATTATGTGAAACCGCGCCTTTTTCCTTGTCTATCATTACCAAGACATCATCCACTCTACCTCTAGGCACTTTTATGGATCTATCTTCCAACTGGAGAGTGCAATGTGCCGACTTCAACTTGCCTAAGCCCAACTCAACATAGACATGATATGGCATCAAATTCACACTAGATCCCAAATCAAGCAAGGACCTGTCTATGCGATGCCCCCCTATGTAACTAGGTATGAGTGGGGCTCCTGGGTCCTTTCTTTTCACGGGAAGTGAGTGTTGTATGATGGAGCTCACTTGTTCATTTAGTCTCACCTTCTTTGGAATCCTCCCCGTTGACCTTCTTTTCACAGTGCATAGGTTCTTGAGGAACTTGGCATATGATGGGATTTTCTTGATAGCATCCAATAGTGGAATGTTCACCTTTACTTGGCGAAATACCTCAAGAATATCAACATTGTGCTTTTGCCTCCTTTTCAATTCTAGTGGCTCATCTAGTGCTTCTACAAATGGAGGATCACTAGCTTTTGCTGCACTTACATGAACATGAGGCGAAACGCTAGGGATGGTAGGACCTGTAAAAGGGATATGTGGTGGATCACATGGAATCCCAAACTCAACATGCGGTATCACAACATCATCTTCAGCAATATCAATCATAGTATCACCACTTGGTTGCCTTTGCTTTGCTTTATCAACCTTTCTTTGACTTGCGGGCTGCTCAAGAGTTTTTCCACTCCTTAGAACTATCACAGCACTACCTTGCTCATGGTGGAGAGGGGGAGCATGTTGTAGCTGTGGAGGAGGTGGAGGTGATACTTGGGGTTGAAATTGAGGTGGAGAAGGGAATTGAGGTGGATGAGAGAATTGGGGCTGGAAAGTGAAGTTTTATGAAATTTGAGGCGAGGGAGGTGGTGGAGGGGTGTAAGGCTAGGGATAGCCTTGGAAGGAGTGAATGGGATGCACTTGCATGGGGGGTGGACTGTAGAAAACTTGTGAAGAGGGCATGGGTCCACTTGCTTCATGGTGGCTCATGATGGGTCTTGAAGACAATTTTTCCTCTTGGAGAGCGATGATAGAAGATAGTTGCTCTATTCTCTCTTCTAACCATGCAACATCCCTTTGAACATCATCAAACACTCTCAATCTAGAAAGAACCTCTTCCTCAAACCTTGAGCTGTATGTGGGACTTTGTGGTTCCTGGTAGCTATAGCAGTGAGGTGTCTTCTTTTCTTCCCCATAGAACTCAATAGATTTGACCGGGTTGCAAGGAGCATTTGTCACCTGGTTCTTCATGAAGTTCACCATGTCACCAAGAATCTTCATCACTTGCGGGCTTGAGTCATCATGAGTAGGGGGTGTCACACCAAAGGCATCCCCTCTTTCATTCATCATGCTAGAAGCCCCAATTCTTGATCCTTCAGCCAACTGCTCAAACAAAGGCCATATCTCCTTAGGTGGCCTAGCCATGAAAACTCCTCCACAAGAAGAGTCCACTGTGTCTTGGTCCTTTAGAGACAAACCAGAGTAGAATGATTGAACTAGCTGCCACAAAGGGATCTCATGGTGAGGACACTCTCTCAACAGCTTCTTGAATCTCTCCCATGCATTATGAAACTGCTCATCTCCCATTTGACTAAAACTTGTCACGGCACGCCGCATTTGTGTCAACCTTGCAATAGAGTAGAACTGTCTCAAGAAAGCATTCTTCATTGTTTCCCAACTAATGATGTCCTTTCTTGAGTCATACCAGTCTTTAGCTCTATCTTTGAGGGAGAAGGAGAACAAGGTCAATCGAATTGTATCATCACTAGTCGTCGACGTCCTGAAGGTGGAGCATACTTCAAGAAAGGAGTCCAAGTGCTTGTAGGGGTTCTCACTCTCTGAGCCGTAGAATATGGGCAAGAGCCCAAGAAGACCTGGAGGAATAGAGAATTGCTCCCCTGGCATTTGATCAACCCTGCTAGCAATTGGTGATTTGTAGTTGCTAGGCATGAAGTAGTCTTGAAGCGGTTTGTGAGGTGCATTTTGGTCTTCCATCTTGTTTCCTCCCAAATGGCTTGTCACATGCACAAAGCACAACCAAACAAAAGAAAGCAAGTTAGTAAACCAATATACACAAGAAATGCAAAGAAAAATGAATAAAGAATAGCAATGATGAGGGCAGTAGGAAAAGTCAAAGCAAAACTAACTAGCTAGGCCGAGCGCCTCTATTCCCCGGCAACGGCCCCAGAAAGCTTGGTGCGATTCCGCTAGTGGTGCTAAGACACTACTCGATTGAATAGATGCGCCCCACGAGGTCAGAATGCATGAGATATGGGATTATGCTTTCAATATTTATAAACCTAAACTATCTACCTACGTTTACTAAAATACTACACCTGCAAGCGCGCGGGGTCGTGTTGTAGTATAGGAAGGTGGCAAGTAAAGGGTCGATCCACAGGGAAAAGAGGGGGCACTAGAGCTAGGTTAGTTTAGCTGGGTTCCTACTGTGGAGACTAGGGTTAAGGGTTTGAAGGTTGATTTAGATTGTTAACTAAGGATAAACAAGCAATTTAAAGGCAAGAATGAAATCTATGTTAACCCTAGACTGAATTAAGACTAAGCAAGCAAGGAAAGATTAAGCTAGGTAGGAAAAGGCAATTTACACTAAGGCAAGCAATAGAGAAGCAAAAGAGCAATTAAAGAACTAAACTAGAATAAACAAGGCAAGAGCAAGGCAAGAAGCTAACTAAGCAAGAAAAGAACTAACTAAGCTAAGTGAGCACAAAACTAGGGTTTTAAGCAGTAAAGAGATGTGTGGGCTGTTTAGGGGTATGAACTTATCACTTAAGTTGGGGGGTGACATGTGAACATTATGATTTCATTTAGATTATCCAAACCAAACAACAAGTTAGAGTCTAATGAATTAACCTAAGCTACTAACTGACCATGGATATGCTAGGTTGTGTATGGGGGAACTAGTCCCTAACACCCCCTACTACCCTTACGAGGCTCAATTGGGTTAGGGATTAGGTTCAATTCAATTAGAGTCTAATCAAGTCTAGGTTTCTAGATTAGGCATTCCTAGGGCAATTAGGGGCTGAGGGTAGTAATGGGGAGGTGAGATTAGGGTTTTGGACCCCAATTCCCCCACATTCTAGCCTTGAGAAGGCACCATGCTAATTGCACTAGAATTATCTAATCTAGCTACTTAGATCTCTCACTTAGGTTTAGGGAGATTGATTAAGATGTAGGAAGATGGGAGGCAACCTAGGGATCCAAGAACTGGACCTAGGGGCAAATCCCAAAATTAACACATATAGGCAATTTGCCTAAATTATTAGGTGATTTCATACACAAACCAACAAGTAATCCATGGAGAAAGAGATGCAAATAGAATATAATCATTAACAAATGAAATTACAAAGTTTACATGTCATTTTCCCCCCAACATGGTATCAAAGTAACATATTTTCCCCCAAACAGCCCACCCAAGGGGGCTAGCTACTCATAACAAAGCAAAATACAAAAAGAGAGGAGAAAGAGGTAGAAGAAGCCATGGAGCTTGGTGTAGATGAAGAAGTCCTCCTCTCCAGCAGCTGCAGGGACGTCCTCCTTCTTCTCCTTGGATGAAATGGTGTGGAATGATGGAGGGAAGTGGATGGAAGGCTTAGATATGGGGGGTTATGTGGTGGAAATGGTGAAATGGAGTGGATTTGAGGTGGATATGGAGTGGAATGGAGTGGGTGGCGATTTGGGGAGCTAGGAAGGGGTAGAAGGTAGCTAGCCTCGTGCCCCAACTGCCACCTAGGTATATATAGGTGTGGGGGAAGCACTAGGTTAAGTTAGGGGCAAAATGGGGAAAGCAGTGAAAAAGTGGTTGGATTTTGTGAGTAGCACGGCCGTGGTGGGGTACCACGGCCGTGGTGGGTAGGATAGGCCACAGCCATGGTGGATGGGCATGGTAGTGGGAATTAAAATAGCAAAGTTACAGGGTTTTTGTCAAAACGGCAATGGCCGTGGTGGTGGTGGTGTGCCACGGTCGTGGTGTATGGCACGGCCGTGGTGGGCTTGGTGGAGGTGGTCGTGGTGCTGCTGCACAACCGTTTTGCTCTATTGTGCCACGGCCATTTTGAGGAGCACGACCGTGGTGTCTTCCCATTGCACGGCCGTGGTGCTCTGCACAGTCGTGGTGCTCTCTACTTCACTTAGATGTTGAGCCTGTTAATTTCTAAGTCATCTAGCACGGCCGTTCTGTGGTACCACGGCCGTGATGGGTCCTGGATCAACACTTTAACTTGGATCTTTGGCTTTTCTTGGACTTCTTTTCTTCAATTGATCTTTGGCCACTAGGGGTAGGTCGAGGGAGCATCAGACTTCACTTTGGGCCTCTCCAAGTGTAGATGAACCCTAAGATCGCCCCTTCTCTCTCTCTTCCATCAAGCGTGGTCCAAAAGCCTGAAAAACATGCAAATAATGTCCACAAGTGCATTTTATACAAATTAACATATTAGGGGGAATGACATGCAATCTAACAGGTATAGATGTGATTGAAGAGCAAAAAGACACAAGAAGAAGCCCTAAAATAGGGTCGCATCAATATTTTAGTAAGAGACACACGATGTCCTGCATGTGGTCTCGCACTGACCGAGACAGATGAGGTCATGGAGTCCGACTCTTCCATTAACCTAGGTATGGAACCAATGCTTTACGCCGTCATGGTCGGTTGGAGTATGAGTAGTATACCTCATCTCCTAAGGTCATAAGTGTGATTGTAAAATGTAATCAGCCGTGTAACATATTTTCTTAAGGATGAAATACAGAAATCATTGGTTGATGTTGCATTGCTTAATGTATCCTAAAATGGATACATGTTATACATGTTCTTCATATTCCATATTATATTATAGATATTGCTCTATTCTACTTAAATAGAGAATTATCCTGCTTATTAATAATAAAGAATTCTCAGCTCAGTTTATCACTGTTTATCTGCATGAATAATGTTTCTGGCAGAGAGTTATGTCTCTCGCTGGGACAATTTCAATTGTCTCACCCCCGTGGGATCCAACCTTTTGAGGTGTATGAGGACGAGGAGGTAGAAACCATACAGCAGGGGAAGGACAACAACATCAGGGCCAGCAGTAACATCTCAGGTGGAGATACTGACTGTCGTGTCTTGTAGATATGTGTCATATGAGTCGTCTCTGTACTCTCAGGTCCTTGGAGTAAGTAGTTAGTGCTTTTATGATTGATATGCGATTTTGGCATTGAATGCCTCAAGGTTTTATGTTCTTATGTGTAGATTTAACAGAGCAACTGTTGTATGTAATCCTCGATAAGAGATGGTACATGGTATGTACATTGTGGACCAGAATGTATATATAATATTTTGGTTCTTATTATAAGAGTTTCCCGGAAATGGATCTCTTTGCAAATAGTTTTCATTTTTAGTAATTTTCAGTAATCCGCTGCTAATGTTTTCTTCCGCATTGATCATTATCCGATGTTGGGTGAAGGTCGTATCAATTTAGTGGTATCAGAGCTTAAGGTTCACTGAGTCTACAGAGACATAGGATTAAGGTCATTGAGTCTGTTCTAGTGACTTTCAGTTTATCTGATAGTGACTTCTGCTCTCAGGAGAAGAAGTAAAGCTTGAACATGGCTAGATTACATGAAGAACATGCTGCTGAAAGTAGTGTTGTTGCACCAGGAGGAGGTGCAAGGGATCAAGATAGGGAAGAACCAGTACCTGAACATCCCCAACTTGATCAAGCTACACTAGAAAATTCAGCTTTCCATGCTCTGTTTGGGCAGTTCATGGCGACTATGACATATATGGCGGATAGGATGCCACCACCTATACCTAGGGTACCAGATGATAATGAGGGACATGGATCTGGCAAGACTTTTGAATGGCTTCGCTAGGTAGGAGCCACGGAATATGCTGGTACAGCTGACCCAGCAGATACAGACTTGTGGCTAACTAAGCTAGACAAGGCCTTCAGAATTCTTAATATTCCCAAAGCTGAGAAGGTCATACATGCAGTGTACCTATAGAAGGGGAGTGCTGGCCATTGGTGGGCTATAGAAGAAGGAAAAAGGCCAGGTGTTGAAGTCGGATGGGAAGTATTCTGATGAGAGTTTGTTAGTAGATATTTTCCCAAGACTTACCTAGATGAGAAGATCTCCCAGTTTGAGTGGATAAGGAAAGGACCAATGAACATTAGTGAGTATGAAGCTAAGTTTATGGAGCTTCTACGGTTCTGTCCACACATGGCTGCTATAGATGAGGAGAGGATTCATCATTTTGAGAAGGGTTTGAACGCTGATTTAACCACACCAGTATCTACTCTAGAGAATAGAGATAGGTTTGCCACCTTTGTGGAGTCAGTTAGACAGATAGAAAGGTTCATGACTGAGAAGCGTCAGGCCAACAATAAGAAACTATATACCCAGTTCTAGGGACAGAGGTCTGAGAGTTATAAGAAACCAAGGTTTTCTGCACTAACAACACCACCAAGGTTCAATACCCAGACATAGTGGACGTCAAGTAGGGGTAGAGGCCATAGTTTTCCTCCAAATAGAGCCCCCAGTACAACATCAACGTCAGTGACTAGACCTTTTAGACCATATCAAGAGAATAGAATCTGTCACTAGTGTAGACAGGTAGGACATCTAGCCAGGGGTTGTCCAGATGGAAACAAAAATGCTAACCCAACCACCGAGGTAAAGTCAACAAGGTCATCAGAGGAAATAGTTTTCTAGTGGCACTCGAGGACGTAGACAAGCATCCCAAGCTGGCTCATCTGCATCCAACAACAGGGTGAGTGGTTGACAACCAACAATGACAAGATTCTATGCTATGAATCATTCGGAAGCAGTGGTCAATCCACGAGTTGTGACAGGTCAGATGGAATTATTTCATTCTGATATGTCTTCATCCTGCTTTGTATCTATTTTGATTGATCCGGGTGCTACACATTACTTTATCACTCGAGAAGTGATTCATGACTGCAATATGACTATCAGTCATAGAGTAGATAACTTGTTATTAGAAACTCCATTAGTTGGATCTGCAGTGTTGTGGGAGGTTTGTTCTCCCTGTGTTCTTTCTTTTTCAGAACATAACATTCAGGTGGATCTTATACCAATTGAGATGCATGGGTTTGACATAATCCTTGGGATGGACACCCTAGAAAAGTATAAGGTTGTCTTGGACTGTGGTACCAAGCAAGTTATGTTCTCAGACAATGGTGTTACATGGATCTTTTAGGGGGACAGAAAGATTCTTCCAACCTATCTAGTGTCAGCAATGGTATCTGAGAAGTTGATAAGACAAGGATGCTTGGCATTCTTGGCACATGTGGTAGATACCAGAGCAGAGAGTCCTAATCTTTCTAAAGTTTTGATTGTTAGGGAATTTGAGGATGTTTTTCCTAAGTAACTTTCAGGTGTTCCTCCATCCCGAGAGATAGATTTCGAGATTAATCTAATCCTGGGTACACAACCAATAGCTCAAACACCTTATAGAATGGCACCTGCTGAGATGGCAGAACTCAAGAAACAATTATAGGAGTTGCTTGAAAAGGGTTTTATTTGACCGAGTACTTCACCATGGGGTGCTCTGGTTCTTTTCGTTAAAAAGAAAGATGGGTCTATGCAATTATGCATCGACTATAGACAGCTAAACAAAGTAACCATAAAGAACAAATATCCTATACCAAGGATAGATGACCTATTTGACCAGTTGCGTGGTGCAACTATATTCTCTAAAATAGATCTAAGGTCAGGATACCATCAGTTATGTATCAAGGAAAGTGACATACCTAAATCAGCCTTCAAGACAAGGTATGGTCACTATGAGTTCATAGTTATGTCGTTTGTACTAACTAATGCACCAACTGCATTTCTGGAACTCATGAACAGAATCTTCCGACCATTCCTTGATCAATTCATAGTAGTCTTTATAGATGACATCCTGATTTACAGTAAAGATGCTCGACAACATGAGCAGCACCTTCGTCAGGCTTTGACTTTACTGAGAGAGCACAAGCTATATGCAAAATTTAGTAAGTGTGAGTTCTAGTTACCAGAAGTGTCTTTCCTAGGACACGTAATATCTACCTCAGGTATCCGTGTTGATCCTAAAAAGGTAGAATATGTCTTGGAGTAGGAACAAACAAAGACACCAATGGAGATACGCAGTTTTCTAGGACTGACAGGCTACTATAGGAGGTTCATTAAGAACTTCAGTTCTGTAGCATTACCCCTAACCAAGTTGACCAACATGGAGGTTCCTTTTGTCTGGGATGACAAGTGTCAACATTCTTTCCAGTTGTTGAAAGAAAGGTTGACCAGTGCACCTGTGTTAGTATTACTTGAGTAGGGAAAGGGGTATATTGTTTTCTGTGATGCTTCTAAGAACGGTCTAGGATGTGTGTTGATGCAGGATAAACAAGTGATTTTTTTTGCTTCTTGACAACTTAAGAAACATGAGGAAAATTATCTGACACATGATCTAGAATTAGCTACAATGGTTCATGCGTTGAAGATCTGGAGACATTATCTCTATGGAGAGACATTCCAGATTTTTGCAAACCATAAGAATCTAAAATACATCTTTTCACAGCATGAGTTGAACATGAGACAACGCCGCTGGATGGAGTTAATCAAGGACTACGATTGTACAATTGATTATCATCCAGGAAAGGCTAATGTAGTGGCTGATGCACTAAGTAAAAAATCATCATCACCAATCATAGACAAGGCACAGTTGAACTCTTTAGTGTGCTTTAAATGATACATGCTTGTCTCTTTGAGGAAAAAAAATGTACAACTTAAAGTATCCTTGTTAGCTGGACTGTTAGCTGAGATGCATATAAAATCTACTCTGAAACAACAGATCAAAGAGGCACAACAAGCTGATACTGTGATTTAGCAAATCAGGTCAGAGTATGGTAGTGAGAAACGGGATGGGTTTCATGAGTCAAATGATGAGGTAGTCTGTTACCATGGTAGGATGGTAGTACCTGATACCAATGACTTAAGAAAGTTAGTCATGGAGGAAGCTCATTGATCTATGTATGCAATGCATCCAGGGAACACCAAAATGTATCATAACCTGAAAGATATGTAGAAACCATACAACAGGGGAAGGACAGCAACATCAGGGGCAGCAGTAACATCTTAGGTGGAGATACTGACTGTTGTGTCTTGTAGATATGAGTCCTATGAGTCATCTCTGTACTCTCAGGTCCTTGGAGTCAGTAGTTAGTGCTTTTTTGATTGATCTGAGATTTTGGCATTGAATGCCTCAAGGTTTTATGTTCTTTTGTGTAGATTTAATAGAGAAACTATTGTATGTAATCCTCAAGAAGAGATGGTACATGGTATGTACTTTGTGGACCAGAATGTATATATAATATTTTGGTTCTTGTTATAAGAGTTTCCTAGAAATGGATCTCTTTGCAAATGGTTTTAATTTTAGTAATTTTTAGTAATCCGCTACTAATGTCTTCTTCTGCATTAATCATTATCTGATGTTGGGTGACGGTCGTGTCAAGGCTCATGCATGGTCATTGTTAAAAAGAGGTATCACATGCAGTTAAACTATTACCTATCACACATCCCAAGGAGAACAACTCATGCATGTCCATCTCACACCATATGTAATTGTGGACGCAAGGAGATACTCGACTTGCAGCCCCCACATATTCAAAAATATGCACTTTGAGTTTCTTGTAGGAATGCCTCGTTTCACCATCCAACAACAAAACTGAAACTGGAATGGATCTATGGCCCAAGGCACCTACATGATTAGGTTTTCACTTGATTAATTAAGCCAATTGGGTATCTTTTAGCATCAATAAATTTACAATGTACAAACCCAAAACAAACCCTACAAGGATAAGGGAAAAGGTATGAGTCCAAAAGATATAAAATGTGTAAGGTGTGAACTTGTAACATCATCATCACATCACACCTGTAGCATTGCCATTCTCAAGGCCATCACCAATGTCACACAACAATACATGGCTATCACCAATGACACACAACTATGCGATATCAATCCATTGTCACATCATTAGAGGATTTCACCTCGCAATAGGCATTAAGCCTTCACTAGGTCATAGGACCCATCACATCAATATGATTTCATCATGTTTCATTAAGGCTCATAGCCCTCACCTTGTGTTATGTGATCATCACCATAGCATACACAGGCTATGATATTCATTCAACCTGCAAGGTTAGAATTACACAAGTAGGAGAGAGAAAAATTAATCACATGCCATTCATCCAATGAACTCAACAAGTATAGCATACCCTAGGATTAGGGTTAGGGTTCATTTGCATACATGATTAGGGTTTTGCATGCCAACACTATAAAAAAACCTTAGGTCTCTCACCTTAACACTTTGTTCAAACATGTGTGTCAATCACTATCATCAAGGCAACCATTATTATCAACACCTATCATAACCCTTCATCGGTTGAATAAGGCATTAGGTAACAAACCATGAAATTGAAGGGAGGTATACATAATGGTTGAAGACCATCCTCAAGACCAGTGATCAAAGAACAATGATGACACGCCAATAGTTGAAGGTATCTAAGGTCAAAAACACATCACCGACCAAGAGCAACACCAAAGGCAACGTCCAAAACCAACAACCCAAACCATTAACACATATCAAACGGTCGTAAGGAAACCCTAGGTTGAGTAAGAATCACCAAAACTCATGCAACTAAAGCGAACCAATTCACCTTGGTTGAAGGAAATCAAACAGCCAAAGAGAACATCCATTTCAATTGGTCGAAGAAGACCAACCATTCTATGTGACCGAAAAATGATCAACGGTGTATGCGATTGAAAAAGATCAATGGTCTATGCAACCAAAACCAAAGGGACCAATTCATTTGACCAAACTCAAACCAGACCTTCACAACATGGTACACAACATTAAGGACATTTTAGAGAGAGGAAAACATCATCAAAATAGAGGTTAACATCATGAAATTAGAACTTTTGAGAAAGAGAACCCATTGGGGCAAAATCACATTTAAAACCCTAAAACCAAGCATTCCTTGTAACCAACATCACAACCATGATATGGTAAACGAAATTTCAAGATCCAACTCTTGAAAATAGAACCAAAACTCCATCTCATCGAAGGAATCCAAACCAAAACGAAGATCAACAAAAACCAATATTTAGTTGCATGCAAAACCACCATCATTACCTCCCATTAAAGTTGGGCCACATGAATTAGGGTTTAGATAAAGAGTTAAATGCATGGAAGATCAATATAGAAACATAACCATAACCAAAATGACATCATCAACAACAAGCTATTTCATTTTAGAATGAGTTACATGTAGGATTAGAGTGCTATAATAGAGAAGGAAGAGAGTTATATAACCCACCTTAGATGATGGTTTCACCACCTCCAAGAAAAGCCCAAATGCAAGAAGGAAACCCTAGCCTCTATTTCCTCCATGACCAAGCTAGTCACAATCTCAAAAGAGAAGAGAAAACCCTAGGTTAAAGGGCAAGAAAGAGAACCAAAACCTCAAGGCCGAAAGGAACAAGAAAGGGAGAAGATCTTCATCTCACTCAGGTACTACCATGGAGAACCATGGATTTGACCAAGAGAAGAAAAGGAGATAGGGTTATAAAAGAAAATGAAATCAAGAGACAAAATCACTTATCAAATGTCAAAGAACCACCAAATATCAACAAGGAAGAGCTTCTCCATGCTTGGATCACCACATGCAATGGATTTCGAGAAACAAGCACCAAGGATGAGCTTCTCCTCACCACCAAGCACACTAGGGCCTAGCACACGATGGAAGAGAGAAAGAAGAAGGCTAAAAGAGATACTTACATGTGTAGGAAAGAGGTTATATACTTAGGAGCATGAGAGAGATGGAAGAGTTGAGGTGTCATGCACAAAAGTGCCACATGTCCACCAAAGAACCAACATGCACCCACTAAAACCAGGTAAACAAGTGACCTCATATGGTCCTAAATGACCATCATTCGAAGAGGACCATGGCCATAAAGTCACAAGATCTTAGAGAAATCAAGAGACCTACTTCAAGTGACCAACATACACCAAGCGACCAAACCCTAGGTCAAGTGACCCAAGGAAGAGATCCAAACCTTATGCGATTGTAGAGATCTCAAAGCATCAACCAAACCTCATGTGACCATAGAGAAAACACCAAGGGACAACACAGATGGTAGTTGAAAGACCAAAATCAAACAGTCAACATAAGGGTCAACACAAAGCTAGGGCATCAAAGCAACCCTAGAAACCACTCTCAACATGTCACCACTTCTCTCCTCAACAAACAAAGCATAACAAGGCACTGTAAGGCACCATATTCTCTCTCATGATATCAAGGTATGAAGGGCACAACCTACATGTGACAAATTACAAGATAACCCCTCAACATGGTTAAATTGAAACTAGGTCCAAAACAAGCACATATATAGAAAAAGTAGCTCAAACATTATTCAAACATGACCAAACTAAAAAAATAAGAATGTCACGTGTAATTAAGGCATCTCAAAGGATTAGATTAAGGTTTAAGCATCTTATCAAGTAAATCAAACAAGATTAGCCTAAACCCCTAACAAGGATTTTGCCCCCAAAATCCTAAGAGAAAAGAAACAGGTACTTCCTATGCATGTCTTCCTCAAGCTCTTACATGGCTTCCTATACACCACAATGATACCACAAAACCTTAACCAACACGATATCCTTCTTCTTCAAATTCTTCACTCTTTTATCCAAGATCAACACAGGACCTTCGACATATGACATATCTTCTTCCAACTCAACCTCCACCAGTTGATGCACTAACTCAGTATTAGGGTGGCACTTCCTCAGCATGGACACATGGAATACTGGATGCAACCTATGCAACTCAGGTGGCAACTCCAACTTATATGCCACCTTCCTAACACGTTCCACCACAGGGTAAGGTGACATGTACTGGGGAGCCAACTTAGCCTTCTTCCCAAACCTCAAAAACACTTTTCCAAGGAGAGACCTTGAGGTACACTCTGTCTCCCACATGGAACTGTAAGAGTATGTATCGGTTATCAACATAATACTTCTTCCTATCCTGGGCTATTTTCAACTACTGTTGTATCATCTTTATCTTCTCTTGTCTGCTACACAAGCTTAGGACCAAGAAGCTGATATTCACCAGTCCCATACCAACACAATAGAGATCTACAATATCTCCCATGAAATGCCTCATAAGGTTCCATATCAATGCTCCTCTGATAATTATTCTTAGAGGCAAACTCTATCAGACTAAGGTGGACATCCCAACTACCCAAAAACTCTAAGACACAAGCTCTTAGCAAGTCCTCTAAAGTCTGTATCGTCCTTTTAGACTGACCATCTATCTGTGGGTGAAATGTTGTGTTGAATTTTAACGACATACCCATAGTTGTATGCAAGCGCTTACAAAAGCGACTGGTGAACTGAGGACCTCTATCAGATGTGATGGTATTCGTGAGACCATGAAAGCAAACAATCTCATCAACATAGATATGTGTAAGATTCTCTGTTGTGTATGTCATCTTCACTGGAAAAAAGTGCCTGTATTTGTTAACCTATCAACGATTACCCAAATGGAATCATGACCTTTAATTGTCCTAGACAGACCAACCACAAAGTCCATCATAACATGATCCCATTTCTATTGTGGTATGGGTAATGGTTGTAATGTCCCTGTGTGATTATGATGCTGTGCTTTAACATGTAGACACATTGTGCACTTTGTAACAAACTCCACCAGATCACGCTTCAAATCAGGCCACCGATACATATCTTTAAGGTTATGGTACATCTTGGTGTTACCTTGGCGCAAAGAATATATTGATGAGTGATCCTCTTCCAAAACCATCTTCTTCATATCATCAAAATCAGAAACCACAACTCTACTATGGTAACACATTGTCCCATCCTCTAGCTCATGGAAGACATCAAACTTCTCACTACTAAACTCTGCTTGTATCTACTATATCACATTATCACTCTGCTATGCATCTCTAGTCTGCTACATCAATGTAGGCTTCACCTTTAACTCTGCCAGCAAACCTGCCAATAGGGAGACTTCCAATTTCATATTCATCTGATGTAAGGAGACCAACATGTCTCTCTTATGGCACACCAAGGATCACAAGTGTGCATTATCAACATATGATAATGATGAAGACTTCCTGCTCAAGGCGTCTTCCATGATATTCACCTTCCCTAGATGGTAATCTATAGTGCAACCATAATCTTTAATCAACTCCATCCAATATCTCTACTGTATGTTCAACTCTCGTTGTGAAAAGATGTACTTCACATTTTTGTGATATGTGAAGATTTGACACTTCTCACCATAAAGGTAATGTCTCCAGATCTTTGAGGCATGAACCACTACTGCTAACTCCAGATCATGGATGGGATAGTTCTCCTCATGATTCTTCAACTATTGCAATGCAAAGGAGATCACCTTCCTATCATGCATTAGCACAAATCACAGACCATTACTTGAGGCATCACAAAAGACAATATAACCTTTTCATGCTCTGGAAGCACTAGCATCGGTGTACTAGTCAGCTTCTCCTTTAATTGTAGGAAGGCATGCTGACACTTGTTATCCCAGACAAAAGGCACATCTTTTCTTGTCAGCTTGGTTAGGGGTAACAACACTATGCTAAAGTTCTTGATGAACCTCCTATAATAGCCTGCCAAACCGAAAAAATTGCAAAATTATATAGGCATTTTCATCTGCTCCCACTCTATCATAGATCTAACCTTCTTGAGGTATACACGAACACCCTTAGGAGATATCACATGTCCTAGGAAGGATGCCTCCTTCAGTCAAAATTTGCACTTGTTGAACTTAGCGTACAACTAATGTTGTCTCAACAAGGTTAGTGCTTGACGAAGATGGTAGTCATGATGTTGGTTGTCTCTGGAATTAATTAAGATATCATCTATAAACACCACCACAAACTAGTCCAGATATAGCCGAAACACCTTATTCATTAAGTCCATAAATGTTGTTGGTGCATTGGTTAGCCCAAACGACATAACCACGAACTCGTAGTGACCACACCTTGTCCTAAAAGATGATTTGGTATGTCATCTGCCTTGATCCACAACTGGTGATATCTTGACCTTAGGTCTATTTTAGAGAAGACTACAACACCTCATAACTAGTCAAATAGATCATCAATCCATGTAAAAGGATATTTATTCTTGATCGTCACTCTATTCAACTACATGTAGTCGATGAACAACCTCATGGATCAATCCTTCTTCGTAACAAACATCATGGGAGAACCCCCAGGTGAAGTGCTCGATCTGATAAAACCTTTCTCAAGCAATTCTTGTAACTATTTCTTCAACTCTTCCATCTTCACTGGTGCCATCGTATATGGTGTCTGTGCTATCGACTGGGTGCTAGGTACCAGATTGATCTCAAAATCAATCTCTCAAACTAGAGGAACACCGGGAAACTCATAAGGAAACACATCCTCAAACTCACAAACAACTAGCACCTCTTGGATACTCAGACTCCTTGCCTTGGTATCCACCACATGCACCTAGAATGCATCACCTTGCCTCATCAACTTCTCTGCCACCATAGCTGACACCAGACACATCAGAAGAGTCTTCCTATCTCCTTGGAAGATCCACATCACATCACCATTGACAAATTTTTCCACTTTAGAACTATAGTCCAAGACCACTTGATACTTCTCCAAGGTGTCCATTCCAAGGATCACATCGAATCCATGCATTTCAAGTGGTATAAGATCCACTTGATTGTTGTGCCCTAAAAAAGAAAGGACACAGGAAAGACACACCTCCTGCAACTGAAAAAACCAACCAACAAGGTTTCTAAATGAAGACTATTACATCTATGACTAACAGGAAAAGAATAACTATCAATCACTTCTCGAGTGATAAAAGAGTGTGTTGCACCCAAGTCAACCAAAACATATATAAAAGCAATAAGAAGACAAATTAGAATGAAATAACTCCATTTTCTCTATCATAACTCATGGGTTGACCACTCCTTTTGGCTGACTCATGGCATTGAATTGAGACGTTGCTTGTTGTCACCCCCATCCTCTACTAGCATGTCTAGAAGAATTAGCCTATAACACATGTCCACAACCTCAGCTTCCACCACTACTAAACTGATGTCTCTACAAACCCTGCTAACTCTGTCTTAGCTGTTGGGTCACTTCATCATCCTTCACATGGCAATACAGTCTTGTATTCTAGGTTTTTCCACACTTGTAGCAAGTCTTGTTCTCATACCATGGCCTAGACAGCCCTATCATTGACACTGATGTTGTTCTGTAGGCTCCTACTGGTGGAAAACTATGACCTTTGTCCTTACTTGGTGACCATTGTATATGTACACCTGACCTTTGTTATGAATATGGTGAAGAGAACCTAAGATTCTTGAATCCTCCAGAAGATTGTTCCTGATATTGTGTCAGTCTCTTCTTGGGACTCACCTCACATTTCTTAACAACTGATTTCTCTATCCTCCTCACTGACTCCACAAATGTGGAAAACCACTCACGATTATCCAAGGCTGACATTGGTGTAGCCAACTCTGTGCTCAAGCCTTTCTCAAAATGTATGATCCTCTCATGATCTATCGTTGCGATGTGAGGATAAAACCTTAACAGCTCCATAAACTTTATCGTATACTCATTGATCGACATGGATCCCTACTGAATCCACTCAAACTGGTTGATCTTTTTGTTTAGGTAGTTCTGAGGAAAGTATCGACTGAAGAACTCAATTCGGAACTCCTCCCAACTGAT
This sequence comes from Alisma plantago-aquatica, assembly GCA_963693085.1. Taxonomy (NCBI): domain Eukaryota; kingdom Viridiplantae; phylum Streptophyta; class Magnoliopsida; order Alismatales; family Alismataceae; genus Alisma; species Alisma plantago-aquatica. Next base: position 287,312,558 of record OY856412.1, on the reverse strand, counting down.
AGTAGCACCATGCCTCTTCTCCTCCTCAATGGCCCACTAATGGCCAATACTTCCTTTTAAAAGATACACAACATGCTTCACGTTGTCTACCTCATGGATGTTAAGGATCTTAAAGGCCTTCTCCAACAATGTCAACCAAAGGACAACATCCGCTAGATCTACCATTCTAGCATACTCCACAACCCCAACTCACCTAAACCTCTCAAAGGTCTTCCCAGTTCCCAAAGATTTAGCACTGGGAATAGTTGCCCTTGAATGTGGCATGGGCATTCTGTCTGCCATGTATGTCATCGTTGTCATGTACTGTGCAAACAAGGACTGAAAGGTAGGGTTTCAATCATGGCTAGGTCAAACTGGGGTGTCTCAGGCACTCCATCAACCCTGTCCTGCCTCCTGGCACCACCTCCTGGTGCAAAAACACTACTCTCGATAGCATGTTCTTCATGTTCTCCAACCATCTTCTCTTCTCTTCTCTTCTTCTTCTTCTGCATAAGCAGAAGTTACCCTTAACAAACTAGAGGACACTAGAATAGACAGAAACCCTATTCCTATATCCCAGTAGACTCAGAAAACCTAAAGCTATAATCTAACCTTAACTGTGATGCCTCGACGCGCCACAAAATGATATTACAAAAAATAAATACGGAATTAACACTAATCAACCAAGTTACCAAAAAACACAGGGAATTAAAACTGTATGCACCTAAGCAAAAAACTGGATCATATCCGTCACATCCCAATTTTCATAAGATAATTTAAAACTTAGAATGGACTTTTCTAAATAATAATAGTTAAAGGGTTAAATGCAAAAGGGCAAATAATGGCTGTCCTTATATGAAAATGGGATGAGAAAGCTTAAAATAAGACCTAAATTTATATTTCACTTTCAATGATGCATTATGTATATCAATTAACGCATATTAGTCCTCTTTTCTTTTCTCTCTCCTCTAAAGTGGCCATAAAACTTAGTAAAGAATTAAAGAGGTGACCATGTGGTTATTGAATGAGTAAAAGTAGAAATAGAAACTCAAGGATTCAATATTAGGATCCTTTTCAAATTACATTGCTTTTAATGCCTTTTAATTAAGGTTAATAGACAATATAGAAATTATGGGTCTATTTGTGTACAAAAACGAAATCTAATGGCATAGGAATATTCTAGACCTTCAAATTTGCCTATGGTTCAAATTTGAATTCTTTTGGACCACATTTGACCCACCATATCGAATTTGAAAGATTTGTATATGGTTTGACTAAGGAATTATTGAGAATTTCATTAATTGCCTTTATTTCCCTAAAGTTTCGATTCTATTGAATGTCACACGTTACATATTTTGATTTTCATTTCTTTCACACCATTGGACAATCCTATTTTGATGTACTCCTGATCTAACAGTCTAAAGGTTGTCATCAACCTCTGTTATTCTCACATTCAGAACCGTTTCCATAGCGCTGCTCTTCTGTGATGTCTCTCTCTCATAACACAACCGTTTCATGAACTTCCTTTTCCGTTACCTTCATATCTCTCTCCTCTTTATAATGAGCTATCATTTTCCACCCCCCGTGATCGTATAAGGAAATGCCCAATTAGGGCTTCACTGCTTCTCATCCATGAGATCATCACCACCATTCTGAGGCCTTTACTTTCATTTTTACGCACCCAAAAGAATCACATGACTCGAACATTTCCTCCTCCTTCTCCAATTGCACCTCACGTGCTCCCAACCACTGAGGCTTACTCACTCTAGGTCTCTGATGACCACCACGGTTCCTTCAGTCCTGGTTGAACCTACATCCAAATTGGAAGTACGAAAAGCTTCTCCACCACTCGATAGCTCGTTTCCGATCGCTAGTTTTCTTGGGTTTACCTCGAAGCATTGTACCCTATAGGCCACCTTCAGGGTCTTGCTGGTTCTTTCTGCCAGGGAACCATGACTATTCTTTGGCCATGGAAACTACTCCCCTAGGTTCCTTTGATCTTTAGGATTGAATCCCATTCTCTAGGTGGATTTAGTTTCGGCCTTTTCCTCGTAGTTTGGTTTCCGACCTCCCCGTTCCCCCTGTTTCGCTGTTCTTGCAAGGAACCTGGTGACCATGGCTGTTACCTGGGCACCACAGGCATCACTCGAGGTTTTCTGACTCCCCATGAATCTATTATTATCTATTTCCCATGCCTTCTTTGTATGCTCCCACACTAGGTATTTCTGGTCTTCGGCAACCATGGATGTGCCATGGAGTTCAGTGCTCTCGCAAGCCCCAAACCTAAGCATTAGCTCGATGGTCATGACATGACACAAGGAACCCGAAGAGAATGCCAATTCTCCATGAATGACTTCCCTTCAATCTTCAAAGTTTGAGTCTGGACCTCCATGACTGCTCGTTGTCGAGGCACAGAGAAAAGGGGAAGATCCCAGGTTGTGGAATGACCATGGGACCCTAGTGACTTTAATCGATTGATATGTTTTGCAAGGGCTTTTTGGGTATTAAAATTTTGTTCCTAGCATGCGCCTTACTTTTCCACGAGGCAAGATCTGATTGGGCCACACGATCAGAGGGTCGGGCCCAGTTGTGTACTGCACGGGTTTTGGGTTTCACCCACATGTCTTTTTCTTGTTTTATGATTGGTCAAATCTTGTAAATTTCGTAATAAATTGATAGTTTATCAGAAAAATATAAATAAATAAGTTTTAGAAACCTCTCTGGATTATCTGTCAATTAGTGATGTTTTCAAATGATGTTTTGCACCTTCAATCACCTCAATGAATCTAAGGAACAAGTTAGGGTTTAATCTATATAATTTAATGCCACATGTTATGATATCAATCAAATTATAGGTGACTAAAGGCTATATCAAGTCAGGATAACTTGACCTTAAGATGATTTACAATAGGTAAACAAGCCATGCAAATTTGGTACAAGTATTTTGATTTACTAGTTGTTATTTATGATTATGCACCTTAAATGGTTTCATGACATGTGAATGTTTTTCTCAAGATGATATCATGTATACTTGTCATTGTTTGATTGATTGATTTCTTATGGTCTATGGTAAAAACTCTTATTATGATTATCAATTATGAGTTAATATTAATGAATCATGATCAAGAGGGGGAAACCCTATTATGGTTTATGAGGGAGAAATCCCATTATGATTCAAGCGGAGAAATCCCATCATGATAAAGTTCAAGAATCATGTTAATGTTAATGTTAATGGTATTGTCATGTTAATGATCAAGTTAAATGGAATTGAATTAGTTTTTATATACTCCCAAATCATGGACGTCAAGGAGTCATTAAGGGATTTCCTAGCATCAAGGGTTTTCCTAGCAATTATTTTCTCCTAAGGGGGCGTCATAGAGGGATGTATATACTTACTATTCAATTCCTCATGTAATTTATGAATCATGAATGCTTAAGAAAATCCATGTTAAAGTTTACATCAAGTCATGTCATGTCAATTTTATCATGTCAAGTTATATTTACTTTGATGTCATATAAGATGCCAAATACCACTTACTGATGTGTTGTTTATTTTGCATGGCTGGGGACGAGATGTCCGCATGACTTGGAGCAAGGGAAGGACGAAAAGGAAAAATCAGGAATAGGAAATCTATAAGCTTTGCCTGGTGGGGTGCCTTTTACCAAGTTGATCCAAAGAATTAGATATGATTCATGTTATGTATAGACATAGTATCAATAAGATTATATTTTATAGATGGTCATCATGTACTTTCCTTTGTATCAAGAACTATGTATGAATCATCTTCAAATCAATACAAAGTGTTTATTTACTTTAATTGCAGTGAATAGCATTTTGTGACACCCCCTTAAGTAGAAATGTTTCCTCTCATTTGATATGAAAAGTGGGGTGTTACAATATCACATTGGAGTCCACAAAAGCCACAAATATATATATATATATATATATATATATATATATATAACACCTACCAAAAGATTATTACATAGCATTGTTCACTGGCTCTCTAGCCATATCTCGTTACATATGGTAACCTGTCACATATACATACATGCCATATCTATACAACAAAGGTATATGGACAAAATGTCATCTCGATATACAAATCTACAAACCCCACAAGGACTTGAGAGTATAGGGACGATGCGTATGACTCTACTACGAAACACAAGCAACATATCCAACCTTTACTCAGCTACTGCTCCTCTTGTTGCTCAACCTCCATTGCACGATCTCTACCTCATCATGCATGACCATCTAAAAGATTTGGAAACCGATGGGGTGAGACCAAGCATCCCAGTGAGAGATATAACTCTTCATAAATGTCTATTAAAAGCACATGTACTAAAGCATGTAGAGCATCATATATTATCAGGTTGAGCAGGATCAGCTATATGATATGTATTAATAGATAATACATGTTAAGCAGAAAAGGGAAATTACCACTGAGCAGTAGATCAATTAATATTCTAAGAAGGAATATGAATAACATTTATAATAGTTGAATTTTCATACCATATTATAATTCAAGAAACAAGTACAAAGATAAGGCAAAGGGTTTATCCAATGTGACTCATTTTGGCCCTAAGCAAATACTACACGACTATGTTATGTCTTTTATTATTCCCTGAGGATTTGAGTGATACCACTCAAATCCAACCAACCACTCCGAAGTCAAAATCAGTGCCATACAAGGTCAATGGAAAAGTCATAATCCAGGACCTCTCCAACACTTCTTGGTCAGTACAAGAGAAACACCACAAAGACATATCAGTCAACTACAAACAATGACATATAGTCAAGCTAAAGGATTGGCTCATGCATGGCCATCCATATAAAAACACCTAGCCTGCTTGGTATAGGTCGTGGCACTAGAAGAACAGGCTCACACATGGCCTTTATTGAAAAGAGGCATCACATGTAGTTAAACTATTGCCTATCACATATCATAAGGAGACATCTCACACATGGCCATCTCACACCACCTATAATTGTGGACGTAAGATGATACTCAACTTGCACCCCCACATATCAAAAATATGTGCTCTGAGCTTCTCATAGGAATGACTTGTTTCACAATCTATCAATCAAACTGATACTAGAATGGATATATGACATGGGACACCTACATGATTAGGGTTCAAGCCTACTAGGTATCTTTTAGCATCAATCAAGTTACAACGTACAAACCCAAAACAAACTCTAATATGATAAGGGAAAAGGAATGACTCCAGAAGATATAAAACTTGTAAGGTGTGAACTTGTCACATCATCATCACATGACACTTGTAGTAGTGTCATTCTCAAGGCCATCACCAATGTCACCTACCCATATAAGGCTATCACCAATGTCACATCACTGTAGGATATCAATCCCTCAATCACATCATTAGAGTATATCACCTTACAATAGGCATTAAGCCTTCACCAGGTCATAGGACCCATCACATCAATATGATCTCATCGTGTTTCATTAAGGCTCATAGCCAACACCCTGTGTTATGTGATCACCACCATAGCATACAATCTATGATATTCATTCAACCTGTAAGGTTAGAATTGCATAAGTAGGAGAGAGAAAGGTAATCACATGCCAGTCATCCAATGAACTTAAAAAGTATAGCATACCCTAGGATTAGGGTTAGGGTTCATTTTCATACATGATTAGGGTTTTGCATTCCAACACTATCAACAAACCCTAGGCATCTCACCTTCCCACTTTCTTAGAACATGTGGGTCACCCACTATCATCAAGGCACCCATTATTATGAACTCCTGTCATAACCCTTTATCGGTTGAATAAGAAATTAGGTCACAAACCATGTAATTGAATGGAGGTATACATCATGGTCGAAGACCATCCTCAAGACTAGAGATAAAAGCACAACCATGACACACCAGTGGTCAAAGGGATCCAAGGTCAAAGGCACATTGGCGACCAAGAGAAACACCAAAGGAAATGACCAAAACCAGCAACCCAAGCCATTAAAACATATCAAGTAGTTACAAGGAAACCCTAGGTCAAACAAGAATCAACAAAACTCATGAAACCAAAGTGAACCAAATTACCTTGGTTGAAGGAAATCAAACAGTTGAAGAGAACATCCATTTCAATTGGTCGAAGAAGACCAACCATTCTATGAGATCGAAATGATCAATGGTCTATAAGACCAAAACCAAAGGGACCACTTCATTCGACCAAACTCAAACTTGACCTTCACAACATGGTACACAACATGAATGATGCTTTAGAGAGAGGAAAATATCATCAAAATAGAGGTTAACATCTTGAAGATAGAACTTTTGAGAAAGAGAACTCATTGGGGCAAGATCACATTTAAAACCCTAAAACTAAGCATTCCTTGTAACCAACATCATAACCATGATATGGTAAACAAACTTTCCATATCCACCTCATGAAAACAACACCAAAACTCCATCTCATCCATGGAATCTGAACCAAAACTAAGATCAACAAAAACTAAGATTTAGTTTCATGCAAACCACCATCATTACCTTCCATTAAAGTTCGGCCACATGAATTAGGGTTTAGATAAATAAGTATGTGCTTGCAAGATCAATATAGAAACTTAACCCTAATCAAAATGACATTATCAACAATAAGATATTACATTTTATAATGAGTTACATGTAGGATTATAGTGCTATACTAGAGAAGGAAGAGAGTTATATAACCCTCCTTAGATGATGGTTGCACCACCTCTAAGCAAAGCTCCAAAAGTAAGAAGGGAAACCCTACCCTTGATCCCCTTCACGACCAAGCTAGTCACCACCTCAAAAGAGAAGAGAAAACCCTAGGTCAATTGACAAGAAAGAGAACCAAAACCTCAAGGCCAAAAGGAAAAAGAAAGGGAGAAGATCTTCATCTCACTCAGGTACTACCATGGAGAACCATGGATTCGACCTCTATGGTGAGAAGTCTCTTAAAAGACCACCATGGAAAACCATGGATTCATCCAAGAGAAGAAAAGGAGATAGGGTTTTGCACGAAAATGATATCAAGAGGTGAAATCACTCACCAAAGATCAAAGAACCACCAAGGATCACCAAGGAAGAGCTTCTCGAAGCTTGGATCACCACATGCAAGGGATCTCGGCCACCAAGCACCAAGGATGAGCTTCTCCTCACGACCAAGCACACTAGGGGTGAGAACAAAATGAAAGATAAAAAGAGAGGAAGGCTAAAAGAGAAACTTGCATGTGTAGGAGAGAGGTTATATACTTAGGAGCATGAGAGAGATGGAAGGGTTGAGGTGTCATGCATATAAGTGCCACATATTCACCAAAAAACCAACATGCACCCACTATAATCATGCATGCAAGATAGGTAGTGGAAAATTAGGTAAACCAACAACCTCATGTGGTCCTAAATGACCATCGATCGAAGAGGACCATGGCCACAAAGGCACATGGTCACAGAGAAACCAAGCGGCCAACAAAAACCAAGCGACCAAACCCTAGGTCAAGTGACCCAAGGAAGATATTCAAACCTTATGCAATCCTAAAGATCTCAAAGCATCAACCAAAACTCATGCAACTTTAAAGAAAACCCCAAGGGACAATAAGGATGGTCACTGAAAGACCCAAAACCAAATAGTCAACACAAAGCTAGGGCATCAAAGCAACCCTAGAAACCACTCTTAACATGTTACCACTTCTCTCCTCAACAACCAACACAGAACATGGTTTCCCAAGGCACCATATTCTCTCTCATGATGCCAAGGTATGAAGGGAACAACCTACATGTGACAAATTGCAAGATAACCCCTCAACACAGGTAAATTGTAACTTGGTCCAAAACAAGCACATATATAGCAAAAATAGCTCAAACATTATTCAAACAGGACCAAACTGAAAACATAAGCATCTCACATGTTATTAAGGCATCTCAAAGGATTATATTAAGGTTTAAGGATCTTATGAAGAAAAGAAAATGAGGTTGTCCCAAAATCTTGGTCAGGGGTCTTATAAGGTTAGTTTACATGTCACATGGCACTACATGAATTAGGGTTTCACTTCATTAACTAAGCTACTTATTCACATTTAATGAAGAAATAAAGGTTATAAATTAGAAGATGTCATAATGATATAGAATTAGAATCCTTAGAACCCTAGTTCATGATTACAGAAGTGTCCGATTAATAGCTAAACCCACTACTTTCATCCATACCAATACTATGCATCAAAACTCTCACCCACATTGAAAGGTTGGAATCTCTTCTTACATAAGTAAGAACCATCATGCAAAATTCAATCCATAAATTCCACAGTATTTGAGAGGTATCACAAAATCATGAAGAACGTTAGAAAGACATTTAGGGAAGTATACATATAAAGTTCATAAATGCATGAACACAACATCAAGAAATTTTCATTTTAGAATGAAATGAAACTGAAAAAGAGTAACAATCCTGAAGTTTCTCGTATTATAACCCAAAATCATGTAAAATCACAACGTTAACCTTTATAGCATGCATTTTTAGTGATATTAGGTGATTACAGGTAGAATTTATATGCAGAGAATGCTAAATAGAAGATAAATCACTCTCCTTCCATAAATGATATAAGATCCAACAAGAAAGCATGAAGCTAGATCCTAGTTTCACCAAAGAGACCACAACCATACTCCCTTGCTAGATGTGGCTCCAACTAGGCCAAAGAAGGTGAGAAGAGATATTTTGGTAAAGGGAGAATATTCCACTATGTAAATCCAAGAAACACAACCAAGAATGATAAAAGAGAGAGGAATAACCTAAAAGTTGATAAGAGATGAAATAAATTAATGGATTCGTGGTAAAGAAGGTTGGAAAGATGATTCAAGTCTTTAATCTTTCAAAAGCAAGAAAAACACCAACATGCATGAGGTATACCCTTAGAATTTCCCTCTTATCTCTCCACCAACATTCTAGAAACTCAAAACTACATGAATAAGCTCTAGGAATGAAGGTAACATATTTATAGGTTGAGGGAGGAAATAATTACAAAATTACCCATGATTTGACCCCAATTAGGCACCCACATTGGACAAAATGCAATAAATATAGCTCGATCTATCCACATCATGCATCAAAGATTGTCACTTGGCTCGCCCTTGACTTACACCTCGCACCTAAAATTCTTATCAGGCTCATATTCGACACACATCCGGAACCAATGTACTTATTGATACACCCACATCAAGCAACCATGTGATGTTCATTGGGTGGCCAAAAAGCACCCATGGCACCCATATCAGAGGGCTTAATGACACACATAAGTCTCCAAATCCCTAGTCATTGCATCTCATAATAGCCAACCTTGGGCCTCTATAAATGCATGGACCCATTTCCCAAGGCTCTAGTAGAGTTTTAGGAATGATGATTGGATCCACATACCACTACTAGCCTTAATTGTGTGCTTTATCCTCACTCACACGTAAGACAAGATGACATCCCGACTACTCATCCCGATTGGTCAACGATCCTAGTGATCTTATGGGCTGAGCATGCCTAAGAACAAACTTCTTTATTGATGGGATCCCTAAAAAGGAGGCACATCGTGGTGATATGGGTATCACAATCATTCCTTTTAAGATCATTTTATCCAAGGCCTCAAAAATTGGGACATTACAATCTCCCCCATTTAGACTCGTGACGTCCTTGTCAAGGCTCAAGTATATGGACTCATAACACTTTCCCATTTAAGTAAAAACCCAGAGTGGCTCATGGACACCTAGCTCTAGATCTTACAATACTAGCACAATGATGGCTACATCATCATGGACAACCCTTTTCAGCATGTTTGGACCACATGGCTCAAGATTGGCATGCCACATACCCATGTGGGATCCACCTATGGGAGGGGTTATGCTATGCCCAAGGCTCTAGTAGAGTTTCAAAAATGACGAATGGGCCCATAGACCACTACTAGTATTAATTGCATGCGTTGTCCTCACTCACATACAAGCTACGTTCAACTTCCCAACTGGTTACCCATCCTAGTACTATTTAGGTCTAAGCATGATTAACCACAAAGTTTTTTATTGATGGGTTCCCTGAAAAGGTGGTGCACCTTTCTGATATGGGTAGTCCAATCATTCCTCTTAAGATCATTTTATCCAAGGTCTCAAATCCTAGGAAATTACAGCCTCCTTAACGAATGTGACCTCAATTCTCAATCTTCTTACATCAATCAATCCTATCAACTGATGCAAGCACCCTAAGATACATTTATCTTTAAAAGTCAACAACTTCAAATAGGTGACAAAATCCAAACTTGAGCATATCATTTTCTCATCACTTACAGCATATGTGCACAATATGATAAGGCAAGGTTTTTATTTTAAATTAATTCAAATTAATCCAATATTGGTTCCAACAAATCTTGCAAATAAGGCAACCACAGAAAGATTATAATCAAGATAGGTTTGAGTTCTTGTAGATCTTCCATCCTCCTTGATATTTCCCTCAAAATACTAACACAAATCCAAATTATTCTGACACAATTCCTCTTCTAACTCCCATGTGGCCTCCTCAACACTAAGGTGATGCCACAAAACCTTCAATAAGACTATAGCCTTCTACCTCAATTTTTCTCATGCATGTCTAGGTACAAAAGTGTAATGACCCACACTTTTGAGTGTCTAAAAGACCTTAGAGTCACAGATCATTACTCATAAATTCCTGGATCAGATTCAACAAATAATACAAAATAGTAAACAATTTTCATTAATGAACAAATATTTACATGTTTGCATAAAAATCTCCTCATAGGAGTTACATAAATTTTAAAAAGAATTAACTTGTACATATATGATGATATACCACTATGTCTAAACCTTCATAAATAACTTTAGTGTCTTCAACATCTTTATTCTGTAATCACATTTCCATGAATCAAGTATACCTGATACCTAAAATGCTGACAAATAAATACACAGTCAGTATATTTCTATATTGGTACATTGGTTCATCCAGTAATCACAAGTATACATATATTCAATAGATTTTATTTGCACATAAGAACATAAATTTTTTTTCATATTCTAACCCATATCTAGTCTACTACCTTAGGTGTAATCACTATCCCTCTTAGGCTCGTGTGCATTACCCTTAAGATCAGTCTAACCCATGGTTCAGAATATTGTTATTTACCTTACATGATACTCATAGGAACTTTATAATTTTCCAGAAGAAAATAAACAAGAAAGTAGTTTGTCATTCATTTAATCTCATCGAGAAACCTTGACAAACTCAGAATTTAATACATGTATTCATAAGCGTAACCATGTACCTTATGCCATTACAGAAACAATGCAAAAATCTCATATACTTTAAGAGTGCATCCAAACATCCAAGCAAAAAAGCATTCAATCAACATTATCTGAAACATGCATACTACATATGTGTCACCATGTATTCACCTTATACTAATGAGATCTAGATGCATTCCTAAACTAGGGTTTAGGGTTATCTCATGTTTGGATTAAGGATAAGGGTCACAAACCCTAATCCAATCATGTCATGATCTCTAAGATTACAAAACCTAGTTATGCATATTAGGTGAAACCCTAATCATCATCTTAAGCATATTAGATTATCCGTAATGCATCAAGGTATATTCTATTTATCTTTTCAAAACTAATCAACAGTGAAATATTTTTAATGTTCTGACCTATTCCAAATGATACTTCAAAACCCAAAGTCAAAATTTTACCTCATGTCTTCCTAAGAGTCCAACATAAATAGAAATGTCAAAAGTTGCAATTCAAAAACCACCCTTTTAAAACACACAACAAAGTTGTATAACTAAATTTTTTTCCTTTTGGTAAACAATTTCTCGAAGCCCAAATAATCTTGATTTTTACTAATTTTGAATATTTTGATAGAATCCATTTCAAGACTTGAAATATGATGAGATATAAAAGAATAAATAACTTGGTTAAAACTTTCTTGGTAAATTTAAATTCACTTAAACTTAAATGATATTCCATTTTTTAGAAAAAAAACACTGAGGGGAGCATGCACATTTTAAAAATACTGACATTAGAAATCCAATATCACACACACAAGATGTATACTAAACCTTAAATCACACCCTTTTACAAGACATAACCTATCATACAACTCAAATATTTTGAAGTGAAAGGGTAAAAGATTGTCTATAGGTTCTTACAACCCAACAATTCATATGTATCTCCTCAACTGATCGAGCCTCATTTTGATCCATCAAAGGATTTGAAAAGAGGTTGTTGGATTGAATGGAACGTCATAGACCTTCCAAGTCTAAAAAATTGGCTAAAGACCAGATATAACCAAATATATAAAAAAGAAACTCACTCCTCATATGCACCACCCCTATGTAGCAGATTAGATATTCATCTCACTTAGGTTTCCAACCAAAATTGAACAAGGACAGACTACTACATCTGTGATGTGGTAAGCAATTAGAAGTTGTGTTCTCCTCTAGAGTGATATAAAGTGAGTTATAACTACACCCTACCATGAGGATAATCTTTTTTTTTAACATTATCGTGAATTAACAATTAAACCGCATTCATCTTGTATCGTTACTACAAGGGGAAAATGTTTCTCCCTATATTTCATTACTTTGAGGAAAATGATTTTTCTTTTTTCTCTACCCCATGGAAATATACAAAATTGTTCACTGTAGACTATTAAACCCAAAGGGAATATTTATTCATATTCACATGTTTGGTCATATACTATAATGAATGACCTCTTGCAACAAAAGGGAGAAGTTATTATTAAGAGTTTCCTCATAACTAAGCCCCCTTTCAACTAGATCATATTACTAGCATTAAAATCATAACAAGATACTCACATTGGTTTCAAAACCCTAAATATACATGTGCATGATTATTAATCTAGAAACATAAATTGTTCATCATTATCAAGTATTTCCTCATTATACATGATAAAAATAAGGTATTATCTCAACATAAATAGATCTACTCAATTAAACATCATATTAAAGGAATCTAGGTCTTTCCTTTATATTATTCACATCAAAACATGTATTGCATGCACTTTTGGAATAGGAAGCACAATTAGTCCACGAAACTATTTTATTCAGATTTTACATGTTTTACTGAGCGATTTCATATATAGGTTCATTACCATACGATCTACCATTAATTAACTACATTATTTGCAAGATCAACTATATTGGACCAATCATGTAACTCCATGTCAGCATAACGTACCTAATTGATAATTCGTGCCGACGTAGTGTCTCCGACTCAGCGTCGATGCAACACATGTGACTCAGCATTGACGCAACGGCTGTGATGCCATGTTCTCGACTGAGCATCCCTGATGCAACATCCCCACACATCGTAGTGTCTCCACCCGACACAATGTCTTCATCCTAGGCAACATCTCCTCTCAATGCATCATCTCCCATGCAACTCCCGCATAGATCTGGACACTGAGCTGATGTCAACGACTGATGTTCATGCCCTAGCAAGCTAGCCCACCAACTACTGGTATCATTGTGCTTTGGCTCGTGAGGAACGTCCCCTCGGCTGCGGCCTTGCACTGTATGCCACCCGTCCTCATGATGGAATGTCGTGAGGAGGGACGTCAGCTCCCTCCCTGTCGGGGCACCAAGCCCTTGGTGCCGTAGGAAGGGCTGACCTAATGTCATGATGACACTAAGGTATCCAACATGGTTTATCCCATCCTCATCCTTTGAAAAGGAGACAAAACTTCCACAATGAAGCATGGCTATCGCTGGGAATTTATCAGTGGGAAACATGTGGCTTGGGAGGAATGACTAAGTGAGGTGGATGGTGTGACATCTCCTGGTTTCTTCATATATATATATATATCCATCACCCCAAAACCCCAATGGGTTCCCACACAAGAAACAGGAACGGAGAGGGAGAAGGCGGCAGGGCCATGGGTTACTCCCTTTTGATCATGAGGGAAAGGGACCGCCTTCCTTTATATAGCGTAGAGTCTGATAATTGGGAATGACCCCCCCCCATTATACACAGTTTCCCTGGATTTGTCCTCCAATAAAAGAAGCAATCATTGATAACACCCCTCATTGGATAAATAATTATAAAGGTCGTTATATAACTCCCCATTATCCTAAATCTTGAGGAAATCTACCTTTTCCTTTTATCTTCTCATAATTTAGAGATTTGGTCTAAAAAGGTAGGATAAACACCACAAACTTTCCTTCCAAGTAATCACTAGGTAATTACTTAATTAGTTACCTAAGTTACTTGATAACTTGATACATCCTAAAATTTCATCCATAATCCCACTTTTAGATTACCTTTAACATATAAAGACCATGATCATTTATCATATGCGTAGATATTCTTTTCCCCAATTTGCATTGCAAGGACCACTTTATAAACCCTAATTAACTATTTTGGGTTTGTATTGAGTTCCAGGCCCAAGACCCATAACTGAGTCTTCCCATAGGGTCCATAAGGTTTATTACACCCCTAATTACAAATTTAAGGCTTTTCTAATCATTGCACCTTATATTAGCCTTATATGAACACATATGTTCAAAGGACATTATTTCCTTAAATTGGACATTTAATATTATCCTAGGGTTTGGAATCAACAACCAAGGTCCCTCAATCCTATTCCTTGTTATATGTTCCTTAATTTCATTTAGGCTTGAAATCTATGAATTTCAAGGATGTAACATTCACCCCTCCTTAAGAGGAATTTTGCCCTCAAAATTCAGGCCTACTAAGCCTAGGCGAATGATAACTCTCATTCTCTTCAAAACTTAGGGTTAGCACCCCACCTAGATACCTTTAACAACTTTCCTTAGTATATAAAGTTTCATTTTATTACTAATATTGGCACCTGAATTGAAATTCAAGTATATCCACATCCATAGTATTCACTTCTTATCATCTCTTGATGATTTCATTTTTATTTTGTGATTCCAAATTCACTTGGTGATTTCTCTTTTCACTTAGGTTTCCAACCTATTATTCATCATTTTTATATAAGGGTGAGGTGGAACCTCTAACCCTAGATCATGTCATTAACCTCAACTTAAGACATTTATTCACATATCTTAATTTATAGCATACAATGTGTGCCTCATAATGAGATGAAATAAGCATTTGACTACAACCCAAACACAAAGTTCATTCCATTTGAAGAGAAGAGATGGTACATTCACACATTACTTTTCTATTTCATATTTTAACTGAATCATACTCAATATGGCTCTAAACATACTTGTTCCTAATTCCATAGTATTCATATATTCCATGAAGTCAGGTGTCCCTTTTCTTACTCTTAAGTTAGGGCACAACTTCTCTCAAGTTTTCATGACTTCCTTATATATTTTATATTTACATCTCATGCATTATGAGCCTTAGCTATTTCCTTGAGGTCTCCAGGGGTATAGGTACCTTTGGAGTGATCTCATTCTTATGCATTGAGGGAGTGTCTCTCATATTCACCCATTGGACACATGAACGTCATGGAGGTAGCTAATCTCCTTAGACATGGACCTTGGGCAAACTCAATTGTTACCTCCCGACCACATGGTCTTGTGCATTTTGGGCACAATCAACTCCCAACCCATTTGTCCTATGTACCTCTAATACACCCTAATGGACCCTAGGATTTCATTAGGACTCTACCCTTCCTAAGGTTTTTTTAGATGTCATATCTTTTAAGCACATTATTCTTCACATATAATTCTTTAACCCAGATTGCCTTCATCTCTCTCGTTTGAGTACAAATTATGCAGTGTATTCCCAACATTTGGCTCGGGCTACCTTCCCTCTCAGGCTTGGTGCCATGTCAGTCTTCCCTCTTGGGCTTGATCTTCTGTGATCTTCGCCTCCAGGGGCTTGATCCTACATATTTGCACTGTGGACTTGGGCCACCTTCCCTTCCTAGGCTTGGTGTCGTACTAGTCTTCCCAATCCTAGGCTTGACCATTTCTTGATCTTCCCTTCCTGGGCTTAATTATTCACTCAGGCCACCTTCCCTCCTAGGCTTAGTGCCTTACTGGTCTTCCCAGTCCTAGGCTTGACCAAATGTGTTACTCAGAGATGGCATACTTGGGTTCAAATAATATAAGTTATTTCATCTTTATATCTTTAACTATTCACCCCTCTAGATGAGGATTAACGTTACCTCAATACTTAAATACATTTATACACTTACCTTTTAAGGGAAAGTTCTAGACTAGGGTGTCTTCTTGGCTCATAGGAGGGGGTTAGCTCTCTATCCACAACCTGATCCCAAGATCTAAGGTTTTTCCTCCCTCATAGGTCATCTTCCCACTCTTGGGTTGACCCACCCCATGTTGGCACACTAACCCTTAATATTTCACATATATCTTTTTTTTTCTTTCATCATTATGCATAAATTTTATCATTATAATTTCTCAACCCATGTTTGCTCAAACTCTGGGATACTCCCTCATGGTTCTATCCATTTAGTGAACTTAGGCCACCTTCCCCTCCAGGGGCTTGCTTCCTACCTAGACCTTCCCCTCTAGGTGTTTGGCCATCATCACCAAACTTCTAGAAATAGCATGAGGGGTTTGAGAAAGTTATATTCAGACTTTCATTTTCATATATATATAATAGATATAATATATATATATACTTATAATATATATATATATATAATATAATATATAGTAGCATTGGGTTCTTATATTTCTTAAGACCTCTTACATAGGTCATACTCCTCATGCACACAACATGGGAGAAGGGGTCAGCTAAACCCATCCCATTGTCTTTCTTATTCCTAGTTTCAAGTTTCATATGGGTGGTGTTCCATATCACCATGCCATGCTCATTATTTAAGATTAAGGTTTTAGGGTTAGGGTTAGGGACTATACTCTACCTCTTAGAGTTTCCATATCCCTTGACATACTAGAGTTTTCCTACCCTAATCCGAGTCCTTCCTCTATGAAAGGGCTTACCCATACTTGTATCCTTCTAATGTTTACCCTCTCTAGAGGGACCCACACAAAAGGTTATATCTTTTCACATTTACTTCTCTAATTAACAATTTCCTTTTAAGGCTTATTAAACAAAGATATGAGAAGTAGATGAAATGTGAGATGAGAAACCTATAAGATAAATTATGCCTTAACTAATTTTTCTCTTATATTTCTAAGTATGATTTGAAATTATAGACTATTAAATATTAGTTGATGAATTTGTGCTCTAATACCAAACGTAACAACCCACACTTTTGAGTGTCCAAAAGACCTTAAAGTCACAAATCATTACTTATAAATTCCAGGATTAGATTCAATAAATACTACAAAATAGTAAACAATTTCCATTAATGAACACATATTTACATGTTTGCATTAAAATCTCCTCATAGAAGTTACATAAATTTTAAAAAGAATTAACTTGTACATATATGATGATATACCACTAATTCTAAATCTTCATGCATAACTTTAGTGTCTTCAACATTTTAATTCTGTAACCCCATATCCATGAATCAAGTATGCCTGATACCTATAATGATGACAAACAAATACATGGTTAGTATATTTCTATACAGGTACAATGGTTCATCCAATAATCACAAGTATACATATATTCATCATCTTTTATTTGCACATAAGAACATAAACTCATTTTCATATTGTAACCCATATCTTGTCTACTACCTCAGGTGTAATCATTATCCCTCCTGGGCTCGTGTGCATTACCCTTAAGATCAGTCTAACCCAGGGTTCAAAATATTATTATTTACCTTACATGATACTCATAGGAACTTTATAATTTTCAAGAAGTAAATAAACAAGCAAGAAGTTTGTCATTTGTTCAATCTTATCGAGAAACCTTGACAAACTCATAATTCAATACATGTATTCATAAGCGTAACCATGTACCTTATGCCATTGTAGAAACCATGCAGAAATCTCATATACTTTAAGAGTGCATCCAAACATCCAAGCAACAAAGCATTCAATCAACATTATCTGAAACATGCACACTACATATGTGTCACCATGTATTCACCTTATACTAATGAGATCTAGATGGATATCTCATGTTTGGATTAAGGATAAGGGTCACAAACCCTAATCCCATCATGTCATGATCTCTAAGATTAAAAAACCTAGTTATTCATATTAGGTGAAACCTTAATCATCATCTTAAGCATATTAGATTATCTGTGATATCTAATATCATAGCAAGATACTCTTATTGGTTTTAAAACCCTAATTATACATGTGCATGATTATTAATCTAGAAACATAAATTGTTCATCATTATCAAGGATTTCCTCATTAGACATGACAAGATCCAGTATTATCTCAACATAAATGGATCTACTTAATTAAGCATCATATTAAAGGAATCTAGGTCTTTCCTTTATATTATTCACATCAAAACATGTATTTCGCACACTTTTAGAACAGAAAGAATAATTAGTCCACGAAACTATTTTATTCAGATTCTATGTATTTTTCTGAGCGATTTCATATATAGGTTCATTACCATACGATCTACCATTAATTAACTACATTATTTGCAAGATCAACTATTTTGGACCAATCATGTAACACCCTGTCAGCATAACGTACCTCATTGCTAATCCCTACAACCACAACATCGCCGACCCAGTGTCTGCAACAAAACAACCATGACTCATGTCCTCGACTCAACATCAATGCAACACCTGTGACTTAGCATCGACGCAATGGCTGTGACGCCACGTTCTTGACTGAGCATCCCTGATGCAGCATCCCCACACGACGTAGTGTCTCTGCCCAACACAATGTCTTCACCCTAGGCAGCATCTCCTCTTGAGGCATCATCTCCGATGCAACACCAGCATAGCTCCCAACACTGGGCCAATGTCGACGGACGATGTTCATGCCCTAGAAAGCTATCCCATCAACTACTGGTGTCGTCATGCTCTGGCTCACAAGGAACATCCCCTCAGCTGCAGCCTTGCAATGCAAGCCGCCCGTCCTCATGTTGGAACACCGTGAGGAGGGACGTCAACTCCCTCCTTAGTGAGGCACCCAACCCCTGGTGCCACAGGAAGGGATTACCTGATGTCATGATGATGCTAAGGTCTCTGACATGGTTTGCCATCCCATCCTCATCATTTGACAAGGAAATGGAGCTTCCACGATGAAGCATGGCTTCCGTAGGGAGTTTATCAGTGGGAAACATGTGGCCTAGGAGGAACGACTGAGAGAGGTGAATGGTGTGACATCTCTTGGTTTCTTCATATATATATCCACCACCCCAAAACCCCAATGGGTTCCCATGCAAGAAATATCAAGGGGGAGAGAGAAGGCGACAAGGCCATGGGTTACTCCCATTTGATCGTGAGGGAAAGGGAATGCCTTCCTTTGTATAGCGTAGAGTCCGATCATTGGGAATGACCCCCCCATTATACGTAGTTTCCCTGGATTTGTCCTCTAAAAAAAGAAGCAATCATTGATAACACTCCTCATTGGATAAATAATTATAAAGGTCGTTATATAACTCCCCATTATCCTAAATCTTGAGGAAATCTCCCTTTTCCTTTTATCTTCTCATAATTTAGAGATTTTGTCTAAAAAGGTAGGATACACACCTCAAACTTGCCTTCCAAGTAATCACTAGGTAATTACTTAATTGATTACCTAGGTTACTTGACAACTTGATACATCCTAAAATTTCATCCATAATCCCACTTTTAGATTACCTTTAACATATAAAGGTCATGATCATTTATCATGTGTGTAGATATTCTTTTCCCCAATTTGCATTGCAAGGACAACTTTGTAAACCCTAATTAACTATTTCGGGTTTGTATTGAGTTCTAGGCCCAA
This sequence comes from Alisma plantago-aquatica, assembly GCA_963693085.1. Lineage (NCBI taxonomy): Eukaryota > Viridiplantae > Streptophyta > Magnoliopsida > Alismatales > Alismataceae > Alisma > Alisma plantago-aquatica. The sequence goes on along the minus strand of OY856412.1, from coordinate 287,292,749 downwards.
GGCCCATAACTGAGTCTTCCCATAGGGTCCATAAGGTTTATTACACCCCTAATTACAAATGTAAGGCTTTGCTAATCGTTACACCTTATATTAGCCTTATATGAACACATATGTTCAAAGCACATTATTTCCTTAAATTGGACATTTAATATCATCCTAGGGTTTGGAATCATCAACCAAGGTCCCTCAATCCTCTTCCTTATTATATGTTCCCTAATTTCATTTAGGCTTGAAATCTATGAATTTCAAGGATGTAACAAAAAGTGAACCTTCCATATAAGATATATCATCATAACGATGAAATTCCACTTGTTGTAACACTTTCTCCATATGGGAACGTGGAAAAGATCGTGTGGTCTTTTTAGTTCTGGTGGAAACTCCAACTTACATGCCCCTTATGTAACATTAGTTCTAATAGGATAAGGACCCTTATACCGAGCATCAAGCCTACCCTTCTTTCTAAATCTCAAAACACCCTTTAAATGTGAGACTTTTGGGTGGATATAGTCTTCATGTTGGAATCCTACATATCGATTGTGGTAACCAACATATGCATTTTATCTATCATGAGCTAGTTTTAAGTGTTTCCTGATAATATGTATCTTATCAATTATTTGTCGCACTTACTCTAGACTCAGAAGTTGATATTCTCATGTATGGTACCGAAAAACATGGTATCTGCAATACCTACCATACAATGCTTCATACATAGCCACATTTGATACTCTTTGATAGTTATTGTTGTTCTTGTAAGCAAACTCTATCAACCTTAGGTGTATATTCCCATTACCAAGGAACTAAAATACACAAAATCTCAAACATCTTACAAATTATTTATCTTCCTCTCTATCTAACCATTAATCCACATGTGGATAGTAGTTTTGAGCTTCATCTATGTGCCCAATCTTCATACATATGATCCCACAACTCATTTGTGAATTGTAATCCTCTATCTAACAATATAGTTTATGGTACCACGCATGAAGGCTTTCTCATTGACGCAGATATGTGTCAACTTCTTCACTGAGTAAGTAATTTTGATCATCATAAAGTGACATGAGTTTGTAATATGATCAACAACTACCCAAATGGAATCATGTCCATTGTTTGTCATAGGCAAACCAACCATAAAGTCCATGGTGAAATGATGCCATTTTTTACATCACCAATTTATGGGTATTACAAGGATGTATTACCTACTTCATAACCTCTAATAAGATGAGAATGATTAATGTGTCTATTTATATCTCATGGGAGTACAATAAGTTTGAAATAAATTTTCAGTTAAAGATCATGGTGATATAAGCTTTATATCCAATTTTGGAAAAATTATTATATTCCTAAATTAGGTTAGGAATTATGGAAATGTAAGCCTAAATAATTTAATTGAGCGTTTTGGTTGATATTTTTGGTAATCTAAGGACATTATAATGATTTGCATGAGATTTTAGGCCTATGGTCAAAAGTTGACCTAATTTAGAGAATCCTAGCAAGGCATATTTTACAAAATAAAGAAAGTAATATGGTTTTATTTTGATTTGATTTGAATTGTACTAAAACACCTATGTTTTCTATTGATTAAAGTGCCACATGTCATATTCCTTGTTCTAGTTGGATCTCACAACCCAGGAAGAGTCATGTTGCTCACAGATAGATCCAGCAACACACATGCACCCTTCCTCGCCTGCTTCCATGTCAGTGTTGGACTCTATATGGCACAAAAGTACCCCAATCTTCATTCCCTTTCTCTACTATTAAATGACTATTCAAATTCTTCATAAGTTATAGATCTTATTGACCCTAGATTTGGGATATATTTGTGCCCTAGAGACTCAGGTCGACATGGACCTCCCAAAACCGCTTTGTTTCCAACTCCTTCAACCCCTCTTCCACTCCTCGACCCTATTCTACAAAGGGGAGCTAGGTTTTTCTCTAGGGGTCTTTATGAGTCATTCCAACACTTGTATACTACATTATTTCCCTCCTTCCACTATAATTAAAAATTTTCCTACTATCTTCATGATGATTTCATCACCACAACGTTTGGAGGTAGGGCGAGACTTGTTGAGGATGTGGTGTAAGACCCTTGACCTAGCTTAGTGCTTGATATTGCTTGCTTTTTTAATAATATTATTAGACCTTAGTCTAATTATGTGATGTGTCTTAATAACATGTGACATGCTTGTGCTTTCAGTTTGGTCCAATTTGCATGATGTTTGAGCTAGTTATGCTATATGTGTGCTTATGTTGGACCTAATTGAAATCTACCCATGTTGAGGGTGTATATAGAAATTTTTCACATGTTTGATGTACCTTTTATGTCTTGGCATCTTGTTGAGGAGTGTGGTGCTTGAGTGTGCCTTGTTGTACCTTGTTTTAATGAGGAGTGAAGTGGTGACCGCATGTGTGGAATTAGGGTTTGCATGGGATGCGTGGATACCCTAGTTGACGTTGGTTCCTTTTTGTGTAGTGACTGATGGGATTTATTTGGCTGTGTTGTTTAGTGGTTGAAGGTGTTTTGAGTGTTCCCTATGTTCCTTGCATTTGAAGGGGTCTTGAACCCTCTCCTTGGTCTCTAAGGACTCTAGGGTTTTGGTCAATAGGCTTTCTTCTTTGACTGAAGTGGATCTCCTTGGGTTAGTAGTCACTACCTTTGCTTGGTTACCTTGGTTCCACTTCAACCAATGGTCCTTTGGACCAAGTGAGGTCTCTGATCTACTTTGGTTTTAATTACTCTAGTTTCATGTGCATGTTTGGTGCTTGCATGGATGTTCGATGATGGACAAGTGAAATTTTTTTTGGACACCTAACCTCTTTCACCTCTCTCCTACCTTTGGGTATTTATGCCCCTTATTTTGTATTCATATGATCCTTTTTCATCTTCTCTTCCTCTCTTCTTCCTTTGGTGCTTGGAAGATAAGGAGCTTGACCTAGGAGCAAGGATGCCAAATCTTGCATCCGGTGATCTAGGGTTGGATCATCTTACTTTGTTGATCCTTTAGTGATCCTTATGCTTGGTAAGTGGTTTATCCCTCTTAATCTCATTTGTCGTGAACCTTACCTTCTCTTTTCTTCTCCTTGGACGAACCATGGTACTACCCAGTGGTTTTCTTGACGAACTTCTCTCCTATAGAGGTCAAATCCATGGTTTTCCATGGTACTTCTTGTGTGAGATGGATATCTCCTCCTTTCCCTTTCTTTCTGGCTTAGGGTTTATAATATCTCTTCTTTGTACACCTTTTGATATTAGTGTGTTCTTCGTTTCTTGAGGTGATCTTGATTGGCTATGGAGTTGATCCAAGCTATGGTTTTATTCTCTCTCTTGGAGCTTCGTGGCTTAGGAGTTGATATTCACCTCAAGGCGGGTTATATAACTCTCTCTAGTACTATTGTTGCACCCTAATCTTGCATGCAAAGTTTATATTATCTCTAACCTTATTATAAGATGAAGATTCTTGATGATGATACCTTGTTTTATGGTTTATGATTTTGTAGTATTATTTCATAGATTTTTTCTTTCTCTAAAACCCTATTTCTTGTACCCTAGATTTAATGAATAGTGGGAATGTTGACTCTTACATGCACCTTTTTTAACAATGGTTCTCCCCATGTCTTGTTTTTGTTTTCTCTCTCTTAGCGATGGAGATTTTGGATGCATGTGATGTTTTGGAAAGTTTGTTTTTCCCTCACAATCATGTTTTGGTTATCCCTATGTTTGGTGATCGAATTCTAGGGTTTTAGATGATGATTTCCTTGATGTACTACGCTCTTTGAAGTTTTGGTTTTTATGTTGATAACCCATCTATTTTAATCATGTTTTGACAAGTGGTTTCCTCTCTCTTGATGATCTTTGTGATGTGGTCTAATAGGTTGAAGGTTTGGTGATGGTTCTTGATAGATGAGATGGTTTCCTTAAAGATGTCACATAGATGACCCCTTGTTCTCCAATTGATGAGGTTGTCTTTGTTCTCTTCGATCGCATGACTTGGTCTTCCCTTCAACCTAATTGTGTTGTTGTCCTCTTTGATCTAGGTGTGATGTTTATGTTTTTATTTGATCAAAGGTGTCTTGTGTTCCCTTTAGTCGAAGGGGTATTGATTGTGTCTTCGATTGTATTCTTTGGGGAGGGTCTTTGGCCATGTGAACATGTTCTCTTCAATCACATAGCCCTGGGATTTACAACTTCTTCGGTCAATGGTAATCCTTGGGAACATGGTTTCCTTGTATTGATATCTAGTGATGATAATGGTTGACCTAATTCTTTCCAAGAATATAAGAAATGATGATAATTAAGGTGTGTTGGTAATTGTTCTTTTGGAAACCCTAATCGCTTATCTATAAGAAACCCTAACCCTAATTTTTGAATATATGGTGCTTAATGTTTATTTGCTTGAATGAATAACATGTAATGAAGTATTTCGTCTCTCCTACTTGTGTAACCCTTATGTTGCAGGTTGAATGAACATCATAACTAGTGATTGCTATGTTATCTCTATATGACACTGAATGATGGTTATAAGCCTTGATGAGGCATAGTGAGTTAATGATGTACCCTACAAGAACAGGAAAAGTGTGAATGGTCTGATGACCTTAATGATGGCTTTGTGTATAATTTGGGGTTATATCCTTTGATGATGCAATAAGGGATGGTTACCCCATGATGGAGTGATAATGTGATGGCCTGGTATAAGGTAATGAGACAGTATCATGTGGTGATCTGATCAGCTTTATGCTTAACATGTTTTATATCTTCTGGAGTTGTAATATATCCTTATCTTTGTAGAATTTGATTATGGTTTCTAAGTTGTAACTTAATTGATGACTTAAAATATACCCAATTGGAAATAACTAATGTAGTGAAACCCTAATCATGTAGTTTCCTTGAGACATAGATCCATATTCACCATTGGTACTTGCTGGATGGTGAAATGAGTAATTCCTAAGGGAAACTCAGAGTGCATATTGTTGAATATGTGGGGGTGCAAGTTGAGGGTATGTTTTTGAATCCACAATTACATGTTATGGAGGATGAATATAGTCATGCCTTGGTAGGAGAGAGGTTGTGGTCATGTCTCAATATATGATGTGATAGAGTACAACTATGGTTGTACTCAGATGATTGGGATTTTATACCCTATTTACTAATGTCATGCCTATATACCAAGGTGGACTAGGATGTTTTGCAGTTGGACTCTATATGTCACTATGACAGACTCAGACTAACTGAGGGTGTGTGAGATCACAGGAGTTTGGTCCTCCTATATCTTATATGGCACTGATTTTGACTTATTAGTGGTTACTTGGAATATGAGTGGTATACCTCATCTCAATAGGTCATAATAAAAGATGTAATACAGCTGTATAATATATGTTCTTAGGGTTAAACGCAATTAACATTATATGTTGCCCTTTTCCTTATTTGTTATATCATTAAGTTGATAATGGTTATACATGTTCTTCACATTCCTTCTAAAGTATATGATGTTCTACCAATCAGTTATAGCTGCTTAATCTGTGTTATCAATTTTACTTGTTCATTTAGTTGAATCTGCTCTTAATTCTTAATTTGTTATAATATATCTATGTTAACAATAGTTGTTGGAAGAGATTTATATCTCTCACTAGGACATTGGTCTCACCGTGTGGGTTTACACATATTTTAGGTGGTCATGTACGACGCGGTAGAGATCATGCAGTTGAGGAAGAGCACTAAGGAGATCAGTAGTTGTTGAAGGTTGGATATGTTGCTAGTGTTTTGTAGTATAGTTGTATGTGTCATCCCTGCACTCTCAAGTCCTTCACGGTGTTTTCTAGATGTTGTACATCAATATGAGTTTTTTGGCAGTACGCCATGGTTGTAAATGTATGGCTTGTACATATGAACAAGTTATCTTTGTAACATATTTCAGGTTGTGCTAAGATGGCCACTGTATAGTTAAGTGTATACCATTATGGTATGATGTGTGGTACATGTGATGGCAGTTTGTGAACTCTAATGTATATGTTTTTTCTTGAGATGTTTATATCAAATTGATTTTAATTTACCCTATTTTACGTCAATGTGGTTGTTAGTTGATAATTCCACATTTTGGTTTTGAGTAATCTTGCTTTGGTGTGATCAGCATTTCACATTTGGTCTACCTTTTTGGCACGCAAGGAAGGTGTCTGTTATTTGGTTTCTTTAACAAAAATAACACTTTTCCCTCTTTTTTCGGCCCATGATAGTGTCGCAGTCGATTCTCGAATTGATCAATTTGAGAGTGGTTGTTGTCCTTGCTTTCCTCATGACCATGTCCAATGGATGACAATGATGTTGTTTATTTCTGCCTCTTGGTTTCAACTTGTGCTTCCCAGATATCATCCCTGACTTTGAGTTTTCATGCTCTATTTTTTCAAAGAGGCATTCGGGTCTAGCAAGTCTGTTCTCATTGGGTTCACGACGGGTCTCGTCCAATATAGGAACCCAAAGAGGGTAGTTTGTCTACGTAGGGTGTGGTGACTACCCAAGCGCTGGACAGAGTTTTAGTCTCCTTGTATGTGGGTTACACCATGAATATTGTGTATGTTCCTGGAGTCGGGTCATGGGGGGAGGGCGAGAGGAGGAAGGAGTCAAGGATTGTATAAATATTGATGTCTCACGTTTTTCAATGACCCAATTTAGGTAATAGGTTGGTTTGGTTTACTGATTAGGTGATTTTTAATAACGGGGGTATTATTGTTTTTACCCCTGTCACACACAATTGCTCAATTTAATAAGAGGATGATCTCGTATTTTGATTTTGAATTTATCCAATCCTACGAAGTGATGTAAGGGCTTTTATCTAGATTCTGATTATTTGATTTTGGAAATTCAATATCTATTTATTTGTATCTCCAATGGGATTGAGTATATGAATTTCATTTATTTTTTAAGATCTATCCATTAGGCTAGGTTAATAGTCATGATTCTAACTCCAATTTCTCAGATTTCAAGATTTGACCTAAATAAGGGTTTATGGGATAATAATTAGGATTTGGGTTATTGTGACAGGAAAACTAAAGTCTTGAGATCAGGAATCTAGGAGCGATGGTGCCTACTGAATTAGGTAAGTGGTACATGCCTTGAGTTTTGTTATACTGCATCATTCACTTTTTCTTGCATAATCATGTTTAAAGTTAATATTATATATGTTATCATGTGATCACTTTTATGTTTTAAGAGGTATATATCACGTGTACATTTTAATAAAATTTATTGCATTAAGATTCATGTTAAGATTAGATCAGATCAGAACAAAAACTAATAATTGGGCCCTACTCGTAAACATGTTTATGGAAGGTTGGTGTCTCATGACCCCTTCACTATATGGGTCCAAGCCCAATCCTATTCACTTTCAATGTGTTCATGAGCCTACACATCTCTCGTGTGTTGTGAGATCAGATCATATAAGGTTCATTGAGTAGGTACCCTGATAAGGATGCTTGATAAAGTTAGGTGTCAAGACCTCTCTATTGATTAGAGAGAAACCCTAAATCTAATCCCTGATTAAGCTATAAAACACATCATTATTGACAAACATGAATAACACATTATATGGAAAACACAGGTAAATCTTTTCCTTTTCTTTTTTCACAATTGCATAAGCCAATTTCACATAAAAGACATCACATTTGGATATCACAAAGATTGTTCAACTCCATTAAATCTAGAATCAAATATTATTCTCATATGTGGCTTGGTTTACATCAGATACATGTACATGAAAGGACAAACTCAGTATACTACCCATCCTAGGAAAGAGAGTGTACATGGACAATCTAATCTATCTATATTATTTTGTTTATGTCTTCTTTATCAAGACCTTTCTGTTAGATAGAATTATACCTAAAAACATTTGAAACAGTATCATGAGACTCATATAGTGCCCCAGTGGGTGGATATCTCCCACATAAGCTAGGTACATGCATCAACATAAAATTAAGTATAACGAACTCAAAAGAAACTTGCAGATATTGAAAGATGTAGTAGATAGTTATAGAATAAGTCAAATATGGTTTACAATGGTGAGCTAATGAAACATATAAGGTAATCACTTAAAGCAAATATAACTTTAAAACATCTTTTAGAGTATGCATATTAACAAATCAGTAGATACTTCTTAGTTCAACTTTACAATCCTTCTGCATAACAACTGAAGATCTAAGCATCTTGAATCAATACATAACAACAACATCATCTTTGTGAGACTCCCCCATTAGGACCAGGTACACATCTTGTAGTCTTGAAGCCAATGTACATATAAGTCATGTCTACCAAACAGTACTATCAATGTCAAGAAATCCAAATCATACTCCGAGTGGATACAAATCCCAATATTTACTACTTGTCAACAAGACAGATCAGAATATGAAATAGATAATTTATATAATAGCACGTTTATTTTCCAAAACAAGTAACATAATCAGCAATGGAAAATTATCAGCTAGTAGTACAAGGAATGTAACAAACATTCAAATTGTATTCTACATGGCTTGTTATCTTTTATTCATTTTCCCAGAAACTACTTGGCTTGTACCTCACTAAGTAGAAGTCTCCGCCCTAGATTCTGATGTCAAAAACTCATTCTCACTATCTTAGGGTTTAGTATGACATCCTAAGATATCAACAACAGACCCTAGACACCTTAGAATTTACTAAAGCGGCTCACATCCTCATCTTGGGTATACGAGATAGGAACCAACAAAACATATATCACATATCACATCATTTCTCATATTTTCATATTTCACATATTTCATTTTATCAAAGTCTATTCCTCATGGACATAGACTTTCACAGAAAGCATTTAGGGCCAGAGCCACACCATATGACTCAATCCTAATCTAGGTGCTCTAACCTTTAAGGTCTAGATCCACACTCTGGAAACTCTTATCATAATTCATTGATTACTACAAGGAGATTCATTTTGTTTCCCCAGTGTGGTCCTCAGGGGAAACTCATGGTGTTCATGGCACCTAACTCGATGTGTTACCATTTCACATGTTACTACTCTTTTTTACTCATATTAAAAGAATTCAAAATATCATGTATCATATGTGTGTATTCTCACATAACTAGAATAACATGAAATAGATTAAGCTTATCAAGACAGACAATGACTAAAACAAGAAGCACAACCATCTGTAATTTCCAACACATATAGTTCATTACATTTCCACATCATCTCATAGCAGTCATCATTAGTGGGCCTTCAGCCCAAGACATAATCTCATTGTCCAACATTTACCTCATCAGGGTTTGATCATCATCAAGGGCCTTTATCCCCAGACTTAATCACATTGTGAAACATTCACCCTCATCGGGGTTTCTCAAATATAATAAGTGTGTGTTAAATTCAGTCTTAACATATTTTCTTATCAATTCATTTCATTATACTTAGAATAGATTCATCATACGACATATACTTATTCCTTTGAATTCAAATAGATGCAAATACATTTCATGCATAAACACACATAATAGACTCATTTCTCCTCTTCTGTTATTTTAGATTTTTCAATTAGGGTTACTAATTAACACATGTTGAACATCATTTGAAGTTTGTACTATTAGTCCATCTTCATAGTACAAGTATTCTATCAAACAATCACAATCCAAGAACACATTCTTGTAAATCAATTCAAATCCTTGAACCTCATCTTTAAATTGATTTCAACTACAATTATGTGCATTCCTTAATCCCTCATTTGAGATCATTATTCATTAACATCATCTAACTCATTATTTTAGGTTTATAGTTAGGTTCTTAGATTCATCTACTAATTCTCATCTTTTTCATTCATTTTATATGAATTAGTCTCAACATCTTTCATTTCACATTCATCACATTATTGGAACCAATCACTCTTAATTCACTTGATATACAATATTTCTCTTCTAATTAACATCAGAATTCAATTTTTAGTATATTTCATTCAATTTGGGTTCAGCCACATGTAATTAAAAAAAAGGTTTAAATCTTCAATATAATAACTTCATTAGTTTCATCTTTAACTTGCCATCACCACTCAATACATTTTTGTTCGTATTGTTTCTCATATTTAGATAAGTGTATCATATCATTGACTTCTAATGGCATTCTCATAATCTACAATGATCAATCCTTATTATACTACTCACTTTAGGTAAAAATAATCAATTAGGGTTACATCTTCTTACACCATAATCTATAATCATCATTCACAATTCATGGTTATGTAACTTGTATATAAGGACCCACATTCATGTGAGTGTTATTCATTATTCCATAAACTATACTAATGTATTTTTCTTAGGATTAGATCATATTAGTAAGGCTAATTGTCTTAAACTGAAATATTAATACTTAAACTTCAACATTTAATCTCATTTAAACATCATATACAAGTTATAGCTTTATCAATCATACTCATCTTAATAGTAAACTTCTAGGATTTTCAAGAAACCATAGTTCAACACATTATAAGAATCATACCATTCAGTAATATCATCATGGAGCACAAGGGTTCATTAGGGCTATTCACACACATGGAAACCCTAATTTCCATTTCCACATATTTCATCCTTCAATGATAAGTATACATTAATTAACTAAATCATTTGATTCCATCCCTGAACACAAACCCTAAATAGGGAATATCACCACCTCACACTGATCCTTATGTATGTATCATATTCAATTTCAGTAAGACTCAATAAAACACTTGTATAATTCATTGTAATAGAATTCAAACATGATTATATACATGTCAATTCGATTCCCAAACATATCGGCCATTGCGCCTATTTTAGGCAATACTCACATGAAATAGCATAGTCATCTACCTACAGAATTTTCCATGAATGCTCAATCAATATATTAGGGATTAAGCAACTTTAAATCTATGAGTAATAATCAGAATCAGTATAATTTGATCCCTAATATCTTTCCAAATCAATACCCAATCACATATATATACAAGCAAGGTTTCTAAATATTTAGGCCGAGTAGAATTAGGCCTTCAACATGAATATATATCTTAAGAGGGATATAAACACTCACCTAAGATGACAAGCACCTTAAAAAAATAGGTCAAACTCTAAATTTCTAGAAATCCAATCAAACTCTAGCAATTGAATCAAATTATGCCTCCTCTCAATTGGGAAACCCTAGAAATAGATATTAGGAGAGAAAGAGTGAGAGAAGAGGGTGATTTGATGTGATTTCAAATCAAATCATAGGAGGGAAGGAATCTTTACATGTGAGAGAAGAATCACTAGGAAAGGTTATGGAAAGAAGCTAAACTTACTTGATTTCATCATATCTTAGATAGTGAAACCCTAGGTCAACATCTCCACCACTTTCCCCTCTCAAAACCCTAGCTATCCTCTCTCTCTATAGGAATTCACTTTTATGGAATGGATCTCAAAATATGAGATCTCCTTAGGTTCTAGGTTTCTCATATAGACCAACTAAGGTGCTTGCGTCAATTGTAAATTGACCCAACTTACACTTTGTTTTATTTCAATAGATTTTTCTATCATAAAACATGTTACTAAAAATTATCTACTGAGTAAGTGAAATATCCTTCAAAAATTTATGAAAAATTAGTATTTTGTTTGAAATAATATTTTATATATTATTTAAAAAATTAGATCAATCAGAGTTACCAATAAAAAGATAAAAATCAATTACGAATTACTTTTTTTCCATCCATAATGTATGGTCGACTGAGTTTGTCTGGGGGGAACTCGACCGACACCACACTCTGTAAAACTCAAGAATCATCAAAAAATTATGTAAATTTAAGAGCATGTTTAAAATTAAGTTCTCAAGTTACATTTAAAATTTTAGATTAATTGGATGCATCAATGAAAAGATAAAATCCAAATACCACATTGTTATATTTCAATCTGAATATATGGTCAGATGAGTTTGTCCTGGGGAAAAACGATCGACAAATAGGTCAGAAAATTCTTTAAATTTTTTGAAAACTTACAAGAACATTAATAGTTGAGTTATCCAAATTATATCCAAATTTCAACTAAATTAGAGCTATATATAAAACACTAAAAATCATTTAGTATGCCACTATATTTATCAAATTATGTATTCATATGCTACCAAAACCCTAAATTTAGCTGATTAGAGTTTTCAATTATCAAACCCTGATTATTTAAAATAAAATCATATTTATAGTTTCTCATTAGTTTTAAAGAATCTTTATTAGACTACCATCATTAATAAAGCTTTAAACAATGATCAATCCGGTTAAGCATGCAATTACCAAGTAAACCCTAATTAGATGACTAATTTGAAAATGAATCATTACAAATTCTCCTCTCCTTTTAAGATTTCATCTCAAAATTCAAAAAAAAAATATATGGAAGAATATCATATCATCTAATTGTTTATCTCTCTCAGCATCAAATTATGTTGAAGTGCAGAATTTGCGATCCAAGTTGTGAATTAAACAGAATTATGTTGACATGCCATGTCAAATAGCAACACATCCTGTAAGTGATCTTGATTTACCGGGTTTTGTCATCGTCTTTTTTGATCTTGGGCTTAAGTTCTTGAATCTTTTTTTATAAGTTCTTAAACCTAGGAACAATATTTCACCAAGAATTTTTCACGCAACCTAGATTAGTACGTATTTGTGGTTGCATGTTGTTAATGTATTGTAGGATTCCATCCCCTTAAAAGGATTTCATCCTCGAAATCATCAAGTCTAAAATCTATCTAGGTATTACACTAATACTACTACTTTTCCACTTAAAAGGGTTGACCTATCAAGTCAAACTACACTAGAGTGAGTCTAATTAAATCATGTATAAGATCCAACACTTAATTGTTACACTGATCACTATTACTAGACTTCTAAGTGTATTATAGGATAGAATACCCCAAAACATGGAAATCTAAGACTCATATAATGAACTTTGTATTATGAACCCGACGTGTTGCTCTTTCTATTAAACTATCAAACTGTAAAGAAAAGGCTTTGGACAAGGTGTCCAAAGGCTATAGGAGCAAAAAAACCACAAACAAACGCTCGCAACCGAGCACAAGCCTACTCTAAACCTGGTTGTAAACCGTATGTATAGACCCTCTCACCGAAGACCAGAAAGCATAAAAAAAACCACCTCCTAACCCAAAAACTCCAACTAACCAAGGGAAGCCGAGTCCCTACAGGATTTGCTCCAAAGAGAATCAACAGAGGAACGTAACCCATCAAAGATACGACCATTCCTCTCCATCCATAGGGGGTAAAGAATGGCGATCAACAGAAGCTTGCTGTCACCCCTGAACTTGATAAGGTCATCCAACTCACCAGGACCCTCACCATGAACACCCTTGAAAAGCTCCCACAGCTTAGCACTAATAGAACATTCAAACATCAGATGGAACAACGTGTCCTCATTCCTCAAGCACAAAGGACACCTGGATGTGAACTGATAGCCAATCCTCCACAAGTACTCATTACTTGGGAGACGATTGAGGAACATATTCCACAGAAAACATGCCCAGTTCCTGGGCACTCTGTTATCCCAGACCCATTTGGACCATGGAACACGAGTTTTAGATTTCCTCACCAACTCCCAACCATCTCTGCATCTGAAAACCTCACCATTATTATAAACAATTTTGTCCTTCACACCATCATCCATAATTGGAACTTTGTTCAGGATTTCCAAGACTTTTTCCCCACCTCTGATGTCAGGATACCACCATCTACCTTCTCTCAAACAAGTACTCACCTTGCAATTTCCCCCTTTACCAAATCTAATCCGTTGATGGTTATCACACAGATCCAACAACCTCTTCTTGTTAGGTAACCAGGGGTCCTTCCATAATAGTAACAAGTTACCAGCTCCTACACAGAAATCGATATTATGCTTTAACAAATCTCTACTCTTCAGCAGCCTCCTCCAAAGCCAAGAAGCTGAGTCCGCTACTACAGAAATAGCGTTCACTGTCGCTTTTCTGGGCGTTGGTTATTAAGAAAAACCGACGCCTATAATATCAGGCATCAGTTATTTAGGCAAACCGACGTCTATATTCGAAGACCAGCCAGACACGGGTACCACTTTGTATTCACTGTCGGCTGACTATAACCAACCGACGCCTAAACGCGCCCGTGAACTCCAATTTTCGGATGAAAAAAATTTGGGCCACATACAGCGTCGGTTTTTAACTATTCACCGACGCCTATTTAAAATGAAATTTTGCGTGAAAAGTTCCACTTTAGGCGTCGGTTATCCAAGGATAACCGACGCTGATAATGGTTCCCGCCAAATAATTTAGGGTAAAAGTTTTCTATTTGGGCATCGATGTTTTACTATTAACCGACGCTAAAGCATAATAGGCGTCGGTTGTGTAGATAACCGATGTCGTTGATCAACTTAATAGACCCGATACCCGGCTCTTCGCCCTTTATTCCTGTTTCATCGCGACTTCTCTTCTGTGTTGCTGCTCGCCGCCGTTCTCCCAAAATCACCCATCGTTGGTTGCTACTGCTCGCCGTCGCTGCTCTGGTTCTCTTCTGCTCACCGGCGTCGCTGCCCGCCGCCCGCCGCTATTGCTTCTTCTCCTGGTGCTTCTCCGGCCGGCGCCTACTGCTTCTCCGACCGTCAGTTGCTTCTGCCCGCCGCCCGCCCCCTGTCATTTGTTGCTGTCGCTGCCACTGCTGCTCTAGCTCCTCCACACGCTGCTGCCGCCGGCGGTCCTCTCCACACTAGCTCCAGGTAGCACTACCTCTCCTTCTCCCTAGCTATTTACCAACATGCAGCAAGCACGACCATGGCTGTGTTGGCCTACCACGGCCGTGCTGTCCAGCACGGCCGTGGTAGGCCAACACAGCCACGGCCGTCCTTGCTGTTGGTAAGGATATGAACAAATTTTCATGTAATGTTTTATGTAAATCCTAGGATATGAACAAATTTTTTGCTTGCATATATTTGTGCTTCTAATCCTAATGTTTGACTTAATTCAGTAAATTTTGATGCATGTTGAAATAAAATTTAAACTTGTAAATTCTAGCATCCTAATTTGATTTGATTAAACCTAACATTGATGAAACCCTAACATCAATTGTGATGAAACCCTAACATTAATTGTGATGAAACCCTAACATGTACATATCTATTATTGTGTTTGTTGGCCTAGAAACCCGTCCAAGATTGACTCATTAGGAGTAAATCTTGGATAGTCCCCGGTTTGGGACTGTTCTTGAACACCTAATCTCACTTAGGATGTAAGTGTATAATGTGTATTGGGTTTTCGAGAAAATTTCGGTAGCATTTCCCCGTTTGTTCTCTAAGTACATATGTACTTAGAGAACAGCGGGGAAATGCTGCCGAAATTTTCTTGAAAACCCAATACACATTATACACTTACTATTGAGATTAGGTGTTCAAGGATGGGATAGGTGGTACACATTTATTATATATAAGAATGACATCAAATGTGTTTGTTGGCCTAGAAACCCGTCCAAGATTGACTCATTAGGAGTAAATCTTGGATAGTCCCCGGTTTGGGACTGTTCTTGAACACCTAATCTCACTTAGGATGTAAGTGTATAATGTGTATTGGGTTTTTGAGAAAATTTCAGTAGCATTTCCCCGTTTGTTCTCTAAGTACATATGTACTTAGAGAACAGCGGGGAAATGCTGCTGAAATTTTCTTGAAAACCCAATACACATTATACACTTACTAGTGAGATTAGGTGTTCAAGGATGGGATAGGTGGTACACATTTATTATATATAAGAATGACATCAAATGTGTTTGTTGGCCTAGAAACCCGTCCAAGATTGACTCATTAGGCGTAAATCTTGGATAGTCCCCGGTTTGGGACTGTTCTTGAACACCTAATCTCACTTAGGATGTAAGTGTATAATGTGTATTGGGTTTTCGAGAAAATTTCGGCAGCATTTCCCCGTTTGTTCTCTAAGTACATATGTACTTAGAGAACAACGGGGAAATGCTGCCGAAATTTTCTCGAAAACCCAATACACATTATACACTTACTAGTGAGATTAGGTGTTCAAGGATGGGATAGGTGGTACACATTTATTATATATAAGAATGATATCACATTATACACTTAGGATGTAAGTGTATACCCTAATATTTTCCTAATATATACTTGTTTCCTAATATATACTTGTTTTCTCTGATCATAGAATGGATAGATCATGGATGTCCATTCGTAATCGTTGCACCCCAGAGTTTATATCTGGTCTTGATCAGTTTATTAGATTTGCCGAGGAACATAGGAAAAAACCTACAGATAGGTTCTATTGTCCATGTAGGCATTGCGGTAACAACTTGAAAGTCAACACTGGTGAGGAAATCAAAAGTCATGTCATGTGCAACGGGATTGTACAAGGCTATACAGAATGGCATTGGCATGGAGAGATTTCAAAATCGAAACTAGTAGATGTCGATAGCAGTGCTTGTGTGGAAGAAGAAATTGCCTCCGATGACGTAAATGTGAACGAACCAGTTTCAGCAGACATCATTGATGCGATGCTGGACAGTTGTAGGGTAGAGCACACCGATCCAACTCCTATCTTTAGAAACATTGTGCATGATGCTGAGATACCGTTATACACAGGCTGTGCTAAGTTTACGAAGCTTAGCGCTGTGTTGAGATTGTATAAGTTGAAACCTAACAATAGATGGAGCGACAAAAGCTTCACTTCATTGTTGACTTTGTTGAAAGAAATGCTTCCTGAAGGAAATGAGCTGCCAATCTCAACATACCAGGTAAAGAAAATGTTGTGACCAATGGGAATGGAGGCCAAGAAGATACACGCATGCCTTAATGATTGTGTATTATTTCAAAAGGACTATGTAGATTTGAAAGATTGTCCAAAATGTGGTGCGTCACGATATAAATTGACGACTTCGGGGGAGTCCAAAACTGGTTCTCCTGCCAAGGTGTTGTGGTATCTACCTATAATATCACAGTTTCAACACTTGTTTGCAAATCCAAAAGATGCGAAGAATTTGAGGTGGCATGCAGAAGTTAAGAAAAATAATGATGGGATCCTACGACATGCGTCTGATTCCCCACAGTGGAAGAAGATTGATCTATTGTACCCCAAATTTGGTGAAGAAGATAGGAATCTAAGACTTGGGCTTTGTACAGATGGGATGAATCCGTACGGGACATTGAGCAGCCAACATAGCACTTGGCCAGTCATGCTTGTTATATACAATCTTCCTCCCTGGATGTGTATGAAAAATAAGTACATTATGTTGTCGTTCTTGATATCGGTCCCTAAACAACCCGGAAATGATATCGATGTTTATCTTGAACCTTTGATTGATGACTTAAAGAAACTTTGGGCTGAAGGTGTGATGACCTATGATGCTTCAGCAAGAGAGACATTTCGTTTGCACGCTATGTTGTTTTGCACTGTTAATGACTTTCCAGCATATGGGAATTTGTCTGGATATAGTGTCAAAGGAGCTAAAGCGTGTCCTATATGTGAAGAAAACACTGATTCAATAAGACTAAAACATGGCGGCAAGACTGTATATCTTGGTCATCGAAGGTTTCTTTCAAAATTCCATCCATATCGTAGGAAGCGCAAAGCATTCAATGGATGGAATGATGAACGGAGGGCACCTAAACATATACCAGGGGATGTTGTTTATGAAAGAGTAAAAGACATTGTCAATGAATTTGGTAAGAAATCACAATGTAGTATGGCCACACGGAGTGACAATTCTTCATTCAAGAAGAAGTCAATATTTTGGGATCTTCCTTATTGGAGTTCTTTGACAGTCAGGCATTGTATCGATGTAATGCACGTTGAGAAAAATGTCTGTGATAGCATCATTGGTACTCTGTTAAATATACCAGGTAAGACTAAAGATGGGATAAAATATAGACTGGACCTACGTGAAATGGGAATAAGGTCTGAATTAACAGAATTACGTGAAATGGGTAATAAAAGAACATACTTACCTCCCGCTTGTTACACGTTGTCTAGAAAGGACAAGAAAACTTTTTGTGAATGCTTGGTAAATGTTAAGGTGCCACATGGTTACTCATCCAACATCCGTAGATTGGTATCAATGAAAGATCTGAAGTTGATAGGTCTTAAATCTCATGATTGTCACACTCTAATGCAACAAATATTGCCCGTGGCAATTCGATCTATATTGCCGAAGCATGTAAGGTTTGCAATTACCAGATTTTGTTTCTTTTTCAACAGTCTATGCAGCAAAGTTATTGACCCTGATACTCTCGATAATTTGTAAAGAGAAGTGGTTGTTACCCTATGTCAGCTTGAGATGTATTTCCCTCCTTCGTTCTTTGATATCATGGTACATCTTATTGTCCACTTGACTAGGGAAGTGAAAATGTTGGGACCAGTTTTCTTGCATTGGATGTATCCCTTTGAACGATACATGAGCGTTTTTAAAGGTGATGTTTGAAACCGTTATCGGCCTGAAGGGAGTATTATTGAAGGTTATGTGGCGAGAGAGGTTATGGATTTTTGCAATGACTTTCTCAGTGGTAATGAAACTCCTAATAATGACAAGAATATTGAGGAGGGCAAAGGAATTTTGGGATCACGGGTGAAAGTAATCAGCCGTGAGTAGTTGGAACAAGCTCACTTGTATATTTTACACAATATGGAGAAGTGAATGTTTATATCGAGGAACATACCAATTTCATAAAGAGACAACATCCTTGAGCAAGTTCAATGTGGCTTGCTAGAGAGCATAATAAGACTTTTACTAAGTGGTTTGAAGATAAAGTCTTACATCAACTATCTCAAACACCAAATGATATTACAGAAACTATCAAATGCCTCGCCTTTAAACCAAAACCGAATGTTATGTCTTATGAAGGGTTTGACATTAATGGATTCACATATTACACAAAGCGCCAAGATGATAAGAGTGTCGTCCAAAATAGTGGGGTCACTCTTCAAGCATTGACTATGTACTTTGCAAGTGCAAAGGATAAGAGTCCAAGTGAAGCTAAAATGTCATATTACGGTGTCATTGAAGACATTTTGGAGTTTGACTACATAGATTTCAAAATTCCGCTCTTTAAATGTAATTGGGTTGATAACACCAAAGGATTTATAGTGGATGAATTGGGTTTCACTTTGGTGAACTTTGAAAAGATTGGCAAGAAGGGTGAACCATTCATATTGGCATCACAGGCGAAACAAATATTCTATATCGATGATCCTGCAAATGATAAATGGTCGGTTGTTCTTCATGGTAAAAGACAGTTCATTGAAGATCCTATAGATGAAGAAGAGTACTATGATAAGTATGATGACTCCAGTCCATTCTCAGTTGGGTTGCCAACTCCACAAAATATTGAAGCTAATGATGACTTATATGTGCACGGAGATCACAATGAAGGATTGTTAATTGATAAAAGATCACAATTTTAGAGACATGTATGTTTATACAAATGCTAAATGTTTGCCTTTTTCTAGTTTATACAAATGCTAAATGTTTGCCTTTTTCTAGTTAATACAAATGCTAAATGTTTGCCTTTTTCTAGTTAATACAAATGCTAAATGTTTGCCTTTTTAATGACATTTTCAGATGGCTGACCATGATGAGCATGATGTCCATGATGAGCATGAAGTCCATGATGAGCATGCTATCCATGACGAGCATGGCGAGGATACCAATGTAAGTTCTAAAAACATATCCTGTATTTCTATAAAATTCATTATCTTCTAGTTATGTCATATATCCTATATTTCTATATTGGGCTAATTCAGTGTGTTTATTTTTGTCAAATTTTAGGTTGATGATGCACATGTACCCACTGAAGCACTGGAGCAACTTGATGCACATCACCAAACACTTAACAAGAAAAGGGGCATCACTCTGTTGAAGAAGTTAATAGTGCTAAGTGGTAGTGGATCCAAATTGGTTGTGGAGTTCGATAATGGAGGAAATGCAATTGGAGTGAACCGCAATAATTTTGTAAACTATCTTGGGTGTACCACTTGGAGCCATTGTGGTGTTAAGTATGATAATTGGCATAAAGTTCCTCAAGGGAAAAAAGACTTGATATGGAAGTATTTATGTGTGAGTTATTATTATTTGCAATTCTATTTTGTAGATTACAAATTCTATTATTTGCAATTCTATTTTGGATACTAGTTAATAACATTTCTATTTTACAAAATCTGTTTGCATTGTATGAGAAGTTGCATCGTAAAAGTGTGATGCAACGCGCTGGAAAGATGCTTAGGAATTATAGGACAAATCTAAACAAAGAATACATAAAAGAGGGTGATAAGAAGAAAAAGTCAGCCCTTGAACAATGGAACTTCTTGGACAAAGAAGATTGGGACAATTTTGTTGCTTCATGAAAATCTGAAGAATTCAAGGTATTAGGCGTCACTCCCAATTTAATTAATATATATTGTATTCACCTATTCAAGATTAACATTTAGTGCTACTAACCAAATCATTAATGTGCATACTAACTAGGCCCTCAGTGACGCACAAAAAGCAAGGCGTGCACTGAATGTGCATGACCACACTATGGGTCCAAAAGGCTATGCAAGCGTTCGCCAAAGACTACAGGCAGAGTCTGTGGCTACTCTGGAGTCTGCTCCTACTCAGGAGTCTGCCACACCCATGCCTCGCCATGATATCTGGATAGTTGGGAGGCAAAATAAGAAGGGTGAAATAAAGAAGCCCGTAACTGCTGAGGCGGCTGTGAAAATGGTAAAATACAACTCTTAGAGAAATCGTTTGAATATTGATTATTTGTGGTGTTAACTTACCAATTTCTGTTGATGGTGATTAGCGGGAGCTGCACGAGTAGAGGAAACAAGGCACGTTCATCCCTCAGGGCACAAGGGATGAATTGACAGTTGCTCTGGGTAACCCAGAGCATCCTGGACGTGTTAGGGGTGCAGGCACTGGTGTGGGCATCAAAGCATTCTTTGGGCCATCCCAGCGCAAACCCAGAGCAGGACTTTCTCAAGAAGAGGTAACCTATTCTTTTTTTAGAATGTTACTGCAAAAGGAAATTCAATAATAAGAAGCTAATGTTTCTTTTATCCATGTATAGGAGAATAAGAGAGTCGAGGATATAGTTGCTAAAAAGGTCAATGATGTAGTTGCTGAGAAGGTCAAGGAAGAATTGCTGCGGTGGCAGGCATCTCAGGCTTCCAATCAGCCTATGGCGACCCACTCTTCTCCTGATGCACAGACTGTGAGTAATCCTGGAGACCCATCGCCTAACACGTCTACTGTAAGTATTGTTTATGACATTGTAGCTAGTCTTTTCAAGATGATATGTTTTCAAGATGATATCTATATATGTATAACATTCTTTACGTAAATTTGTAGGCATTGAAGCCATGCCGCTTAAGAATACAAGACTATGTTGTTGCATAGGCGCAGGCTTACCCGTCCCTTCCTGGGGAAAGGTTTCACGGGACTCTTATGCCATAGGGCTACGTTCGTGTGGGCCCATTACATGTGTTACCCGATTGGAGGGAAGCTACATTGCCATATCCCCACCCGGATATTGATACACTGGCTGAGGCAGAAGGCGGGGTCATATTGTGGCCCAAAGTAGATGTCGTCTACACTACTGAAATTGTAAGATAAATTTACATTGATTTAGACTGTTAATGTGTATATATGAGGTCAACTGATCTGAAATTATATATACAGGTTAAAAAGAAGACACCAGGAGCACCTAGGCCTCCACCTCCACTTCCCGCATTACCAAGTTGGGTTCCAACTGACCTAACATACCCGTTAGGTCCTGCTTGTAGGGGAATGGCATGTTGGCTACAGGCACATAATATACATTGCCCTATAATTGTTTCTTTAGATGCAGATTATGCAGGTCAATCATACGATAGCTCTTTATTTATACAAGATATTATTGAGCTATTTATGTATGCTTGGCTGAATACATCAATGATAGAGACATGGATAAGGTGAGATCTTGTTTATACATCCATATACCTTGTGTAAGATCCGGTGATCTGGTTTCTTATATATTAATGCATACATAATACATGTTTTGCAGCTACTTAGTCGAAGATCAATTCAAACAATTTGCATTTGATCATGTGGGATTTTTGATTCCATCATTGATTAGTATGGTAGCTAAAGACCCTGATAGTGTTCAACAATACTGTATAGATGCTTTTACAATTTTTGGTCAGCAAAAGAAGATGATAATAATAGCACCATTCAATGTCAAGTAAGTTTACTTTATTTATAATTTGGACTTAAGAAAATTCCATTTTTATTGTGCATTTTGAGTTATTAATTGTTAACTTTTTACCTCTAGCGGTAGACATTGGGAGTTACTAGTTATTGTCCCTGGGACGTTCACTGTTTATTATCTAGATCCCGCGGGAAGTACATTAAACACTAAAATTGGACACGTAATGAGAATGCCATTATTCTGGTGAGAAATATTTCATTTTTGTATCTGTTAACATCTGTTATTACATTACTATTTACTTATGCAATTTACTGTGTTATATTAACATGTAGGGGTTTAGATGCATTCAAAAAGGTTGGAGGAACGGTCCCAATGAAAAAGAACCAACCAATAAATTGGCAGAACGTACAAGTAAGTTCCCGACTCCAATGTATATATTATTGATGTGAATTGTGCTTAGTTGTATTATTTTGTATGTTTCAATTTATACTACGCTACACAAGACAACGGCTAGGCATGCACATACTATGTGATGCGATTTATGCAGATGATTATCCGACATGCCGCATTGGACATCGATAACATACATGATGTATTATATATAGTCTCATTAGTTAGTATGAAATATATCAATCTTATTTTTATATTATTACTTATATATATACATCATTCTCTTTGCAGGTGTTTAAAACTGACCACACTATAGGTAAACGCTTAAAAAATATACATGTTCCATATACGATGGAAGCATTAGATGAAATAAGAGAAGAATGGGCAAAAGCCATACAAGCAGTGGCAACTGTAAGATATAATTGGGATGTTGATAGCGATAATGAATGATACTTTGTAAATGAATATTTCTGAATGTTAATACATGTATTTGAATGTTTCTATATGTGTGAATGTGAGAATTGAATTGATGTCTGAATGTATCTACTTGTGTGAAATTTTCCTTGGGACTTTTGCAGGTTTGTGGCATGTTTGTAGGCTGATATCAATGGATGTTGTAAACCTGCAGTTTAGAAAACTGAACTACAGGTTCTCATCCTGCTGACCAGCCACAACAGGCCTGCAAACTGATATGAAAAAAAAAAGATATAGGCGTCGGTTATTTACAAAAAACCGTCAGCAAAGACCTACAACGTCGGTTATTGGATAAAAACCGACGCCTAATATTACAAACAACCCGACCGTGCAGGAAAGCACGACCGTGGTGGAAAAGGCGTCGCTTATTCATATAAAACCGACGCCTATAGTACTAAACACGGCCGTGCAGGGAAGCACGGCCATGTCGTCTTGAAGTATGGTGTCGGTTGTTTATAGAAAACCGACACCAAAAGGGTTCGCACCACAGAAAACGACGTCATCTAGGACACTTTCTGTGTCGGTTACCAATTAAACACCGACGTAGAATGTGTCCTAGATGACGCCGTTTTCTATGGCGCGAACCCTTTTGGCGTCAGTTTTCTATAAACAACCGACGCCTGTACATTAAATAGGCGTCGGTTAAAAAACCGACGCCGAAGTGTTAGACCTTTAGCGGCGCCCACATAGGTGTCGCTCGGAAACTGACGCCAAAGCGGGTTAAACAACCGACGCTAAAAGGCATTTCTGTAGTAGTGGTCTTTGCACTCCATCACCCAAATAGAGCTGTCCCCAATATACCTCTCATGTACCCACTTCACCCACATAGATTCTTTACTTCTTGCTACATCCCACATATTTTTGAGCAAGCATGCCTTGGACCAATCCTCAACATGTCTAATGCCTAACCCTCCTTCTTCTCGAGAAAGACAAATGTCATCCCATGAAACCGTATGCAAATGCCTTTTGTTTCCAGTATCATTCCAAAGGAAATCCCTCATCACCTTCTCCATTTCCATAATGACACCCTTTGGCAGAGGAAATGCCGTAGTCCAGAACATATGATAAGACGATAACGTAGATATGATCAGCTCAATTCTGCCAGAAAAAGAGAGTAGCTTGATCTTCCAAGCATCCAATCTACTCTTAAGCTTGTCCACAATAGGTCTGCACAACTCCTTATTCAACCTTCTTGTAAATAGAGGGAGACCAAGATAACGAACCAGCAGAGGGCAGATAGGAATCGAAAGCTTCTCACTGAGCATCTCCTTCTCAAAAACTCCCTTGCTAAAGAAAACATGGATCTTCATTTTATTTAATTTAAGACTCGAAATATACTCAAATTTCACAAACAGCTCAGCAACCTCCTTGACATTGGCTAGGTTAGCTTTGTTAAACATTAACAAATCATCCGCAAACAGGATATGGGATACCCCATGATCTGACGACGCCATCAGGGGGTTAATCCTTTTGTCCTTCACATAGCTATTAATAAGAGAAGAGAGTCCATGCATCGCCAAACCAAACAAATACGGTGCTAATGGGTCCCCTTGCCTTACCCCATTGCTAGCTTTAAACGTATTCGTAGGAGAGCCATTGATGATTACCTGATAGGAGGCTGATTCAAAACAGGAGGAAACCCAATTCATCCAACAAGCTGGGAACCCCATTTTGAACATAACAAACAACAAATAGTCTCTCCTAACCGTGTCATACGCCTTAGATAGATCCACCTTCACACACATCCTCTCACCACCCTTATTAGGGAAAGAGCTCAACAGCTCATTAGCTAGTAGAATAGCATCCCCTATATTCCTCCCTTTCAAGAAAGCAGCTTGGTTGATATCTATGATCTCTGGCAGAACACCACTAAACCTGTTAGCTAAAATCTTCATAATGAATTTGAAGATAACATTACAGAGGGATATAGGTCTAAAATCTTTCAAACTTGTAGCTTCAGGAACTTTAGGAATAAGCACTATGAAGGACTTGTTACACTCCCCCAACAACCTGCCATTTTCAAAGAAGTTCAAGATAGCTTTCGTGATGTCATCTCCAACAATGTCCCAACAACTTTGAAAGAACACCGCATTTAAACCATCTGGACCAGGTTCCTTGTCACCATTATATCCCTTAACAACTCTATCAACTTCCTCCTTGGTAACCCTTCCTGTTAAGATTTGGATGTGATTGTCAGAAAGTTTAGCAAGGACCCAATCCTCAGACCACCTCACCTCGAAAACATCAGCAGAGTTAAACACATTCGAGACATACTTCACAGCAAGCTCCCTAATCTCATGAGGGTCTTTAACCACCTTTTCCCCATTCATCAACAAACATATGTTGTTATGTACCCTTCTTGTTACCTTCCTTCAGCCAGAGAGCACGGGACTTCTTCCTAACAAAGCTTTCTTCATTTCTCAGAGCTATCCAAGCACTTTTTCTTGCCTCAGTCAACTCCTTTTGCAACTCCTCATTATAAGGTTGAGCGTCCACTCTCCTTTGAATAGCAATAGCCTTATCCTCCATTTCCCTAGCCACATTAGTAAAATTACCAACATTTTTCTTGTTCCAGGTAATCAGGTCAGAAATGACTTTATTAATCTTCTTGTACACCTTCAACATCGGAGCTCCATTGCCCTCCTCAGAGTTCCACACATTTCTAACCGTGTCTTTGAACCCTTCTTGTGTGACCCAAGCATTGATAAATCTGAATGGAGTTTTCCCTTTCTTTTTCATACTCGGGTGCCACATCATAATACAATGATCAATGAAATTATGTGATATAAAGTTATTTTATTTGGGTAATCAAATCATCATATATTAGGTTTCTAAGGATACACAACATTGAGGTTATTATCCTCAAGGTATGATATTTCAAACAATGAGAATTAGCTCAGGCCAGACCAATGTCATATGGCTCCGGGAGTCCTCATAAACTGAGCTAGTGGTGTGGAGGAAAATTTTGCCAGCCCCCAGACCCTGACCCTTTCTAGGAACCCTTGCTTTCAACTTGTGTTCTAGTAGCTACCTAACAGGCTAATCACATAAAAGTTGATTAAAGATATTTCTCATATGAAATTATTATGGTCCTAATTCAACCTTTCACCATAGGTCAATTCTAAGGAGAACTAAGGGTTTCTAAATAGGGAGACAAATTAAAATATTCAAGACTCCGACTACCATGGGCTCAGATACCATGTTGTAAAGAAGTGAGATAACCTCTCTACTAAATATGGTAAAAAAAACCAATGAATAGCAGTGGAATTTAAAACTTTGACTATATTTCATTTAATAAATAGTACATCAAAATTTTCCCAATTAGGGTGTACTTGCTATATACAAATAAAGGATCTAATGTAGAGGGAAACTAAACTACATCAATATGTCTCCAACAAAACAACTTATCAAATAAGTCCAAGTGGGAAGGATGAACTCCTTTTCTTTATCTTAGGTTGTTTCACCATGCTCCCATTGCGCACTCTAATCCTAAAATTGGGTGGTTGGGATCACCTAGCAAGAGGAGAGAAAAGTATGTGTCAAATAATGGAATAAGTACAAATGAAGTGTAGCAAAATGTAAACATAGAGTAATGATTCCACTAATTTAAAGAAATGTCAAAAGTATGAGGCACATAAAAGAGAACACTTGCCATAACAACACTTATCAATATTGAAGTACGCATGATAAGAGTATGACTACATTATCTAAAGTAGGGCTGAGGCACCTACCAACCTCAACTAAAACAAATAGGTGAGGGAGAGTGGTCACATTCCCAAACACCTATATATATATATATATATATATATATATATATATATATATATATATATATATATATATATAAGTAGGGAGGGTGGTCACATTCCCCGGGGCCCATGCCCAAACTATGGGTGGCTAGTACAGAGGTACACTATAATAGATCATAAGTCATCAAGTTATCATGCTCAATAAATAAAATGGAAATATTAAACATCAAATTAATAGTGACATGGTTGAGGGTATAAAACCCAAACAAATGGTGAAATAAATGTGTCAAAAGAAGGCAATGGAAGGAATCAAAAGGCTATGCATATGCCTCATTACAAATATTAGGGTTGGATATCCAAATGCGCAATAGAAGGGTAAGTATACACACTCATACATAAATAGGATTTTCACATACCTTAATGTAGAGTCCTAGTCATCACTTTCATCCAATGAGCTTGTATCCAAGACAACTTTTAATCTAATTACAAATTTATACACATAATTTAGGGTTTATAAAGCATACTATGTGAGAAACCCTAATTTTGGACCTTTTATGAAAACCATCAATTTAGGACTAAAACTTAGACCAATATATCCATTGGATTCTCTGAATTAATAAAACATATATATTTCTTAAATTTGGAGTTAAAATGAATTAATTATCAATTTTAGGACTTTTATATAATTAAAATGGTGTTTCTAATAAACATCGAAAAAGGGATGCAAATCAATGCTTAAACACCATAAAATCTTATTCCTTGTGAAAAGTCCTTTCCAACGACAATTTATTTGTATTTTTCAGAGGTCATATGCAAAAGTTATGAATTTTGCATTATGGACCAATAAGAAATTAGGAAACTATACACGTGAAATTGATTAAATCTCAATTAAAAGCTGATATAAATAATTGGCAAATGGACCAGAAAACCTAAATGCATGTGAAATATTAATCAATCATGTGGGGGTATAGTTATCATTCAGCCATAGTGATTGGCTCACGATTGATGAATCAAACCTTACACGGATTTACCAAAATGACCAATCGACTGAAATAGTTCTATTAAATCGACATGGGTAATGTCGTGAAATCACAACATGGAATCATCCTACTTAATCCATGGTGATGAGCAGGGGATCTAGAGTTACATTCCTGGATCGCAGCCTATTATTTGCTATCAATTGGGCAAAAAGGGGAGCATACATGGTTTCCTCATTCCATGACGAGCTCAAAGAGCCAAGGCTCAACTAATGGGACATACCATGCCCCTAGAACTGGCCGGAAGAACCCGAGAAATAGGGGACAATGCTATACGGTGTCAACTATGAGGAATTAGTGAGTAAAAGTCTTGAGTAAAACTGGGAAATGCATCGTTGGGGTCTGTCAAACACAAGAGAAGACAAACTAGGGTTGGGGAGGCACTGAGGTGTCGAGGCATCTAGCGCCAATGAGAACCAATATGCACATCTATAGGATGTAGTGTTTGGGAGAACATCGAACCAAAACAACAAAGGAAAAATGAAGATCAGAGGCCTAGAAAACTTACTTGGATGCCAATTTTGCCGAACGTGGTGAGAAACACTGGGACGAGAACAACATCACTGGAGATGAAAGGGGCGTAGGTAAGGGGCCTTTGGGTCAGTTGAGTGAAAAGTAGAAGAGGAGGAGGCTTGCTTGTGGTTGACCTTATATAGGTGAGAGGGGTGTTGTAGGTTCCTATGTAACTCCTAGGTGGAGATGAGGAGAAAGTCCTAAATGGGCATTTCGTGCTCAAGGTGAGGGAGAAGGTCAGTCAAGGCTCGTTGGATTCGTGATGATGAGATGAAACTGAAGGTGAAGAAAACTTGTGAAATGGACAATTGATGAGGGAGAACATGATCGAGGAAGAAAGGCCAGCAACATCGCTCCCGACTCCTAAAATGGAAGTAGGTAGAGGACGACGAGATGGCAGTTGGATCGGGTTAAATCTCATATGATCACATTCTGGCCGTCAGATCGTGTGAAGGAGATAAAAAATGAAATGGAGTAACGCGTGACAGGAATAATAGTTGGGACTTAGGTTAAATGTGAGATATTAGTGAAATCATATTAAAATCTTAATAAAACCTTAATCAATTCGTTTAAAATCAATTTTGAGAGGTTCAAACATTGACCAATTAATCCCAAATTTGTACCATAGACCCATATTAATTCTAGAATAATTCTATGTAATTAGATCTCATTTTTATACACAATATGGCTCATAACTTCTATATTGTTTATTAATCCTAATAATAATGCATTTAAAGGGTGAATTAACTTGAAAAGTTTTTTCTAATGAAATCCTTGAGTGAAATTTGAGACAGACAACATCTATTAGTTTCAAGATCCATATCTCACCATAATATTATCTTTTAATGTTTTATTTCCACTTAGGAGGAGAGAGAAAAGAAAAAGGAGTATTCTCTCATTAACTAAATCAATTCCATATTATCAATCATTTCTAGTCCCAAAAAGCCATAAAAGCTCTAAATTAATAGATTCTACTAAGTATCTCTCATTATTGGTCATTTGCATTATTAGACTCTAATTAACACACCAATTGAGATATTTGTGCAAAAACACATTCATTGAAATGAATGTGTGTCAAATATAATTCACATCATTAAGTATTACTCAATTTCAACATTGATGACAGAGGATAGAAAAGATAGGATAATTTAGGGAAAAGGCCAAAAGGATAAGAAGGAAAATGAAAAGCTTGAAAATGGGTTAAATTGCAAATAAATCCAAGATTCAATATGTTACTGTGCCAATAGATGTAATCTGGGGCATGAGAATGGAAGTCCTAATAAGTTATTGTCCAGGAATGTGTAATGCAAGAAACAAACACCAAGTACCTTCAAGGATGTTGTTATAACCTCAATTTCTTAAGAATGTAGTAAAAGATGTAATTCTCTTTTAAAAGAATAAATGAAATCTATTTCTTTGATTTTTGATGGATTTCGTGTGAATTGGCTTTGATTGATTGATAATGGGCCTTGTTGGCCATTGAGCCCAATTGAAAAGAAAAGAGAAATAAAAAGGAAGTTGATTTGGTTAAATAAAAGGAGAATATGAGAAATAGACAATTAAAAGAGGATAAAGGCAAGTAAATATTCTCCAATATGGGAGTTCATGCCTTCAGGTTGTCTTGAGGTCCAAGGGACCCAAAATAACAAAATAATAGCAAAAGGAAAAGAAATACCAATTAATTTTGGATTAATTAAAGGATAACTTGGGAGAGAAGGAAGCCTTCTCATCCATTGCAATTTGTTTCCCAAATTTCGTATATAGCTAGATATTGTAAAGTCAAACCTTTCCTTAAAATTTGAGTTAAAGAGGAGCAAGGGTTTAGGAGATATGCATTTCTCAAGTTATTGCCAAAAATTGGGTTTTATTCTGAATTTGGAAATATATTTTCCTTTGTGTCTGATCGTGTGCAATAAGCACCCTTGGATCTTAATCCAACGTGGGATGCTCCTTGTATAAGTCCCACTGGGTCTAGGAGTCTGTGGATTACATAGGATCTTTCCTCTCAAGATTTCTCACAATACAAGGAGTGTACATGCTTGATGATGATTTCTTTGGACTCAGGAGAGGAAACCGTAGAGGATCATCCCTAATTTGACTAGGTTTGGTCGACGTTTTAGGAAATACCCAATCCCGCAAGCCTGCTTCCCACCCTATATAGGGGACAGTGATAAGGGTATCAACATCTCTTTTTGCTGGTCCAAACTCTGCAACAGAGCACAAGGATCGCTCGGGTGCCTTCAATTACCGAGTAAACCCTGACCTCCACCCTCGTCACCTCAACGAACCTCACCAGAGTCCGACGAGTAGGGGAGCGTCAAGGCATGACCGTGACCTATAATTGAAGCCCGAGCCAACTTTGATGGAGGGAGACAAAGCCTCCTGGCTCATTGGATTGCAGACGAATGAAATCAAGGAGTTAATGCTTGAGTTGACCAAGAACCTGTTACGCTCGGCGCAAGGTTGAAGACGAAGACCCCGCGATCTTTTACCAAAGTGCCCCTCACCTCCTGTAATCACATTGAGGTTAGTTTGGTCATTCCTGTTCTTTTGATCGCAAATAAAGGGCACACGCATCCACGGCCATTGGATCCTCAGTGGACCACGAACCATGGATCAGGCGATCGTGGTTTTTTTGAAAATAGCAAGTAAATCAATAAAAATGAATTATCTTGATAAAATCGTATCTTTTGATAGAAAACACAGATGAAGAAAGTAAATACATGAAAAGTGATCATAAAAATATGAGGAATACAATAAAAATAGTTTGAAGGCCTAAATCTGTCTTATTTTACAAAAGTATCTAATTTAGATGAAAAATGTGTTAATTTGTGGTTAGAAACCCTAATTGTTAATCAAGGATAGTTTTAATACTGCAATTAGGTTAATTCAAGCATGGTTAACTTGTTTAATGATAAAGTTAGATTTTAACCTATTTTGATGATGGAATTGTAAGAATTAAGGTTTTAAACCTAATGTTGTAATTAATACCCTTAGAAACCCTAAGTAAGGAAAAAGGGAAAAAAGATATAATTAATTCGAAAATTAGGGTTTTTGTGGTCCAAACCTGATCTTAAGGATCTTAACGGAAAATAAGACAAGATAGTTAGGGTTTGATGGATATTTTGATAAAAGTAAAATAAAAGTGGTAAAAAGGAAATGAAACCCTAATTATAGTTGAAACCTTAAAAGGGCTAGTAACCCTAGGGCACGATTAGGTCCATTAGACTTGGATACCATGATCCATGATAGAAAATATTGGATGTTTATTTCAGGACTGGATTGTGCTTGCTTGCTTGATTCTAGATTACTTGATTGTTTGGATTAATTCTACATTCAAGACAACTTGACATGTATGTGGTTAATTATGATTAATCACATTAGTTTTCCTGAAGGTTTCCCAGATGGTTAATCACGTTGATTGAAACTAAATAGTTTGGATGTTCATACTGCAATTATAAAGTCACTATGGTTATCACAATTATAAACACATGTGTATTCTCGCACCTACATGCCACCCTGATGGAAGATGCCATAAAGGTCAGGCCCAAGAGGGTAGACCAATGGGCACCATGAGAGGTGACCCCAGACACCAAGCTTAGGAATGAGTAGGTGGTCTATGTTGAATGACTATGGGGCACCATGAGAGGTGAACCCCATGCACCAAGCTCAGGATTGAGAAGGTGGCCTTAAGTCAATGGCAAAAGAGAAACCCTAGAGGGGTATTCCAGGGTTAGGGCAAAAGCGGTGCAGAATGGCACATTGAAAATGTAAATTGGTTTGCTAAATTACCTTGATTGTGATAATTAAATTGTTAGCCTTATTGTGAACTTTTGGTTGTCCCCCCATACCAGTATATTCTCGTATGTTGATCATGTTTTTGTTTGTCGGTGTTTTAGGTACAACCCTGAAATGAACAAACAGTAAAGTGACACATTGTGAAAATAAGAAATAAAGTGCAAGGAGGATTAGATAGAGTAGATCCAAGCTGTAGATAGATAGATTTCCAAAGTTCTTAAAAGGTATGCAAAGTTTTATTTTAATACCAGATTTCAGTTTAGATTGTAGAATTTCTGAATTATTATTGACTAATTGCCGAACCTTTGATCTGGTTTATTGGGATGACGGATCTGACCTTTTGGTCTCCCTTAAGTGGGGGTTACCGGGAGGTGGGGTCGTTACAATTGGTATCGGAGCATAGGTTCCTCATTTAATCTTTAATAATTATTAAATTTTACAAATTCCATAGAACTGAGGGAGTTACTAGAGGATTTTCCGAAAGACTGAGGTGTCTAGAAAAGGATCACTTTCGGGCGCTGGCAATATTTTCCTCTACAATGCTAGTTGGAATACGAGGACTCCCAGATTGTGTGACTGCCTGGCCAATGTCCTAGGATTTGACTCAAAATAAGATACCTTTAGGACTCTCTCATCTTGATTCATCCCTTCTCAACTCAAATTCTATTAAGGATTTCAAGGATTAGGATTTTCTCTCTCTTCCTCACCCTCTTGAGGTACGAGTAAGGTTGATAAGGTTCAAGGAATCCTCCACCAAAGTAATAAAAGACACATAATTAAGATGTCATCGACATAAGTATAATTAGGTAAATAATAGACTAAAGGTCTATTTGTGTGCTTATGTAGATGGCTCATACAAAGACGGTGGCCATTCTGGTTGCCACCAACGGTGGTGGACCTCCCCGTAAAGAGATTGGGTCTTCAGAGAAAAGAAAGGGTAACCATGGTGGTGAAACCTCAAAGAAGAGAAAGCGACCTGAAGGAACTGCACATGAGGCCCCCAACCCTGACCCTATACCCTTCGACAATCTTGAGCAAGAGGAAGGACCAGGATATGAGGAACAATATGAGTATGAGGAAGTCACCTAGATGGAGGAGGACAAGTCTGGAGGTCCAGAACCGACCATGGTAGTTCACACTACATAATGGATGGAACAACAAAAATGGCTGACTGAGGCTATCCATGCTTTAGCCCTCAGGGACATATCTAGAGATGAGAATGGCAAGCCACTGCCTATTTGATGGAGCTAGAACTTACATCAAGAGATTACTCTTCCAATGAAAGTCCTAATGTGCACCAAAAACCCTAGGGAGTTGATGTTCTCTCTAGGTTTACCTACAACTGGTGCTAGATAAATGCTCCAACCCCACAAGAGTGTGGAAGCCTTATCATAGTATAGATTTAGGATCGAACCCAAAGGACAACGTTAAGAATCTGAGTGTCTTTTTCTCGTTTCATATCAATCTAATTTAATCATCTAAGACCAAAAGTTTGATTTGAGTTATTTAACCTAAAACATGCAAAAGTAAAGGCAAGAATAAAAACTAATATGAAGATTAAAATCTAAGATTTAGCAAATGATGATGGATCACTGGGGTGATGCGGGTATTCACTACCACTACACATGTATTGTACCTATACCAATCACAGCAAGACTTGCGAGCAAGATGCATGGATGTTATACATTACCTATGTCTTGTAGGACAAGAGTAATGCACACATCCTTCACGGGTTGAATAACTCTCATCAGGTACATGTCTATGTGTCAATGAAGAGTTGTAGTCTCCGAAGAGAGAACCTTACTGAACCTCGTGGAACGTGCATCAGAAAACTAACAAGCGAGCGATAATCATCAATTCGATTAGTATCCTTATAGACTATCCCTCTTTTGAGGAAATGGCTACGAGAAATGTGGGAGTGATGCAATGTCAGCCATTCCTAAATGAATGGTCAAATACTTTGCACCACTCCCTCCACATAATGTGTTCCTCGACCCATCAAGGTTGCACTTCCATACGTCAACTGATTCCATTTCATAGTGCGGAAGTGCAACGATGGAGGTGAGTTTACTCCATCCCTCAGGAAGCGTTTCTAGATACCGAAACAGATCCACAGTGGATACGCACACTAGAAACCAACACTAAATCGGTATTCGAGTCCCAAGAGCAGTCGTAGACAAACCGTAATGAAAGACAATAGATGCATATAAGAACACATCCAACATTCAAGCATGTATGAAACGATCTAGTATTTAATCATAAAGATAACATCTTTTAGTACATATTACAAAACATGGGCAGCGGGGCTAGTCCCCGCACCCCAGTGGATGAAACTACTCGCTACTCATGCGAGAAACAAGAAGAATAAGAAAGAGAGAGGAATCCGCCATGAGCTCGGTGCAGAAGGTAGTCGCAGCTTGGTGAAGAAGATGTGGTCTTCTATGTCATGTCAGAGTAGATCTCGACATAAAACGGGAGACGCCAAGATAGACCAGACAGTCTCTCCCGCTCTGTCTTCCTTCTGTTCTCGGTCTCCTTGATCGTAATACAGGTAGTCGGTGGAATGAAATTGGCATAGATGAGACTGGATTTGGATCGGGCCTGTGTACAGGCTGCCTGTCGGCGTCCCGGAACCCCCTTACATGAGGACCATGCTGGTCTTATTTATAGGCACAGATCTGGACCTCATGTTTTTAGTGTGATTCCAATCCAAACGGTCTAGTAGATATTTTTGGCTTCAAACGGTTTGGTACAATCAACTCAAATGGTTTGTATGTATTTCCTTCATACGGTCTTGTATACTTTGCTGCATTCGGTTTGCATTCTTTGCTACATTCAGTTTGCATGCTGGGAAAAGCAATCGGTCCCTCACGTGTACAGCTCACACGGTCTTTACTGCTTGCTCATTCGATCCTTCAGCACCATTCGGTTCTCACGCAGCCAGCTCATTCGATTTGCTTGTTATTTTATTCACGCCAAACGATTTCATAATTGCATGCCCATTTGGTCTACACGTGGATATATCTCTATTCAGTCATGCATGTGAGGAGTACCGGTCTTCGAATATCTCTTCTCCAATAAGTTTGCATGCGTGATTATCAAACGGTCTACGCAGCATGCCCATTTGGTCTCGCTCAAGAAAAAAGGCAAACGGTTTCAGCTGATCCAAACGATCTTCGTACATTCTTTTACCAAACGGTTTCAGCTGGCCGCTCATTTGGTTTGGTTTGAATTTCATTGCTCACTTGGTTATTCACGTGGACAGAAAAAGAACAAATGGTTTCCATGCTATTAAACCAAATGATATCCACTAGTACAGCTTCACGGTTTGTATGATCTGCATGCCATCGCAACACTGTTTCATGTGACCCTTCGGTCTCGACTTCACCAAACGGTCTGCTGCTGCTTGTTCGGTCTTCATGCAAATGGTTTGGCAGATATGTTACGTATAGTCTTCTATCTTCATACTCCAACAACTAACAGTTTTTGACGTGATTTCATGCAAACAGCTAATTCGGTTTGCTCCTAGGTTAGTCCAAACGGTCTGCATGACCAGTGCATTCGGTCTTTGAGTTGCATGCATGCACGTGAATGGCTTAAACAGTTTCATTCAAACGGTCTTGTAGCAGGTGTCCATTCGGTCTTCACGTATAGCTCAAACAGTCTCGCAGACTGAAATTCTTCAAACGGTCTCGCAGACCGAAACTCTTCAAATGGTCTTGCAGACTGAACTCTTCAAACGGTCTCGCAAATGGCATGCTCAAACGGTCTTGATGTGGAAAAGTCCATTCGGTTTCAGTCATTCGACCAAACGGTCCTCACGTCTAAACGGTCTTCACGGATGATCGGTCTTGCGACCTTGGCACCCAAACGGTTGTTGCTGGCTTATCAGTCTTGAGACGGAATGGGCTCAAACGGTCTTGAGATCGAATGGGCCCAAATGGTCTTAGACCGTTTGGGCTCAAATGGTCTTGAGACTGTATGGGCTCAAACAGACTTGAGACCGTACCTTGACGCCCAAACGGTTGTTGCTGGCTTATCGGTCTTGAGACCGAATGGGCTCAAATGGCCTTGAGACCAAATGGGCGGCTCAAACGGTCTTGAGACTGTTTGGGCTCAAACGGTCTAGAGATCGTTAGAGTCAAGGTTGTAGGGGTCATGACCGTTGGCAATGGTTGAGGATGATCTATAGAGGAGAGAGAATATGAGTAGGGGAAGATGAGATCAAATAAACTGGAAACTAGAGTAATTAGAACTAGTAATGCACTATTTACATGAAACTGAAGAGATACTTAATGTAAATCAAAAAAAGGGTAGATCAGTCGATACGAGGCACACAATCTCTATAATTGGCGACTGTGAGGATGAATCTAGAGGATTCATCACCACACCGAACTTAAGAGTTTCTCATCCCGAGGAACGGAAAATACTAAGACAGTCGCCAAAAAGCTCGTTCCTTTCATTATTACCCCATATTCGTGCAAATGTCAGAATTTTCATGAAACTGAAAAGAAAAATGCTACAAAACAAAATTAGGGTGAAAATCGTCGAAAAACCTTTGAAATGGTGACTGATGATGGATCTGAGGGATTCATCACTGTTCGTCCTCGACTGGGAGCCACCATCTTAGACTTCGTCAAGCTGAACATTGAGAAGTTCTGGGGAGAAGATAAGTCTGAGTGGTCGACAAGGCAGAAGTTTGGCTACTCGCAGTCGAGAATGGATTCCGTATGTTGGAAGTACAGCCAAACAAGAAGGTTTTGTTTACGACTCACCTTTTGGAAGGTGCAGCCAAGATATGGTGGGAGAACCATATCACATGAAGAGACCTAAGCAAAGAACCGATGGTGTGGACCGATTTCAAGACCATCTTCACAGCCAGATTCATCCTCGTCTCAGCCAAGAAGGAGAAGGAGTGAGAGTTCACCAACATGACACAAGGAAGCTCATCAGTTGCGGACTTTGGTCGCAAGTTCCGCATCCTGGAACGTTTCAGGAACGTGATGGATGAAGAAAGAAGGGTGGACCACTTCATAGAGCGTCTGCACTCTGCCATTAAGCCACATTTGCTGGATAGTAAGACAAAGACCTTCTCTGAAGCCTACAACACCGCCTTGGACATGGAAAGGACAGTGATGCCTACACAAAATCAATCCAAAGGATACCTGGGTTTCATTGAAGGAGCTCAAGGGCAGAGGAACGAACACAAGAAGGGACAAGGACCCAACCACAAAAAAAGCAAGCATGGGCACAAAGGCAAACCACGTGGTCGCCTCCAGTAGTGTCAGACACATCCTAGAAAGTGCCATTTTGAGAAGAAGGTATGTTTTAGATGTCAGCAAGAAGGACACTTCATCGCCAATTGCCCTCAGCCCGACCAAAAGGACCTTTGGGGTCACAGCCTGTGGCAGCACAACCAGTAGCTGCAACACCTCCAACCGGAGTACCCCCAGCGGGAGAAAGGAGACAAGCTAGAGTGTTCTCCATCAACAATGAAGAAGCTCAGGCGAATGCTAATAGGCTTATCGAGGGTAATAACCCTTATATGTTTTTCCTTTTAGTTTAGTAGACCATGTAATAGCCTTCTTATGTGGTATAACTATGTAGGCTTGCTGTAAGTCATGGGATAAAATGTAAAAGCACTTTTTGATTCTGGTTCTACTAATACTTTTATTTCGAGAAATATGGCAACTATGCTTGGTTTGGATATCAAGGATTTGGGTTATGTTTTAGATGTCACAACCCTGAGTTGTCGTATTTATAACTCTCTTTTGAAAACCCCTGTGTTGCCAGTTAAATATCTGAACCATGAGCTTCCCACTGACTTCATCCTTCTCGACATGAATGACTTTGATGTGATCATTGGTATGGATTGGCTTTCCACCTACAGAGCCCAGATTGACTGTAGAGAGAAGAAGATTCTTATTAGGAAGACCAGCCATCCACACTTCACCATTCGAGGAAGGAGGGATGCGACAACCAGCCTTTATGTATCCGCTTTGAAAGCAAATTGGATGCTATCCAAGGGTTGTCAAGCCTACCTAGCCATAGTTACCATACCTGAAGTTAAGGGACGATCCTTACAGGAGATAGAGGTGGTTCGAGAGTATGCATATGTGTTTCCGGATGATCTACCAGGAATTCCCCCCGAGAGGGAGGTAAATTTCTCTATTGAGCTAGCTCCTGGGACTAACCCTATATCTAAGGCACCCTATAGAATGGCCCCTGTAGAGTTGCTTGAGTTGAAAACCCAGTTGCAAGAGTTGTTGCACAAAGGCCTCATCCGGCCCAGTACATCACCTTGGGGAGCACCAGTCCTCTTTGTGAAAAAGAAGGATGGGTCGCTTCAGATGTGTATTGACTATCAGATGATTAACCAGGCAACCATTAAGAATAAGTATCCTTTGCCTAGAATAGATGACCTGTTTGACCAACTCAAATCAGCTCGAGTCTTCTCTAAGATCGATTTGAGGTCAGGATACCACCAGATGAGAGTAAGGAGTGAGGATATTCCTAAAATGGCTTTTGAACCCGATATGGTCACTATGAGTTTGTGGTCATGCCGTTTGGATTATCCAATGCACCTAGTGTCTTCATGAACCTCATGAATAGTGTGTTCCAACCTTTCCTTGACTCTTTTGTGATTGTGTTCATAGATGACATTTTGGTGTACTCAGATGAACTAACCCAACACTGCCACCACCTGGGTAGAGTCCTTGATATCTTGAGAAAGCATAAGTTTTTCGGAAAGTTCTCAAAATGTGAGTTTTGGTTAGACCGAGTTATGTTTCTTGGACACATTATCTCAGGAGGAACGATCGTCGTAGATCCAGCCAAAGTATTGGCAGTTCGAGACTGGCCGACACTAAAGAACCCCTCCGAGATTCGTAGCTTCTTGGGGTTGGCTGGATACTACCGTCGCTTCATCAAGGATTTCTCAAAGACTGCTTTGTCGCTGACCATGTTAACTCATAAGGATGTGAAGTTTGTGTGGTCTAACATATGTGAAGCTCGCTTCCAGGAGTTGAAGGAGAAGCTAACCACTGCCCCGATGTTGACTCTACCTTCTGGCAATGAGGGTTTCATGATATTCACTGATGCTTCCAAGATGGGACTTGGTTGTATGTTGGAACATAATCGACATGTGGTTGCATATGCTTCCCGACAACTCAAGACCAATGAGGTGAATTATCTGACACATGACCTAGAGCTAGTTGCTATTATCCATGCCTTGAAGATATGGCGGCATTACCTGTACGGTGCTACCTTTGAGATCTTCACCGACCATAAGAGCTTAAAATACCCACTGACACAGAGAGACCTGAATCTATGACAGCGGCGATGGATATGAAGGATTACAACTTCACCATCGCTTACCATCATGGTAAGGCGAATGTTGTAGCAGATGGTTTGAGTCAGAAACAACTTAAGTGTGCAGCTGTTTTGCCCAGTCAGTGGAAGAGTTTAGAAGAGATGGTGGAGTGGACTCACAACTGCTAGAAGATCGAGTTCGTTTGGCTAATATCCAGATCCAATCTGAGTTGTTGAGTGAGATCATAGCGACACAGTTGACCAGTGAAGATGTAGACAAGATGAAAAGTTTAATGGTGAAGCCACAGACTCGTCTATCCACGGGAGTAGACGATGGAATCAGGTTTGAAAATTGCATATGGGTTCTAGAGGATTCATCGATAAAGGAACGTATCTTGCAAGAGGATCATGGATCCAAATACACAATACACCCAAGAACTACTAAGATGTTCAATGACTTGCAGAGGTTTTTCTGGTGGCCAGGAATGAAGAAAGACATTGCGACATGTGTGGCCAGCTATCTTATGTGCCAGATGGTGAAGGCTGAACACCAATGACCTGGTGGGCTTTTAAAGTCAATAGAGATTCCAGAGTGGAAATGGGAGCAGATCACCATGGATTTCATTGTGGGTCTACCCCGAACCAAGAAAGGTCATGATGTGATATGGGTTTTGGTAGATCGTCTTACCAAGTCAGCACACTTCCTTGCCTTAAAGACCACTGCTAAGGTTACATCCCTAGCTAAGTTGTATATCATAGAGATAATGTGGTTGCATGGTGTACGAGGATCGATCATCTCCGATAGAGATCCCAAGTTTACTTCCAAACTGTGGAAGCAAGTTCAAGAAGAATTGGGTACCAGGTTGAAGTTTAGTACCGCTTATCACCCCAGATGGATGGTCAGTCAGAAATGACAATCCATACTTTAGAAAATCTATTGAGAGCTTGTGTGCTCGATTGGGGTGGTTCATGGGAGCAGTACTTACCTTTAGCTGAGTTTGCCTACAATTACAGCTACCAAGCCTGTATCGGGATGCCTCCGTATGAAGCTTTGTACGGGAGACCGTGTCGGTCCCCACTTTATTGGGATGATGTGGGTGAGAGGACCCTGTTGAGGTCAGATGAGCTCGAAGTGTATGCAGATAAAGTTACTTTGATCAAGAAAAGGCTGAAGAGAGCCCAGGATCGATAGAAGTCGTATTCTAATGCAAAGCAGACTGATGTGCATTTCACTGTGGGAGAGCATGTGTTTTTGAAAATCTGACCGCTCTGAGCTATATCTAAGAACATAGGAAAGCTGAGTCCCTGATACGTGGGTTCATTTGAGGTGTTAGAATGGATTGGTGAATCTACATATCATTTGGCATTACCCCCTCAGTATAGCATGATGCATGATGTGTTTCACATGTCCAACCTGAAGCGATATGTGCAAGATCCAAGCCATGTGCTGAGCATTGAACCTATTGAGCTTCAAGGGAAACTACTTATCCTGAGACACCTTTGTGGATTCTAGATACCAAGGTGAAAGAGCTCAGATGCAAGAAAATAGAGATGGTAAATGTTCTTTGGAAGCACCATGGAGAGGATGAGGCCACATGGGAGCTGAGGGTGGACATGGAAAAAGCATACCCAGAATCGTTTTTATGATTGCTTGAATTTTGAGGGCAAAATTCCTATAAGGAGGGAGGATGTTATAACCTCAATTTCTTAAGAATGTAGTAAAATATGTAATTCTCTTTTAAAAGAATAAATGAAATCTATTTCTTTGATTTGTGATGGATTTCATGTGAATTGGCTTTGATTGATTGATAATGGGCCTTGATGGCCATTGAGCCCAATTGAAAAGAAAAGAGAAATAAAAAGGAAGTTGATTTGATTAAATAAAAGGAGAATATGAGAAATAGACAATTAAAAGAGGATAAAGGCAGTAAATATTCTCCAATATGGGAGTTCGTGCCTTCAAGTTGTCTTGAGGTCCAAGGGACCCAAAATAACAAAATAATAGCAAAAGGAAAAGAAATACCAATTAGTTTTGGATTAATTAAAGGATAACTTGGGAGAGAAGTAAGCCTTCTCATACATTGCAATTTGTTTCCCACATTTCGTATATAGCTAGATATTGCAAAGACAAACCTTCCCTTAGAATTTGAGTTAAAGAGGAGCAAGGGTTTAGGAGATAAGAATTTCTCAAGTTATTGCCAAAAATTGGGTTTTATTCTGAATTTGGAAATATATTTTCCTTTGTGTCTGATTGCGTGCAATAAGTACTATTGGATCTTAATCCAATGTGGGACGCTCCTCGTCTAAGTCCCACTGGGACTAGGAGTCTGTGGATTATAGAGGATCTTTCCTCTCAAGATTTCTCACGATACAAGGAGTGTACATGCTTGATGATGATTTCTTTGGACTCAGGAGAGGAAACCGTAGAGGATCATCCCTAATTTGACTAGGTTTGGTCGACGTTTTAGGAAATACCCAATCCCGCAAGCCTGCTTCCCACCCTATATATAGGGGACGGTGATAGGGGGTATCATCATCTCTTTTTGTTGGTCCAAACTCTACGACAGAGCACAAGGATCGCTCTGGTGCCTTCCATTGCCGAGTATACCCTGACCTCCACCCTCATCACCTCAACGAACCTCACCGGAGTCCTGCGAGTAGGGGAGCGTCAAGGCATGACCGCGACCTATAATTGAAGCCCTAGCTGAACTTGACGGAGGGAGGCAAAGCCTCCTGGCCCATTGGCGTGATCACAGACAAATGGAATTGAGGAGTCAACGCTTGAGTTGACCACAAACCTGTTGCGATTGGCGCAAGGTTGAAGATGAAGACCTTGCGGTCTTTTACCAAAGTGCCCCTCGCCTCCTGCAATCACGTTGAGGTTAGTTCGGTCATTCCTGTTGTTTTGATCGCAAATAAAGGGTGCGCGCATCCATGGCCATTGGATCCTCAGTGGACCGCGAACTATGGATCGGGCGATCTTGGTTTTTCTGAAAATAGCAAGTAAATCAATAAAAAGGAATTATCTTGATAAAATTGTATCTTTTGATAGAAAACTCAGATGAAGAAAGATAATACATGAAAAGTGATCAGAAAAATACAAGGAATACATTAAAAATAGTTTGAAGGCCTACATCTATCCTTTTTTGCAAAAGTATCTAATTTTGATGAAAAATGTGTTAATTTGTGGTTAAAAACCTTGATTGTTAATCAAAGATAGATTTAATACTGCAATTAGGTTAATTCAAGCGTGGTTAACTTATTTAATGATAAAGTTAGATTTTAACCATTTTTTATGATGGAATTGTAAGAATTAAGGTTTTAAACCTAATGTTGTATTTAATACCCTTAGAAACCCTAAATTAGGAAAAAGGCAAAGAAAAGATAAAATTAATCTGAAAATTAGGGTTTTTATGGTCCAAACCTGATCTTAAGGATCTTAATGGAAAATAAGACAAAATAGTTAGGGTTTGATGGATATTTTGATAAAATTAAAATAAAAGTGGTAAAAAGGAAATGAAACCCAAATTATGGTTGAAACCTTAAAAGGGCTAGTAACCCTAGGGCACGATTAGGTCCATTAGACTTGGATACCATGATCCATGATAGAAAATATTGGATGTTTATTTCAGGACTAAATGGTGGTTTCTTGCTTGATTCTGGATTACTTGATCGTTTGGATTAATTCTGCATTCAAGACAACTTGGCAGGTATGTGGTTAATTACAATTAATCACATTAGTTTTCCCAAAGGTTTCCCGGATGGTTAATCACGTTGATTGAAACTAAATAGTTTGGATGTTCATATTGCAATTATAAAATCACTATGCTTATCACAATTATAAACACATGTGTATTCTCGCACCTACATGCCACCCTAATGGAAGATGCCATAAAGGTCAGGCCCAAGAGGGTAGACCAATGGGCACCATGAGAGGTGACCCCAGACACCAAGCTCGGGAATGAGAAGGTGGTCTATGTTGAATAACTATGGGGCACCACGAGAGGTGACCCCCAGGAACCATGCTAGGGATTCAGAAGGTGGCCTTAAGTCAATGGAAAAAGAGAAACCCTAGAGGGGTATTCCAGGGTTAGGGAAAAAATGGTGGAGAATGGCACATTAAATTGGTTTGCTAAATTACCCTGATTGTGATAATTAAATTGTTAGCCTTATTGTGAACTTTTGGTTGTCCCCACATACCAGCATATTCCCATATGTTGATCGTGTTTTTGTTTGTCAGCGTTCTAGGTACAACACTGAAATGAACAAACAGTAAAGTGACACATTGTGAAAATAAGAAATAAAGTGCAAGGAGGATAAGATAGAGTAGATCCAAGCCGTGGATAGATAGATTTCCAAAGTTTTTAAAAGGAATGCAAAGTTTTATTTTAATACCAGATTTCAGTTTACATAGTAGAATTTCTTAATTATTATTGATTAATTGTCAAACCTTTGATTCAGTTTATTGGGATGACGGCTCTAACCTCTTGGTTTCCTTTAAGTGGGGGTTACTGGGAGGCGGGGTCATTACAGATGTGGTGTTGAGGGGGAAGACATATCATAATAATAAATTCATTCTTAATTCAAGGGGTGGAGGAATAAATATTATTGATCTAGGTGGTAACGGACTACTACTACCGACACATACATGTCCAACCAAAATCTGAGTAAGAAATACTAGTACCA
Organism: Alisma plantago-aquatica; assembly: GCA_963693085.1. Lineage (NCBI taxonomy): Eukaryota > Viridiplantae > Streptophyta > Magnoliopsida > Alismatales > Alismataceae > Alisma > Alisma plantago-aquatica. The sequence continues at coordinate 287,248,589 of OY856412.1, read as the reverse complement.
TTTGAATTCATAGTAATCACAAAGATTATTGGAAAGAACATTGGTTATTTAACCTTGTTTTATTAACTCAAATTTCACTGGGAACCTATAAACCAAATGGATATGGATGAACACATTGATTATTACTATGTTATGAATTTTACATGTAAAGAGGTGTGTCTTAATGCCTTGAAAGAATGACTATCATCGCTTGATAGTTAGTACCTGATGGTATAGACCTGGGACACAAAGTTTAAACCATTTTAGATGTAGTATTATCTTGTAAGATGGATTCATGTTTCAATCATCCCTTGCATTTTTGTGAATTAGTGAATTTCGAGGTGGTGGGGGGAAACAATCTAGGAGTTGGTGAATATAGGCGACCACACTTTGAATCTAACAAGAAGAAAATTCAGAAGGATTGCAATACAAGTCTATAAACAAAAGCCTCTCTTAACTAAAATACTAACTAATGGTGTTGAGTATAAGATTGGGTACAAAGTTATTCTAGTATTGTGCTTATCATGTGACAAATTAGGAGTCTCAAAGGAAGACTAGAGACCAAGTCAAAACTAGGAGTCAAATGGTATGAAAATTAAGGCCAACAGAATACATACTATGTTAACTGTATTTATGCAAAAAGAAGAACTAGAGAAAAACAAAAATAAAACTAGTAGGGAAAGGAAACAAGATTGGGGCAACATGGTAACATATACTAGACAATTTACTTCAATTACATAGAAGAAGGAGAATAAGATACACATTTTACCCAGTTGAACCACCACCAACAACAAAAATGATCACAACACATAGCCAAAGAAGTTTGGAAGTGTGGAATAAGAAGAAAACTACACCATAAAAATGAACGAAATGTTGAAAAAAGAGAGGATGATCCAATGAATGATACATCAACAAATACAATATTGAAAAACAAGTAAATCAAAATAACTCTATCATAAATACATATGCTAAAGAAGTCATCCTAGGTAGAGCATAAGAAGAGGAGTAATCAATAGAAGTAACAAATTAGACTAATATGGACACACAACAAATCAAAAAAAATGGGAAGAAAAGAAGTTAAGAGAATGGAGGAAGATCATACATGCATAGTTGGACCTATATCAAGTACAAAGATAAGAGGGAATGGATAAAAAATCAAAAAAAAACCTAAACCCATTCAAGCCAAGAAGCCAAACTCAGTCTACTAGAACATATGATAATCAAGGTAATATTGATAAGGACAAAACCAAAACACCATCATTTTAATCAAGTTATTTTATGTCAAACATAACTTGTTGGAATGCCCAAGGCATCAACAATAATGATACAATCAAAACTCAATGTTATTATATGAGCAGACACAAACCTATATGTGTACCTACTCTTCAATCGGAGATCATTTGAATGCATTTCACTAGACTATCAAAGATTTGGGATTAGATTGTTCACATAGAGTGGTGGCATGGGGTTTTATAGAGGGACATTTGGATCATGTGGATAGAAGTTTAGTACAACATTTAGATCAATTAAAGCCAAAGATATTGAATACATAGTAAAATTTGAAATACATGGCTCATCATTGTTTATGTAAATCCTCTCCTCACACCTAGGAAGGGTTTGTAGAGAAGACTTGAACAACTAAAACAACAAATTTATGGTTCTTGGGTTGTAATGGGAGATTGTAATGTCACCCTTCCATGAGAAGAAAAAAAGTGGAAGAAGACATTTCAGCTTCAATAAAGCATGGAGAGTGGCACAACTACTCCGTGATTTTGGATTGAGTGACATGGGATATTATGAAGTGAAATATACATATAAAAGGGCATGTTACAAGAAAGAGTGGATTGATATTTTGCGAATGTTGAATTCATTCAATGATATGCATAATCAATCATTGAATAGTTGCAAAACTATGTTTTGAACCATTGCCCTTTGCTAATGCATTGTACACCCACAAAGAGAAACTAGCAAAACTTCAAAACTAGAGCAACATGGAATTATGGCCAAGAATTTCACCAACTTTTAAAAATAAATTGGGTTTAGATTGAGGACTTTTTTCACATCTATGTAGAAAGAAAAACAAGTGATCACCTGATAGGGAAAGAGAAAAAAATAATGAACATAAACAAAAAGATTATTTCTAGAAGAAAATCAAGAAACAACAAAAAGATATTGTTCAATTATACAACCAAATAAAAGAGTAAGATCATATGAAGGTTGAGAAGAAGTGTTAGGAGATTCTGGAGAAAGATTAGGAAGATTAGAAGTAAAGAAGTCACAAACATTGGTTAAATAATGTTGATAACGATACTACTTTTTTACTACTTATGTTAACCAAAGGAAGAGACGAAACAAAATAACAACAACAAAAAATAGTGATGAAGAGTGGATTTATGGTAAATAAAAACACAAGAATTGGATTTAAAATCACTTCTTTAGATGGTTTACTAATATTTCACATCCAGAAGTAGAATCCATTAAATATTTTCCTATTGAGTACAAACCAGTAAAAATGCCTAAAGTTAATAACATCTAAAAAAAATAACTGAAGAGGTAGTTTGGCATATCCTTAAAATAGTTAATCTTTAGAAAGACACTGGTCCAAATGCTTTGATGGAGTCTTTCTTAAGAGAAACTAGATATTTTTTAAGAGTCTTAATTAATACTTGTAACTAATTCCATACACAGGGAGGATCTTCATCAAATGACGTGGAACTCAGTCATGGTAGTTATCTAAGAATACATTGAAACCTACTACATGTGATCAGTTGCTGCTAGTCTCATTCAACAACTTGAGACTCTAGTTAGCATTAAACATCATTGTGGTAAGATTAAAGATACACATTTCTAATTGGATTTTACCTTTCCAGATCATCTTTGTTCTGGGTAAATATTGTAGATAATTTAGAGAGGGAAGGAAATCAATCAATGGCTATCAAATGAAACCTCTCAAATGCTTATGATAGGATGAATTAGGAATTCATGTTTTATTTAATGAGAAAAATCAACATTCATCAAACATCCATTCATACGTGATTAACTTAATCCAAAGTAGTAAAGTGGCTATTACATGGAATAGAGAACTTCTAGAACCCTTTAAAGCAAGAAGAGAATAAGAAAAAGGGGATGGATGAATGCATATTCATCCTAGTTTTAGTTGCATCTTCTGCTTAGTTTTGCATTCATTTCCACTATTCTAGTTTAGAACTACCTTACATTTAGGTTTTCTTAATTTTATGTTAATTTGTAGGATTTTGATTCAAATCCCTAATTGATGCTTCATAGGGCATACCCTATAACACATGCTAGACCCTAGGGTGGTTACACCTTGTACAAACATCTTGGTGATTCTCTTAAATGTATATCTTTACATCATTTGACTACATATGGAAAGTATTTTTAGACAACTGACAAAGTTCCAACACTTGTCAACAGACGAGACTCATTTGTGTTGTCTATCAATGCTCAATAATCGATGAAGACCCATTGCTTGTCTACCAATTTATGACTTTTGATGGAAATCTAGGGCATGTGTCTACTGACAGAATTCATGCACTATCCAACTGACGGTTGTCTTCTTATGGAAGCCCTATGTTCCTCAATTGATGGAACTCATGTGCACCAGTATCCTGATGGAAGTGTGTGCCTCAACTGGAAGAACTCCTACCTCTGTCTTCTGATGATCTTACCTTTTCATCTATCAGTGGAAATACAAAACATCATGAGATCCATCATTTTCCCCGCATAGCCACACCTTCACCTTCATGGTAGATTATCACTTAACCATAAGATGGTTAGGGGGAGTTCCAAACCCTAATTTTTTTCTTATTGATACAATACCATGGCCTCAACTGAAAAAAGCTTTGTTCCTAGTCGACAAGCTGTCAAAATCCACACTTTGCTCCTAGAAGACAATCCACATTGGTGGTTTCCATCAGTTGATGACCATATTAACCTAGAACCACAAATCTATTTTGGCTCTGCCTTCTGACCTCAAAATAAGAAGATAGACACATCTTGGTGATCATCATTCCATGTACTACTTCTTCACTAGTAGATCAGATCTAAGAAAGAAGTATGACAAAAAAGAAGGGTCACACAATGAAAGCCATGGGTGTTCTCTACTACTATGTTGGATCGGTACCATCTCTGTGCATCAAGGTTGTTGTGACACACAACAAGGCTACATCTCATCTACCCATAAAGACAATGTTTCTCTCTTTCCTTTACCATGTTTGTTGTGATCTTTCTACGGGGAGCAAGTAGTTTCTTAAACTAGGGCATGGGGACTAACCCCACTACCTACTCTTGTTCTTTTTCTACAACTAATCTGTATGAATCATGTTGCATTTTAAATCAATGTTTTCATGCTTGCATGCTTGTCTAATTAGAAAGTTTACATGTTTTTCATGATCTTGGGCATGGAGAACTTTGAACCCAAGATTTGGGATGTTGATTGATTCTTGTTAAATGATTGATGAGAACTTCTGATAGGTGTTCTTTGAGTAATTGGTATAGGATCTCTAGATAACATGATGACGAGCCTATAGTGATATCTATATGAGTCTAATCCTAATGTCGAAAGGGGGCCTACCTGGACTCACTGTTATTTGTTCATGCTTATTTATGATGTAATGAGAGAGTGAATATAGGCGGTGGAGCACATTCACCCTAGTGTTTTCATCCATAGATAATTTTATATTTATTTCTTTCTTTTCTTCTTGCAACTTAGCTATAATCTACCATCAAACTTATTGAGATAAACCCTCTTTCTAGTTCGGTTAATCAATCAATTGATTGTTAAAAAAATCCTTTGGTTTTTATCCTTAATTATACAACAAGATCTCTCCGCTTGCGAGTGGTGATTATTGCATGTAGTTTAGGTAAAAATCTAGGGACTTTTCCCTAGGCGAATTTGCATTTGTGATAATAAACCAAAACAAAGATCCCATGTCACTATTATATTTTTCCTATATTTGGAACACCTATCAAAGTTGATTGAGATTGAGGTGATGAAGGGAAGTTCAAACATGCTAAACTATGTCGAAATGATCCAGGATATAAAATGTCTACTTTCTAGATTATATCAACCTTTCTTAAAAAAGCTTTAGTGACTCAAATAGATACTAATTTGGATCCTTCAAAGATATGGATACATATCAAATAATATAATGTCAAAAGGGAAATTACGGATTTTTTTATAAATATGTGCTTGATGTGACAAAAGGGGGCCTATATGAAAGTTGTGGTAATATGAGAACTAATGATCTAGATAAGAATTCATATTTCCCTATTCTTAATCATAGGTTAAACAAACAATCAATGTCCAAACCTTACACACAATGGAGGGCAAGGTTAATGCTTTCTCTACACATTACCCATATTAGTTTGGAAGAGTTTGTTTAGTTAAAGCTGTCCTAAGTACAATACCAACATATGTCATGTAGGAGTTACCTTAACTCTAACACTATGTGATCGAATTTATACAACAACTAGGAACTTAATTTGGGGCAGTCGACACATAAAGAGATAGCTAAGAACATTACAATGAAATGTAGTCCCTACAAATATGATATATGGTGCACTGGTGTGAAATCTATCCGAGATTGGAATCTATTAGGGGATGAAAGAAGAAAGGAATATGATATGAATGAATCTCCTGGAAACTAAGACACCACGTTCAACAACCAACAAGGCAAATCTACATCTTTGTTTTGGATAATAACACAATCCACTAGGAAATTATAGATCAATATGTTAATAAAATCCTCATGAATGGAAAACATTTATAAAATTGGAATGATTTATGAGTACCAGAGTAGGTGTTCTAAAAAATAAATGCACAAACAAAATTTTTGAGGAACGATCTGACCTGACAGTGGATTGTTTGGTCAATCTTCATGGAAACTGGAATACAAATTTTCTGTTATAATATGTGTTTGATCAAGTCTAAATGAGATATGTAATCTAGAAAACCCTAAAACTGTAAAAGGAGAGGACATCTTAAGCTGGATGAAGATGGATGATGGGGAATTTAGTGTCAGAATGGGGTAAAATATAATAATGAGGGTAAAAGGTGAATAAGAATTGCTCATGGGAGCAACTATGGTCTGCCAAAGTACACATGAGAATGAGAATGTTTGTGTAGTTATTATACCATGAGGGTCACATGAACAATCATAGAAGATGGAAAATATGATTATCCCCTAAATACAGGTATGCAAGTATGGTGCGCTTCATCCTTAACAAGACTATGACAAAGTAAAGGAGGTATGTGAAGGAGTCTAAGACTTTTCCTCCATATTGTTTCCTTTTTATCCTTATTTGCACCTTGATACTTCATAATGCATGTAATATCCCTAATAATTAGTTTATTGTCAAATGCACTTATGGATTCTCTTTGCATGTTTTATAGGTACTTTGACACTAATTGATGGAAGGAGAAGAGATATGGTCTCACGGACTTCAATAGACAAGGACGAGTTGAAGGAGTCATAAAAGTCAACTCCAACCTGCCCCAAGCGTCCAAGGATCAAAGTTGAGCAAAGAGCACCATGGGTAGCCAACTTTAACACTCAAATACATGAACAAATCCCCAAACATCTTGGTACTTCACCATAGTCATGTTGCAAGACCCCAAAGTCTTGTGAAGCCACACGTCCTTCAAGGACCTAGACACTCTAGCAACCATGACTGTGGCATCTACCAAGACCATGGAAAGGAAGACTCACCACATGGTGCCAACCAAAACAGTTATGGCCATAGATTAGCATGATGATTGTGCTCCAGGCCATGACTCCTTTCTCTTCCATTCACTATAGTCATGGTCACCACCACAATCATTTCACCCTCAAACCACCACACCGTGGTGACCAACATAGCCATGTCATCACACCTCCAAATATCCACTTTCACCCTATAATTTTACCTCTACCACCATGATTGTTCTCATCTATGATGACCATACCCTAACCTACGCACCATGGCCGTGTTGGCCACCACTTTCATCACTTTACCCAATTTAACCCTAGACCCCCTAGGCTACTTATAAACACTAATGGAGGTTATGGTTCTAAGGTTAGCTCCTTCCAACCTTCATAGCTTCCACCTACTCCCCTCTACCTCATTCACTTTATTCCCTTCCTAACTCAAAATCCTAGTTTTCTACGGTTTACCATATCCACTCCACTTTTGAGGCCCTCTCACATATTGGAGCAGGGAACTTAGAAGTTTCTCGACCCTCATGAAGGGACCCAAATTCAAATCCCAGCTACCACCTTGGTTTATCACCCTCCTGGACATTCAGCCTCTGTCACGAGTGTGGGAGAGGGGGAGAGAATGTCTCTCTTTATCCCAACTTCTAAGTTCCCTAGAGCAACCTTAGCTATTTTCCCCTCCTTCCAATTTATCCCTCCATTCTACTAGCCCAAGGTGAAAGATGTAGGTTTCTAGGTATGTTCCTTCATATGCACTTAACAAAGAGCATGTTAAGTGATGGGAAGGGGGCAATTAGAGATGAAACACCCTTCTCCTACACCTCATACCACCCCTTACCACTAAGTGTATTAGGATGACCATACTTAGAAACCTAGACTTAGATGATTTAGGATAAAGTTTTCCTACCCCTTCCTTAAAATATCCTCATAAGGTTGAATCAGAAGTAGTGAGTACTAGTTCCCCTACACGCCACCATGCCATCCGTGGCCAACTAGTAGGATATAATTCATGATCTACACAATTCCTTGTTGTTTGGTTTGGTATCTTAATTGTTGGATGTATGTGCTTGAATTTTCCATTCTACATGGTTGATGGTAACATACCCTAAACATTCTACTACACCCATTACATGCTAAAACCCTAACATGTCCTCTTGGTAACTAGTTTCCCATTTTCTTTCTTAGTTTAATTTGTTGTTCATGTTAGTTAGTTCTTGTTAGTGATTTCTTATGTTTGATTGGATAGTTGCTTTCTTAATGTAGTGTTATCTTTCTTTGTTTAGTGTTAGTTAGTTATTTCTCTCCTTGTTTAGTTTTTAGTTAAATTGTCATTTTTTAGATAGTGCTAATTGCCCTCTTAGCTTGTTAGTTATATTTAGTTTTTTAGGGTTAATCTAGGTTTCACTCTTGCTCTCTTTAATTTATTAAAACTAGTTTAACTCAAACTTCCAATTAGACCCTAAAAACCTTACATTCCCCATTAGGAACCTAGTCAAAATAGACCTAGCTCTAGTTCCCCCATCTCTACTGAACCGAAATTGCTTCTCTTGAACATGGTTCCATGCTTGTGTAATTGGGAATCTATTGTCAGAGTGTGTCTATGTAGGGTAATTATAAGTAGTTGATAGCATGGTGTGCTTGAGGCGCTCCAGTATGAAAGGCCATGGGTGTCTGCTACCAATCTAGTGTCTTTTATAATGGAAATATGAATGTCCAGTTCATTGAAAAATTGAATAAGAAGTGGCTACATTTCTCACTACATGTTGGATAATATGAAGTCCATAACACTTTTTTTAGATAGTATCACAACATAGGACTTGATTACCAAAACAAAATATCGTTCAACAAGTGAGACAAATGACAAGTATAGAAGGAAATAACACTCAAAACATGTTTAATTTTTTTTGTCAATGCTCAAAGAAGATGACCTAATGTAAATTAGATAATGTGCAACACAGATACAACTCATATTGGCACAAACTCAGTATTTCTAGGAGATAAGGAATAATGAAGGAAAATGGTTTTAAGAATAATGTGAGTATATGAAAACCATAACAACCATGAAGCTAAATTTGGGATATTACAAATGGATAGGAAAATATGTGAAGGAGGAACCACAAGAATGTGGTGATCAATTTGGATGCCAAATTGGTCATCCAAATGATTGATTGAGAAAAGATGACAACATCTAATAGGACACCTTGGATTATTAAGATCCAAAATATGCTCTTAAAACCATGTAATATCAAGTTTTAGTTTGTTACTAGAGAGGATAAATAGGTAAATGAAAACCTGGTCAAACATCATAAAAGACATCACATTGGTTTTCATTTTTATGAGGAACCACTATGTCATTTAACTAATAGCACTAGCAGTGATTTAGCTTGTAGTGGTAGTAGTACTTCCATGATTAGTTACGTTATTCATACTAGTTGTAGTTTTTCATTTTAGTCTTTAGGAGCAGGGAACATTGTTGTTATCATGTATATAAAAAATTGTAAACCAAGCAGAATAGCACATTCACATAACATTGATGGTGAAAAGATGGCTAGTTAGTGTGAAGTATCCAATTTTTTTAAATGACCATTCTGGACTGAATGTGCCATCCATTTTCACCCATGCAATGCAACATAATTCAAAAAACACCTTATGTGGGTGTATTCGTTATTTGGGCACTGAATGTGCCTAAATCGGGTGGCACATCCAGTGCCCCATTGGCCTAATGCACATATGTACCAGTTTATTAATTGATTCTAGGTGAATGTTCCATGGGATCTGGTACATTCACCTCAAAAAGTGAATTTAAGTTATAGTTTAGGAATTAATTCTAGATGGGTGCTAGTTTTGTAATTATTCTAGAGAAATAGTGTTGGTTTTGTTTTCTTTCTTAAAAATATTTAGCACATACTACTGTGAAAAAATGTATACAAGAAATTTAATAAAATTTATGTATCAAGTTTATACAAGTTAACAAATTCAAACATAAGTGTCAAGGTCAAATAGAATATGAGAATATAAATGAAATGAGTTAGCAGAATCTTACTAGAATATCCATAAGAAGAGTAATACTTAGAGAAACCAACACTCTGGTAATACATTGGATGTGTGGTGTTCTCTAGGTAAATTTGATCTTGCACCTACAAAATTTTACCTTTCCATGAATAAGACGATAGTGTGGCAACTCCATCACTGTGTCTCATCAAATGTTAAGTTCCATCCAAAATATGACAACCACTAAAGTGAGTTGAGATGTAAAGAATTGTCTCTCGAAAAGGAGAAGAAATATCCACAACCAAACAATAAGATAAGAGGTGACTGCTAGCACAAGGGAAGTCAGAGAGTTTAGGGTTAAAGAAAACATGAGAGTAGCTTGTTTAACCTAAACCATGTTGGCTAAATGGACATCTATAAATACCTTTGTTTTGATTATGACAAACATTTCATTCTTATTAATCTAACGAGCTACTTGAGTGTGCAGGATGACAAAGCAACAAGGGAAAATCCACAAGCTTACATATTTATATTTTCATGCAATGTAATCACTGTTGTAAAAACTTGTACAAAAATATAATGTACAAGTACTTAGAATTGCATGTAAATCAAGCGTTAGATTCTCCCTAGCTAAACACCACAGTTAGACAAGTCATCCCATTCAAATAAGATCACATAAGCACACTCATACATATAATTAGTGCTTAAATTGAAACATTGAAACAGGATCAATCTCGGTCGACAAACTCCTCGACCGAGACATTCTCGGTCGACAAACTCCTCGACCGAGACACTCTCGGTCGACAATCTTCTCGACCGAGAAAGATCCAAAGTAGCCGTTAGACACAACAGACAAGTTAGTTGGCAGTTGGAGAAAGACGTTGCAAATCATTTGTTCCAGAGTGCCTGTCGGTCGACAAAAGTTCGACCGAGTAGGTGTCTCGGTCGACCATTCCTCGACCGAGATTGTCTCTTACAGCAACTGTAGAATTAATTAATTAGCCGTTGTTAAAGCAACAACTTTGTACCTAACGGCTAGTTAAGCACTTAGAAACCCCTATAAGTTGTCTAGAACGTCCTTAAGCATCCTTAGGCCATTCCTATAAATAGGACAAGCCATAGGACACTCAAACATACTTATTTTACACTTTCTACACTTGAGAAATCCTTGAGCATACTTTGTGCAATCTGTTTGTAAGCAATTTGAGCATTGTGACAATTGGCCATTTCATTCCTTAGCTCATAATTCGTGTCCTATAGTCTAGTATCTCCTACCCACTGCAATCACAAGTTCACATACTTGGTTAGGAGATCTATACGCTTGATCTAGGCAAATCAAGCCTTGGGCTACAAAGGATAAGTTGTAATTTCCATTTTATTTCTTGTTCCCTATTATTGTTTGTACTCTCCTTGCTACTCCTAGGTTGGAGGCTGCAGATTGGAGAGGGTGAAGATCTTCTTGGTGAAGAAGGAGACTTTGAGCTACTTCAGAAGGCTGGTGCAACGGGAGGTTACTTCTAGAGAGGAAGGCTACTTCAAGAGGGAGCTTGGAGTTACTTCAAAGAAGGCTACCTCAAAGTTGGTGCACCTACTTCAAGTGAAGGCTGTTCAAAGGGTGTAAAGGAAAGTATTGTATTTTGTATAAATCCTCGAGAGGTAATAAAATAAATACTTTCAAATCCCGGTTGGGTAAGTAACCGGGTAGTGGACTGACAACTATAGTATTTGCTATAGTTGGAACCACTCTAAACACCTGTCTCTTTCTTCCAATTTCAATTGTGGTTGTTTGAATTCAATAAATTGTTAAAATAATTAAAAACTCTATTCACCCCCCCCTCTAGTAGTTTTTCAATTGGTATCAGAGCAGGCTTCAAGGAACCCTAACAAGGTCTTGAAGAATGGAGGGTAATGGTGATTACAATCACAACAAAAGGTGTTGCTTGGACAAAACTACAACATGTTGCAATTGGTGCTTAGGTACAAGCCACCCAACAACTGGATGCCCATGGAGATCTAAGAAGGAAGATGAGAACAAAGATTGTCTCATTGCTACAACTAGCGAGGAAGAAGAAGAAGAGGTAAGTCTTTTTGATTTATCTATAGAAGAACTAGTTGCTAGCCTTGAAGAAACACATATTAAATATGTTGAATGCAAAAAGAAATTAAAGAAATCAAATAAAGCAAATAATGAATTACATGTAAAGCTTCTTGCTATTACATCCGAAAACGAAGATCTTAAAAAGATCATTGAAGATCATGATATTGAGATAAAATCTATAGAGGCAAATTGTAATCTACTTTCTTTAGAGAAGAATAATTTGCAAAGACAAGTGAATGATCTTCAAAAACAACCCATTTTATGCAATCATCTAGATTATGATTCTATTGTCAAAGAAAGAAATTCATTGTCATCTAATCTAGATCAAGCAAAACTAGATATCAAGAAGAGAATGGAAGAGATTGCCAAGTTACAACAAAAAGTTAGTAATTTGAATAATAATGGCATTCTTGATCAAATCTTAGATAAATCCTATCATCAAATTGGGAGAAGAGGACTAGGTTATAAGCCTAAAGAGAAGTCCTATCAACCTAGTTGGAGAAAGTCACAAACCCATCAATCTATATATGTACCTAAAGGAACAAATACATTTGTACCAAAGAACAACCTAGAACAAAACCATAGAAAAAGACTTGAGGTTGATTCTATATGTTGCCATTATTGCTTACGTCTTGGACATTACTCTTTTTCATGTCCTTATAAGAGAAAAGATGTCGAGTTAGTTTGGGTTCCAAAACCTCCAAACTAAATGAACAGAATCAAGTTGAGATATGACCAAGGACCTTAGTTGCATATTTCTACGTCTATCTCAACTAAATAGGATAACAAATAAATATTTAAATTGCATAGTTATGTTTTATTTGGAAGCAATTAACAGTTTCAGAAATATTGTCGGTCGAGAGACTGTCGACCGAGACACTTTCGGTCGAGAAATAGTCGACCGAGCATGTCACTGATTTCCAGTCTGTTGCAAAAATTGCTGAATTTCTTTGAAATTGATGAAATTGCTATCTATTCATGATTTATGATTGTATATTTATTTTGGAAATCATCTCTACAAATTTAAACCAAAAGTATGCTCAGTTTAATAAATTTTTTTTTTACATGATCATGTGATGGAATTATATGTTGTTATCATTACATCATGGATATACTTTCAATACTTTGTACGCATAGATAATGATAAATTGTATGCATGAATCCATGATAATATTCGGCAAAGCAAAATGATTCATTGGTTATATACTATTGCTTGCAACACATAAGACAAAATCTCAAAATTAGTAGAATTGAGATATTAATTGAGCCTTCATTTAAGACTTATATCAAGTAGTATGCTTCAACTTGATACTCAATCAAATTGTATGCAGATATTATACTCGATATGTTCAATTTGAAAATCTGCAAACTTGCCTCTTGGTTAAAATAAAATTTGACCAAGGGGCGCTATGGTCGTAGTCAAATTTGACCTAAAATAAGTTTGACATAATAACTATTTGGATATCATTTTATGATTAAAAGTATAATAAATTTATGATCACAACTTGTCTCAATATTGTCAATAATAAACATAATATTACTCCCTTAGAAAATCTATATATGCTCTACAAATATAGTCTATCATTTACATTAAAAATCAGCTTCAAATTCGTACTTAGTAAGTCTGTCGGTCGACGAACTCTTCGACCGAAAACCTTTCGGTCAGCCCCCCTCTCTTGACCGACAGAATCTAGACAGACTTAGTATCAGACACACTTTCGGTCGACAAATGTTCGACCGAGACAATGTCGGTCGACAATTGTTCGACCGAGAATTAGCCGTTGGATATGACCGTTGTAAACCGACCGTTATGACTGTTTATGAGCGTTATATGACCGTTGTAAATCTTACCGTTGGGGAGCCGAGTGGTGCGTCTGCAACATGACCATTGCGGACGCTCGGTCGACGAATCGTCGACCGACCAGGTTGCTGGATTGTTATAAAAGGAACCAAAAACGGGTCACTTCCTCACACTTGCATACTCTTGCTTCCATAGGCTCTCTCTAGTGCTTTTTTGTGCAACTCTTTAGCATCCTCATCCACAAGCCATCCTTGCTTCTTCTCCACCTTCAAGCAACACAATGGCCTCATCATCTGCTCGTGGAAAGAAGAAGGTCGCTAGCAGGAAAGGAAGGGAAGCTCGGGAAGCTACTCCACCACTGACGATCATCAACGACATTGCCTTCGTCGATGGAGATGATGGTGATCGATATCTATGACTTTCCTCCAAAGCACCTCTCCCACGACGACCAGTTGAAGTTATGGACTTCCTCAATATCGTCGACTTGGAGGACCTTTTCGAAGTGAAAAAGTTAAAAGAATTCACCAACCCTTCTTTCCCTTCCTATTCCATCAAGGTAGTGAATGAATTCTATGCAAACCTCATTTCCCACTCTAAAAATGAAACCATCTTCTTCTATACTATGGTCAATGGGCATAGCTTCCGATTTACTGAAGGGGATATTCTTGACATGCTAGATATTGACATAGATGAATATCAAGACACCCTTGACCTTACTTCTGGAAACCCCCTTAACCAATTTTCCCAAGATGACCATACCGTTAGTCTTAGTGACATCAAAAGGACCATTTTTAAATCCAATACAACCTGTCACGAAGATAGAGGCACATACTATGCTATAAATCTCAAACCAGCTGCTAGGATTGTAAACCTTATTGTTTCCACAAACATACATCCTAGAGCCAATAAATCTGAAGTTCCTATTTTTCGTATGTGTCTAATATATGCCATTATCCAACGTATTCCCACAAATTTTATCCGCATCATTCTTAAAAACATGCTTGAGTTTTCTGGCAATCCTCCATATGCTGATTTTGTATGCCAAATTACTCAACATTTCCTTAAGACCCAACTTGAGGATATGGGATATACATGTGAGCGTAGACCACAAAAAATAAGTAAGAATACTGTAGAAAAAATGGGGATTGATTTCGGTCATAAGAGGGCTAGGGTAGAAGGAGAAACATCTGCACAAGATATACCACCTCCACCTCCTAGTAGCCTACCCTATGACCCCATCCAAAACACTCTAACCTATGTTGTTGGGTCACAATATCATCTTAGTAAACAACTAGATTATAACCATCATGCCATGACTTATCTAAACCAAAGAATGCAAACTCTTTCTCCAAACCAACCAGATGAATATCCTTATTCTTTAAATCCTGGCATGCTCAATCCATATAACCCATCTTATAACTACTATCAACCTCCACCTCCACCATCTACAGACCTCACACATACTCAGTTTTCATCAATGCAACTACAAGATATTGCTGCTCATTTCCGATTTGATCGTGTTCCAACCTTCTTGGAGGCATATGCCTTAACCAAGACAGCTGCTCTGGAGTGGCAAACTTTGGTCCAGTATTATGGAGCTGAGCCTTTTCTTGGGAAAGACCCTGACATTGATGTAATTCTTAAGTCTTTCCAGTAAATGTTGGAGTTATATTAATTGTAATGATATCTTTTGAATGATTGGGTCATCTCTATATGATGTGTCTATCTTTCTATGCTTGTAATACATGCTTTTAATGAAATTGGTCATCTTTACTTGATTCCAATGGATATTTTTCTAAAGAGCATATGAGACATCTTCAAAATATGGATTATAAGATCATCATTGTAGAGCATACAAAATAAGGGGAGTAATAAATTAAAAAAAAATGCAACCTTTAAAATTGTGGCTAAATTGACAAGGATCTATGACACAATTACTTAAAACAGTTATGAAACAAATCCAGACACATTCTCGGTCGAGAAACTGTTCGACCGAGAACACTATCGGTCGAGAGATCGTCGACCGAGCAGGTTTCTGTTGTCAAGTCTGCATTAAATCTGAATATATTTGCTAATCAATGAATTTTTAAAACCAAGAATCATGTTTCCCTTCATCATGTTGATACGGAAGATAAATTGGCTGATATTTTTACAAAACCGCTTCCACTAGATCAATTTAACAAAATTAGGAAGCAATTGCTTATCACTCCTTTGGAAGATGTTTTCTTTGATATTTGTGCTACTTAAACAAAAACTCTTATTTACATCATGATATTTTGGCTTTTAAATGGACATCTTTTTCATTAGATTTGATGGGACATCTAATTAAGGGGGAGTTTTTATTTCTAAACGGATATCTTTTTGAAATGACAAAGGGGGAGAAATAAATATAAAACTAACAATTATAAAAACTCAATCAATGAGTTTCATAAATAAACTCTTGGCTTTACATTGAAAGTTTCTATATTCCCTAGTGAATTGGATTTCATGTTCCATAATTCAAGGGGAATAATAAGCACACATTTTATAAACAAGAGGAAAAGCTACAAAAGGTAATCTAAAGGTATGAAACTCATATGGTTTATATTTCCTTTATTTTTATATTTTGGAAATGTTTGTCATCTTCAAAAAGGGGGAGATTGTTGGCTAAATGGACATCTATAACCTAGGGGACTTAATCATGGCACACCAAAGTAATAACAAGACCACATAAAGCAATTACTTAATGCCACAATAACACATTTTCTCTTACACATAAATGTAATATTGAAAGTCACCTTCCTTTTTAGTTTCTTCTATTTAGAAGTGTTATCATCCTAGTTATACTATATTGTGTAGTTGTCATTTTGTGTGAAAGGAGACAGAAGAGAAAAGACTTTTCCATGAGACACAAACCATGAACCATGGGCCATGGAGCTTGAGCCCAACCTGTAAGGTAAGGTGTTGTATGGTTCTTGTACATGGTCAAAATAATCAAATTGTTTGTTTACTTACCTCGATTTCTTGTGGACATTGTGGTCACATGTACTCCTATATAAAATGTAAGACTTCTATAATTGGGCAATGTGAGACCCATGAGCTACAAGCCAAGAGCCATATGCCTACTCCCAAGCCTATTCTAGCTCGGTAAGGTGAGGTGTGGTGTGTAATAGACTTATGTAGGATGAGACATGTGTTGTGGTCATGAAACCTACCTAATGGTGTGAATACTCACCATAAGTTCTTGTGGACAATATGGTCATATGCAATCCAGTATACAAGGTAGTGCTCTAACTTAGACATGAGCAATATGGGACTAAAATTCCCATACATTTACACAAACGTTAAGAACTAATTTTCCTCATAGGATATGTACTAATTGCACCTACTTTGGGATGAACACATGCTATATTTTACAATATAGCTAAATACATAAAGCTAACAATCCCCAATAAAGTCCAAAACATAGAGTACATGCAATTTTGCAATTCAACACACCATATAGTGGTTTCGACAATAATTCCATTAGTTTGGATCATGTCTATGTTGTCCAACATAGTTGCTACATAGACAAGGTGAATATATTTCTTCAACCTGAATCTTGGGTGTGAGTATGTGTATTAGTAAAAACAATACTACGGACAAAAAGTATTTATGATACATTGAATGCCAAGAAACCGCATTAAGTATCATCATTGGTTTTTTGGGACCAACACCAACTACCCTATTCCGAATGAAAAATGCCAAAAATTTGATTTATGTGTCCATGGATGTAATGCTAGAATCTTATCATAGGATTAGACACCTTGAGTCAATGATGATTCTCTTACTCACTTGTCGTAGTGACACTAACAAGCTTCAATAGGCAAAATACATAAATGCAAATAGCATTGACATTGTAATATAAGGTTATTTAACTACTCAATAGATTGTTATTAACACATTGAACCTATTTTATGGAATCTCCTTTCATTTATGTTAGGTTTCTATTGCCAAAAAAATATTTTGAAATTTCGATCACATCCTCAAACTAGATTTCTAAGCTAAGGCCATTGAAAGACCCAAATTCAAGTGACGAGTTGTATTTTCTTTAATACAAAAACAATATACAAACATACCCCCACTACACACTAACTCCATTACAGACTTGAGTATGACATGGATGTGTCTACACACTAGATCCATGTAGAAATTCAACATTTCATCTAGTTTCATATAAAGTACATAACTCACCTTCAAAGGTGGACAAAGACAATAATCTATTTCTGTGATCTCTAGGAAACAATGCATGTTCTCAATCGGAATCCATTCTTAAGACCCTGTTGTCCCAAAGTTCATATTAGACAATCTTGGATCATTGTGTATCACAACTAATGAGGGATGTCTCCTAAAAGGCAACCTAGTGGAACCAGTTCCCTTGATGTACGTCAATACTCTATTATGGATTTCTAATGGGTATTGTAGGAACATATATCTACTTAACTTGCTCACATCATTCATAGTGATTGGATATATGTTGTTCATAAGATACATAAAACTTCCAATAATATGAGAGTATCCTAATTGCGACACAATAAAATTACTTTAGCATTTCATTAAATATTTAGATAAATCATATAGAGCATTAATATATTTAAGTTAAGTGTATTACAATCCCTATTATCTTATCACTATACTAAAATGGAGAGAGAACATTGACATGAACAGACCTAGTGATTTGAATCCATAAAATCTCATAAATGATGATCATGTCCTTCATATCAAACTTTGTACACAAAATTGCTTTGCCTCATTCAGTAGTTTCATATTGGGACCAAAAATAGAGAATATGGTTTGCACACATGCATAAAATAATTAATCTATCATGTACGGTTCTCACTTATCAAGATATTTAAAAAAACAAAAAATGATATCACATAATAAAAATTTACATGCCATTTCTTAGAGGCTTATTGCAAGAAATAAAAAGACTTAAAAAGCTAAACACACTTCAATCATTCAAACATTCCACAAAACCATCAAATTTTTTAATATATATCTCTCCTTCAAGAGTATTGTGTAATATTGTATTCTTCACATCCATCTAATAACTATAGAGATAATAAATGGAATACAATTCTATAAAACACATATTATAGTCACATTGGAAATTGAGGAATCTGTATCAAATTTATCTATTCCATCCTTTTATTTGTATACATTATCAACCATTATATCCTTATACTTCTTGATTGTTTCATCTAAATTTTGTTTCTCTTAAAGACTCATTTACATCTAATAACCAAGTGGAATTTCCACCGCCTCTCAAATTCCATTTGAGAGGTTGATTGCATTTCATGATTAAAGAATTCCTTACTGAAAGTTTGGCTTTTGGAAAATCCATATCTTTTATAAGGATACATGACTACACTTAATATTTTTAGTGAGAAACTCACTTCAAAAATAATGGATGTTCTATGCGGTTCACTTTTCCATGGTCTAGTATTTCCTCAAAATCATCAAACCCAGAAAAACATTATGGTTTGTTTTGCACCCTTGATTATTCACCCTTTCCATGTGATCAAGAGTGGAACATGTGGTCATGGGATCTTCTTGAGGGACATTGCATGTTACATCAATTTAATGGAAAGGACATCCTCAAAGAATGTTTCATAATGGAGTTCCATAAATGTAATGACAGATGTCAGGGATTTTGGATTTGATAACCAAGAATATATATGCTTAATTTTCTCTACTTAACCTAAGAAAATGGCATATACTATTTTTGGTCATATATTCTTGATCTTGTATTTAAGGGCAAGTACCTTTCTGAGGTTATACATATTTGAGACTTGCCTTTCATCATCTCCATGATTCAAATGGGTTACTTTTCTTATGTTTTTGGGGAACTCTACTAAGATATCGAAAGTTGTATCAAAATCCCCACATAAATTTTGGTAGACCTCAAGTTTTAAGAAGAGTATATATTGTATCTATCAATTTTTGGGCTTTTGTTCTAAATCCTATCATATTACGGTGAATATGCAGCAATCACTTCCTGTACTATATCATAGAAGTGAAAAAGTTCCAAGAACATGTTTGAGTTGTATTCCCTGTGCCTATCAAGCATTAATTGCATAATCACTTTTACCATTTGTATTCTCTCATCTTTCTTAATGATTTTATATTTGATTAGGAAATATACTATCTATTATAGTTAAGCATTTCTAGTTAATGATGCACGCATGCCAAAATTGATAAAGTTTAGATGCACAAAAAGTTCAATGGAGCCATGTTCAATTGATACCAAATCTGAATGAAAATATGGCTTAATATGGATGGGATGTTGGAGTTTATGAACATGATCCCCCTAAGACAAATGAAACAAATCCTAAAAAGTTTCAAGAAAGTCATTAGTTAGAAGGAGAATGACCATTTATGTAGAACATGTATCCTCATTCCACTATCCAATGTCATATTTTGCATATGTAGTTCTTCTTTCATCACCTAAGTGAAATAACTAGGGGGGTTGTAGGACAGGAAATATAATTTTGGAAAAAGAAGTATTGAAATATAAACTATCTAACAATTCCAAACTTTCATGTGTTTGAGGGGAAACATTACTACTTTCAAACACTTAATTATTAGTTTTTCTCCCATGGGCTTTAGGAAGCATATACAATATCCCTATATATTTGTTGTGATATCAATTATATAATAAACCCAAAGTCTTGGAAGGAGTTTTGCCTGAATTCAGAACACAACAAGGGAAACTTACCTGAAAGTTACTTTATAATTGATATGTAAATTAGAGAGCATATGATAGAGGAACCCAATATTCCTACACACATTTACCCTATGTCAAAATTATTAGTGCTAAGAAATTTGGTCAAGGTAATAAAAAAATAA
Source organism: Alisma plantago-aquatica (assembly GCA_963693085.1). Classification (NCBI taxonomy): domain Eukaryota; kingdom Viridiplantae; phylum Streptophyta; class Magnoliopsida; order Alismatales; family Alismataceae; genus Alisma; species Alisma plantago-aquatica. The sequence goes on along the minus strand of OY856412.1, from coordinate 287,228,137 downwards.
CTCACATAAACCTAAGGTCATCCTCTAAAAGAAACTAAAGAAATTTGGATTTATGGGAAGATTTGTCACTTAAACAAAGATTGTACCATGAACAAGGCTAACTGACATGGTTTCATCTAAGGAGATAGTAGTCTACATGATTAATACATAGTCAAAAGTCAAATAAGGGTTTCTATATTTTAAATCTAAAATTCTCTCTATATTTTAATATTAGTATAGGATTATAGACAATCTAGACTAGGATGCATGTATGTGTTTACAAGTCCATGTTTGTATATTACCAAACCCCTTTATACATGCTCATGATTTAAGGAAAACACTTCATTCCTACCTTTCAACAATTTAAAATTAAAGAGTTTGCTACAATATCAATAGAAATTATGAAATAATATTTGTGATCCTTGTTAGTAATATCATTTATTTTTCAAATGTCAATTCAAGTTAAATAAAAAATTTCATAATTCAAAACAACATTATGATAATAATTCTATGTCATTTCACATGCAAATGGATTTGCAGTGACACTTATTAGTGAAGAATCAGTAATGAGTTCTAAATTTATTACATGTTTTACTACATCAACAATCATGAAATGCATACCAAACATTATATGATACAAGATTTAAGCAAATAGAACTATCATTTACATTCATAAGATAATTATAAATAGGTTTCACATGAATCTTAAATAAGGTCTTCAGATCACATAAATATCCTTTGCCAAAATATAAATCGTCACAAACATGTTCAACAAATACTATGCTACAATTGAAAATATAAATATAAGAGTACTATGAATATATTCATTCATGCAATAAGAATGCAATGATACCATGTCAAATTCAACCAAGTGGAACATCCAAAAATGAAATGGTAAGATCATATAGAATTACACAACAAAAATTAATTAACTTTGAAAACTATGAGAAGATCCTTAGGAAGGAATGCCATATTCTGATAAATCATCACTCTACTATTTCATAAGGCAAGTAATGGCATTGGTACGAGGTAGGTCGATTCATGTTAGAATTGGTCGATGTAGGCATTTTTGTGACGGTTCAACTAGTTTTGAGTTTGGAGTGGGATTTTTGGGGTCAAAGTAGACGTCTAAAAAGTTGTAAATAGGTGGGAATATAGTTTTACCACATTCATGCTTATGTGTGTGTGTGTCTATATATATATATATATATATATCTATATCTATATATATATATATATATATATATATATATATATATATATATATATATAGTCAGGATATGTGTACTGGCCGATACATGTAACTTATGTGTACCTACCATTAAAATGGCACATTGGAGTATGTTCACAAAATCCAACTATATGGACTGATCCAACACTATATAGATTGGATGTGTTTAAAAAACCATCACCATATCTCATATGAATCATGAGATATAGCAATATATCATCTAACCGTTTTTGTAGTTTTTTCAACTTACCGTTGATTACTAAATACACTTATTCCTTCATCAGATGATGTATGGATATTGGATTGTGGTGATTTTTGATACACATCTTATCTAATGGGTATGCATCACATCTATAAGGTTTGGTTACTCAATAGAATTTGAAAATGATCATAAATGAATAGGGGCACATGTAAGCTACATGTACTCTGGTACACAATTCTTTTAGCATATATATATATATATATATATATATATATATATATATATTTATTTATTTATTTATTTATTTATATAAGGTCAAGAAGTGTGTATCGGCCGATACATGTAGCTTATATGTACCTACCATTAAAATGGCACATTGGAGTATGTTCATAAAATCCAACTGTATGGATTGATCCAACACTATATAGATTGGATGTATTTAAAAAACCATCACCATATCTCATATGAATCATGAGATATAACAATATATCATCCAAAAGTTTCTATAGTTTTTTCAACATACCGTTAATTACTAAATACACTTATTCTTTCATCGGATGATGTATGCATATTGGATTGTGGTGATTTTTTATACACATCTTATCTAAGGGGTATGCATCACATATATAAGGTTCGATTACTCAATAGAATTTTAAAATCATCATAAATGAGGAGGGGTACATGTAAGTTACATGTACTCAGGTACACAATTCTTTTAGCCCATATATATATATATATATATATATATATATATATATATATATATTGGTATGTACAATTATACCTTCCATGCACTTTTTCATTCTTTGGCCAGTTTTCCTAATGTTCATGTTGTTATATGCTTCAAGGTCAACTTTGGCACGGAAATGATATTCCCATCATGTATTTTGATTTATGGAAGATTAAAATCCCTTTAACTCAAGTTAGGGTTTCTGATGCTCAAACCAACAAACTAAGAGTATCAAATATTCTAAACATTTAAATGAATAGGTGAACAAATTTTCAAGTTTTTTGACTTGTTTTGCATTGCAAATCAAACTTATAATATAATGATTTTCAAAAATGTTTAATTTTTGTATTTACATCATTTTTCTTACTTCAGAACACATTGGGCTTCATCCTAGGCTAACTGATCCACATGAAACTAATCCATGTAATTGTAGACATATAGAGGTCGTCCCTAACATCTAGAATTCATGCATATGCAATTCATAGTCTGGCCATGATGCCTTGACTCCACATCCTCACAAGTTGTTGAGCTATTCTCATATCAAAGTGACCCATTAGCTTCAGGACTAGTGACCCCTAGATATAAGCCTATGTCAGTCTATACCAAGAGCACCCAAGAGCTTAGTCATTCTCATCTTATGCTATGATTTCCATATGTTATTCAATATCATCTTTCCAACAACTAACAAAACCTCTACCTTCACCATGATCCATATACGTACTCATCCACTTAACTCCGCCAATTTTCCTCCAATATCATAGACATGGTCTTCTTGTACCTAGGCTCATCATATCTATGACAGGCATAAAGGCTAGTAATGACCAATTCCTTTGGTGAAAATTATTCTTGCACCCTTGCAAATCCATTCCCAGCATCCTCCTTTGGTGTGAATTCATAGATCTCTCCACCAATGAGCATCTTTTACTAGAGCTTGGAGAGATCTATTGATGGCAAGGTGTAGATCCACATGCACAACATCAAGTACCAGGAAACATTCCTCGAGTCCACACAAAGCTTCTCCATCCCTCAATCTAACCAGAGGGAATCTATATCATAAAACCCTAGATTCCTTATCTAATGGATTTGACGTTGATTCTTGGTTCCCAATCGTTCTCATGTTGTGAACCAAGGTCCACACTATTCTATTTCACACTACAAAACCTTCGTATGAGTCTAGTTCTCCTTGTCAAAGTTGTTTACATGGGTTTCAATCACTAAGCTTTCCGGCATGCCTCCGGCACTGAGTAGATGGAAGGCCAACTATAACATCCCAAGATCTAAGGCCTTTCATAAAATGATCTTAAAAGGAATGATTGGACTACTCTAACCATTATTGGTTGTGAGAAAAAAATTACCTCTACATCCCAGGATCAAAGGCCTTTGACGAAAAGATCTTAAAATGAATTATTGAACTACCCATACCACCAAGGTGTACCTCCTTTTTAGGGAACCCATTACTAATAGCTCCAAAGTTAAGTGTGCTTGGCTTGGAGTAGTACTAGGATAGGTGACTAGTTGGGAATTTGATCCCAGCTTGTGTGTGAGTGAGGACAAAGTGCATAGCTAAGGCATGTGGTTGATTGTGGGGTTAGTCATAATTCTTGAAACTTTGTTGAAACCTGGGATAGAAGCCTCGAGCATCACAATTGGTATCAGAGCCATAATCCCTATAATATGTGGGACCCACATGGGCATGTGGTATGCCGGTTTTGATTCATGCATTCTAGGGCATGTTGGAAAGGATTGGAAAGGGATATCCATGGTAATTTATTGGTCCTTGTTCTAGTAGCTGTGATCGAGAGTTCGGTGCATATGGGTCATTCTGGGTCCACACTAAAATTGGGAATGATCATGAGGCTTTTGCTTCATTTGGCAAAGAGGTGGTGATTTTTCAGGTAGTGATTAAATATCATCGGGAAGGAGCGGTCAGTCTGCAACCATTGTTACCAAACGTCAGGTCGACCACTGCTGACTATTTGTAATGTTTTTGCATTGAATGTAGCGGTGGGAAACGTTTGTGGATGCCATATTTTCACCGGAGAAAAATCACATGATGATCTGCCTCACCGCACTGGAGCTATGAGTGACTAGACACTTTACCAAATGCTGCATTTATAGTTGAACCTTGACGAGTATGTCAAGAGTCTAAGTGGGGGAGATTGTACATCATAGGATTTAAGGCCTCATATAGAATGATCTTAAAAGTAATGATTGGACTAATCATATCACCATGGTTCACCTCCTTTTTCAGGGAGCCCATCACCAAGAACTCCAAAGTTAAGCATCCTTAAGAACTCCAAAGTTTAAGCATGCTTAGCTTGGAGTAGTACTAAGATGCATGAATATTTGAGAAGTTGATCCCGCCTTGTGCGTGAGTGAGGATAAAGTATGCAGTTAAGGACAGTTGCAGTTTGTGGGACCATACGTCATTCCTAAAACTCTTATAGAGCCTTAAGGAGTGGGCTCAGGTGTAACATCACCAGTCTCGCCTTGCATTACTAAATCCAACAAAAGGGATGCGAGGAGAAATGGTGCAACACTACTTTTGTCACATCCTCATTATAATTTCTTAACATACATATTACTCATGGTCAAAGCATAGATAAAAGGATGATTGAATTTTCTTTTGGTTGTTAACATGAACTCATAATTTTCGTATTAAGAGAAACTATAGCAAGATGGAACTACACAAAACTTTAGGATCTTATTCTTTCTAGATAATTAGTTATTATAAATTTAAGTTTATCTTATTTTAATCATATCAATTAATCTATTTACCTAATTGGAAAATGAACCCAAAAAAAGTATTGTACACACTGAATTAGCCATGTGTTCAAAAATATGGCTTTGATTGGAGTTTAATTGATTAGGTAAATAAATTAGCATGTTAATGGCTAAACAAGTTAAGATAATGGAAGATAATTGGTTTCCTTTCTTTCTTAGACTTTTGGATGTAGGATCGAGTGTGGGTTGAACTAGAACAATCCCAGTCATCCCACTCATCATCTACCTATGTCCTTCTCAGAATAGGATTGTATTCCACAATAGTTTGCTATTATCTCGCATCCTTTCAACTCCTTTGGAAAGGGATTTTTTCATTGGAATTAGGAGAAGAATCTACACCTTTTAAACCCCTTTCTGAGCCCTAGTTTGCACTCATCATCAAATCACCACTTTTCCTCGTAAGTTCTTCTACTTATAGACGGCCCTCAAGTAACACCCTTTACTCTATAAGCATTGGGGGATATATGAGGAGGTCCTAGTGCCTCTTTACCACCAACAACTTCGACTCACTCATCCCCACCACTTTTGCAACATGAATTTACCATTTTTGGCAAGTAGAATCCTCCCTCCTCAACGACACTACCTCTTCCAATTCCTCACAAATGTACCATCTCCAGAAACTCACTAACATGACCCAATTGTATAGACAATAGATGATTCAACTCAGTAGAAGCACAAAATCAGTACATAAACCCTAAACACAAATAAGTAAATAACTTAAAAAAAACGCCCAACAGCTACTTGGGCATGCCTTGGCACCGCCCAAGCAGCCTTCGGAGCAGAGGAACAAGGAAGAAGGCAGGGCAGGCGGGCATACCTTGAGGGCAGAGGAGAGCAGTGGCCAGAGCACAGCAGCCATCGGCGGAGGCGGCAACAAAGAGAGGAGAAGCGCCGACGAGGACACGGAGCAGCGGCGGCGAGGGCACGGAGCAGCGGCGAGGGCACGGAGCAGGAGCACGGATGACCGCCAGTGAGCACAGAGGGCAGGAGCAGGAGCACGGCTGCCGGTGAGCACAGAGCAGCGGCGAGGGCAGGAGCAGGAGCACGACAGCGGCAGTGGAGGAGCAACGACCGGCGGGGGCGAGCAAGAAATCGCCGGACCTAACTGAAATCGAGAATGAAAAAGGGAAAGGGGAAGAGAAGCTCACGCTGGTGAGCTATTAAGTTGACAATAAGCGTCGGTTATTCTAAAAAACCGACAAATAAACCAACTGTGTCGGTTCTTTTCCAAAAACCGACACCTATACTAGATTATAGTCGTCGGTTTTTAACTAAAGGACAACCGACAACTATTCCTGTCTCGCGAATACCCTTTAGTCGTCGGTTATTTATTTATGAACCGACGACATATGTCAAATTTTGGAGGTAATTTTTTCACTGGAATTTTGGTTTTGGCAGTTGATTTTAGGTGTTGGTTTTTTATTAATTAACCGACACTTAATAAAAGTGGTACCCGTGTCTGGTCGACCTTCACAGATTGTATGTCGGTTTATGTTATAAATCGGCACTGTAGATTTTAGGTGTCCGTTTATGTATACAACCGACACCTTGAAAAGTGACTTTATAAGCCAATTCTGTAGTAGTGAGACCACTAGGTGACTGTCATTGAAGGTTGTAGTTGAGGGCCTTTGCTCACTCTTGGATTGTGGAAATTGGATGAGCAAGTTTGAGTAGACATGTCACGCCTATTACAATGCCCATAGCCTCATTATTTAAGGTAATAATCGAGCACCCATCTTCTCCTATTCACAAGTCATCTGATGTTGACAACCATGGTTTTCCTTAGTTTTAACCACACAGAATGAACTTCAAACCCAGCTTGGCTTAGGAAGGCTTCTAAACTTCAGGGTGGTAATGGGTCCTCTTCTTCATCCTCACTTCTACCTGTCTTTGTTTCTATATTTCTTGTTAGTTATCTATGAGTTGGATACTCCACTCTAGCTATTGTTTCAGTCCATGCAAGGGCTCATCCAATCTAGTTTTGCCCAACATATTCACTTCTTGCCTCAGTGTTTACTGAGCATGCTTTGGTCTTGAGATCGTGTTCAAGGTATGAAACCACATGGAGACATCATTCATTTTCCTTAGCAGTCTCTGTGAGCAAGATTCCAGCCATTGAATGGACAATGTTGCCTTCGCCATGTTTTTGCTCATGTTACATTTAAAAGGATATTTAGCTATTCCTCCTATTGTTTTCATTCGATTAGCAAGTCCTTACTTTCATTTTTTATGTATTATTTTATCGACTCATCTCATATGTGATTGGTTAGGAGATCTTCTAAACTTAGAAAGATTGTAGAAAATAATCCATTCATCAGAAAGACACCAAAATTTAACCCCAACTTCAAAAAAATATACTTATAGAATCCTTGTATTACCCTAATGATGAACCAATCATAATATGTTCATGTGTTTTCACACTGATTACATTTTATCACTATGATTAATGGAACTATTATTAGTTAACTACATCCCTTAACTTAAGGATTACAGATCCAACCTAGATTCATAAATCAATAATCCCAGGTACTTACTGAGAATGAGTAGTTAATATATTAGTTAATATATTTGATGTATGATTATACTAGTACATGTATTTTGTCTTATGCATTTGAACTATATACTAACACCTACTAGTCAGGCATTACGATTTAGAAGCTAATAATATGATCTAATAGATAAACCAAAAATCCAAATTCCCTTGATAAAAAATAAGTAACCATGAATAGTGATCGTAAGATACTATAATACTATCGTATGTATAAATCTAGGTATGAAGAATATATGTAAGAAGAACATGGAGATAAAGTGTATGTATGTATAACAATGAAATTTGGATCAGAACCTTTTCATTCATATAGAGAACTCTAACGTGAATCCTAATATCATTAAGGATACATATAATGGTTAGTATGAATAAACCTTAAATCAAAGTTATAATGAGATAAGAAAAGAAGAAGTGAATGTGACTGAAACCCTAACCCTAACTCATATGAATCATGTATTGCATAGGGTAATATAGTACACTCTATTAAACATTAGAACATTAGATCATGTGTATGACCCTAGAATTCACTTGAGTCAAATACATGCACCTAGAAACCCTAATTGAGAACAATAATAACCATATAAGTCTTGACCCTAAAAAGAAACATTAATACTTATAGACCCTTCAGTTTTTCAGGAGCAGGTAGCGAGACTTGAAGTGGTATTTTTGGATAAAACACGGCTTAACACATGTAAGTGGGCCATGCCCTTACTTCATATTATAAATGTTATATTGATAGTCTAATCATCATGTTCTTAATAATCCACTAGACATGTAGTCTAATGTTCATATGAATAATATTTTCTTATAGCACAATTGAGTTATTGCCTCAAATAGCTTGTGTCATATCTTGTAGGGTACAAGTTCTGAATTATTATTCTTAAATAAATGCTTAGAAGTTATCATGTAATTACTAGACCTTAGAATATAATGACGAGAAATTTTTTAGTATGTAACTCCTTGTTATCATTTATAAATTAGAGTTCTGAATCACTTTTATTTTTTTTTTGGGTGAAGTTAGGAGATACTATTATTCAGCCTGCTCTCCTCTTGCAGGGAAATGCCAATGATTACAGCAGATTCCTCATTGAAAAATAAATTTGGTAGGACTCCTACCATTACAGATGAGATAAGGGGGAGAATGACCCACAGGGTCGAGAGGAGGGTCGATGTAAATTCGATCATCCTGGTAAGTTTTAAAGTGGTGTTTAGCAAGGCTGTCCACCACCTGGAGGTAACTTCTGTTGACTTTCTTTATAATGACGTCTTCAGTTTCCTTCAAGTTATCTCGGATTTTCTTAATCCAGTACCTCACTGCCGGTGCATTTGCTGCGTTCTTCTCCAACATTTCCACGGTCATCTCACTATCTGTAGCAAGAGTGTACCTTGCATAGTCATTGATTTTACCTACTTCAGTAGCAAGAAGGACAGCTCGGATTTCAGCTTCGACTACTGAGGCCACCTTGATCCTCCTTGCACAGCCACCAATCCACTGCCCGTTTCGGTCAATAATCACTGCCGCAATAGCCGCCCAATTACCGTGAACTGAAGCATCAGTCAACAACAGCATTCGATCGTCTTCATTCATCGTCTGTGTACACTCTTGTGACACTTCCTCCTGATGTCTGCGAGCTTTGTTACTCCAAGCGGTATGAATTGCTTTCTGCAATTCTGTGATCTGGTTAATCTGATGGCCTTCCGGTTGTTTGACGCTGTTAAACACTTCATCATTCCTGGCTTTCCAAATCACCCAGCAAGCCGTAGCTACCTTGATTTGGATACTATTTTCTTCCTGTAGTATCTTTGATAGCCAGCTTTTAAAATCCATGTCCGTGCTAGTAATAAGGTCACTTCTTATAGCTATTTGATTCCACACCTCAGTCGCATGCCTGCAATCCCGCAGAGCATGCAGGGTCGACTCTTCTCTATTGTTGCATCTGGGACAGATAGCAGAATTAGTGAACTTGCAGTGTTCTCTTCGAACATTCGTCATAATGGCCTCATGTGCAGCTAACCATAGGAAAACTCGGATTTTGGACGGCACCTGCATTTTCCAGATTTTGCCCCATACCATGTCAGTAGTATCTACTGATGTAGAATGTATCCTCTCGTATGCCGTACTGATCGAGTATTTTCCTGTAATGTCGTGCCTCCAACTCCAAAGATCCCTCCCATTATCAGTGTGAGGGGCCGGGATGCTTATGATATTGTCGACACAATCCGTAGGCAAGTAACTTGACAGAAACTCAGTATCCCATTTATTATCAAGGCTGATTATACTAGATACTATCATATCCTTGATATCCTCATTAATAGGTTTGATGCAGATATCTTCCAACTTACCATAATTGGGAACCCAACAATCATACCACACCGAGGTTTCCTGTCCATCTCCAATGATTTTAGAGCAGTTGGCTGTAACAAAATCAACCCCTTTACTAACTGATTTCCAAAAAGGCGTGGATCTCACTCCATTCCGAGCATTGCTCTTCATATATTTGTTATGAATTCCCTCCTGCCAAAGAGATGGTCTGGCGTTTATGAAATTCCACGTGTTCTTCCAGAGAATAGCTTTGTTCCAGTCATTCATAGACTTAATGCCCAGACCCCCCCTGTCTAGGCTCTCGGTAACTTTTCCCCAGGAAACAAGAGAAATCGGGTGATCTTTGTGCCCCCCTCCCCAAATGAATTGCCTTATAGTTTTATCCAACTTTTTACATACAGAGACTGGTACATTAGCTGTCTGCATGGAGTACGTAGGAATAGAAGAAAGCACAGATTTCGCAAGACATATCCTGCCTGCAAGGGAGAGAGTTCTCGCCGCCCACCCATTGACCTTAGAAGAGATGTTCTCCGTGAGATAAGCATAGGTGTCCTTAGTGATCTTATGATGCAGCAGAGGCACTCCAAGGTACCTCCCCAGGTCCTCCGTCTCTGCAATACCACTAGCGGAGCAAATTTGCAAACGTAGTCTTCGATTCACAGATTTAGAGAAGAAAATTTTAGACTTGTCAATAGATATCTTTTGGCCAGAAGCATCTTCAAAACTCTTGAAGCATTTATTAATGGTAGCGATCTGGTCCAAAGTAGCCTGCGCGAAAAGCACTATGTCATCTGCGAACATAACATGAGAGACCTTGGGGCCCTGCTGAGACATTTTCACCGGTTTCCAGGTCTTCTCGTTCACTAAGTTGTTGATGAGTTGTGTAAGTCTTTCCATGCATAGCACAAATATGTAAGGGGAAAGTGGATCTCCCTGACGGAGACCCCTAGTAGCTTTGAACTTGGGTAGTGAACTACCGTTCAGAATAATACTTGTGTCACCTGCCTGTAGTGAATTCATGACATATTGATGAATATTACGGGGCCAGTTCAACTTCTCCAGCGTGTTGTCAATGAACTCCCAAGATAGCCTATCATAGGCTTTAGACAGATCCACTTTAATTGCCATGTAGGGTGCACTAGATTTCCTCCTCATATTGTGAATGATTTCCTGGACCACAATAATATTGTCAGTAATGCTTCTTCCTGGAATAAAACTGGTTTGTACTTTAGAGACCCACTTAGGCATGTGGTACTTCACCCGTTCCACTACTACCTTCGATGCGAGTTTCATGATGGTATTATTAAGAGATATGGGTCTAAATTGAGTGCACTTCGTAGGGTTTTTACATTTCGGAATAAGAACGATACTCGAATCCGCCACGGTGTCCTCAATAGGTTGGCCATTCAGCATGCTTCTTATAGTCTTTATAACAGAAGATTTAATAATTTTCCACTGCCTTTTGAAGAACAGGTAGTCGGTCCCATCCGGCCCCGCTGCTTTGTACGGATCTGCATTTTTAATGATTCTCCAGACTTCGTATTCAGTAGGTGCTAAAGCAATCTGCCTTACTTGGTTATTTTTAAGCTTCTTGAAAGACGCCGGTATAGTATTCATATGGTTCCAAGATGGAGTAGAATGAGCAGTGAACATATCTATAAAATGTTGTTGGACAAGTTTTCCCAGGTCCGTGTGGTTGGTTATCCAGTCCCCCTCATTATTCTGGAGAGATGAAATTCTGTTCAATCTCCGTCTATTATTGACAAAAGCATGGAGTTCTGAATCTCTTTTAGAATATCAATATCAGATACAAATGTTAAAAAATTAGATTTATCATATATGTTTATAATCGAGGTTTAGAATTCACAGTAGAATTGTTAGAACTTAGAATGGAAACATTAGAAATTTTTCCAGATTTTATTTCCTTATTGTTATACCATAATTTTGATTCCTCATAAAAAGTCAAAATAGAATTCAAAATTTAGAATGCCAGATCAAAATACATATTTAAGAATGTATCTCAATTAGTTGAGATACAAAATCAAAATAGAATCATATTCAGAAATAGAATCAGAATTAGAAATAGAACAAGAATAGAAAAGTTTAGAAGATGACACTAGACATAATTTGATATCATATAATAAGTCCTCACAAAATAGAAGTATTGTGGTATATAGAACATAAAGCATTTATGCCACATAAGGTTTGTATCACCACAGAAGGCATTTTATGTCATAGATGACATCTCAGTGTCACCATAAGGCATTTCATGCCACAGAGGGTGTGTTGCACAATATAGGACACTTTGGTGTCAACAGATAATTGCTATGCCAACAGAGGGGTTTTGCACCATAGAAGGCATACAGTGACACAGAAAAGGACTTATTTCATAATAGTGGTCACAAAAAGATAAAATATGTAAATAAAAAATGATTACTTTAGTTATAGATTCCAAGTTTTCATAATGCAATTATTTCTCTTACAGAGTAGAATTCAATGCCATTTAGTCTAACCTAGGTTTTCCTTTATACATGTTTAGGGACGCGATGTATGCATGTGTCAAGATTTAGGGTGAGTTGACATGGTAAACTTTCATCTTCAAGTTTATTGAGGGTTTCTTGGTGCGGTACCATCTACATGGTCATGAATATTAAGATAGAGTGCATGTTTTTGCATTATGTATTTAGACTTAAATATAAACTTTGATGTAATTAAGTTTCTTTCCTAAGATTTATGAGAATATATTTTGTACACTAGTCTGTGTTGGTTTCATTCTATTGTTATTGTGATGAGTATCATATTTGCGGCACTCCCAAGTAAAAAGAAATTAGCTTCTGCCCATGTGATATGAGAATTAGGTTGTTACAACTTTGCCTATCTATGTCATTATCCTCCTCTAGTAGTAGCCATTGTGCTACTATTCATTGTCTTTGTGATGAAGAATCAAAGACACAGTTTTATAATGTTCCCCATACATCAATTATATTTTTGTCACACCCAATATTTGTAAATAGTGAATCCAAGTTCATTTAGATGCATCATTGTGTCATTTCAATGAGAGTTGGACTAATGTTCTCTTTCATACACAAAAGGTTTTGCTTAATATTTGGGGGAAATGACGTCTTCTGTAGACCAATTATTCTTTTCTGTGATATTTCCAATATATGATTTGATAGATTTATCTCACACATGATTCTTCCATCAATAACTAAACTTTACAAATTCATATGAAATTCCATAGAGCTCATATTTGGACAAATCATGCATGAATTTTCATCTTCGTTTGATATATACCTAATGAACTTGGTTTAAGACCAAAATGTATTGGTTTTTCACTAGATTTCAATCTTAGGGCTAATTAGGGCTCATAAGGTTTTAATTGAGATTTTTGGGTATTTCAAGATAATTATGATTTAAAGAAATAATAAATCTCTTGGAGGAAAACTCTCTACTATTTTGAAAAGTGGTCCATTCCTTGGCATTTAGCATACTACATCTTATTTTTTTCATATAGTGTTCACATGTTTAATGTATAATCTATCATATGACACATATATGATGTAAGAGGTATTATTTTTTCATATATGTCTTGTTAAGATCTAATTTAATATGCTTAATTGTTATAATCAATTTAGTAACAATTACCTCTTCATGATTACGATGAGTAAGGAAATATGGGTGCAATCCCTAAGTTAAGTTCTAGTCAAGCATAATCAAAACATGAATGACTAAGGCCCTATCTCGTGAACAATCAAGGAAGTTTGGTTCCTCATGAATCCCCTTCATTCCATTTTACATTATCTAACCTAACACGTGCAGACCTTGTGTGCGTCCAATGATGCATGCACACCTTGTGTGTGTTCATTGAGTTGTATGCACACTTGGCATGTGTGTAGTGAGTTGTATGCACGCTCTGTGTGTGTTTAGTCATGCCTTCACATCCTGTATGTGTTGAGTGAGATCAAATTAGGTTTATAAAGAAGGTGTCATAAATGTATGCTATCTAATATAAGATTGCATCCCTAATGACATTAAGAGTAATCATGTTTAGTATTTCAACATTTAAGAATATTGTTAAATTCATGCTCTATATTATGAAAATCCAAGCATCTAAAATGGTTTTATCAAATGCATGGTTATGTGTTGATGCACATAGGTAAGAGACCATCTCAATAGTGAGCAGTTGCAGTAGGAGGGAGTTACAATTTGAGTTCTTTTCTGGATCCTACTTGGTGGGGCACCGTTTTTGTTAGCTTTCTTTTCATTCTTTCCAATTGTGTTGTGTTGGAGTTGCCTTCTTTGAATTATTTTTTTTGGTACTTTGTAGTCCCTTTTTAATGGCATGTAATGAGGAATTTCTGGCCTTTTTTTTGTTATGTGGATTATGATTATTTAATGATATCATGTCATGTTTTGCCATAATCTCCTATGTGAAAATTCTTTCACTATGGTTGTGCTACCTTAGAATGGAGATTGTCACAAAATTTGTACCAAAGAAATTCTTAGAATGGACACAAGTAGGACCCTTTTGCTTTTAGGATACATGCTTATAAATATCTCTCTTTCCCTTTCATATGGCTTCTAAGGCTCATCCCTACAAGGTCAAGGCCCATATAGATCTTGATGAAGTAAGTTTCTCTACCACCAAATAGGATCATGTGAAGAGCCTTCCCAGGGAAAATTCTGTGGTCCTGTACAATGTATTGGTTAAGACCTTGGCTATTGGGAGGAGAAACAAAGATTGCCCATAGAGGAGAATGCAACTAGTAGGAAAACTTTTGTGGTGACAAAGACCTAGGATTTTAGCCCCTTGAATGCAGTGAATCATGGATGCTTTTTGAGAGCACTACTGTCATGGAACTGTTCTTATCCAACCGCAGTCCCACTGCCATATATATATATATATATATATATATATATAGAGAGAGAGAGAGAGAGAGAGAATCTGGATAGAATACACTCGAGTGTATAGATCACACAAATACACTCAAGTGTGCTTGCATATCATGACTATTTTTTACAAAATGTAAACCATTGATCTTCATTGTCATACTATAACTACGCTACATTCAAATTTTGAGCCCATTTGGATGAGTATAAGTCACTCATCCAAGGGCAACAAAATCAACGTGTGAAACAAATTTGAAATGCATAATTTTTGTGGTCTTTATAAGATGACCTATAAATGTCCAAATGTGCTCAAATTTTGTGTATGAGCTATTCACAAGATATTTAAGAAGATCAATGAATTAGATTTTGAAAAAAAAAAACATTTCATCATGAAAAACTACTTGAGTATATTCCGATCCAAATACACTCGAGTGTATTCTAGCCTGACTCATATATATATATATATATATATATATATATATATATATATATATATATATATATATATATCTGTGTGTGTGTATGTATATATATGTATATGTATATATATATATGTATGTATATATATGTGTGTGTATATGTATATGTATATGTATATAAATGTATATATTAGGCATTGGTAGAGGGATTGAAGCGACAGTCCTTGGGCGGGGAAAATGGATTTCATACATTGCATATACAATAAGAAATAATAACTCAGAAAATAAGAGGAAATAACAAAACTAACCATCCCATTTTATAATATTGTAGGTTTGTCCTTGTGATCATAGTTTGTCGATTGTGGAAGTGATCATAGTCATCTATCTTGACCAAAAGTCAATGAAAAAACAATGAGTACGGTTATGGAAAAATGAGAAACTATATATATTCAAATAAACAACCACTTGGGATGATTATGCAAGTAAGATATTTATAAAATTATAATGATTAACAAGTGCAAGTTTTGAAAATCAAATAGAACAAAATATACTCCATAATAAAATTCTATTATGTCACGTAATGAGAGTGGGTGAAAAGAATAAAAAGAAGACACTTCCCCCTACGGGTAAGGCCAAAGCTACTTAACTCTAAGGGAAAGACAAAGGGGTGGCACTTGACCCCTAGAAATGAAAGGGGAAAGACTAAAGATGAAACAATAGAAAGAAAATGAGGGGAGTATGTTGCAAGTTCAAATAATTGAATAAAAGAACGATCAATATACATATATAAATTACCCGGCCAGCGTAGCCCGGGCTGTCAAGCCAGTGCGCCCCTCACGAAGGGTCGCTGGTTCGAATCCACTCGGGTCAGCTGTATTTACCAACCTCTTGGGTCATCCGGGCTCTGGCACCAGTTTGGAGAGGGGGTGGGCTTCGGCCCATGCAGATCCAAAAAAAAATATATATATATATATATACATATATAAATTCAAAACACTAGTCATAAGGAATGGGGTAGATCAACCATGTATGTAGCCAAGTACTTTTTACATAGGTACATAATCATACACTACATTACAATGTGTAATGTCAAGAAGTTAGACTGCACGCACCTTTCAAAATCAAATCTTAGTTTGCATGTTCTAAGAAATATGAGGATGTAGGGTTAAGATCTTGTAGAGGGAGGACGACCAGTGAAGAAGATCGAGAAGAGGTGTTCTAATGTAGTTGTGTTGTGGTTGTTCAGTGGACACAATTTAGGGGGGAAATAGGAGAGAAAGAGGTTGTCTCACTATAACAACATGTCGCTTTCACAATGTTGAGGCAAAAATGCAAGAGAGAGATCAAGGAATACAATTCAAGATGATGGTTGTGTGCATGGAAATATTCATAGGGTGTGTATATATAAGTAGGGGAGAAAAGTGGTGCTCAAACTTCATTTAAAAGTTAATTCATCTTGTGTAAAAAGAAACTCATAATTATTTGGTTTGACCATTCAAACAACTTTTTGATAAAAGCCTATGTTTCACAATGTAACTAGTCATTTACATGAAAATGTATTTTTTTTAAACAAAATATCTCCACCACAAAAAAAGTGTTATATATCCTAACATAATTTCTTGGTATAATTAATATATTAAATTTTATATCATCTTTTTACATAATGTCTACCACCAACCTACTACTAAATTAAATTGACGCCATTAAAACAACATTATGCATCTCAATTATTTCCTTTTCAAAATATTGTAACATTAAAAACCATAAATTTCAACGTTATAAAATGTTGATCAGATCTTCCCTATTATGTAAAACTTCAATCTCTCTTCCTCTCTTTAACAAAGATATTAAAATGGAAAGATTTGGCGATCTACATAATTATTCTAACAAGATATATGTAAAAAGCCATAATTGTCATTAAGATTCACCAAACCATCAAAACATCTTTATGTAGTCATGGCTGATTTCCAAAATAAATCATTGTCTACTAAATCTAAACTTATCCTAAAATAAAAATAACACAATGCTTCAGCCAGACTTTATTTTCTCATGAAAACTTCCAAATGTATTTCAAATCACATCATCCGTTGATCATGACTTCAAACACGGTCTATAAGTCATATCTTTAAAATCGTAAATACATAATTTTCTACAAAATTTATCAAAAATCACAATTGTAACAAAAGTCTCCATTTAAAATTTCACCTTATTTGGACAAAGGGATCACACTGTGTGAAAATTTTACTATTTCAATGAAATAGTGTAAATGACTTGAACCATTAAATTTAGTTCGATTGTAGTTCTTGTATTATTTGTTTGAACCATGAAACAAGCTCTGATTGGTCTTCAATTTCATATCACACTTGAATACCACCATGAAAACTCTTCTAGCAAATTTCGTTGAAAATGAAATATGTTTAGCGAGTTAACTAAAATATCTCCATAATTTTCATTTTTGACCGATATAAAATTTAAAATTATTCAAATAATCTCCAAAAATTCTCAAATCTTATCCATAGATCTAATGCATGATTCTAATTTTCATGGAAAACTTTGGGGTCATTTGCATACGCCAAAATCTCCAAGTCATATACCAGACTATAAAACCTTGAAAATCAAGTTTGTCACATCCTTCCCAACTTAAAAAAAATTTGACCCCAAAGTTTAAATAAAATTAACCTCAATGATTGGGACTATCTAGTCCATCTTATTTCCTCAAAATTATGATTATACTTAAGTCAGACATCTCTTATAAATTTGTATTGATCAACTAGAGGTCAAAATGTCATAGTTCCAAGTCATTCCTATATTGAGTAAAGTTTGGGAATGAGAGTCGAGGTTATCCATCATGGATTGAATTCGGTGATGATCTAACAAAATTGTGACTCAAGAGTTAAGATTCAAATATCAAATGATTTTTGTCCAATCATTAGAAGTAGAGTATTATTTCCTATTTTATACTATAGGCATGATCATTCATCCGAAAGCAACAATCTAGAAAAATTTTGAGACATCGATGTCCATTTATAAACAAGGATAATCAAGGTTGATGATGCTAGACCTAGGTCATTTTTAGGAAATTGACCCTATAATCGTAAATATCATCCTCAAAGTTATCATCGAGTCAACATCTCAAGATCTAAGTTTTTAGGCAAAGGTTAAAAAAAATTTGGATGATTAGATTTTAAGTCAAACAAATAGAGTTCTTGGGTTAAAAGTACAATAATTCCAACATTTTAGGGTCCTAGCTTATGCATCTCCATGGTGGAGTTATACGTCAATGATAGAGATTCCATATTTCAGCAATTCAAGACAGACATCATATTTCAATATCGTGATTCCTTCATCAAAATAAGTGGAAGGTCCCACCCTAGTCCACATGAGAGTTACATCCTAACACATAAATTGAGTGAATCCACATAGTCATATTTTCAAACATTTTGAGAATTGGAAATATGAGAGTCACTAGCCATGTATCAAGGGTGATTATATGAGGCACAACAATATCAAGATCCATCATCATGTGTAAAGATTTCATACATCAATATTGAGAGTCGTAGTTTGGACATCAAGATCATAGGTCCAAATATTTCAAAGCTAGGGTTTAGGTTCCCATTTAGACCTTAGGGGAGATCATTAATCCTTATTCAACAATCAAGAAACAATCAAGCGACATTTTGTGATATCAATCACCAAGTTTTCTTACCATGCTATTGAGGTTTGATGAAAGATGCAGACCTAGGTCTTTATAGGAATTTAGTCACAAGCTATAGTCAACATTGTATTTAAACGAAGATCCACAATCAATTATTAGTATTGTCAGAGACCTGATCTATTGGATACTTAGGTCAAGGAATCAAATCTGGTGAAAGGGGTTACTGTTCCAAATTCTAAATAATCAACCAGATGACAATTTAGAGATAGTCATAAATAGCGATGTGACCATAGATAGGGGAGTCATATGTCAACTACCACCCTAGTCTAGAACATTAGTACTCATACTCATTAATCATTGATCAATTCAATATAGGTGAAGTATCAATTTGTACTTCATAAGTTCATGAGATCAAAGATCAAGGTCATAAGGGGAAACCACATCTTAAGATTTTGCAAATGTGAGATTATAATATAGCCCCCTTTTGTGGATCATGGAAAGGGATGTCTTTGGGCAATCGAGAAGTAAAATTGGGAACTCTAGAATTTAAGCATAATAGGGTGTGGGAAAGACTTTGCATGATTCATATTGTTCAAAATTGAGTCTTATAAAGAGGTATAATAGTCAATAGGGAAGTTGATTCTCATAACAAAACTTGACATCATGATATAGGATCCCAAAAATATAGTCATATCAAGGTATGGGGCATGATACATATCAATAGTGAAAGATTTGTTTAATTATTTTTGAGGTTTTATTGAAAATAGGGGAAACATAGGTTAAATCAATAGGGACCTCATCAACCATGTAGTGGTAAATAGAATTACACCTTATTTCATCATATCACATATTCACCTCAATCATAGGAAGTACGTATATCTAATTTGGTGATATTGAGCTTGAAACAACTCTACACATGAGTACACCACTTTCAATAGTGCATTCATATATCAATTAGGGATATAAGATCAGATCATGGAACAATATTAGACCATATTTAAAAAAAAAATCATATTTTAGTTGTTACCCCATGCTACCCAAAAATATGGAGAGTACATGTCAAGTGAAGACACTCTATCAGAGATGAGAAGACAAAAAGTCATCCTACTATTTTCTAATAGGTGGATATGGGTAGTCCTTAAAGAAAAGATTAGAAGCAAAATGACTCTTTAGAGCTACAAGAAAATCTCTTCTAGATCAACTTTGACCAAATAGGGTGGGGAATTTTATCCACCGGTGTGAGAAAAATAGGAGGTGATTATTTGCCAGAATCTCTAGCCTAGGTACCGCAACATTTGCAATAAGGATTTGTAGGGTTTCTTGGGTTCAAGAGACTGGATAAAATTATTTAGTTAAAGTATATGGGAGTGGGTATGCTCTGATACCAACTGTCAGGGAACCGTTCTTTTCCCGATCCCAATCCCACTGCCAAGGAAGTGGTAGAGGGATGTCTCTGGGCGGCCCAAATGGATCCCACACTAGCATATACAATAAGAAATAATAACTCAAAACATAAGAGTATATAAAAAAACTAACCAACCCATTTTGTGATTTTATATATTTGTATGTGTTATCAGAGTTTGTCAAGTGGGTAGGTGATCTTATTCATATATCTTGTTTTCAAAATAAAAAATCATGACCAAAAGTCAATGCAAAAACATTGAGTATGATTATGGAAAAATGAGAGACTATATATACATTCAAAAGAAGAACCACTTGGCATCATTCTGCAGGCAAGATATCAACAAAAAGAGAATGATCAACAGGTGCAACTACCCAAAAGCAAACAAAATAAAATATACTCCATAACAAGATTCAATCACGTCACATAACGTCAGTGGGTCAAAATATTAACAAGGATCCACTTAACCCTAAGGGAAAGGAAAAAGGATGCCACTCGACCCCTAGTAAAAAAGGGGAAAATCGTAAGACTAAAAAATAGCAAGGAAATGAGTTGCAAGTCCAAATAACCAAATAAAAGAACAATCAATATACTTATATAAATTTGAAACTCTAGTCATAGGGAATGAGATAGCTCAACCATGCATGTATCCATGTTCTTTTAAACATAGGTACATGATCATAAACTACAATACAACATCCAATCTCAAGAAGTTAGAGTACACATACCTATCAAAATAAGATCTTCATTTGCAAGTTCTTAGAGAGATGAGGGAGTAGGGTCAAGATCTTAAAGGAGGTGGACAACCAGTGAAGAAGATGGAAGAGAGGCATGCTACTATAGTTGCACCATGGCTGTTTGGTGGTCATGATTTATAATTATTCAAACAATCTCCAAAAATTCTAAAATATTAACCATAGATCTAATAAATGGTTATAAGCTTCATGGAAATCTTCGGGATCATTTGGATACACCAAAATCTCAAAGTCATAAATTGGATTATAAAAATATAAAAATCAAGTTTTCACAAATACATTTTAGAGGTTATGGTTGTTACACCAAAATCTCACAATAACCACTAATCATGAGATTAGGGCATAATTTGAGTATTAAATTTACACAAAGACCGCCCTTAACCTTTTTTTGCATACACTTTGTTTTCTCACATTCCATCACATAAATTAAGTTTACAAGATAAATTAAACATTGTTTCCGCTAGTTTTAATTCAACAATAAACATACATATCTAACCATTCATTATTTTTCTCTCATTTCCATGTACATAAGACTTGATAATTGGATATGTACATTGTTAATAGAGAAATAATGTTATAAATCATCATTCACAACACTTTTATTTCTTTAGAAGGGCCTCGAATGGTAGGGACAGACTGAGCTTTGACTAATCTCATACTTAACTCATGTGTAAAACTACTCTGGTGTATTGACATCTTCAATCCACACAATTTTTCTAAAAATTGTGAGTATAGGGGTGAGCCTACTCACTCAGTGAATTATTAAAACAATAATACAGTCTAAAGCACTGAATTAAGCATTTACATGTCTTGAACAATTGAAATAATAGCAAGATATTAAGTCAAATTAGAGACTAGCTATTTAGAAATTTACAAATAACATTGAAGCATGCATCACTGGAAATGAGCAAGTATCAAAACATATTCCTCACTATTTTCTTTTTGATATTTCATTAGCTTTGACTTGACTTGACTACCAAATAGACTACTACTAGAATGTTGGCCAACTAAACCTAACTAACTGATCTGACTAGTGAACTCTTTATCTGAACTCAAATTAACTTTCTCTTTTATTTTGCACCTGAACTCTCTAGGATTGAACCATCCAATCGAAAGCCACAATTATGTGACTCACCATACAAGTCTTAAGGTAAATCTGAGGATCTTAAGGATGCTACTATTGCCTCAGTTTGCATCGAGGGATTCTCATAAAGGCTAATGACAGCTAAAGAACTGGCCTTATATATGTGGTCCATTATCCTTGGTACTCAGGATGGGTGTCTACAGGCTAAAAAACCTCTACCTCACATAATGCGGTTCTTCAAGAGCTAACACGCAATATGGAATAACTGACAAAAGGAATAGGTCCACAAGGACTATATACTCCAACTGGTGGGTACCACTGGATCTCTAGTTATTGTTCGATACCCCTACTATTGAAATAGAACAATCATGATCTTTAGTTATTGTTGGGCACTCTGCTAGTAAACTAAGTACCACCGATGCCCAATCATTTAGTGTTATATACTAAATTTCAGGCTACTTCTTCCTATATCTGATAGTCCACAGTCCATTTCATCCATCACACTACAAACCTATAGGGAGGGCTCAACAGTATTCAAGGCATCTAGTACTACTGTAATTTTCATATTATTTCTTTCTCTTAGATTGGATTATTGAACTTATATCACTGATGTTGGTTAGTTGAATGCATAGCATACTGATTACCCTTCTCTTATGGCTTCTCATTGCTGAAATGCTTAAATGTCAATCACCCATCTCTCAGGGTTTCTCATTGCTCATGCACATATAACATTTCTCATATTTTCAAGTTGATATCATGTCTACTGATATTAACATTCTTATTCCACATTTATCATAATTATATATGGTTCCAATAACATCCTTATCTAGAGAATGTCATTTTTTTTACTTGCAATAACATAACAACTTATGTATCTCATAACAAGGATCTGAACTAGATATTTTGCATCTCATAAATAAAACATATATACATATAAGATAACATTCAACTAGAAAATCCAAAATTATCACATGAATCATTTCAATCAGACATTCACTACTAAATTGGATATGTATACTTCTAAAAGCATATTAGATTTGGTTTGCACTACTGATTACCTACTTTTCACAAGATATGTATTGGGGAAATTAGAAACTCTACTTGTCTACATATCAAATTAAATTGATCAAGCATGTCCAATTAAATATAATAATCACATAAGAAGGACCACTTAAACATTAATTTGTGTTTTAGCTAAATTATTGCTCAAACATCTAAAAAATTCCAAACTTCAAATATCTAGAAGATTCTCAATAAATTGTTAAATTCTCTAATATTCAAAATACATAGATTTATATTACAATATCATCACATAAAGAACTTCATATCATATTTAGAAAATGGATTGAATGCTTATAAACAAAATTCAAGAACAATAACTTTTCGTTTACTATCATTTAGGGAGAATTTGAGAATATCAACTAAAATTATCTAACTAAGTATATTTGATTGAAATATTCTTTTACCCACTCACCTTATTCACTTATGTTGGTTATTCTTTACTACTAAATTCGAATTGACCTCTAATTGAGTCAAAACAAAGCTTTTACTCTTTAGAACAGGGCTCCACGTAGCCTCCTAAATCCATTCTAATATGATTTCAGAGGAAGAGAAAAGAAAAATAAGAATAGGCAGTGAATCCATTCCGAACCTATAGAAGTGGGAAACCATAACTATAACTGAATCTAGCCTTGATTAATCCTAGAAATGAATAATTGGGACTGTTCTACACTCATTTGGAAAAATTCCCTTAAATCGCCACTAGCATCACCACAACAAGAAATCTTAGCATTTTGGATTTGTGCAGTAGATGATAATGAACCTAAAACTCAAATTTCATCCCTTAATCTATCTATGAGAGTGTCAAATATTGTTTTACCCTCAACCTAACAGCCGGTTAGCTCCATCTGCTGACTCTCCAGAAACTATTTAATACATTAATTAGTTAACCCCTCAAATAACATCCAATAATTATGAAAATTTAATGATATCTGAAATACATTTTTAGACGTACTATAAAAATTTCAGTCCATTCTGATTTACTAGTAAAATATTAAAAATTAAATAATATACTGATAAAGTTTCAGTATTTCTATATAATTGACTAAATATTTTATGATAATACACAGCTGATAAGTAGGTTCATCGTTCAACTAAAAATTATGAAAATTTTAAGATATCATCACATAGAGTTTCTAATATCCTCAAAAAATTCAAAACAACCTGAGCTACCAGTAAAATATGAAAAATCATAAATCTTTCTTCTATTTTTATCACAAAATTTCTGATCACATGTAGGATTTCTAATAAATTATTTATATTTCTAACTATGTATTTGAATAAGGATCATACACATCATGGTTCATGATTGAACACACACTAACCGTCTACAAAATGGAATTTTATGGTTCTATAACCCTTAATTACCTACTAAATAGGGGGAGTTCATTACAATCCCTCCCCCTTAAAAAAATTTCACCCTCAAAACTTTCAAATACAAAGAGATAAGTTTATTCATATTTTTCTGTGTTCTGATTTTGGATATTTCTCTTGTCTTTGTATCTATTATCTGAATATTGAATTCCACATTGAACTCATTATTTTTCTTTCAAGTTCTAATCAACTTGTAGCAAATCATCTCAATATAAAAAAGAAAACACATATTTCACGACCAGCTGCTAATAATGTATTTTCTTTCAGTTTACTACATGATTTTGAGGTTTATTCTTTGCATGTATCTCATTCTATATTATAACAAATATACATTTGTTTCTCTACTATAGTTCTGTAGCACAACTAAAAACACTTACAAAATACTTTGTTATTGTGGTTTATCAATCTTAAAGCCCTCATAAGCCACAAGATCATAACGGCCACAATTCTACTACTGAGTTGAAATCTGATGCTTGAATAACATGGATCATAACCCTGTCACTTATATAGCATACATTCATAAATAATCAAAACCATATAAATGAAATCTACTTTTCTTGGATCACCTTTCAGAAACTATATTTTTAAGAAAAAAATTTAGCGCACTAAAGAAACATAACTTGTTTCATTGATTTGTTTCGTATCTATCATTACTTGTCTCCTCTTATTTATCTTTACTCTTTCACTATATTATGGAGAGATACTTGACTATGAGTATTAAAATACTCAGAACATAGCATGGACTTCTTGTCATTTCTGATTTTTATTTAACTTGCATCTCTTATATTTCAAATTCATCTGCCATTCTTTTATCTTAATCATCCCCATATTTTTTTCTCGTGTTTCTAATTTGCATCTCTCATGCTTTAAATTTCTTATTGATAGTTACTTCATCTTCTTTGTATTTATTTCAAATTTCCCCATTTAACCTTTTTGGCATCCTAGGTAAAGTTTCTATGGACCTATCTCGAGTTGCCAAGTTCCAAAACATCCTAATATGTATCATTCATTTGTAACTTATCCTCTTTAGATTATTCTTTCTTTAATATTCTGATAGTACATTCCTCTTTTAAGGTTCACATGTATCTAAATTAGCATGTATACTTTCATCGTCTTTTCTATGTACTAGACTTTCTCTAATTGTTCAACTTATGTATCATAGCTTGTGATGTATCACCACTACACTTACATGAGATATCTCTATTGATGTTTAAGATTCAAAATAATCAATTCTTTGTATTGTATTCATGTTAAAATATTTAAATTACTCATTATTATGATCACAATTATCCAATTATTTACTAAGTTCTGAGATACAAGAATACATTCATATGGATAACAACACAAGCATCCCAAAAACTACAACATACAATTTCATGACCATTAATCTTTGATGAAATATCAAGTTTCAGATCATACTACTTTCTTTTCTTAGGTTATCTGGCTGAATGATTTTTATATACTAATTTTCTGACACTAGTGAGGGAACCATAAATAAGTATATACACATTACATATTCTTAGTTCACATATTACTTTACTCCATTCTTACCCTTTTCCCATATTCAAGTAAATTTATGAATAGCCCTCCTACTTGCATCTATTTTTGTTTCCAATCGGCATTCCTCCTCTTTTACTTCCACATAAGAAAATATAGAGGATGAGGAGAGTTCAAGTATTTTCAATTTTGTTCTTCAAATATTCACTAAAAAATTCTTTCTTAGCAGCTTAATATTCTTGTGTTGTGTAGTTCTAGTCATTTCTTAATAAAGAAAAATTGACTATTTAACATTTTCTTTCTACTCATATTTTCCTTATCATGATTTAAATATGAATTTATCATCTGTATACCATCAATGTTTTGTTCATCATCATTTCATTTTTGTGCATCATTCCTTTCATCGTCTACTAGCCTTCACTTATTTATTTTTAGTCAGTTCTCAAAGATATATCTATGCATATTCATAATTCAATTGTCTATATAGTTCTCACTATTCGCATGGATTAAATTTCTGTGTCGATATTTTTTTCCTAGTTAACTTCACATTATTAAATTTGGTAAAAGACTTTCTCTTCCTCTTGATTCATATGAATGGTTTAAGATCAAAACATTCATCTGAATATTATTAGCAATACATATCCAAGTTAGCCATTCACTTGTTGGACATCATCTTCATCCTTCTTAAACTTATCTAACCGCAAGTAACTATTTAAGCATGCAAGTCTAATTTTAACAATTAATTGATAAAAACATCTATATAAAATAGAAACAATGATGAATACATTGCATTTGTGATAGGATGTATATTTTCATATACTCATCTTGTCATACATCCCTTTCTCTGTACATTGTGATATTACACTTTCTTTGCTCTTGTTATTTCATCTAAATTTATAATGTTGGCCTCACATCTTATTGATTACTCTGTATTGTTAACTTTCTCTTTACTTCTATCTTTCTGAGAATTATTCCTACTAATTGAAAATTTCAATTTGTTCCATTTCTCTTTTCATCCTATGTTTCCTCAATTAAGGACTACATAACTATGAAGCTCAATTATGGATTTCATTCTTCAGAATCCAATTTCTTTCTTTAATTTCTACAGCTTATGCTCATTTTTTCTTGTGCATTAAATCATATTTAGGGTTCCCATCTTAGATTGACAATTTTATCTCCTAACAAAAATTTCAATCACTTCCCTTTTTCTTATCCTTTACCACTACTTATCTATTTATGAAGTCGATATCAACTATTCTACATGTATTTAAGTAAGTAAAACACTTCCTTCACTAGTCATCCTACCTGCTGAATTAAAGACCAGCTTATTAGTTAGTTGAAAGGCTTCCCAGTCAGTTCTAAGCATTTTAGATCTTTACGGTGCTATAACATTTTAGATATAGTTCAAACACAACCATGAGCTCTTATAGCCTATTGTAGACATGAATTGTTGTATGATTTGAGCTATGTTCGTCCATATCTTAGTTATCGTTTTATCCTCTTCTTTGACTTATGTTGATCTATCACTATTTCAATTCTTCACTTGACTACTAGCGGCAACTGACTTTTCTTAGTTATTCCAACATTTCTTTAAATTATAGTATCTTAGTATTATCATATCATTGTATATGCTACTATTTCATCATAATATCTTATTCTTATTCATATACTATAGGAGTCATTAGATCTTGGTAATGCATCACGCCAATCAGACCAGGCTGAACCTATAGTCCTATAGCCAAGAGCTTCTCAAGATTAACCAATTTCTATCTATCTCAAACATGTGAAAAGAATATCCACTTAGGTAAACTCATTTAATGAAATTTTTTGTTCTATTTGATGTAAACAATATTTGATGTAATCTCATAGTGTACATGAATGTTAAGGAACCATATATATTTCTAGAAAATGAATATCACGATTCATATTAATAGGAGCATTTCTATTCATCTCAAAACTAAACTAAGCATAGAACAAAACTTATGTCATATTTTATTATTAAGCTCTTATTCTTTTATTACTTTTTGGTCTTCTAATCCTAATACTTCTTATATTAATTCTCTCTATCCCATCCTTCCACTGCATGGTTAGGGCATGCATGAAATAATAAAGAAAGTAGCTTGATATTGGTTGATTCAAGTACTCAGATACCAGGCTGAGATATCCAAAAACTCAAATCCCAAGAGCTATCATCATATCATCTCCTATCTTCTACACTTCTGACTCTAACTAACTCACTTAATGGTCCTTGACAACTCATCCTAGCCTCTGATATCAAGTTGTTACATCCACATCTCATAATAACCACTAATCATGAGATCAGGGCATCAAATGAGGATTAAATGTAATACAAAGATCACCCTCAACTCTTTTTGCATACACTTTGTTTTCACACTTTCCATCACATAAACTAACTTTACAAGGGAGTTCAAACATTGATTCTTCTAATCTGAATTCAATAATAAAGATACATATCTAACCATTCATTTGGCTTCTCACACTTCCATGTACATAAGACTTGATAATTGGATACATACATTTTTAATAGACAAACAACATTACAAATCATCATTTACAACTCTCTATTTCCTCACAAGGACATATAGTGATAGGGATCGACTGAACTTGACTCATCTCATACTCAACTCTTATGGCAGATATATTTCGATGCAATGACATCTTCAATCCACACAATTTCCTAAAAATGGTAAGTAGAGGGGTGAGCCTACTCGCATAGTGAATGAGTAAAACAATAATACAGTCTAAATCATGGTATTAGGCATTTACCTTTCTTGAATAATTGAAATAATAGCAAGACATTAACTTATATTAGAGGCTAGCTATTCAAAAATTTACAAATAACATTGAAGCGTGCATCACTAGAAATAAGCAAGTATCAAAAAATATTCCTCACTATTTTATTTTTGATATTTTGTTAACTTTGACTTGACTTGACTATTAAACTGACTACTAGGAGCATATTGGCCAACTAAACATAAGCGACTGATATGATTGTTGAACTCTTTATCTAAACTCAACTGAACTCAACTTAACTTCCACTTTTATTTTTCCCCTGAACTCTCTTAGATTGTACTATCCAAGAGAAATCCATTGTTATGTGACTCATTGTACAAGACTTAAAGTAAATCTAGGGACCTTAAGACTACTAATATTGCCTCATTCTGCATTGAGGGAGCCTCATAAGGGCTAATGGCTGCAAAATAGATGTCATATATTTTTGAACCCTTATCCTGGGTACTCAGGAGGAGTGCCTATAGACTAAAAAGTCTTTGACTCATGTAATGTGGTTACTTAAGAGATAACACACAATACAGAGTAACTTCCAGAAGGAGTAGGTCCACAAGGGTCGTATACTCCAATTGGGGGTACCACTAAATCTCCAGTTATTGTTGGATACCCCTACTACTAAAATAGTACGACCACAATGTCTAGTTATTGTTGGGTACCCTACTACTAAATTGAAGTACCATTAATACCCAATCCATTGTTATTGGATACTCAGCTTCGGACTACTTCTTCCTATATCTGATAGTCTACAGCTCGTTTCACCGCTCCTGCAACATACCTATAGGGAGGGCTCTACATTGTTCAGGGAATCTACTACTATTATAATTTTTTGATTATATCTTTCTCTTAGACTAGTATCTTTTAAAATTTTATATTACTAACTAGGACTACTGAACTTATATCACTCATGTTACTTAATTTCATGCATAACATACAAATTACCGTTCTCTTAGGGATTCTCATTTTTTTAATTCTTAAATACCAATAACCCTTCTCATAGGGTTTCCATGTCTCATGCACATATAACATTTCTCATATTTTCAAACAATTATTAAGTATACTAATATAAACATTCACAATCAACATGCCTCGTATTTATATATGGAATTAATAACATCCCTATCTAGGGGAAGATCGTTTCTATTTACTTGTAATAGCATAAAAACTTATGCATTTCATAGCAAGGATCTGAACTAGATATTTTGCATCTCACAAATAAAACATATATATATAAGATAACATTCAACTAGAAAACCTAGACTATCATATGAATCATTTCAATCAACCATTTACTACTAACTTGGATATGTATAATTTTAAAAGCATACTAGATTGGGTTTCCACTACTAATTACATGCTTTTCACAAAATATGTAGTGTGGAAAATAGAAAATCTACTTGTCCACATATCAAATTAAATTGATCAAACATATCCAATTAAATATACTAATCACATAAGAAAAATCATATAAATATTTATTTGTATTTCATCTAGTTGTTCAAACGTCTGAAAATTTTTAAAATTTCATATATCTAGAAGAATCTCAATCAATTTCTAAATTCTCTAATATTCAAGATACATGGATTTCTATATCTATATCATCACATAAAGATCCTAATATCATATTAGGAACATGGATTGAATACTTCATAGAGTGAATTCAAGAACAATATCTTTTTGTTTATTGTCATTTAGGTAGAATTTGATAAAATCAACTAGAATCATCTAATTAAGTGCAATTAACTGAAAGATTCTTTTACCCAATCACCTTAGTAACTTTTGTTGGTTACAATTTGCTACTAAATTCAGATTGACCTCCAATTGAGTCAATTTTTCATAACAGAGTTTTTTCGCTTCAAAACAAGGCTCCATGTAGCCTCTTAAACCTATTCTAAGATGATTTTAGAGCAAGAGATAACAAAAATAAGAATATGTGGTGAATCTATATGAAATTACGAATCTATAGTAGTAGTAAACCATAAATATAACTGAACCTTACCTTAATTAATCCCAAAAATGAAGAACCGGGACTGTTCTTTACTCTTTGGCAAAATCCCCTAAAATTGCCTCTAGAATCACCACAAAAACAATTATTAGGGTTTGCATTCGTGAAGTTGATGATAATGAACCTACTTCTTGAATTTGATACCTTAATTCTATCTATGAGAGTATCAAATATTGTGTTACCCTCAGCCTAACAGCTGGTCAGTGCCATCTACTGATTTTCCAAAAACTATATAATATGTTAATTATCTGACCTCTCAAATCAGATCCAAAATTATGAAAATTTGATATGATGTCTGAAATATATTTTCAGACCTACTATCAAAATTTCAGTCCATTCCATTTTCCAATAAAATACTAAAATTTAAATACTATACTAATAAATTTTTAGTATTTTAGTATACTAGACTGAATATTTGATGATAATACTCAACTAATAAACTGTTTCATCACTTTATAAAAAAATTGTGAAAATTTTAAGAGATCATCACATGAGAGTTTCAAAATACCCTCTAAAATTTATTGAGCTACCAGTAAAATATAAAAGAACATGCATCTTGTTGCTACTTTTATCATTGAATTTCTCATCACATTTATAATTAACATGCTATCAAAATTAGTGTATTGAGCATCAAGAGTTAGAAGTATTTGCCATTAGAATTTCTAATAAAATCATATATATTTCTAACTATGTATCTGAATAAGGACCATGCACACCATAGTTCATTATTTAACACATGTTAAATGTCTAAAATTTGAACTTTATGGTCCTATAACCCTCAATTACCTACTAAGTAGGGGTATGGTCATTGCAATGGTCAATGAGGAGGAAGAGTGTCTCAGTATCTACTAGCATGGAGAATTATTGTTCCATAGTATTTCATGCATTTATGTATCCTTCATAAATATGGGCTTGAGTTTATTGAATCATTCTTCTCTAAGAAGTTAATCCATGGTTTGAAGGATGATCAATTTTATGCTCTCACTGGACGAGGCCATAGGATGGTGAAAGAGGCCCATGTTGCTCTTGGGCTCAAGGACCGTCCCTAAATGTTACAACACATTCCAAGGTTTGCTGGTAATTCAAGAGATTTAAGATAATCTTAATTCTTGTCATATTTGTTCTAGTAATATTCTATGTTGTGCTTTATATTAACCTTAGTGACCTTAAATACTTGTTTGGACAACTCATAATCATGACTTAAGCATACTATAAAGATTCGGGTTAGGGTTAATATAGCATTGACCCATACATGTGTGCAAGAAGAGAGATAATGACATTGGAGGAAATAATTAATAAATAATTTTTCATTTGATGATATTATCAAAATAATATGGTAGGATTGTAGAGAATTCAATTATGAATAAAAAAAGAATGAACCAAATTGGAGTTAAAATGAGTGAGTTATGCCATTTTTACTAATCATATAGTGAAAATCACGACCGACGTTGCGTCGACATTGCGACCGCGGTGTAAACTGTGACTACGGTGTAAACTGTGACCGACACTGCGACCGTGATATAAACCACAACCGACACTGCGTTGACACCGCGACCGCAGTCGACGCCGCCAAGAACAGCCAATCGTAAAACAATCTTATCTCGAGCAATACTTATCCATTTTCAACAAAACAAAGTGTGTTGGAACCGTGATTCAATTCTCTATTATCCCAGACCAAATGCTCTATGAGATAGTTGGAGGGTGATTTAGGAGGCAATTTTTGGGAAATAATGTTAAGAATAACAAAAATCAAAAGGGGTTGGTAAAAATCCAACTTCGTAAGTTGTTTTAACTGTGGATTCCTTCTTCTCTTCACTTTCCCTTGATAGAAACCCTTGATCTAGTGATTTGGAGGTTTGGCTTAACCTCTAATCTCATCTTCTACCTATAGCAGGTCCCGTTTAGGGTTGAAAGGAAGAAGAAATCACAGATTTTTCAATGACCTTGATATGGATTTGAGATCTTCAAAGATGGGCTACATTTTCAGGGTGTTTTCACACCTTAGGGTGAGTGGGTACTTCCTTTAAATAGTAGATTGCATGAAAATCAGTTAAATCATTAAAAATTTTCAATTAATTAGTATGCAAGTACAACCCTAAATGGTCGATTTGATCTAGCTTTCGCAAGATGATTTGATATTGATTATTCCTCTATTGTGATGAATTTCAGATTATGAAATTAGATAAGAAATGAGCGTAACCTATCTAAATGAGAATTCTTAAATTAATTGTAGATCTTACATGATTATACTGAAAAGTAGTATTTTTAACTATGACTGAAATTGTTGCACAATTGAATGAAAAAGTTTGCCTAGTTGAATCTCCTTGCTTACGGATGAATGTTTTATTTGTATGTGTATTACATATATGTCAGATAAGATCTTGCATTACATTTGATGATATCAATGTTTTCTTGATATATTAGTAAGAAGGGTGGAAACCCTAGTTCAATTCATTACATGGTTTCATATATATATTTGATTATTTGTGAACTGCTGAGAGCAATCCTTATTGAATGATGCTATGATGTATTCAATCCTTATGCGAGATATGTGATAAGTGAATGAGATAAATGAAACCCTAATGACAGGGTGTTCAGTGAAACAAGTGTTGTGATTTCAATGTTTCTAAACTTGAGATGTGATGATGCTTAATAGTTCAATTGTGGTATATGTTATCAAATGGTTTATGAAATGAAAAGTTTACAAAGATGAACAAAGATTCGTTGATGTGATGATTGAATTGTGAATTTAAAGAGTGAATTAGACATGTAGATGCCCTGAACACTGTAGAATCCTCACTGGATGAGGCTTGCACTGTGAGGAGGGAACGGGTTCCTGACTGGAGGTAGTGCAAATTGAGATAAGTCAGAGCGCACTAGTAGGGTGCGGGGGTCTTGAATAGTAGGGCAGACTCCTTATAATTGTATGGTACCCAACACTAACCAGGGATGCCGGTAGTACCTGCGTTACTTGTTGAATGATCAGTGGACAGTAGGTCCACTGATGCACAATAAGCCTGAGGGCTTTGACTCACCACCTGAGTACCCAGGTTGAGAGGTGGAGTCTGAGATATCTGGCTGCTCTTATTATCCGCCGAGGGGAAGACGTGTCAAGGCCCGCTGCAGACAGGGTCTTACTCAAGATATAGGCTTAGGAACATGGGCATGCTTCTAAGCCTTGTACAGTGAGGTCATTTCTTGCTGTGATTCTTTCACATGTTGTGGTACACTCATGTGGGTTTAGGGCATAATAAGATGAATGAGAGGTTAAATAAGTGTGCGCAATTATTCAATTATTCATTTTATGTTTTCTGAATTGTTAGTTCTCTTTATGATCAATCAAGCATATTCATATATTGGTTCACTCTTCTAGATATCTAGAGTATCTTGCAATATCTATACTTTTCAATGATTTGACTCTTTAAAGCTTACTGTTGTTATAATTGATATTAGTTGCTCAACAATATATCTGTAATTATATAAGTGCTTTAAACTGTTTCTTTGAAGTACTCATTCACTGAGCGAGTAGGATCACCCCTCTACTCACAATATTTAGGAAAATCATATGGACTTGAAGAATGTCAAAGCATCAGAGTAGATCTACCACATGAGTTAAGTATGAGATTAGTTGAGTTCAGTCGGTCCTTGTCACTCTAGGTCCTTGTATAAATGTGAGAGAGTTGTAAATGATGTTTTGTATGTTTGTTTCTTTAATAAGAGAGAATGTATATGATTATCATGTCATATGTACATGGAGGTGTGAGAAACAGAATGAATGTATGCATGTGTATCATTAATGTTGAGATCATATTAGAGTAATAAAGTTTAATTCTCTTGTAAAAGTTTGTTTATGTGTTTGAATGTGAGAAAACAAAGAGTCTGAAGTGAAACAAATGAAAAGAAAAGGTAAAAAGTAAGGGAGTGAACTTTGTATTAAGTTAAATCCTCATAGTTACGCCCTAATCTCATGATTGGTGGTAATCGTAGGATGTGGGTGTGACACTAAAGGTCTTGGAAGAAGAACTCCCCTGGCATATAGCACTTCTAGCAGCACCAATAGCAATGTCATCATCACCAGTAGTGCAAAAACAAGAAGCAGCAGGACTGAAAGGCACCTACAATCCACTCAGAATGAAAACAAGTGCCACCAAAATAGCCCACCCAGGTGCCCTTAATGTCAAAAGTAGCATGGCAGACCATGCAAGTTAGAATAGGGAGTTTGTTGTTTCTGTGGTGACGTTGGCCACATCAAGAGGGATTGCCCCAAATTCCTTCAACAAAGAGGCTACAACAATAAGGGTATCATGTTTGATGTGCCTAAGGAGAAGAGGCAAGCTTGTATGATTATGGAGGTATATGATGATAAGCCATATCAGTTTATTGAAGTTACTACTTTTATTTAGGATCAGTGTATTAAGATTTTTATATGATTTAGGTACTTCCCATGCCTTTGTCTCTTATGCACTCGTTAATA
Source organism: Alisma plantago-aquatica (assembly GCA_963693085.1). Lineage (NCBI taxonomy): Eukaryota > Viridiplantae > Streptophyta > Magnoliopsida > Alismatales > Alismataceae > Alisma > Alisma plantago-aquatica. Next base: position 287,192,918 of record OY856412.1, on the reverse strand, counting down.
TACTTAAACTACTTGATGAACACCGATATCATGATTTGAATATCATTACACCTAGTAGGAACATGAAGAGCTTGGAAAGATGGTCTCTATGGTTCCTTTGTCTATAGAGGGAAGGGTTTTTCTATTAATTTCATCTTAGTTAATATGAGGAATTATGTAATCCTTGGAATGAGTTGGCTTCTTAAGAACTATTGTGCTTCTTGACTGTTAAAATAAGCTTGTTATGTTTTTCTTTCATGGGGAGGATCCCCTTGTTGTTAAAGGTAGGAGAAGGCATGTGAAAAGTCTCTTCATTTATTCCATGCAGCTAGAAAAGATGGGAACGAAAGGCCATATGTTGTTTCTTGTATCTCTATTATCTGAATAGGAGAAACACATTTGTGATATCTTGTAGTAAGTGATTTTTCTAAAGTTTTCCCTAAAGACATGTTTGGTCTTCCTCTCAATAGAGGTCTAGAGTTTATATAGAATTGCTTCTAGGAACCACTCCGATATCTAAATCCTCCTATAGAATTGTCATTATAGATATAGTTGATCTTAAGAAGCCCTTACAAGAGCTCTTTGACTTGAGTTCCATCCTTCCTAGTGCCTCTGCTTGGGGAGATCCCACTATTTTTTTCAAGAAGAAATATGGGTTTTTATGCATATGCATTGATTACAAGATTATCAATCAGGTAACCATCAAAAAGATGTCATTTGACCTAGGGTCAACAATATGATCGGTCAACTTAAGACTTGAAGGTATTCTTATAGATTGAATTGAGGAATGGCTATCATAAGTTGAAGATCTAGAATTCACACATTGAGAAGACGGTGTTCTATTCCACATATGGGCATTATGAGTTCCTCATGATGCATTTAGCCTCACAAATGCTCTTGTTATCTTTGTGGACATTATGAAGCATATATATCACTCTATTTTTCTTCCTTCTCCATAGTAATCATTAATGATATTCTTATAAATTGTGATATTGATCATGTCCATAAAGAACATCTTTGAATTACACTTAACACTCTTAGGAAGAATCAATTATATGCGAAGTTTTCCAAATGTACTTTTGGATCAAATAAGTTGTAACATACTGAATCTCAGGGTCTTTCCTGCAATTTACCCACTTTTGAGCTTTTCTTTGCCTTCTAGTCCATTTGGACCTTTTTCATAAATTTCCCTTCTTTTATATTCTTTTTGGACTCCTTGTGCAATTTGAGCACAATTCAATGTTGAAATTACCATTTTACCCCCATTTGTTATAATGAAGGGGTGTTTGCATAAATAACCCATCTAAGGTAATAATTAAGGACTAATAATGCAAAATGGAGTTTTATGAGAGATATAAGTAGATAATGTTAATTTGGAGGTTTTTGGATAAATATATTAGTAATAATGTGTATTTGAATTAATTAATGAGAATATTAACCTTAATTATTTCTCTCTCCTCAAAAAATGATTTTTAATTCATGAAAACATGTTATTTAATTGAAAAATGATTATTGAAATCTTAATGTGCTTAATATCTCGAAATTTACTGACATGTTTCATGGAAAGAAGACTTTTCATATAACTCCTTCATTTTAATATATTAATATACACTTTATTGAGCAGTATATTTATTAAGGGCCTTATTGGATATAAATAAGAAATCTAATTATATGGCATCGTTCTAAATGCTAATTAGAACCTATGGTCCAAATTTGGTGGCTTTTGGGCATCCTTGGACCATTCAATTTATCATTTGAAGATCTAAAATTTCACTTACATTATTGCTTTGTTAATAATTATACTTATAGCCTTTTTCTCTTAACCCTCCACCTGCAACGCCGGCACGTCCGTGGGTCTTCTCCATCACGACGCATGCGGATGTGGTAACGGTTGGCGTTTCACGGCATCTCCTCTTCCCATTCTCTCCTCTGCCGTCGATCCTCTTCCCCTCACCCATCTGTTTCATCTTCTCCACTTCCGTTCTGCCTTCCCTCTTCTCTCCATAAAACCCTAGCCGCCTGCAACCACCATGGTGCCCCACTGGTCTTTCATCATCCATGGCTCCTGTAGCCATGTCAACAAGAAGCCATGGCTATAATCTGATCTAGCAGGTGTCATAATCTCTTCACGCCAGGAAGCCTCATTAGCAACATAGTTGCCTGTTCACCTTGCTCTGGGCAACCAACGGTTGGTGTTGCCTCTGCGCCTCCACCCTATGCCTCCACCATGCATAGCGATGAGCCGTCGTCTATGCTACATATGCCGTAAACAGTTGTTGTGTTCACCTATAGGGTATCACACGTTATACTCTTAACCTTCTGCATCAGACCCCGCCGCCAGTTACCATCTAGTTCAACCTGATCGCCACCAACTCCGATCATCTCCCTACCTGCCAAAGCACCCACCTCCGTATGATGACACAAACTCTAGGACCGCCATTCATCACTGCGGCGGCTTGCACTACCGGAAGACTGTAGGCCTGACTGCACCACTTACAGACCATATCCCAACCCTCGCCAGCCTAGCCATCGCCTCCTCCTCCCTCTTGACACCAAGAAGCAGTCTGCAACTCAGACTTGGGCACCTTTGCCCTGACCCCAAGCGGCCTGCGGCCACCTCGGTGCCTCGCCAGCAAACGGACAGCTGATGGCCGCCGATCCGCTACAACGGTGGTTGACTCCTTGAAGATCTCCAGCATCATCAACCTAGTGCATGGTCACGACAGCCATCTACAACGATGCCACAACCTGTGACACCTCACCACGAGCACCACCACCGCCACCCCCTACAACGACGGCGACACATCTCTTCCACCCTGAACTGTCGGCCGAATTCCTAGACCATAGACTCTCTATTCTCTTTTCTCACCAGTGGAAGTAGCACTTGCCCTGGTGCACACCGAAGAGCCTCCACCATGGCGTCTCCTTCCCTCACCAGCATCGACGACATGGGTTACTAAAGGAGTCACCGAAGATCTAGCTTCATCCCTAAACACTACAACTACCTCCATCAAGCACCTCCTTCTCTGCCCCGCTCTAGAGAGGCAACAGACTCAAACCATGGCATGCTGGATGACATACCAATGGTGTCCTTGCTACATCCATGAGGCCTCAAAGAGATGATCAGATTTGAATGGATTGTTTGAGTTTGGAGACACTCGAGTTCCATTATTTAGATCAGCTGGAATCAAACTAATCACTATATATTAGTGCTATTGCGGCCATCATGGTAAGTTCTCCTCATATGATATTGATTTGAAGGATTGAGATATTAACATATAGGCAAAAAAACCTAAATGGCACATTTGCCATTTTTTATTCCCAAAATGGCACGTTCTTGAACTTATTGACCAAAATAGTACATTTGCAGGCCAATGCGTCCCCTGCTGGGACGCATTGCTCTCCCGACAAAGCAATCCATCCCAACCGGGGATGCATTACCCCCACAGGAGGGAAATTGGTCCCGCAGCCGGACGTATTGCTTTTTTTTATTTTTTTATTTTTTTTAATTATGATACCATGTATACCATGTACATTATATATACATATATATGTTAAATTTCTAAATTAATATAATCTAAATTCACTTATATACAATTAGCCATATATTTAAAATAATATCTGAAGATAATAAAATAATAACAGAATATTATATTTATCAAAACATAATATTTATAAATGTAGATAAAAATATTCAAAATTAATAGATATAATAATAAAATTATATAATAAAGTTTAAAATTATAAAAATAAAGAAAATATATACATGTATTTATTTGTAAACTTAGAAGAAAAAAACTAATATAGCAATAAAAATAAGAAAATACTAATATAGCAAAATAATATGTATATATATAATATACATAATATATATACATATATATACATGATATATATACATACATAATATATATATATATATACATAATATATATATATATATATACATGCATAATATATATATATACATACATAATATATATACATAATATATATATATGTACATATACATATATATACATATACATATATATACATAATATATATATATATATATATACATAATATATATGCATATATATATACATAATATATATATATATATATATATATATATATATATTATATATACATATACATATATATATGTACATATAATATATATATATATATTATAATATATATATTATATACATATACATATATATTTATCAAAACATAATATTTATAAATGTAGATAAAAATATTCAAAATTAATAGATATAATACCAAAATTATATAATAAAGTTTAAAATTATAAAAATAAAGATAATATATACATGTATTTATTTGTAAACTTAGAAGAAAAAAATAATATAGTAATAAAAATAAGAAAATACTAATATAAAAAATAAGAAAATACTAATATAGCAAAATAATATATATATACAAATATATACAAATATATATACAAATATATATATATACAAATATATATACAAATATATATACAAATATATATACATATATATACAAATATATACAAATATATATATACAAATATACCTACAAATATTAATATATATATATACAGATATATACAAATATATATACATATATATATATATATATATATATACATATATAGATATATATACATATACAGATATATATATATATACATATATATATATATATATATATATATTATTTTACTATATTAGTATTTTATTATTTTCTTATTTTTGATATTAGTATTTTCTTATTTTTATTGCTATATTAGTTTTTTTCTTCTAAATTTACAAATAAATACATGTATATATTTTCTTTATTTTTATAATTTTAAACTTTATTATATAATTTTAGTATTACATCTATTAATTTTGAATATTTTTATCTACATTTATAAATATTATGTTTTGATAAATATAATATTCTGTTATTATTTTATTATCTTCAGATATTATTTTAAATATATGGCTAATTGTATATAAGTTAATTTAGATTATATTAATTTAGCAATTTAACATATATATGTATATATAATATACATGGTATACATGGTATCATAATTAAAAAAAAAAAAAAAAAGCAATACGTCCGGCTGCGGGACGCATTGCCCTCTTGTGGGGGCAATGCGTCCCCGGTTGGGATGCATTGCTCTCCCGGGAGAGCAATGTGTCCCAACCGGGGACGCATTGCCTCCCGAGAGAGCAATGTGTCCCAGCAGGGGACGCATTGGCCTGCAAATGTGCCATTTTGGGCAATAAGTTAGAGAACGTACCATTTAGGGAATAAAAAATGACAAATGTGCCATTTAGGTTTTTTTGCCTAACATATATATATATAGCAAGTTTCTTGGTCGACTACCTAGTTTTCACATACTAGCATCAGTAGTGATATTGTATGGAATACAAAAAAGGTTAATAGTATCATGTTGCTTACGAATATTATGTTGAGATATGAGACTTAATCTTATCAATAACTTTGAGGTAGCCAATCTGAGGTATATGGTTTTATCTACTCTAGTTACTTAAACAATTATTCATCTAGTATCCGGTAATTTAATTTTTATAATAATGAGAGGCCTAACAATGTTGTACATGTGTTTATTAAATCACAAATTAGACATTACTCAATCTTCTAAGAATACGACACTTGGTGATAATAATTAATAATACCACAACAGATTAACCAAATACTAATGTATTTTAGCATATGGATATGGGGAGGAGATCAACTCAATATCTAGACACTAGTAGATGATTATATATATAGTTTTCAATGTTTTAGAACAACACCTAATGTTTCTATATGTGACTTAGAATTTAAATAATAGGAAAACACTATTTATAGTAATGCCTATGTGGAGTATGATGAAATATGCATACTTGTTTATCCATGTATACTTTAAGAGATGTTTATGTTTTCACACATGCTTGTAAGCAAGACTAAAATCATAGATTCTTGGAATAAGAGCAATTCAATAAAGATAGCTAAAATCGAGGGATCCAGATTAATGCTAGTATGTATATGTAATACATATTTAGACTTATGTGGCTAAATATAGATGTAAGATCTCAATCGAATACCTAAGGGTAGCATGTTAAACACAATTAAGACTAAAATCCCTAATACGCCTTTAGGCAACTAGAATCCGAATAAAATGCACTATGAAAATGGATAACATGAATGTACCCACTTGTTCACTTGATTTTATCTAATGTATATAATGTGTTCCTAGGGTGAGTGCTCAACATTGGGGACCAAGTATAACAACTAAACAAGCCATTAATCATGGAGATCAGGTATGTGGACCCTATTTATGTATGTGAATCATATTTATGTGAACATCTATGATGAATGTGAAATCTATGTGGAATGTATATTGTGCAATCAACCTACTCTTCAGTTGGGATCTTATCCAACCCTACAAACATTATGTTCTAGCCTTGATATCCTCCTAAATGCCTTTATTTGGATGTTTACTTATTTGATGCTTTTGTTGCCATTATGACTCATTCATTTGGATTATGAGAACCTTGCTATTGCCTATGTTGGCTCATCTTTTTGAAATACTTGGAAACGTTGTATATTGTTGTTGCTTATGTTGGATCCTTTATTTCTTGGGTTTTATTCCCAATGCTATGTTGCAATCTTGTTATATTTCTCAATACTTCCAAGTGACTATTTAAGCATGATGTATTTTAGGCCAAATGACAATGTAGTGTACATGAGTACAAACCACCCATAGGGCACTGTGGTTTTAGTCCTCCTGTCGGGCACTGGGGTTTTAGTCCCCCTGCCATTTTATATTAGGCACTGGGGTTTTAGCCCCCCTGGCACTTTTTAGGCACTGGGGTTTTAGTCCCCCTGCCACTGGTGAGGTCTGGTAGGTGCCTCACCCTACATTGAGATGACTTTGTGTCTTAATATATTCATGTTATGTGATTATTATTGTGGTGATTGATTATGGCAGTTCTCTTATTCTTATTTGAATATCTATCTCATTCTCTTAAAATCTTGTAGCATAGAGAATCCTTTATTATGAAATGTTGTTGACTATTACTTGTCTTATTCCTTTTGTTTGACACATACCTTTATCTTTCTCTTATTGGATGACCCACCCATCCAGGCTAGGATCAGTGTGCGCATGGAAGCTTGGGGAACCTAAGGCTAAGGATAGGACAAGAAGAAAAGGAACATATAGCTTGCATGATCATAGTTACTTTTATATATTAAGTTGTTTTGTTTGGAGAGAATATTGGCTTAGTCTAAGTCTTCCTCTACCTAGATCCTATGTTTTGCATAAAGTTGTACTTCCTTTATGGAAATTTTTGTAATGTACTCTTTATACATTTTGAATAAAGTCAAGTTTTATTTCTTCCGTTGTGACACATTTGATGTATTTATTTATCATGTTTAATAGTAGAGACTATGTCTTTACAGCATGGTATCAGAGCATCAAGGTAGTCGGATTCTTGACTAATTAAAAATTGTCTCCTAGATAGATCCCTTACCATATATAGTTCATTTAGTTAGTTTTTCACCTTAGAGTTGGCCTAGCATGAAAGTTTGATTTAGGATCATAATAATTTCATATTAGAAATAAAATTTGTCAACTTTTTGGTGAATTGTCTATTGAGAAGCTACTAGAGCAAGAACTTGAAAGTGATGGTGTCTAGAAAGGGTCAGAGCTTGGGGCTGGCAATATTTTCCTCCGCCCCACTAGCTTGGTAACGAGGACTCCTAAGCTCATATGACCTGGCCTGGCCTGATCTGATACAGACAGCTCAAAATAGTCTATCTTTGGGCATGTTGCCTAATTGTTGAATACCTTAGGAAAATCATAAGTGATGATTTGATCTCTTACACAAAAACCATCCTTAAATACCTTATACTCCTATGTTTAGGGTTTAGTGTACCTTATGTTACAAACTGAAGCTTGGTTAGTAAATCCTTTTAGTGTTGAGTTTTATGTACCCTTTTACCCTTAGCTTAGTTTGACTTAGTTTGACCCTTTTAAGGGGTGGAGTGAGGGTAATGGTGTTGGTACCCTATTTGGTTTTGCAAATCTGATTTCGAGGACGAAATCCCTTTTTAGGGGGATGGAATCCCAATTAAAAGCAAAATCAAATACCTTTGGATTTAGAAACCATATCTATATGGACATATGTACATAATAACTTATGTGAACAAGAATTTACCAAACACATTATACTTGTAATTCAACTTGTTTTTTGATACACACATGAATATGTAATAAGTCATATAGAGATAGTTCATATGCTTGAACCTTCACATATTATTTATTCACATAATAATGAGTTACTTATTACGAATTGTGAATATACATAATGTTGACTATGCCACCCTAATGGTAAAATGTGTATGGATAATGCACCTTAAGGATGCTTTAACATGTAATGATCATGTTGACCTAAACCCTAATATGTAATCATCTAGCTTTAACAACATATACATATAGGTACCCTTAATGCCTTTCATGATACATTACTGACATTAGGTGTCATCATCACATAATATACCTTAATGCATATAAATGGATTATAGTCAAAAAGTTATCAATATATATAAGGTATATCACCTTGTTCCCTAATGAACACCACATCATAACATGATATATGAATTAATTCATTAATATTTAATGGGTTACATCCTGTTCACTAAAATGCATATAATGACTCAAACATGATAATGAATAATTGGATTCACATAAATATTCGTAAAATGCCCAATGTGAAGTAAAATATGTATAATTTATAATATGAAGTGTAATGGACGACAATGATTAATGATGTCATTAATATGAGTATGAAAGATGATATGACAATGTGCAATATGAACATTATTTGGAATTATTATAGGCTTAATAACTTGTTGGATAATATTAACTTTTTCTACAAAATAATTGTGATAATTCTACATGATAGTTTTAAGAGGATAATGGAAAACAAATTCATGTTATTAAAGTTTTTGACCTAATACATTAATTAATGTTGAAATGGCTTAGTAAACCCTAATTGTGCTTAAAACCCTTGATGAGGGAAATACACATGATATAATATTGAGATGTAATTGTTTTGAATAAAATGTGGCAAAAGTGATAGTATAATAAATATGATACCTCTTCATGATGGAGATTATGCTAATAAGGCAAAAATGTTAATTTAAGTTTGATAAAAGGCTATAGGTTTTGGGGAAACCTTAGTAACACCTGACTTATGTAGATTTTGTGTTGTACCCTAGATTAAGGGTTAAAACCTAGTGTTTAAGGTTGGGAAGTTGCACACCCACCCTCTCTTCCCTCTTGTTGTGATTTCGGGGATGAAATCCTCTTTAAGGGGTGGTGTGCTGTAACATACTGAATCTCATGGTCTTTCCTGCAATTTACCCACTTTTGAGCTTTTCTTTGCCTTCTAGTCCATTTGGACCTTTTTCATAAATTTCCCTTCTTTTATATTCTTTTTGGACTCCTTGTGCAATTTGAGCACAATTCAATGTTGAAATTACCTTTTTACCCCCATTTGTGATAATGAAGGGGTGTTTGCACAAATAACCCATCTAAGGTAATAATTAAGGACTAATAATGCAAAATGGAGTTTTATGAGAGATATAAGTAGATAATGTTAATTTGGAGCTTTTTGGATAAATATATTAGTAATAATGTGTATTTGAATTAATTAATGAGAATATTAACCTTAATTATTTCTCCCTCCTCAAAAATGATTTTTAATTCATGAAAATATGTTATTTAATTGAGAAATGATTATTGAAATATTAATGTGCTTAATATCTCGAAATTTACTCACATGTTTCATAGAAAGAAGACTTTTCATATAACTCCTTCATTTTAATATATTAATATACACTTTAATGAGCAATATATTTATTAAGGGCCTTATTGGGTATAAATAAGAAATCTAATTATATGGCATCGTTCTAAATGCTAATTAGAACCTATGGTCCAAATTTGGTGGCTTTTGGGCATCCTTTGACCATTCAATTTATCATTTGAAGATCTAAAATTTCACTTACATTATTGCTTTGTTAATAATTATACTTATAGCCTTTTTCTCTTAACCCTCCTCCTGCAACACCCGCACGTCCGTGGGTCTTCTCCATCATGACACATGCGGCCGTGGTAACGGCTGGCATTTCACGGCATCACCTCTTCCCCTTCTCTCCTTTGTCGTCGATCCTCTTCCCCTCACCCATCTGTTTCTTCTTCTCCACTTCCGTTCTGCCTTCCCTCTTCTCTCCATAAAACCCTAGCCGCCTGCAACCACCGTGGTGCCCCACTGGTCTTTCGTCATTCATGGCGCCTGTAGCCATGTCAACAAGAAGCCATGGCCACAATCTGATCTAGCATGTGTCATAACCTCTTCACACCAGGAAGCCTCATCAGCAACATAGTTGCCTGTTCACCTTGCTCTGAGCAACCAACAGTTGGTGTTGCCTCTGCACCTCCACCCTGCGCCTCCTCCTTGCATAGCGCTGAGCCGCCGTCTATGCTACAGAGGCTGTCAATAGCTATTGTGTTCACCTATAGGGTGTCTCACGTTATCCTCTTAACCTTTTGCATCAGACCCCGCCTCCAGTTACCATCTAGTTCAACCTGATCGCCAGCTCCGATCATCTCCCTACCCGCCAAAGCACCCACCTCCGTCTGAAGACACAGACTCCCGTAGATTATTTGTTTGAAACCAATCGACGTCGTCGACCCTCTCCTTGGTCTCCACGATAGCCATCTTCCTTACTGGTACCACCGCCATCCATCACTGCGGCGGCTTGCACTATCGGCGGACTGCAGACCTGACTACACCGCTTATAGACCATATCCCAACCCCCGCCAGCCTAGCCATCGCCTCCTCCTCCGTCTTGACACCAAGCAGCGGTCTGCAACTCAGACTTTGGTGTCTTTTCCCCGACCCCAAGCGGCCTGCAGCCACCTCGGCGCCTCGCCAACAAACGGACATCTGATGGCCGTCGATCCGCTACAACGGTGGTTGACTCATTCAAGATCTCCAGCATCATCAACTTGGTGCATGGTCATGACGACCATCTACAATGATGCCACAACCTATGACACCTTGCCACGAGCACCACCACCGCCACCCCCTGCAGCGACAGCGACACATCTCTTCCACCCTGAACTGTCGGCCGACCTCCTGGACCATAGACTCTCTATTCTCTTTTCACGTCAGTGGAAGTAACACTCGCCCTGGTGCACACCGACGAGCCTCCACCATGGAATCTCCTTCCCTCCCCAGCATCGACGGCATGGGTTACTAAAGGAGTCACCGAAGATCTAGCTTCATCCCTAAACACTACAGCTATCTCCATCAAGCACCTCCTTCTCTGCCCCGCTCTAGAGAGGCAACAGACTCAAATCATGGCAGGCTGGATGACATACCAATGGTGTCCTTGCTACATCCACGAGGCCTCAAAGAGATGATCATATTTGAATGGATTGTCTGAGTTTGGAGACACTCGAGTTCCATTGTTTAGATCAGCTGGAATCAAACTAATCACTATATATTAGTGCTATTTCGGCCATCATGGTAAGTTCTCCTCATATGATATTGATTTGAAGGATTGAGATATTAACATATATATAGAAAATTGCTTGGTCGACTACCTAGTTTTAACGTACTAGCATTAGTAGTGATATTGTATGGAATACAAAAAAGGTTAATAGTATCATGTTGCTTACTAATATTATGTTGAGATATGAGACTTAATCTTATCAATAACTTTGAGGTATCCAATATGAGGTATATGGTTTTATCTACTCTAGTTACTTAAACAATTATTCATCTAGTATCCGGTAATTTAATTGTTATAATAATGAGAGGCCTAACAATGTTGTACATGTGTCTATTAAATCACAAATTAGACATTACTCAATCTTCTAAGAATATGACACTTGGTGATGATAATAAATAATACCACAATATATTAACCAAATACTAATGTATTTTAGCATATGGATATGGGGAGGAGATCAACTCAATATCTAGACACTAGTAGATGATTATATATATAGTTTTCAATGTTTTAGAACAACACCTAATGTTTCTATATGTGACTTAGAATTTAAATAATAGGAAAACACTATTTATAGTAATACCTATGTGGAGTATGATGAAATATGCATACTTGTTTACCCATATATACTTTAAGAGCTGTTTATGTTTTCACACATGCTTGTAAGCAAGACTAAAATCATAGATTCTTGGAATAAGAGCAATTCAATAAAGATAGCTAAAATTGAGGGATCCAGATTAATGCTAGTATGTATATGTAATACATATTTAGAATTATGTGGCTAAATATAGATGTAAGATCTCAATCGGATACCTAAGGGTAGCATGTTAAACACAATTAAGACTAAAATCTCTAATACGCCTTTAGGCAACTAGAATCAGAATAAAATGCACTATGAAAATGGATAAAATGAATGTACCCACTTGTTCACTTGATTTTATCTAATGTATATAATGTCTTCCTAGGGTGAGTGCTCAACATTGGGGACCAAGTATAACAAGTGAACAAGCCATTAATCATGAAGATCAGGTATGTGGACCCTATTTATGTATGTGAATCATATTTATGTGAACATCTATGATGAATGTGAAATCTATGTGGAATGTATATTGTGCAATCAACCTACTCTTCAGTTGGGATCTTATCCAACCCTACAAACATTATGTTCTAGCCTTGATATCCTCCTAAATGCCTTTATTTGGATCTTTACTTATGTGATGCTTTTGTTGCCATTATGACTCATTCATTTGGATTATGAGAACCTTGTGATTGCCTATGTTGGCTCATCTTTTTGAAATACTTGGAAATGTTGTATATTGTTGTTGCTTATGTTGCCTCCTTTATTTCTTGGGTTTTATTCCGAATTCTATGTTGCAATCTTGTTATATTTCTCAATACTGCCAAGTGACTATTTAAGCATGATGTATTTTAGGTCAAATGACAATGTAGTGTACATGAGTACAAACCACCCATAGGGCACTGAGGTTTTAGTCCTCCTGCCAGGCTTTGGGGTTTTAGTCCCCCTGCCATTTTATATTAGGCACTGGGGTTTTAGTCCCCCTGGCACTTTTTAGGCACTGGGGTTTTAGTCCCCCTGGCACTTTTTAGGCACTGGGGTTTTAGTCCCCCTGCCACTGGTGAGGTCCGGTAGGTGCCTCACCCTACATTGAGATGACTTTGTGTCTTAATATATTCATGCTATGTGATTATTATTGTGGGGATTGATTATGGCAGTTCTCTTATTCTTATTTGAATATCTATCTCATTCTCTTAAAATCGTGTAGCATAGAGAATCCTTTATTATGAAATGTTGTTGACTATTACTTGTCTTATTCCTTTTGTTTGACACATACCTTTATCTTTCTCTTGCTGGATGACCCCAACCATCCAGGCTAGGATCAGTATGTGCATGGAAGCTTGGTGAACCTAAGGCTAAGGATAGGTCAAGAAGAAAAGGAACATATAGCTTGCATGATCATAGTTGCTTTTATATATTATGTTGTTTTGTTTGGAGACAATATTGGCTTAGTCTAAGTCTTCCTCTACCTAGATCCTATGTTTTGTATAAAGTTGTACTTCCTTTATGGAAATTTTTGTAATGTACTCTTTATACATTTTGAATAAAGTCAAGTTTTATTTCTTCGGCTACCACACATTTGATGTATTTTTTTATCATGTTTAATAGTAGAGACTATGTCTTTACATAAGACATGTTTCTAGTATATTGCATCCCCGATGGAAACATATAAGTGGTTCTATCTAAGATGGAGTCAGTGAAAAAGTGGGTCATTCCTTGGACTCCTTCAGATATTCATAGTTTCCTCATCTAGCATGTTACTACAAGAGATACCTATGAGGCTTATCCATCACTACAAAGCCATTAACTCAATTGACTAGGAAAAGTTGCAAGTTGGTCTGGAATAATTCTTTTGAACATAGTTTCCTAACCCTAAATGACAAGTTGACTTCTACCTCAATACTTGTGCTCCCTTCAGACAATCATGGTTTTGTCATTTTTAGTGACACACTCAAACATAGTGTAGGTTGCATGCTTATGAAAAATAATGGGTCATCTTGTATGCTTTTTAAAAAACTCAAGGTGCATGAGAAGAACTCTCTAACTCATGACTTGGACATGGATACTATTCTTTATGCATTAAATATATGGAGGCAATATCTTAAAGGAATAAGATTTGAGGTGTTCTCTGGCCATAAGAGCCTCAAATATGTTTTTAGGCAGAAATATATCAATATGAGGCAGCATAGATGTCTATTTCACCAAGGAATATGATTTCTCTATCACTTATCATCTTAGGAAGGCCAATGTGGTGGATGATGCTTTGAGTAGGAAGAAGGATGTTAGTCGTGCTCTAATTTTGGTAGAGGAATCGAAGATGATGAATGAGTTGACATAGTGGAGGCCTTCTCTTCTTGAGGTTGATTTAAAGTCGGCACACATCAATACCAGGCTCGAATGGACTTCTAAGGTATGTAATGCTCAAAAGGATAGCCTCATCCTTCCAGACATGTTTGAGATACTAGAGAGAGTAGGTTATAGACAATCAAAGGGAAAGGATGGTAAGATACTAATGAATGGTAGATTTTGGATAACCTTCGAGGAGTTGAGTAAGAGGGAATTGTTCAAGGCACATGGCACTAAGTACACTATTATGGGTACAGTGAAGATGTATCAAGATATGAAAAGTACACTATTATTTCTAGATGTATAATGTGCTCACATGTGAAATCTAAACACCAAATACATGGTGGTCTACTCCAACCCCTTGATATTATTGAACGAAAGTGGGAGATGAAAAGCATAAGTTTCGTCACTAATTTACCTAAGATCAAGAAAGGGCATGATGTCATGTGGGTAGTGGTTGATCGTATGAAAAATGGTGTAGAATTTCTAGCTTACAAGAGAAAATCCATTATTTAGATTATTGATTTGTATATTCAAGATATAGTATGTCTTCATGGTGTCCCTCTTTCTATTATTTTTTATTAGGACCAGAGGTTTACTTCAAAGTTGTAGAAGAAGGTTCTGGAAGCATTAGGTACTCAGCTCCACTTCAATACTTCTTATCACCCTCAAACTGATGGGCAGTCTGAAAGGACCGTTTAATCTCTATAGGATATGATACACTCATGTATGCTTGATTAGGAAGGATCTTGGTCAAGCTTCTTACCTTTAATTGAGTTTTCTTTTAACAACATCTATCACAACATCATTGGCATGGCTCCTTATGAGGCTTCTTATCTATGGAGTGAAATTGGTGAAATAAATATGATATGTACTAGTGAACAACAATTCTACATAGATCATGTTAATCTTATTAAGAAATATATCAAGGTTTCTCAAGACTTATAGAAGAAATATGGTGATGCTCATAGGTCTATCAACAAATTCAAGATGGTTGATTATGTTTTTCTCAAATTTAAACCCATCAAATCTATTATAAGATCCAGAGTGAAGGGTAAACTCGGTCCTTACTTTATTGGCCCATTTGAGATTCTTTATTGAGTGGAAGAGAGTGTTTATAGGTTAGCACTACCACCAACCAACGAGAAGATTCACATTGTCTTCCATGCATCGTTGTTGAAGTTTTACATTAAGGAAATTTCCACGTCTTGGTGCACGAGTCTATCAAGATCAGGAAGGATTTTTCTAATGAAGAGATACCCTTGAGAATTATGGAATCTGAGACCAAGAAGATGAATAATAAAGATATTGATCTGGTCAAAGTCTAATGGAGAAATAGAAACCTTAAATAGGCTACATGGGAGCTTATATATAACATGCTACATAAATATCTAGATCTATCAATCCCTAACTATTCAAGGATGAAACTTTTGAAAGGCGAAGGATTGTCACATCCTCATTCTTGGTATGTACATTTATACCTTCCATGCACTTTATCATTATTTAGATCAGTTTTCTTTCTAGAAATAATGGGGTGCATAAAACATAGTGGATACAATCAAATTAAAGTTCATGTTGTTATATTCTTTAGGGCCAATTTTTGGGAAGGAAATGGGTTTTACATCATTTATTATGGTTAATCTTTATGGAAGTCCAAACCCCTTTAACGAATTTTAGGATTTCCAATCCTCAAACAGAGATACTAAGAGTATGTAATGATTCTACACATTAAAATGAAGCCTTTATCAAATTTTCAAGCCATGTTGAGTTGTTTTGCATTGAGACATCAAATTTACAAAACATGGCTTTCCAAAATTTATTTTATACATTTACATTCTTGTTTTTACTTGGGAACCTGTCAGGCCTCATCCTATGTTGTCATAACCACACAACTCTGAGGCATGTAATTGCAATTGTCCAGGAGTCATCCCTAACCTACACACTTCACGCAACTACAAACCACAATTAGGACATGATTCCTTGATTACAACTTCCTTCGAGTTGTTGATCTATTATCATGTCCAAATGCCCCATTAGCTTCAAGATCAGATTTTTGGCCTAGTGACCCCTAGATTAAACCTTACGGTGGTTTGTACAAAGAAAATCCACAATCTCAGTCATCCTCTTCTCAGGTCAAGAATTACATACGCTTAGCTATCCCATCTCGATGGCGAAGAGTCGTGCCACTCAAACCACATCTAGTAGCAGGAAAAATTCCTTGAGTTCCCTAAAGCTTCCTCGTCCCTCAAACCAAATTGAGGGTAGTTCTAACATACCATTTTTTACAACATCTGAACATCACTAAGCAGAAGCATTTTACTTAAGGGTTTGTCACAGTATGCTATTCTTTGCAATTAAGGTAAATGAAAACACTATGCATTGATTTAAAAGATATTCATGCATAGTTCTTGGACATTGAAACTACAAACAGTTCATGTTGAAATCTAAATCCATTAATCTAGGCTTGAAAATAACGTGATTAAACATAATGTAAAAGATAGTTAAGGGTCTAGCTCGTCTTAGTAAATGGCACCCCACCAGGAAAAGCTTGAAAATCTTCTAGTTCTTAGTTGTCCTTTCTATCCTTCAATTACCAAGTCCTACAGACATCACACCCCCAACCATGCAAAACAAAAATCACATCAATAAGTGGTACTTGGCACTTTACACAAAACTAAGTGAATATATCACAAAGTAAATATAACTTGACATAGAAACATAAGCTTGACCATGGATTTATCTTAAGTATTCTTTGAATCAATTAAACATGATTGCCGGTGAGTAGTAGCTCAGGTGGTCACAACATGGGGCCCCTCACAAAGGGTCCTGGGTTTGAATCCCCTTGGTGGTGTTGTTCGGAATTGTTTCTCCCGTAGCGTTGTTGGCCTCTACGCGACTCATTGGGGCTCCATTTCTTACAGGATAATCGGACCCCCCCAGTTTGGGCTCAGCGCAAGCCTTACGGGTCTCTTGGGTTACCAATATATATATATATATATATATATATATATATATATATATATATATATATATATATATATATGTATATATATATATATGATGAATCTCTTAATGTCCCATAAGAGACATAATTTCTAGGAAATCCCATAATGATCCAAAGGTCTATGATCGAGGAGCATATAAATACTTAACCAATTCCTTAAGTTTGTTCATGATCTTGACTTAATCATTAATGTCTTTAATCTTAATATTGACATGATGGGATTTTAACCTCTTAATGCCATGATGGGTTTCCCCCCTTATATCATAATTGGATTTCTCCATTCTTTGAACATGATTCATTATTCATAGATCATAGTCATAACTGGGGTTTACATAATAAACTATAAGCAATCAGTCACACAATGATATCTATACATGATGTCATCTTAGTAAACATTCATAATTTCATGAAACACAATAATGTGCATAACCATAAAATAAACATTCAATAAATCAACATTTCCTTGTGTCAAATATGCATGGACCACTTACCTATAGTAAACCACCTTAAGGTCAAGTCCTCTGACTTGATTGGATCATTAACCACCTGTGATTAGATTAATATCATAACATGTACATAAGTTCATAATCATTAAACCCTAATCTTGGTCTTTGGATTATTGAAGAGATCAAATGTGTAAAATAGAGTTTAAAAAATGTTTTGTTGATGGAGAATAAAATAACTTCCCAACGAATGTTTTCCATCATTTTCTGAGGTCATATGCAAAAGTTATGAATTTTACATTATCAACCAATCAGAAGTCAAGGAAACTAGAGTGTGACACTGATTTAGATCTCGATTAATTTTGATGTAAATAAAATGTGAAAAGTTAAAAAAGACCAAGGCACACATGACACGTGAACTGAAATCCTGGGCCCAGGCTGGTCATTTAGACTTAATCATCAAACATGCATAAGGAAAGAAATCAAAACTGTAATATAATAATAGCCCTTGAAAAATAATTATCAGATTAATCATGTAGGGTCAGCAAGGTCATTAGATGCCCTGGTTTGTTCCTCCTTAGGCCATGGCGTAAGACTCTATGATCCGGTCTCATGCACAACTCTCAACTAAACCAAGAGAAATGAGACTGCAACAACCTACTCAAGTCAAACTCAGGTCAACAACCCTCATCTGAGGTCAGGAAGTTCACCATGGGACATTTCATCCTCAGGTGATGCCGAGGAGCATTGGGACCACTTTACCCTATGAAAACCTCAAGGAATCATAAAAATAAGTCAGTGATTCAACCTGATTTAGGGCTTAATCTTGCGTCATTTTGCATTTCAATCACATATATATATGTTATATTACATGTTAATTCCCTCAATATGCATATTTGGGTAAAATGCACTTATGGACATTATTTGCATGTTTTTCAGGCATTTGGACCACGTTTGATGGAAGAGAGAGAGGAGTGATCCTAGGGTTTCTCTACCTTTGGAGAAGCCCAAAGTGAAGTCTGATGCTCCCTCAACCTACCCCTAGTGGCCAAAGACCCATAGAAGCAAAGATGACCAAGGAAATCCGAAGAATCAAGCCCAAGTGCAGCAGCAGACAGCACCACGGTCGTGCCACAAAGAATGGCCGTGCAAGTGATATCCACCATAGTCATGCCACCTAGCATGACCATGCTATTGAACTGAAGAATGGGTGTGGCAATGCACCACAGACACCATCACCTTGCTCCCCACAGTCGTGCTACCCAATACGGCTGTTCTACCCTTTCCCCACCACGGCCATGGTGATCACCACAGCCATGGTGATCACCACGCCTGTGCCAGTTTCAGTACAAAAATGACAGCAAGTTGTGATCTTACCATTTTAATTCACACGATCGTTGTACCCCACCATGATTGTGCTCACCCCTACCCACCACGGTCGTGGTGATCCACCATGGTCGTGCTACTCACAAAACCTAGCTACTTTTTTCACTACATTTCCTACTTTACCCCTACTTGACCAATTCCTTCCTCCCCACCTATATATATGTGGGTGGTGGTTGGAGGTCGAGGTTGGCCACCCCTAACTACCCATTTTTTCCCCTTAGCCATTCCACTCCATTATCACCTCCATTCCACTCCATTTTACCATTTCCATGACCAAAACACTAATTTATCCTAGTTGCTACCCATAATCCCCTTCATTCCACACCCTTGCACCTTGGAAGAGAGAGGAGGACGTCTTTTAGTAGCTGGAGAGGAGGATTGCTCCATCTACACCGAGCTCCATGGCTTCTTCTACCTCTTTCTCCTTTCTTTTTGTATTTTCCATTTCCATGAGTAGCTAGCCCCCCTTGGGTGGGTTGTTTGGGGTGTAAAATGTTACTTTGATACCATGTTGGGGGAAAATGATATGTAAACTTTGTAATTCCATTTGCTAATGATCATGTTCTATTTCTATCTCATTCTCCATGATGATGTAGGAATTTAGGAAAATATCTTATATGTATGAATTTTGAGATTTGCCCCTAGGTCCAATTCTTAGATCCCTAGGTTGCCTCCCATCTACATACATCCTAATCAATCTCCCTAAGCCTAAGTGAGAGATCTAAGTAGTTAGATTAGGTGATTCTAGTGCAATTAGCATGGAGCCTTATCAAGGCTAGAATGTGGGGGAATTGGGGACCAAAACCCTAATTTCACCTCCCCATTACTACCCTCGGCCCCTAATTTCCCTAGGAATGTCTAATCTAGAAACCTAGACTTGACTAGACTCTAATTTAATTGAACCTAATCCCAAACCCAATTGAGCCTCACAAGGGTAGTAGGGAGTGTTAGGGACTAGTTCCCCTATACACAACCTTACATATCCATGGCTAGTTAGCAGCTTAGGTTAATTCATTAGACTCTACTTTTTGTTTGGTTTGGATAATGTAAATGGAATCATAATGTTCATATGTCACCCCAACTTAAGTGATAAGTACATCCCCTAAACATCCCAAATCTTCAATAATTGCATTAAAACCCTAGTTTTCATCTTGCTTAGCTAGTGTTAGCATAGATAGCTCGTGTCTTGTCTACATAGCTTCTTGTCCTATTTTTGCCTTGTTCTTATTGGTTTAGCTCTTTAATTTCTCTCTTGTTCTTCTTACATGCCTTAAAGTATATTGTCTTTTCCTACCAAGCTTAGTCTTTTCTTACTTAATTATTCCTAATCTAGTCTAGGGTTCATTTAGATTTCATTCTCTCCTTTAATTGCTTTCTATCTCACCCTTAGTTTAACATTTAAAATCAACTTCAAACCCTTAACCCCATTCTCTGTAGTAGGAACCTAGCCAAACTAACCTAGCTCTAGTGCCCCCTTTTCTCCCTGTAGATCGACCCTATACTTGCCACCCTCCTATACTATGACACAACCCCATGTGCTTGCAGGTGTAGTGTTTTGGTTTATGTGAGTATGTTGAGTTTAGGTATTTATAAATCTGAAAGTTTATTCCACCATGTGCTTTTGTCTATGGGGTTGCATCTATTCAAACTTGGATTGAGTAGTGTGTAACGCCATTGGTGGGAGTGCGCCAGAATACCTTCGAAGGGACTAATATTACATGAGAAAATGATCACGAGAAGCAAACAACCAATGCGCCACTGGTTTGGCAGGTGATGAAGTAAAATAAGGGAAAGAGTGCTTGTAGTCGAACATGATGAAACAGAGAAAAAAATATCTGAACAAAGATACTGAAAGCATTGTTGGGTTCAAGAGGGCTCATCTAAGGTCTCACCTAGGTCAGGAGGCCCAGGGAGTGCCTAGGTGTTGATCACCAACAAAAGACCAAGTAGCAAGCTACATGCTACAACAATAGGGGCAAACCCATGGTGAACTAATGGTTGAAATATGCTAATCAGGATTCAAGGAAACTCATTGGATGGCCAATTGAATAGAAGGGTGCACAAAAGGTCAAGAAAGGTTGGGGTTTTCATAAATGAAACATTTAGGTCAAGGAGTTAGAGGGGACGGGGAAGCTAATTGAATGTGGAGGAGTCAAAGGTGTTGATTAGGGGTCATTACAATGTTTTATAAAGATGTGTAGAGGTATGAGATGCTCTCTTCAATTCCCAATGGTGAGAGAGGAAAAACCCTAATTGGGCATTCCCTTTATTGACCATGGGAGAAGGCGAGTAAAGGCCTATTGAAATTGATAAGGAAAGGTGGATCCGTTGGCGAAGAAATCTCACAGTGAGATGGAGACATGAGAGGGAGAGAGGACGAGAGGGAAATGTGGCATTCCAATTTCAGATTAGTGAAGAAAGTGGGGTATTAGATGTCTCAGATGTCATTAGATTGGGGATTGACGGCTTCTAATGTGTGTGAGAAAGGATAAAAAAGGAAGCAGGCACGTGACATCAAAGTCAATCCATAACATAGTGTTATATCGTCGCATTAAATAAATATGAAATTAAAGCTTTAGTCAAGCTTTATGGAAACTTGCCTAATTATTTTTGAGTGTCAAACAAGTTCGAAACTCCAAATTTGGATCACACATCTAAAAAGTACTCTAATTCCTAGACAATTATATTTGAGTTATACAAATCATTTGCTCATAATTTCTACATTTTTCATTTAACTTAATTTTTACGAAACTAAGAGGTGAAGTCATGTGAAATGAACTTTGGTGGTCATATACTTGTGTCCAAATGAGATAATCGGTTATTTAATAACATTTAAGTCTTTTATGCCTTTTGGAGAATTTTTATAAAGGAAGATACAAGAGAGAAGATATTGTTACATGTACTGAAAAAGAAAAGGAAAGTAATATCAACATAATGTGATTGAATAGATATTCTTTTCCATGTATTCAAAATTAAGCCACTAAGTGCATTATTTTGTTCTTTTTGTCTTTTGAGTATTCCAAAGAGGAGGGGAGAGAAAAAGAGATAATTTATACTTTCCTTTAATCTTAAAAGCTATAATGGAAATAGGGGAAACTTCTCACCTGAGGCTCCTGTCCCACATGAATATTTTCGAATTCTTCTTTTTTCTATTTTTATTTTCTTTTTAAAACATCCTCAAGGATAGGAGAGAGTGAAAATAAGGGAAACCAACATTTATATCCTTGAGTCAATTGTAACACAAAATGCATGTATGAAAGAGAAGATGTATTTTGAGTCTTGTTTTACTCTTCTTACTCCATTATACTTTAAGAAATTTCAATTCATGCTCTTTTTGTGTTAATAACCTCAATTATTTTTAATTAAGAAAAAATACATTATCATGCTTAAATTACTCTTGAAAATTTAGGATGTTACAATTCTACCCACCTTAAAAATATATTTTGTCCTCAAAATTTGTCTAGGCTACTACCCACCTTAGGGTTTCACTTACTACTTCTAATGATAGTTAATATATTAAGGTTCATTTATGTTTAAAATTTTGCATTAAAAGATAGGATTAACATATGACATCTAAATGTCATAAATGATTTGTGTGAACATGGATTAACTATTACCTTAGTCTACTTCTCAACTCATAGTTAGGGTTTATGAAACTGACTCATAACTATACTTAGGGCATCTAACTCAACCCTGTCATGGCTTTCTATAATACTAGTGTGGATAACTATCAAACCTTAGGTCTTTAGGTACCTCTTTCATTCCTTAATATGTGGTGATTAGGCACATACATAGAGATGAGGGATCTTGACATGCTACCTCTCACTAACCTACTAACACATGTGTGTTGTACCTTATGGACTAGTAAGAAATGAGAAATTCACCAAAAGTCTAATGTTTATGACATCCCTCTTCAATTCTCATTTGGTTGGCCATTTCCATTGATAATGGAGAGGCTATCACATCATCTAGGGTTAGGTTGATACTTGAGATCTAAACTAGCTAAACATATATCTCCATCATCTCTATGTCTTTTAAGGTAAAAACTCTAGTCATTCTAGGCCATGATATCTTCACTTGGGAATCCATTTTTAAACCCTAATTTCACATATTCATTCTAGGGTGACTATAAGAATCATATTTGCCTAGTGGTCTTTTATGAAATTGCTTCAATACCATAATGTAACATCCCACTTTTTACAACATATAAACATCATTGAGCGTAAGCATTTTACTTAAGGGGGTGTCATAATATGCTAATATTTGCAAGTAAAGTAAATGAAAACACTATGCATTGATTTAAAAGAGATTCATAGAGGTAGGCATCAGTCTAGAACTGGATTGGTCCGGATTGGACCAGACCAGACCGAGGACCGAATTTCAACTAATTTTTGGACCGTAGACTGGACCGTTTTGAAGTTGGACCGGACCGCTTCAATCTTGGACCGGACCGTTTGGACCGCAAACAAACTATCTATATATTTCCTACTTATTAATAGTAAAAAATACATAATCTTAATTATTTTAACAATTATATAATATAAATATCAAACATTTACACTAATAGCACTTCTATGTTTGATATGTTTGTACTTGTGACATAGTATATATTCAAATATAAATGTATTTTACATATAAACCGGTCTATGGTTTGAACCACTGGTATGACCAATTTTGAACAAGATAGGACAGAAGATCGAACTTCCAAAATTTTTGAACCATGGACCAGACCGAACTCAGACTGTCCAGGACCAGACCAAACCAAACTAAATAGTTTGGTCCAATTTTGCAGTCTGGACCATCATTTACTCACCCCTAGAGATTCATAAATATTTCTTGGACATGGAAACTACAACCGGTTCATCTTGAATTCTAATCATTAAGCTAGGCTTGAAATAATGTGACTTAGCATAATGTAAAGCTATCTAAGAGTCCAGATCTTCTTAGTATATGACACCCCACCATGCAAAGCTTGAAAATTTTCTAGTTCTTGATTGTCCTTTCTATCCTTCAATTTCTCCAAGTCATGTGGACATTGTGTCCCCAGCCATGCAAAACAAACATCACATCAGTAAGCAATACTTGGCACTTTATATAACACAAAGTAAATATAACATGACATGGAGTAAACTTGACATGAAATAAAATTGACATATCTTGGCAATACTTGACATAGAAACATAAGGTTGACCATGGATTTATCTTAAGTATTCTTTGAATCAATTAAACATCATGAATTGGACAAGTGAATATATGTTGCCTCTCTTAATGTCCCATAGGATCTATAATTGCTAAGGAAACCCATAATGCTAGGAAAGCCCATAACAACCCAAAGGTCCATGATCAAGCAGCATATAAAAACTTAACCAAATGCTTAAGTTTGTTCATGATCTTGACTTAATCATTAATATTTTTAATCTTAATCTTGAAATAATAGGATTTCTCCCTCTTGGTGACATGATGGGATTTCTCTCCTTGAATCATAATGGAACTTCTCCCTTCTTTAAACATGATTCTTATTCAAAGATCATAGTCATAACTAGGGTTTACATAATAGACTATAAGAAATAGGTCACACAATGATTTATATACATGATTTTCTTTTAGAAAACATTCATAATTTCATGAAACATGATAATCTACATAGCCATAATATAAACATTCAATCAATCAAAATTTAAATGGGGCAGGTATGCATGTCGCACTTACCTATAGTAAACCACCTTAAGGTCAAGTCCTCTAACTTGATTGGTTTTTAATCACCTATCATTAGATTAATATCATAACATGTACTTAGTTTATAATCATTAAACCCAAATCTTGTTTTTTGGATTATTAAAGAGATTAAATGTGTAATTTTTTTTTGAAAATAGGTTCTATCAATAGAGAATCAAAAGAGATTTCCAATTAATGTGTTTCCATCATTTTCTAAGGTCATATGCAGAAGTTATGAATTTTTCATCATCAACCAATCAATAGTCAGGAAAACTATAGTGCGAAATTCATTTAGATCCCAATTAAAGGAAATGTAAATAAAATATGAAATGCCAAAAAATATCAAGGCATGCGTGACATAGGAATTGAAATTATGGGGGCAGACTGGTCATTTAGACCTAATCATCAAACACGTGCAAGGAAAAAGAACCAAAACTATAATATCATAATTTTCCCTTGCAAAAATAATTGTTCTATTGACCATGCATGTTTACCAAGGTCATTAGATGACTTGGTTTGTTCCTCCTCATGTCATGGCATTATCTGCTTCGACGAGAGCTCTATGCTCTAATCATGTGTGCAACTCTCGGCCAAACCAAGAGAAACAAGGCTGCTAACAACCTCCTTAAGTGAAGTCGAGGTCAATGACCCTCGTTTGAGGCTAGAAGGAGCACCAAGGCATAGGCGCTACTTTGGAGATGATGAGGAGCAATAGGACCACTCTACCAGTGAAAACCTCATGAAGGAATCATAAAAATGAGTCAAACACCTTCAAATGGAGTGAAATAACACGAGAAAATGATCACATGAAGCAAACAACCAACGATCCACTTGTTTGGCAGGAGACAAAGCAAAACAAAGGAATGAAAGCTTAGAGTTAAACACAATAAAACAGAGATAAAAATCTTCAAATAAAGATATCTAAAGCATTGTCGGGTTCAGCAGACTCGTCTGAGGTCTCACTTAGGTCTGGGGGACAGGGAGTGCCATGTCGTTGATCTCTAGAAAAAGACCAAGTGGAAAATTACATGATACAACAACAGGGGCAAACCCATGGTGAACCAACAGTTAAAATATGACAATCAGGAGTCAATGAAGCTCACTCAACGATCAATTAATATAAAGGTGCACAAAAGATCAGAGCAAGGTTGGGGTTTCATTGTAAACATCTTGTATGTTCAGGACATATTTGACCAGTTCATGGTGGTGTACATTAATGACATCCTAATCTATTCTAGAGATAGCCAGCAGTATGAACAACATTTACAGTAGGCGTTGACCTTGTTGAAGCAGCTCGAGCTATACACTAAGTTCAACAAGTGTGAGTTTTGGCTGAAGGAGGTGTCTTTCCTTGGGCATGTAATAACTGTTGAAGGTTTCCATGTGGATCCTAAGAAGGTTTATTTCTATTAGAGTGGGAGCAGCCTAAGACACTAAGAGAGGTTCACAATTTCCTTGGCTTGATAGGCTATTACATGAGGTTTATCAAGAACTTCAGTGTAGTGGTGTTACCCCTAACAAAGTTGACGAGGAAAGGCGTGCCATTTATCTGGGATGAAAAATGTTAAAGGATAAGATGACTAGTGCACCAGTGTTAGTGTCTCTAAAGCAAGGAAAGGGTTATAGTGTCTTCTGTGATGTGTTGAAGAGTGGTTGGGTTGTGTGTTGATGCAAGACAAGAACGTGATTTCTATCACTTTGTGATAGCTTAAGTAACATGAGGAGAGATACTTGATGCATGATCTAGAGCTTGCTATAGTGTTCCATGCTTTGAAGATATAGAGACACTACCTTTATGGTAAGAAGTGTCAGATCTTCACTGAGCATAAGAATCCACAATACATCTTCTCAAAACAGGGGTTGAACGTGCGACAAAGATGTTGGATGGAGTTGATCAAGGATTATAATTGCACCATAGACTACCATCCAGGGAAGGTGAATGTGGTGGCAGATTTTTTGAGTAGGAAGCCTTCTTCATCATCATCTATTAACAATGCACAATTATGCTCTTTGGTGTGCAATAAGAGAGACATGTTGGTCTCCTTGTGTTGGATGAATGTGAAGTTGTAAGTCTCTTTGTTGGTAGGCTTGTTGGCCCAGTTACTAGTAAAGCCAACATTAAGTAGCATATTAGAGATGCATAGAGTGATGATACTATGATTCAGTAGATCTGAGCAGAGTTCAACAGTGAGAAGTGTGATGGATTTAATGAGTCATAGGATGGGACAGTATGTTACCATGGTAGAGTAGTGGTACATGATGTAGATGATCTAAGGAAGTTGACCCTAGAAGAGGCTCACTCTTTTATGTACGCTACACATCCAATTAGTACCAAGATGTACCATAGTTTGAAAGATTTTTATTGGTGGTCTTGTTTGAAGTGTGTCTTAGCTGAGTTCATGGCGAAGTGTCCTATATGTCAGTAAGTTAAGGAAGCCTATAGGGACTTTGCAACTATTACCTATACCAAAATGGAAATGGGATCATATCAAGATGGACTTTGTGGTTGGACTTCCTAGGATAGCCAAAGTCCATGATTCCATTTGGGTGATTGTTGGCAGGTTGACCAAGTCAACGCATTTCCTTCCTATAAAGGAACTGTATACCGTAGAGAAGTTAGCATCGGTTTATGTTTATGAGATCATTCATTTACATTGTATCCCAGCCACCATTGTGTCTGATAGAGGTCCTCAGTTTACCAATTGCTTTTAGGAGAATCTACATACAACCATGGGTATGCATTTGAGGTTTAGTACAATGTTTCACACACATGCAGATGTATAGTCTGAGAGGACTATACAGACTTTAGAAGATCTATTGAGAGCCTGTGTCTTGCAGATTTTGAGCAGTTGGGATATACACCTCAGTTTGATAGTGTTTTCATACAACAATAGTTATCAAAGGAGCATTGACATGGCACATTATGAGGCTTTGTATGGGAGACATTGTAGATCTCTGTTGTGTTGGTATGAAAATGGTCAATATCAGCTTCAGGGTCCTGAGCTTGTACAAAAAATAATAGAGAAGATTAAGCTGATATAACAAA
This sequence comes from Alisma plantago-aquatica, assembly GCA_963693085.1. Taxonomy (NCBI): domain Eukaryota; kingdom Viridiplantae; phylum Streptophyta; class Magnoliopsida; order Alismatales; family Alismataceae; genus Alisma; species Alisma plantago-aquatica. The sequence continues at coordinate 287,164,872 of OY856412.1, read as the reverse complement.
AGTTGAAGGCATCCCAGGATAGACAAAATTTGTATGGTGATAATTGTCATAGGCCATTAGAGTTCCAAGTGGGAGACAAGGTGTATCTCAAGGTCTCTCCTTGGTAAGGTGTGTTGAGGTTTGGGATGAAGGGTAAGTTGGCTCCCAGGTATATGGGACCTTACCCTATGGTGGCATGTGTTGGGAAGGTGGCTTATAAGTTGGAGTTGCCACCTTAGTTGGACAGGTTGCATCTAGTGTTCCATGTGTTGATGTTAAGGAAGTGTCACCTTGACTCAGTGTTGGTGTTGTAGCAAGTGGAGGTTGAGTTGTTGAGGACGTGTCGTATGTGGAGGGTCTCATATTGATCTTTGATAGGAGGGTGAAGAAGTTGAAGAAGACGGATATCATTTTGGTTAAGGCTTCATGGCATCACTGTGGCATGCAGAAAGTCACATGGGAGCTTGAGGATGAGATGTGTAGCAAGTGCCTGTCTCTTTTTGTGTAGGATTTTGGGGCTAAATCCTTCTTAGGGGTTTATGGTTGTAAGACCCGTAACTTAGCTTAGTGCTTGATTGTGTTTTTTTTTTCTTAATAAGATGCTTAAATCTTAATCCAATCATATGATGCACCTTAATAACACGTAACAAGCTTATGTTTTCAGTTTGGTCATGTTTGGTTGATGTTTGAGCTAGTTATGGACCACATTGCAATTTACCCATGTTGAGGATCTATCGTGAAAATTGTCACATGTAAGTTATTCCTTTTGTGCCTTAGCATCATGAGAGAGAGAGAGAATTATTCTTAGCTTTGCCTTGTTTGGACCTTTATTTATGAGGTGGCATCATGTGTGTTGAGCTAGGGTTTCACGGATGCTTGTGTTGATGTGTGGTTTCGACCATGTGTGTTCCTTTAGTGTAGCGACCTATGGGTGTGTCTTCTTGTTGTGCTTCAACCAATTCTCTTCCTTGGTTGTGTCTTGTGGTGACCTTGATGCCTTGTTCTTTGTGTTGGTCGCTAGGGTTTGCAAATGTAGAGATGTGTTGCGACCTATACCTAGGATGGTTTGTGTTGCGAATGATACCATGTGTTTTTCGTCAACCTAAATGAGGTAAGGACCTAAGTGGTCACTACACCACATAGATTTTAATGATCCTATTGCATGTGTGCTTGTGTGGTAGTGTCTTTTTTGACATGTGTCCTTTTGGTACTCTCATATCTTGACACCTCATGATCTTTACCTCCCTCCTGCCCTTGAGTATATGAGCCCTCTCTTTCACATGAAAGTATCCCCTTTGGAACTATTATTCCTCTCTTATCCCTTGTGTTCTTTGGCCTTGATCTTGGTGGATTCAGAGAAGATTTTGATCTTTGAGCTTGGTGGAGCCAGAGAAGGTTTTGATCTTTGAGCTTGGTGGTTGATCACCTTTGCATGTGGTGATCTAGAGCTTGATCATCTTCCTTGTGGTATTTCTTGGTGATCTTCCTTCTTGGTAAGTGGTTTCCTACCCTTGATCTTGTTTCCTTTAAACTCTACCTCTTCCTTTTTTCTCTTATTTGTGAGACTATGGATCACCATGGTGGCTATCTTGAGGAACTTCTCTTCATAGAGGTCAAGATCCATGGTTTTCCATGGGAGTACCTAAGTGAGATGAAGCTTTCTTCTTTCTTCTTTCTTTTCAGCTTAGGGTTTCTACCCTTTCTCTTTTGAGCATCCTTTGACCTTGGTGTGTTCTTCTTTTCTTGAGATGACTCTCACATCCCCAATTTCAAAGCCAATTTAGAACATAGAATGAATTTTTTTCTAAATAATAATAATTTAGGGGTTTTAATACAAAAAGACCAATAATAGTTGTTCGTATATGAAAAGGGATAAGAAAGCTTAAAATAAGACTCAATTTCATATTTCACTTTTAAATGCACATCATGTATATCAATTAACTCATATTAATCTTTTTTTTCTTTTCTCTCTCCTCCAAGATTGTCGTTAAGCATATGAAGAGGTTAAAAAGGTGATCATGTGACTTTTGAATGATTAAAAGAGTATATCTCGAGTTTTGACTCAAGAATGTAACAAGTAAAGCCTTTTCAAATTATAGTGCAATTTAAATGCATTTTAATTAAGGTTAATAACCAACATAGAAGTTATGGGTCATAAGGTGTAAAAAAATGTAATCTAATTGCATGGGAATACTCTAGACCGTCAACTTTGCCTATGGTTCAAATTTGAACTCATTTGACCCACGTTTGACCCTCTAAATGAATTAAAACTCATTTCAATATAGTTTGTCTAAGATTTGAATACACATTCATTTAATACGATGCATTTAACATAAGATTCAGTTATTTCCCTGTCACGTATTACATTTATTACAATTACCTCTCTTCCACATCATCCAACTATCAACATTCTCCGCACTCCCAATCTGACGGTGTGTGAATCATCTCCCACCTTCGCTTTATTTGTGAATATGAATGCAGTTACAGGTGATTCCAATCCCGATCTCGTTCTTCCTCATCTCTTGATGAATCAATGTGACTTCTTTTCCATTGAATTCACCTTACCCTCCCAAACAAAAAGATCCCTACATCGCTCTCTCTCAGACAATAGAAGAAACACCCATTTAGGGCTTTCACTCCTTCTCTTCCACAGCATGCAAGTGCCTCCATGAAGAGCCTACTTCCCATTTAAGGTCCCAAGAACGGCCGAAGGCCTTCACCTTTCACCCCTCCTCGGTCAATTTTTCCTCCTATGTGCCAAAGTTCTCTACCTACTCGGTCTTCCCTCCAGAAACCTTGGCCTCTCCATCACTGAAGACATTGTGTTTTTATAAAATGAATACCTCAGAAACCATCCCCGCCTCCCCTCCTTCAATTTTGCATGACTAGTTTTCACTGCGGTTTCCCAAGACTCTACAACTTGTAGCTCTCTTTTTTTCCTAGTGCCGACACTCACCGCCATGGCAACTCGATGGATATCCTCCTTTTGCGAGACATCGAACAAGATAGCCTGACCTTTGTGATCATTTTTTAGGTCTCGTTTGATGCTTATTTGCTTGGTTTTCATGGTTTGGCTTCCGAACCCTTTTCATCTATTTCTTAGTAATTCTGACAAGCTAGGTCCACGAGGGTCCTTTCCCACCCCGTGAATGTTCCTCTACTCCTGCCTCGAGTCTGCACAAAGGGAAGCACCCTTTGTTCCCTCGATTACTCAGAGCTTTGGAGTTTTGAATTCCTAGTAGCCTCAACCAGGGTGGTGCCATGGAGTCTAATGCCCTAGTCTGCGCTTGAGCCGAAGCTCCAGCTCGTTGTCTACATTCAGAAATGGAGGACTTACTCATGGCCTTAGTTTCTTGCAAAGGATTTAGTTTCTCAAGTTCAGATCTTTGATTCACACCAGTAGGTAGAAAGCTCTAGCCATGGATGTGAGGAGAAGATCCCAGGTCATGTAATGGCCTTGCTGTCCCTATAAGTTAAATCAAAATGTTAATATTGGATGGGCATTTTAGACCTTTGATACACGCCTTTGATTCATCAGGCGCAAGACATATCAAATCTCCAAATGATGCTCTTACCCCCGCATATATGAATAATGTGTCACGCACTCCTAAAGTGTTCTCATCATTTCACATTTTATTTACATCATATCAATCTGTGATTTAAATGAATTCCATAGTCTAGTTTTCTTGGATTCTGATTGGTCCATATTACAAAATTCATAACTTTTGCATATGACCTCAGAAAAATATGCAAAAATATTCATTGGAAAGCTCTTTTGATTTCATATTAATATATACTATTTTCAAACTATGTTTTACACATTCAATCCCTTCAATAATTCAATAACAACATTAGGGTTTTAATTATTATGAACCCATGCACATATCATGATTTTAATCAAGTTACAGGTGACTAGAGGTTCAACCAAGTTAGAGTACTTAACCTTAAGGAGGTCTACCCTAGTTAAGTGGTCCATGCATTTTGGCACAAGTACTTTGGTTTATTGATTGTTATTTATGATTATGCACCTTAGTTGATTTCATGAATTATGAATGTATTTTCAAGATTACATCGTGTATAATTATCATGGTTTGATTGCTTGTTTACTTATAATCTATGGTAGAACCCTGATTATGATTATGATTAGGAATTTAGACTTAATAAATAATGTTCAAGAAGGGGAAACCATATTATGATTTAAGAGGGAAAAATCCAATCATGGCATTAAGAGGGAGTAATCCCATCATGTTCAAGATGAAGATTAAGAAGAGTTCATGTTTAAGTCAAGAGCTAAGTTAATGAGGAAAATTAATAAATTGCCTAAGTTTGTATATGTACCTCATTTATGGACCTGGAAGGGTGATAATGGTCTTTCCTAGCATTATGGGCGTTCCTAGAAATGATGGGCTCCTATGGGGCATTAAGAGAGGTTGCATTTGACTACTTTTTGAATTCATAATGTTAAATGTTCAAAGATCATGGTAATGTTAATATTAAGATAAATGGAATTGAATTAGCTTTATACGCTCTCGATGCCATGGACCTCAAGGGGTCATTATGGGCCTTTTTTCAAATCATGGTCATTTATGACAATTATGGGCTTTATATCCAATCATGGACCTCAAGATGTCATTATGGGACTTTTGGCCAAATCATGGGCATTCATGCCAATCATGTGCTCTTAAATGGGCATCATACAGAAATGCATATACTTACTATTAAATTCTTCATGTCATTGATGAATCATGAATGCTTAAGAAAATCCATGTTCAAGTTTATGTCAAGTATGTCATGTCAATTTTATCATGTCAAGTTATATTTACTTTTATGTCATATAAAGTGACAAATACCACTTACTGGTGTGATGTTTGTTTTGCATGGTTGTAGATGAGATGTTTGCATGACTTGGAGAAACTGAAGGACAAAAAGGAAAAATCAATACTAGGAGATCCTCAAGATTTGCCTGGTGGGGTGCCATTTACCAAGTCAATCCAGAGGTTTAGTTATAATTCATGTTATGTTCAGTCGTAGCATCAACTATATTAGATTTGATAGATGAGCATTATGTAATCAATAACTATGTATGAATCAATTTTATATCAATGCTCGTGTTTCATTTACTTTAATTGCATGATTAGTATATAGTGGCACCCACATTGAGTAAAATCCTTCCACTCATGTAATATGGAAAATAGGGTGTTACAGTGACCATGTTGGCCGTGGATTTGATCCTAGTTGGAGCTTCCTACTCACTCTTATAGCTCATGGCTTGGAGTTTGATATTCATCTTAAGGTGGATAACATAACTTTCCCCTCTTCTATCATTGCACCATATTCTTGCTTGCATGCTGTTGTTCTATATCTAAAACATAATCAAAAGTTGATGGATAATACTAGCTTCATCTAGGGTTTAATATTTTGAAGTATTCTCTCACAAATTACTCTTTCTTCTAAACCCTAAATAATGCACCCAAAATGCTAGTGATGGTGGATGTTGTTGCCTCTTGCATGCATCATGTTTGGTAGTTTTGATACCATGTTTTGGATCTATTTTACATTATGTTGAATGTCTTGGATTTGGTTTACATGAGTTAGTCACATGGTTACTTGATAATCATGGAGGAGGTCAGTTTAGGTTTTTTTATGTGTATCTTCCATGGAGTTCTCTCTTTGGTGATGGCATGTGTTTTCCCCTCTTTCCATGGGTTTTGGTTTGCTTTTACTCCATGTTGATAATCGGATTATTTTAGATTTTTGATATACATATTTGTATGGAGCTTTCCCCTTTATGATGCATAGTTTTCTTGATGTTCATCATCTATTTGGATCATGGTTCTATTTGGTTTTAAGATCGGGTATGTGTTGTTTGCAGTGGCCTCATCTCGAGGTTGCTACGTTCACTTGGTTTTAGTTGTAGATGCATGATTTTTGTTGTGTTGTGGCAAAAAACCCTAACCCTATTTGGGTGGTCGCTATAGTTTCTTGAGCTTGTTTGGTTGCCTCTATGGTCATTACATGTGGTCTTCTTACAGTCGCAACACTTGGCTAAATTTATTGGTCACTACACATACCTAGTTTGGTCGCAAGGGTGAGCTAACCCTAATGGTGGCTACACCTAGAGGTGGTGATGGTCACTACCCATGACTAGGTGAGTGGTCGCTAGAGATATCTATGTTTTGGACACTACCCATGTTGGATCTTGTTGCGGTATAAGTGTTATGGTTCTTGAGATGGTCACTACCTATGGCAATGTACATGGATGGTCGATACCTATTGCAGTTTTGGAATTGTTAGTTAATCATAATAATATTAATACCTAATCCCAATGTATTTCTAGAATGTGGGAAGTTATGTATCTAGGATTTTGATGTTGAGTGATGTGATGGAAACCTTAATCAGCTATCTATGGAACCCTAACCCTAATTTGAGCATATGATGTGACGTTCAACTTGTTTGAAATGAATAAGAATGAGATGGTGCTTTATCTCTCCTACTTGTGCAACCCTAACCTTGCAGGTGGAATAAATATCTTAGCTAGTGGATGCTATGGTGTATTTTATATGATTCAAGATGATGATTATGAGCCTTGTTGAGGCATGATGAGATAATGTTATTATGCAGGAACTATGTGATTGGGTATTATGACCTAGCAGAGGCTCAATGCCTAATGTGAGGTGATATCATGTAGTGCTTTAATGAGGGATGATTATCCTACAATGATGTGACAATGGTGGTTGCCTTGTATGGCAACAATATTATGTGATGATGTGACAAGTGTATACCTTATTCATTTTATATCTTCTTAGGTTGCAACCTACATTTATCTTTGTAGAGTTTGTTTAGGGTTTGTATGTTGAAACTTGATTGATGCTAAAATACACCCAATTAGCTTAATTAATCAAGTGAAACCCTAATCATGTAGTTTCCATGTGTCATAGATCCATCTTCAACATCAGTATTTCCTGGATGGTGAAATCGGTTCTCCCTTAGTGAAAGCTCAGAATCATATATTGTTGAGTATATGCATGTTCATAGGGATGGTTGTGGTCATACCCTGGCACGAGAATGGTCAAGGTTGTCTCTCAGATGATGTGGTTCAGTATAAATATGATATATGTTGAGGATGGTTGTGGTCATACCTTGGTAGGAGTGTGTTTGTGGTCGTAACTCAGTTTTTATAAGTGTTGTGACTATATACCAAGGTAGACTAGGTTGTTTTGTAGTTGGACTCTATATGTCACTGCGAGAGACTCAGACTGATCGAGGGCGTGGTAGATCATAGGAGTCTGGCTCCTATTAGATCTTACATGGAGTTGATTTTGACTTTGAAATGGTCAGTTGGAGTATGAGTGGTATACCTAATCTCCTCTGGGCATAATAAACTATGTTATACAATCGTGTAGTGTATTTACTTAGGACAAAATGTGATTCACATTGGATGACCCTTTACATTATTTCTTATACTATTTATTTGATCATGGTTATACATGTTTTTCATATTCCTTCTAAACGCAAAAGATGTTATATTGCTCAGTTGTAGATGCTTAAACTACCTAATTTGTGTTATTAGCTTTACTTATATCAATTAGTTGAATTTTCTCATCTTAATAAGAATGTTATCTTCTTGCTTTAGTATTTCTATGCTGATAATAGTTGTTGGAGGAGATTTATATCTCTCACTAGAATGTTGGTCCCACCCTGTGGGTTTCCACATCTTTTAGGTGGTCATGCACGATGAGGTAGAGATCGTGTGGTTGAGGCTGAGCAGAAAGAAGAGTAGTAGTTGTTTGAAGGTTGGATATGCTACTATTATTTTGTTTTAGAGTCTTATGTGTCATCCTTGTACTCTCAGGTCCTTGGGCGTGTTTTGTAGGTGTTGTTTATCGTTACAAGTTTTTGGGCAGTATGCCATGGTTGTATAGATATGGCTTGTATAATGTGAACATGTTATCTTATGTAATAGGTTTGTGGTACATTAGCCACTGAAAAGTGGTATATAATATATTTTGGAATGTTCTATAATATAGGTGGAATAGTTTGTGGACTCAAATTAATATGTTTTTATTTTGTGGTTATATAAATTCTGTTTTAATTTACCATGTTTTCTGGTAATATGGACATTTAGTGTTAATTTTGCACTTTGTTTTTGAGTAATATGGTTTTTGTGTGGCAAGTGTGTCACGGTGTTGCTATGTTGGGGTTTCATGAGGAAGGAAGATCAATGCCTCAATTTTATAATCTTTCCCCGACATCAACCATATTTTTTTAACAGTTAGTATAAGTAAACAGCCAAATTGAGTGTTCATTTAGCTTCATCAATGTTACTTTCCAATGTGACTTGGATTTTGATGTGCCTTATAATGCACAAATGGACATGCATGACATTTAGGGGAAAAGAAATCTTCTATAGACTGATTCTTCTTACCTAAGAGATTTTAGGGCCTTAATAGCTTTATCTCGACTGTGATTGATCCATTCATGCATGAACTTTCAAATTCATACAAAATGCTACAAAAGATTGGATCAGGACAAATCGTATATGAATTTTCATCTACTTTTTGAGTTCACTAATCCAACTTAGTTTCAACATCAAGATGTATTGGGTTCTTAAAATATTTCACTCTTAGATCTAATTAGTGTTTATAAGGTTATTGGGTATTTCATGTTACTTATGAGTTAGAGAATCAATAAATCCCCTAGAAGAGAATTATCTACTATTTTGTTAAGGGGTTCATGCCTTGGGTTTTATCATATTGCATCATACATTTCTCACATATAATGTTCAAGTATTCAATGTATAAGCTATAATGTGACACATTTATGATGTAATATATTATTATCATGCATATCTTCAATATAATTACCTCAACGTTATTAAGATTGGTAGAGAATACAGGTGAAATCAAATAAAGTTGGCTTTCTAAGGGAGAAAATGGAGTCCCCTCTAGGGTTTGGGAGAGGTGGTGATAGGAGGGGTTGGTGTGAGAGGACCGAGGGGGAACAGTCACCCTCCAAAAACTAGTTACAATGACTACGTGGACAAGGAAGTAGTACATGAATCTACGATAATCAAAGAAGGAGGGCATCCACCAAAGAAATCCTACAACAATGTCATGTCTGGAAGATAGTGATTGTGGTCGAACCTTCCTAATCCTCTATCTCCCAACACCTCATTTGAATCCCACATCACCATGGATAAGAGTGGAAACTTGCTTGTCATCACGGTTGCAGCCTCTATGTTGCAACCATTGATTGAACTTTGGCGACATGTTGTTATTGTGAAGGATATAGGACTCGACCTAGGCTATAATTCTTTAGTTAGTCGTATCGAGATCGTATGGAATGCTAAAGAAGACTTGCATGTTATTGATCACAAAAAGGAATACTCTATAATGCAACTCACTAACTAGGATCATTTCATCATTTCTATGACTGGAGGCCCATGGAGGATTTTCAGTCATTACCTCTCTATGTAGTCCTAGATGTCAGAGCTTTGACCCTATCTGTAGGAAGATGGTAGTCTGGTTAAAAATTCCTAATTTACCAAGACATATACACTAGAAGAGCTCCTGGAATTTATTGGTAACACTATTAGGAAGACAATCTAAATTGACGCCAACACCTCCTTGGGCCACCGAGGCAAATTCACAAGAAGTGTCTTCGAGGTTGAAATGAACCCCATGTTTCCTAGATTTCTTCTAAACAGTGAGAACATACACTTGGAATACAAAGACCTAATGTCCCTCTACATGTGATGTAGTCATGTGGGACACTCAGATAAACAGTTTAAATTCATTGAGGTACCTTCCCAAGTGATTAACCAAAGCCTTGGAGTCCCTATGCCTTCACCGTTCAACGACTCAATCCATGCAAAGTGGCCAGAAAGGCACAAATACCCAACCAGGAAACCTACAACCACAACAGTAAACCCAAGGAAATCGACTAGGACATACACAAAGTCTATCAACCAATCAACCCAAAATCCTATTGGAGATTATGAGGGGCGATAGGATGGTGGGACTAGGAGGCAGCAAAAGAGAGCCAAGAAGAAATCCCTCAATCAGACCCCAACAATTGTCCAAGCCACTAAACTATCTTCTAGAAACATAGTTATCAACCTCAAAGCTGATGAGGTTGTTGAAGTCTGACACAAGGAAACAATAGCTCCTTTCCTGTTTGGAGCCACTGAAGTTATCCAAATCTCACCCCTTCACTAAGGTATTGAACATAATACTAATAATACCAAATCCATGATGCTTCATAATAGGAGGGTCATTGTTCAAACACCCCTAGTAGCCTAGAAAGGGTGTATAAGAAGGGGAAGATGGTCCAACATGGTGCAGTTGGTGCCCCAACGAAGAAAGTGTTGTGCTTTAACCTATCGTAGCATGGCATATATAGATAGGATGTTACAGAGGGTGAGGTCATAGGCTACACCACCATTCTCTAAGTCTTATCTACAAGTCATCCACACCTTGTAGTTTCCTAATTGATTATTTTCTATTGGAACATGCGGGGGGGGCTTTCTCGAAAAAGAAAATCAATTACATCAGTGAACTTCAACATTCATACCACCTTCATCTTCTTGCTATTGTTGAACCTGGGTGTAGTGGATCCAAGTCGACTGAGATTGTCTAAAAGATCAGCTTTCCCTAATCATATCATGTGGAAGCATATGCTTTTCTATAGGAATTTGGATCCTCTAGGAAAATGTTGGTTACAATATAGAAATTCATCTCAACCATTGTCTGTTCATTCACTATCACATGGATGGAAACTGTTTCCCCACCATCATTTATGGAAGCCCTAGTCCTCCCGTAGTCACCTACCATGGCATCACCTTGAAGAGATCGGTCATTTACTTGGGTTGTCTGAGAATGAGGTGTGGGTGGTTGAAGGTGACTTTAGCACCTTACTAGATCACTCGAAGATGGTAGGCAACACCTTCTTTGAACCCAATTCCTCTGAAATATTCAATGAGTGACTTGATCAAGTGCTGGCCAATGAGGCTTGGCTGGAGTGCCACCATGGGGTTAGTATTTTTTATCCTAAGGTTGGCGTATAACCATCACCCAATTCTGACACAATAGACTAGAGCAAGGAATACAAGTAACATCATGTTTCATGTAAAACCTAATTGGAACCTCTCCTCTACCTTCAAACACTGCTTGACTTCAAAATAGAATGCAATCATCTCCTTTACTGACATTCTTCATGATTTTCAATTGGTTGTGACAAAGTGTGACAAAGAGAATGCCCATCTTCAATGCTGCCAAAAGACCTCCATCCTTCGCCAATTAGACAACATTCTGAACCAAGTACCACTAGTCTCTCAACAAGCTGATCTATAGGCAGTAGACCTATAGGAGCCCTATCACCATTTATCAATGAAGAAGGAGGACAATTGGCTACATAGGTCTAGGATCAAATGGATCAGGTTTAGAGATGTCAACTTCATGCACGACATCACCATAACAAGATTACTCACCTCAAATATGATGGTGTACAGTGGATCAATGGTCCAATTTCACTCCAAGTGCATATAATAAACTATTTCAAATCCCTAATGACTGACAACTACACTTTGGCTAGATATCTCTCTCCAAATTTTTTAGGTATTTTCCAAGGATATTGAGAGAGGCTTCCTCCCTCCTTGGTCAAACCCCTAGTGTAGAGGAGGTACTAAGAACCATATTTATCATGGACCCACCCAAGGCACTTGGGCCAGATGGAGTGAGTACAAATTTCGACTACAACATTGGCAACATGTGGGACCTTCTTGATGGGAAAATGACATTAGATAGGAAGTGGAAACAAAAATTTAACTTTCATATGCCCTTTTGAATAGTAGATTGCATCAACAACCATGTATTGGGTAACAGTAGTGGATTCCTATTGAAAGGTTATACCTGCTCCTAGAGCAAGTCCACCGAAAATCCCTTGTAGTAATGTGTGATGTTCTTCAAGTTGCACTTGGACGGTAACAGTAGTGGATTCCTAGTTGATTACCATGTACAGTGGTTTTTTGTGTCCTCCTAGAGGGTGTCAGTAGCCTCCCCACCTCTGTAGTAGTTCACGAAAACCACAGGAACTCCTATCATTCTGGATGAACTGATAAGAAGGATTTGTTCCTTCTAGTTGGTGTGCTAGCACTGACTTTCTCTCCCAATTGTCTCTCCCTTGGTATCCCTCCCTTGACGGGTAGGACTTGCTCGGGATCTCTTGGTTACCCCAACTAGAGAGGACAAAAAATTTAGATCTTATTGTTGTGTCTTTGAAAGCCTAGACTGCCCCCCTTTATATAGGATGGTCAGGGTCAGGGTTTCTATCTCATTTGGGGGTCGAAGAGATGGAATTTTAGGAATTTTTTAGAAGTTATTGACGGTGAACTGGTCGGTTCATAGGGGAACCATTCGGTTTAGCCCTTGAAATGGTATGTTCACTAGCTTTTTCCAATTACATTGGCATTCATTGTTCGATTAATGCATATCATGACATACATTAATCCTTCATCCAAATGTATTGATCACTAAACTGTGCGACCTAGATGAAGAATCTCTCATTTCAGTTTTGAAATGGTTGTTCCATTTCATGAACTGATCATTCACTTGTGAAATGGTCATTTTATTTCTGAAATTTTCATTTCATTTTCCATGTCATCCAATATACAATCAATGTTGTTCAAATTGAATACCTAAAGACTTTACTATTCAAGTTAAACATTATTCATGAGTAAACTCCTTTTCCAGGTGCATCCTATGTGTGTGAACCTATAGGTCCCAAATTATGTTGGTAGTGAATGTCCATAACTAACTTATGATAGGACAAGCAATGAGAGGTATCTAGCAATCATTGATACCCAAGTAATTCAAAAGTTGGAGAATAACTTCAACCTATAACCTTTCATCAGTGTTATAGTTATTGTGTAATTCCTTTATCTATAAAATACAAATTGAACTCGAGGTATTAAATAGTCATCCTCTCAATGTTCAATCCATGTTCCATGAACTAAAGCAGACTGTCTGATATATATATATATATATATATATATATATATGTTAGTTCAATATCACATATTGAGTCACATCCACATGACCATATATTTCTCAGTCTCACTTATCAAGTAGCCAAGATATCATACTCATGTGGGAGGGACAAATCCCATCTACATCACTCACAGTCATCCCCATGTGTCACAATGCACCCGAACAACACCTTTATGGAAACCATTATTCAATGTCATAATGGATGATATCAAAGTACATCAAACGGCATGTGATGAGTGTAGTGACTTCATGTCTAATAACCACAATCACCACCATCACTATGAGAGCCGATTCTGACTACCATGCAATGGTTCCATGTATCACTCTCATGGTGGGTCTATCTGATACACTATTCTCTAACAAGTATCTATGTGTTTGGTTTGATATCACATATCATGACAATGAGATTTTGTCATCAACCAACACACACTATTTTCTAACAAGTATCTATGTGTTTGGTTTGATATCACATATCATGACAATGAGATTTTGTCATCAGCCAACACACACTCTAGTCTTATGTGTTATTGATGTCTATTAGCCTTCCACAATAACAACCGACTAGGGACATAATAAGAATGTATATAGTCTTAACATATGTATGATATCATTGTTTGGGTCCACAACCTGAAGACATACGCCATTGAGTATTATCATGCTTTAGACATTTATTATGTAATATCATTATCTCATAACTGAATAAAATAGAATGAATTGAGAGATAGCCTTTATTATTAGTCAAATTATTTACAAGATATGCCATTACAATCATTGTATCATTGGCTCTCTGCACATACATATGAACAGACTCCCACTTGTAGTTAGAGACAATCACCCATGAAATTAATCCCAAGTGTTCTAACATGATCTTCATGCTTCTGCTACAAAAGTTATTTTGTCAAGGGGTCAGCCACATTGCTTTCAGTTGGTACTCTACAAACCTTCACATATCCTCATTGCATGATCTCTCGTATGAGATGGAACTGCCTTTGTATATTATTTGAACGTTGATGTGTTCTGGGTTCCTTATCTTGTATAATAAATCCATTGTTGTCATAATATATCTCAATTGCATCACTGATTCTTGGAACCACCCCAAGTTTAGAAATGAAGTTCTTGATCCAAACAGCCTCCTTTGCTACATTAGATGCAGGATTATACTCGACCTCTATTATAGAATCCACAAGTGTCTCTTTCTTGGAACTTTTCCAGCTTATATCTTTGTTATTTAGGAAAAATACAAATCCTGATTGTGGTCTATAATCATCCTTATAAGTTTGTAAGCTTGCATCGGTCTAACCCTTTACCACCAACTCTTCCTCTGTGCCACAGACACAGAACTGATCTTTAGTTCTTCTCAAGTATTTAAGGATGTCCTTCATGATAGTCCAATGAGCTTCTCAAGGATCTAACTAATATCTACTCATCATGCTCAAGTCATATAAGACATCTAGACAAGTGCATGGCATTGAGTACATGATAGATCCAATTGCAAATGCATATGGAATCTTACTCATGTGCTCCCTTTCTTCACAAGAATTGGAACATTGATCTCTAGAGATACTAACACTATGAGACATGGGCAGGTTACCTCTCTTTGAGTTTTCCATGTTGAACCTCTTCAACACTTTGTCAATGTATGTGAGCCTTCTATATCTATCTCTATAGATCTTGATTCCTAACATATAGGATGCTTCGCCTAAGTCCTTTATAGAGAATGTATTTCCCAGCCAATTCTTTACCATCTATAAAGTATAAATGTCATTCCCCATTAATAGTATGTCATCTACATATAATATGAGGAACACAATTCTGCTCACACTAACGTTCTTGTACATACAAGGTTCATCTTTATTTTGACTAAAGCCAAACTCTTTGACTGCGTCATCAAAATGGAGATTTCAGCTCCGAGATGCTTGCTTTAATCCATAGATTGACCTTTGTATCTTACATAGTTTATTTGCATCCTTTGTATTTATAAAACCCTCAGGTTGTGTCATGTACACATCCTCAAGAAGATTCTCATTAAGGAATGTGGTTTTAACGTCCATCTGCCAAATATCATAGTCATAATAAGTTACAATGACAAGCATGCACCTGATGGACTTAACCATGGAAACTGGTGAAAAAGTTCCATCATAGTCAACACCTTGAACTTGTTTGAAACCTTTTGCAACCAATATGCCCTTATAGGTTTGTACATTACCATCCATGTTGGTCTTCTATTTAAAGACCCATTCGCACCCTATGGGTTTGACCCCTTTAGGTGGATCCACCAAGGTCCATACCTTGTTGGCTTACATTGATTCCTTCTCAAAATTTCATGGCTCAAGCCATTTCTCAGACTCTGGTCCCTTAGTAGCTTCTAGGTAGGTAGTTGGCTCATCATCTATGACCAACTCACCACCTTCTTGAGTCACAAGGTAACCAATTTTTTATTCTGGCTCAAGGTGTGTCCTACTAGATCTATGAGGTTCTTATGTTACATGAAGAACTTGAGATTCCACAACAATTTGTGAGTCTCTGTGTCCCTCTTGCACCTCTACAGCTTCATTATTTTCTTTTTGGTCTTGAACCTCTTTGAGTTCTACCTTCTTGCCACTTATTCCTTTAGAAATAAATTCCTTTTCAAGGAATACATCAATCCTGGAAACAAACACTTTGTTTTCATATGTAGTATAAAAGTAGTATCCCCTCATTTCTTTGGTATATCCAACAAAATAACATTTATCTGATCGGTTCCAATCTTTTCAAGAAACATTTTCTTGACATAAGCTTCACATCCCCAAATCTTCATAAAAGACACAGCAATATGTTTCCCATACCATATTTCATTTGGTGTCTTTTAAAGCGATTTAGATGGTACACAATTAAGTGTAAATGTTGCGGTTTCTAGAGCATAACCCCAGAAGGAATTCGAAAAATTAGAATAAAAAAACTCATCATAGATTGCACCATATCAAGTAATGTTTGATTCCTTCTTCTAATACAACATTGTGTTGTGGTGTTCCAGGAGAAGTCCATTATGATACGATACCACAGGATCCCAGAAGGTCCTCAAACTCTTGGCTTAAGTATTTTCCACCTCGATTATAACAAAGTGCCTTAATACTTTTACCAAGTTAGTTTTGTACTTCATTCATTAAATCCTTGAACTTTTAAAGAGGTTCTAACTTATGCTTCATCAAGTAAACATAACCACACCTATTGAAGTCATTGGTGACGGTAATGAAGTACTAATAACCACCTTTAACATTTGTTCTAAAAGGGCCACATACATCAATATGTATGAGTCCTAATAGATCAGTAGCCCTCTCGGTGTTTCTAGTAAAGGGATTATTTGTCATCTTTCCCATCAAACAAGACTCACATGTCTCTATTGGTTCAAAATCAAAAGAGTCTAGATAACCATCTCTATGGAATTTGTTTCTCCTTTATGTTCCCTAGATGACAATGCCAAAGGTATGTCTGATTTGAGCTATCGAGTTACTGTCTTTTACTATTTATGTTATATGCACTTGTCTCCAGATCTATCAAGTGTAGACTAGAAGACATTGGGGAACTGCCATAAAAGATCCCATCTTTACTATAGAACATCTACCATTCTATATAAGACATTCAAACCCATTCTTATCCAAACAAGATACATATATGATTTTCCTATTAATGGAAGGTATATAATAGAGTTCTCCAACTCTATTATAAGCTGACTTGGCAGAAATAACTCATAGGTTCCAACTGCATTGACAACAACTCTTGCTCCATTAGCAACACGTAGTTCAACCTAACCTTTCTTCAAAGGTCTACATCAATTCAAATCATTCACATTTGAGAAAATGTGTCATCCGAATTCAAGAACCCAATATGAAGTAGTGAAGTTAATCCTGATTATGTATATACAAGAAGTAGTTATCTCTATCTCTTGCTTCATCTTCCTTGGTTTCCTTAACCCTCTCCTTACTTTGAGTGCAGAAGACTTGGACTTGTGCTTAGCCTCAGAACACTTCTTGGCCTTGCCTTTGTCCTTAGACTCTTTTCTGCTGATCAACATCACAAGTTTTTCCTTCTTCATTTGTGATTCAACATTTACCAACATGCCAAGCAACTCAGACAACTATTTAGCCATATTACTCAAGTGATAATAGTTGATAAATCGTTATTTGCTTTAGGCGATGATTGCAAAATCATATCTGTGGCCAACTATTGATGTAAAGGAAATCCCAGTCTTTTAGATGTTGCAGATGCCCAATCATATTGAATGCATGGGGCGCTATTGGATTTGCCTCTTTTAATTTGCACTCAAATAGAACCTCAGATAAATCATTCCTTTCTTTCTTTTCATGTTGTTTATGCAACTCATGGTTCATACAACCCAATATAAGATTTTTGATGTCTACGACATCATTGGCATGTTTCAAATAAACATCTATTTTAGCTTAAGGTGCATATGGAGTGGATTCCATTGGCATTGGTGTTTCAGGGACATAGAGAAGACTTCTCAAAGCCCTAAACCAGTTATGGAAGTTTATCTCATTTAAATTGTCCTTCTTAAGGACCAATCATAATGGGTATCTATTTTCCATTTATATATGCAAGAGTAAAACTACTTTGTCTAAATATATTTTATTTGATGTCATAATATTGATGATACTAATTAGGCCTTTAATTAATCATTGCAACCACTATTTTGTTCAAATTGATAGCCCTCGCTACCAATTCAGACGATTGTAGTGTAGAATGTTCTAGTGAGCCAAGATACAAAACAATTAAGTCAATACCCAACAACCGTCGATTCTCATGACCAACATTATTAAGGTAGGCAACATTTGCCAATTGCATCTCAAGAAATTTTTGGATAGATGATATGCATAAGTCCTTGCCATAATCTATCTCTATGCTTCTAAGAACTTAATCCTACTAAGGTCACCTAGTAAAGCTTGACCCATAAGCCAACACGATAGAATATGCACATGCTATGGCAGACCTACATATCTCCCATCACACTTCCATGAGATAGATGGAACACAATGCTAGGGCATGCCTATGCTTGGTTGATCAAGCTTTTCATGTGTTCTACTTATGGAAAACATCTTAGACTTAATATTTATTGAGGGGTTTTATATTTATATATACATGTACATATCCAATCACCACATACTATTAGTATGTATCATATACATGGTATAACCACAAATGATAAATATGCAATTATAAAACATGAGTGATGGTTATTGTCATGCCTATTGTGATTCCTTGGATCCACAAGGAATTACTACCACTTTAAAGGTCTACATCATATGCAGCAACCTGTTGTTGATGAAGATCTAAGCTCAAACCAATCATGGTTGATTGGTTCGACACTTGAACTGATCACCTCGCCTTTAGTTTGTCAAATTGATCGTATGGTCTCTGATCCAAATGACTTCTGGAACCTCCAGTCGATCGGTTGGGCCCCCAACCGATCAGTTCGGCTCCTCCCGTCGTCTGGCCTCCTTGGTCCTCCAGCTGATGGGTTTGTCTTATAAAATAGGTGGTTCGTCTGGTGTCAATCATCTTTTTTTCATAACAAGAATTAAAACTATCCTAATCCTATTTAACATATTATATGGTAATGGGGAAACCTCGAGTTACATTTAATAGGAGCATAGGAAGGAAAGAATTATCACTTTAACATATGGAAGAGAAGATAGAGGCTTGGTTTGCTTTTCAAGATAAAACAATAATAACAATCATCCACAACACACAAGGATATAGGGGTTATTGGTCATAACAATGCTAACATCCACCATCAAAACCAATTTTAGGGTGACACACATATATTGCATATATATCATAAATTGTATATATATATATATAAAAGAGAGAGAGAGAGAGAGTCAGGCTAGAATACACTCGAGTGTATCTGGAGCGGAATACACTCAAGTAGTTTTTCATGATGCAATATTTTTTTTTGAAAATCTAATCCATTGATCTTATTAAACATCTCGTGAACAACTCATATACAAAATTTGAGCATATTTGGATATGTATAGCTCATGTTATGAAGACCGCAAAAATTATACATTTCAAATTAGTTTCGCGCGTCGATTTTGTTGCCCTTGGATGAGTGACTTACACTCATCAAAATGGGCTCAAAATTTGTATGTAGCCTAGTTATAGTATGACAGTGAAGATCAGAAGTTTACATTTTGCAAAAAATAGTCTTGATATGAAAACACACTTGAGTGTATTCGTGCGATCTGTACACTTGAGTGTATTCTAGCCTGACTCTATATATATATATATATATATATATATATATATATTTATATATATATATCATATGTGGTATTTAATTAGATAGGCACATTAATCATTTTAATCATTCACTTCATATAAAATAATCAATGATGAAATGCAAATATGATCTCATCTATTAGATCCCAAAGCATAGTAAATTGATGTGGTTCATATACCATTGATGGGAAATATGGCATCAAATACGGCAGAGGAAACAAACTTTAACTTCCATATTCCCCTGAACTTTAGATCACGTCAAAAGCTATGTAATGGGAGAGGATGCAAGGTAATTCCTGGTCCTGAAGCAAGTCTAGCAATAATCGCTCGCACCGGTGTGTGACTTTCTTCGAGTTGCACTTTGATGGGAACAACAACAGCTTCCTAGTTGATCACCATGGACAGTAAGTGTCCTCTTAGCGGGTGGAAACGGCCTCCTCACCTCTATAGTAGACCATCAGGAACTCCTGTCATTCTAGATGAATGGACAAGAAGGAGTCATCCCTTCTAGTCAACATGCTAGAGATGACTTGCTCTCCCAATTGTCTCTCTTTTGTTGTCACTCCCTTTGATATATAGGACTTACTCAAGCTCTATTGTATACCAAAACTAGAAAGGACAACAATTGTCAAAGCTTATTGTTGTGTCTCTAAAAGCCTAGACTACCCCCCTTTATATAGGATGGCCAGGGTCAGGCCTTCAATTTATCTAGGAGTTGACAATATGGAATTTTATGAATTTTCTAGAAGCTATGAATGGTGAACTAGTCACTTCACTATTGAACCAGTTGGTTCACAAGTGAACCTCTTGGTTCAACCCTTGCACCATTCGGTTCACTAGCTTTCCCATTTTCAATCATATTGGCATTCATTATTCCATTAATGCACATCATGACGTCAGCATCAATCCTTGGTCCAATTATATTGATCATTGAATCGGGCGAACCAGAGGATGAACCTTTCATTTCACATTTGAAATGGTCATTTCATTTCATGAAACATTCATTTCATTTCATGAAATGTTCATTTTACTTGTGAAATCATAGTTTCATTTGTGAAATGGTCATTTCATTTTCCATCTCAGCCAATATACAACCAATGTGGTTCAAATTCAATACCTAAACACTTTAATAATCAAGTTAAAACTTATTCATGAGTAAGCTCCTTTTCTAGGTATGTTATGTGTGTGACCCTATAGGTCACAAATTATGTTGGAAATGAATGTTCATAACTAACTTAGAACATCACAAGCAATGAGTGGTATCTAGCAACACATCATTGCTACTCAAGTAATTAGAAAGTTGGAGAACAACTTCAACCTACAATCCATGATCAGTGTTACAGTGACCATGCAGTTCTTATGTCTCTGATATCTAGAGATAACTCAAGGCATGGAATTGTGATCCTCTCAGCGTTCAATCCATGTTTCTTGAACTAGATCGGACTATCTGATATATATGTGTAAGCTCGATATAACATATTGACTCATATGAGCATGGACATGCATTTCTCACTCTCTCTTATCAAGTTTCCAAGATATCATACTCCTCTTGGAGGGAAAAATACATCTACATCACTCAAAGTCATCCCTATGTGTCACAATGCACCCGAACACCACCTTTATGTCAATCCTTATTTAAGGCGGTGGATGGCGTCAAAGTACATCGAGTGACATATAATGAGTGTATTGACTTCAGGTCTAAGAACCACCAATCACCACATTCACTATGAGAGCTGATTCTTACTACCATGCAATGGTTCCATGTATCACTCTCAAAGTGGGTTTGTCCGATACACTATTCTCTAACAAGTATCTATGTGTTGGGTTTGATATCTCATATCATGACTTAATGAGATTTTGTCATCAACCAACACACACTACAGTGTTATGTGTTATTGTTGTCTATTAACCTTCAATAATAACTACCGACTAGGGACATAATAAGAATGCATATACTCTTAACATCTGTGTGATCTCATTGTTCAAGTCCTCAACTTGAAGACATATGTCATTGATTAGTATCATCCTTTAGACATGTATTATGTAATACCATTATCTCATAAATGAATAAAACATAATGAATTGTAAGATTGCCTTTATTATTAATAAAATTGTTTACAAGATATGCCACTACAATCATCATATAATTGGCTCTCTGGGAATACATATCAATAGACTCCCACTTACACTTAGAGCTAATCACCCTTGAACTTAATCCCAAATCAATCGGTTGGGCCCCCATCCGATCGGTTCGACTCCTTCTATCGTTTGGCCTCCTCAGTCGTCCAGTTGATTGGTTCATCTTTTAAAATGGGTGGTTTGTCTGGTTCTAAGCATCTTATTTGCCATAACAAGAATTAAAACTATACCAATCCTATTTAACATATTACATGGTAATAGGGAAACCTTGGTTTACATTCAAGGGGAGCATAGGAAGGATAGAATTAATACTTTTACATATGAAAAATAAGATAGAGGCTCAATATGGAAATTGAGATAAAATAAGAATAACATCCATTCAACCATGTACAAGGATGTAGGGGTTATTGGACATAACCATGCTAACATCAACCATAAAAAAAATTAGGGTGACGTGTGTAAATTTCATATATATCATAATATATATATATATATTAGTTGGGGTCATATGTGGTATTTAATCAGATATGTACATTAATCATTTTAAGTATTCACATTGTATGAAATAAATAAATAATAATATGAAAACACGATCACATCGATTCGATCCCAAAGCATAGTACGTGCCTCTAATATCACTGATGGGAAATATGGCATCAGATACGACAGAGGAAACAAAATTTTAACTTCCATGTTCCCTTTTGAAGAGTACATCATGTCAAAAACTATGTAATGGGAAAGAGGGTTGCAAGGTTATGCATGGTCCTATAGCAAGTTCAACAACAATCCCCTCCAGTAGTGTGTGAGTTTCTACAAGTTGCACTTGGATGAAAACAACACCGGCTTCCTGGTTGATCACCATGGACAATGATTGTTTGTGTCATCCTAGCAGTGCTCATGGCCACATTGCCTCTATAGTAGTCTGCACGGACCTCCAAGAAATCATGTTGTCCTAGATGAATGGACAAGAAGGAGTTGTCCCTTCTCGTCATCATGTTACCATCGACTTGCTCTCCTATTTGTCTCTCCCTTGATATCCCTCCCGTTAATGAGTAGGACATGCTCGGACTCTCTTAGTTACTACAACTAGAGAGGATAACAATTGTCAGAGTATATTGTTATGTCTTTGAAAACCTAGACTACCCCCTTTATATAGGATGGCTAGGAACATGGTTTCTAGATTATCTAGAAGTCGAATATATGAAATTTTATGATTTTTTTGGAAGCTATGAACTGTGAACCAGTCAGTTCATTGTTGAATCATTCGATTCATAGGTGAACTGATCAATTCAACCCTTGAACTAGTTAGTTCACTAGTTTTCCTATTTTCCATCACCTTGGCATTCATTATTCGATTAATGCACATCATGACATCAGCAACAATCCTTGATCCAATTGTATTGATTGTTGAACTAGGCAACCCAGATGATGAACTGGTTGTTTCACTTTTGAAATGGTTGTTTCATTTCATGATATGGTTGTTTCGCTTTTGAAATGGTTGTTTCATTTGTGAAATGGTCATTTCATTTCCCAGTTAAGCCAATATACAATCATGTTTTTCAAATAGAATACCTAAACATTGTAGAATAAAGTTAAACCATATTCATGAGTAAACTCCTTTTCCAGGTGTATCATATGTTTGTGACCCTATAGGTCCCAAATTATGTTGGCAGTGAACGTCCATAATTAACTTATGACATCACAAGAAATGAGTAGTTTCTAGCAACACATCATTGCTACCCAAGTAATTTGAAAGCTGGAGAATAACTTCAATCTACAATCCATGATCAGTGTTACAATGATTGTATAGTTCCTTCGTCTCTAATATCCAGATTGAACTCGAGGTAGGGAATTGACATCCTCTCAACGTTCAATTCATGTTCCTTGAACTAGAGCGTCTGTCTAAGATATATGTAAGTTCAATATCACATATTGATTCACATGTTCATGGGCATGCACTTCTCAATCTTGCTTATCAAGCGGCCAGGGTATCATACTCTTATAGGATGGAAAAATTCCATCTACATCACTCATAATCATCCCCATGTGACACATTGCACCCAAACACCATCTTTATGGAAATCCTTAGTTAAGGTCACGATGGCTAATGTCAACGTACATCGAATGAGATGTGATGAGTGTAGTGACTTCAGGTTTAAGAACCACAATCACCACTACCATTATGATAGTTGGTTATGGCTACCATGCAATGGTTCTAGGTATCATTCTCACGGTGGGTCTTTCTGATACATTATTCTCAAACAAGTATCTATGTGTTTGCTTTGGTATCGCATATCATGTCTTAATGAGATTTTGTCATCAACCAACACACACTCTAGTCTTAGTGTTATTGTTTTCTATTAGCCTTCCACAATAACAACCAACTAGGGATATAATAAGAATGTATATACTCTTAACATCTATATGATCTCATTGTTAAATTCCTCAACTTGAAGACATACACCATGGTGTAGTATCATACTTTATACATTTATTATGTAATATCATTATTTCATAACTGAATAAAACAGAATAAATTGGAAGAGTTCCTTTATTATTAATAAAATGTTTACAAGATATGTCAATACAATATTCATATGATTGGATCTTTGTGCATACATACCAAGAAATATGTGGTCATGATCATATGCAAAGCCTTTGTTACTTCCATGATTAACACATGGTGCTCGTCCCCAAAATCAAGTTACCACATAAATGAGGTAATTTTTTGCTAATCTCTTAGAATAATGTAGTCTTTAAATCCATCTCAAAGACCATAGTGGAGTGCATCAAATCATTCCTGAATATCTGGATTTCCCCCTACCAAACCACTTTTATACCTAAAAGGAAGATCAACGACAATGTCACTCTTATGCAAAAAGTGGTCCGTTAAATGCGCAAATATAAGGGAAAGAAGAAATGGATGGCCATCAAGATAGACTTATCAAAGGAATTTGATCGCATGAATTGGTATTTTATTCAAGATACCCTCTCTAAAGTAGACCTTCATACAATCCTGGTGAATCTTATCATGCAAATCATCACGATTGGGAAACATATATCCTTTAGGAAGGAACATCACTACAACCATTCAAAGTAAAGCAAGGAGTCTGTTAGGGTGATCCCCTCAGCCCCTATATATTTTCCCTTTGCATAGATAGGCTCAATCAAGCCATCTCTACTACTACCTCTAGAAGCACCTAGAGACCAATCTTACTCACCAGGAATGGTACTCCCCTTACTAATGTATGCTTTGTGGATGACATCTTATTGATGGTTGAAGTATCCATACATCAAGATGGTACAATTATTGAAGTCTTAAAGGAGTTCCCACATGCTTCTGGTCAATTGATTTCTCAAGAGAAATCCAAATCCTTCTTCTCTACCAGTGTCTCCACATTTGAAAGAGAGCAATTAGTAGAAAATTGGACTTTCTCTCTACTAAAGACCAGGGTTATTATCTAGGTGTGCCTGTAATTCACCATGGGATAAACAAATCAACCCATTCTAGTATAAATGAAGCCATCAAAAGTAGGATGGTCAGTTGGTTTGTGAGACATCTCTTTCTAGCTGGTCGCATCACCCTTGCCAAGTCCTTGTTGCAATCTATTCCTATCTACCCCACGCAGACTATCAAATTTTCCATGACCCTTTGTGATGATATTAATTGGAATGTGAGGAGTTTCATATGGTTTGGGAGAAGGGATCAAAAGAAGTTATCGCTTGCCTCATGGAAGAAGATTACATCCAAAAAGGATGATTGAAGGTTTGGGCATTAAAGATGACAGGGACCAAAATGAAAAACTACCTCAACATCCCACCAAGCCATGGGTTAGAGTTATGCAAGAGAAACATATGGGCCAAAATTATATACAACCAAGATCATCATCTTGGAGGTTCATCAAAAGCAAAATTGGATCCATCCAGAATATCAGTGATAAAATGCTTTATAATCACCAGAATACATATAACTAGTCAGATCATTGGCATGCTGGAAAATCCGTCATTGACCTTGACCCAACTTTCATAACCCCAGCTAATCTTGATGGTCTTATAGAGAATCCATGGTTCATGCAACCAGGTAATGGGACTGGGATTTTATCTACAACCATCTGCCACCAGCATCGTGGACCATTTTGCATACATGCTCTTACCCTGACAACAATGCAAGAGCAGACATGTTGACTAGGCCTCTAAAAGTGGGTGGTGAGCTCACTACTAGATCTTCTTACAGATGTCTTAGAGAAGTTAAAGAAACTTAGACATTAGCCAAGTGGATTAGAATATGGCGTTCATGTATACCTAAGTGCATCAAGATTTTCCTTTGGCTCTTCCTACACCATGCCTTATTGACCAATTTGGAGAAGCAAAGATGGCATCTAGATGTGTCCCCTATCTGCCCCATATGTCATAAATATGAGAAATTCTTAATTGATTACCTCAAAGATTGCATCTATAGTTAGCAAGTATGGTATTGTTTGAATCTACCTCTTGACTTCATTCTGGATAGTGATAGAGATTGGATCAGTCATGTTGTTGAAGGTGCCTACTCAAGCCTTGATCACACCCCAGTGGAGATTGTTCCATGGAACATGTGGACTTTAGAAAGCAAGTGAATTCACATAGAGAAAAGATGCATCTTGGAGATGGGCTCATCCATCATCAATGAAAGATCTACCAAGATGTGGTCCCTATCTTCCTGAAAGGGTAGGTTGCTATAAAAACGAGCCACCCAGATGTGAATTTAACAGATTTGAGGAGCAATGTTTACTTGTGAGTTGATGCAGCCTTCCTACAAACCTCAAATAGGGATACTTTTGGTTGTGTCACCTATGATCACTTTGGATCCCTTTTAGTAGGGAAGGGGGAATTCACCATGGTCCATTCAGCCTAGAAGCAGAAACCATAGCCATCCTTGAAGGTGCTACTTTAGTCTTTGAGAAAAACTAGAGTGATGCCCTCATTGCTTCCAACTCTTCTTGAATAGTGAAAATGATCTGTTAAAATGCCTCTCCACCACCTCGCTTTGTCACGCTTCAGTGGTAATGGAAAGCCTTCTCTAGTATCATTCCCTTGGTGTGTTTGGTAAGCATGCCCTTGGAGCACAACAATGACATGGATTCTTTAGCAAAATATGCAATTCAAATTAATATCGATCATTCTTTGAATTCTATAAGCCCTTTATGGCTCTTAGATTGTAGTCATCTTGATATGGAATGCTTTTTTCTTATAGTAGAGAGCAAGATGAATAATAGTTAAGTCTCTATAGTTGTGGAAAAAATAAGAAATGCAGGTGAAATCCCTAAATGAAGTTTTAGTTAAGCATAACTAGAATATGTACAACTAAGGCCCTATCTAGTGTACTAATATGGAAGGTTGGTGCTTCATGAGCCCCCTTGATTCAATTTTGGGTTATTTAATGCTATTCTCGCACATTTTATGTGTGTCTAGTGATGCATGCACACCTTATGTGTGTTATTGAGTTGTCTTTACACTTCATATGTATTTATTGATTCACACAAATTTCATACATGTTTGGTGAGATCATATCAGCTTCATAGACAATGTGCCATTAATGTATGTTTGTTAAGTCAAAAGTGCATCCCTAGTGACATTATGAATAATCATGTTCAATATTTAGTTTTTTTTTGGAAAATCAGGAGGCCTCTTATTCATCCCGCCCTCCCTTGGAAGGCTTTTTCAAAACAGTTTAATACAAAGGTCTAGTATCTAGAGCAAGACGCTCACTCATGAATCCTGGACAAGATCTCCAAACATGGTCCCCAATTGCCCCTTTAGCACCCCATTTCGCCAACGCATCATCCACTCTATTCGTGCTCCTAGGATTAAAGATAATAGAGTTAGAGCTCCTCCTACAGAGTAGTTAAATGCAAGCATTAACAGCTGATTTGTATTTGGCATGCGTATGGATCCTCTAGTTGATGTATTCACAAGATGACTTATGATCAGACAGGACTACGATCCCCTCCTTAAAGAATTGTACAACTTCTAGGCCCTTAGTAATAGCCTGCAACTTGATCGTTGTGATACCATTCAGCTTAGAAGTACTGCTCCCACCCAGAAGGCAAAGCCCCAAATTGTTTCACAGCACGAAGCCTATAGCTGCCCTTCCAATTCTTTTACAAAAATTCACATCCACATTTAGCTTGTTTAACTCAGGGGGTGGAGGATTCCACCCCATCTGAGAGCTATTCTTCACCTCCGAAGCACTATCCTAATCTGGCTTCAACACCTTCAGAACCATCTTGATCTAGTTTTGGATTCTATGCACCATTTGAGTCTTGGTTTGAGCTTTATTATCAAAAATAGCTTCGTTTATGCACTTCCAAATTCCCTCCAAAGTCACAGTAGTAGCCTCTTGATGGTAGGGGTGGCCCTCCTTCCACTTCAAGTTACTGGATAGCCAACTCTTCAGACTTTGATGACATCCAAACTAGAAACCATACTCCATGGAAAGCACCTCCCAAATGAATCTCACAAATCTGTAGTCAATTAACACATGAAAAGTGCTCTCAGGGCCATCTCCAAATCTTGTTAGTACAAAGTCCGCATTTGGCTCTATTAAGATTTGTTAATAGCCCTTCATGCAAAGCTTTCCATAAGAACACCTTTGTGCGTTGGGGTACTTTGAGCTTCCAAATACTTGACCAAAATCCCTCCACTTGTTGTCTGGTATTCCGTAACAGGTTATTGTAGATCAGCTTAGTCGAGAAGATGTCATTCCTCACTTCTTTGTACTGCCAATCATCACTACTCGCGTCCTGGATGGGCATAGTAGTATTCGAGATAGCTTTACAGGTTTCCTCTGAGAACTAGTACCTCATGAACTCCACATCCCAACCCTCTTCAGTTACCATAGAGGAGACTTTCAGATCTGAGTACTCAGCAGGCATTTTTCTATCATCCCTCAATCTCACCTTAGCTCTTCCTTCCACCCACCTATCTTCCCAGACAAAAGTATCTTTTCCATTGATTACCACCCGCCCAGTGTGCATTTCCATGTCCTCCTGATGCCTACAAATAAACTTCCACAAACATGAGCCCTTAGCTAGCCCTCCATCCTTTAGATGTGTGTACTTGGAATCCATGATTTTCCTCTAGGGGATACTTCTACATGTGCAAACATCCCACACCATTCTAGACAGAAGAGCCTCATTCTGCAAATGAGCACTATTAATCTTAAGCTCACCTTCTTTCTTGGCTGCTATGATCTTCCTCCAAGAAATGGTGTGCATTTTCCGTCCACAAATGAAGTTTCTAATACTCTGTTCAATAGCATCGCACATCGATTTTAGAAAGTGAACTAACTACATCAGGTAGGCTGAAGTAGCATTCAGAATGGATTGGGCGAGAGTCACCTTACCTGTAAAAGAAAGAGTTTGATTTTTCCATGCATTGATTCTTTCTTCAACACCATTGAGAAGCTTGAGATACACATGCTTGTTAGCCCGCCCATGAAGCATGGGAATACCCAGGTGTCTACCCAGGTTATCAGTTTGAGCCATCCCCATCTGCCTACAGATACATCTTCTAGAAACCCTGTCCACATTCTTTGAGAATAAGATCAACGACTTATCTTTAGACAGCTCCTAGCCCGATGCTTTCTTGAATTCTCAGAGACACTTTATCACGTTCTTTGCTTGGCTAATAGATGTTTCTCCAAAAAGAACAATATCATCAGCAAAACAAGCGAGTAATCAACGGACCCCTCCTCTTAACCTATAGTGCGACCCAATTGCCCTCTTGTGTCATCTCAGCTATAGATTGGCTCAACCTCTCCAGACACAGCACAAAAATGTCAGGCAAGAGCAGATCCCCCTGCCGAACTCCTCGAGTATCCTAAAACGACGTAAGATTATCACCTTACCAAAGTAAACCAATCTCACCCAAAGTAATGATATTCATAATAAGGTTGATGATATTTTCAGGAATGGTAGTCCTCTAGAGAGTATCCCTGGTGAAAGACCATTCCATCTTATCATAAGCCATGGACAAATCAATCTTAATAGCCATACATCCTTGTCCTTGTGTTCTACTTCTCATAGTATGAATGATCTCCTGGACCAGAATGGTATTTTATGAGATCCTCTGTCGGGGAATGAAGCTGCTCTAGAAAGGAAAAATCTAATCGTACAAGAAAGGTTTGATCCTCTCTACAACAATTTTAGAAAGTAACTTCAAACTGGTGTTGTTCAGAGAAATGGTCCTGAGATGATTACAGTTCTCTGGGGAAGGAATCTTGGTGATGAGGATAATATTAGCTTTCTCTGTATCAAATGGAATATCACCTCTTGTAAAGTAGTTGCAGATGGTGTGCACCAGGGACCTTTTGATCTTAGACCAGTTCACTTGTAAGAATCACGCGTCCACACCATCAAGGCTCGGTGCCTTTGTAGGATTCATCAAATTTAGTGCATTATAAATCTCCTCATCTGGGGTAGCTTCTATCCTCTTGATGTCCTCAATGGGGTGAAACAGTTAGCAACCCGGATAGTAAGCCATATAAGAAGTCGATCTTCTAGAAGTGTGACTCTTAAAAAGATCAATAAGTGATTCTTGGTCATCTCTTTCAAGTCGTTCACATCCTCGATCTACAAACCATCCTTGTTTTTTATCTTTGAGATAAGGTTCCTTCTTCTTCTTCCCCTAACAATAGCTTGAAAGTACTTCGTATTCAGATCCCCCAGTTTGATCTAATCACATCTGGATCTTTGTTTCCATTCATCTTCCTCTCTATTCAAAATCTCAAGCAGTTCATCTTGTCTCTCTTCACAAGAGCATCATCAATATTTGCATCATAGTTATGACTAAACTGACCTTGTAGGTAAGTGATGGCTTTCAGAAGCCAATCCTTTCTCTCCCTCTCCTTTTGTCTCTCTTCCTTGTCCCAAGACGCCGACCTCTTCATAAAGGTGTTGATCGCATCAGTAAAATTCAAATCCTCCTTCCAAGCACTTTCCCATAGGTGCTGGAACGAGGTGCGCTTGGTCCAACTAACATTTGTTTGTAGAATCCCCTTAGATCTCCTGGGCACCCCACAGGAAGTCCTGACTAAGATCGAAGAATGATCTGAATCAACTTTAGGAAGAACCTCGACATGAGTATTCTAAAAATGCTCCAGCCACTCATGATTCACCACAGCTCTATCGAGCCTCTCCTGAAGCATACCTCTTTTGAAGGTCATGATAGGCCCGAGGCTCCAAGGTCCTCAAGGCCAGCTTCCTCCAACACATCCGAGAACTCTCTGCAACTGTTGAAACTTAGATTATCACTCCCGATCTTTTCATGAGGATGAACAAACATGTTGAAGTCACCCATTACCAGCCACGACAGACTAGAGGTGCCTTTAAACATATCCAGGTGCCTCCACAGAAGACGGCGCTTAACCTGCTTGGGGATAGCATAAACCACAGTCACTAGAAAGGACCCATTAATCATGCAATGAATAAATTGTTTATGAAGGGCCAACACCTCTACGGTGCCAATCATATTCTTCCAAAGCAACCAAATGCCTCCTGCAAAACCATTTGCCTCCACTCTATGAGAGTGATCATAGCCTAGTTGTCTAACAATGCTATCAGCCACATTGCCATTCGTACGAGGTTCTATAATCCCCAGCATATCAATATGATATCTAACAGACAACTCCCTGATCATATTTTGGGTATCCATCGAATAGATACCCTGCACATTCCAGTTCATGCAAATCATTTAGAAAGGGTTCTATTTTTTTGGCTTATCTTGCTCTCCAAGATAGATTGTGGTTTTTTCCTTCCCCTCTTCCTAGATCCCACTCTATACAACTACACATTATTGTACACCTTCCTATTCCGTAGGTGGACTTCTATACTTCCCATTAATGGCATCTCGGTCCCCGCATATGGCCCAGCCCTGTCACTTGCTCCAAAGCAAAATGTCATCTGAGGTGCATTTTGAGTTTCTTCTCCTGTGACAGTCGCCATATCGTTCTCCACAATGGTGTTGGCCACATGGTTATTTTCTTTACCTGTCCTAGTCTTAGACCCCTGATGCTTCCCTTGTCTTTCCGTCCCATTTGTTAACACATGTAACAGGACTCTCTCCTAGCCTTCAGTGACCTAGTTATCCTTATTAATGAAACCCTCTGTCCACTTTTCCTGTCTATTCTTGGCCTTCTTTTGTCTCCAGTTAATGTCTTCTACCCGGTCAGCTATCCCATTGAGATCTACTTGCTTTGTAGCTTCATCATCGTCCAAAGATAGGCTACTAAATTTTTTCTATGTGCTCACATTGGTCCTCCCACCTCGATGTACCTTCTTTGGCTTACGTTGAAACAGCTTCACATGCATCACAGGCGTGAACTCACCCAGAGGCGCTACCTCCTCCATCGAGCCTTGTGCATCATTTTGGCTAGTACAGTCCATCTTCTTATGAACTTCGATGTGTGCCTCTGTCCTCTTCCTACACTCTGTTGCAGTGTGCCCCAAGAACCCACAGTGCATACAGATAGAAGGCAAGTTTTCGTACTCCAGGTTGTACCTTTCTCCTTGGATGTAAACCGCTAGCAACAAAGGTTTTGTCGATTCAAGCTTGATAGCAATTCTGGCAAACTTGCCTCTCCTCTTGACCTTAGTGTTATTGTCCACTCTCATCATCTCCCCTATATGGTCACCAATTTCTTTCAGGAATCTATTCTGGTATAAGAATATGGGTAGCATTCGGATGTGTACCCATGCAACAATGAACTTTGGATTCCCTATCACTGGGGTAAACCCAGGATCCCAAGGTTGGACACTGAGGTAAGAACCCATCAACGGCCAAGGGCCTCCTGTTAACGCCTTTAGATAATCATCCTGCCAGAGTAGTTGGACTAAGTAATAGTTGTTCTCCAAATCTACGAGCCTGAAGTTCCCCATCGGGTTTCACATCATTTTAATCTGCTTCTACGGCATCATAAAACCCACATCTCTTCCTAAGACCTTGACGATAACTGTGTATTTCCAATCAGTATATGTCTCCTTATTTATCTCGAAACTCAACGTTCTATCCCTCTCCTTTACCATGATGTTCCCTTTCAACAGATCCACATTCATATCCTCAAATCCCATAATGGGTTCCATCGCAACCCCTTCCACACCTATTGTAATGACCTTGTACAAAACTTGCTTTCAAGAATCCATCGTCTGGGAAAGACCTCCTCGCCTGATGGAGGACCGTCTACTTCCATCGACCCATCCATCCTGGTCTTCTCATGAGCAACATGGTTCCCAGTCGAACCGTTGAAATCTAAGGAGATGCCCAGACTTCTGAGGATCTTAGCTTGAGGATGACCATTCTTCTCCACTCTGTGTAGATCTGATGTTTCCGGCGGCCTATAACCCTGCCCGTAAAAGGAACCACGGCCGCCACCTCAGACGCCTCTCCCGAAACCTAACGATGCTCCACTCATAATTTTACACTTTTGGTAACAAACTCCCAATACATTTGATCATACACTTTTGTCAGATCCTCAATATTTTAGTTTTTAAGCATATTGTTTAGTTAATGTGATTTTATAATGAAAACCCAGTCACTTGCAATGGTTTTTTGAATGCTTGGATATGTGTGGATGAACATAGGTAGGAGGCCACATCAGCAGTGAGCACTAGCAACCAGAGGAGTTACATTTCAAATTCTTTTATGGATCTTACTTGTTGACTTGTCATTCTTATAGCTTTTCGTTCTTTCTTTTCAGTCATGTTATGTTGGAGTTTCCTTCATTAAACTCTTTTACATTGGGATTTGTATTCCCTTGTTTATGGAATGTAATAAGGCTTTTCTATTCTGTTGATTTTTCTTATTTAGTGATACTATCTCAAATTTTGTATCTCCTAATGCTTCCGCAATGGTTGTACTTGTTTACAATGGAGGTTGTATATATATGTATGTATGTATATATATATATATATATATATATATATATATATATATATATATATATATATATATATATATATATATATATATATATATATATATATATATATATGGTAGCAATCTAGTGAGAAACATTCTACGGTGAGAGCATGAGAGGCATTTGAATAACCATAAAATCATCTTTTTTTAAATATCCAACCTTATGGATGGAAAGAACGTCATTTGATTTACCTTCACACAAAAAATCACTACAATCTGATATTTTTTTACATGTCAATATATAGAATAAATGTATTTTACATCCAACGGTCAGTCCAAAATTCAATATTGAGCGTTGAAAAGTATTTGCTTGTTGTGAATGCAATACAAGTCCTATGATGATGAAATTTTGCAGGAAGGTAACTAATAATGCATATTTTAAATCCATATGGTTGGGTAATAAAAATTTAATTGCTATGTAAAGTTATTCAAATGCCTCTCATGCTCTCACCAAGATATGTTTCTCACTGGATTGTTGTCCTATGTATGTATGTATCGAAATCTGGTAAATTTTATTCCAAAATCCAAAGTTTTGAAAAACTTTGAACCAAGCTACAATGTATTCCAACACTACATTACTCACTTCTTATCAAGGTATGGATTATACTATCTTCACATGTAGCCTATTATATACAATTTTATAAATTTTGCATGCTATGTCCTCCTCTTTTCTATCTTTGCCATTATGCTTTCTATTGTTCCTCTCTTTCCATATGTGGAAGTATACTGCTGAGAGAGTCATTAGCTCCATCTTCTTCTCCTTGTTAGGTTTGGTGCCTAGGCTTGCTACCATTTCTTCAGTCTCCTGTAGCCTCCCCTCGTAGCCTCCCTGTTTGGCCCTGACCTCTTTCCAAACCTTCATGGTATATTCACAATGGTTTAACAGGTGTGAATGCATCTCCATGCCTTCTCTGCAGAGGTAACAGGTCGTGTTACTCCCAGGGTACCAGCTGGCTATTTTGTCAAGCATGTGGAGTGTACCATGAGCAGCTCTATATAAGCACATTTCCCATTTCGGGATCCCCATCTCCGTCCATATCATTCTTGCTATGTGTTCTTTAAATCATGGTTGGATCAGCTCCTAGATCTTGTCCTCCGTCTCTTTCAAGCTCCATCGTCTTCTATCATCATTTAGGTTGTTAATCTCTTGCCAAATCTCCATCATGCGATTGATTACACGAGAATAGCCTTCTCTAGTTCTTGGTTTAAAATCAAGGCCTTTGGGGTACCTTGTCCTCATCTACTTTGCCCAAAGTGAATCATTGCGTAGATATTTGAATATCCTCCTAGTCGTGCCCCACATTGCAATCATCCTTAGCATTTTTAGTTTGACGCCTCCTTCTTCCTTGCTTCTAGCTAACCTGTTGTATTTCATCGGGTGACTACTACCTGCCCAGATGAAGTTGGAGATCTTCATCTCCATTCGGTCGAGTATTGCACTGGGTATCTCGCCCTACTGTACCCAAAACATCATGAGGCCTTCTATTGCTGATCTTGCTAGTGTGATGCGTCCTGCCATGGACGTTCTCATTAGAGGCCACTTGTTGATCATCTCATCCAGTCTGTCTGAGCATTATGTGAAGTCACTCACCTTGAGGTTACCCCCAGCAAGAGGAAAACCCAAGTAGTGAGTAGGCAAGTCACTAGCCCCGATCCCCATGGCTGACTGGATCTGTTCCCAATAATATGAGCAATTGGACGACAAGAACAACTGAGTCTTTTGAATGTTAGTCTTTAGTATCGTGTGAAGCCCAAACACCTCCAGAAAGTTCCTCAAGTTCTTCAAGAAGATTGGTTTCGCCATCAAGAATGTGTGTACATCGTCTGCAAATATAAGGTGGTTGAGGACTTTTGTTCTGTGTACTGTATATGTTTCTATCTTCTTCTCTCTCTCATATTTCTCCATCAATCTCGTGAAGTATTCCATGAGTATAGTAAATAGGAGGGGGAGAGTGGATCTCTCTGCCTCAACCCATTACTCCCCTTGAAGATTCCACATGGTGACCCATTAACTAGAACATAATAGCTTGTTGTCGTGACGCATCTTCTAATAAGATCTAACCATTGCTCCTGGAAGCCCATCTCCTTCATCCCCACTAGAGTTCCTCCCAATTGACACTATCATAGGCCTTTGAGACATCAAGTTTGAGGCACGCCTTCTTGTGTCCTCTCCTGACTTTGAAGTCCAACATGAACTCCCTTTCCAGTAAGGCACAGTCGTTGATACTCCAACCAGCAATGAAGGCTCCTTGGTTGTCTGACACAATCAGAGGTAGAACCATTTCAGCCTCTCTGTAAGGATCTTCGCCATCACCATGTATTGTACAGTGCAGCAGGCAATCGGTCTGAAGTTTGCCATGGATGACATCGTCTTCTTCTTCGATATGAGCACTAAGAACACATGATTGACGTGTCTGAGCATTCACCCCCCTTCTGACTTGTCTAAGCATCCCCCCTTCCATGAACCATTTCACAGATTCGAAGAGTTCTTCTTTGATCACATACCATGCATCTCTATAAAAGTAGGTGTTGAACCCATCTGGGCCTGGCAATTTGTCCACTCCGATGCTCTAGAGTGCCTCCTTAACCTCCTCCATGGTCACCTACCTACACAAGATGTATGTATGTATGTATGCATGTATATATATATATATATATATATATGTATGTATATATATATAGGCGTTCATTCAATGCCCCCATGGGTAGCCTGAAGTTCGCTACCAGTCAACCAAATGAGTAACTATATGGTCATGAAAGTAACTCGCTAGAAAAAAAAAACTAAATATGATGATAAGAAAGTAACTATATGATTAAAAGAGTAAATCTGGGCAGAATACACATGAAATATATATATATATATATAATCAAATTTTTTAATATGTTGTTGCAAATGTAACTATCTATGCATGAAAAGTATCAGTTTGCAAGGTAAATTAACCCTCTACATGTGAAAAGTAAGAAACTAAAAAAATGCAACTGAAATACGGGGCGGGTAGCTACCCGCGTGGGTATTCAAGATGGACCCATATATATATATATATATATATATATATATATATATATATATATATATATATATATATATATATATATATATATATATATATATATATATATATATATATATATATATATATATATATGTATATTTATGTATATATATATATATACATAAATATATATATATGTATATTTATGTATGTATATATATATACATAAATATACATATATATATACATAAATATACATATATATATATACATATATATACATATATATACATATATATATACATATACATATATATACATATATATATACATAGGAAAAAATACTAAGCCAAATATAATATCAGAAATAGAAATATATATATATATATATATATATATATATATGTAAGTATGTATATATATATGTATGTATGTATGTATATATTTATGTATATATATATATATATATATATATACACATATATATATATAGATATATATATAATATATATATGTATATATATATATATGTGTGTGTGTGTGTGTGTGTATGTATAAATATGTATATATATGTATATGTATGTATATATATATATATATACATATATATACATATATATGGGATTAAGAGAGGCATTCTCTCCTCTACCGCGCCCGTGGAACAGGTCGAACTCTCGGGAGGGTGGTAAACCAATGCAAAAACAGGGATTCCAATGTCCGGGAGGATGGTAAACCAATGCGGAAATAGGGATTCCAACTTGGGTCCCTTTATTCGGGGACACCATGCTTGACCACTTGAACCACTCCTTTCCGGCTATATATATATATATATATATATATATATATATATATATATATATATATATATATACATATATATGTATATATATACATACATATATATGTATGTATATATATACATATATATATGTATATATATACATATATATGTATATATATACATACATATATATATATATATATATTGTGTGTGTATTTCTCTCTCTCGATACATACATACATATATATAGTTTATTTTAGTCATAAACTCCTTTTAGACCATTTTTTATATTAACAAATGTTGTTGGAGTTGGAAAAAGGCGTTTCTGGATTGAAACCTCTTGCATGTTGTTGATTTCTCAAGCTTCTTGGAGATCAAAGCTTGGAATCATAATTCTAAGCTAGTTAAGCTTGATTCCATCTAAATTTATTATCTTCTTCTCATTGTATATACTAATTTCTCATCTCTACCTTCTTCTATAGATATATTCATAAACCATGGGAGAAATCATGCTTCTTTTCATAAAATCTCTCCTTGACCTCTAATTTGTCCTACTTTGTGCTAAAGATTGTAAGAATGAATTTTTGGGTTGTTTGGAGGAACTTTGGATCTAGGTATTTGAATTCACTTTCTGGCAATGTGATCTTCACCAAAGGAGAGATATTTAGCCTCTATTTAATAACATTTGTGATGCAATTACCTCACTAAGTCCATGACAAACAAGATAATGATGGACATTTTATGGAGTTCTAGATTGAAATATTAGGAACATTAGGATTATCCCATTCTTTGTTATACCTTGATACTATGGAATACAAAATATGATATCGTTCAATTCCATGTTTCTAAAAGCTATGATGTTTACATATAAGTTTTCCTTAGGTTGCAAATGTAGGTCATGTTTACCACTTTAGGTATATTGTATGCATATGGTGTACCTTGTTACTGAGACTTTCCCAAATGATTTATTAATATTATAGAGATTATGTTCTATACAGTAAAACTATATTTTGAGCCATATTCGACAATGCCTATGTGCAGATGAAACTGTGAAATGCTTGTTATGTTTCTGCATATTGGAAGTAAATTTGGGTTTTGTAAAATCTAATGCTTTTATTGTTCATAAATTACAATGAGAATCTAAAACTTACCTTCTACTTTAATGAATGATGAGTGAATCTACTAACTGATCACTGAAACTAATTCATTTTAGTTGCCATATACTATATGTCTTCCCACTACTCAGAATTTGGGAAGGAGATGGGTATCCTTGTAACAATCTAATGATTTTGAGAAGGCACTCAGTCTCACATATTTTTAAATATACATGGAATAGAAAAAATCACTATGAGGTATGGTCCCCTTATTACCCTAAATTTATAGAATTACATAAGTGTGTTCAATGTTTTTCCTTCTAAAATTATTGTATGGATATTCTGCCAAATTCATATAAAATGTCATGACAAGAATTTATATGGCAGATGCTACCAATATGATGTGATAGGTGTCATGACTAGAGTACCCAGGCTTATCATGATGTATTTATGTAGCTCATAAACTAATGATGCCTACTTTTTATGCTTGCACTGATAGTGGTGTGGAAGGATCTTAGTGGACTGGTTAATCTTGACATCATGTACAAAAGGATAGCAGACTTCACATTAACTGGCTAGAAGTTTGGACAATACATCCCAAATACCCATGGCTTAATATTAGATTTTGTAATCAAGTTGTGTAGCTTTACTTGTATAGTTATATTACCTCTTATACATTGTAATGACTTTACTGATCTAATGTGCCTCGTATACATCACTTGTTGTGATAGAAATGGGTGATTCTCTAAAAGTAATAGTAATTATATTACTTTATTTCTCTATACATGATCTATGTCTCACCAAGACATTGATCCTACTAAATAGGCACAAATTATCGCTCCCCCACCCGCACGGAATGGCTCTGGTGATCGCAGCGGCGATCTAGGGTTTCCTCCGCACGCGGCCCTCTAGCCCGGGGGAGGGGGTCTGGCGTTAGTCTGAAGGCGCCACCGTCTCCCCCCAGTCATCTTCATCAACTTGCCTCTCAGTTCTGGGTCTGTTTGAAGGTGCTTCTCTGAGCTTCTCCTCTCATCCTCCCTTGGTGGCCGGTGTGCGTTCTGGTCATGATCGGGCTTTTTACGGTGGTGATGGATCGAGGGGGGGATGTAGCGTTCTCCTCTTTGGCGTCTTTTTTCTCAGATCTACCTCGGGGCTAAGCGGAGTAGCTTTTTTGGAGGTCTCCGGTCGTCGGATCCAGTGGGGGCGAGTTTGCCCTCTTTTTTTCTTTCTTTGTTCTTCCTAGTCTTTTCTCTGTGTCTGTCTGTTTGTGGTGGTCTTTTTTTGGTCATGCCTTGGGTTCCTTCTTGGGCGGACGATGAGCTCGGGCGCCCTAGGTGCTTCAGGTAGAGGAGGATTAAGCTGGGTTTGTGCTTCGTGTGGGTCTTCTACCCCCTGCTCGCAGTGGTGGTGGGGTTCTCGACACTCTCTACTCCCCACCGTTGTATCCGCATGAGCCATCCTTCCTCTGTATTTGCATCGCTGGGGTTTGGTCTCCTTCTCGGGTCTCCTGGTTGGTGCACCCTTAGTGCTCGACATTTTTTTCTGTGTTAACATTGTGTTGTTGGGTGGTTCCTTGGCCAATTTTCTTTTTATTTTTGTTTCTTTGCTGGTAGTTTTGTTTCTAGTCATGTTTGTGTGGTGTTGTGTTTGTGTTGTTTCTTTGTGTTCGAGCTCTTTTTCAGGTGATCATTCGTTGTCTTCATGATGGCAACCTCTGCCAGCGGTTATGCAAACTCCTCAGCTAATGTACTCATAGGTTCTTGTAGATTGATGAATTCCATCTCGGGTAGTTGTTTTAGACAACCACTACAAGAGGTGGACGGTGTAGAAACGTACCTATCACATCTCAATCTGAGCCTTGTACTATGTCCTTCCACAAAAGGAGTTGCTGCTTGGTTACTTGATGAGAGATGTCTATCTTGTAGATGTCGTATGGCTTACTTTTAATGAGATTGAGCTATTTTCAAAAAAAAAGACATTGATCTTACTCTTGAGGTTTTCCACCCTTTGTATTTTCTTAACATCTAACCTAGGGGTTTATTGTTGAGGAGACACCTTATCCAAGGAAGAAGTGAGTAAAAGGTTGGAGTCTATCCTATGTGCTTCCTAGAACTGTCCACGTACACTCAATCCCAAGAATGATGTTTTGCATGATGTTGTATTTAAGACTTGCTCTTTGTATGCATACCTTGTCAATGATTTATGTTCATCTTATATATAAATAGGATGTGACACTAGTCATACTATGTGAAAAAGGAACATGCACCTAACTATTTATGAAAATGTGGACCTTAATTTATGTTAGAACATACAAATATTTTTTTACATCTTATTTGAGCATTTTCGTGCCTTCTTGATTGCATGATATTAATTGAGGTTCATAAGATTTTCTTTTTACTTTCATCCTTTGTGTCATATTGGCCTTGGGGCATGCTTGTCTTCTAATCCCGAGGCTTTGGGCTCAACCCATATTACATTCTATAATATGGAATAATAGATTTCACTTGAACAAATATATAATTAAAGTTATGTTTTATTATAAAATCCAAAGAAACTTAATACACATGACTAGGACGAACTTCAATGTTGTATATTGAACCTTTTCATCTAGTAAATCATGTTCTATATATTAGGTATTAGGTTTTAAATCAACAATGCTCAATTGTCTACTTTGGTGATCAATTAATGCAGGAGAAAAAAATAAAATATCCATCATTTGTACGATATTGGTCTTCTACATTTTCTTTTGTATATTCCAATAAAGTAATATTTAGCACCTTCCCCTAATTTAGGATACAGTAGGATGAGTTTTAGTCTAATAAAAACATGTTTCACTAATATCCTCTAAGTAAAGGGTTTAAATGTAAATAACCATAAATGGTGGGGCTTGAGGAAACAATATCCCAAACACAATGTTTGACTCTATAGAATTTTTTAGGATTTAAACATGAAATAAAGAGAGTTAGTATGTTAATTGGGGTCATAGTTGATTAGTGGTGAGGAGTTAATACATTAAATGAATGCTTAATATATAATTAACATGATAAAACATCAAGTTGTTTTTTAAAATGAAAAATAAATTTGAAAATTGGATTACTAATTTTCCAATTAATTAACCTACAAATTTCAAAT
Source organism: Alisma plantago-aquatica (assembly GCA_963693085.1). Classification (NCBI taxonomy): domain Eukaryota; kingdom Viridiplantae; phylum Streptophyta; class Magnoliopsida; order Alismatales; family Alismataceae; genus Alisma; species Alisma plantago-aquatica. The sequence continues at coordinate 287,123,477 of OY856412.1, read as the reverse complement.
TAAATGGATGTATATACACCCTCAAATTGATTTTTAGAGAGAGAGAAACATATAGTGTGGTCAAGAAATTAAATGATTTTATGTGTCACCGTTTAATTGACCTAAGTAAACTATAAATAATTGTAACATGGCCCATATGTGTCTCATGTGATCTGAAGGCCCTCATTAGGCATAGATCTAATCCTAAGGTCCATGCATCATCTCTCACCTTCGACCTCTGATACTATAACAACCACCTAGATTCATTTTTCTTTCAATGATTTCTCCCTTCATATTCAATGATTTCTCATGTTTCTTCCTCAATCAATTCCCCTTAACCTTCCATTTTTATTGATCTATTTCTCTCACTTAGTGGTCATAAAATGAGAAACACCCATGTTAGCCCCAAAACCCTCCATTTTATTGATTCTCAAGTTTCAAATGCCCTAGGCTAAACCATCACTTACCACTATATCACAACCCAAAAGTCTGCATACCATCTTCCACCACATTTCCCCGCACTTAGTTGACCATGTATCTCTTTGACTTACCATGATGGTGCCATTTCTCTTTTCTAGCAAACTCCTTGAGGTGACGAGGCTACACATTGTCTTCCCCCAATTCACTACATTGTAATCTTCCCCACTACCCACTCTTCATTTTCCTATTCTTAGTTTGTTGTGGGGATTGCACTAGTGTTTTTCCAATCTCCTCCTCCCAATCTCCTCTTTTCTAGCAAACTCCTTGAGGTAACGATTCTACACACCGTCTTTCCCCAATTAAATACATTATAATCTTCCCCACTACCCACTCTTCATTTTCCTATGATTAGTTTGTTGTGGGGTTGTACTAGTGTTTTCCCAATCTCCGCCTCCCAGTGACCTCATCGAAGATGCTAGTTTTTCATTTTAATGGTAACATGGCCCGCACCAGAGCTTACTAGCTTTGTCTCACTACCGCAAACGTAACTACATTATTGCTAGCTTGTAAGGATGCAAATTGAGGGATATGACCTTTGGAGCCAAGATCCTACTCACTCAAAAATGGCACGAGGTGGAAAAAAATCCCCTCAAACAAATCCCCGCCTTGCTCTTCAGCCTCGTGTTGGTCTTTCTTTGAGAATGAGGAGCAATTTTGTCCTTTCACCTGTTTGACTCAATGGCACTACAATTCTCTCAAATACTTTAATCTAATCCCTAGCGAGTCTTTTGGATTATTTACATCTTTTGTAAGGTATGTGCAACTTCTATTTAAATTTGGGTATTCATATGACTATGACATAAAATTTTCCCTATAATGAGGCATTTTTTCGATATTACATATTTTGTGTATCTAAATTTAAATCTATCCATTTTGAATTACAATCATTTGAAATATGTTGAAATCATGAATGTTCCTTTTGTATTGGGTATGTAACCATTATTTCCATCCAAATTGATTATATGGACATGATTGATTATTTGTCATATGCCTTGCCACCATATTAAGCATGATGGTACACGACTAATTTAATTATTATATATGCTTATGTATAACCATAGGACGCATCTTTCCATTTGGGGTGTGTCTTTCCACCATTTTTATATAGCTAGGTTCGCATCTTTTAGTCCAAGGTGTACCATTCGACCCAACTTCTAGCCAAAGACGCAATGGTTTCTTGGCCCCACCATAGTTACGCGTAGTCTATAATTTATTCACATGCAATTATATTATGTTGTGAAATGGCAAGACTTTCAATGTTTTTACATACAATTGCCTCATTGTATAGTTACATTTTGTTGAACTTAACTACTTTTTAATATCCCCCTCTTGTATTGAAACCCGGTTCTCTTGTCCTTACCTACCCTATAATTCCCAATCATATTTTTATGAACAATGGTTACTGATATGTACTTTTTCTGTCCCATTTTCTATTCGTTCACCTCCACCCAAAATCTAAGAAACTTAAGGATTGGGTGTTTGAGAACCAAGTTTTTGTGGATAAAGACACATTGAAAAGTAGTTTTTTGTGAGAAGAATCATAGATGCCAAGGTTTCCCTCTGAAGCTGACCTATCTAGATTTACATAATTTCTTTCAACTTCATTTATGTCAATCATGGAAAAGGTTGTTGATCATTATGTAGATTGTAATTGTGTCGTTCACCACTTCTATAATTCTATCTTCTCTATGTTATGTACAATGTTTGAGAAATAATATGCATGACTTTACATTTATCTCTTTTGGATATATATACGGGTTTCTTTTATATTTTTCATATAAAAGTAAGTAGTGGTATTATTGTTGGGCCTACTCCTTACAGTATTTGTGAAAGCATGGCAGTTGAAAAAGAATAACTATATCAGAAAATATTTGATTAGGTTTCTCAAGGTTATCCATCCCTATAAGGAAAGGGAATATGTATGATGTTATAAATAGTGTGTCTTCTAAAACTTCCAGTGGCCCTTTAGGCTACTCTACCTCCCAAAATATGTAGTGTAGGATTCAACCTTTCAATCCCCCTCTCTTCACTCTTGAGGCATAGGTTACTCTTGAGGTGCAAGTTACCTCTGAGGAACACATTACTCTGGTGACCAACATACAGTCATGATGACCTCATGTTCTTTACTTACATCTACACCTGCCTATTCCTGTGAGCAATATTTAGCTTTCCAAATGGCAACTTCTTACTAATATAGTTATGGGAAAGGTCAATGTAATTCCAAGTGTAGAAAGGCTGAAAGAACATTCCCTAACTGAATTCATTATGATGCAGCCACTCCACTTAGAGGGTGAGGGGAAGACATTAATGGTTTATAAGTAAGATGATTGGGTTTTTTCCCTGGAGTGCACTTTTGAAGGAATGGTGTGTCCACCTCATTCGAAAGTTTAGTATGGCTCATATATCATGTATAGTATAGTTGTGGTTTTGGTGGAACGAGTTAGCACGTATACGTGATACCTCTAAAATGACATAGGATAATTTCTCATTTTATTTTGGGAGAAATATGTTTTATCTGCATCCTTGAGAAAGAACGAGGCATATTTCTATGTCCTGAAACAAGGGACCCAAAGTGTATCTACATATGTGTAGAAATTCCTTTTGCTGGATCACTATAATACCAGTTTGGTAGAGCTTCATAGATCTACCCTCTCCTGGATTCTTTAATACCAAAACTCCCACTGGCACTCCAACTAATGGTAGATAAATCCTTAACCATTGAAGCTTATCCTAGATATCAATGTTCATTATTCATCCCTAATAGAAAAAGAATGTGAGCGGCGACCAATGTGACAAATGCAACCAATGTTTTTGCCATAACCCCTAGGAGAATACCTTTATGGGATTCCTACACAGTATAAATATGGAAAGGAAGTGTTCTATCACTAGTGTGGCCAATCTAGGGCACATATGACCTCAATGCCCTCAACTATAGAAGGATCTAGGCATAACTCAGTTATGTGTTCCCCATCAGTTGTAGCCCCCAACACTATCTTCACCAGCCTCTGCAGAACAACAACAACAATAATGACCATACAATAGTTAGAAAGGGTGTCGTCCACCTACTCAGAGGCACTTAGGGAACACCTTATCCATGGATCTTGTGGAGGTTGGTAATGATAATGAAGTTAATGTAGCATGCATTTAAATCGACAACCTACAAAAGATCTATTCGACTCTTTTTCATCCAATACCTTCCTAGCATCAAAACATGTAACTATTCTAGAATTAGAACCTATGCATATGGATAATATCTTAGAGGTTTAGACACTTAGTGGTAGGTAATGCTCTTCTTTCTTAAAAATCCCACTTGTACATTATGCATATCTGGGAAGATCATTGAATCAAACTTTATCATCATCGACATGATATCTTTTGATGTCATCTTAGGGATTAACCATTAGAAAGTATTATGTGTCTTTGTTCAATGGAAAAAAGAAGGTTAATTTTCTATGACTTGATGGTGAGTGCTTCTATATTAAAGTAAAAAAATGATATTACCGAAAACTCATTGTCTCAACCATCAAGGTAGAGGAGCTCATCTAGAATGGTTGTAGAGCCTATATGGCATCATCTATTCTTAATCCCTTACCACCCATCCTATGGTATTGAAGTGGTTTGATATTTCCCTATTTCTTTCCCTAAAAAATGCATCCACTTTGTGTAACATATTGAGTTTTGGCTATCTCGACTCTAGAAAACCTTAATTATAAGGATCAGAGATTAGTATACTTGGTTCTTTAAATTTTACCAAACAATGTTAGATCTATACATGGACATGTTTGTTCATACCCTAATTCATAGTTAGGGAATAACCCTAATGTATGTGTCCTTTATAACATTCATGATACATTAAGTGACTTTAGATTCTATAATCACATCACAAATCATGTTACGCTTATATTTGCCTAATAACCTAAACATAACTCAATATGTAAATGATTTTATGAAACAATTAATATATGTCACATTGACCCTTAATACACATATGGTGACTCAATGTGGTTAATAAATAGATGGGTTTATGTAAATAAGCATGAATAGCTAAGGTGGGGTTAAATGTGCATAATTAGTAACATGATACAACTAAATATGAGTAATTGATTCATTTGGACAATAATGTGACTAATTAATATAATGTGACAATAAATGGATGCTTAACATAGGTGGAGGTAACTAATGTGTCATGATTTAAGTTAAGGTTGAAATTAATGGACTTAATGAAAAATTGAATGAAATAACCTATTTCATGCAAGATAATCTAATCTAACTCCATATGGTGAAAATATGGGGATAATGAAGTTTAAATTCAGAACATTGAGAATGATGGTAAAATATAATAATAAATATCAAGGTAATTTCCTTAAACCTACTCAAACTCATAAAATATTATATTAAAACCTAAATATAATCCCAAAATTAGATTCTTTAGGTCTAATTAGTTTAGGTGCAGAATTTCAGCTTAATTGAGTAAGTTTATTATCCTAATTTGGATTGAGAAGATAATGAACTCCTTATAAGGATGGGACTATGTTTTATTCATATTTATATTATTTAAATGGCACATTGATTATTTGCCTACTTTCTATTTATCGCCTATGATTCATGTGTCACTCCCCTCTGGTTTCTCAATTTCAACAGGAGTCATTGGATCATTTATCATTTGTCTCTCCTCTTTTTACATTCCTCGAGTTTGTTCTATTTAGGACTCCTGATAGTCATATTCCTCATTTCCCTAGTTGTTCTCTTTCTACTATCCTCCTCTTCCCCGAGTATTCTCTCCTTTGTATTCCTTACGCATACCCGAACTGACATATTTGAGACTCAATTGGTTTTTGCCACCCTCATATCCCATTCGAGAATGATCTCCCTTCATCCCATGTTTTCAATCATGTTTGGAAATCTCAACCATGTTGGGCATCACGGTTGTATATAGACCCACCAAAACCATCGCAACATCTCATGTGATCATTCCAAATCCTTCATGAGTGTCTGACTAGTTAGTCTCAAAATTAGTCATTGGATTGTTTATGTCCCTCTGTGGAGGTGGTGGTCCATTCCTACAACTTTAAGGAAGATTACCGATGAATTTGATTGCTCCATCTGAGGTATGAATCACTTTCCCCATTTAGTCACTTATCTATTTTTCTAGAAACTATGGTGTGATGCCAACGTTTTATTCATGTGTGGTCTTGGTTTTCCTGTCAGCAACTTCGTGTGAACAATTAAAAAAATAAATAGGCTTTTGGTTGGTTGTGTTTTGTGCAAAACTCATTTACAACACTTTTTTTCAAACAAATTTATCGAGTTTGCAATACTCTTGCTTTTGATCGGAAAGGACAACGAGATGCTTTAGGTTTTTTGACCACCACCTGACCCAAGTCTAGGGTCACTGAGTTCATTGGAGTGATCAAAATGTTATGGTGATATAGGTTTGTAGTTCTTCTTTGCAATCTAGTTTTGGTTTGGTATCAAGAGCATTGGTTGTTGTGTTCTTGCAAGTTGATCCTAAGGAAGAATATGATCCCTTTACGAATTTTCCATTATCATAGATTATTAGTGTTACACTTTCAATGGGTTTTCAAGTCCTTTCCTCCATTGGATTCCTTTAATTTCATGGCCTCCGAGCTCATTGAAGGTACCCACCTAGCTTGTCACACCCTAGGGTATGATAATCACATGTTAGGGAATATAGGTATGTGAAGCCAATTTTTGTTTAATAATTCCATTAATTGACGTAACTTTAATGATTCATAAGTAATTATTTACTCAACCAAAAATTATGTAAAATATGTCTTGGAATTAGAAAAAATAATAATATCTGATAGAATCAATTTCATAGCCTAAATCTAATGTAATAGGAAATCAATACATTATGGTTTATAATATACACCTTGATTAATTATTTATACACCTAATGTGTTATTATGTGAACATGCATAATCTGGATCTAGGGTTTGAACCCTGACATGTTATTGTTGCATCTCGTTGGGTATACATTGAGTAATTGTTCTACTTTCTCTCTCTTTTGACTTAATTTGAAGGATATATGTGAACTTTATCCTTTTAGAGTCATTTAAATTATTTTTAAACTCTAATATTGAAATCAATTATATTTTACTACTGCTTGGTTGATATCACACTTTGGCATCTAAGATTTTTAATCTTGTACATGCTACCCCTAGTAGAACCCTAATTGGTGGAATTGATCTATTTTGTGCTATTTGTGCACTAAAACCCTAAGTTGCTCATGATGGAATTTTATGGTCTGATGTTCTACTTTTAGTTGGACAATCTTGTTTAACCATGACTAAACTTTACTTACATCTACATTACATGCTTGTTGATTCAGTAGTACTATGGTTTTATAATATGCTTTGGTTTTTTAGGGTATGTGCCTTTTATGCTTTTGGAATGGAGGTCATGTGTCCCATACCTGAGTTTTGTGCCCACATTTATATATTTGGGAGTATGGCCATGTGCTATGCTATATCAGGTTAGGGTTATGCACTCTAACTGCCATTTTTTTATTATATTTCACTAGTACTAGGATTATTTCAACTACTTGCTGATTATTTATTTATGATTGATGGTTCACGTGCCCTAACTGCTATGTGTATGCCCTTGAGGTATACTTTATTTAAATTCCATGGCAAGTACATCTAATTATTATCATCTTATTTGAATTTTTTTCTTTTGATATCCACTTGGAAGGTCCCTTTCCCTCTTTGTTCGGGAAGCCTTGTTTATATTTGATGTCCTTTTCCCATATAATTACTCAATCACTATTTATATGCACATACCGACATTTTTATGCTGAAAGCATCCAATTTTTCTTCTCTTGTGGGGTATGCTTCCAACCCCTTAGGTAGAGAGCAAGGAGGAGTTTACCAAAGTTGATCAGGACCATCCAAGAGTAGCTGATCTTTCTTGGGAGGTAAAATTGAAGTAGTTGATTTACCCTCATTGTCTTGTTTCCTATAGTTTTCTTTTATGTACACCCTGCATGGTGAAGAACAATGATAGACATGAATATTGTAATAGTTAGAATTTTTATTTTCCATTACTATAGTTTCTAGTGATTGATACATTACATACTTGAAATATACTTTATCATCCTTTGCGAAAAATTATTCTCAAATTTGGCATTCGATGGTTTTCTATTATTTCTTTTGACTAAGTTGAGTGGCTCCGCTCTTGGGTCCCACTCGTTACACTTCCTCCCACTCATGAGGTTGAGTTTTATCAATCTTGTGCTAGGAACATCGTCTGTCTTAAAACCACGTTATCACTTAGCACCAACATAACTTGTTGAGCTCAATTGGGTTGAGGAATAAAAACCCACTAGAGACAAATATCTTCTCAACATAAGCTACATAGAGGTAGCTAAAGAGATAGGAATGATCAATACAAATCAGAATCAAGAAAGAGTTATTTTTTTTTAGAAAAAACTAGTGAAAATTTTGTGAAGAAAACACACTGAACTTATAGCCTCTTACTTTCACCATGACATCTAAAAATGGTGCCTAAACCGTTTGTGTATGTGAGTCGGCATGAAGAATAGGTTGTGTATCTAATCAAATACGAGTCTGCATCTCATAAAAAATGAACTATTACATATGGCTATTGCACACTAAGTTTTAAATTTATAAAGTGAGTCACATAACAAGCAGGTAGAAGTGGACTTGTCTACAAATCCAAGAATCAACCATCGAATATAATTTTCCTCAAACCATGTGTAGGTTCAAAAATACTCACCAAAAGTCAAGATTTTGTGTTCCTTTTGTGACAATTTCAAACATTATCTTTATCAATGCCACAATATGAAGGGTATGATATATGCATAATTATCACTGTTTTATAGGCTAATATGGATGATTTCATGTGTTAATGAATCTTGATTTCATATCCTTTCATTCATTTCCCATAGATTTATCTTATAATCATTTTCAAACATATCTTGCATCATGTTATCAATCTCCACATTGGCTATATGTCTTCCACGTTCAGTTTTAGAAAGTTTGGATACTTGAAGTCAATGTTAGTAGAACTAAGATCCTTGTTGGTACCACTGAGAGGCTTCCCATAAAATCTTTCTTCACGATCAAACTCGATAGCAATAGTCCCCTTGACACTGACACTCATGTTGCACTTAGGGACTTTTGACATCATTATCGATACCACCGACCTCCTTATGGGTGTCATCTACCCTGCATTCAAGAACTAATAGAATCCAATAGTTTCAATCTTAGTACCACTGACTCATTTGCATAGAGCTCCTAATCGTACACTTGATACCATCAAGCTCAACTGGGTGGCACCGATGCAGTTTGGAACAAAAAAGGAAAGTCTAGGTCACTAGAAGAAAAGGATGTTCTAGGAAAGAAGGGAAGAAAGATATCTAAAAGAATAGGCCTTGAAGGAAGGCATCAACTAGGGGAGATTGGTCATCGGGCTATAAGATATGCTAGAAGGTTTAATCCTAGTCAGTACCACAAACACTGCCACATGTGAAAACTACAATTTTAAGTGGTCAATCTAATGGTTGACATTTTAAATTGGGTTTTTGATCCTCTTAAGACCAAATTTCTTCCTAGTAATGATCCATATACTAGTATTCACATTTTGATGGCTAGCAACTAAGAAGAACAAGAAGAAGAAGACAGAGACAACACTTTGTTCGATGGATTTGAGGAGTAATTGAGTAGTGAAAATAGAGATTGATCACAACCAAATTGACATACCTCTTCGATGTTTCCATATTTGCGGTTATATCTATTATATATTATGTTTTCTTCTTCTCCAAATGTAGATTTTGATACCATGTTGGCCATGCCTAGCTAATTTTCCTTTTTCTAAGGATCCAAGTGTAGCCAAGTGATTTTTTTAGTGAATTATAAAATTTTATTACTTAAATACTTATAGCATATTTTCTTCTAATTAGAAATTATCATTTCTGAGCATTATTTTCGATCATGGTACCAATAGTGCCAAACCCTGTGGCACCAACTAAAGGGAATATTTCAATTGATAACTTCCTAGGTTTAATGTCATAGTATCAACACCTTATTAGTACTAGTGACTTTGTCAAAAGTAGTAGTCTTAGGGTCACACATCGACTACCATGAGGACATACATCTAACGGCTCACACATCTATGAAACATGGATTGCACTTTGTGTGGTAGCACTTGTAGTTATTTTTGTAGCACCAAAAGTAGTACTAATGGCACTAATGTTTCTATCCCTAGGTCGGTAACATCAATGTCCTACATGCATTGATTTTGACATCTCACTAATAGTACATAGATCCAGCTTTGAGTCTGTATCATTAACCCATCAGTTGGTAGCACCGGCATCGATGAATCAAGATAGGCCTCCTCTATAAAAGGAGAGGTTGCATTTCATTTCTCTCCACACCAATCATCGCTTATCCAATAGGAGAGAAACTTCGAACAATGTTATCTTACAACTGAACAGATAATATATACCAAGATCCTTCTCTGTGTCTATCTACATCATAACATCATGTCAAATCATCCCTGATAGAGGGAGGCATTTCACTACCCCCAACCACCATTGTGTCGCACCAACTCCTACATAATCCAACTCAGATTGTATATGACAACAATAAATAGAATAAATGTCATGCAAAGTTGATCAAGAGAGACATGGAGGTGACCCGATACAACCACTAGAACCTCCCCATCACCATCATCTTCTTCAATGACCTATGTTGAGTATGTTATCACTGAGGTATGATGTAACGACCCCGCCTTCCGGTAACCCCCAATTAAGGGAGATCGAGAGGTCGGTGTCGTTATCCAATTTCCAGATCAAGGTTCGGCAATTAATTGATAACAATTACTAAATTCTACTAGACTAAACTGAAAAACTGTAATAAATAAAAATTTTGCATACCTTTGAAAATTTTGTAATTCTAAAACTTCTATTCAGAACTCGGACTAACTAACTAATCCTCCTTAGACTTTAATTAGTGTATTGCACAATATGACGGTTTACGGTTTGTCCTTTTTGTTTTGTACCTAAAACACCAGCAAACAAAATGTCGGTCAGCCAAAGTTGGTATGTGGGGGATTCACTAATCATGCAAATATTTATAACAATGTATGTCATTCAATTATCATTTAACAAACAATGTTATGTTTTAAGTATAACAACGCGATCCATGTGTCCCATATTCCCTTTATACCCCTCATGACTTCACCTATCAAGTGAATCAATTTCTAGGGCGGAGTCACATGGCACTACCCGTAGGTAGCCCACTCCTTAACTCATGGTATGCTAAGAGTCTCATGGCACTACACATGGGTAGACCAGTTTCTAACTCATGATACCACAGACCTTGCTCTAGGTTATCCTTAGCCTTTGAATAGCCACAGGGGTGGACTCAGACCTAGCTAGTTATACATGTATACCCATAGTGATAGTCATAGTCACTTTATAGTTGCATGAATTGAAACATCCAACAATTATTTCAATCATTGAGGGAAACGTCGATAAAATCCTCAGAAAACTAAACGGTATAGTCATAAGTGTAGCCACATACCTCTTATTGCAGTTTTAGATACAGGATCAAATGTGAAGAGAGATAATATCCAAGCAATCAAACAATGTGCACAGAAAACCCTGAAATAAAAGTACAAGTTTACTTTTATTAATATTTAACCAATTCCATCATGTCCCTTAAGGTTTCTATCCAATTTTAGGGTTTTCTTGAAAATTAGGGTTTTGCTTTCCTTCTTAGATATTGTGAACCCTAATTCATCAAATATACTTAAAACCTTTAAATTATCTCCTTTTAATATTCCTAACAATTTTAGGATCATTATTTAGCAATTTATCAAAATAACAAGGTTTCCTTCTTCTTTTACCCTAAATTAGGGTTTTCATATACATTATCTTTCATTCTTAGACATAAACCCTAATTTAGCCATATTGCTATTCCAAACGGATGAAAACTTCCTATTATTAATTAATAGGTTTATAATCCTCAACTTAACCCATTAATTTACAAAGAAACATCCTTTATATGTAATTAGGGTTTCCAATTAACTTAAAATGCATTTTACTAGCAAATTAAAGTACTTTTGCAAAATGAACTGGAATCAGGTTATACAACCATTTTTATCAGATTCCTTGCATTTTTCTACCCAACATTCATATATAAAGTTCTTTTATACGAGATTCCTAGCTATTTCTATGATTTTAGCAAGGAAAAGCTATTATTTGCAATTTCGGTTCAGAGAGGATATTTACCGGATTATCTCAGCCGTTTGATCAGTGCGCCAAAGGTCCGCACTTTGATCCAACACACGTCGTCGATCGTGCCCACTAACAGGATCACGCACGCGCCCTTTCTCGGCCGATCGTCAGATCTCGATCCAACGCTCCGCATCGAGCATTTCCTTCTTGCGGCTAAGTTAAGTGTGTCGTCCAGGGACCGTCAGATCGTGCCTCGATCTACGCTGGTCCAGGATCTAAGGGTCGCTGGTTTTCATCCTCCTTCTTCTTCTTTCTTTGATCTCACGGTGGCGCCACGGCTGGAGCTCGTCAGGGCGATGTCGATCGAGCACAAGGGAGGGTTTTGGTATTAAAGGAGTGGCCGCCTGGGATCGTGAGGGTGAAAGCGAGTAACAGGGGGTACTATATATAGGCTAGGGGAGGTTCCCTTAGGGTTTCTGACCCTTCCGCCAAACCTCCTTTTAGCCCAATTGGGCGTTTCTCAAAGACGCGATGAAAGCTCGTAAAAGTAGGGTCTGGGAGGTTCGTCTCCCTATCCCGAATTGAATGGGATACTTCCCATGCTTGCTCATAACATGTTGTGATTGGAAACACAAGGGGAAAATCCCCTATGGGCGGCTACAGTTTGTGTCCCTTTGGGACTCTGTACGATGAGCCAGGTCAGTTGGATCAAGATCCAATGGCCACAAACATCCGCGTTCAAACAGAATTAGGAAAGATTTTCAATTATTTGAATTATCTTCCAATATAATGATAATTTTGGAAAAATCATAACTCCCAATTCTAAACTCCATTTTTATTCAAATTTTGAGGAAATCTCGTTCATGCCTTTATCTTTCATTATGAAAAAATTGGAGTCATTATCCAAAGGAAACGAACCCTTTTCTTCCATTTCAAGTTATCCCTTATTTAATTGTATTTTCCACCTATTCTTTATTTCCTTTGCCATTATCTAATTATCCTGAGTCCCTTGAACCCCAAGGAACCTTTATAACTCGAAAACTTATTTTGGGAAAATATCTTTTTGCCTTTTAATCATCCTTTAATCCTTTTCTTATACATTCCATTTTCCCACTGTAATTCTTTATTAAATGGAATTCCTTTTTCATTTCTTTTTATTGTTCTTTCAAATGGGCTTAATAGCCAATAAGGCCCAACAAGAAAGCATGCACGAAATTCATTCAAATCAAATCATGAAATCAAACATTTATCTTATTTAGTCATTTACAAGAGATTTTCAAATCTCATTACATGTTTTGGAAAATGAGTTTATAACATCCTCCCCTCCTTATAGGAATTTTGTCCTCAAAATTCAACAATCAAGAAAACAAATTAGGATATTCTTTTTCCATGTCCGTCTTCAGCTCCCATGTGGCCTCATCCTCTCCATGGTGCTTCCAAAGAACCTTTACCATCTCTATATTCTTATTTCTGAGTTCTTTTACCTTGGTATCTAGAATCTGCAAAGGCAACTCAGGATAAGACAACTTTCCTTGAAGCTCAATAGGTTCAATGCTCAGCACATGGCTAGGATCTTGCACATATCGCTTCAGATTGGACACGTGAAACACATCATGCATCATACTGTATTGAGGGGGTAATGCCAAATGATATGCGGCTTCACCAATCCGTTCTAACACTTCAAACGGACCCACGTACCGGGGACTCAACTTTCCTCTATTTTTAGCTATAGCTCGGAGCGGTCATATTTTTAGAAAAACATGTTCTCCCACAGTGAAATGCACATCAGTCTGCTTTGCATCAACATATGACTTCTGTCAGTCTTGGGCTCTCTTTCGCCTTTGCCTGACTAAAGCGACATTTTCAGCATACACTTGGAGTTCATCTGACCTCAATAAGGTCCTTTCACCAACATCATCCCAGTGAAATGGTGACTGACACGGTCTCCCATATAGAGCTTCATATGGAGGCATCCCGATACTGGCTTGGTAACTATTGTTGTAGGCAAAGTCAGCTAAAGGTAGGTATTTCTCCCATGATCCACCCCAATCGAGTACGCAAGCTCGCAGCAGATCCTCTAAGGTCTGAATCGTCCTTTCTGACTGACCATCTATATGGGGGTGATAAGTGGTATTGAACTTCAACTTTGTACCTAGTTCCTCTTGAACCTACTTCCACAACTTGGAAGTAAACTTTGGGTCTCTATCGGAGATGATAGAACCGGGTACGCCATGCAAGAGCACTATCTCTTTGATATACAGCTCAGCTAAGTCTGACACTTTGGTAGTGGTTTTCAGGGCAAGGAAGTGTGCTGACTTGGTAAGGCGATCTACCACAACCCATATCGCATCATTACCTCTCTTGGTCCGGGGTAGACCCACCACGAAATCCATGGTAATCTGCTCCCATTTCCACTCTGGAATCTCTATAGACTGTAAAAGTCTGCCGGGTCGTTGGTGTTCAGCCTTCACCATTTGGCACGTAAGACAACTGGCTACATAAGATACAATGTCTCTCTTCATTCTTGGCCACCAGAAAAACCTCTACATGTCGTTAAACATCTTAGTAGTTCCTGGGTGTATCGTGTACTTAGAACCATGAGCCTCTTGTAGGATACGTTCCTTCAACGGTGAATCTTCAGGAACCCATATGTGATTCTCAAAACGTATTCCTCCATCTATTCCCAATGACAGACAGGTATGTGGCTTCTGCATCAAGCCTTTCATCTTGTCGAGTCCTCCAATGGCTAACTGTGCTGTGACAATCTCACTCAATAGCTCAGACTGTATCTGGATATTGGCCAATCGAACTCGATCATCCAACGGTTGAGGTGACCATTCCACTAATTCTTCTAAGCTCTTCCACTGACTAGACAGAACAATTGCACACCTGAGCTGTTTCCGACTCAACGCATCGGCTATGACATTCGCCTTCCCTGGATGATAGGCAATGGTAAAGTCATAATCCTTCATGTACTCCATCCATCGTCGTTGTCATAGGTTCAAGTCTTTCTGCGTCAGAAGATACTTCAGTCTCTTATGGTCGGTGAAGATTTCAAAAGTGGCACCATACAAGTAATGCCGCCAAATGTTCAAGGCATGGATGATAGTAGCTAACTCCAGGTCGTGGGTTGGATAATTCACCTTGTTAGGTTTGAGCTGTCGGGAGGCATATGCAACCACATGTCGATTATGTTCCAACACACAGCCTAGTCCCATCTTGGACGCATCGATGAAAATCATAAAACCCTCATTGCCTGATGGTGGAGTCAAAAATGGTGCAGTGGTCAGCTTCTCTTTCAACTCCTGGAAACGAGCCTCACAAACATCAGACCACACGAACTTCACATCTTTCCGAGTCAACATGGTCAGAGGCAAGGCGGTCTTTGAGAAATCCACGATGAAGCGCTGATAATATCCTGCTAACCCCAAGAAGCTTCGTATCTCAGAGGGGTTCTTCGGTGTTGGCCAGTCTCGACCCGCCGACACTTTAGTTGGATCTACGGCGATCGTTCCTCCAGAGATGATGTGTCCAAGGAACATGACTCGGTCTATCCAAAACTCACATTTAGAGAATTTCCCATAGAACTTCTGCTTTCTCAAGATATCAAGGACTTTACTTAGCTGGTCTCGGTGTTGCTCTAAGTCATCTGAATAAACCAGTATGTCATCTATGAACACTATGACAAACGAGTCAAGGAAGGGTTGAAACACACTATTCATAAGGTTCATGAACACACTAGGTGCATTGGACAACCCAAAAGGCATAACCACAAACTCATAATGGCCATATCGGGTTCTAAAAGCTATTTTTGGGATTTCCTCACTCTTAACCATCAACTGGTGGTAACCCGATCTCAAGTCAATCTTGGAAAAGACTCGAGCTGACTTCAACTGGTCAAACAAGTCATCTATCCGGGGTAAAGGGTATTTGTTCTTAATGGTAGCCTGGTTGATCATCTGGTAGTCTATGCACATTCGGAGCGAACCATCCTTTTTCTTTACAAAAAGAACTGGCACTCCCCATGGTGATGTGCTAGGGCGGATAAAACCCTTGTCTAGCAATTCCTGCAATTGCTTCTTTAACTCAACCAATTCAGTAGGGACCATTCTATAACGTGCCCGGGAAATAGGGTTTGTATCAGGGGCTAGCTCTATGGAGAAATCTACCTCTCTTTCGGGAGGAATTCCAGGTAGATCTGCTGGGAAAACATCTGCATAGCCCCTAACTACCTCTATTTCTTCTAAGGGTTGCACTTTGGGTTCCGGCTCGGTGACTACTGCTAGGAAAGCTTGACACCCTTTACTCATCATCTGTTCTGCCTTCAAGGCTGACACATATAGGCTGGTGGTGGCATCCTTCCTACCCCTAATGATAAAAGGTGGGTGACCTGGTCTCTTAATGATCACTATCTTCTCCCTACAGTCAATGTTGGCCCTATAGGTATAAAGCCAATCCATGCCAATCATTACATCAAAATCATTCATGTCAAGAAGGATAAAATCTGTAGGAAACTCATGATCTCGATATTTCACATGTATCACCAGAGTTTTCAAAAGGGAAGTAAAGATCCGCCCACTCGGGGTTGTAACATCTAAGACATATCCTAGATCCTTGATATCCAAACAAAGCATAGTTGCAAGATTTCTCGAAATGAAAGTATTAGTAGATCCATAGTCAAACAAAGCTTTCACATTATGTCCCATAACTTCAAGCATGCCTACATTGTTTTTCATCATGCATTAGACCATTACATGCTTAACTTAAAACATAAAGAAAACTCTAAGGGTTATTACCATCGATCAACCGATTGGCATTTGCTTGAGCTTCCTCATTATCAATGGCAAACACCCGAGCTTGTCTTCTTTCTCCAGCAGGTGGGGCTACAGCTATACGTGGGTCTGCTACTGGTGAAGCTGCCACCTGTCCTGGTCCCCTGGGATCTGGCATAGGACAGATGGATTGCAGATGTCCTTCTTGGTGGCATCAAAAGCATGTCTTCTTCTCATAGCGGCATTCACTAGCGTGCCCCTTTCCACAGGTGCGGCAAGGAGGTCGGTTGTTCTCTTGACGGGGTTTCCCTTTTCCTCCATGTTTTCCTTTAGCTTGATGACGTCCTGAGCTCTTCTTGTGGTTGTTTCTCGGGCCTTGGGCTCCTTCAGTGAAACCCAAGTACCCCTTGGGTGGAAACTGGGTCGGCATCACCGTCCTCTCCATGTCTAAAGCAGTGTTGTAGGCTTCGGCAAAAGTTTTGGGTTTACTTGCCATCACATGGGGCTTGATGGTAGGGTGAAGACGTTCCACGAAGTGGTCCACCTTCCTCTCTTCATCCATCATATGTCCAAAACGTTCCAAGAGGTGGAACCTACGACCAAAGTCCACAACTGAAGAGCTTCCTTGAGTCATGCTAGTGAACTCTCTTTCTTTCTCTTTCTTTGCTGCGACGGGGAGGAATCTAGCGGTGAAAATGGTCTTGAAGTCATCCCAGGCCATGGGTTCCTCTGTCAAATCCCAGCCAGTGATGTGGGTCTCCCACCATATCTTGGCTGCTCCTTCCAGGAGATGAGCAGCAAAGAGGACCTTCTTGCTTGGCTGAACTTCAAGCATACGGAACCCATTCTCGACTGCAAGCAGCCAAGCTTCTGCTTTGTCGACTACCTCTGTCTTGTCCTCTCCCCAGAACTTCTCGATATTCAACTTGACGAAGTCCAGGATGGCGGCTCCTAGTCGAGGACGAACTGGATGCAGTTCACCATTCTCAGCTCTGGCTAGGTCTCAGAGGGTCAATGCATCAATGGCCTCAGTCAGCTTCTTCTGCTGCTCTATCCACAAGGCCTCAGAGGTGTGGATCATCATAGTCGGTTCTGGACCTCCAGCTTGGTCTTCCTTCATCTGGTTTACTTCCTTGTACACATGTTGCTCTTCATACCCTTGGTCCTACTCTTGATCAAGGTTGTCGAAGGGTATCGGATCAGGGTTAGGGACCTCATGAGTGGTCTCTTCGGTCCTCTTTCTCTTCATAGAGGATTCACCATCATGATTCTTCTTCCTTTTCTCTGAAGACCCCTTTCCTTTGTGGGTAGGCCAAGAACTCCTAGTTGGGTTCCCAGTACCCTCAGGGATAGAAACTATCTTTGTACAAGCCATCTACATAAGCATAACAAACAGACCTTTAGTTTACCATTAAACTAATTATACTTATGTCAGTGACGTCTCATTACGTATCTTTTATTAAATTGATGGATAATTCCTTAATCCTTAACTTATTTGCCCATACCACATGAGGGTGGGGAAGAGAGAGAAATACCTAACTCTTTAAGTCCTTAAGATAATTTGTGATGAGAAGGGATGAAAAATATGTGAAAATCCTAAAGGTATCTTATTTCGAATCAAATCCTAGGACATCGGTCAGGCAGTCACACATTCTGGGAGTCCTCGTATTCCGACTAGCGGTGCGGAGGAAAATTTTGCCAGCCCCCGGAAGTGATCCTTTTCTAGACACCTCAGCCTTTCGGAAAATCCTCTAATAACTCCCTTGGGTTCTACAGAGTTTGTAAAATTTAATAATTATTAACAATTAAGTGGAGAACCTTGGCTCTGATACCAAATTGTAACGACCCCACCTTCCGGTAACCCCCAATTAAGGGAGACTGAGAGGTCGGTGTCGTTATCCAATTTCCGGATCAAGGTTCAGCAATTAATTGATAACAATTACTAAATTCTACTAGACTAAACTGAAAAAACTGTAATAAATAAAATTTTTGCATACCTTTGAAAATTTTGGAATTCTAAAACTTCTATCCAGAACTAGGACTAACTAACTAATCCTCCTTGGACTTTAATTAGTGTATTTCAGGATATGACGGTTTACGGTTTGTCCTTTTTGTTTTGTACCTAAAATGCCGACAAACAAAGCGTCGGTCAGCCAAAGCTGGTATGTGGGGGATTCACTAATCATGCAAATATCTATAACAATGTATGGCATTCAATTATCATTTAACAAACAATGTTACGTTTTAAGTATAACAACGCGATCCATGTGTCCCATATTCCCTTTATACCCTCATGACTTCACCTATCAAGTGAATCAATTTCTAGGGTGGAGTCACATGCACTACCCGTAGGTAGCCCACTCCTTAACTCATGGTATGCTAAGAGTCTCATGGCACTACACGTGGGTAGCCCAATTTCTAACTCATGATACCCCTGACCTTGCTCTAAGTTATCCTTAGACTTTGCATAGCCACAGGGGTGGACTCGGATCTAGCTAGTTATACATGTATACCCATAGTGATAGTCATAGTCACTTTATAGTTGCATGAATTGAAACATCCAACAGTTATTTCAATCATTGAGGGAAACGTCGATAAAATCCTCAGAAAACTAAACGGTATAGTCATAAGCGTAACCACATACCTCTTATTGCAGTTTCAGATACAAGATCAAATGTGAAGAGAGATAATATCCAAGCAATCAAACAATGTGCACAAAAAACCCTGAAATAAAAGTACAAGTTTACTTTTATTAATATTTAACCAATTTCATCATGTCCCTTAGGGTTTCTATCCAATTTTAGGGTTTTCTTGAAAATTAGGGTTTTGCTTTCCTTCTTAGATATTGTGAACCCTAATTCATCAAATATACTTAAAACCTTTAAATTATCTCCTTTTAATATTCCTAACAGTTTTAGGATCATTATTTAGCAATTTATCAAAATAACAAGGTTTCCTTCTTATTTTACCCTAAATTAGGGTTTTCATATACATTATCTTTCATTCTTAGACATAAACCCTAATTTAGCCATATTGGTATTCCAAACGGATGAAAACTTCCTATTATTAATTAATGGGTTTATAATCCTCAACTTAACCCATTAATTTACAAAGAAACATCCTTTATATGTAATTAGGGTTTCCAATTAACTTAAAATGCATTTTACTAGAAAATTAAAGTACTTTTGCAAAATGAACTGGAATCAGGTTATACAACCATTTTTATCAGATTCCTTTCATTTTTCTACCCAACTTTCATATATAAAGTTCTTTTATATGAGATTCCTAGCTATTTCTATGATTTTAGCAAGGAAAAGCTATTATTTGCAATTTCGATTCAGAGAGGATATTTACCGGATTATCTCAGCCGTTTGATCAGTGCGCCAAAGATCTGCACTTTGATCCAACACACGTCATCGATCATGCCCACTAACAGGATCACGCGTGCGCCCTTTCTCGGTCGATCGTCAGATCTCGATCCAACGCTCCGCGTCGAGCGTTTCCTTCTTGTGGATAAGTTAAGCGCGTCGTCCAGGGACCGTCAGATCATGCCTCGATCTACGCTGGTCCAAGATCCAAGGGTCACTGGTTGTCGTCCTCCCTCTTCTTCTTTCTTTGATCTCACGGTGGTGCCGCGGTTGGAGCTCGTCGGGGCGATGTCGATCGAGCACAAAGGAGGGTTTTGGTATTAAAGGAGTGGTCGCCTGGGATCGTGAGGGTGAAAGCGAGTAACAGGGGGTACTATATATAGGCTAGGGGAAGTTCCCTTAGGGTTTCTGACCCTGCTGCCAAACCTCCTTTTATCCCAATTGGGTGTTTCTCAAAGACACGACGAAAGCTCATAAAAGTAGGGTCTGGGAGGTTCGTCTCCCTATCCCGAATTCAATGGGATACTTCACATGCTTGCTCATAACCTGTTGTGATTGGAAACGCAAGGAGAAAATCCCCTGTGGGTGGCTACAGTCCATGTCCCTTTGGGACTCTGGACGATGAGTTGGGTCAGTTGGATCAAGATCCAACGGCCACAAACATCCGCGTTCAAACAGAATTAGGAAAGATTTTCAATTATTCGAATTATCTTCCAATATAATGATAATTTTGGAAAAATCATAACTCTCAATTCTTAACTCCATTTTTATTCAAATTTTTAGGAAAGCTCTTTCATGCCTATATCTTTCATTGTAAAAAAATTGGAGTCATTATCCAAAGGAAACGAGCCCTTTTCTTCCGTTTCAAGTTATCCCTTATTTAATTGTATTTTCCACCTATTCTTTATTTCCTTTGCCATTATCTAATTATCCTGACTTCCTTGAACCTCAAGGAACCTTTATAACTCAAAAACTTATTTTGGGAAAATATATTTTAGCCTTTTAATCATCCTTTAATCCTTTTCTTATATATTCTATTTTCCCACTGTAATTCTTTATTAAATGGAATTCCTTTTTCATTTCTTTTTATTGTTCTTTCAAATGGGCTTAATGGCCAATAAGGCCCAACAAGAAAGCATGCACGAAATTCATTCAAATCAAATCATGAAATCAAACATTGATCTTATTTAGTCATTTAAAAGAGATTTTCAAATCTCATTACATGTTTTGGAAAATGAGGTTATAACATATGACATGCAATCATCCATTCTTAGGTGATTGGGACACATACTCTGAGATTGTGTTGTAGTCCCTTTCTTCCTTAGAGGCCTTCTACCTCCTCGATTACTGATTTGATTATGAGGAGGGGTGGTTATCCTTTTGATTGTACAACAATGACCACTGACTCTCCTTACTCACTTTCAACTCCATCATTAGCTTGGATTACAATGGCATCAGGTTTGATTGAGAAAACTTTAAGTACAATTATGTTTGGCACTAAATGTTGGTCATAGTGGCAACAAAAAATCATCTAATGCATCATTCTTTGTTGAGTGACATCAATCATTCCTTTGTGTGCATACGAGATATACTATTGACTAGCACCCTATTTGTCAAGTCTACTAAAGGGAAGGGGAATTATAAAGGGACTATATGTACATCATATGGAGCATTCTCACATCAGGGAATGAGTGTGTCAACTAGGGTGCATTCTTCCTCACCCACATCCTCAGACTCCTCAAAGCCAATCAGAAACTCCCAATCAATTTTGGTGGCTTAATCACCCCAATTTATAATAATATTTGCCTTAATCTCTCTTGACTACATCCGTTGAATGCCAAGGGCAATTGGACTTGAAGTAATTTGGCAAAAACAACTTCCTAAGCAAGCATGGATACAATACTCATGTGATGTATGGCCATTTGGAGCACCCATCCCCGACCCAACCTTCAAACTATGGTACAT
The DNA here is from genome assembly GCA_963693085.1 of Alisma plantago-aquatica. Taxonomy (NCBI): domain Eukaryota; kingdom Viridiplantae; phylum Streptophyta; class Magnoliopsida; order Alismatales; family Alismataceae; genus Alisma; species Alisma plantago-aquatica. The sequence continues at coordinate 287,101,689 of OY856412.1, read as the reverse complement.
CTGACATCTATAATGGCCCACTCCATGTGCACTAGGGGTAGCAACTGGAGAGGCACTACCTATTACAGTGAGGAGAGCACACCCTCACCATGTTTTGTACTACCAAGGTGCCTCATGTTCTACACAATCATATGTGGGTGTGGAGGATGCATATCCAATAAGATCATGTACTCCATTCTCAACTCCATTCAGTAGGGCCAATAATAATAATAAGCATCCATGACCTAGTTCAATAACTACCAAGAGCAGATCTTTTGCAACCATGATAAAAAATTCTCATTAGCATGCTATGTTTGACGATGATCACTAATTCTTAGGATACATGAGAAATTCCATGAGAACCTCACCCATTTGAAACATTACTCTCAGCTGATGAACAATCACCTCTGGAGCTAGGGGCAAGTCAACAGTTATCCTCCTCCACCACCGCCACTGAGCCATACTCCTCAATTCAATGACACATTTCTTTCATAAGACCCTACACCACTGTGCTTCTTACAACCACCTTAGTGATTCCATGGTACATTCATTCCATCTCTTCCTTTGATTCTTGACATTAAGGACAATGTCAAAGACAATCTTGAAGAGGAATCAAATAGAACATCTCTTCACTCTTGCATATCTATCATTTTTTCTTGTGTGATGCTTTGTTTTCTTAAAGTTTAGTTTTTATCTTTTATTAACATTCAAATCAATCTAATGTAAAGTTTGTGGATAAAAAATAGTTAGGAAAATATTCTTGTGCCATGGTCTCTAAACTCTTGGCATGTGTTTTCATGATTAGCTTGTAAGCTAGAAATTTTTAATCTAAAAGTGCACAACATCTAGAATTATCTTGAACTTGTCACTTTGAAGACTTTTTGTGATAAATATGACAATCCAACTTGACACGATGACGTAAAATATGAAGATGTTTGAGCCTAACTGACAAAATTGTAGTTTAAATCCTTCGAATGGTTATAAGGATTGGTTTTAGAATCACCTTGATCTACAAATCTACCGTGAAAGGGACATCAAGGTTGAGGAAGGTAATGTATCATACTTTTGTGATCTCCATCCACCATCATTAATTAAACTTCTCACCACCATAAAAGAAATAATTCAATTTACGTTCACATTGGTGCATTGCATTACACGATAGAATATCATTTTTTTTTGGCATAGTATAGATCAAAAGATTTTTTTCTTATAGTTACATTCAGAATCAAATGATTGGTTTATTTAGTTTATTCATGGATACACTCTTCATAAGGTGTTAATGTAACTATGTTCTGCATTTGACTTCGAAAAGGGAAACTCAATCTTACTGCTCCATCTCCTATTTTTATTAAGGCCCATCATAGATATTATATTTTCTATCAGAAGTGAATGTGTGAAAGAAAACAAAAAAAATTGAAAAAGAAGAAGGAAATAAATGGGAAAAATAAGGAGAAAAGTATAGTATTCAGTGTATAACGTGAATTATATACCTTATAGAAAAAATGATATTTTTTTTTAAAACTATGGAAGTAGTTTGTCATAATAAACAACTTCTACCCACAATAGTGTCCTTAGGACAAGGTGATCCTTTGCATTCATTATTCCACCTTCGTGGTTTTAGGCATTAGGATGCATTTCATTACATGTGTCATTCAGGTGCATCATTTCTTTTATCTCATTGTGATCTGAATTACATTGCAACTATTGTCTCAAGCCACCCAACTCCATCCACTCATTGGTCTCTATGGTAGGCAATCAACATGATTATCCCCTCGTTCATACTAATTGGGGACAAATCCAAATTAGATCTTTGCACTTTCATAAAGCAATGTAGACATGGAGATCACATGATGCACTCGACATGTATCCAACCTATCATGATTTTTTCTCTCCAAGAGACTTGTATGATTTATTAATCTTATTTCCAACACTTTTATTCTTGTGTGATTGGTCACTTGAGAGTAACTACATGTTTTGTGGTTGAGAGGACTAGTTTGAGATCCATTGGTGGAGGGCCATTAGGAAAGTTGTAGTTAAGCCATATGTCTCTATGCAGACTTCTTTAATCAAATCAAAAGATAATGTTGCTTGAGAAAAATTGATAACCCTCACCATCAATTTGTAAGATTGCAGCGTACAACCTTCTAGTGGGCAAGATCCATATTTCATCAAGTCACGAGTCAGGTTTGGCTGATCTACCACAATCTTGACTATTTAGGTAGGCCATCATGCCAATTGCATCATATGCAACTCTTGATGAATGAACATGCGCAACACCTTGCCATGAACATTCCTTGCCTCTGGACTTAGACGCTCTAATAATCACCAGTTAAGTCTAACCCAAAAGCCGACACGGTAAACATGCACCCTGCTTTGGCAGAACCTACATGTCTACCCTTCACACTTCCACAAGATAGACGGCGCACCACGCTTTGGCGTAACCTACGCTTGGTCGATCGAGTTTTTCATGTGTGTCGCTAATGGAAGGCATATAATACTTAATATTTTAATGAAGGATTTGGTTTTTATATACATATACATATCCAATCACCATAATATATAGTACGTATCATATACATGCTATATCCCACAGAAAACATGTGAAACGATAAAAGCGATGATTATGGCCATCCTAATGTGATTCCTCGAGCCAAGAGGAATCACGGTCATCTAGGTCTACATCACATGCAACCTGTATAAGATGAACTCTGTGCTTTGCCTTTCTGGGTTTGATCAACTCATCACATGACTGATCGGCTCGCCATCAGGCCGGTCGGCTGGGTGCCACCAGCCGATCGGTTGGCTCCTCCAACCGATCGGTTCACATGTTCGTCATGATTCTCATCATGGCCGCCACCCGCTCGTCTCGCTCCTCGAACCGGTCATCAACCGATCGGCTCACTCCTTGAACCGATCATCTCGAACGTCAACTGATCGGGTCACGCCTTGAATCAATTGTCTCAGCTGTCGTCAGGATGTCCTCCGTTCTTTGACATAACAGAAAATAAATTTCTATCCTATTTTACATTGTAAAAAGAGAAACCTCGAATTACATTCGAGGGGAGAAAAGGTAGGAAAGAAATCTCGAATCATTTCGAGTTACATCAGGAATAGGAGAAGGAAGATCGGTGCACAGATCGAGATACAAGCAACCACATACAACCATACACAGATAGGGTTTATTGACCATAACCACGCAATACATCCACCACAAAACTCATTTAAGGGCGAAACATATCGAGTGCATTCATATTACATATCATATATGTATATTAGGATTTGTGGATTTAGGATTGGACATGCATAAAGCCAATTTTATTCGCATCATATGCAATAAATAAAAGTGATAAACCAAAATCGATCATATCGATAATCCTAAAGTATAGAGCAGTTGACGTGGCTCTGATACAACTGCTGGGTTTTAGGGGAGGCAGAGAAGGTTGCGGAAACAAACAAATTTTCTCCTCCCCAAACCCAGAACAAGGAAACGCGTCAACGTCTATACAATAGGAAAGGATGGTTTATGGAATCATACCTTGTCCCGAGGCTTGCTCGGCGACAATACATCGCGGCTTGCACGGTCTTCACCTTCGGTCTTGGACGGTGTCTGTGCAGCTCCTGGTCACACCGGGATTGACAACTCCTGGTCTCACCGGGACTGTCGGGATTGACAGCTATCCTCTGAGCGGTAGAAATCTCCCGCCTCTGAAGTAGTCCACACAGACCACCTAGAACTCCAATCTCCTTATCTCACTAGGAATTGGAAGGAGTCACACCCTCCTGTCAGCGTACTAGTCACTGACACACTCTCCTGCCACCGGTCGCTTTCTGTAGTTGTCTTTCCCTTGCTGTGCCTCCCTTATCGGGTAGCACTTGCTCAGGCTCTCTCAGTTACCAAAACTAGAGAGAATGAAAACTTTACAGAGCAACTGGTTGCACTGTGTTGTACTATGAGAAGCCCCCAATACCCTTATATATAGGAGGGTCATGGGACAGGGTTCTCCATCCTGGGAAATATGGGACTAAAGCAGGAGTAGAAGGGTTTGAGATTTTCCACAAAAATAACCAACTACGCAACCTGAACCTGAAATGATCGGTTGAGGACCTGAGCCGGTCGGTTGACACCTCAACTGATCGGTTGGGACCCATGAAACGGTCGGTTCACTTATGAACCGGTCGGTTTGTGGTCCTGGTCAGTTCCCGATTGACTTTTCTTCTTTTGTTTCTAATTGGTATCAAATACTAATCCTTGTTCCAATCAAATTGGGTAAGTGAAACGAAAGGAAATTTCTCACCAATCCTACTTTCCCAACTTGCTCGGTTGCAACAGTTGAACCGATCGTTTCAACACTTGAAGCAATCGTTTCACCCTGTCCATGAGCCGATCGACTCACCATCTGAGCCGATCGGTTTACCAAGCTCAGCCGATCGGTTCATCACATGAGCCGATCGGTTGGGAGTGCAGCTTGTACAGAATCAGTCAATTGCAGTTTCAATCAATCTGATACTCCAATCAATGTGTCTAACACCTTGAACATTATGACATTGAGCTATCAATTAATTGAGTGTTTAATTGAACTACTAAACTCCTTTAGTAATCAATCTAAACATTGTTTGTGGACAAAACTCCTCTTCCAGGTTAAATCTTATGTGTGTGACCCTGCAGGTCCATTTCACGTTGGCAGTGAAAGTCCATAACACTTATTACTTCACAAGCAAAGAGCGGTGTCTAGTCACACATCAGTGCTACCCAAGTGAAATAGAAAGTTGGAGAACAACTTTCAATCCTACAATCCGTGAATGGTGTTACAGTGAATGTATAATCCTTTGTCACTAATATCTCGAATGAACTCGAGGCATGGAACAGTCATCCTATCAATGTTCATTCACTTTCTTGATCTCAGAGTAGATTGGAAGAGATATGTATGACATCAATATCACATACTGATTCACACATGCATGCACGCCTTTCTCAATCCTACTCATCAAGTGGCCATGGATATCAAACTCCCTCAAGAGGGACAAATCCCATATCTATCACTCACCCCTTAAAAGCCCCATGTGTCAAAGCCACCCAATCATAACCTTTATAACAACCCATGTTTTAGGACTGCGTTTGATGATGTCAAAGTGTGCCCAATGACATGTGTTGAGTGTAGTGATTTCAGGTCAAAGAATCACACTCACCACCATCACAAAGAGTACTGACTGTGACTATCATGTCATGGTTCCATGTGTCAAACTCACGGTGGGTCTGTCCGGTACACTTGTTCTCTAACAAGTACCTATGTGTTTGGTTTGATATCTCTATATCATGACTAATGAGATTCTGTCATCAACCAACACCACAATCCAGTCTTGTGTGTCATTGCTGTCTATCTACCTTCCATAATGACATCCGACTAGGGACATAACAAGAATGTACAAACTCTTAGCATCTGTATGATCTCATCGTTCAGGTCCTCAACCTGAAAGCATACGTCATTGAGTACTGTCATTCTCTAGACATTCAATCTTTTCTATCACTATCTCATATGACTGTACTAGAAAGAATTGGAAGCTTGCCTTTGATGTTTATCAAATCAATCTTAATGTATCCCACCAATCATACCATGATTGGCTCTCAGGGCATACATACCAAAAAAGGGGGAGGGTTTGTAGAGTTCTTGCCTTAGGGGTTAATTGACGATGGTAGAAGATTTATGAAGGTGGAAGGAGAGATTCCACATCTCTTCTGGGCTTCCCGAAGGTTAGAAGCTCCTACTCTAACCCGAGATTCCTGGTGCAGAGTGGTTAGAGTAGGGATGACATGCTCTAGAACCAAAGAGGCTAAACCATTGGATGGAAATGAGTCTAGGGGAAGTGGTTTATGTGAGGTAAAGATCTCCTAGAGGTACAAAGCATTACAGGCACAATGTGGAGGAAACAAAGAAGGAAACATGGGTGCAACAAGGGAAAAGAAAATCGAAATATGGATATCGGCGTAGAGGCTACCAACCCTAGTTTATATAGGTTTACTGGGATCGCCTAAAGTTGAGGAAGGTGGGGAATAAGAAATTTGAGAAAGATATGGAAGGGAAAGGGAAAAATCAAGAAAGAGTGATTGCTCTAGAAGTATTGAAAATATGGAAGCAACAAGGCCTTCCTATTCTGAACCAAGGAGGAAGAGAGAGCCAGAATCAGCCATATGAAATCTAATGATTTAGAGAGAGAGAGAGTCCATAATTTAAGTGGAGAAGGAAACATTGTGTTACTGAGTAAATTGTTAAACATATGAAACTGAACTCATTTAATCAAATACACATCTTATAATGAAATTTTAACTTATTTCTTTTCCTAATTCATTTGAGGGATCAAATAAGTCCAAATAATACCAAATTTGATACCTACATGAAGAATTATTTTTGGCATCAACTTGTACTTCTAGGTTTGTTTATTATTTTATTTAATATTTTTGTCTTTACATTACATTTTCTCTCCTAAATAAAACTAGATAGATAAGATTGTCCAATTAATGTGAAAATTCACAACTGACTAAATTTGGTATGTGGATTTTGAAATTGGGTTTTATTTCCAATTTTAGAGACATTTATTAATTTATTTAATATTTTTGACTTTTTCTCATATTTTCTTCTCTAAATAAAATTATGATAGTTATTATTGATCAAATAATGAAACTTGGCACCCAAGTTAATTGGGACCCAAAGAACACAATTTTTTCCATTGTATTTCACTTTTGAGATTTCCTTATTTGAGTTATATGAACATTATGATTTAGGAAAATTATATATATATACATATATATATATATATATATATATATATATATATTAGTCAGGCTAGAATACACTCGAGTGTATATGGAGCGGAATACACTCAAGTAGTTTTTCATGATGCAATATTTTTTTTGAAAATCTAATCCATTGATCTTCTTAAACATCTCGTGAACAACTCATACGCAAAATTTGAGCACATTTGGATATGTATATCTCATGTTATGAAGACCGCAAAAATTATGCATTTCAAATTAGTTTCGCACGTCGATTTTGTTGCCCTTGGATGAGTGACTTACACTCATCCAAATGGGCTCAAAATTTGTATGTAACCTAGTTATAGTATGACGGTGAAGATCAATGGTTTACATTTTGCAAAAAAATAGTCTTGATATGCAAACACACTTGAGTGTATTCGTGTGATCCGTACACTCGATTGTATTCTAGCCTGACTATATATATATATATATATATATATATATATATATATAGACAATATCTAAGTAGAGTCCCTTTAATTTCATATTGTCACCAAAAGAGTTATATTTTATTATTATGCAATAAATTTCACATTGACTCATTTAATATGTTTATTCCATTAATTCCACTTCAATTTAGATGATTGTACATGAAAAATCCAATTGTCATTCTAATGTATGTATTCAGCACATTATCATCTTATTTAGCTATTATGCTAGTATTAGTTAGAAAAGGAGACACATGTAACATATGTCATGAACTTCCCTACATGTTAGCACATATTTATGTTATTATGTAAATATGTGATGTTGATTATAGAACCTATTTCCAAATAATAGGCTATATGTACTAACATTATTTGTTAACATATAATTTTATCCTTGTTTGGTCAGATTTAGAGAACTGTTCTCACAAGCCTTCCAATTATAGATTGAAATAATATTCAAGGTTTAGGTTTGTTACAACACTCCACCCCTTATAAGGACTTCATCTTCAAAATCACATCATCCATATTTTTTAAACCAATACTCTCCACCCTTTGAAAGGTTTAGCCTAATAAGCCAAACTAAACAACATCAAGGTATTAGGATCACTTATGGATCATTTCATTGTGAATATTTTATGCTTTTTATGTTGTTCATAGATCATGCATACTACTAACATGTCATAGCAACATGGGGTTGCTTTTTGGGTCCTTATGTTACTAACCTAATAACATGAAGGTTCACACGAGAAACTAAAAAGTCATAGGGGACAAAGGGTAGATCAACTAACCTCTATCAAAAGTTATCTATTCCTAGTCATCATTCCAAACATCAAAACTAGGGTTTAGGGTATCTATTACAACTAAATCTAGGGGTTTCATATCAAACTTCACACCTCTCTTCCTTGTGACTCAGTTCGAGAAAAACATCGATAAAACCATAAAATTTTCTTTTAGATACATTATAACGAAAAATAATTTTTGATGATGAAATATATTCGACATAAAACAAAAGATGGATCCAAAATCAATTACGAGAAACATGTCACTATTATTCCATCTAAGATCTCATTATGAACTAATTTCTCATCCTCAAGCGAAAAACCATCCTAAAGTTAGGTCTTGTCAACCAAAACGACATGCCACTATTAACCTATATGGTACAGTAAGATCACCTAAAATCCCATCACATCCGGGTTTACTAATCATTATTTCAATGTGTAACTTATATGATTCTAAATCATCCTTTCATCATCTTATGAATAACATAGGTAAATTCTAGGGTAAACATATCACTTAGAGGGTAACTATGTAAGGTAAGGGTTCAAAATAGGGCGACAAAGTTGAAATAGTCATAATCTGACTACTATGGATCTGATACCATATTGTACGAAGCAGGACCCAAGAGGGGATCTACTCTGTAATAAATTTGATTATAAACTCATGTTGGAAGGTATGCCAGAATATGTGTACAATATTTTCTCAAATAATGGCATCCAAAAGACCATTGATAGATCAACATACTAAGAGGTGGGACATGGAGGTGATACATCAACTATTCCCTTTCGAGATTGGTAAATTGATTGCAAACACCCCTATTAGCACTAGATTACCAGAAGATATCTCATTTTGGTGGTCAGACAAAAAAGGCAACTTTACCACCAGTTCGGCTTATTGGCTGGGTCTATTGGGAAAGAGGGAGTTCATAGCTACAAGGAGAGAGATTTTTTAGCAGATCTGGAAAGTTGTTTGGGACCATTACTGACCTCCGAAAGTGGCCCATTTCTTATGGTGAGTTATTACAGGGGGTATGGCTACTATGGGAAGATTGTTGGATAGACATTGTCATGTGGACGATATGTGTACTTTGTGCCATGAGGAAAGGGAAACTATCCAACATATGATTTTTTGCTGTGTAGAGGCCAGAAAGTTGTGGAGCTCTTCACCCCCAGCAACCATCGTTGCCTCGGCTCATCTCCAATTTCCAAGGCAGACGTTACTGGAATTGAAAGATGGGCTCAACCAGCATGACTTTTCAGATGTGGTAGCTATCATGTGGGGCTTGTAATCATATAGAAATCACAAGGTGTTCCAGGAGGGTGGAAAGGGCCTACCTTTTTTACCCAGGAAGCGCAAGCCTATCTTCAAGACATAGTCAGTGCCTGAACATCGGAACCAAGATATCAACAGGGAAAAAGTAGTAGTGCTATTAGATAATGGAAGAGGCCGGTGATGGGAGTGATTAAAGTCAACACAGATGCAGCAGTGAAGAGAGGCACCATGACATGGATAGGCACCGTGGGACATGACCATTTGGGGTGGGTGGTGGCAATATATAGATGTAGGTGACGTGAAGAATGGGATGTGGATGTAAGGGAAGCTGTGGCTATTTTGCATGGCATCTAGCTTGCTCGTCAGTGCGGCTGGGAGTCCATAGAGGTTGAATCAGATCCCATCACCTTGATATCGACGCTATCTAGAGAGGAGAAAATAAGGGACCATCTTGGCTTGATAGTTGAGGATATAAAAGCCCTTTTACCCTACTTTGTTTTTATTTCTTTCATGCATATTTGCCAATCCTGTAATAAGGTGGCACATGAGGTGGCCAAGCTTGCAAAAGCTGGGGTCTTCATGTACACTAACGAGGCTGGGGATATACCTCAGTTTCTCTTAAACCTTGTACTTTCAGATCATTATGTTTAATGAACATGATCGGCCTCGTTATAAAAAAAACCAAATAATAAATCATGAGTATATTCAATTTTACAAAAGTACATTATCATCTCCCAAAAAGAGTTTACATGAAAGTTACAACATAAGGATCTAAGTAGAGGGATATATAGATATCTCAAGTCTATTTCCACAAGAGCTCCACCTACCAGGTTCATGCCACCATCTCTAGTCTTCCATGTCCTACACTTGGGGTTGGAAGCATACTCTAGCAAGAGGAGAAAAAGTAGAAGATATCATAAAGTCTAGTATGCACATATTAAATATGGATTGAGTAATATAAGGAATATGAGGACATCCAATATAAGAATGCTTCACATAGAAGAGAAAAGTACCACCCAAGAGGATATCAAAAGCCTATGAAATGTAATAAGATAATAATCAAGAAATACAATTGCCATTAAATGAAATATAAAAGTTGTGCCACAAAAGCACATATATTTTTAGGGACAAATCCATCTCAATAACATTCAACATTTATGCATGTGAAACAAGAATAGAAATAGAATAATATAAACAACAATGGTGTCCAAGTCTCACAACCATGAAACCTGATAGAGTATGGCACACAACCATCTCCCAATATGTGTAAAAGTGGGCACACAACTGGTGTATGGGGGAACATAGCCTCCATCACAAAAATATAACATGGGCACACAAACCAATAACCAAAGTACTTTCACTACTCTAGGGCTACTAAATCACAAAGCATGCATAATGTAAAGGCAAGTATAAAGTTCAGTCATATAAAATGGAATAAATAAGATTGCCATCACATAAATGAACAATATAAAAATCCACCACAAAAGTGGGTCAAATTAGGGTTCCATCTCATAATAAGTAACAACATGGTTTAAATTTTGCAAATAGGGTATCATCCAGAAGCAAAGTATAATATAAAAGTCCAACATAATAAAGAATTCAAAGTCATTAACATTAGACCCTAATAGGTCATCAAGTGAAGAAAGAGGATATTTAACACCAAAATACCTCAAAGAGGCTCAAGAGAGAGAGAGAGAGAGAGAGAGAGTAAAGAAAATAATTACTCAATATGACTCATGGGGGATTCTATAGCTCTCATGAAGTCTACATATGTCCAAGGTTAAAACCCGAAGTTCATCTTGATCCACAAATAACATATTAAAGACATGTGTGAAATTAGGTCTAGGTTTACATTAATTTCATAAACCCTGAAAATTTGCCTTTTATAATTTTTGAGTTAGGTTATTAAAACCGTGGAATCTCTTAGATTTTATTTTTATGAGTTCATAACCTATTTTACTTTTTTTTCCTGATTTATAAATTATTAGTTATTAATTTTGCAATATCTAACAAGTTAAGAAAATTCGTTGAAAATCATATATTTATGTGTATTGGATTTAGATGATGAAATATTTATGATTGGATAGATAAAACACCACGGTTCGAATGTATATTTTATTTAATTTTTCTGGCTAATAAATAATTTACTATGAATTTTGGAAAATATGACCAATCAAGAAAATCTAGAAAAGCCACATTGATTATTAGTTGGAAACTAGTTTGTGCACGGATGAGGTGGAACAACAGGACATGGCCACCTCACTTTCTGGACCACAAGCCTTGGCACATGAAAGAGTCAAAATAGAAGGATCAAAAAGTCCTCGTTACCCTTATAAGAGAAACAAAGTGGCAAAGGAAAATTGAGGGGTAAACTTGGGATTCAACGGAGGGCCATTTTCCTCCCTCACACAAAAACTACAGTCGAGACCTGCCCTAAACCTCTGGTAGTGGCTGAGCAAATAGGTGATTTCGTAGAAAACAAAGATTCAAGCTAAAAGTTTGGGACAAGAAACCTCGATGCCTTCGCAATGTCAAACCAGAGGTGAGAAGACATTGGGGAGGCAAAATCACATTCATAGCTGGAAGAACAATTAAAGCATATGTGAGGAAATTAAAAAGGGGGTTTTGCATAGTTTTTGCCTTAGTGATCAAATTGATGATGGTAGAAGATTCATGAAGGAGGAAGGAGGGATTCCAAATCTCTTATGGGCTTCACAATGGTCAAAAGCTCTGACTCTAACTCGAGATTCTTGGTGCAGAGTGGTCGAAGTAGGGGTGGCATGCTCAGAATCTAGAAAGGATAAACCATCAGTTCAAAATGAGTCTAGGGGATGTGGCAGATGTGAGGGAAATGTTTCCTAGAGGTTTGAAGCATCAGAGGCATGATCTGTAGAAAATGAAAAAAGGAAACATGGGTGCAAAAAAAATAATTGGAATAAGATATGGGTGTAGGAGCCACCAACCCTAGTTTATATAGGTTTACTAGGATCAGATAGAGTTGAGGAAGGCATGGAAGAAAAAATCTAAGGATGATATGGAAGGGACAGGGGAAATCGAGAAAGAGAGATTCCTCAGGAAGTACTGAAAATATGAGAGCAACCAGACCTTCCTATTCTGAACCAAGGAGGAAGAGAGAGCCAGAATCACCCGACTGAAATCTAACAATAGAGAGAAAGTCCATGATTTAAGTGGAGAAGGAAACATTGTGTGATCCATCAAATTGTAAACCATATGAAACCAAACTCATTTCATCAAATACACATCTTATTAATGACATTTTAACTTCTTTCTTTTCCTAATTCATTCGAGGGCTCAAATAAGTCCAAAATAATGCCAAATTGGGTACAAGATCAACTAGGACATGATGAATCCATTTTTGGCTTTAACCTGTACTTTTAGGGTTGTTTATTATTCATTTAATATTTTTGAATTCAAGTTACATTTTCACTCCTAAATAAAAATAGATAGATAAGATTGTCCAATTAATGTGAAAATTTCACACATATACTAATTTTGGGTATGTGGATTTTGAAATTGGGTTTTATTTCCACTTTTGAAGACATTCAGTAATTTATTTAACACTCTTGTCTTTTTCTCATATTTATTATCTAAATAAAATTAGGATAGTTATTATTATTCAAGTAATGTGAAACTTGGCACCCATGTTAATTGGGACCTAAAGAATACGATTTTGCCATTCTATTTCACTTTTGTGAGTTATATCACCATTATGATTTAGGAAAATTATCTAAATATATTTTGACAATCTTTAATTAGAGTCCATTTATTTTTTTTAGTGAAAGAGTCCCTTTAATTTCATATTGTTACCAAAAGAGTTATATTTTATTATTATATAATAAATTTCACATTTTACTCATTTAACATATTTACTCTATTAATTCCATTTTAATTTAAATGATTGCACATGAAAATTCCAATTGTCATTCTAATGTATGTATTCAACATATTGTCCTCTTATTTAGCCATTATGTGAGTATTAGTTAGCAAAGGATATACATGTAACATACTTCATGAACTTACCTACATGTTAGCACATATTTAAGTTATTATGTGATAATGTGATGTTGATAGAACCTATCACCAAATAATAGGCTATATGTATTACCATTATTTTTAAAAGTATAATTTTATATATCCTTGTTTGGTTAGATCTAGGGAACCATTATCATAAGCCTTATAATTATGGAATAGGGTAAGATTCTAGGACCGAGTTCGTTACATGCATGATAGAGCTACTTTTGAGGATTTATCAAGTAAATATACCTCACCGTGCCTAATGTGGCATACCTAATTTGCCAAATCAAGTGGGGCACATGAATATGTCTATTAAGCCAGGGTGCAGCTCCTATCGTGGGTTGGAGTCTGAGCTATTTGTTCAGCCTCCTACCTCCTTCCCTATGATTCCCTACTACATAAACTATGTATTATACATACATGGAGATCATTCCACTATTTGAATGCCTCCTCAAACACCATCTTTGATGGGATTGTTTTTCCCAAGGGAGTTGATCATGGCTCCACAAATCTGAGGAAAGGATATCTAGCCACCCACCATCCCACACAGAGGCATTATGTCTGACCCTAGTCATGTATGCCCAAGGTTCTAAAAACACAACATAATTCAAATAACTCGTTGTATGTCTAAAATCCGTGAATCCAAAACTAGAACTCTAAAGGAAAATAAACTTTTTGATAACAATCTTACGCCACAAAATGTGTTTTATTTGAAACTATAATATGGATCCATCGAGATTCTTCTTAAAGGCTCACTTAGCACCAATAATTGTTTTGTTGTGAGGTCTAAAAACTAGATCTGAAGATTCATTTTTATCTATTTGACTAAGTTACTCCTACATGTCTATAATCAAATAGTCATCACCATGAGCATCATAGATGACCTTAGGCTCTAATCTAGATAAAAGAATACCATGTTGTCTTGTTCTATAAACAAAGAAAGAGTCTTAGATCCATGTCTAGGCTACAATCAAATTACTATTTAATCTTAATGAATCTAGGAACATGTTGATTTATTAAAGGTTCTTCATCTTGGGCATCATTTTCAATTTTATCTTGTTATTATTTTCTATAATCAGTGGATTTATCTCTAATGTGACAGCCTCAAATTGAGATGCAAACCATTCTAAATTATCTTAGGACACAATTTTAATAGATTTTATAGGATCTCTTCAACCTATTTGTAAAGTAAATTGAAACATATATGCTTACTCGTTGGGTAGCATACTAGAAAGAATGAATTCAATGATTTATCATCAAATTTAACTCATACATAAAAATCATTGTTTTTAGACACCTACCATGGTGACTGCTAATGGTGTTTCTCTTAATTAATAGCACATTTCCCATTCATGTGAATTATTTTTTGAACAAATGAATCATGTCATGTTTTGTAGCTAGAAACAGACCCAACTAAATCTACAAAAATGATCAACAATAGCAATACAATATCTATTGTATCAAATATATGTGTTTATCCTTTGTCCAAAAAGATCCATGTGGAAAATCTCTAGAGGTATACTTGTAGATAGATATTTTAAGACTTGAATGGTATTTTGGTTTTCTTACCTTTGTATAAGGTTCATATTCTTCTTGATTTTCAAAGGAAATCTTGGGGATACCTCTAATTGGTTCATGTTTGGATAGCTTATGAATAATGTTCATGTTTACATGTCATAGCCTCATATGCCTAAGATGTTCATTCTCTTCTTTTTCTGTAAGACAATTTGCCTTTGATTGGACTACTTGAATTAAGCATAAGGGTATATAAGTTACCATTCCTCTTTTCCTCACAAATAACTAAACTAAATTTTTTAGCTTCATGTCTGCGTACATCTATTTGGAGTGATATATCATATCCATTATCACAAATTTGAGTGAAAATAATAAAACAATGATGCAATAAGTAGGAAAGTAAAACATATTTGGTTATGAGCTCCTGATTCGAATCACTTTTTGTTTTCCATGTCACCAATGGATAACTCCTCCTTAATTTTCTCCAAAGTAGTGAATTTCTTCTTATCACAACCACTATCAATCACCCAATTCTACAAACTCAAAATTTGGTCCCATTGTGTGGGTCCATGATGGTCATGATGACAACATTTATAGAAGTCTAATTTATTTAATTTGTTGATCATTTTTTAATCAATAATAACTTAGATGAAATTGATAGACTGTGTATCATATCTAAGAGGATAATTTATTGTTAACATTCTTAGAAAATTGGATTGATTACATCATGATTGAATTGTGGTCAATCAACTTCCTAACCAATTGAAAGGTTAGTTTCATCAATAGAAACTCTATTTAAACAAGTGTATAACCATCCAAGCATGTGATTCATAGAACAATATTCAATTATAGAGAATTGTATAATAGAATCAAAGATGCAAAAATAGATATGTATGCATCACTTACGATTTGTTCATAGTTTTGATGTTAGAAATGAAGATAGGAACCAATTAGAAGAGTAAGATTATATAATACAAATAAGATATCTTAGGTCACCCTGACATGACAAAACTGTGCGTACAAAAAGCAAGCATATCAAAGTAACACATGAACATGAATTTTCAATTATCAAAATCAAGGAACTATGAACACTAGAGATTAGTACTAACTAGTTTCAATCAACTAGACCAAACAAAAAGGTTGATTTGGATTGATTATAACTAACAAAGAAGTTTAAAGAGAAAAAAATTAACAAAATGAATTGTGAGTCAAGAAGAAGAAAATCTCTAGGATTATTAGTTTCACAATAATGCATTCTATATTGAATTCTATTATAGTATTAAAAAATCAATGTTGCTTATATTTTGGATTTGAATCTTGTATCATCCTCTTTCAAATTATGATACAATGTTCAATTTGGTCAAAATTCCCCTTTCATAGTATTTCTTAATCCAAATTTAATTATGAAGTATGATCTCTCGGTCGTTCCTTCTTAGTCGTTAACCCAGTCTTGTGGCATGTTATTAACTAAGTTTATGAAAAATCCTCTAAAATAAGTTCCTCTTTCAAAGATATTAATAATCTAAAATATTGTCCAACTTGATCAGGCAAAGACAATGAATGTGAATCCAAATTTTATGAAAGTTATGCAATGACAATTTAGAATTAAAATTGTATCATCCAATATAGAATCCTAAAATAGGGAAATTATCTAGGCAAGATTAACATGGTATCATAGTAAAAATCTGGAGAAGAATAAAATGTGAAACATAATAGATAGAACCTTAGATATGACAAAAATGATGGTATCTTTCGATTTGGGTTGCAAAGTATCACTGTTTGCACTTGTGAATCACTCCTTGAATCTATCAAACAAATTGTTGCGGTTGTATTCTTTGTATCCTCTGCGCTTGACCATCAAAATGTGAATACTAGGCCGTGAATGATGGTTGGGCGTGAATTATGTCTTCAGTGATAAAAACACCAAATAGAAATGAAAATCATTAGATTGATCACTTAACATTGTAGCTTTTGCGCACATTGTCGACGGTTCTGATTGGAATTCGATACTACCAACTTGGACTTTTGTTTTTTTATCCAAACTACATTGGTGGCACCAACATCGACCTCAGTGGTATTGATAGTCACGATCATGTGTTTTTTGGGAATGGCTATGCAACCAAAATAGGTGTTAGTGATACCAAGTATGAAATTTTGGGATTTGGCTAGTTCCTAGATGTAGGGTCAGTGCCACTGAAAAGGAGGTTGGTGATAGTGACACTAATGTGAGAAGTCCATGTGCACGAAGTTAGTGCCACCAATAAGGCTGGAAATGGTACCGAGTTCGATGGTGAAGGAAGCTTTTCTGGGCAACATCTCGATGGCACTGACTGGGATTTCAGTCCATAAACTCTGACATCAAAGATTTGATCTTTTAGAAATTGAACACGCAAAACATTAAGCCAAGGTACAAATTGATTAATACGATGCAATATACCTACAAGAGAGTTATTGATGCACAAATTATTATGACCCAATTTGGTTAAAAATGAAAGCAAGGATATCAAATCAACATGAAATTTACCAAATTAGCCAATAAAAACAATGATACATATACATGCATCAAAACTACCTTAGTTTGGATTTGGACTAAAATTGCATATTTTTCTTTTGTAGTACAAATGGCAACAAACAACAATCACTTTTCTTTGCGATCCGTCCTGGAAAAGGACAAGTTAAATGGGAATAATTTCCACGATTGGTTAGGACGTTGAGAAGCGTTCTCAATCAAAGAGCGAAAGCTCTAAGTCCTAGTTATACCAGAACCAGATGAACTCGATCCCACCACATCAATGGCTGAAAGTATGCTTATGGAAGCATACTGAGAATGACATTGATAAGGAGTGATTGATGTTGTGTTCTCTGAACTATGAGTTGTAGAGACAACATGAGACATATGATGTATCCAAGACATTTTCCTAGTATGTCATGACAGAAGGAGATCCAGTAAGGTATTCACACACTCAATATGGTTGGGTATGTGGAAAGACCTGACTAAGAAGGACTCCCTCTGAGCCAAGAGTTGGCTATTGGTATGATACTACAAATGTTGCAAGAATCATACAGTTCATGATAAACTACAACATGAACAACTTTGACAAGCGTTTACAAAGTTTTCGGACATGTTGAGGATAGTAGAGGAAAATATGAAGAAAGACTAACCCTAATCTTTGATGAGATCAATGAAAAGGTAAATCTTAAGGGAAAGGGCAAGGGAAAAGCAAAGAAGTGTTCTGATGCTAGCCAGAAGCCCAAGCCGTCTTCAACCTCAAGGCACATGGGGAAATGGTGTATGAAAGAATTGTCCTCTCTATCTGGAAGAACAAAAGTAGGAGGCGATAGACGTCTCTACTTAAAGGTGTCATGAAAGTAAACTTGTAACACTTTTGAGGTATATGATACCAGGATGTAAAGTGTAAAGCACTCAATAAATGGGGCAAGTGTTGCCACCATAGATAGGAGTACTTTAGTTTATTTTCAGTCTAAAAGGCATGTAATACAGTTATGAACTGCTATTTCATATTTGCCAATAGATAGAAACACTTTATTTTTACATATTGTATGACAATGAAGGCAATTAATAAAGAGATGTTTCAATATGTTCTTTGTGGCGATGCCTTGTTTATCTTGTGGTATTTGATATGCATAAGATAAAATGATACCTAAAAGTTATAGATAACTCAAACAATCAAATTAGAATCAATCATGAGAAATTCATTTCTAGTTTCCATGTGATGGATAAATCTAGACTCTTTTGGTTAGAGAACCAATAAGAGACATGGATATCTTGGACATGATTAATCAATCTTCACTAAAGGTAGTGGGAGAATGATTATCCTATTAGGTATGATACATGTGATGTATTTACATACCTATTGGAACAAATGCTAATACTTCAAATGGTGTTTAGAGAAATACCAATATGAATATCTTGAAGTGTTCAAGATTATCATAGATGAAGTGCAAATTTGGTAAAGTGTTAATTCTTGATGAGATCAATGAATGAAATACTTGGACCAAATGTTTGAGATCCTTATGAGTGATTATGATAGTGTATCATAGTGAACTCATGATTAAGGCATGGTAATGTCTAAATCAAGAAGGGATCATACTATAAGGAGTTAGAGAATGATTATCAAATAACTAAATTCTTCTTAATAAAAGAATACCCCTGACTAATAAAAGAAATTAAGAATCACAAGGGCTGTGAATTATTATATCCTTACACCTCAATTATCTATGGGATGATTTGTTCATGTGATGAGTCAACTATCTAGATGAATATGAGGAACCGAATTTTGAGTTATGGTTTATGACCATTTCATCCTAAATGACATCCATGTGAACCATTAGGTATGACCTTGATGGTAGCACCCATTGGATGAAATCCATAAGTGCAAATGAATCTTAAGTGTTAAGACACATGGATAACATTTTGAGAAGGATGATGCTTGTTGATTGCAACTTAATGACTAAGACATTTGGCATATGGATACTAAAACCGCATTCCTATGAGGAATAAAACAAGGATGTGTACATGACACAACCTATAAGGTTTATGAATCCACTAATGCAAATGAAGTCTATAAGTTACAATGAACTAATCAATGTGATTGATTGAGTACAAGCAACTCAGAATTGGATCTTTACTTTGATGATATAGTCAAAGGTTTGACTGATATGTCAAAGATAAAGAAGGGATCTGTGATTTAGTGGGAGTGTGTTCACATTCCACATGTTGATGTGAAATGGAAATGTTCTAGAATGGAAATCCAAAAAGTGGAAATTATCTTTAAGGAAGATAGAGATGTTTCCTATGTGATAGGAATAGAGATCAATAGAGATAGTTCTCAAAACCCTCTTAACCTGAAAGGAGAAAACATACATTGGCAATCTGTACTGAAGGGTTCAGTATGCACAGATTCAGTGGGAGAAAACGTGTCCATGTTACATGGAGTTAGTATCCCAAGGCCAAGTGTCCAATTCTTATGAAGAATGGGAACACTAAGAATAGATGTGGATCTATCATGTATGTAATCATCCCATTATCTTGCATGTATCGACTTGGCAAGAACAAAATGCATTCATCATCTTGTATGTAGGACATGGCATTATGATGTGGTCATCCGGATAACTCGTATGTGAGACATGACGAGTGGATGTCTGTCTACTTCCAGTAAGGGTTACTAGAATACCATGAGAACTTGATAAGTACTCGAGAAGTACTAGTTCTATGGAGATAAGGAAGAGTTCAATGTAAAGAGTTACATTGATGCGAACTTCCGAAAGGACAAAAAATTAATCGCAAAATATATATAGGATATATATAAAAGTGAAAGTTTGTTTATAATTGGAAGTGTTCCAATAAAACCATTTAAAAGGAAATGTCGAGTATCTATGTGTTGGAGAATAGCAGTGGATACTATATGGATCTAGAAGTTCATGAGATGAACTTATAGATATTCCGCTCATTGATGACAAGTATGGAATCCTTGATCATGCAATGTGGCTAAAGGTTAGCAAAGGAATACTAGATCGCATATTACGACAACTCCATCTCATATGTGTGGCGTATAGTGAAGAGATGAGAGACATGCAATTTATACTGACTTTGGCAAGGTGTTGCCATTACTCACTATGATCGCACTAGAGCAGAGTAACATGTGGGACATGTTTGAAGATCACTATGAATATGATTCAAGGGTGATTGGCTCGTAGTGAAAGTGGGAGTCTGTTGGTATGTATGCCCTGAGAGCCAATCATGGGATGATTGGTGGGATACATTAAGATTGATTTGACAAACATCAAAGGCAAACTTCCAATTCTTTCTGGTTCAGTCATATGAGATAGTGATAGAACAGATTGAATGTCTAGAGAATGACAGTACTCAATGATGTATGCTTTTAGGTTGAGGACCTGAACGATGAGATCATACGGATGCTAAGAGTTTGTACATTCTTGTTATGTCCCTAGTCAGATGTCATTGTGGAAGGTAGATAGACAGCAATGACACACAAGACTGGATTGTGGTGTTGGTTGATGATAGAATCTCATTAGTCATGATATAGAGATATCAAACCAAACACATAGGTACTTGTTAGAGAACAAGTGTACCGGACAGACCCACCGTGAGTTTGACACATGGAACCATGACATGGTAGTCACAGTCAGTACTCACAGTGATGGTGGTGAGTGTGATTCTTTGACCTGAAATCACTACACTCAACACATGTCGTTGGGCACACTTTGACATCATCAAACGCAGTCCTGAAACATGGGTTGTTATAAAGGTGATGATTGGGTGGCTTTGACACATGGGGCTTTTGAGGGGTGAGTGATAGATATGGGATTTGTCCCTCCTGAGGGAGTTTGATATCCATGGCCACTTGATGAGTAGGATTGAGAAATGTGTGCACACATGTGTGAATCAGTATGTGATATTGATGTCATACATATCTCTTCCAATCTACTCTGAGATCAAGAAAGTGAATGAACGTTGATAGGATGACTGTTCCATGCCTCGAGTTCATTCGGGATATCAGTGACAAAGGAATTATACATTCATTGTAACACCATTCACAGATTGTAGGATTGAAAGTTATTCTCCAACTTTCTATTTCACTTGGGTAGCACTGATGTGTTACTGGGCACCTCTCTTTGCTTGTGAAGTCATAAGTGTTATGGACTTTCACTGCCAACGTGAAATGGACCTGTAGGGTCACACACATAGGATTTAACCTAGAAGAGGAGTTTTGTCCACAAACAATGTTTAGATTGATTACTAAAGGAGTTTAGTAGTTCAATTAAACACTCAATTAATTGATAGCTCAATGTCATAATGTTCAAGGTGTTGGACACATTGATTGGAGTATTGGATTGATTGAAATTGCAATTGACTGATTCTGCACAATCTGTACTCCCAACCGATCGGCTCATGTGATGAACCGATCGGATGAGCTTGGTAAACCGTTCTGCTTAGATGGTGAGTCGATCGGCTCATGGACAGGGTGAAATGATTGCTTCAAGTGTTGAAATAATCGGTTCAACTTTTGCAACTGAGCAAGTTGGGAAAGTAGGATTGGTGAGAAATTTCCTTTCATTTCACTTTCCCAATTTGATTGGAACAAGGATTGGTATTTGATACCAATTAGAAATAAAAGAAGAAAAATCAATCAAGAACTAACCAGGACCACGAACTGGACGGTTCAGAAGTGAACCGACCGTTTCATGGGTCCCAACCGATCGGTTGAGGTGTCAACCGACCGGCTCAGGTCCCCAATTTACCGTTTCAGAAATGAAACGATCGGTTCAGGTTGCGCAGTTGGTTATTTTTGTGGAAAATCTTGAACCCTTCTACTCCTACTTTAGTCCAATATTGCCCGGGATGGAGAACCCTGTCCCATGACCCTCCTATATATATAGGGGTATTGGGGGCTTCTCATAGTACAACACAGTGCAACCAGTTGCTCTGTAAAGTTGTCATTCTCTCTGGTTTTGTTAACCGAGAGAGCCCAAGCAAGTGCTACCCGATAAGGGAGGCACAACAAGGGAAAGACAACTGCAGAAAGCGACTGGTGGCAGGAGCGTGTGTCAGTGACTAGTACGCTGACAGGAGGGTGTGACTTCTTCCAATTCCTTGTGAGACAAGGAGATTGGAGTTCCAGGTGGTCTGTGTGGACTACTTCAGAGGCGGGAGATTTCTACCACTCGGAGGACAGCTGTCAATCCCGACTGTCCCGGTGAGACCAGGAGTTGTCAATCCCGGTGCGACTAGGAGCTGCACAGACACCGTCCAAGACCGGAGGTGAAGACCACACAAGCCGCAAGGTATTGTCGCTGAGCAAGCCTCGGGACAAGGTATGATTCCACAAACCATCATTTCCTATTGTATAGACGTTGACACGTTTCCTTGTTCTGGATTTGGGGAGGAGAAATTTTTTTTGTTTCCGCTGCCTTCTCTGCCTCCCCTAAAACCCAACACCCTTTTACTTCATTGCAAATGCTTTGACTATTCTTCTGGCTCTGAATGTGATTTTGCCTCCCTGTTGTTCTTCTCACTTGTGGTTTGACCTTGTTAAGGCATCAGGGTTTCTTATCCCAAACATTTAGCTTGAACCTCTTTTCCCTATGAGATCACCAATTCTCTCTACCATGACCTAAGGTTCAGGGTAGGTATCAGTTGTAGTTGTTGTGTGAGGGAGAAAGATGTCCCTCCACCGAATCCCAAGTTTACCCGTGGATTTTCCTTCAGCACTTTGCTTCTCTTACATGGGTATCGAGGTCTTTTTGATCTTTCTATTTTGACTCTTTTGTGTGCCAAGGCTTGTCAGCTAGAAAGCCAGGTTGCCATGTCCTGCTAATCCACCTCATGCGCACACAAACAAGTTTCCAGTTAATAATGGATGTGGCTTCTCTGGATTTTCTGATTTGTCAACTTTTCCAAAATATATTGTAAATTATTTATTACTAAGAAAAATTATATAAAATATGCCTAAGAATATTGGTTTTTTTATCTATCCAAGGATAGAAATTTCATCACCAAAATCCAATATAAATATATGATTTTCAATGAATTTTCTTATTTGGTTAGAAATTGCAAATTCATATCTAATAATCTATAAGTCAGAAAAATAAAGTAAAATATGTTATGAACTCAGAAAAATATAATATGCAAGATGGAATAGTTTTGATAACCTAACTCAACAACAATATAAAAAGGTGGATTTTTAGGGTTTATGAAATTAATGTAAACCTAACCCTTATTTTACATATGCCTTTAATAGGTTACTTGTGGACCAAGATGAACTTAGGGTTTTGACCTTGGACATATGTAGACTTCATTAGAGGTATGTTGCATCCCCCATGTGTCATATTGAGCAATTATTTTCTTTACTCTCTCTCTCTCTCACTTGAGCCTCTTTGATGTATTTTAGTGATAAATATCCTCTTTCTTGACTCGATGACCTAATAGGGTCTAATCTTAATGACTTTGAATTCTTGATCTATATTGGACTTTTAAATTATACTTTTCTTCTATATGAGACCCTATTTGCAAAATTTAAACCTTGTTTCTACTTATTATGAGATGGAGCCATAATTTGACCCATTTTTGTGGTGGATTTTTATATTGTCCATTTATGTGATGGCAATATTATTAATTCTATTTTGTATGATTGAACTTTATACTTGCCTCTACATCATGCACGCTTTGTGATTTAATAGCCCTAGAGTAGTATAAGTACTTTGGTTATTAGATTGTGTGCCCATGTTATATTTTTGTGATGGAGGTTGAGTGCCCCATACCCTAGATGTGTGCCCACTTTTATATTCTATCAGGTTTCAAGGTTGTGAGACTTGGTCGCCATTGTTATTTATAGTATTCTAGTGCTATGCTTATCTCACATGCATGTAGGCTGAATATCATTGAGATGGGTTTTGTGCCCTAAAAACTTTATATGTGCTTTTGTGGCACAACTCTTATATTTTATTTAATGGCAACTGTATTTCTTGATTATCATCTTATTGCAATTCATATTCTTTCGATACCCACTTGGGTGGTAGTTTCCTCTTCTATGGTTGTTATATTGGATGTCCTTTTATTCCTTATATTTCTCCAATCCATATTTAGTATCCACATACCAACATTTAAGCTTATATATTTTACTTTGTCTCCTCTTGTTAGGGTATGCTTCCAGCCTCAGGTGTAGGACATGGAAGACTAGACATGGCGACATGGACCTGCTAGGTGGAGCTCTTGAGGAGACAGAC
Source organism: Alisma plantago-aquatica (assembly GCA_963693085.1). Classification (NCBI taxonomy): domain Eukaryota; kingdom Viridiplantae; phylum Streptophyta; class Magnoliopsida; order Alismatales; family Alismataceae; genus Alisma; species Alisma plantago-aquatica. The sequence continues at coordinate 287,077,104 of OY856412.1, read as the reverse complement.
TTGAGATGGCTAGATATCCCTCTACTTAGATATTTATGTTGTAACTTTCACGTAAACCCTTAATGTACTTTTTTAAAAATGAATATAGTCATGATCTTATTATTTTGCTGCTATAAATTGGTCTTTTAGATACCATTAATTGAGAAAAAATGTAAACTTATTCCAGCATATCATCCAAGTGTGTTTGGAATAGATGGGTTTATTCTTAAATTTAGTAGGGTGTGGATCCCCTCTCAGGTCCCATCCTTAAAATATAAAATATGTAGAAAAGGCATGGATGGTAAGAAAGTTAACATAAACTATATCTTTTTGAGAAGGAATAAACCTACAATTGTGTAACCTTAGCATGTGGTTTTGATTTTGTTTATAATCTAACATTCATAAGTGATACACTCGTTGTTAGTCACACATAATGATGTGAGATGATATTGGTTGAAGACAAAATGAATATATGGATATTTTAAACTCTAACGATGATTCCAAGATGATTTTTATTTCTGATATTGGTCTTTTTACGATTTTACATATAATAGATCTAACAAACTCTGAGGATGATGAAAACCCTAACTTCACATGTACTATGAATAATGATTAGGTTTAAATGGCTTTAATACTACATGAAAACATGAATACAATCCTAATGACTTTGAATATGAAATCTAATATGTGATGTGTCTTTGACCTAGGATTGACCTCTACTAACAAAGATCTACTATTTATACTCTGAATCAACATAAAGGTACGATTTATCCTCTTATTAGACATACTTACGATATTTTATAATGAACTTTATGCACCACTCATTTCTTGCTTGGCAATTTACTTAGATGAGCAACTTCTCCCTACTGAGTAGTCTTCTAATTTTATATGAATGTTACACAAGAACTCAGACATCAACGAGATGATCCATTATACAACTGCCTAATGGTGGCCTACCAAAAGGTGCTACGACCTTGTGTTTACATTGATGTTAAGTAGATGCCATTCTATTTATCTTTGATATTGTCTCAAGTGAATCTAAAAGCAGAGTCCCTTACTTTCACTTGCTGGAGCATTGTGATTAAGTGGTATGTATTTCCTTTCACCTTTATGGTTTAAGTCAAGTAGCCAACTTATACTGAAAGTATAATGGAAATACAAACTAAAAAGACACAATTTTCTCATCAAGAAACTCTCACTTGTTGATTTTGATATAATAGCCTTTGTTATAAGCCTTGGCAAGCAATTATATTTTTCCTATATTGTAATTTGAATTATTTTATAGTGTGTTGTTTTGTGATATCGCCTCTATGATTTTATTCAAATATAGTGAGTATGTCATAATTATGAAATATGTAGAATGAGCAAGCATTAGATGGATAGTTGTTGAACATCCTAAAAGTGATGTAGATGTTTAGTTACAATTGTATATTTAATATCTAATCCAAATTTTGTAATAAATTTATGTAAAACCTTTTGTTTATGTGTATTACATATTGTTTGGAGGTCTTCCTAACTAGAAAAATCCTCAGCTTTAATCATTTAGAAAATAAAAGTCTGCTTGCTAACTTTTACATCATCACAAATGATAAGATCTTGGGTGATCTTGTCTGTGTGGCACTAAATCTATGGCATACATGCTATTTACATAACACTATGAGAATAGCATGTTATACAGTAGAGAATGTGAAAGGGAGACAAAAGGATATTGGCTAGAGACAAACCATATTAATTAATTTTCCTACAACATGTAGTTGGTTAATGTTGAAATTCTCTTGTAGACTGATCAAAACAAGTATATATACACATATATATAGTTAACATGGAATATACTCGAGTGTACTAGAGAGGATATACACCTCAATTTTTTTCCATCATGAAGAAATTATTTTGGAAATCTAAACTATTGATCTTCTTTAAAATCTTAAGAACATACTATTCAATAAATTTGAGCTTGTATGGACATGTATAGATGAAGCATCGAAAAGATGCAAAAATCATGAATTTCAAATTAATTATGTGCGTCAATTTTGTTGTCCCTAGATGAGTGACTTGCACCCATCCAAATGTGCTCAAAATGTGTATGTGATCTATTATTATCATTGTAATAATAAAGATCAGTGTACTAGATTTTGCAAATATATGGTCTAGATAGGCAAACACCGTTGGATTGTACAATGTAGTCTATACACTCGAGTGTATTCGTAACGCCCTCCCTAAGTGCACACATACACATAGTGAAAGCAACATCAAGTTATCCAAAACTCGTGTACTCAAGGGGGCATTACATAAAACCGGTATTCATAACAATAATATAATCAATCACACAGACTTGAGAGATAAACATTCCCATCATTGTTCTTACAAAAGTAAACTCAAAGACTATCACATAGAAAACATCTCCAAATAAAGTCTATATTCTAGAGTTCAATATACGGAAACATAAATTTAACTCTATAAATATGAGGATCATCTTATAGTTGGCACCCCACCAAATCTTATCCTTTCTCTATTCTTGTGCTCCAAGACATTGAATGCTACTTCTGCTTCTTCTCCTCACCTACGGACATCTTGTCCCTAGTTATGGATCAGAAAAACAATAGTTAGCATAAATGGCATGAGTATTCTAGTATTCAAAATTGGAGAAAAAGATACTACAAAATATTCTTGGACATTATAAACATGAACTAACATTAAACTCTATATAAAATATGAAACATAAATATCTCTTATTTTTATAAACTTAATTCCTATCATTTTACTTCCTCTGGAGGCATGTACTCTAGTACATGGGTCTCATGACCTGCACGAAGGTACCTAGGTCACATAACTTGCACATAGGGCCTTATTTATGATTCTGAATCAGTCTGCACTAAGGTCATGGGCCTCATGACTTGCACAAAGGGTCTGGGTCATGTCTCTCTTACAGTGGCCTACACTAGGGTGCCTAGGCCACATGACTTGCACAAAGGACCTGGATCATGTCTTTCTTGAGTTGACTTGCACTAGGGCATGAGTCTAACTCCATAACCTCATTTCATATTATTAAATATGATCTTAAAATGGATCTTGTTGCATTCTAATCTCATATCTTAACATATTCTTAAATCATCAATCTTAAACATGGTTTTTGTAACATCTTATACTTTAAACTTAATCATAACTTTGTGCATTCCATTCTTATAATATTATCATGTATTTTATTCTTAGATCTTAATCATTCTAAGGAATATAAATAAATTCTAGGTTCTCAAATCTCTATCTATATAGAAAAATCTTAATAGAATATTTCTACTTGAATTCTTAAGTACATGGTTATATCAAATAACCATGGAAATATGACAATCTTACTTAATTTCTTATCTTGTAGTCTTGAGCATTAATATGAAACATTACTAAGGAATCTGATAGAAATATATTCTCTTATTCTTTTTTATAACTTAATTCATGAACTTTAATCATTCTATGAAATAATAACGAAATATCCCTACTTGATATATTGAGCATATAGAATTACATAATTAAAAAGTGTAGAAAATCTTGCTTGCATATCTTAACTTTAAAATTTTAGAACATTGGATCATGAAGTCTCCATAAATGTAGATATATTGAGCTTTAAATAATGAATACTCATGGGCATGAACCACTTAAATCTCTATTAGAGGAGATCCTAGTTTCTCATCCTAGGTTAATGAAACCTTTATCACGTACTTGGGTTGGTTGAACCCTAATGATCATGTATATTCAATAATCATTCATTAATAATTATATTCACCTTTGTTTCTAGGGTTTCATGGTTCTTAGAAAACACGAGGAAACTAGGAGTGGAATCAAGCTTTGAAACTAAGTCCATCACCTAGATCTCAAAAAACTGAGCAAAATTCACATATGGTTCATCTTCATTCGAGCTTTTTAGCAATTTCCATGAGTTTATAAGGATTTGATATATCTAGACCAATCAAAAAGCTTGAAAAAGCCATGTAAGTGACATTATCTAAAACAACAACTACTCCACTAAGTTGGGCTAACCACAAGCAGCTGTGAGGCTATTAGGCAATAGTCGTGTCTATATGCAAGGGCAAACCAGCAGGGGCACGAAAAGACCAATTTTCCCATAACTGAGCGTGACAAGGAAAAGGCAAATACAAGGGCAATTGATAATTTTTTTTACTTGATCATCTTCTTTGAAATTGACAAAGACAACATCCTCCAGACCAATGAGAGAAGGCAAGGAAACTGAGACAACTGCTCACCCAAGCAACTGTCATGCGGGAAATCGATATCAAGGGCAAGCTCCCCATACATGTACGGCAAGAACGAGCCTAATCTTGAGTTATCTCATGGTCTAAGGAAATAGACCATCACCTCCCGTTATGGCATGGAGAGGGCAGAAGATGGAATCCCACCACATACTAATTCATATTGAAACTCAAAATTACAAGCCACCTTGTTGATTAAAATCGAAGGGGAGATGGTGATAAGAAACTCCATAGTAGGTCCGGTCAACGGTTAGCATTGAAGGTCTAGAAATGGGAAGAACAAAAGGGGAAACTAAAAACTCACCACGAGAGGGAAAATCAAGACACTAGAAAGCTTCATCATGGATCCTTGACAGGATATGAGGCAATGGAAGGTGTTTCAGCACCAGAGTCATGGCATTGTCGATCTCCTAGACCGAGGCAAGTGGCATAGGGTGGTTGTGTGTGGGGGTTATTGAGGGTAAAGGGGTGATGGAACTTGATGCCTCAGTCTCCCGTTGTCATTTATTGGGAGTTTATTTATGGGTTCAAGGGTCAGAGAGACGATAGAACCTCACAACATTGGAAACAGGGGAAGGTAGAGATGACTCTGAGAGTCCATGATCTCTCAGACACTAGAGCCATTGAACTTTGGAATGAGAGAGTTTGGGAGAGATAGAGAAATATGATGGAGAAGTTTCCTCAGGAAAAGACAATATGGAGAAGGAGGAAAGAGTGGAGGAGAATCGCGACTAGTGTAGGAGTCTAGGGATATGAGGACTCGGGTGAGAGAGGTGACCCTCACTATTGCGGGAACTAAAAGTCCAACCTGGTAGTGGGATTTTGTCTTCGTGACAATGTGTATAAGGATGAGACTATAGGTTAGATACGTATACATTATAGTATTGATTAAATCTAAATAACTACTATATACAACCTTTCTTAATGAGTTTAAAGTGTCAAATAAAGTCAAAATAACTTCAAACTCGGGTGTTAAGTTAATAATGAGTCTAGAACCTTTCCATCCAACTAGATCTAGGTTTGATCTATCTTTTATTCATAAATTCTATACCTATCATTATCTTGATTAAAATGTAACAAACAATATGATAAAGTGAATCAACCTTTTTAGCTAGTCATTATAGTAAATTTTGATATTAGGGGTGATCATACGCCCTAGATTTATCTTGTCCACCTTTTGTGCCTTTTAGGGAAGTTACCTTGGAGGAGAGAGAAAATGCATTATTTTGAGGCTCTGGATATACTTCAAGATTATAGGATGGAAGAAAGAAGAAATGATGCTATCTCTCTCTCTTAAGGAAAAGATATTCATTTACGGTTATATGAATCAAGGTACATGATTTGTGATTGATTAGTAAAAAACCCTAACTTTATTTTACCCCAAAAATTTGGGGTGTTACAATTCTACCTACCTTAATTAAATTTCATCCTTAAAATGTCCATGTACTACCCACCTTAGGGTTTCACATATTATATGTGAACTTGGTTTCTAATCTTATTTTAAATTTTCATTAGCATACTCAAAGTGTGATCTTTTCATAGATAAACATCTAAACATGACTAACTTGTCCATATACTACTAATGAGGCTGTAAATATATCATCATTATCTAAATGGACGAAAACCTACCTTTCCCCTCTCACTTTGATTCCAACTCACTTACCTAAGTCAAATTATTTACCCTTGATATGAATGTTTGGTCTTATTATGTATGTGATTAGGTTTAGGTGACTATATGTCTCAAACTTTTAATGTTGACTCTTAATTTCATTGTCACCTTTGGATACATGTCGGTTGGTCATATATCTAGAGGTGACATATCTTATCACACCTATCTTAGCACCTCCCTTGTTCACATGTCCCATACCACATGCACTCAAAAGGGCAAGACAAGCATGATGCACTTAACATCCTCTCTACATAACCACATAAGTTTGTGTTCCATACCACAAACATGTAGGAAAAAGAGAGAGCATGTTGTACAATTCTAGAGTTAACATAAAAGTCTAAACCATCTAGACACATAACTTAATCCATATCTAAACTTATGTATCATGTCTAGACCTCTACTTTGATTTCTAATATCTTTCACTTACTTAATCTATACCTAGGGCTACTACTTATCTTTCTAAATCTTTAATCTACTCTCACTTAGCTTCCTATAGGGTGGTCTTAAGTAAGAACATGAGAATTCATCTGGTGGCCAACTATAATGTCACCCTGATACCATTCTATAACGCCCTCCCTAAGTAAATCCATGCACATAGCGAGAGCAACACTGAGTTATCGACAATTTGTGTACTCAAGGGGGGCATTACATAAAACTGGCATTCATAGCAACAATATAATCAATCACACAAACTTGAAAGATAAACATTCCCATTATTGTTCTTACAAAAGGAAACTTAAAGGCTATCACATAGAAAATGTATTGAGGTAAAGTCTCTATTCTAGAGTTTTAAATATGGAAACATAGATTTAAATATATAAATCTGAGAATCATCTTATAGTTGGCACCCCACCGGATCTTGTTCTTACTCTGTTCTTGTGCTCCAATACTCTAAATGTTACTTCTACTTCTTCTCCTCACATGTGAACATCTCGTTCCCAGCCATTCATTGGAAAAACAATTGTTAGAGTAAGTTATATGAGTATTTTAGTACACAAAATTGAAAAAAAAATGATACTACAAAATATTCTTGAACATCATAAACATGAAACTAACACTAAACTTTGTATAAAATCTGAAACATAAATATATCTTCTTTCTTTAACTTAATTGTCATTGTTTTACAGCCTTTGGAGACATGTACTCTGGTACCTAGGTCGCATGACCTGCACGAAGGTGTCTGAGTCACATAACATACACATAGGGCCTCAGTTATGTATTTGAATCAGTCTATACTAAACGTCTGGGTGACGACTTACACAAAGGGCATGGCTCATGTCTATCTTATGTTGGCCTGAACTAGGGTGCATGGGCTACATGACTTGTACAAAGGGTCTGGATCATGTCTTTCCTAAGTTGACCTACACTAGGGCCTCGGTCGAAGTCCACAATTTCATCTCATCTTATTAAATCTGATCTTAACATGAATCTTAAAGCATTCCGATCTCATATTCTGAACATGAGCTTAAATCATAAATCTTAAAAAATAAATCTTATTAAATCTTATCTTGCAAACTTAATTATAACTTTGTGCATTCCATTCTTATAATCTTATTATTTACTTTATTCTTATATCTTAATCATTATGAGGAATCTAAATAACTTCAAGGTTCTCAGATCTCTATCTATATAAGAAAATCTTAATAGCATATGTCTACTTGAAATCTTAAGTACATGGTTATATCACATAACCATGAAAGTATGACAATCTTATTGAATTTCTTATCTTGTAGTCTTGAGCATTAATATGAAACATTACTAAGGAATCTGATAGAAATTTATCCTCTTATTCTTCTTATGAACTTAATTCATGAATTTTAATCATTTTGTGATATAAGAATGACATATCTCTACTTGAGACATTGAGTATATGGAATTAGATAATCATAAAAGTATAGAAAATCTTGCTTTCATATCTTAACTTTAAAATCTTAGAACATTGGATCATGAAAGTCTTCATTAATGTAAATATACCAAGCTTTAAATATGAAAATTCATGGGCATGAACTGCTTACCTCTCTCTTAGAGGAGATCCTAGTTTTTCATCCAAGGTCAATGAAACATTTATCACATATTTGGGTTGGTTTGATCCTAATGACCATGTATATTCAATAATCATTCATTTATAATTATATTCACCTTAGTTTGTAGGGTTTCATGGTTCTTGAAATACATAGGGAAACTAGGAGTGGAATCAAGATTTAAAACTGAGTCCATCATCTAGATTTCAAAAAATTGAGCAAAATTCACATATGGTTCATCTTCATACAAGCTCTACAGCAATTTCCATGAATTTATAAAAACTCGGTATATTCAGACCAATCAGAAAGCTCGAAAAAGCCATGTAAGAGGCATTATCCAAAACCATAACCGCTCCTCTGAGTTGGGTTGACTACAAGCAGCCACGAGGCTCTTAGGCAATAGTTGTGGCTATATGTGAGGGTGAATCAGCAGGGGCACAAAAAGACCAATTTACCCTTAACTGAGCCTTGTAAGGGAAAAGAAAATACAAGGGCAATCAATAATTTAATTAACTAGGTCATCTTCTTCGCAATCGACGAAGACAACGTCCTTTGGACCACCGAGGGAAGGAAATGAAATTGGGGCTACTGCTCACCCAAGCAACTGTCATGTGAGAAACCGATACCAGGGGCAAGCTCCCCATACATGTGTGATGAGAACGAGCCCAATCTTAAGCTATCTCATTGTCTGAGGAAGTGTACCATCACCTCCCGTAATGGCATGGAGAGGGCAGAAGATAGAACCCACTATCGACTAAATAATACTAAAAATTAGAAGCACAAACCACCTCATTGATGAAAACTGAAGGGGAAATGATGATAAGAAACTTGATACTAGGTTCGATTAACAGTATGCATTGAAGGTCTAGAAATAAGAAGAACAAAGTCAAAAATTGAAAACTCACCACGAGAAGAAAAATCAAAACATTGGAAAGCTTCTTCATGGATCCTTGACTGGAGATGAGGCGTTGGAAGCTGTCTCAATGGTCACCAGCACCGTGGAGGTGTCGATCTCCCAGGAAGAGGCAGGTGGACTAGGGCGGTAGTGTGCAGGGGTGATTGAGGGCAAGGAAGTGATGGAACTTGATGCATCAGTCTCCCATGGTCATTTGCTGAGTATTTATGGGTTCAAGGGTTAGAGAGGCGAGAGAACCTCATAGAGGTGGAAATAGGGGAAGGTAGTGATGGCTTCGAGAGTCCAGAATCTCTAGGGAACAAGAGCTCTTCAACTTTGGGATTGGAGAGTTTGGGAGAGATAGAGAAATATCATGGAGGAGTTTTCTCAGGCAAAGACTCTATGAAGAGGGAGGAAAGAGTGAAGGAGAATCACAATTACAATAGGAGTCTAGGGAGATGAGGACTAGAGTGAGAGAGGTGACCCTCGCTATTGCGTGATCCAGAAGTCTGACCCGATAGTGGGATTGTGTCTGTGTGACAACGTGAATAAGGCTGACACTATTGGGTAGATGATCATACATTATATTATTGATTAAATCTAATTAATAACCATATACAACCTTTCTTGATGAGTTTAGAGGGTCAAATGAAGTCAAAATAACTTCAAACTCGGGCTTCAAGTTAATAAATGAGTCTAGAACCTTTCCATCTGGCTAGATCTAGGTTTTATCTATCTTTTATTCATAAATTATATATGTGTCATTATCTTGATTTAAATGTAACAACAGATATGATAAAGTGAATCAACCTTTTATTAGCTAGTCATTATAGTAAATTTCGAGATTAGGGGTGATCATACACCCAATATTTATCTCGTCCACATTTTGTTCCTTTTGGGGGAGCTATCTTGGAGGAGAGAGAAAATGTATTATTTTGAGGCTTTGGGTATACTTCAAGATTATAGGGTCGAAGAATGAAGAAATTATGATATCTCTCTCTCTTAAGGAAAATATATTCATTTAGGGTTATATGCATCAAGGTCCAAGATTTGTGATTGATTAGTAAAAAAATTGTTATAAAAGCACTAACTTTATTTAACCCAAAAATTTGGGATCTTACAGTATTCTAGCCTAACTCACTCACTCTCTCTCTCTCTCTCTCTCTCTCTCTCTGTATATATATATATATATATATATATATATATATATATATATATATATATAGTCAGGCTAGAATACACTCGAGTATACATATTACGGTGTACACCCCAATGGTGTTTGCCTATATAGACCATATTTTTCTAAAATATAATCCATTGATCTTAATGGTTACAATAATAATAGGCCACATACAAAATTTGAAATCATTTGGATGAGTGTAAGTCACTCATCTAAGGGCACTAAAATCGACGCACAAAACTAATTTGAAATGCCTAATTTTTGCATCCTTTAGATGTGTGACCTATAAGTATCCAAATGAGCTAAAATTTATTATATGGTATGTTCTTAAGATATTTAAGTAGATCAACGGTTTAGATTTTTCAAAAAGTTATTGCATATTTAAAAATGACTGAGGTGTACGGTGCCTCCGGTACACTCGGGTGTACACTAGCTTGACTCTCTCTCTCTCTCTCTGTATATATATATATATATATATATATATATATATATATATATATATATATATATATATATATATATATATGCCAACAAGGAGTGGCTCAAGTGGTCAAGCACGGTATCCCCTCATGAAGGGACCCGGGTTCGAATCCCAGCTGCCGCCTTGGTTTACCACCCTCCCGGACGTTCGGCCTCCATCACGGGGGTGCGAGAGGGGGAGAGAATGCCTCTCTTTATCCCATATATATATATATATATATATATATATATATATATACATATATATACCTCTGGTACACTCGAGTGTATACTAGCCTGACTATATATATATACAAATATATATAACAAAAAATATTTAAATTATCGGTATATCTGATACATCACGTACTACAAAATGAGTATCTTTCCAGTTATTTGTAGTGATCTTTTTCTTGTCAAACTCATCATTGTTTATTGATTTGTTAAATTTTGTGTTCGTCATTATATTATATCAGAATAATTATACAATTAATGTAAATTAATATTCATACATACTAATTACTCAAAGCAATTAATATTTAACCACATAAATGATAACTCTCCATTAGCGTTAGACACAACAACCACGACCGAGTCAGCAGTCGTTAACTGAGTACGCAGATAATCTGCAACAGCTTCCATAACAACTTTTGTATGTTGTGTTTCACATTCAGTCCACTACAATTCCACAGTATGTGTATATTGAAATGTCTGTAACTACAACTCCATGTATCAAAGTGTCTATATATATAAGTTACTCCAGAAGTGTATCTGCATCGAGATTTCTCCCACATCTACTTGCATTACTTTGTTTACATGGTATCAGAGCTTTGGAAGGCCTGATTATCCACTCCTCATTTATACTAACCCTATATCATTCCCACCAGCATGGCATAACAAAGCCCTCCAAACACCGGTGTTGATGGATCGACTCCCGTTTCACCCTATCCATACCCATCCAAACTCAACGTGAGCAACTTTGTATCACTAGAGCTCAACAACAACAACTACATGTTGTGGCAGACTCAGATTCTTAATCTCGTTGATGGTTAAGAAATGGTTGGCTTCGTAGACGGCAGTATACCACCACCTGCTCCGAAAGATAGCAGTAATCATGCATACACTGCCTAGAGACGCATCGACCATCTCATACATAGATGGATCATCAGTCGAATGTCACCTGATAGCCTTTCCATGGTGGTCGGATTAGAGATGTCACAGCAAGCATGGGATGCCCTTCAACGTGCTCATGTCCAAGCTTCAACCGAGCGGCGGTTTCTGTTCCTTTAGAAACTGCAGTCTTTGTGAAAAGACTCTTCCACCGACATCCACAGTTATCTACATCGTTTCAAGACCATCTATGATGCGCTTGTATTGATGGGGAAACCTCTTGATGATGGCGATAAGGTTTTCAACTTTCTGAATGGTTTAGGTGATCACTATAACCCCTTAACCACATCAATGCTCAAGCCACCAATCCCAGATTACAGCTCAGTAGTTCCACAATTAATCAATAATGATGATCGTAACCTGGAACCTTTATCACCTGACTCCACTCCAACATTTATTGTACAACGTTTCTCTCGTGGAGGACGTTGTGGAGGATGAGGATAACGGGGTGGCAACTCAGGTCGATTCTCCTCTTACGGCTGGGGTTTTCAAAAACACAACAATTCTAGTCGTGGAACCCCGCCCTCTCCACCAAACTCATCTCCTACAAAACCTGGCAATCCATATTGCCAAATCTATTCTAGCTTGCAACACACAGCCATGAAGTGTCCTGAATGTTTCAACCATGCATATCAGGACAATGATATTCCAGCAACACTCAATGTTGTGCACATCAGTGAGGATGCACCAACATCTAGTTGGCTTGCATACTCTAGTGCATACGCAAATATGACGCCTCACGTAGGTTTTCTTATCTCCTCTACCCCATATTTTGGTCATTACTCTGTGCAAGTAGGAGATGGCTCTCATCTCCTAATTAAACATACTGGAGAGAGTGTGATTAAGTCTAGAAATGGTGCCCGTATTCATTTGTGTAGAGTTCTGCATGTTCCTAAACTGAAACAGAATATATTATCTGTCACTCAGCTAACTCATGATTCTCCATACACTTTTAAATTCTCATTCGATGGAGTCACTCTAAAGAATTTACATACCAAACAGGTGATAGCACAAGGTCCACGTCGGGGTGATCTAAATTACGTATATGGCAATAAAGTTCCAAAATTTGCAACTCAAAGGTCTCCCAATAGCAGTGCACATGTCTGGCATCATCGCATGGGTCATCCTCATGTCTCTTATTTGTAGCAACTTCATCGTGAAGGTTTACTTTTTGTTAATAAATGGGAGACTCTCAGCTCCGTCTGTGATAGCTATCAAGTCATGAAGGCTTCCAAGCTACCCTTTTCACCTTCCATGTCTCACTCATCTGTTATATTTGAAAAGATCCATTGTGATTTACGGGGGCCATCTCCTGTGTTCTCAGTTCATCAACATCATTATTATGCTTGTATTTTGGATGATTGCTCCCGATATATGTGGATATTCTCACTCAAAGCTAAGTCGGATTTCTTTGCACAATATTGTATGTTTGAGAAATATGTTGAGCGACAATGTGGTCATCAGATACACACCTTCCAAAGTGATGGCGGTGGTGAATTCTGTAACAATGCTCTCTTAACTCATCTTGCCAAGCAAGGCATTAAATTTCAGTCTTCCTGTCCAGGAACCCCACATCAAAATGGGGTGGTCGAACGATGTCATCGTGCCATCTGGGAGCTTGGACTCTCCTTACTTCACCATAGTGGAGTCCCTCAGGGGTATTGGGTCGAGGCTTTTACCACTGTAGTATTCTTACTGAACCGGCTTCCCTGCTCTTCCATAGTTGCAAGCAGCCCATTCCATGCACTCTTTGGCAAACAACCTGACTACTCCAGCCTCCGCAGCTTTGGGTGTAGTTGTTACCGATATGTTTGGGACTCCACTACGGAATAAATTCTCCCTAAAGTCCTTACCATGTGTCTTCCTGGGATATAGTAACTGTCACAAAGGGTACAAATGTTTGTATTCAATGACTGGTAACATCATCATCTCACAGCATGTCGTCTTTGCCGAACAGCAGTTTCCCTACAAAATGCGCAATCTACCTTTCTCGCCGGTCCCTACCACAGATTTCATCTCCTACCGCGAATGTCCTGAATAGCCTGATTTCCCCCACCAGCGATGGTCAATGTCCTGCATCCTCTCACAAGCAGCATGACTCTCACATACCTGCTCCATGCCATCTTTCCATCCCGAGCCTACCTCACACAGATAACTGACTGCTCCCCTCTATACCCCATTCACAACAGCCTACCGAGCACCAGTCTACGACAGAGTTGCTGGATCCACGGCCTTCTTCCCCAAGCCCTGTTGCTAATATACCATCTTCCACTTCAACTGCTCAGGAAGACAACACCTCTCTCATTCCGCCAACCTCCCCTCTTAGTCCACAACATGCTACTAGCATCCCTTCCTCATCAACTCATTCCATGATTACACGGTCACATGCCTGAATAACCAAACCTAATCCATGTTATCATTGCCTTCATCTCTCGTCCATGGAACCCGCAACCATCACCCACGCTCTACAAAGTTCCGAATGGCGTCAAGCCATGCAAAATGAAGTGGATGCACTTGTAAGGACTCACACATTTGACCTCATTCCACGTCTTCCGGGGATGCAGATTCTTGGTACCAAATGGATTTGGTGGCTCAAACGCAATGTTGATGGTTCAATTGATCGGTACAAAGCACGTTATGTCGCTAAAGGCTTTAATCAAATTGCAGGTCGTGACTTCACTGAAACCTTTTCTCCTATCATTAAAACTGGCACCATCCGCCTCATTCTTTCCCTTACCACAATGTATCAGTGGGAAATTCGTCAGCTTGATGTTAATAATGCCTTTCTTCATGGCCCACTTCAAGATGAAATCTACGTCTTCCAACCACCTGGATTCCATAATCCAACCTATCCCCACCATGTATGGAAGCTTCGCAAGGCACTTTATGGGTTGTGCCAAGCACCGCGGGCATGGTTTAATCAATCTAGTCGATACTTAGTGCCCCAAGTATTTTTGTATATACCTTCTCTTATACATAGATGACATAATTCTCATAGTATCAAATCCCACTAGTGTCTACTACATGATCCATCGTCTCTCCACCCAGTTTTCACTTAAAGACTTGGGACCACTTCACTACTTCCTTGGAGTTGAAGTCACACACACATCCTATGGTCTCTTTCTTTCCTAGTCCAAATATGCCATGGATTTACTCCACGGTGCCAATATTCATCAAGCCAAATCAGTTACTACACCCATGAATACCAAGTGCCCCTCCTCCACAACCTCCCAATCATTTCATGATCCCACCTTATTACATAGTCTTGTTGGTGCACTTCAGTACCTTACTTTGACTCGTCCAGACTTTGCCTATTCAGTCAACTATATATGTCAATTCATGCAAGCTCCTACCATTGATAATTTTTCCCTTCTCAAACACATATTACGCTACATAGTTGGCATTGTTGATCTTGGCACACACATTCTTGTGAATTCCTCTCTTCAACTATATGCCTACTCTGATGCAGATTGGGGCGATTGCCCTCAAACTTGGCGCTCCACCACTGGCTATTGTAATTTCCTTGGTTCAAATTGTATCACCTGGTCTGCAAAGAAACAACGTACAACTGCACATTCTAGTACAGAGGATGAATATCGCTCCATGGCAACGGCCACCGCAGAGCTCATGTGGATATGTTCACTCTTACAAAATCTTCACATCACAATGCCTCAATCACCATAGTTACTTTGTGACAACTTAAGTGCATTGTACCTTACTATCAATCACATGTTTCATGCACGTACAAAACATGTGGAAATTGACTACCACTTTGTTTGAGAAAAAGTGGCTCAAGGAACCTTGATCACCAATCATGTTTCCACCCAACAACAGATAACTGATTTATTCACCAAGCCACTGCCTCGTCAGCTCCTTCAGTAGTTCTGTGACAAACTTGGGATGTGTCTTCCACCGACCCCCAGTTTGCGGGGGTGTGACAACTCTCCATCAGAGTTAGACACAACAACCACGACCGAGTCAGCAGTTGTTACATGAGTATGCGGTATTGAAATATCTGTAACTGCAACTCCCTGTATCAAAGTGTCTATAAATATAAGTTATTCCAGCAATGTATCTGCGTCGAGATTTCTCCAGCATCTACTTGCATTACTTTGTTTACATGGTAATAGAGCATTGCAAGGCCTGATTGTCCACTTCTCATTTACACTAGCCATGTATCATTCCAACCAACATGGCACAACAAAGCCCTCCAAACACCGGTGTTGATGGGTCGACTCCCGTTTCGCCCTATCCATACCCATCCAAACTCAACGTGAGCAACTTTGTATCACTCGAGCTCAACAACAACTACTACATGGTGTGGCAGACTCAGATTCTTAATCTCATTGATGGTCAAGAACTGGATGGCTTCCTAGACGGTACTATACCATCACCTGCTCCGAAAGATAGCATCAATCCTCCATACATTTCCTATAGACGCACTTACTGTCTCATACATGGATGGATCATCAGCTGACGGTCACCTGACATCCTTTCCATGGTGGTCGGATTAGAGACGTCACAGCAAGTATGGGATGCCCTTCAACGTGCTCACGTCCAAGCTTCAACCGAGCGGCGATTTATGCTCCTTCAAAAATTGCAGTCTTTACGCAAAGACACTTCCACCAGCATCCACAGTTATCTACATCGTTTTAAGACCATCTGTGATGAACTTGCATTGATGGGGAAATATCTTGATGATGGCGAGAAGGTTTTCAACCTTCTGAATGGTTTAGGTGATCACTATAACCCCTTTACCACATCAATGCTCAAGCCACCAATCCCAAATTACAGCTTAGTAGTTCTACAATCAATCAATTACGATGCTCGTAACCTGACACCTTTATCACTAGACTCCACTCCAACGTTTGTTGCACAATGTTTCTCTCATGGAGGGCGTCGTGAAGGACGAGGATAGCAGGGTGGCAACTCAGGTCGATTCTCCTCTCACAGTCGGGGTTTTCAGCAACACAACAATTCTAGTCGTGGAACCCCACCCTCTCCACCAAACTCATCTCCTATGAAACCTGGCAATCCATATTGCTAGATCTGTTCCATCTTGCAACACACAGCCATGAAGTGTCCTGAACGTTTCAACCATGCATATCAGGACAATGATATTCCAGTAGCACTCAATGTCGTGCACATCAGTGAGGATGCACCAGCATCTAGTTGGCTTGCAGACTCTGATGCAGGCACACATATGACGCCTCACGCAGGTTTGCTTATCTCCTCTACCCCATATTTTCATCATGACTCTGTGCAAGTAGGAGATGGATCTCATATCCCAATTAAACATACTGGAGAGAGTGTGATTAAGTCTAGAAATGGTGCCCGTATTCATTTGCTTAGAGTTCTACATGTTCCTAAACTGAAACATAATATATTATTTGTCAGTCAGCTAACTCGTGATTCTCGATACACTTTTAAATTCTCTTCTGATGGAGTCACTCTCAATAATTTACATACCAAATAGGTGATAGTGCAGAGTCCACATCGAGGTGATCTATATTACGTATATGGCAATAAATTTCCAGCATTTGCAGCTCAAAGGTCGCCCAACAACAGCGCACATGTCTGGCATCATCACATGGGTCATCCTCATGTATCTTATTTGCAGCAACTTCATTGTGAAGGTTTACTTTTTGTTAATAAATGGGAGACTATCATCTCCGTCTGTGATAGCTGTCAAGTCATGAAGGCTTCCAAGCTACCCTTTTCACCTTCCATGTCTCATTCATCTGTTATATTTGAAAAGATCCATTGTGATTTATGGGGGCCAGCTCTTGTGTCCTCGGTTCATCAGTTTCTTTATTATGCTTGTATTGTGGATGATTGCTCCTGATATATGTGGATATTTCCACTCAAAGATAAGTCTGATTTCTTTGCGCAATATTGTATGTTTGAGAAATATGTCGAGCAACAATTTGGTCATCAAATACGCACCTTCCAAAGTGATGGCGGTGGTGAATTCTGTAACAATGCTCTCTTAACTCATCTTGCCAATCAAGGCATTAAATTTTAGTCTTCCTGTCCATGAACCCCACAGCAAAATGGGGTGGTCGAACGACGTCATCGTGCCATCTGGGAGCATGGACTCTCCTTACTTTACCATAGTGGAGTCCCTCAGGGGTACTGTGTCGTGGCTTTTACCACTGTAATATTCTTACTAAACTGGCTTCCCTGCTCTACCATAGCTGCAAGCAGCTCGTTCCACGCACTCTTTGGCAAACAACCCGACTGCTCCAGCCTCCGCAACTTTAGGTGTCATTTTTACCCATATGTTTGGGACTCCACTTCGAATAAATTCTCCCCGAAGTCCTTACCATGCGTCTTCCTGGGCTACAGTGACCGTCACAAAGGATATAGATGTTTGTACTCAATGACTGGTAAAATCATCATCTCACGGCATTTCATCTTTGTCGAACAGTAGTTTCCCTACAAAATGCGCAATCTACCTTTCTCTCTGGTCCCTACCATGGATTTCATCTCCTACCATGAATGGCCTGAACAGCCTGATTTCCCCACCAGTGATGGTCAATGTCCTGCATCCTCTCATGAGCAAGATGACTCTCATATACCTGCTCCACACAATCTTTCCATCCTGAGCCTACCTCACACGGATAACTGATTGCTCCCCTCTATACCCCATTCACAACAACCTACCGAGCACCAGTCTACGACGGAGCTGCTGGCTCCGTTGCCTTCTTCCACAAGCCCTACTGCTAATATACCATCTTCCACTTCAACTGCTCAGGAAGACAACACCTCTCTCATTCTGCCAACCTCCCCTCCTAGTCCACAACATGCTACCAACATCCCTTCCTCTTCAACTCATCCCATGATTACATGGTCACGTGTCGGAATCACCAAACCTAATCCACATTATCATTGCCTTCATCTCTTATCCAAAGAACCCACAACCATCACCCACGCTCTACAAAGTTCTGAATGGTGTCAAGCCATGCAAAATGGAGTGGATGCACTTGTAAGGACTCACACACTTGACCTCGTTCCATGTCTTCCGGGGATGCAGATTCTTGGTACCAAATGGATTTGGAAGCTCAAATGCAATGTTGATGGTTCAATTGATTGGTACAAAGCATGGTATGTCGCTAAAGGCTTTAATCAAATTGTAGGTCGTGACTTCACTGAAACCTTTTCTCATGTCATTAAAATTGGCACCATCCGCCTCATTCTTTCCCTTGCCACAATGCATCGGTGGGAAATCCGTCAACTTGATGTTAATAATGCCTTTCTTCATGGCCCACTTCAAGATGAAATATATGTCTTCCAACCACCTGGATTCCATAATCCAACCCATCCCCACCATGTATGGAAGCTTCGCAAGGCACTTTATGGGCTGTGACAAGCACCACGGGCATGGTTTAATCAATTCAGTCGATACTTACTATCCCAAGGTTTCGCTTGCAACACATCAGATCCTTCCTTGTTCATCTACTGCTCCTAGGATTTCTGCATATACCTTCTCTTATACGTAGATGACATCATTCTCACAGGATCAAATCCCACCTGTGTCCACAACTTGATCCATCGTCTCTCCACCTAGTTTTCACTTAAAGACTTGGGACCACTTCACTACTTCCTTGGAGTTGAAGTCATGCACACATCCTGTGGTCTCTTTCTTTCCCAGTCCAAATATGCCATGGATATACTCCACCGTGCCAATATGCATCAAGCCAAATCAGTCACTACACCCATGAATACCAAGTGCCCCTCTTCCACTACCTCCCAACTGTGGGCTCTGATTTCCAAAACCACGATATAAACTTAGCGGAAGCGATTCGTTTAACAGCGGGAGACAAAAATCACGGGAAATTAAAACTTTTCGAGATAAGAGCTTGAATCTATAAAAACTTCTTTCATAAAAGGAGATAAACTGTTTACATCTCAGATAATTACTTTTTGAGTAATTATATACAACATGATACAAAATCTCAAGAACTCAAAACCAAAATCTCATACCAAAAGACTCCAAGGACCTGAGAGTACAGAGACGACATAAGACCATCTAACTACATGAGTCAGCAGTCAGTATCTCCACCTGAGATTCACTGCTACTCCTGGTGCTGCTGCTGCTGATATTGGTCACCTGAAGATTGATTCCTTCGTCCTCGACGACCACCTAAAAAGTTGAAATCTACGGGGTGAGAAAATTTTAAATAATTGTCCCAGCAAGAGTTATAACTCTTCGCCAGAAGCTTTATTATAGCAACCAAGAATAACATAGGCAATAAAAGTTTTAAGGTAATCAGTAGCAGATTGTTATCAATTAGAACTACAACATTTAAGGAATATGAAGAACATGTATACTAAGTAATGTATCTTCAACCAATGTATCTCGTAGTTCAACCTAAGCAAATATGCTACGTGGTTGATTATGTTTTACAAACATCATTATGCCCTACGGAGATGAGGTATACCGCTCATACTCCAACCGATCACTATTAAGTCGCATCGGTATCATACATAGGTCATCAAAAGAGCCAGATTCTTATGACCTCATCTTCCTCAGTCAGTAAGAGGATCAACATGCAGGACATCTAGTGTCTCTACTACTATAGCTTACCAGGGTATTCTGGTACTTCGCTATTAGAGTCACAGTGGCATTCTGTACTCTCTTCGCTATCGAAAGATTTCTTGTTTATCTCTCATCGATGCGGTATAAAAGATTTCCTCGGGAGATTAGTGTCACATCACCCCGACATAAAGCATAGTGAAGGATTGATAGATTAAGATACATCTACATCAATTCCTACACTAGGATGTAAGGAAATTCACATCCATATTACCCCACATATTCAAAAATATGTGCTCCAGGAATCCACTTAGGAAACATGTTTCACCATCATTTAACTCCTGACAATGATGGATCTATGATCAGGGCTCTACATGGTATGATTATACTTGATTAGTTAGGTACATTTCAGTATTCTTTTATCATCATACATGATTTCAAACATTAATCATTAGCATAGCAGCTATGAAGGAAGAATACTAAATGTAACAAGCTTAACTCTCATCAATTATCATTTCTCAATATTCTCATCACAAGTCATCTCTTAAAGCATGATCTTGATGGTATCCATGGCTCTCACAGCCTATCAATCTCATAAGATGCTATTAACAAGGCATCAGGATATATCACTATTCATAAAGCTAACAACATGCTTTCAATGAATATAGTATCATCATCCATACCTGGATATGATCATCCTCATAAAGGAACCTGCATGGTTAAATCAACTGATAACAGTAAATGACTTATTTAAAGAAGTTGTATCTCCCTACTCATACAAGAGCTAGGTTTCCCTGGTTTTCATCAATTAGGGTTTACTATTCACCTCATGGTGAAATGATCTCATAATATCCCCATGTATGAGAAACATCATCATTAAAGACCTCAGATAAGATTAAGATTCATCAATTATCATAATTAGGGTTTCCATGATCTCACATAAGTGGATCATACCTAAACTTTGCACATTCAAGTATATTGAAGGTATTTTACTTGAGTTTCCATTATAATTGGTACTTTCTCTCTCCTATAACTAGTAGATAGTGATTACACCACTCTAGATTAGGTTGGTTTAAGTCCTCATTGATTAACACAAGTCAACTCATCACTATCATGTGATTAGGCTTTGGTTAAAACAAGGTATCACTCAATTGAACCTCTTAGGGGCATTTTGGTAAATTACCCATTGATCATCATCATGGGTCAATTCATTAATCACTTGGTCCCTTAATATATTGAGTTACCATTATGGTTTAATGAAGATCATCATTGGACCATTTACACCTTCAAGTGATTAAGTATAATCAACCTTGAAAATCTCTAACTGGTTTAGGGTTTGACCTTCAACCTTCAACCCATTTGATTCTTAGATGACCTTGAACTCGTTTAACCTCAAATGACCTAGAACCCATTTGAGACTTAAACGAGTGTGGACCCACTTAATCTTAAACGGGTGTGGACCCACTGGAGTCTAAACGGGTGTGAACCCAATGGAGTCTAAACGGGTGTGAACCCGTTTGAGGTCAAACGAGTGTGAACCCGTTTGAGGTCAAACGAGTGTGGACTCGTTTGGGCTCAAACGAGTGTGGACTCGTTTGGACTCAAACGAGTGTGGACTCATTTGGACTCAAACGAGTTTGGACTCGTTTGGACTCAAACGAGTGTGGACCAACTTGGTTTCAAACTGCATAAACATAAAAGGTGACACATAGGTTATGATTGAATAGGGTTTCCTATGTTGAAGCCTTTAATTGGCCGAGGCCATGTTAACCACTTACAAATTGAGTCAATTAGGATGAGCCTCAATCAATTGGACTCCAATTTGACCCTCAATTGAAAGCTAATTAGGATTAAGTCTAACTCAATTAGGGTTTCCAATCGGCTAATCACCAATTTTCAACAATGTGAAACAAAGTGTAATTGAACCCATCAATTGAAATCCAATTGGGCCCAAACGGTCTTGAGATCGTTTGGATGTCCTCCAAACGGTCTTGGGACCGTTTTCCCAAAGTTTGACCAAAAGCCAAGTCGGTTGGATAAGGGTTGAACCCTAATTAGGTCTAAAATCAGCAATTTTTATTAATTCATCAACTTATTGTAATTGGACCTTCAATTGATCAATTTTCCTTCACCCTAGACCTCCAAACGGTCTTGGGGTGTCACTAAACGAGTGTGAAACCGTTTGGGTGAACCCCAAACAGGTTTGAACCCGTTTGGGTCCTTCAACCCAAAACTCAACAAGATCTATATTTTAATTCAGCAATTTTAACCCGATTAGGGTTAGGGTCTTGAAGTGCCTTCAACTCTCAATTGGTTAGGAATTAGATTACAATTCTTTGTAGGAATAAAATTCAATATACTATGAACAGGTATCCCAAACGGTCAATTCTTGGTCAACTCACTCAAACGGGTTGGAACCTGTTTTCCCAAAAGTTCAAGTTAATTAGTTTGGAAAAATCAGTACTTAATTCAATTCTATTGCCTAATGGATTGGCCTTCAACCTACGATTCCTTCGGAGTTAACCCCTCAAATTTGGTGGTTCATTAGCCTACATAATTGTGAACAGAAAACCCAAACGGTCCACGCTTGGTCAACCCTATGAAATGGTCTTGGGGTCGTTTTGATCCAAACGATCTTGCAGGATCGTTTGAGATCAAACGGGTTGAACCCGTTTGACCTTAAACGAGTTGCACTCGTTTGGACAAAAAGGGTCCAAGGTCGTTTCATAAAGTGGCCTAGGAATCCACGCCCATCATCCTCAACCTCTGTTCAGGTCGGTTCCTCCACCGTTTTACTTGCAAAAGAGCAAGGAAGAAGGGAGGTAGAAGAAGAACTAATCATAGAAGACAAGAACAAAGATATGCATAACAAAGCTAAGGGTTAGAGTTATAAAACCCGCCTTAAGGTCGTTCCTTGAGCTCCAAGCTTCCAAGATTCAAGTCTTTAATGGTGTCTTGAGCTCCACAGGTCGTCCAAGGGTTTTTCTCCAAAAAAAGGTTGGGAAAAGATGGCTAGAACGAGAAAGCTAAGTGAGAAAACTAGCAATCCATTCTTTTAACATGATTTCCTCCATGAATCCAAGCTAGAAGGTGGTGTTCTCTTACCTTAGAACAGGTTGGTCATTTCCTTGAGCTCCTGATCTCCTTTCTTAGTCGGCCACAGCAAGAGATAAGTGAAGAGTGAAAGGAAAACGTTGCCTTTGATTGCAAAGGAAAGGGTATAAGTACCTTTGGGGTTATTTTCATCATAAGGACAACTTACTCCTCCTTTTTACAACTAGGTCCTTCCTTTCTTTTAGGCACGTCCCTCCTCTTATTTTATAAGGTAAAACTCCTTCTAAAACCAAGAACTAAAGGCAAGGAAGGTCAACTTATCACTAAGGTACATATGTACATAAGGGTCTCCCTACTTACATCTTGATGATTTAATTACAAAGGTGTTCCTTATTATATGATTATTCAAAGGAAGTGCCCCCTTCATCATTATTAGTTTAAAGGATGTCAAAAGTCATAAAAGATGTTCAATATGGTGTATTTTATAAGTTGCACCCCACATTTGGGTAATTTGCACTTTAATCCAAATTAGGGTTTTTTAAGCACAATGATCATTCCACAAGTTGTATCTTGATGCCCAAGCTTGGGAAATCCATCTTACCTCATCATATTTACTCATATGATGTCTCATCATCATAGGAACGTCTTAACTTGTGAAATTTTCAAGTTACACCCTTTAACTAGGTAATTTGCACATAGGCCCCTGCATTACCAAATAATTCTACAACATTGTTTTAAAAGGACATAAATGAAAATGTATGTTCCTTAGGAACTTAATTACATGTCAAAAGATAATCACCAGGGTTTAATTACATATTTAGGCAAAACACCTGGGGTTATTTCATAACCCAGGTCAGGGATGTTACAAATTATCCTCCCCTTACAAGGATTTCGTCCCCGAAATCGACAAAACGTATTAGGAGAAGAGAGCAGGGTACTTCCTTCTCATCTCATCCTCTAGTTCCCAAGTGGCTTCTTCAACACCACGGTGGTTCCATAGGACTTTCACAAGGTTTATATCTTTCTTCTTTAACTTTTTAATTCTGTTGTCAAGGATTGACACTGGTCCTTCCTCATAAGTTATATCATCATTCAATTCTACTTCCATAGGTTGTAGAACTGACTCGGTATCAGGATGACATTTCCTTAACATAGAAATGTGAAACACAGGGTGTATCCTCTGCAACTCTGGTGGTAACTCTAGTCTATATGCTACCTTTCCAACCGGTTCAATGATTGGATAAGGTCCCATAAATGTAGGTGCTAACTTTCCTTTCCTTCCAAAGAGAAGGACTCCTTTCCAAGGCGAGACCTTGAGGTACACTCTGTCTCCAACCTGGAACTCTAACGGTCTACGACGCTTATCAGCATACGACTTCTGTCTATCCTGTGTAGTCTTAAGCTGTTGTTGTATAACTTTGATCTTCTCTGTAGTTTGCTGCACAAGATCAGGACCTAACAACTGATGTTCACCAGTCTCATACCAGCATAAGGGTGATCTACAACGTCTGCCATACAAGGCTTCATAAGGTGCCATATCAATACTATGCTGATAGCTATTGTTATAGGCAAACTCTATCAAGCTTAGGTGTAGATCCCAACTTCTGGTAAACTGGAGAACACATGCTCTCAACAGGTCTTCCAAGGTCTGTATGGTTCTTTCCGACTGTCCATCAGTCTGTGGATGAAAAGCCGTACTAAACCTTAGCTTGGTGCCTAAGGCTCTGTGTAGCTGCTCCCAAAAGCGACTTGTAAACTGGGGACCTCTGTCAGAAACTATGGTGACAGGAACTCTGTGCAAACGCACTATCTCTTGAACATACAACTATGATAACCTTTCAGTAGAAAAGGTTGTTTTGACAGGTAAGAAATGCGCTGTCTTAGTCAACCTATCAACAACTACCCAAATGGAATTATGTCCTTTGCTTGTCTTGGGTAGGCCAACAACAAAGTCCATGGTTACATGATCCCACTTCCGCTGTGGTATGGGTAAAGGTTGCATTGTTCCTGCAGGCTTCTGGTGTTCAGCTTTAACTTGCTGCACACTGGACACCTCAGAACAAACTCAGCTACGTCCTTCTTCATCCCAGGCCACCAATACATATCTTTCAAGTTTCGATACATTTTGGTGCTTCCTAGATGCATAGCATACATTGAAGAATGAGCTTCCTCCAGGACTAACTTCCTCAGGTTATCTACATCTGGTACTATCATCCTCCCATGATAGCATGCTACTTGATCATCTGATTCATGAAAACCTTCTTGCTTCTCATCACCATACTCAGATTTGATCTGCTGAACTGCAACATCAACTTGTTGTGCCTCCCTAATCTGTTCTCTTAGGGTGGGTTTGATATGCATCTCAGCCAACAACCCGGCAATCCATGACACCTTCATCTGTATATTGTCTTGCCTTAAGGAGATAAGCATATCTCTCATAGGGCATACTAAAGAGTTTAATTGTACTCTATCCATGCTTGATGTTGCTGATTTCCTACTCAAGGCATCTGCAACCACATTGGCCTTTCTTGGATGGTAATCAATTGTACAATCGTAGTCCTTGATTAATTCCATCCAGCGACGTTGCCTCATGTTAAGCTCATGCTGAGAGAAGATATACTTAAGATTTTTGTGATCTGTGAAAATCTGGAATGTCTCTCCGTAGAGATAATGTCTCCAGATCTTCAGGGCATGAACCACAACAGCTAACTCCAGATCGTGTGTCGGATAATTCTCTTCGTGTTTCTTAAGCTGTCGTGAAGCAAAAGAAATCACTTGCTTATCCTGCATCAACACGCATCCGAGTCCATTCTTGGAGGCATCACAGAAAACTATGTATCCTTTTCCTTGCTCAGGTAACACAAGCACAGGTGCACTTGTCAACCTCTCCTTCAACAGCTGAAAAGACTGTTGACACTTATCACTCTAGGTAAAAGGAACATCTTTCCAGGTTAACTTGGTTAAGGGTAAGGCTATAGAACTGAAATTCTTAATAAACCTTTGATAATAACCAGCTAATCCCAAGAAACTTCGAATCTCCGTTGGTGTCTTTGGTTGTTCCCACTGTAGAACAGATTCTACCTTTGTAGGGTCAACAGGAATACCCGAGGCAGATATCACATGTCCAATAAAAGGTACTTCCGGCAACCAGAACTCACACTTGCTAAACTTAGCATATAGCTTATGTTTTCTTAGCAGAGTTAGAGCCTGTCGGAGATGCTATTCATGCTGCTGGGCATCCTTACTATAAATCAGAATGTCATCTATGAAGACGACAACACACTGATCAAGGAAAGGTCGAAAAACTCTATTCATGAGTTCCATGAATGCAGTTGGTGCATTGGTTAGTCCAAACGACATAACCGTGAACTCATAGTGACCATATCGTGTCCTAAAGGCAGACTTGGATATGTCACTATCCTTAATACAGAGTTGATGATATCCAGACCTCAAGTCTATCTTTGAGAAGACTGTTGCACCACGCAACTGGTCAAAAAGATCATCAATCCTCAGCAACGGGTACTTATTCTTTATTGTTACTTTATTGAGTTGTCTATAATCAATGCGCAACCGCATTGACCCATCTTTCTTTTTAACAAACAAAATCGGAGCACCCCACGGTGAAGTTCTCGGTCGGATAAAACCTTTCTCAAACAACTCTTGAAGTTGTTTCTTGAGTTCTGCCATCTCAACAGGCGCCATCCTATACGTTGTCTGGGCTATAGGTTTTGTATATGTGATCAAATTGATTTCAAAATCAATTTCCCGAGGCGGTGGTATACCTGGAAGTTCTTCAGGAAACATGTCCTTGAATTCCCTTACTATAGGAACTTCAGCAGGGTTGGGACCTTCTTTGGTAACATCTACTACATGTGCCAGGAATGCATAACATCCTTGCCTCATCAGCTTGTTAGGAACCATAGCTGATACAAGACAGGTGGGCAGAATCTTTCTCTCTCCTTGAAAGATCCATGTGCTGCTATCATCAGCAAACACAGCATGTTTGGATTCACAATCCAAGACAACTTGATATCTTTCTAAGGTATCCATCCCGAGGATTATATCAAATCCTTGCATATCAAGTGGTATAAGGTCCACTTGAATGCGATGATCAGAAAATAAGAGGATGCAGAGAGAGCATACCTCCTGCAAAACGGCAGACCCACTCAACAGAGTCTCCAAAAACAAGCTATCTGTCCTATGACTAATTGTCATATTGCAGTTACGAATCACTCTCCGAGTGACAAAGGAGTGCGTAGCACCGGGGTCAATCAGAACAGATACAACACAGGATTTAGACATATCAGAATATAAAAGTTCCATCTGACCTGCCACTACCCGTGGATTGACCACTGCATCTGGTGGGTTCATAGCATAGAACCTCGTTGTCGCCTGGTGTTGAGGTGGTGCTGATGATCCAGCTTGAGACGCTTGTCCACGTCCTCGAGCTGCTCCTTGAGATTGCCTTCTCTGTGATCCCTGTTGACTCTGTCTCGGAGGCCGTGTCACACTGACAGGCCTAGATCGGCAGTCCTTCATCAAATGTCCCACCTTCCCACAGTTGTAACAGCTCTTCTCCAGTTGTTGTGGTCTGGGTGGTCCTGTAACTGACATTGATGATGAACTGTGAGTCTCTTATAGTGGTAGGCTTCGTCCCCTGCCTCTACTCGGTGTCCACTATGTCCGAGCACTAGTTCTGGGTGGTGGAGGTGCAGATGCAGAGAATCTAGGCTTCTTAAAGTCTCTAGATGAAGAACCCTGGAACTGCGGATATCTTTTATGAGTTTGTCTCTTCTCGACTACGGATTTCTCTATCCTTCGTACTGACTCCACGAAGGTAGCAAACCTCTCCCGATTCTCTAGGGCAGACACAGGAGTAGTCAAGTCGGCGTTTAAACCCTTCTCAAACCTTCTGATTCTTTCTTCTTCTGTGGCAGCCATGTGCGGACAAAACCGCAATAACTCCATGAACTTAGCCTCATACTCGCTAATGTTCATCATGCCTTGCCTCAATCTCTCAAACTGAGAGATCTTCTTGTCTAGGAAGGTCTTTGGAAAATATCTATTGATAAATTCCCGACGAAAATCTTCCCACGAGATCTCCACTCCAGGCCTCTTCTGCTCTTCCATGGTCCACCAGTGACCAGCACTTCCCTTGAGAAGATAGACAGCATGTCTAACTTTCTGAGCTTCTGGGATGTTGAGGATTCTAAAAGCTTTCTCCAACTCAGTTAACCACAGATCGGCATCTGTAGGATCAGTTGTTCCAAAGTATTTGGTTGCTCCGACACGACGAAGTCACTCGAACGTCTTACTGATACCTTATCCTTCAGGTTGGGCAGGTGCCCTAGGTGCAGGCATGGGCATCCTGTCGGTGATGTGTGTCATAGCAGTCATAAACTGCCCGAACATAGTTTGAACAGCTGGGTTTCCCATGTCAGCTGGTTCAAACTGAGGTGGTTCTCTGGGTGGCTCAGGTACAGGTTGTTCTATCTCTGGGTTCCTTGCACCTCCTTGGGGTGCAGCAACACTACTTTCTACCACGTACTCCTCGTGTTGTTCAGACATCCTTAATTATCTTCTTCTCCTGAGGAGCAGAAGACTCTATTAGATAAGAAAGAAATACTAAGGATAGACTCGACATCCTAAGTCTTATGTCTCTGTAGACTCAGCGAACCTAGAGCTCTGATACCACTAATTGTGTGCTCTGATTTCCAAAACCACGATATAAACTTAGCGGAAGTGATTCGTTTAACAGCGGGAGACAAAAATCACGGGAAATTAAAACTTTTCGAGATAAGAGCTTGAATCTATAAAAACTTCTTTCATAAAAGGAGATAAACTGTTTACATCTCAGATAATTACTTTTTGAGTAATTATATACAACATGATACAAAATCTCAAGAACTCAAAACCAAAATCTCAGACCAAAAGACTCCAAGGACCTGAGAGTACAGAGACGACATAAGACCATCTAACTACATGACTCAGCAGTCAGTATCTCCACCTGAGATTTACTACTGCTCCTGGTGCTGCTGCTGCTGATATTGGTCACCTAAAGATTGATTCCTTCGTCCTCGACGACCACCTAAAAAGTTGAAATCTACGGGGTGAGACAATTTTAAATAATTGTCCCAGCGAGAGTTATAACTCTTTTCCAGAAGCTATATTATAGCAACCAAAAATAACATAGGCAATAAAAGCTTTAAGGTAATCAGCAGCAGATTGTTATCAATTAGAACTACAACATTTAAGGAATATGAAGAACATGTATACTAAGTAATGTATCTTCAACCAATGTATCTCGTAGTTCAACCTAAGCAGATATGCTACGCGGTTGATTATGTTTTACAAACATCATTATGCCCTACGGAGATGAGGTATACCGCTCATACTCCAACCGATCACTATTAAGTCGCATCGGTATCATACATAGGTCATCAAAAGAGCCGGATTCTTATGACCTCATCCTCCTCAGTCAGTAAGAGGATCAACATGCAGGACATCTAGTGTCTCTACTACTATAGCTTACCAGGGTATTCTGGTACTTCGCTATTAGAGTCACAGTGGAATTATGTACTCTCTTCGCTATCGAAAAATTTCTTGTTTATCTCTCATCGATGCGGTATAAAAGATTTCCTCGGGAGATTAGTGTTACATCACCCCGGCATAAAGCATAGTGAAGGATTGATAGATTAAGATACATCTACATCAATTCCTACACTAGGATGTAAGGAAATTCACATCCATATTACCCCACATATTCAAAAATATGTGCTCCAGGAATCCCCTTAGGAAACCTGTTTCACCATCATTTAACTCCTGACAATGATGGATCTATGATCAGGGCTCTACATGGTATGATTATACTTGATTAGTTAGGTACATTTCAGTATTCTTTTATCATCATACATGTTTTCAAACATTAATCATTAGCATAGCAGCTATGAAGGAAGAATACTAAATGTAACAAGCTTAACTCTCATCAATTATCATTTCTCAATATTCTCATCACAAGTCATCTCTTAAAGCATGACCTTGATGGTATTCATGGCTCTCACAGCCTATCAATCTCATAAGATGCTATTAACAAGGCATCAGGATATATCACTATTCATAAAGCTAACAACATGCTTTCAATGAATATAGTATCATCATCCATACCTGGATATGATCATCCTCATAAAGGAACCTTCATGGTTAAATCAACTGATAACAGTAAATGACTTATTTAAAGAAGTTGTATCTCCCTACTCATACAAGAGCTAGGTTTCCCTAGTTTTCATCAATTAGGGTTTACTATTAACCTCATGGTGAAATGATCTCATAATATCCCCATGTATGAGAAACATCATCATTAAAGACCTCAGATAAGATTAAGATTCATCAATTATCATAATTAGGGTTTCCATGATCTCACATAAGTGGGTCATACCTAAACTTTGCACATTCAAGTATATTGAAGGTATTTTACTTGAGTTTCCATTATAATTGGTACTTTCTCTCTCCTCTAACTAGTAGATAGTGATTACACCACTCTAGATTAGGTTGGGTTAAGTCCTCATTGATTAACACAAGTCAACTCATCACTATCATGTGATTAGGGTTTGGTTAAAACAAGGTATCACTCAATTGAACCTCTTAGGGGCATTTTGGTAAATTACCCATTGATCATCATCATGGGTCAATTCATTAATCACTTGGTCCCTTAATATCTTGAGTTACCATTATGGTTTAATTAAGATCATCATTGGACCATTTACACCTTCAAGTGATTAAGTATAATCAACCTTGAAAATCTCTAACAGGTTTAGGGTTTGACCTTCAACCTTCAACCCATTTGATTCTTAGATGACCTTGAACTCGTTTAACCTCAAACGACCTAGAACCCATTTGAGCCTTAAATGAGTGTGGACCCACTTAATCTTAAACGGGTGTGGACCCACTGGAGTCTAAACGGGTGTGAACCCAATGGAGTCTAAACGGGTGTGAACCCGTTTGAGGTCAAAAGAGTGTGAACCCGTTTGAGGTCAAACGAGTGTGGACTCGTTTGGGCTCAAACGAGTGTGGACTCGTTTGGACTCAAACGAGTGTGGACTCGTTTGGACTCAAACGAGTGTGGACCAACTTGGTTTCAAACCGCATAAACATAAAAGGTGACACATAGGTTATGATTGAATAGGGTTTCCTATGTTGAAGCCTTTAATTCGCCAAGGCCATGTTAACCACTTACAAATTGAGTCAATTAGGATGAGCCTCAATCAATTGGACTCCAATTTGACCCTCAATTGAAAGCTAATTAGGATTAAGTCTAACTCAATTAGGGTTTCCAATCGGCTAATCACCAATTTTCAACAATGTGAAACAAAGTGTAATTGAACCCATCAATTGAACTCCAATTGGGCCCAAACTTGGCCCAAACGGTCTTGAGATCGTTTGGATGTCCTCCAAACGGTCTTGGGACCGTTTTCCCAAAGTTTGATCAAAAGCCAAGTCAGTTGGATAAGGGTTGAACCCTAATTAGGTCTAAAATCAGCAATTTTTATTAATTCATCAACTTATTGTAATTGGACCTTCAATTGATCGATTTTCCTTAACCCTAGACCTCCAAACGGTCTTGGGGTGTCACTAAACGAGTGTGAGACCGTTTGGGTGAACCCCAAATGGGTTTGAACCCGTTTGGGTCCTTCAACCCAAAACTCAACAAGATCTATATTTTAATTCAGAAATTTTAACCCGATTAGGGTTAGGGTGTTGAAGTGCCTTCAACTCTCAATTGGTTAGGAATTAGATTACAATTATTTGTAGGAATGAAATTCAATATATTATGAACAGGTATCCCAAACGTTCAATGCTTGGTCAACTCACTCAAACGGGTTGGAACCCGTTTGCCCAAAAGTTCAAGTTAATTAGTTTGGAAAAATCAGTACTTAATTCAATTCTATTGCCTAATTGATTGGCCTTCAACCTACGATTCCTTTGGAGTTAACCCCTCAAATTTGGTGGGTCATTAGCCTACATAATTGTGAACAGAAAACCCATACGGTCCACGCTTGGTCAACCCTATGAAATGGTCTTGGGGTCGTTTTGATCCAAACGATCTTGCAGGATCGTTTGAGATCAAACGGGTTGAACCTGTTTGACCTTAAACGAGTTGCACTCGTTTGGACCAAAAGGGTCCAAGGTCGTTTCATAAAGTGGCCTAGGAATCCACGCCCATCATCCTCAACCTCTGTTCAGGTCGGTTCCTCCACCGTTTTACTTGCAAAAGAGCAAGGAAGAAGGGAGGTAGAAGAAGAACTAATCATAGAAGACAAGAACAAAGATATGCATAACAAAGCTAAGGGTTAGAGTTATAAAACCCGCCTTAAGGTCGTTCCTTGAGCTCCAAGCTTCCAAGCTTCAAGTATTTAATGGTGTCTTGAGCTCCACAGGTCGGCCAAGGGTTTTTCTCCAAAGAAAGGTTGGGAAAAGATGGCTAGAACGAGAAAGCTAAGTGAGAAAACTAGCAATCCATTCTTTTAACATGATTTCCTCCATGAATCCAAGCTAGAAGGTGGTGTTCTCTTACCTTAGAACAGGTTGGTCATTTCCTTGAGCTCCTGATCTCCTTCCTTAGTCGGCCACAGCAAGAGATAAGTGAAGAGTGAAAGGAAAACGTTGCCTTTGATTGCAAAGGAAAGGGTATAAGTACCTTTGGGGTTATTTTCATCATAAGGACAACTTACTCCTCCTTTTTACAACTAGGTCCTTCCTTTCTTTTAGGCACGTCCCTCCTCTTCTTTTCTAAGTTAAAACTCCTTCTAAAACCAAGAACTAAAGGCAAGGAAGGTCAACTTATCACTAAGGTACATATGTACATAAGGGTCTCCCTACTTACATCTTGATGATTTAATTACAAAGGTGTTCCTTATTATATGATTATTCAAAGGAAGTGCCCCCTTCATCATTATTAGTTTAAAGGATGGCCAAAGTCATAAAAGATGTTCAAGATGGTGTATTTTATAAGTTGCACCCCACATTTGGGTAATTTGCACTTTAATCCAAATTAGGGTTTTTAAGCACAATGATCATTCCACAAGCTGTATCTTGATGCCCAAGCTTGGGAAATCCATCTTACCTCATCATATTTACTCATATGATGTCTCATCATCATAGGAACATCTTAACTTGTGAAATTTGCAAGTTACACCCTTTAACTTGGTAATTTGCACATAGGCCCCTGCATTACCAAATAATTCTACAACATTGTTTTAAAAGAACAGAAATGAAAATGTATGTTCCTTAGGAACTTAATTACATGTCAAAAGATAATCACCAGGGTTTAATTACATATTTAGGCAAAACACCTGGGGTTAGTTCATAACCCAGGTCAGGGATGTTACACCAACCATTTCATGATCCCACCTTATTCCGTAGTCTTGTCGGTGCACCTCAGTACCTTACTTTGACTCGTCCAGACATTGCCTATTCAGTCAACTATATATGTCAATTCATGCAAGCTCCTATCATTGATCATTTTTCCCTTCTCAAACGCATATTACGCTACATAGTTGGCATTGTTGATCTTGGCACACACATTCTTGCAAATTCCTCTCTTCAACTATATGCCTACTCTGATGCAGATTGGGGCAGTTGCCCTCAAACTCGACGCCCCACCACTGACTATTACACATTCCTTGGTTCAAATTGTATCGCTTGGTTTGCAAAGAAACAACATACAGTTTCATGTTGTAGTACAGAGGTTGAATATTGCTCCATGGCAGCAACCACCGCAGAGCTCATGTGGCTATGTTTACTCTTACAAGATATTGGAATCACAATGCCTCGATCACCACAGTTACTTTGTGACAACTTAAGTGCTTTGTACCTTACTGTCAATCCCATGTTTCATGCACGTACAAAGCATGTGGAAATCGACTACCACTTTGTTCGAGAACAAGTGGCTCAAGGAACCTTGATCACCAAGCATGTTTCCACCCAACAACAAATAGCTAATTTATTCACCAAGCCACTGCCTCATCAGCTCCTTCAGCAGTTCTGTGACAAACTCGGGCTTTGTCTTCCACCGAAGCCCTATTTGCGGGGGTGTGATAACTCTCCATTAGCGTTATACACAACAACCACGACTGAGTCACAAACTGTTACCTGGGTATGCGGCTAATCTGCAACAGCTTCCGTAACAACTTTTGTATATTGCATTTCACATTCAGTCCACTACAATTCCACAATGTGTGTAAATTGAAATATCTATAGCTGCAACTTCCTGTATCAAAGTGTGATACACTGATCGAACAAAACATCATTCACTAGGCAGAAGCGATCATTAGCAGTGGATTACTGAAAATCACTAAAAATTAAAACCATTTACAAAGAGATCCATACACTGGAAAACTCTTTCAAAAAGACCCAAAGTAATTCAATTACATTCTGGTTCACAAGTACATATCTTGTACCATTCCTTCTTGAGGATTACAAGCATCAACTGCCTTGTTTAAAACTATACACATGCAGCATAAAAAAACATTAAGGCATCAAGCCAAAATCTCAGATCGATTCATTAAACTAACTACTGACTCCGAGGAACTGAGAGTACAGAGACGACACATAGGACTCTATATATAAGACATGACAACTAGTGTCTCCACCTGGGATATCACTGTTGTCCCTGCTGCTACTGCTGCTCTTCCCCTGCTATAGGGTTTCTGCCTCTCCTTCCACATCTACCTAAAAAGTTGGATCCCACAGGGGTGAGACAATTGAAATTGTCCCAGCGAGAGATATAACTCTCCGCCAGAAAATTATTACTGCAGTTTAATAGTATAAAGTTGAGCAGAGGAATCATGTATTTTCAATAGTAGATAAATCAATGTCTAAACAGATTAGAGCAATATTCTTATTCAAATCATTTCAATTGTAACTTGATAAAGCAGCATATCACTTATCCATTAAGGAATATGAAGAACATGTATAATATTTATCCATCTAGGATAGGCTAAGCAAAGTAACATCAACCAATGATTCTCGTACTTCAAACTTAAGCAAATATGCTACACGGCTGATTACATTTTACAATCATACTTAAGCCCTGAGAAGATGAGGTATACCGCTCATACTCCAACCGACCACGATTACAGAAAGCATCGGTACCACACAAGGTCAATGGAAGAGTCGGACTCTAAGACCTCATCCTTCTCAGTCAGTACGAGATTATTTGGCAGAGACATCACGTGTCAAACTGCAATTAGCTTTCCAGGGTATATTGGCATCTTCGCTATAGAGTTATAGCCCACAACATATACTCTCTTCAGGTTTATGGCACGTAGCCAATGCCTGGTATCATATCATGGAGTCATGGCCCGTAGCCATACTCATACTGGGGTATGGTCTGTAACCAATCCCGTACACAGGATATAGCCCGCAGTCATTCCTATGGGATATGAGGATATAATTGCCCAATTACCCGCACATATTCAAAAATATGCACTCCGAGTTTAACTTGCTTCACCATTCAGCAAATTCTGACGCTGATGGATCTGTGGTCAGGGAAACTACATTATATGATATCACTTGATTAATTAAGTGTATTATCATATTCTTTTAGCATCAACAAGTTTCCAAACATCAGTTATTATATTAGTTTCTAGAAATAATGTATAATACTTCCATCAAGTACTGTTCAAACCTTTAATAAAGCATTGGGATCTCAATCTCTCATCTCATCAGGGGTATTCTCATCCCTTAATAAACTCATCATTATGATTATAAAAAATGGGTTTTCAAACCTTCAACTCATTAAAGAACACTTGTTACCACTTATCAGGTAACGAATACTTTCAGGTCATCTGACCAAGGTAAACATGATACTTACAATACAGGCATCTCACATGGCTCATAAAACCCATTTCATCTCTTGTTACCTCTCACTAGGAAACAAAGCATGTTATGGATCACAAGGCCCAT
Organism: Alisma plantago-aquatica; assembly: GCA_963693085.1. Classification (NCBI taxonomy): domain Eukaryota; kingdom Viridiplantae; phylum Streptophyta; class Magnoliopsida; order Alismatales; family Alismataceae; genus Alisma; species Alisma plantago-aquatica. The sequence goes on along the minus strand of OY856412.1, from coordinate 287,040,916 downwards.
TAACAATAATAAATGAAACAGCATAGCTCATACCTGGATATGCTCATCATCTCATGATACCTGCATGGTTAGTACACTTGATAAAAGTTATATCAATTACATTTTAGCACCATGCTATACAAAGTAACACCACTTATACCCTTATTAGGGTTAGGGTTTCCCAATTCATATCAATCAGAGTTACTCATACCCTTACACAAATTAGGACTAGGTTTTCAAATTAGGGTTTCATAATACATAACCTCACTCTATATTAGGGTTTCATATCACATTACCATGTATCAGGGTTTCACATTACATCCTTACCTTGAATTAAGGTTTCTTATAACATTTCCCCTAAAATTAGGGTTTCATGTAGCTTTACCCAAAATTAGGGTTTTCATGAAGCATTCCCTTAAATTAGGGTTTTTCATTATATTACCCTGAATTGGGATTTCTCATATCATCATCCTAGATTACGGTTACACCTAGCATTGCCCTAAATTAGGGTTAGGGTTCATCATCCTTCTCAATTAGGGTTTCATGATCTATTTATCAAGGATCATATCCTAATTACATATTTTATTCATGTTGAGAGTGTTGAGGATTAATCACTACATGATTATCACTCATGTATAAGTTCCTCTCTCTCATCCTCTCTAGGAGGTTAACTACTTTAATCTTGATTAGATTGAATCAACTTGCATGAAGAGTTGACATAGTGTATTAAGTCATTGCTTCCATAAGCATCAAAGGTTAACCACTCTAAAGGTACTAATCACCTAAGTACTTTAGAGGTACAACCACTGGATTTAACTTTGATATATACCATTAACAATCAAGGGGTTAAATAGTACTTACAGGGTTTAAGTAAATTAGACCTTCAAATGATCTTCAGGTACTAGACCTTCAAATGGTCTTGAGGTAGTAGACCTTCAAACGATCTTGAAGTATTAGACCTTCAAATGGTTTTGATCTATACCTTCAATCGGTCTTAAGACCGTTAGACCATCAAACGGTCTTGATCTCAAAAGCTCTAAATGGTTTGAGATTGTTTGAATAAAATATAATTATTTCCAAATGGTTTGAAACTGCAAGAGCAACTCATTATTGAAACCAATTGAACTTTAAACGGTTTGAGACCGTTTTCTCTCCAAACGATCTGTAGACCGTTTGATCCCAAACGGTCTCAAGACCGTTTGGTCCAAACCACCTTGAAACTAAATGGACCAATTAAGGTTTCCAACATCAAATCGATTTTGGATTTGTACTCATGGAACCATCTATCAACTGAACTATTGAAAGTACATCAGATTGTATCCCTTGGATCTCCAACCATCCACCACAATCAACCATTGGGTCTCAAACAGTCTTGAGACCGTTTGACCTCCAAACGCTCTAGAGACCGTTTGGGTCAATCAACCTTGAAATTGATTTCCTCAATTAGGGTTTCAATCAATTCAATCGATTAGGGCTTGCAATTGGTGGATCATACATATATGGAACCCTTTTAACATTCAATTAATTAGAACCATTGGATTATCATCCAACCACATCAGCATTTGACCTTCAAATGGTTTGAGTCTACTTGACCTCAAACGGTCTTGAGACCGTTTGGTGTCAAGTGGTCTTGAGACTGTTTGATCACCAAAAAGAAAAACCATTTGCACATGTTCTATGTTGAGGTGTGTGCTTAAGATGACATCATCATCTTCAAGCTTGAAACCTTTGAAATCGATTGTGATTCTTGTGGTGAATTCAACAACCAATCAAAAGGAAATCCGAAAGTAAAGGAGGAATCAACATATGATAAAGGAATGAAATCAATAACAATGTTTAAGGGTTCAAGTTATATAACCCGCCTTCAAAATTGAATCCAATCTTCAAGCTTCACGTCCTCAATGGTGAATGAAGCTTTTTCAACTGTCCAAGGTCCATTCTCAAGTCTTTGAGTGAAATGAATGACTAAGGTTGAAGATTGAATGAAGAAAAGAAGAAATTAAGCATTGAATTTCGATTTCTACCATGAAACCAAGGTTGAAGATGACTATGGAGCTTACCTACAGGTTGGGGCACGTCCTCCTATTTCTCCTAATCTCCTTTGTGCACGGCCAAAACAAGGAAAGAAAAAGGGATCGAAAAAGCCTTTCATGTGGGTTGAAAATGGGATGTATATAAGGGAATTTTGATGAGAGAGAAAGTGATAAATAATTCCTTCAATTCCCAAAATTGGTGCCACATACTCCCCTCCACCCCTGTCATACGAAGCCATCTCCCCACCTTGTAATTTCTCTTCATTATCCATGAATTTAAAGAAGACAAATTAAGCACCTTAATCAATATAATAATAATATCCAAAATTGAGTGGATATTACTTTTTCTTTAACTAATGTGAGTGGAATCTCCACTCACTTTAGATATTTAGATGCCTTTGTAAGGAACAAAGACGTCCATTCTTATATAATTTCAACCAACACATTTTTGGTTGAAGGTCACTTCAATTAATATATTTATTTTTTTCATTAATTTGAATTAGGGTTTCAATTATGCTTAAATCTTGATTATTTTAATATCAAGATTCTCTCTCCTCCAAAGTGATTCAAATGAGACACCCATCTCATTTTATTTTCTCTACATGATGCCAAGAAACATGAGGGACTCTCTAGAGGTGGTATTTGGAATATTGAACCCTAGGTTTTGGGTAATTTGCACATTATACCAAAGCTAGGTTTTAATGCACAACATTGCTCAACAAGCTCTTTCTTGGTGCTCAAGCTTCCACAAGCCATACCTCTGCATCATTTTTATTCTTATGATTCTTCAACACTTGAGGAACATTTTATCATGTAACATTTGCAAGTTAACCCCTCAACTTGGGTAATTTTCACATTAGTCCAAAACAGGCAAAACATTGTTTTCAACATCATTCAAAAAGGACTGAAATTGAAACATAAGCTCCTCTTAAGCCTTAATTACTTTTCAAGAAATAAGATTAAGCATATAATTGACTTTATCAAGCAAAACATCTAGGGTTAAAGCATAACCCAAGTCAGGAATGTTACAAATTATCCACCCCTAATAGGGATTTTGTCCCCGAAATCATCAAGAGAAAAGAGAAGGGTACTTCCTCCTCATCTCCTCCTCTAGCTCCCACGTAGCTTCTTCAATGCCACGGTGATGCCAGAGAACTTTCACAAGACATATGTCTTTCTTTTTCAGCTTTTAATTCTTTTATCAAGGATCATCATAGGTCCTTCAACATATGATATATCATCATTTAATTCTACCTCCATAGGTTGTAAAACCAACTCTGTGTCAGGATGACATTTTCTCAGCATGGAGATATGGAACACTGGATGCAACTTTTGCAGCTCGGGTGGCAACTCCAGCTTATAGGCTACCTTTCCAATCCGTTCAATGATTGGATAAGGCCCCATAAATCTAGGAGCTAACTTTCCCTTCTTTCCAAATCTAAGAACACCTTTTCAAGGTGAGACCTTGAGATATACTCTGTCTCCAACTTGGAATTCTAAAGGTCTTCACCGTTTGTCGGTGTACGACTTATGTCTATCATGTGCAGTCTTTAATTGTTGTTGTATTACTTTAATCTTCTCAGTTGCATGTTGCACTAGCTCAGGACCTAAAAGTTGATATTCTCCAGTTTCATACCAACATAAAGGATATCTACAACGTCTACCATATAATGCTTCATATGGTGCCATATCAATATTGTGTTGACAACTATTATTATAAGCAAATTCTATTAAGCTCAGGTGTAGATCCCAACTTCCTAAAAATTGAAGGACACATGCCCTAAGCAAATCCTCCAAGGTTTGTATGGTCCTCTCAGATTGTCCATCTATCTGTGGGTGAAAGGCAGTACTAAACCTTAACTGTGTACCCAAAGCTTTATGTAGTCATTCCCAAAAATGACTCATGAACTGGGGACCTCTATCAGAAACAATTGTAACTGGTACCTCATGTAAATGCACTATCTCATATGTATATATCCGTGCAAGCTTCTCAGCAGTATAAGTTGTTTTGACAGGAAGGAAATGTGTTATCTTAGTCAACCTATCAACTATCACCAAAATGGAATCATGACTTTTGGCTGTTCTGGGTAAACCAACCACAAAGTCCATGGTCACATGATCCCATTTCCACTATGGTATAGTCAAAGGTTGCATTGTTCCTACGGGCTTTTGATGTTCAGCTTTAACCTACTGACACACCGGACACCACATAACAAACTCAACTACATCTTTCTTCAATCCTGGCCACCAATACATATCTTTCAAGTTATGATACATTTTGGTGCTCCCTGGATGCATTACATACATCGAAGAATGAGCTTCTTCCAAGACTAACTTCCTTAAGTCATTGGCATCAGGTACCACCATCCTACCATGGTAATAGACTACCCGATCCTCTAACTCATGAAAGCCATCCTGTTTCTCACTACCATTACTGAATCACAGTATCAACTTGTTGTGCTTCTTTAATCTGCTGTCTCAGAGTAGGTTTCACTTACATCTCAGCTAACAACCTAGCTAACAAAGATACCTTAAACTATATATTGTTTGCCTCATAGAGATAAGCATATCTCTTTTAAAGCACACTAAGGAGTTCAATTGTGCTTTATCTAGGGTTGGTGATGATGATTTCCTACTTAGTGCATCAGCCACTACATTAGCCTTCCCTGGATGATAATCAAATATACAATCGTAGTCCTTGATTAACTCCATCCAGCAGCGTTTTCTCATGTGCAACTCATGTTGTGAAAAGATATATTTTAGATTCTTATGGTCTGTGAAAATTTGGAATGTTTCTCCATAAAGATAATGCCTCCAGATCTTCAAGGCATGGACCACAGCAGCTAGTTCTAGATCATGTGTCGGATAATTCTCCTCGTACTTCTTAATCTATCGAGAAGCAAAAGAAATCACTTGATTATCATGCATCTACACACATCCTAGACCATTCTTAGATGCATCACAGAAAACTATGTACCCCTTCCCTTGTTCAGGTAACACCAGCACAGGTGCACTCGTTAACCTTTCTTTCAATGACTGAAAAGAATGTTGACACTTGTCATTCCAAACAAAAGGAACCTCCTTCTTGTTCAACTTGGTTAGGGGTAAAGCTATAGAACTGAACTTCTTAATGAACCTCCTGTAATAACCTGCCAGTCCTAGGAAACTACGTATCTCCATCAATGACTTTGGTTGTTCCCATTGTAGGACAGATTCCACCTTCTTAGGATCAACACGGATACCTGAGTTAGATATTACATGTCCTAGAAAAGAAACTTCTGATAACCAGAACTCACACTTGCTAAACTTAGCATACAACTTATGTTCTCTTAGCAAAGTTAAAGCCTGACGGATGTGATACTCATGTTGTAGAGCATATCTATTGTATATCAAGATGTCATCTATAAAGACTACTATGAACTGATCAAGAAAAGGCCAGAAGATTCTATTCATGAGTTCCATGAATGCAACTGGTGCATTAGTCAGTCCAAACGACATAACTATGAACTCATAGTGACCATACCTTGTCCTGAAGGCAGACTTGGGTATGTCACTCTCCTTAATACGCAATTGATGATATCCTGACCTCAGATCTATCTTAGAAAAGATAGTTTCACCACACAACTGATCAAACAAGTCATTGATCCTTGGCAGAGGATACTTATTATTTATAGTTACCTTATTTAACTGCCTATAGTCGATGCATAATCGCATAGACCCATCCTTCTTCTTAACAAAGAGAACTGGAGGACCCCATGGTGAAGTACTCAGTCAGATAAAACCTTTCTCAAGCAACTCCTGCAACTGTTTCTTGAGTTCTGCCATCTTAGCAGGTGCCATTCTATACGGTGTTTGTGCTATTGGGTGTGTGCCCGGGATTAGATTAATCTCAAAATCAATTTCTCGGGGCAGAGGAATGCCTGGAAGTTCCTCAAGAAACACATCTTTAAACTCCCTAACTATCGGAACTTCAGAAAGATTAGAGCTCTCCATTGTGGTGTCTACCACATGTGCCAAGAATGCAAAGCATCCTTGTCTCATCAGCTTCTCAGCTACCATAGCTGACACAAGATAGGTTGGAAGGATCTTTCTGTCTCCCTGAAAGATCCATGTGTCACTATCATATGTGAACACAGCCTGCTTGGAATCATAATCCAAGACAACCTTATACTTTTCTAGGGTGTCCATTTCAAGAATTATATCGAACCCATGCATCTCAAGTGGTATAAGATCCACCTGAATGCGATGTTCAGAAAAGGAAAGAGTGCAGGGAGAACATACCTCCCGCAGCACTACAGATCCAAGCAAAGGGGTTTCTAATAACAAACTCTCTGTCCTATGACCAACTGTCATATTGCAGTCAAGAATCACTTCTCTAGTGATGAAGGAATGTGTAGCACCCAGATCAATTAAAACAGATACGAAGCAGGATGAAGACATATCAGAATAAAATAGTTTCATCTGACCTATCACAACCCGTGGTTTAACTACTGCTTCAGGTTGATTCATCGCATAGAGTCTAGTTGTTGCTTGCTGTTGACCCGGTGCTCGGTTGTTGGGTGTCGACGAACCAGCTTGGGACGCTTGCCCACGTCCCCGAGTGCCACTCAAAAACTGCCTCCTTTGAGAGCCTTGTTGACTCTGCCTCTGGGGTTGAGTCACCATTGTGTTCCCGACTGGACAATCCCTTACCAGATGTCCCACTTGTCTGCACTGATGACAGATCCTGGTCTCAGGATAGGGTTTATGAGGTCCAGTCATCGATGATGATGTTGTGTTGGGGGCTCTATTTGGAACAAAACTATGGCCCCTACTCCTACTTGACGTCCATTGCGTCTGGGTATTGAATCTTGATGGTACTTCCAGTGCAGAAAACCTTGGCTTCTTAAAGCCCTCAGACCTTTGTCCTTGAAACTAAGTGTACACCTTCTTACTACTAGTTTGTCGCTTCTTGATCACAGACCTCTCTATCCGTCTGACGGACTCCACAAATGTGGCAAACATCTCCCTGTTCTCCAAAGCAGACACAAGAGTGGTCAATTCAGCATTCAACCCCTTCACAAAATGTCAAATTCATTCCTCATCAGTAGCTGCCATATGCGGACAGAACTGCAAAAGCTCCATGAACTTAGCCTCATACTCACTAATGTTCATCTGTCCTTGTCTTATCTTCTCAAACTAAGCTATCTTTTCATCTAGGTAAGTCTTGGGGAAGTATCTAGTGACAAATTCTCGTCGGAATTCTTCCCATCCGACCTTGACACCTGGCCTCTTACCCTCTTCTATTATCCACCAGTGGCTAGCACTCCCTTTTAAAAGGTACATTGCATGTCTCACCTTTTCGGCTTCCAGGATATTGAGGATTCTGAAAGCCTTCTCCAGCTCAGTCAACCATAAGTCAGCATTTGCTGGGTCAGCTGTACCAGCATACTCTGTGGCTCCTACCCAGCGAAGCCTCTCAAAAGTCTTGCCAGCTCCCTGTCCCTCGTTATGGGCTGGTTCCCTAGGTGCATATGGTGGCATCTTATCTGCCATATGCGTCATGGTTGCCATGAACTGCCCAAACAGAGCATGGAAAGTTGGGTTCTCTATCATGGCTGGGTCAAACTGGGGATGTTCAGGTGCTAGTACCTCCCTAGCCCGGTCCCTTGCACCTCCTCCTGGTGAAGCAACACTGCTCTCAACAGCATGTTCTTCGTGTGATCCAGACATCTTCAAGTTCTTCTTCTCCTCCTATATGAGCAGAAGTCACTATCAGATAAACTGGAAGACACTAGAACAGACTCAACAACCTTAATCCTATGTCTCTGTAGACTCAACGAATCTAGAGCTCTGATACCACTAAATTGTGATACACCGATCGAACAAAACATCATTCACTAGGCGGAAGCGATCATTAGTAGTGGATTACTGAAAATCACTAAAAATTAAAACCATTTACAAAGAGATACATACACTGGAAAACTCTTTCAAAAAGACCCAAAGTAATTCAATTACATTCTGGTTCACAAGTACATATCTTGTACCATTCCTTCTCGAGGATTACAAGCATCAACTGTCCTATTTAAAACTATACACAGGCAGCATAAAAAAACATTGAGGCATCAAATCAAAATCTCAGATCGATTCATTAAACTAACTACTGACTCCGAGGACCTGAGAGTACAGATACGACACATAGGACTCTATATATAAGACATGACAGTCAGTGTCTTCACCTAGGATATCATTGATGTCCCTGCTACTGTTGCTGCTCTTCCCCTGCTATAGGGTTTCTGCCTCTCCTTCCGCGTCTACCTAAAAAGTTGGATCCCATAGGGGTGAGACAATTGAAATTTTCCCAGTGAGAGATATAACTCTCCGCTAGAAATATTATTATTGCAGTTTAATAGTATAAAGTTGAGCAGATAAATCAATGTCTAAATAGATTAGAGCAATATTCTTATTCAAATCATTTTAGCTGTAACTTGATAAGCAACATATCACTTATCCATTAAGGAATATGAAGAACATATATAATATTTATCCATCTAGGATAGGCTAAGAAAAGTAACATCAACCAATGATTCTCGTACTTCAACCTTAAGCAAATACATTACATGACTAATTACATTTTATAATCATACTTAAGCCCTGATAAGATGAGGTATACCGCTCATACTCCAACCGACCATGATTACGGAAAGCATCAGTACCACATAAGGTCAATGGAAGAGCAAGACTCCAAGACCTCATCCTTCTCGGTCAATACGAGATTATTCAGCAGAGACATCACATGTCAAACTGCAATTAGCTTTCCAGGGTATATTGGCATCTTCGCTATAGAGTTATAGCCCGCATCATATACTCTCTTCAGGGTTATGGCCCATAGCCAATGTCTGGTATCATATCATGGAGTCATGGCATGTAGCCATACTCATACTGGGGTATGGTCTGTAACCAATCCCGTACATAGGATATATCCCGCAACCATTCCTATGGGGCATGAGGATATAATTGCCCAATTACCCCCACATATTCAAAAATATGTGCTCCGAGTTTAACTCGTTTCACCATTCAGAAAATTCTGACGCTGATGGATCTGTGGTCAGGGCAACTACATTATATGTTATCACTTGATTAATTAAGTGTATTACCATATTCTTTTAGCATCAACAAGTTTCCAAACATCAGTTATTATATTAGTTGTTAGAAAGAATGTGTAATACTTCTATCAAGTATTGTTCAAACATTTAATAAAGCATTGGGATCTCAATCCCTCATCTCATCAGGGGTATTCTCATCCCTTAATAAACTCATCATTATGATTATAGAAAATGGGTATTCAAACCCTCAATTCATTAAAGAACACTTGTTACCACTTATCAGGTAACTAATACTTTCAGGCCATCTGACCAAGGTAAACATGATACTTGCAATACATGCATCTCACATGGCTCACAAAGCCCATTTCATCTCTTGTTACCTCTCACTAGGCAACAAAGCATGTTATGGCTCACAAGGCCAATTAATAATAATAAATAAAACATCATAGCTCATACATGGCTATGCTCATCATCTCATGATACCTGCATGGTTAGTACACTTGATAACAATTATATCAATTACATTTTAGCACCATGCTATACAAAGTAATACCACTTATACCCTTATTAGGGTTAGGGTTTCCTAATTCATATCAGTCAGAGTTACTCATACCCTTACACAAATTAGGGCTAGGTTTTCAAATTAGGGTTTCATAATACATAACATCACTCTGGATTAGGATTTCATAACACATTACCATGTATTAGGGTTTCACATTACATCCTTACCTTGAATTAAGGTTTCTTATAACATTTTCCCTAAAATTAGGGTTTCATGTAGCTTTACCCAAAATTAGGGTTTTCATGAAGCATTTCCTTAAATTAGGGTTTTTCATTATTTTACCCTGAATTGGGATTTCTCATATCATCATCCTAGATTAGGGTTACACCTAGCATTGCCCTAAATTAGGGTTATGGCTCATCATCCTTCTCAATTAGGGTTTCATGATCTCTTTATCAAGGATTATATCCTAATTACATATTTTATTCATGTTGAGAGTGTTGAGGATTAATAACTACATGATTATCACTCATGTATAAGTTCCTCTCTCTCATCCTCTCTAGGAGCTTAATTACTTTAATCTTGATTAGATTGAATCAACTTGAATGAAGAGTTGACATAGTGTATTAAGTCATTACTTCCATAAGCATCAAAGGTTAACCACTCTAAAGGTACTAATCACCTAAGTACTTTAGAGGTACAACCACTGGATTTAACTTTGATATACACTATTAACAATCAAGGGGTTAAATAGTACTTATAGGGTTTAAGTCAATTAGACCTTCAAACGATCTTGAGGTACTAGACCTTCAAACGGTCTTGAGGTACTAGACCTTCAAACGGTCTTGAAGTATTAGACCTTCAAACGGTCTTGATCTATACCTTCAATCGGTCTTAAGACCGTTAGACCATCAAACGGTCTTGATCTCAAAAGCTCTAAACGGTTTGAGACCGTTTGAATAAAATATAATTATTTCCAAACGGTTTGAAACTACATGAGCAACTCATTATTGAAACCAATTGAACTTTAAATGGTTTGAGACCGTTTGCTCTCCAAACGGTCTGTAGACCGTTTGGTCCAAACCACCTTGAAACTGAATGGACCAATTAAGGTTTCCAACATCAAATCGATTTAGGATTTGTACTCATGGAACTATCCATCAATTGAACTATTGAAAGTGCATCAGATTGTAGCCCTTGGATCTCCAACCATCCACCACAATCAACCATTGACCTCCAAACAGTCTTGAGACCTTTCAACCTCCAAACGGTCTTGAGACCATTTTGGTCAATCAACCTTGAAATTGATTTCCTCAATTAGGGTTTCAATCAATTCAATCAATTAGGGCTTGCAATTGGTGGATCATACATACATGGAACCTTTTTAACATTCAATTAATTGGTACCATTGGATTATCATCCAACCACATCATCATTTGACCTTTAAACGGTTTGAGTCCTCTTGACCTCAAACGGTCTTGAGACCGTTTGGTATCAAATGGTCTTGAGACCGTTTGATCACCAAAAAGCAAAACTGTTTGCACATGTTCTATGTTGAGGTGTGTGCTTAAGATGACATCATCATCTTCAAGCTTGAAACCTTCGAAATCCATTGTGATTCTTGTGGTGAATTCAACAACCAATCAAAAGGAAATCCGAAAGTAAAGGAGGAATCAACATATGATAAAGGAATGAAATCAATAAAAATGTTTAATGGTTCAAGTTATATAACCCATCTTCAAAATTGAATCCAAGCTTCAAGATTCACATCCTCAATGGTGAATGAAGCTTTTACAACTGTTCAAGGTCCGTTCTCAAGTCTTTGAGTGAAATGAATGGCTAAGGTTGAAGATTGAATGAAGAAAAGAAGAAATTAATCATTGAATTTCGATTTCCACCATGAAATCAAGGTTGAAGATGACTATGGAGCTTACCTACAGGTTGGGGCACGTCCTCCTATTTCTCCTAAGCTCCTTTGTGCATGGCCAAAACAAGGAAAGAAAAAGGGATCGAAAAAGCCTTTCATGTGGGTTGAAAATGGGTTGAAAAAGAGAAAGTGATAAATAATTCCTTCAATTCCCAAAATTGGTGCCACATAATCCCCTCCATCCCTTGCATACAAAGCCATCTCCCCCACCTTGTAATTCCTCTTCATTATCCATAAATTAAAAGAAGACAAATTAAGCACCTTAATCAATATAATAATAATATCCAAAATTGAGTGGATATTACTTTTTCTTTAACTAATGTGAGTGGACTCTCCACTCACTTTAGATATTTAGGGTCCTTTGCAAGGCACAAAGACTTACATTCTTATAGAATTTCAACCAACACATTTTTGGTTGAAGGGCACTTCAATTAATATATTTATTTTTGCATTAATTTGAATTAGGGTTTCAATTATGCTTAAATCTTGATTATTTTAATATCAAGATTCCCTCTCCTCCAAAATGATTCAAATGAGACACCCCTCTCATTTTATTTTCTCTAAATGATGCCAAGAAACATGAGGGACTCTCTAGAGGTGGTATTTTGCATATTGAACCCTAGGTTTTGGGTAATTTGCACATTACACCAAAACTAGGTTTTAATGCACAACATTGCTCAACAAGCTCTTTCTTGGTGCTCAGGCTGCCACAAGCCATACATCTGCATCATTTTTATTCTTATGATGTTTCAACACTTGAGGAACATTTTATCATGTAACATTTGCAAGTTAACCCCTCAACTTGGGTAATTTGCACATTAGTCCAAAATAGGCAAAACATTGCTTTCAACATCATTCAAAAAGGACTGAAATTGAAACATAAGCTCCTCTTGAGCCTTACTTACTTTTCAAAAAATAAGAGTAAGCATATAATTGACTTTATCAAGCAAAACATCTAGGGTTAAAGCATAACCCATGCCGGGGATGTTACATAAAGTGTCTATAAATATAAGTTACTCCAGCAGCGCATCTACGTCGAGATTTCTCCCGCAGCTACTTACATTACTTTGTTTACATGGTATCAGAGCCTTGCAAGGCCTGATTGTCCACTCCACATTTACACTAGCCCTGTATCATTCCCACCAACATGGAATAACAAAGCCCTCCAAACACCGGTGTTGATGGGTCGACTCCCCTTTCGCCCTATCCATACCCATCCAAACTCAACATGAGCAACTTTGTATCACTAGAGCTCAACAACAACTACTACATGTTGTGGCAGACTCAGATTCTTAATCTCATTGATGGTCAAGAATTGGCTGGCTTCCTAGACGGCAGTATACCACCACCTGCTCCGAAAGATAACAGTAATTCTACATACACTGTCGGGAGATGCACCGACCGTCTCATACACAGATGGATCATCAGCTGACTGTCACCTGACAACCTTTCCATGGTGGTCGGATCAGAGACGTCACATCAAGTATGGGACGCCCTTCAACATGCTCAAGTCCAAGCTTCAATCGAGCGGCGGTTTCTACTCCTTCAGAAACTACAGTCTTTGCGCAAAGACTCTTCCACCAGCATCCATAGTTATCTACATCATTTCAAGACCATTTGTGATGAACTTGCATTGATGGGGAAACCTCTTGATGATGGTGAGAAAGTTTTCAACCTTCTGAATGGTTTAGGTGATCACTATAACCCCTTTACCACATCAATGCTCAAGCCACCAATCCCAGATTACAACTCAGTAGTTCCACAATTAATCAATTACGATGCTCGTAACCCGGCACCTTTATCACCTGACTCCACTCCAACATTTGTTGCACACTATTTCTCTTATGGAGGGCGCCGTGGAGGACGAGGACAGTGAGGTGGAAACTCAGGCCAATTCTCCTCTCGCGGCTGGGGTTTTCAGCAACACAACAATTCTACTCGTGGTACCCCACTCTCTCCACCAAACTCATCTCCTATGAAACCTGGCAATCCATATTGCCAGATTTGTTCCAACTTGCAACACACAACCATGAAGTGTCTTGAACGTTTCAACCATGCATATCAGGACAATGATATTCTAACAACACTCCATGTCGTGCACATCAGTGAGGATGCACCAGCATCCAGTTGACTTGCAGACTAAGTGCACGTGCACATATGACGCCTCATGCAGGTTTGCTTATCTCCTCTACCCCATATTTTTGTCATGACTCTGTGCAAGTAGGAGATGGCTCTCATCTCCCAATTAAATATACTAGAGAGAGTGTGATTAAGTCTAGAAATGGTGCCCGTATTCATTTGCGTAGAGGTCTACATGTTCCTAAACTGAAACAGAATATATTATTTGTCAGTCAGCTAACTCATGATTCTCCATACACTTTTAAATTATCTTCCGATGGAGTCACTCTCCAAGAATTTACATACCAAATAGGTGATAGCAAAAGGTCCACGTCGAGGTGATCTATATTACGTAGATGGCAATAAAGTTCCAGCATTTGTAGCTCAAAGGTCGCCCAACAACAACGCACATGTCTGGCATCATCACATGGGTCATCCTCATGTCTCTTATTTGAAACAACTTCATCGTGAAGGTTTACTTTTTGTTAATAAATGGGAGACTCTCAGCTCCGTCTGTGATAGCTGTCAAGTCATGAAGGCTTCCAAGCTACCCTTTTCACCTTCCATGTCTCGTTCATCTGTTATATTTGAAAAGATCCATTGTGATTTATGGGGGCCAGCTCCTGTGTCCTCGGTTCATCAGTTTCATTATTATGCTTGTATTGTGGATGATTGCTCTTGATATATGTTGATATTCCCACTCAAAGCTAAGTCTGATTTCTTTGCACAATATTGTATGTTTGAGAAATATGTTGAGCGACAATTTGGTCGTCAGATACGACACCTTCCAAAGTGATGGTGGTGGTGAATTATGTAACAATGCTCTCTTAACTCATCTTGCCAAGCAAGGCATTAAATTTCAGTCTTCCTGTCTAGGAACCCCACAACAAAATGGGGTGGTCGAACGACGTCATTGTGCCATATGGGAGCATGGACTCTCCTTACTTCACCATAGCGGAGTCCCTCAGGGGTATTGTGTCAAGGCTTTTACCACTGCAATATTCTTACTGAACCGACTTCCCTACTCTGCCATAGCTGCAAGCAGCCCATTCCACACACTCTTTGGCAAACAACCCGACTACTCCAACCTCCACGGCTTTGGGTGTCGTTGTTACCCATATGTTTGGGACTCCACTTCGAATAAATTCTCCCCGAAGTCCTTACCATGCGTCTTCCTGGGCTACAGTGACCGTCACAAAGGGTACAAATGTTTGTATTCAACGACTGGTAAAATCATCAGCTCACGGCATGTCTCTACAAAATGCGCAATCTACCTTTCTCGCTGGTCCCTACCACGGATTTCATCTCCTACCGCGAATGGCCTGAACAGCTTGATTTCCCCAGCAACGATGGTCAATGTCATGCATCCTCTCACGAGCAACATGACTCTCACATACCTTCTCCACGCCATCTTTCCATCCCGAGCCTACCTCACACGGATAACCGGCTGCTCCCCTCTTTACCCCATTCACAACAACCTACCGAGCACCAATCTACGACGGAGCTGCTGGCTCCACAACCTTCTTCCTCAAGCCCTACTGCTATTATACCATCTTCCACTTCAACTGCTCAGGAAGATAATACCTCTCCCATTCTGCCAACCTCCCCTCCTAGTCCACAACATGCTACCAGCATCCCTTCCACTTCAACTCATCCCATGATTACACGGTCACGTGTCGGAATCACCAAACCTAATCCACGTTATCATTGCCTTCATCTCTCATCCACGGAACCCACAACCATCACCCACACTCTAAAAAGTTCTGAATGGCGTCAAGCCATGCAAAATGAAGTGGATGCACTTGTAAGGACTCACACATTTGACCTCGTTCCACGTCTTCATAGGATGCAGATTCTTAGTACCAAATGGATTTGGCGGCTCAAACACAATGTTGATGGTTCAATTGATCAGTACAAAGCACGTTATGTCGCTAAAGGGCTTTAATCAAATTGCAGGTTGTGACTTCACTGAAACCTTTTCTCCTGTCATTAAAACTGGCACCATCTGCCTCATTCTTTCCCTTGCCACAATGCATCAGTGGGAAATCTGTCAACTTGATGTTAATAATGCCTTTCTTCATGGACAACTTCAAGATGAAATCTACGTCTTCCAACCACCTGGATTCCGTACTCCAACCTATCCCCACCATGTATGGAAGCTTTGCAAGGCACTTTATGGGTTGTGCCAAGCACCGCAGGCATGGTTTAATCAATTCAGTCAATACTTATTGTCCCAAGGTTTCGCTTGCAACACATCAGATCCTTTCCTACTCGTCTACTGCTCCCAGGATTTCTGCATATACCTTCTCTTATACGTAGACGACATCATTCTCACAGGATCAAATCCCACCTGTGTCCACAACCTGATCCATCGTCTCTCCACCCAGTTTTCATTAAAGACTTGGGACCACTTCGCTACTTCCTTGGAGTTGAAGTCACGCACACATCCTATGGTCTCTTTCTTTCCCAGTCCAAATATGCCATGGATTTTCTCCACCGCACCAATATGCATCAAGCCAAATCAGTCACTACACCCATGAATACCAAGTGCCCCTCCTCCACAACCTCCCAATCATTTCATGATCACACCTTATTTCGTAGTCTTGCCAGTGCACTTCAATACCTTACTTTGACTCGTCCAGACATTGCCTATTCAGTCAACTATATATGTCAATTCATGCAAGCTCCTACCATTGATCATTTTGCCCTTCTCAAATGCATATTATACTACATAGTTGGCACTGTTGATCTTGGCATACGCATTCTTGCGAATTCCTCTCTTCAACTATATGCCTACTCTGATGTAGATTGGGGTGGTTGCCCTCAAACTCGGCGCTCCGCCACTGGCTATTGTACTTTCCTTGGTTCAAATTGTATCACCTGGTCTGCAAAGAAACAACATACAATTGCACGTTCTAGTACAGAGGTTGAATATCGCTCCATGGCAGCGGCCACCGCAAAACTCATGTGGCTATGTTCACTCTTACGAGATCTTGGCATCACAATGCCTCGATCACCACAGTTACTTTGTGACAACTTAAGTGCTTTGTACCTTACTGTCAATCCCATGTTTGATGCACGTACAAAACATGTGGAAATCGACTACCACTTTGTTTGAGAAAAAGTGGCTCAAGGAACCTTGATCACCAAGCATGTTTCCACCCAACAACACATAGCTGATATTTTCACCAAGCCACTGCCTCGTCAGCTCCTTTAGTAGTCTAGTGACAAACTCGGGCTCTGTCTATTTGCGGGGGTGTGATAACTCTCCATCAGCGTTAGACACAACAACCACGACCGCGTCAGCAGCCGTTACCTCAGTACGCGGCTAATCTACAACAGCTTCCGTAACAACTTCCATATGTTGCGTTTCACATTCAGTCCACTACAATTCCACAATATATGTATATTGAAATATCTATAAGTGCAACTCCTTGAATTAAAGTGCCTATAAATATAAGTTACTACAACAGCATATCTGCGTCGAGATTTCTCCCGCACCTACTTGCATTACTTTGTTTACAATAAAATATCGACAAACTCATTTTTTTATTATCTATTATGTGTAGTACCTATCATGTGTAGTACAATGACAACGTAACAATAACTCATGTGTTTAGCATGTGCTCTCAGCTGGTGCCACTATGAACTAGGTAAAAACTAACCTGCTTACTTGTCATCCGAAAAAAAAACTAACCTGCTTACATGTTTTAGATTTTATCGTGACATCTCGAACGGAACGCCCAATTCTGATGCCGCTTTATTGGGTACAAAGAATATAGATTTCCCGGTCTCCCCACATCCACGCTCTCGCTTGTCCTCAGGCTGCTGCACCCACTCGCCTCCCTCCTGCCGGGAGGCCAGCCGAAAAGTAGAGACACCTAAGCCAGAAGAACTAGTAAGAGAGTGAGGCAAAGACGCCGCCTTGCTTGCCCCGGAGAGGACAATGAGCACAATGTCATCCCGCTCTTCCCACCTCGTCCTCTTCGTCCTCCTCCTCTCCTCCTTCCAATCACATGCCCGCAACTCCGACGAGCTGGACGCCCTCATGGAGCTAAAGGCCTCCCTGGACCCAGAAGGGAGGTTCCTATCCTCTTGGGTGAAGGACGGGGACCCATGCCGTGGCGACTTCGAAGGCGTCGCCTGCAACGAGCATGGGATGGTGGCCAACATCACGCTGCAGGGAAAGGGCCTCTCTGGTTCTATTTCTCCCGCCGTGGCTCAGCTGAAGAACCTGTCGGCGTTGTTCCTGCACTACAATGCCATCACAGGGAAGATACCCAAAGAGATTGGGGACCTTACCGAGCTCTCAGAGCTCTACCTCAATGTTAATAACCTCTCCGGGACCCTCCCCGTCGAAATAGGCAACTTGGGTAACCTTCAAGGTGCGCTTTCTCTCCCGTCCTTGCATTTCCTTGCTTCTCAGTGAAAATGTTGTGCAATTGTTCTCATTTACGTTCAGTAGGCTACATTGAGCCCAAATTAACGAGTTTGAAGTGTTGCTGTACTGATTTATGGTGGTTGCTTTTCAAGTGCTTGTTCATGCTTTGCGACTTTTACTTTCCATCTATCTAGCTCCATTTTCCACCGTCTTCCTGCTTTGCCAACTCCCTGTATATCTGCATCTTGAAAACGGAAAGGTTTGCTTTTTAAAATGCAGTTCTCTGTTGTTCGTTAGGGTCTTTCCGGCCCACATTCTTTTTCTCAAATGGAAAGTGGAGAGCGCTCTTCTCTTTCTGTTGCATTTTGTTCTTGTCAATCAGGTCCATACAAGTGATAATGGTTGCTTAACAAGTGTTAGTTGTTCTTTATTTGAAAAGAAAACCTTTTGTTATTGTTTTCTGTGAGCTATCCTCTGCCATTGTATCTTTACATTTTCGTTTCTCCCCCAATTCCAGTATTGGAGCTGTGCTACAACCAACTGAGTGGAAGCATACCCAACCAGCTGGGGCTGCTGAAGAAGCTGAACGTGCTAGCCTTGCAGTATAACCAGCTCACTGGCGCTGTTCCGGCAAGTTTGGGGGACCTTTCTGAGCTCTCAAGGCTAGACTTGAGCTTTAATCACTTCTTTGGATCGATTCCTGTGAAGCTAGCCCTGCTGCCGCAGCTGGTGATGCTGGATGTCAGAAACAACACCCTCTCCGGCAGTGTCCCTTTGGGTGAGTATGTTTTGGGCCACAAATTGATGAATTTTATCTCTGTTCCGCCCCTTTTCTAATCACATTCGTGGTTGTTATCAGGAACAGTTATATGCTTTCTTAGGTTTGTTTTGTGTCTGTAGTCGACTTAATCTTAGTTATATGCCAACTTTGCTATTATCGCCTAGTTTCTGTTTGCCTTATCCATAATGTTAACAGTATCTAGCTGTGTTTTTACGTTGCTTGCAGAGCTGAAGACACTTGGTGATGGATTCCTGTACGCTAACAACTCAGACTTATGCGGAACGGGTTTCTCTTCGCTGAGAGTTTGCACTTCCGCAGACCTCCTCAACCCGAGAAGACCAGAGCCTTACGGCCCAAACAACACCATTGGAGGCAATCCCCAAGGCATTCCTCAGTCGGCCAACGTCCACGGACCTTGCACCACCGACGACTCCACTCAATGCAACCCCCACTCTTCCCACTCCGCCGCAATCCCCATCACAATCGCTATGGTAGTCGTATTCGGCGGCGGGCTGATCTCCGGCCTACTGGCACTTACATGGTACCGTCGCCGCCAAAAGCAGAAGATCGGCAGCTCGCTGGACGTGGGCGCCGACACGAGCGGGCTGAGCACGGACAGAGTCAAAGACGTGTGCACCAAGAGCGCCTCGTCACTTATCAGCATCGAGTACTCCAACGGGTGGGATCCGCTAGCGGACGCAGGGAGCGGGATCATAACAGGGTTGTTCTCCGAGGACGAATCCCAGAGCTACAGGTTCAATCTCGAGGAAGTCGAGGTGGCGACGCAGTACTTCTCGGATGTGAACTTGCTGGGTCGGAGCAACTTCGCGGCCACATATAAAGGGATACTGAGGGATGGGTCGGTTGTGGCGGTGAAGAGCATTAACAAGACGAGTTGTAAGACGGAGGAGGCGGAGTTCTTGAAAGGGTTGAAGGTGGTAACGTCGTTGAAGCATGATAATCTTGTGGGTCTGAGGGGGTTTTGCTGCTCGAGGGGCAGAGGGGAGTGTTTCCTTGTGTATGATTTTGTGGCGAATGGGAGCTTGTCGAGGTATCTCGATGTGAAGCTTGAAGAGGATAGCGGGTTGGTGTTGGATTGGAGTACGAGAGTAGCCATAGTCAAAGGGATGGCGAAAGGTATGATTGAGTTTTGGATATAGTTAATGCTGGTTCTAACATATGGTTTTGGTTGTCTGTTAGTGGTTGTTGTCTTGATTTCTAGTAATTCATTCCCATGTATCTTTGATTACTGTTCTACTGCTAATGGTAGTTTGTTGTTTTCATCGATAAACTACAGGAATCGAGTACCTCCATTCCACCACTGCAACCAAGCCCTCATTGGTACACCAGAACATATCAGCGGACAACGTGCTGATCGACCACCACTTCAAGCCCTTGCTGTCTGGTTCTGGCCTGCACAAGCTCTTGGCCGATGATGTCGTCTACTCGACTCTCAAAGGTAGCGCGGCAATGGGCTACCTCGCTCCAGAGTACACAACCACCGGCCGATTCACAGAGAAGAGCGACGTCTTCGCCTTCGGGGTGATCATATTCCAGGTCCTCACCGGAAAGCGCAGGACCGCTCACCTAAACCTGGGTGCAGAAACAGGGAAGCTGGAAGACCTAGTTGACACGAACTTACAGGGCAACTTCTCCAGACCCGAGGCCGCCAAGCTGGCAGGCATTGCCCTGATGTGCACGAGCGAGACTGTTACCCAGAGGCCGTCGATAGAGAGCGTGCTCCAGGAACTGAATAGTGCGAAGAGTCACGAGGTTGAATGATTTCACATTTCACACTTGGCAGTCGTCCCTGTAGATTCTTGGCAGACAGTTTTTCCCCCTCTTGTCTTGATGACCAACCTGTGCATGCTGAGGACGGCAGGCAGGCTGGCAACTCCTGCCGGTAGCGAATTGGGTCCTCAACTCAGGTCGCCATTCAGCAGCAGCAGCAGCAGCAGCTAACAGGGTCCAACAATGTCCAGCAATGAATGGATGCAGCGGGTATTGTAATTTCCAGTAACTGTCTCGGCACTTGATTCCTGTAAAAACTAGAGCAGTAACTGCTTGGGGGATCTTTGTTGGGTAATTTTATCAAAAAGCTGTACTACTACTTCTACTTCTTCTACTAGATTTTAGAAAAAACCCTTCCTGCTTCCTCTTTGTTTTATCTCCCGTCATCTATGGCTGCCTAGGACAGTGTCCTGATTTGCCATCTCGATGTGGAAACCTCCATGCGTCGCGAGCCAGCATGTGAACCTCCGCACTGGCGATGGCAGGCTGTTTTGGCGCACTTGAGGACTCTCTCTCACTGGGCGATGAAGACCCACTGTGTTTGTCTGGTGTGGCATTGGATACCCACTAAGAATCTCCAGCTGTAACATGCAAACAAACGCAAGCTGATACAAAGTCCAGTTGAGAGTCATTCCAAACTTAGGCATAGCTGAAAAAACATTCATGGACAAACAACTATGAATGAACATCAGGGTAGGCAGGCAATGCGACCCAAAAGGGACAGGCTTCGTGTTTCCTTGTCGTCTTTGTGTGCCTCGCCATTACTGCACCTTAGAACCGGACATGATCCAAAATCCAATCAGATTAGTGGATAGTATAGCTGGGTGATTAATATTTGAGTCAGCCATATCTACAAACAGATGAATGGCATAGTCATCGCACATGAACCATGGAGCTTGATCCTTTCTTATATGAGCTGTAACCTGTTCCTCTCATATCTCTCCCGCACCAGCAACAACACAAGTACCAGTCAATCACGCCTGGTTTATCTTTTGCGGTAAACAGTTTCAACAGCATTGCGAATGTACAGCCGATTCCACCTCCAAAAGGGGGCTATAGCTTCCGCCAACGATAGGGATAGCCGATGCAGGTTTTTCCCAACCAGACGAGTTGGAGACCGGTTGTCAATCTCAAACACATGGGTGTATGGGCTCGACAACAACATCTCGTCACGCTCGATCGTATGCCCAACCTGCGACAAAAGGCATATGCAATTGCCGTTGATGGCGCATGTGGGTGACGACTGGACTAAAGACAAACCGTGCACGGGAGGAGCAGCTCCTCCTACCTGCAACAAGAATGACCGCAGTAAATTAGCGGGAGATATAGAACATATAGATATCAACAAATCTTTTCGACGGTTTTGAAAAAGTGTGTTTTGTTACTTTTTTTAAACGAGAAGTTACAGCCTCAAGTTTCCGATAACCATTCGGATTCTTCAACATCCACAAGGACCACGACTGTGAAGACACAGTGCAAATAGGTTTAATAAGAGTGTTATCTTGTGGTCCAAAGGCAACAAAAAAACACGTGTTTTTATGAAATATACCCCAATTCTATTAATCGGCAATCAGGAGCCAGGAAATCTGGTTTGAGTTTTTGGGTGGACAACACACAACTTAAATATCAAAATAATACATCGGATAGGCATTAAGGTTAAGTATATCATAAAACTTTTCACTAAATTAAAAAGAATTCATATGGAGCAATGCTTGTTCCCTCTTTTGCTTCTATGGGCATGTTTGGTTCATCGTATCTGGGTGGATTTACATAAATGCCGTATTGTTAGAGTCCCGGTAGAACTAGTTTGAACGAATTTTATGTTTGGTTCAGTGGTATGGTTTTGATCGGAAGCAAAACGGATGCCGTTAATTTGCACATAACGACAACGAAAAGTGAGGAGCAGCCAGCTCGATACCAGCGCCCAGCACTTTTTGAGATGGATGGCTTCATCCAATGCTTTCTGTACTGACCGAAAATGCAGAAGAATGCTCTTTTATCCAGTCCAGTAAATCCAACATAACTTTTTGGCAGGTGGATCACCGAATGCAACCCAATCGGTCCAGATCCAAATAAACAAACGTGCCCTACATAGCTGTCACTGGCGGCAAACAGTCTCAAATATATGCTTACCGGAAAAACACTAACGTACGTGTTCCCATTCAGTGTAGGTCTTATTATGGTCACATTTGGTTAGCGGAATTTTTAGAAATTTTGTATTTTGCTCATCCTCCATTAGTCTAATGTTGTATATTCAAAATTCCGAAAATTAAATTTTATCTTTGATTTGTTAGATTTGATGAGTGCAGTATTTCATTGTTCTACCGTATAGTTTAAGTTGGACTTTGTTGTGCGCGTGAAGTTTACTGGAAATGCATTTCCTTTTAGCGGAATTTTTAGAAATTTTGCGTTTTGCTCATCTGCATTAGTGAAATGTTATATTTTCGAAATCCAGAAAAAATTGATTTTATCTTTGGTTTGTTAGATTTGATGAGTGTGATATTTCGTTGTTCTACTGTATAGTTTAAGTTGAACTTTGGTGTGTGCGAAACACATTTCTTTTATGCCTAGAAAAATTGTGATTAGCTCCACTTTTTCAATCCCGCAAATGATTTTTTTTCTTTTTCAAAACAGAATCCGAAATGCAATCCAGTACGAAATATTATGCCACTGAGTTGTTTAGTGGAAATAACAATTGTCTATTGAAGCTTCAATATGTGTATATATATACGGCAATGCTGGTGGAGCTGTTTACCGCAAAGATAAACCAGGCGTGATTGCTGAAATGGATATATACAATGCTGGTATACACACACATATACATGGCCATTATGCTTCACTCCAGCCCATCCTTTTTTCACTTGTAGAAACTTGTTATTACCAACCAAATTCCACTAGTTTTGACACACACACACACACATACACACATACATGTGACACACGCTGACTATTCCACCTATTTGAAGGAATATTATTGAGTCGACAACGGTTAAAAAAAAAGAGACATGTTTAAATTAACTTGGGAGAGTTGTAAGGATTTTTTTTGGGAAAATAATTTAGTACTGAGTTGATAGTAAAAGAAATAATTATACAGCCAATCCAACATAGCTTGAACCGAGTTTTAGACGATGGCAACAACGATGGTTATAACTCGTCACACATAGGGCCATGACTCGATAGTACGGAGCTAATAAGTCGAATATCGGAAATCTAGAGGAAGTAGTTTTAAGACCTACTAAAAAGCGCTACTTTCTGGAAGCAGCTATGGCCATCGAGGGTCCCTTGTATAAATGAGCTTTGACGGATGATGGATCGTGCACCTACGCCGAAGAAGAGGTCAGGCTAGAATAGGTCCAATTTGTGGTCGGAGAAAACAGATGTAGGTGTACAAATATTCCGAGAAGCAATAAAGGCAGCGACCGAAGTAGACTGTCACTTGGAACTAGGTCATCGCTGTTCATTTCAGACATTGGTAAAATAATATGTTACTCATATTTATGACCATGCCTATTCCAGGCAAATCGACGAGTTTTAGCGCCGATGAACTTGCCTTCGGCCCAGATGCAACGGCTTTTCTGGTTTTCTACAACAAAAGATAAGATGATGCACACGGTTATAAAAGCCGAGATGTTACCGGTTTGTTAGTTTAAATTTTAAACTAGTAAATAACCCATGGCCGGGCCTAAGCCCAAGATTGAACACTCTCGGCCCGGACCCTGTCCATATAACTATAGCGATTAATGGTTGGAACTTCCGACACTATTGAATGCTTTCGACAAAGAAATTGATCAAACGATAACGACAGTAACTCGGAAAATGCCCAAAATGAAACAAAAGATAGGGTAGAACTAGGACAATTATTGTATGGGGTCTACCCAATACTAGATGGAGAGGCGCATAATAAATCGATATGAACATCGGAAGGTTTCACCCTCCTAATTGTAGTCTGTGGGTGCCCCCAAGTCAAACGGGAACACCCGCTGAGTTAGGCAAATAAATAAGTGGAGGAGAAGAAACTTACAAAGATAACGACAATAACTGTTTATAACTGATATCTACATAGTTGGAATCATACAACCTAGTCAAAGCAACCATCAGAGACATGTCCATTTTTTGACGTTTTGGTCAATTCCAAGTTCCAAATATAAGAAAGCTTACTGACTACAATAATGCAGATTGTTCATTTCTGCTCAATATCCGTTGTGCTGGATCAGTTTCCCATTCAACATATATACCGGCCGGGGATATCCGAGCCGAGTATCCGTTATGAGTTTGCACATTAGAAAATAAATGATATATGTTTGATTTGGAAGTTGGAACTGTTGGATAAATTGGACATTATGATAAATCCCTTTGTTTCGATGATGACAAACATTTCATTCTTGTTGATCTAACGTGCTACTTGAGTGTTGCAGGAATAAGGTGGATGACAAAGCTCTAGGGAATCTATATGCTTGAATGATTGTAAATGTCATGAAATGTAATCAATTGTAAACTTGTACAAATATATAATGTACAAGTACTTAGACTTCATGTAAATCAAGCGTTAGATCTTCCCTAACTAAACACCACACTTAGATAGGTCATCCCCTTCAATAGTGTCACATATGCACACTCATACACACACTCAGTGCCTTAATTGAAAGATTGAAACAGGGTCAATCTCGGTCGACAAACTTCTCGACCGAGAAAGACCCAAGTAGCCGTTAGACACAGCAGACAAGGTAGTTGGCAGTTAGAAATGAACGTTGCTAACACTTGATCCAGAGAGCATGTCGGTCGACAAAACTTCGACCGAGTAGGTATCTCACTCGACAATTTCTCGACTGAGATGGACTCTGACAGCAACTGCAGAATAAAGTAACTAGCCGTTACTAATACAACTAACTTATACCTAACGGCTAGTTAAACACTTAGAACCCCCTAGAAAGTGTCTAGAACGTCCTTAAGTACTTGTAGGCCATTCCTATAAATAGGACTTGCCTTAGGACACCTAAATACACCTAAGCTACACTTGTGCTACACTTGAGATTGAATACTCATTGGCAATCTGTTTTGAGCAATAGAGCAATTCCAACATTGGCTATTCATTCCCATTGCTTCTATTTCGTGTCCTATAGGCTAGCATCTCCTTTCCACAGCACTTACACTTCTACACTCATTGGTTAGGAGATCAATAGGCTTTATATAGGCAAATCAAGCCTTGTGCTTCAAAGGATAAGTTGTACTTTCTATTTTCCTTCTTGTTTCTTTTTATTCTTTGTATTCTCCTTGCTACTCCTAGGGTTGGAGGCTGCGGATTGGAGAAGGTTCTTCTCGGAGGAGAAGGTGGACTTCAAGCTACTTCAAGAAGGTTATTGCAACAGGAAGCTACTTCAAGAAGGCTATTGCAACGGGAAGCTACTTCAGGAGGAAGGCTGCTTCAAAGTTGGTGCAATTACTTCTAGGTGAAGGCTGCTTCAAGGTGGTGCAATTACTTCAAGGTGAAGGCTGCTTGAAGGGTTTAGGTAGAGAATTGTAATTTTATGTAAAGTCCTTGCGAGGTAATAAAATTAAATTCTTTCCAAAACCCGGTTGGGTAAGCAACCGGGTAGTGGACTGACTACCTTAGTATTTGTTAAGGTAGGAACCACTCTAAAATCCTTGTCCCCTTGTCCAATATTCTTGTGGTTGGTTGCTTGAGTTAAATAATTGTTAAAATATCTTTAAAACTCTATTCACCCCCCCTCTAGTGTTTTTCAGGAACGAGCAAATGAAACAAAGTACTTAAACACTTTTATTTATGTGAAAAGTGTATTTGGTTTGTTGGAATTTTTTCTGTACTGGTTGCATTCTAAATCCATCAATACAAACTTTATGTTTGATATATGAGATTTAGAAAATGGAGCCAATGTAGTGATTTTTCTGATGCCACAAAAATATGAAAATCTGGTCTGACGTAAAACTGTGTTGGACGTTATAATTCAGCTCCACTTGGTCTATGAGATAAAAGAATCCCGCATTTAATAATTTTGACAAATCAAATACACTTTTCAATTTTATTGGATTTGGAGGTCCGACATTTGAGAAGCATGTGACAGACTAAATACACTATTTCTGAGTTTCTACTTCCGAAACACATTCTAAACAAAACAAATATTGATATTGAATTGGAATAACAACTTATATACTTCTTAGAAAAAATCAAGTATGAAATACAAAATAGTAGCGGCAAGATAAAGTGCTCTCCTGATTTGACTGGGAGTCAGGTGAGAAAACAAGTCAAATTATTGTCAGGCATCTAAGGCTGTTGAGGTAGAAGAAAATAACTTTTTCTCCACAACTCTGATTTTAGACACAATATACTGAAATGTGAGAGGTGTTAGAACCGACACCACTCAAACTACATTAAAAGATTGGATTTTTTTGTCATAAACCTAAACAAGTTGTTTTGGAGCCACGCTCATGCCATAGTTGATCAAATGATACACAAACAAATTTTTGTTATTCTCTTTTCTTTCAACTAGTGATTTCTATAGATGTATTTGGTTAATGTGGATGGTTAAACAATGTACTATACATATACTTATAAAACCATAGATAGTATTTGCACTTTGTGTGAATGATGAATACTACTTAATGAAAGTTTATGATATGAATAGTAGTGCTAGAAATGTTAATATGAGGTTTTAGCTTCCAAAAGATTGCCAAATCATGTAAGATCATCAACCCTAGACAGGTCTTCATGGTAAATTTTCTCTCTTATGTCTAATTTCTATCATACCACTTATTTAAATAAAAAAGATATCAAATCACCTCTTTTCTATCTATTTCACTCTGATTCTCCTTTCTAGGGTTCATGAGTTGAAAAGAGCAATGATTGAATTGAATCCTTAGAAGTTGGTGGGACATCTACAAACTCCGGATATCAGAACGTTTTTAATATGGTTTTTTAGTTAGGTGAGTATTTATATCCTCATGATCTTTATAATCATGTTGAGAACCTAATTCTATCCGATTAAAATTAACAAGATCATGTTGGTATTTGTATGCAATTGGGTAATCAATTAAGAAGATTTTGAGAAATCGAATGATAATGAATTGGATTCTTTCTAATTAATTTATACTTATCCAGTTCCTGATCTATGGATTCAATTTGTATGAAAAATCCTATGGGTAGAGAACAATGTTGTTTTTTTACTAACATTGCTTAAAAATCAACGTAATGAATGATACACTAAAAAATTTAGTGGACATGGATAGAATCATATTTGATTTGAACAAGCATGAATTACTCAAGTATATAATTGAGAATTATTGAAATTTAATATGACACATACATGAAAGTCATTATGAGGTTTTTAAATGGAGGAGTTCCAAATCTAGGGTTAGTGTTACATGATAGACTCAAATCAACCAATGAATAAATGCATACTTAAAATTGATGGATGATTTGTGTGGAAATGGAAACTGAAGGTTCCATGTGTTGTGAATAACCTTGATGACCCCCAATACACCCTGATTAGGTTAGTGAATAATAATGTTCTTATGATTTATTGAACTAAGTCAAATTCTTTTAAAACCCTAAAGATTTAGTAGTAGGATTAGTATGAGAGATAAAGCCCAGGCTTGTATATATATGATCTTATAATTGTGAAGAAAATGCTCACTCATAGGTATTATTACTTCAATTGAAGGTGATAAATCTTACTAATATGATCTGAGCCTAATGCATCTATTCTAGTATAATTTATGGAATAGTGAATAAATCCCACATGAATGCAAGTCTTTTACACAAGTTACATAATATTTATTTGAGAAGATGACTAGTGATTAATGGGTAAGAATAAGTAACCATAATATGTTCTATTTCCTAAAGTGAGTAGTCTTATAAGGAATGAAAATATTGTTTTTAATTGCCAAAAAGTCATATGACATGGTACCCTCATCTAAATGCAAGAAAGGAAATGGATAAGAGTGAACTAAATTGTGATGATAAGTTATGTATGAAATTAATGATATGAGTAGTATGAAGTATCTAATATATTTACTTTAATTACATTTAGGTTGATATAAATTGAAGGAAATACATCAAATTGGAATTTAATGGATGTTAGTAGAGAGAAGAAATGCACAATAAATGAATTAGGAATGATCGGTTCTAATACTATAATGAACATGAAATGAAAGAAGTTTAGAGTAATAAACCTAAAATGGTAAGTATACAAAGTAGTTGTCTTGATGGATCTAAGAACTTAACTCTAATACTGATATGATGAGCTATGTGATAATAATGAATAATGCTCTCAAATGAGGGATTAAGGAATATATATATATATATATATATATATATATATATATATATATATATATATATATATATATATATAAGTGTAGTTTAATTTCAATATAAAGTGAAGTTCCAGGATGTAATTTGATGCATAAGAATGCATTCTTGGATTGTAGTTTTTGGTAGAATACTTGATATGAAAATGGTCAATTCTGATGAATTGCAAATGAATAAGATATGTCTTTAATAGTAACCCTAACTAAAGAATGGTAGATAGCAAAAGAGGAGCAATAAATGTACTGGAAATGAAATAATATGTACTTTTGGAATTGAGAATCCCTATTTAGGGTAAACAAATGAAAATGGGATTATATCTAAGACTGATGGCCCATTGAAGATGAAACAACTAGAATGATGTGAAAATGGGAAAGAAACATGTATGTTGTAAATCATTTTTTTTATTCTTGATATAATGAGTTTGTTTCTTCTCCTTAACAGGAATCATGCCATTCTAATTGCATGATAATGCACACACATGACAATGATGAATTGAATTCTCTCTAAAATGAGTAAGATGATTAAGTAACAAGTGAAATGATGGATGCATCTAGTTAGGATCCTTAAACATCACGAGTTTCCTCTAAGGTTCATACTAGGGAAATAAAATGGATCTCCTTATAGTAATCCAATAATTATGAGAAGGATTTACAAAGTATGGATCAATACCTTGAGGCCCAGACCATAGGAATTTAGGAGTGAGTCTCATCAAGTGATTCAAGCTGTTAATCCTATGTCATGAAAGCCTATGTCCATAAGGAAAAAATTTAGGAACTGAAAATTGTGAGCATGAGAAATATGATGATTTGTGATACTCTATTCTCTTTATTCCTATATTTTGCGTTTGATATGCTGACATGAGCCTCTTTAGGCGACCTTGATGTGGACAAGGGTCTATTGTGGATATTTTAGGGTGGTCGAATAAACTCTAAGATGACAGTGAGTCGTTGACACGAGAATCAAGTGTGGTGACTTCATCTTGATGAGGTACAAGCCAAGTGTTTTTAAGGCAAATGAATAAAAGATGACAAGTTGTGTAGATTATGAGTTGAATGTTTGTTAAATTATTTTTAATGTTGGTTGATATCTACTACCGTTGAATATATTTCTTATTGTGGAAAATAATAGTTCTTTTATAAAGATTATCTATTGCCTTATTCCTATTGGTCTAGCATGGAACTTGATCTTAAATGTTGACATATAGTTTAATTTGAGATTTTATATCCACTCTTATCATGATTTGGATTTAGTTTTTATTTGAATAGTGTGATTTGGTAGACATATCTTATATGGAATTCAGATTTAGGACTGTAGGATATGTTCCTAGTCGTATGGTTTCAAATAGATATGTTATTGCTGCTAGGTTGTAAATGTATAATTGATGATTTTGTTACTCTTGGAATAGAAATGTAGTTTTGGAATAAATTGTATTTGTATATATGTAAATAGATATACTCTAAATGATGGTAAATAACTCAGAACTTGACTAGATGGATTTCTCTTTGATTAGCTAAGATATTATGATAAACTACATGTATTAGATGCTAGGATGATTAATTAGAATTATCAATGTTTTTATGTTTAATTTAAGTTCAATATACTTAATATGTTGTTGATACATGTTACTTAGTTTGAATGGGATCTCACTAGGTCTCTATATGAGTGTCATGAGGTTGTTTCAATTTCTTTTAGATAAAATTCCATCCAATATAAAGTCCATGTTACAACATATATAAATCAAATACTATAGACTAGAATGTCCATGTACTCTCTTTTTCCCGAGATAGGTTGTAGTTCAAAGTTGTTTCTTTCATTAATATGTAATATGTTGTATATCAAAGTACATGTCAGTAAAGAAGACCTGATTTGGATTTAATGAAATTGAATGATATTTGTGATAATTGAGCATGTGGATGTTCAAATGTGCCATTAGTTCTTCAGGTTTTGCAAAAAAAGGAAAAAAAATACATGTGTACAATTTTTGTATATTGTGTTAATCATGTTTATCAATAATGAGGTATTTTTTTAATCTGGGTTTAGGTTTAGGGTTTCTCTCTAATGGTTTGCATATATGATAATCAAAAGCGAGGTCATATAAATGTGGTATCATATCTTATGTTAGACGAGTTAGCACGGACAATAGAATCTAGGGTTAAATGTCAATATGGATGTTGAACAAAACATGATTGTAATGCATATAGACTAAACTCAATATTCAATTACTATGTTCAAGTATCTGAGTATTGAGATAAGCTAGTATAGAACTATGACTATACTTCTTCTGGATTTCCCCACCAAGCATCCTAATGAAAATTTTCTCGGAGCATAACATGATGCATGATGTTAATAAAAAGCATAAATATAAAGAAATAATAAGTTCTATATAACCAAATATCAAACCAAAGACAAGCTAGACATTTCATATGAGAAAGATGATGAACCCAACAGATTATAAAGATAATACCTAATGATTTTAATATGATTATGTGTGACAACCCGATGCTACATGAGTGAGATTACTCAAACCAAAGCATAGAATTAACACTAAACATCTAGATCATCAGAAAACACAATGAATTAAAACTTATCACTTATATATTCACAAGTGGAAACATGTTTCATAGAAGTACACAAATTGTGCCACATGTATCACATATCATACGATTAGGGTATATGCATCACTGTATAGAGGCCATCATGCCACACATGTTACAAAAGATAACCTGTTTATATATGCAAGCCATACATGTACAACCATGGAATACTGCCAAAAGCCTCATATCAATGTACAACATCTACAAAACACCCCCAAGGACCTGAGAGTACAAGGATGACACATATGACTCTACTACAAAACACTAGTAGCATATCCAACCTTCAACAACTAGAGATCTCCTTGTTGCTCTTCCTCAACCAAATGATCTCTACTTCATCGTGCACGACCACCTAAAAGATGTGGAAACCCAAGGGGTGTGACCAACCTCCCAGTAAGAGATATAACTCTTTGCCAACAACTATTGTTAAAACAGATAGATATATAGTAGAAAAGATATATTGTTAACAGGATGAGCAGATTTAGTTATATGAATACTTTAAACTGATAACACAGATTCAACAGTTTAAGTAGCTACAACTGATCAATAGAACATCATATACTTTTAGAAGGAATATGAACTACATGCATAACCATTATCATCTAAATAGTATAAGAAACAAGGCAAAGGGTCATCCCCTATGATCTCCCACACCCTCAGTAGTTTGAGTCCACAGTAGTGACATATAGAGTCAAACTGCAAACCATCCTAGTTCGGCATGGTATATAGGCACGACACTAGTAAGATACGACAACATCTCCTGCCAGGATATGATCACAACCATCTATGAAAACATATCATCTGAGATACGGTCTTGACCATTTTCCTACTGAGGCATGACCATGACCATTCTCAAAACTAGTGATTGTGGATGCATGGATATATCCTCAACTTGCATCCTGCATATTCAAGAATATGCTCTCCAAGTTTCCCATAGGAATTACTCATTTCACCATAACAAGTACTAACGCTGAAGATGGATCTATGGCTCAGGGAAACCTACATGATTAGGGTTTCACTTGATTAATTATTTCCAATTGAGTGTCATTTAATGCATCAATCAAGTTACAACATACAAACCCAAAACAAATTCTACAAAGATAAGGGTAGTTTGGAACATCTAAAGATAGAAAACATATTAAACCTAAAGCTGATCACACCATTACATAATACTATCTCACTGCCATATACCAGGCCATCACCATTATCATATCATTAGGGAATAACCATCCCTTATCACATCACTAGAGGATATCTCCTCACCTTATGCATTAATTCTCTGCCAGGTCATAAAACTCAATCACATAGTTCTTGCATAACAACATTATCTCATCATGCCTGATAAAGGCTCATAATCATCACCATGTGTCATATAAGAGATATCATAGCAAGCACAAGATATGAGTGAATTCAATCAGCAACATTGGAGTTATACAAGTAGGAGAGAGAAAATACTTCATTGAATGCTACTCATCCAAGCAAGCTAAGAAAATACATCACATACCCAAATTAGGGTTAGGGTTTATCATAGATAGCCAATTAGGGTTTCCATAACAACATTCAACAACAAACTCTAGGTACACCACTTCCCACATCCTTGGAACATAGTAGGGTTAAACATCACCACTATAAATAACCACACATGAAAACAACAACATGTAGCGACCAAACTAGGGTGTAGCGACCAACACCCTCACATGTGTAGTGACCACTAGGGTTACACCATGTGTGTCGACAACTAGCGTCACACCATGTGTATCAACCACTAGGGTCACACCATGTAGAGACCATCAAAGCCATGTAAATATAGAAAACAAAACAAAATACATCATCAAGTGTAGCGACCTCAACTTTGTAGAAACCACAAGGGGTAGGAAACATGTTGCAACCAAGATAGGATATGTAGCAACCAACCAACTGAAATAGATGTAGCGATTAAAAGAGATTAGGATTACTATTTGTAGTGACCCAACCACCTTAGAAACCATAGGTCAGAAATCATTACAAGAAAAACAAGGTCAACATATGTAGCGATCACCAAGATGTGTAGTGACCCAAAATACATGATTAACACCAAGAAACCAAAGAGTCACCAAAAGAAAACCTCTTAGAAAAGATGATCAACAAAAACCCTACAACAAGTGTCACAACGGTAAACATGGAAAACCATGATGAGAGAAGGAAAATCAAGCGTCCAACTCATGCAAACCAGAGCCAAGACCTCTATGTTCATGTAATATTCAGACCAAAACATGGTAGAAAAACCTACAACTAAGATGCATGTAAGAAACAACAAATCCACCATCACTTATATTTTGGGTACAAGAATTAGGGTTTAGGAGAAAGAGCAATCTATACAAGAATGCTTCAGAATCTTAAACCCTTAAATAAGATAACATCATCTAGAACATTATGTTCACATTTTAGAGATAGAATAGTAACTTGCAAGCAAGATAAAAGTGTAACAATAGAAGAGGGGAAAGTTATAATTACCCACCTTGAGGTGAAGATCAACTCCAAAAGCCAAAAAGCTCTAAGAGAGAGGAGAAACACCAAGATTGGATCAAATCCAACTCTAAGAAGGATCACCTCATGAGAAGAAGACAAAACCAAGGTTAAAGGAAGATCAAAAGAGGGAGGGTAAAAACTCTAGGCCGAAAAAGAAAGAAGAAAGAGGAAAACTCTATCTCACTCAGGTGCTACCATGGTCAAAGCACAGTCTTGACCTGTATCAAGAGAAGTTCCTAAAGATATCCACCATGGAGTACCATAATCTAATGGACAAGAGAAGAAAGAAAGAGAGGATTTCAAGAAAAATGAAATCAAAGAAAAATAAACCACTTACACTACTACAGAAACCCCATTTGGCGTCGGTCTTTTAACCCCATTTGGCATCGGTTTCCGACCGACGCCTATGTGGGCGCCGCTAAAGGTCGAACATTTCGGCGTCGGTTTTTTAACCGACACCTATTTAAACTATAGGTGTCGGTCTTTTAGTAGACAACCGACGCCAAAATGGTTCACGCCACAGAAAATGGCGTCATCTAGGGCACTTTCTGCGTCGGTGATTTACTAAAAGACTGACGCCTATATTCCATGTAGCGTCGGTCTTTTAGTTGATAACCGACGCATAAAGTGTCCTAGATGACGCCGTTTTCTGTGGCGCGAACCCTTTTGGCGTCGGTTATATACCAAACAACCGACGCCTGGTTGTTTAAATAGGCGTCGGTTTGATACAAATATCCGACGCCATTTCCAAGACTTCTTTGGCCACATCAGGCGTCGGTTATCTATAAATAACCGACGCTGTATGTCTTTGCTGACGGTTTTCTATAAATAACCGACGCCTATTTATATTTTTTTTTTCATATCAGTTTGTAGGCCTGCTGTGGCTGGTCAGTAGGATGAGAACCTGCAGTTCAGTTTTCTGAACTGCAGGTTTACGACATCCATTGATATCAGCCTACAAACAGGCCGCAAACCTGCAAAAGTCACAAAGAAAATTTCACACAAGTACATACATTCAGACATCAATTCAATTCTCACATTCACACATATAGAAACATTCAAATACATGTATTAACATTCAAAAATATTCATTTACAAAGTATCATTCATTATCACTATCAACATCCCAATTATATCTTACAGTTGCCACTGCTTGTATGGCTTTTGCCCATTCTTCTCTTACTTCATTTAATGCTTCCATCGTATATGGAGCATGCATATTTTTTAAGCGTTTACCTGTAGTGTTGTCAGTTTTAAACACCTACAAAGAGAATGATGTATATATATAAGTAATAATATAAAAATAAGATAAGATTGATATATTTCATACTAACTAATGAGACTATATATAATACCTCATGTATGGTATCGATGTCCAATGCGGCATATTTGATAATCATCTGCATAAATCGCATCACATAGTATGCGCATGCCCAGCCATTGTCTTGTGTAGCGCACTATAAATTGAAACATACAAAATAATACAACTAAGCACAATTCACATCAATAATATATACATTGGAGTCGGGAACTTACTTGTACGTTCTCCCAATTTATTGGCTGGTTCTTTTTCCTTGGGACCGTTCCTCCAGCCTTTTTGAATGCATCTAAACCCCTACATGTTAATATAACACAGTAAACTACATAAGTAAATAGTATGTAATAACCGATGTTAACAGATACAAAAATGAAATATTTCTCACCAGAATAATGGCATTCTCATTATGTGTCCAATTTTAGTGTTTAATGTACTTCCCGCGGGATCTAGATAATAAACAGTGAACGTCCCGGGGACAATAACTAGTAACTCCCAATGTTTACCGCTAGAGGTAAAAAGTTAACAATTAATAACTCAAAATGCACAATAAAAATGGACTTTTCTTAAGTCCAAATTATAAATAAAGTAAACTTACTTGACATTGAATGGAGCTATTATTATCGTCTTCTTTTGCTGACCAAAAATTGTAAAAGCATCTATATAGTATTGTTGAACATTATCAGGGTCTTTAGCTACCATACTAATCAATGATGGAATCAAAAATCCCACATGATCAAATGCAAATTGTTTGCAATGATCTTTGACTAAGTAGCTGTAAAACATGTATTACGTATGCATTAATATATAAGAAACCAGATCACCGGATCTTACACAAGGTATATGGATGTATAAACAAGATCTCACCTTATCCATGTCTCTATCATTGATGTATTCAGCCAATCATACATAAACAGCTCAATAATATCTTGTATAAATAAAGAGCTATCGTATGATCGACCTGCATAATCTGCATCTAAAGTAACTATTATAGGGCAATGTATATTATGTGCACGTAGCCAACATGCCATTCCCCTACAAGCAGGACCTAACGGGTATGTTAGGTCAGTTGGAACCCAAGTTGGTAATGCGGGAAGTGGAGGTGGAGGCCTAGGTGCTCCTGGTGTCTTCTTTTTAACCTGTATATATAATTTCAGATCAGTTGACATAATATATACACATTAACAGTCTAAATCAATGTAAATGTATCTTACAATTTCAGTCGTGTAGACGACATCTGCTTTGGGCCACAATATGACCCCGCCTTCTGCCTCACCAAGTGTATCAATATCTGGGTGGGCATATGGCAACGCAACTTCCCTCCAATCGGGTAACACACGTAATGGGCCCACACGAACATAGCCCTGTGGCATTGGAGTCCCGTGAAATCTTTCCCCAGGAAGGGACGGGTAAGCTTGCGCCTCTGCAACAACATAGTCTTGTATTCTTAAGCGGCATGGCTTCAATGCCTACAAATTTACGTAAAGAATGTTATACATATATACATATAATCTTGAAAACATATCATCTTGAAAAGACTAGCTACAATGTCATAAACAATACTTACAGCAGACGTGCTAGGCGATGGGTCTCCAGGATTACTCGCAGTCTGTGCATCAGGAGAAGAGTGGGTCGCCATAGGCGTATTGGAAGCCTGAGATGCCTGCCACCGCAGCGATTCTTCCTTGACCTTCTCAGCAACTACATCGTTGACCTTCTTAGCAACTAAATCCTCAACTCTCTTATTCTCCTATACATGGATAAAAGAAACATTAGCTTCTTATTAATGAATTTCCTTTTGCAGTAACATTCTAAAAAAAGAATAGGTTACCTCTTCTTGAGAAAGTCCCGCTCTGGGTTTGCGCTGGGATGGCCCAAAGAATGCTTTGATGCCAACACCAGCGCCGGCACCTCTAACACGTCCAGGATGCTCTGGGTTACCCAGAGCAACTGTCAATTCATCCCTTGTGCCCTGAGGGATGAACGTGCCTTGTTTCCTCTGCTCGTGCAGCTCCCGCTAATCACCATAAACAGAAATTGGTAAGTTAACACCACAAATAATCAATATTCAAACGATTTCTCTAAGAGTTGTATTTTACCATTTTTGCAGCCGCCTCAGCAGTTATAGGCTTCTTTATTTCACCCTTCTTGTTTTGCCTGCCAGCTATCCAGATATCATGGCGAGGCATGGGTGTGGCAGACTCCTGAGTAGGAGAAGACTCCTGAGTAGCCGCAGACTCCGCCTGTAGTCTTTGGCGAACGCTTGCATAGCCTTTTGGACCCATAGTGTGGTCATGCACATTCAGTGCACGCCTTGCTTTTTGTGCGTCACTGAGGGCCTAGTTAGTATGCACATTAAAGATTTGGTTAGTAGCACTAAATGTTAATCTTGAATAGGTGAATACAATGTATATTAATTAAATTGGGAGTGACGCCTAATACCTTGAATTCTTCAGATTTTCTTGAAGCAACAAAATTGTCCCAATCTTCTTTGTCCAAGAAGTTCCATTGTTCAAGGGCTGACTTCTTCTTCTTATCACCCTCTTTTATGTATTCTCTGTTCAGATTTGTCCTATAATTCCTAAGCATCTTTCCAGCGCGTTGCATCACATTTTTACGATGCAACTTCTCATCCAATGCAAACAGATTCTGTAAAATAGAAATGTTATTAACTAGTATCCAAAATAGAATTGCAAATAATAGAATTTGTAATCTACAAAATAGAATTGCAAATAATAATAACTCACACATAAATCCTTCCATATCAAGTCTTTTTTTCCCTTGAGGAACTTTATGCAAATTGTCATACTTAACACCACAATGGCTCCGAGTGGTACACCCAAGATAGTTTACAAAATTATTGCGGTTCACTCCAATTGGATTTCCTCCATTATCAAACTCCACCACCAATTTGGATCCACTACCACTTAGCGCTAATAACTTCTTCAACAGAGTGATGCCCCTTTTCTTGTTAAGTGTTTGGTGCTGCGCATCAAGTTGCTCCAGTGCTTCAGTGGGTACAGGTGCATCAACCTAAAATTTGACAAAAATAAAACACACTAAATTAGGCCAATATAGAAATATAGGATATATGACATAACTAGAAGATAATGAATTTTATAGAAATACATGATATGTTTTTAGAACTTACATTAGTATCCTCGCCATGCTCGTCATGGACAGCATGCTCATCATGGACTTCATGCTCATCATGGACATCATGCTCATCATGGTCAGCCATCTGAAAATGTCATTTAAAATGCAAACATTTAGCATTTGTATTAACTAGAAAAAGGCAAACATTTAGCATTTGTATTAACTAGAAAAAGGCAAACATTTAGCATTTGTATTAACTAGAAAAAGGCAAACATTTAGCATTTGTATTAACATACATGTCTCTAAAATTGTGATCTTTTATCAATTAACAATCCTTCATTGTGATCTCCGCGCACATATAAGTCATCATTATCTTCAATATTTTGTGGAGTGGGCAACCCAACTGAGAATGGACTGGAGTCATCATACTTATCATAGTACTCTTCTTCATCTATAGGATCTTCAATGAACTGTCTTTTACCATGAAGAACAACCGACCATTTATCATTCACAGGATCATCGATATAGAATATTTGTTTCGCCTGTGATGCCAATATGAATGGTTCACCCTTCTCGCCAATCTTTTCAAAGTTCACCAAAGTGAAACCCAATTCATCCACTATAACTCCTTTGGTGTTATCAACCCAATTACATTTAAAGAGCGGAATTTTGAAATCTATGTAGTCAAACTCCCAAATGTCCTCAATGACACCGTAATATGACATTTTAGCTTCACGTGGACTCTTATCCTTTGCACTTGCAAAGTACATAGTCGACGCTTGAAGAGTGACCCCACTATTTTGGACGACACTCTTATCATCTTGGCGCTTTGTGTAATATGTGAATCCATTAATGTCAAACCCTTCATAA
The DNA here is from genome assembly GCA_963693085.1 of Alisma plantago-aquatica. Classification (NCBI taxonomy): domain Eukaryota; kingdom Viridiplantae; phylum Streptophyta; class Magnoliopsida; order Alismatales; family Alismataceae; genus Alisma; species Alisma plantago-aquatica. The sequence continues at coordinate 287,001,610 of OY856412.1, read as the reverse complement.
GACATAACATTCGGTTTTGGTTTAAAGGCGAGGCATTTGATAGTTTTTGTAATATCATTTGGTGTTTGAGATAGTTGATGTAAGACTTTATCTTCAAACCACTTAGTAAAAGTCTTATTATGCTCTCTAGCAAGCCACATTGAACTTGCTCGAGGATGTTGTCTCTTTATGAAATTGGTATGTTCCTCGATATAAACACTCACTTCGTCCATATTGTGTAAAATATACAAGTGAGCTTGTTCCAACTGCTCACGGCTGATTACTTTCACCCGTGATCCCAAAATTCCTTTGCCCTCCTCAATATTCTTGTCATTATCAGGAGTGTCATTACCACCGAGAAAGTCATTGCAAAAATCCATAACCTCTCTCGCCACATAACCTTCAATAATACTCCCTTCAGGCCGATAACGGTTTCGAACATCACCTTTAAAAACGCTCATGTATCGTTCAAAGGGATACATCCAATGCAAGAAAACTGGTCCCAACATTTTCACTTCCCTAGTCAAGTGGACAACAAGATGTACCATGATATCAAAGAACGAAGGAGGGAAATACATCTCAAGCTGACATAGGGTAACAACCACTTCTCTCTGCAAATTATCGAGAGTATCAGGGTCAATAACTTTGCTGCATAGACTGTTGAAAAAGAAACAAAGTCTGGTAATTGCAAACCTTACATGCTTCAGCAATATAGATCGAATTGCCATGGGCAATATTTGTTGCATTAGAGTGTGACAATCATGAGATTTAAGACCTATCAACTTCAGATCTTTCATTGATACCAATCTACGGATGTTGGATGAGTAACCATGTGGCACCTTAACATTTACCAAGCATTCACAAAAAGTTTTCTTCTCCTTTCTAGACAACGTGTAACAAGCGGGAGGTAAGTATGTTCTTTTATTACCCATTTCACGTAATTCTGTTAATTCTGACCTTATTCCCATTTCACGTAGGTCCAGTCTGGATTTTATCCCATCTTTAGTCTTACCTGGTACATTTAATAGAGTACCAATGATGCTATCACAGACATTTTTCTCAACGTGCATTACATCGATACAATGCCTGACTGTCAAAGAACTCCAATAAGGAAGATCCCAAAATATTGACTTCTTCTTGAATGAAGAATTGTCACTCTGTGTGGCCATACTACATTGTGATTTCTTACCAAATTCATTGACAATGTCTTTTACTCTTTCATAAACAACATCCCCTGGTATAGGTTTAGGTGCACTCTGTTCATCATTCCATCCATTGAATGCTTTGCGCTTCCTACGATACGGATGGAATTTTGAAAGAAACCTTCGATGACCAAGATATACAGTCTTGCCGCCATGTTTTAGTCTTATTGAATCAGTGTTTTCTTCACATATAGGACACGCTTTAGCTCCTTTGACACTATATCCAGACAAATTCCCATATGCTGGAAAGTCATTAATAGTGCAAAACAACATAGCGTGCAAACAAAATGTCTCTCTTGCTGAAGCATCATAGGTCATCACACCTTCAGCCCAAAGTTTCTTTAAGTCATCAATCAAAGGTTCGAGAAAACATCGATATCATTTCCGGGTTGTTTAGGGCCCGATATCAACAATGACAACATAACGTACTTATTTTTCATACACATCCAGGGAGGAAGATTGTATATAACAAGCATGACTGGCCAAGTGCTATGTTGGCTGCTCAATGTCCCGTACGGATTCATCCCATCTGTACAATGCCCAAGTCTTAGATTCCTATCTTCTTCACCAAATTTAGGGTACAATAGATCAATCTTCTTCCACTGTGGGGAATCAGACGCATGTCGTAGGATCCCATCATTATTTTTCTTAACATCTGCATGCCAACTCAAATTCTTCGCATCTTTTGGATTTGCAAACAAGCGTTGAAACTGTGATATTATAGGTAGATACCACAACACCTTGGCAGGAGAACCAGTTTTGGACTCCCCCGAAGTCGTCAATTTATACCGTGACGCACCACATTTTGGACAATCTTTCAAATCTACATAGTCCTTTTGAAATAATACACAATCATTCGGGCATGCGTGTATCTTCTTGGCCTCCATTCCCATTGGGCACAACATTTTCTTTACCTGGTATGTTGAGATTGGAAGATCGTTTCCTTCAAGAAGCATTTCTTTCAACAAAGTCAACAATGAAGTGAAGCTTTTGTCGCTCCATCTATTGTTAGCTTTCAACTTATACAATCTCAACACAGCGCTAAGCTTCGTAAACTTAGCACAGCCTGTGTATAATGGTATCTCAACATCATGCACAATGTTTGTAAAGATAGGAGGTGGATCGGTGTGCTCTACCCTACAACTATCCAGCATCGCATCAACGATGTCTGCTGGAACTGGTTCGTTCACATTTACGTCATCGGAGGCAATTTCTTTTTCCACCCAAGCACTGCTATCGACATCTACTGGTTTCGATTTTGAAATCTCTCCATGCCAGTGCCATTCTGTATAGCCTTGTACAATCCCGTTGCACATGACATGACTTTTGATTTCCTCACCAGTGTTGACTTTCAAGTTGTTACCGCAATGCCTACATGGACAGTATAACCTATCTGTAGGTTTTTTCCTATGTTCCTCGGCAAATCTAATAAACTGATCAAGACCAGATATAAACTCTGGGGTGCAACGATTACGAATGGACATCCATGATCTATCCATTCTATGATCAGAGAAAACAAGTATATATTAGGAAAAGATTAGGCATCATTTCCCCGCTGTTCTCTAAGTACATATGTACTTAGAGAACAAATGGGGAAATGCCAACAAACACATGTGATGTCATTCTTATATATAATAAATGTGTACCACCTATCCCATCCTTGAACACCTAATCTCACTAGTAAGTGTATAATGTGTATCGGGTTTTCGAGAAAATTTCAGCAGTATTTCCCCGCTGTTCTCTAAGTACATATGTACTTAGAGAACAAACGGGGAAATGCTACCAAAATTTTCTCGAAAACCCAATACACATTATACACTTACATCCTAAGTGAGATTAGGTGTTCAAGAACAGTCCCAAACCGGGGACTATCCAAGATTTACTCCTAATGAGTCAATCTTGGACGGGTTTCTAGGCCAACAAACACAATAATAGATATCGACAATGAAGCCGGACTCCATACAAACAGTATATAATTTAGTGATTGTTCATTCTAATTTATACCAATGTACAAGTAATATAAAAAACAATGATTGTTCACATTCTAGGCCAACAAACACATGTGATGTCATTCTTATATATAATAAATGTGTACCACCTATCCCATCCTTGAACACCTAATCTCACTAGTAAGTGTATAATGTGTATTGGGTTTTTGAGAAAATTTCGGCAGCATTTCCCCGCTGTTCTCTAAGTACATATGTACTTAGAGAACAAACGGGGAAATGCTACCAAAATTTTCTCGAAAACCCAATACACATTATACACTTACATCCTAAGTGAGATTAGGTGTTCAAGAACAGTCCCAAACCGGGGACTATCCAAGATTTACTCCTAATGAGTCAATCTTGGACGGGTTTCTAGGCCAACAAACACAATAATAGATATCTACAATGAAGCCGGACTCCATACAAACAGTATATAACTTAGTGATTGTTCATTCTAATTTATACCAATGTACAAGTAATATAAAAAACAATGATTGTTCACATTCTAGGCCAACAAACACATGTGATGTCATTCTTATATATAATAAATGTGTACCACCTATCCCATCCTTGAACACCTAATCTCACTAGTAAGTGTATAATGTGTATTGGGTTTTCAAGAAAATTTCGGCAACATTTCCCCGCTGTTCTCTAAGTACATATGTACTTAGAGAACAAACGGGGAAATGCTACCAAAATTTTCTCGAAAACCCAATACACATTATACACTTACATCCTAAGTGAGGTTAGGTGTTCAAGAACAGTCCCAAACCGGGGACTATCTAAGATTTACTCCTAATGAGTCAATCTTGGACGGGTTTCTAGGCCAACAAACACAATAATAGATATCTACAATGAAGCCGGACTCCATACAAACAGTATATAATTTAGTGATTGTTCATTCTAATTTATACCAATGTACAAGTAATATAAAGAACAATGATTGTTGACTTTCTAGGCCAACAAACACATGTGATGTCATTCTTATATAATAAATGTGTACCACCTATAACAAACACATTGTCCAACATTAGGTTCAACACTTGAAACATACATTCGTTTTCAACATAAAATTTTTGTATCATTAGGGTCCAACATGTGGATTATATGGGACATACACATCAAGGTGGTCATAAGGGAGGATATTTCCTTATTTATGAGTAAGCGATATAAGATTAAGATCCATATAAAAATTAGGGCAGAAGTAAGAAATAAATCTTCTTTAGGATACAATAGACCCTTATGGATGTATTTAGGGTCATAGGTACCATCATAGAACAAAAGGGGTACACTCTAGGATTTAAGATCACACTACATCATGTATTTTATACAAAATTACATGTATGTGTATATAAAAAATATATTTATAAGGAACTTCTATACATATCTAATCAACAAATCAGTAATTAACTAAGTATTCATCAATACTTAATATTAATCAGTATCTCTAATCATTAAAATCGGCAAGCAGATCAGTAATTGTAAATAACAAACTATGAATTGTTGAATTAAAGTAATCACTAAAGTAATACTAACCAGTAGTACCAATCATTAATCACTGAAAGCAGCAAGTAAATCAGTAAAACTAATCATGCATTACTAGTATATAAGGAAACCAGTAGTACCAATCATTAGTCACTGAAAGCAGCTTACATACCTTTTCCAGCAGTGGTGGTCGAAGCAGGAAGAAGGGGGTGGCGCCGGGCGTGAACAGGAAGAAAGGATCTAGGGCGGCGGTGGTCAGGCAGGTGGGCAGGCAGGTGGGCACCAGGCGTGGCGGCGGTGCCGGTTCTTAGGCGTGGCGGCGGCGCAGGCGGTTGGAGCAGCAGGGCAGGCAGCAGGGGCGGTGGAGAAGAAACGCACCGGAGAGGGGCGCCAGAGAGGGGACGCCGGAGATGGGGTGCCGGAGAGAAGCGCCGGAGAAAAACTAGCAGCAGCAGCAGAGAAATCGCCGGAGAAATCGCCGCAATAGGGAAATAGGGTAGCAATGAAACAGAAAAAAGGGAAAGAGTCAGGCGATCGCGGGTTATGAAGTTCCCAAATAGCGTCGGTTGTTTTAAACAATCGACGCCTAAACATCTTTAGCGTCGGTTGTTTGCAACAACCGACGTCCAATTGGACGATATTTTCATGAAAATGTTTGGTGGGAACCACCTTCAGCGTCGGTTATACAAGGATAACCGACGCTGAAAGTGACATTTTTGGCGCAAATTTTCATCGCACATAGGCGTCGGTTTTCTAGGTATATAACCGACGCTGACAATGACACTATTTTTTTTTATCGAAAAATGGATTTCGCGGGCGACTTTAAGCGTCGGTTTTTTATAAACAACCGACGCTTAATACAAAGCGGTACCCGTGTCTGGCTGGTCTTCGAATATAAACGTCGGTTTGCTTAAACAACCGACGCCTTATATGATAGGCGTCGGTTTTCCTTAATAACTGACGCCCAGAAAAGCGACACTGAATGCTATTTCTGTAGTAGTGTTACCAAGATCAAGGATCACCAAGAACCACCACAAGGGAGATGATCAAACCCTAGATCACCACATGCAAGGAGAAAACAACCACCTTCTTCAAGATCAACACCTCCACTTACACCACCAAGATCAAGGCCGAACGCAAGCAAGAAGAGAGAGAAGAGAGATAAAATGGATACTTGCATGTGAAAGAAGGGGTATAAATACCCAAGGGTAGGAGAGAGGTGAAAGATATGAGGTGTCAAGATAATAGAGCCTCTCATGACACTTGTCCCTTAAAAGGTCATCCATGCAAGCACTCTAGATAAGCATGTAAGAAAGGTCATCAAAACCTCGGTAGTGAAGGGACCACTCAGGTCCTCACCCCCCTTCGGTCGAAGCAAAACACCTTTGTGTCGACCGCAACATAAATCCAACTAGAGCATAGGCCACTACAACACCAAAGCATGTCAACCAAGATCAAGAACAAGGTGTAAGGGTATCTACAAAACACAACCAAAAAGCACTATGGTTGCAACACTCACAAAACATATCAGGTGCTACACTCAAGGATCGACATCCATGCAAACCATGCAAACCCTAGCATCATCTCACAATGCCACCTCATCAACCAAAGTCCAACAAGGTGCCCCTAAGAATCATTCTCTCTCTCATGATGCTAAGCCACAAGAGGCACATCCAACATGTGACAAATTGCAATATAAACCCTCATCATGGGTAAATTGCAACTTGGTCCAAAATAAGCTTACATATAGCATAACTAGCTCAAACATCAATCAAACTGGGCCAAACCAAAAATGCAAGCATGTAACATTTATTAAGGTGCATCACATGATTATATTAAGGTTAAACCATCTTATTAAGCAAAGCAAGTAGGATCAAGAATTTATCTAAGTTAGGGGTCTTACAACCATAAACCCCTAACAAGGTATTTGCCCCCAAAATCCTATGTGAAAAGAGACAAATACTTCCTACGCATCTCATCCTCAAAATCCCATGTGGATTCCTTGATGCCACAATTATTCCACAAAACTTTAACCAACACAATATCCTTCTTCTTCAACTTCTTCACTCTTCTATCAAGGATCAAAACATGACCCTCCACATATGACATGTCCTCTTTCAACTCCACCACAACAGGATGCAACACAAGATCTGTGTCAGGGTGACACTTCCTCAACATCAAAACATGAAAAACCAGATGCAATCTATGCAACTCAGGTGGTAAATCTAACCTACAAGCCACCTTCCCAACATGTGCCACCATATGGTAACATCCCATATACTTGGGATCCAGCTTACCCTTCTTCCTAAACCTCAACATGCTTTTCCATGTAGAGATCTTGAGGTACACCTTGTCTCCCACTTAGAACTCTAAGGGCCTCCAACGATTATCAACATAAGATTTTTTCTTGTCTTGGACTACCTTCAACTATTGTTGTATCGTCTTAATCTTCTTTGTCATCTACTGGACAAGGTCAGACCCCAAAAATCTAATACTCACCCATTTCATACCAACACAACAAAGACCTACAATGCCTCACATGTAATGCCTCGTACGGTGCTATATCGATACTCCTCTGATAGGTGTTGTTGTAAGAAAACTCTATCAAACTGAGGTGTACATCCCAACTACCCAAAAACTATAGAACACAAGCTCTCAATAAATCCTCCAATGTCTATATAGTCCTCTCAGACTGTCCATCTGTATATGGGTGAAATGTTGTGTTGAACCTCAACTGCGTACTCATGGTTGTATGCAGATGCTCCCAAAAATGAGTGGTAAACTAAGGACCTCTGTCATACACTATCTCCACTAGAATACCATGCACACGTACTATCTCATCAACGTACAAATGTGCCAACTTCTCAATTGTATACTTTGTCTTCACAGGAAGGAAGTGTGTTGACTTGTTCAACCTGTCCACTATCACCCATATGGAATCATGACCTTTAGTGATCCTAAGAAGACCAACCACAAAGTCCATCGTGATATGATCCCATTTCCACTACGGTATAGGAAATAGTTGAAAAGTCCATGCAGGTTTTTGATGCTCGACTTTAACCTGTTGACACATAGGATACTTTGCCACAAAATCAACTACATTACTCTTCAAACTAGGCCACAAATATAGATTGTGACGTCCCCAAATTTTCTAAAACTTAATCTAATGTGTGACGTCCAAGTTGAAACCCTCACCTCAGCGAGAATCCCAATTTAAACACCCCACACCAGGCTAAGAAGAAGAAAATTACGGGAGTCAAAAGGAAACAATCAGTAGCACACACATGAACAATAATAAAACCATACAATACATTTTCACCATTCAACATATAATTACAACATGAATTATTACAACATTTGATATTACATATTGAACAACAAACTTATACATGTACATGTACTACCACTAAACTACATGATCTTAAGACAACAGGTCCACATGTACATCAGTTCTCCATACAACTCACACTATCTTGGTCCTTCAAGATCACATGTCCACAACCTAAACAAAAGATTACATGTGGTACACGTCAGCACAATATTCAAGAATATTATACTGAGTACACCTACGTGTCTTTTATAAACCTCTCATCATATATTGCCAATAAGACAAAACTAATACTTGGCATCAATAAACAAATATAAGAAAAGCGTATACTTGCACAAATATATTCATTAACAAAAGAGAACACATATATTTTAAGCACATTTCCATCATATATCTCGTACATCTTCCACCAAGGGCTTTAATGGTTTTAGGCCTTGTCATATAACTCGTACATCTACCACCAAGGGGTTTGATGTTACATCTGCCACCAAGGGCTTTGATGTTTCTTCAATGCACTGTACTGCCAAAGAGTTTAGTGCTATCATATGATGGATTAGAAAATTTTATGTTTCATGTGCTCATAGACATAAGTACAGAAAATCAAACAACATATCATGAAAGAACAATCATTTCATCCAATATCATATGCCAAGTATTTTACTACACATATCACACAAGCATATTGTATAATAAGCCAAGTAAGAGGTAATGGTGTACCTTGATTAAGATATAAGCCTAAACCATATACTCCTAATATCATCTATATCCTTGGTCAACCTTGATTAAGACAAGACCATGCCACCATCATGTTCACATCATTTTAACCCTAGTTATGATTCATTAAGGTTTTACTTAGTCTTATGATATTCCCATCATTATTACTTGCATTCTTGACTTAGAATTATCTTATTGATGTCGTTTTCTAGACTATGGTTCATTATCTGAACATTAGGTTCCATATTCCTTTGTCTACATGTTAACCCTATGTTACCTGTATTAATCATATTAGGGTGTATATCACATTAAGAGAAAACATCATCATTTAACATGGATTATGTGTATCATCCTAATCTCATATTTAAATATGAGGTTCCAGACACAGATATGAGCTTACTCTGTAAATTTCATCATTTACTGAGCATGTATGTATTTATTACATTTTATTTAGGGTTATTAGCCCTAATTAGCCATATGGAGAAAATTACATGATTTCGTGCATCAACATCATAACTAATGACCTTAAAAAGTATTATAAACATGAATATAGATTTAATGATGTTTTCTCATAATTTATGCCATCGTTTGATATTTATTATCCATCATATGACTATTCCACCAATTACATGATATCACTATTATATGTGCATCAAAAGCCTAATATTAAGCTTCCTTTGTGTTCTACCCATTTTTCTGAGAATTTTGGTATCTTATTTGTATTTTTCGGATCATTCAGCTAATTTTTATGATTTATACAACATCTGGGAGTTTTACCTTTTTCGGCCTATCTGGGATTGCCATGTGTCCTTGGGCTGTGCAACTCCAGCTCCTCTTCCTGTTGGGACTCGATCTGGATCTTGGGGTTGGATCCATGGATCCGCGGATCTACTAACCCGACTCCCCCTTTCTCACCTCGTTTCCTCGCGTAACGCGGTCTCGTATTTCTATCTAGCAGGGCACCGCCACAAGGGAACATCTTCATTTCTGGAGCAAACACTGCCGTCGCCGCATCCACAAGACTCTGACGAGAAATCAAACACTACCACCTCCTCCTTGCTGACTGAAAACGATGCCCTAAGGTTCCACTTGCCCTTCTACACGACGCCCGTGTGAGGTCTATAAATCTGCCGCCGCTGGTTTCGTCTCCAGCGATCGACACTACCTGATCTTTGCACCTTCTTTCTCTTCATGGATCCTCCTTATCTCCAATAACTCCCAACCATCGCAAGGGAGCCCTCCAAGTCGAGGTGGCTCCACAGCAACCTGTCGTTGTTGGGGTTGGGTCTGACGCTAGTTCACACTCTCCTCTTCCTCTCTGTGTTTCCATCCAACATGAGTCTGCGTGCACTGCCACCGCCTGGTCTAGCTCTGGCCAGGTATCGATGGCCGATCTCACCTTACTCACTCGTGCTCTCATCCCAACACCTGATCGGTGCTCCCATCTAGTCCAACGTGAGTTGTAGCTCTGGTCGCCGTCATCCCCTCAGGCTCGACACTGATGGCTTCTCCTTGCGGGATGGAGGATCTCACCTCCACAATCGGTGTTGCAACAGAGATGGGTTTGTCAGCTCCAGAACTACCCCAAGAGTCCACAACACTACCATGAGCTACTTTCCCTGACCCCCTTCTTGGGTTCCTCGACCTCGTCATCTAACTTGCTGGAAACATGGTGATGGGAGTAAGAACATGGAGGTGAAACTTCCTCATTTTAGGCCGGTTTACTGCAAATTATATCCATGCCCACGTTCACAATGTGCATTATAGGAATAGACGTGGTTGCTATTCTCCCCATTACCCATGGTCTACTAAAGGCAGGAGTTGAGGACTTTGCCATCAGATATGTCCAGCATGTGGTAGGATCGTCCCCTCAACAGTCGATCCATGAAAATAACACACATATTAGCATGAGGCAATCATGACAAACATTAGCTGAGAACTAGGTCCTAAACAAATATTTAACCAAAGTCCTCTAAGAAAAATCATGCATATATGTATCCCCAAATTCTAAACCTTATAAATTGCTCAAGGGACTACAAACTTCATGAAACTTGAACCATAACTTTATTATAACCCAATCTATATTATATTAAACTTTGGTGCCAAGATATCATTGTTTGACTAGTCAACCACTCAATCCAAAATAGAACATGCTTAGGGGTAACAATCATAATATTACCATCAAATGATTCTCAACTTTTATTGAACTAACTGTTGTACCTTCATTTGACCAATGATCTATTCAGGGACTAGCATTATGTCATTATAGCATGTAAAAAGAAGAATATCAAAATCTCACTTTATCACATAGATCTTTTAGATTGTGGTAAATTTTGGTACTTCCTTGATGCATAGAGTACATCAAAGAGTGAGCTTCTTCTAGAACCAACTTCCTTATATTATCAACATCAGGAACCACTACTCTACCATGGTAACATTGTCCCATCCTCTAACTCATAGAAGCCATCAAGCTTCTCACTTGCAAACTCTGCTCGTATCTGTTGTATCACAATATCACCCTATTACACATCTCTGATCTACTGTCTCATCATAGGTTTCATCTCTAACTAAGTTAAAAAGCATGCCAACAAGCAGACCTCCAATTTTACATTCATCTGGCAAAGAGACACTAACATGTCTCTCTTATGGCACACCAAAGAACACAACTACACCTTATCATCACATGATGACAAAGAAGACTTCCTACTCAAGGCATCCGTTATCACATTCACCTTACCTAGATGGTATTCTATGGTGCAATCATATCTTTTATTAACTCCATCCAATGTCGTTGTCGCATATTCAACTCCTGCTTTGAGAAGGTGTACTGTCGATTCTTGTGGCCAGTGAAGATCTGACACTTCTTTCCATAAAGTTAGTGTCTCCAAATCTTCAAAGAATGGACCACATCATTAAGCTCCAGATCATGCATCAATTAGCTCTCCTTGTGTTTCTACAAAAAAATCACATTCTTATCTTTCATCAGCACACAACTGAAACCATTTTTCAACACATCACAGAAGATGACATATCATTTCCCTTACTTAGGAAACACTAACACTGGTGCATATTCAAAAGCTAGAATGAATGCTGACGCATGTCATCCCAGAGACAAATAGTATGCCTTTCCTCATAAACTTTGTTAGGGGTATGCTATGGCATTAAAGTTTTTGATAAACCTCCTATAATAGCTTGCCATGCTTAGGAAACTACGAACCTCCTTAGGTGTCTTAGGATACTCCCTTCTCAAGCAACTCTTGCAACTGATTCTTCATCTCTTGCATCTCAGTTGGTGCCATCCTATACGATGTCTGTGCTATCAACTGTGTACCTAGAACTAGACTAATCTCAAAATCAATCTCATGAGGTGGGGAACACCGGGAAACTTATCAGGAAACACGTCCTCAAACTCACAAACAATGGGCACCTCCAGAATACTGGGACTCCTCACCTTGGTATCTACCACGCGTGCCAAAAGAATGCTTCACACCCATGCCTCATCAACCTCTCTGCTGTCATTGCTGACACCAAACACGTCAGAAGAATCTCCCAATCTCCTTGGAAGACCCACAAAACATCACCGTCAAAGAATGTTGCCACCTTGTAACTATAGTCCAAGACCACCTGGTACTTCTCCAAACTGTCCATCCCAAGGATCAAATTGAATATGTGCATGTAAAGTGGTATAAGGTCCACTTGAATGTTGCATCCTGAGATAGAAGGAATGCAGGATGGACACACCTCCCACAACTTGGTGGAGCCAACCAAAAGGGTTTCTAAGCAAAAGCTATCAAATCTATGACTAACAAGCAAAGAACAACCAACTATCACTTCTCTAGTGATAAAGAGTGTGTCACACCCAAGTCAACCAAAATAGATATAAAGAAGGAAGAAGACAAATCAGAATGAAATAACTCCATCTAACCTATCATGACCTGAGGGTTGACTACTCCTTTTGGATGACTCATAGTATAGAAACGAGCCGTTGCCTATTGTCTCCCGCGTCCTCTGCTGGCCTACCCAGACAAACCAACCTATGATGCCTGACCACATCCTCTGCCACCACCATTGTTAAACTGTCACTGTTGCAACCCTTGTTGACTTTGTCTCAACTATTGTGTAACCTCCTCATCCTTCATCGAAAAAAACAATTTCAGATGCCCCTACTTTCCACACCTATAATAGGTCCTTGTGTCAAACTATGACCTAGACGACCCTGTCACTGAAACTAACTCTGCACTTTGAGATCTAGCTAGTAGAAAACTACGAATTCTGCCATTGCTCGGTGACCACTGAGACTAAACCACTGACCTATGTTGTGACTGAGGTGGTGAAAACCTAGGCTTCTTGAATACTCCAGAAGGCTGCCCCTAAAATTGTGCCAGTCTCTTCTTAGCATTCTCCTCATGCTTCTCCACAACTGACCGTTCTATCCTCCTCATAGACTCCACAAATGTGGCAAACCGTTCCTTGTTCTCTAAAGCTAATATTGTCATCATCAACTCAGATCTCAAACCCTTTTCAAAATGTCAGATCCTCTCATTGTCCGTCACATCCATGTGAGGACAAAACCTCAACAACTCCATGAACTTATCCTCGTGCTCATTGATCATCATAGATCCCTATTGGATCTTCTCAAACTATGAGATCTTCTTGTCTAGATAGGTCTCTGGGAAGTATCAACTCACAAAATCCCGCTAAAAGTTTTCCCAACTGATCACCACACCATGCCTCTTCTCCTCCTCGATGGCCCACCAATAGCTAGCACTTCCTTTCAACTAGTACACTGCATGCTTCACCTTATCCTCTTTTGGGATGTTGAGGATCGTAATGGCCTTCTCCAGCTCTGTCAGTCACTTATCTACATCTTCTAGGTCATCCGTACCAATGTACTCTATCACCGCACATGCCTTAACCTCTCAAAGATCTTCCCAGAACCCTGGGATCTACATTGGGGACAATTGCCCTTGTTTGGGGTACAAACATTCTATCCACCATATGTGTGATCATGGCCATGAACTGTCCAATCATGGACTAAAAATTGGGATTGGCCACAGTTGCTCGGTCGAATTGAGGCACTTCAGGAACTCCATCTACTCTTGAATGCCTGCTCGCACCACCTCCTGGTGAAGCAACACTGCTCTTAGCATGTTCTTTGTGTTTCCCAAACATATCTTTTCCCTTCTTCTTCTTCTTCTTCTTCTTCTACATAAGCAGAAGCTATGATCAGATATGTTGCATGACAAAGAATAGACACAAACCCTAGTCCTATGTCCATGTAGACTCAATTAACCTAGAGCTCTAATACCAACCTTTTCTTGTGACAACTCGATGTCACATGAGCGATATTACTCAAATAAAAGCATAGAATTAACACTAAACATACAAATCACTAGAAAACATGATAAATTAAAACCGATCATATATTCACAAGAGGAAACATATTACATAGAATTCCACAAAATGTGACACCTGTATCACAAATCATACCATCATGGTATATGCATCACTATACAATGACCATCTTGACACAAACATATTACAAAAGATAGCATTTTTATATATACAAGCCATACATGTACAACTGTGGCATACTACCAAAAACCTCATATCAATGTACAACATCTACAAAACACCCCTAAGGACCTGAAAGAACACATGACATATATGACTCTACTACAAAATACTAGCAGCATCTCCAACCCTCAACAACTGTTGATCTCCTTGCTGCTCTTCCTCAACCACACGATCTCTACTTCATCATGCACGACCACCTAAAAGACGTTGAAACCCACAGGGTGAGACCAACATTCTAGCAAGAGATATAACTCTCCCCAACAACTATTGTTAACATAATTAGATATATAATAGGAAAGAAACACTATTAATAGGATGAGCAGATTCAGTTAAATGAATACTTTAAACCTATAACACACAATAAGTAGTTTAAGCAACTACAACTGATCAATAGAACATCATATACTTTCACAAGGAATATGAAGAACATTTATAAACATTATTAGCTATGAACGATATAAAAAACAAGGTAAAGGGTCATCCAATGTGAAGTGTGTTTAACCCTAAGCAAATATACTACACAGCTTTGTTACGTCTTTTATTATTTCCTAAGGAGATGAGGTATATGACACATACTCCAACTGACCACTGCTATGTGCCCGTTCGGCACCACGAATGATGTAGCCGCTGCCCACAACATCGTTTTGACACAGTGTTTCTGATCGCCGCTGGCCGCTTCAAGTTGTATTCAAAGTCCAGTTTCTACCAAAATTTGTAGCGATGGACTATATCAGTGTTAGGGAAGGCAGCGTTTGACATGCCTGTGCTTTTTTTTTATCCTACCCACTTTCAGAGGTCTCTACTGGTCACTTTGCGATGCCTTGCCAAATGGGGCCTAAGTCAAAATTAGTACCATACAAGATCTAGGAGAGCTGGACTCCTATGATCTCCCACACCCTCAGTTAG
Source organism: Alisma plantago-aquatica (assembly GCA_963693085.1). Classification (NCBI taxonomy): domain Eukaryota; kingdom Viridiplantae; phylum Streptophyta; class Magnoliopsida; order Alismatales; family Alismataceae; genus Alisma; species Alisma plantago-aquatica. The sequence goes on along the minus strand of OY856412.1, from coordinate 286,986,431 downwards.
TCCGAGTTTGCCACAGTGACATATAGAGTCATACTACAAATCAACATAATCCACCTTGGTATGTAGGCATGGAACTAATGAGATATGACCACATCCATTCTCCTATTAGGGTATTATCACAACCATCCCTTAAAACATATCATTTGAGATATGATCTTGACTGTTCTCTTACTAAGGCATGAATGCATCCATCCTCAAAACCAATCATTGTGGATGAAAGGATGTATCCTCAATTTACACCCCTACATATTCGACAATATGCACTCTGAGTTTCCCATAGGAATTACTCATTTCACCATCCAATAAGTACTGACACTGAAGATGGATCTATGGCTTAGGACAACTGACATGATTAGGGTTTCACTTGATTAATTATGGAGAATTGGGTGTCTTTTAATGCATCAATCAAGTTGCAACGTACAAACCCAAAACAAATTCTAAAAATATAAGGGTAGGTTGCAATGTCAGAAGATATAAAATGTATTAAATACAAAGCTGATCACACCATTACATAATACTATCTCACTGCCTTATACCAGGAAATCACCATTATTATATAATTAGGGGATAACCATCCCTCATCACATCACTTGAGGATATCTCCTTACATTAGGAATTAAGCCTCTACCGGGTCATAAGACCCAATCACATAGTTCATGCATACCATCATTATCTCATCAAGCCTCATAAAGGCTCCTAATCATCACCCTATGTCGTATAAGAGATATCATAGAAACCAAAATCTATGAGTGCATTCAACCTACAACATTGGAGTTAGGCGAGTAGGGGAGAGAAAATACTTCATGGAGTGCTACTCATCCAAGCAAGCTGAGCAAATACATCACATGCCCAAATTAGGGTTAAGGTTTCTCATAGATAACTAATTAGGGTTTCCATAACAGAATGCAACATCAAACATTTGGTGCATCACTTCCCACATCCTTGAAACATATTAGGATTAAACATCACCACATAAATAACCAGACATGAAAAAAGCAACATGTAATGACCAAACCATGGTGTAGCAACCAACACCCTCACATGTGTAGCAACCACTAGGGTTACACCATGTGTGTCGACTACTAGGGTCACACTATGTGTATTCACCACTAGGGTCACACTATGTAGTGAGCATCAAAGCCATGTAAACATAGCGACCAAAACCATATACATCATCAAGTGTAGTGACTTCAACTTTGTAGTAACCATAAGGGGTAGGAAACATGTTGCGACTAAGATAGGATGAGTGTAGCGACCAACCAACTAAACTACATGTAGCAATCAAAATAGATTAGGGTTAGGGTTTGTAGCAAACCAACCACACTATAAACCATTGGTCAGAAATCATAGAGACCAAAAGAAGGTCAACATATATAGTGACCACCAAGATGTGTAGCAACCCAAAATAGATGATTAACACCAAGAAATGGAGGAGTCACCAAAAGAAAACCTCTTGGAAAAGATGATCAACAAAGACCCTAAAACAAGCATCACAAGTGTAAACATGGAAAACCATGATGAGAGAAGGAAAACAAAGTGTCCAACTCATGCAAACTAGAGCTAAAACCTCCATCTTCAGGTAATATCCATACCAAAGCATGGTAGCAAAACCAACAATTAAGATGCATGTAAGAAACAACAACTCTACCATCACTTAGATTTTGGATATAAGAAATGGGGTTTCAGACAAAGAGCAATCTATACAAGAATACTTCATAATCTTAAACCCTAAAACAATACAACATCATCTAGCATCTTATAATCACATTTTAGAGATAGAACAATAACATGCTAGCAAGATAAAAGCATAATAATAGAAGAGGGGAAAGTTATATAACCCGCCTTGAGGTGAATATTAGCTCCAAAAGCCAAGAGGATTCAAGAGAGAAATGCCAAGATTAGATCAACTCCAACTCCAAACAAGATCACCTTAAGAGAAAAAGATCAAACCAATCTCAAAGGAAGCTCAAAAGAGAGAGGGTAAAAACTCTAGGCAAAAAATGAAAGAAGAAAGAGGAGAAGTCCATCTCACTCAGGTACTACCATGGTTAAACCATAGTCTTGACCTCTATGGAGAGAAGTTCCTCAAGATAGCCATCATGGAGAACCATAGTCTCACGGTAAAGGGAAGAAAGAAAGAGAGGGTTTCAGGAAAGATGAAATCAAAGAGAGATAAACCACTTACCAAGATCAAAGATCACCAAGAACCACCACAAGGGAGATGATCAAACCCTAGATCACCACATGCAAAGAGAAAATGACCACCTTCTTCAAGATTAACACCTCCACTTTCACCACCAAGCTCAAGGCCAAACTCAAGCAAGAAGAGAGAAAGAAGAGAGCTAAAAGGGATACTTGCATGTGAAAGAAGAGGTATAAATACCCAAGGGTAAGAGAGAGGTGAAAGATATAAGGTGTCAAAATAATAGAGCCTCTCATGACACTTGTCCCTTAAAAGGTCAGCCATGCATGCAAGAAAGGTCGTCAAAACCTAGGTAGTGTAGAAACCACTCAGGTCCCCACAACCCTTCAGGCAAAACACCTTTGTGTTGAACACAACACAAAGCCAACTAGAGCATAGGTCTCTACAACACCAAAGCATCTCGACCAAGATCAAGAACAAGGTGTAAGGGTTACTAAAAACATAAACAAAAAGCACTATGGTCGCAACACTCACAAAACATATCAGATGCTACACTCAAGGATCAACATCCAAATCAATAGCCATGCAAACCCTAGCATCAACTCATAATGCCACATCATCAACCAATGCCCAACAAGGTTCCCCTAAGCATCATTATCTCTCTCATGATGCTAAGTCACAATAGGCACCTCCTTTTTAAGGATCCCATCACTAAAGAACTTTGTGGTTAAATTTGCTCAATCTAGAATAGTACTAGGATGGGTGACCAGTCAACGAGTTTATCTCAGCTTATGCGTGAGTGAGGACAAAGTGTACAGTTAAGGATAGTGGGGGTCTATGATCTAGTCATCATTCCTAAAACTCTACTAGAGCCTTGGGAGGTAGGCCTAGGCGTTACATTTAATATAACATGTACATGACTTTTAGTATGATGGCTTAAAAATGGGAATGTTCCATGTCTAGGGTATTGCGGAATGGACCCAAATTAGCCAATGACTTGAGGCATACTAAAAATTGATGGATGGATTTTGTGGAAATGAAAACTTGGGTTTTCATGTGTTACAAATAGACTTAATGACCCCATGGACACCCTGATAAGGTTTGTAACATCCCAAAGTTGAGGATATTATCCTACTCCCATGATTAGGAGATTAGAATGTTTGGTTCTTTAGATTTGACCAAACAAGGATAAAGCTATACCTTAATGAATATTTTTAATGCATATAGCATATTATGTGACAATAGGTTCTATAATCAACATCATATACCATAATGCACTCATATTAATAGAATATGTACTAACATGTAAGTGAATGCATGCAATGTGTCACCTATGATCCCTTTTGTTAACAAATATTCACGTAATGATTAATATTTGTTTAATACTAAGTATATTTTTCCTAATTCATTTATTAGAATAAAAGTTGGATTTTCCATGTCCATAAGTATGAATAAAGTGTCATCATATAAATAAATATTGAATTACTAGACTAAATAGGCTAAATAAGTAAAATATGTAATTCCATGCATAATAATATAAGTAAAACCTTTTAGGGACGAATTGAAGATGATAAAAAAAAAGAGTCATCAAGGAGACTTCCTCTCCCTGACCTCTCATTGACCTGTGGAGGCCCGGCACAGGAGGAGTATGGTAAACCAAGTGTGCAACTCATTAGTTCTGGCGCAAACCATGTCAAACATAAATCTCAATTTATTCGTCCACATGAGGATTTGAACCCAATACCTCTGCCTACATTCACGGTCCGATCACCAGTGAGCCACACCCTTGCAGGCCGAATTGAACATGATAGGACTCATCTAAGTGAATATTGATGATAAAGGCATAATATTTTGATAAATACAATGGTAATGAGACAAAAACCTAATGGTGCCATAACTCATAAAAGGAAATCTCAAAATTGAAATTAATGGAAATCCATGATCTTTGGGTCCCAATTAGCTAGGGTCCCAAGTTTAACATTTTTTGAACACTACTAACTATCCTAATAATTATTAAGGAAGGAAAATATAAGATAAATCCAAAAATATTAGATAATATACTAAGTATCTCCAAAAGTGAAAAATCATGTCAAAATCGAATTCTAAATGTTTTAACTAGTTTAGGTCTCAATTTTCATTTTAATTGGATCTTGTTTGGGCCCATAAATAAAATAGGAGAGAAAAGACAAGTTATAAGTGTCTAACATACAAAGTATTTAATCTATGAACCGCTTTCCCTAAAGTACTCCAATTTATTTAATGGTCATTCTCATTTAATGGTGTCAAACATATGTATTTGATTTTTGTTTGACTTTCCTTGTGTCACACCACTGCCGAGGCATCCCATCTTTAATCGATGACCTCTAGTTATCGTCCACCTTAGGAAAGTTTGCGATACACAATATGTTTTCCTCTGGTTTCCCTTTATGATTTCCTTCCCCATTTCTTGATTTTTGCCTCTGATTTCTTCTCGTCAACTTTCCTTACTTTCTCCTAAACCCAACGACTCTATAAAACTTAGGGTCTCTCAACATCCACAACCATTCCACAACCTAACCACCTACATCCCCTATCTATCCCCTATTCTTCTGCCCCTTTTCTAGTTATCACATCTTGGGATCATCACACCCCTAATAAAGGGTTCCATGACATCCTCTGTGTCCTATAGCATCATCTCCCAACACTGGATTTTCTTTAACTGACCCAGAGAATGCTAACCCCAACTCCAACCACCATTGTTGGAAACGATGGTTCAGGTTGAAGGGTTCTGACTAAAACATGGCCTTGAGAGGAATGGAAACAGTTCCTCAGTCATACATGAATGTTATTTGGTTTTGGGTTTGGCCCTTGTGATGGTAATCACCTTTTCCTTCTTTTGTGATTAATATAATGTTCTTTTCCAAAACTAGATTTGTACTTCTTCTAGCCTTGCTCTGCCTCAAGTATTCTTGGATTCATCTTCACAAAGAGATCCTAGACTCCATCGACGTCTTGTTGTGTTTAAGGCATTTCTATTTTTGGTTATCAATGTCAGACCATGAAGCATCTATGGTAGAGGGGTGTGTTGGGGATTCAGAGCACCGCAGATCATGTGCCTTGACCCACTAGGTTTCATGAGAGGAAGGGAAAGTGATGAGAAGCTCTGCTGCCATCATCTAGTAGTGTTGTGAGGTATTGGATCCTTGGTTTGAAGCTTCTATTTCTCTATGTGTCAATGTGTTGGTTGCATAAGGAAGGATATGGTCTCTGATTCTTTGATGTTTTTACCCTCACCATCATTGTTCCCTTGTCACGTTGGTCTTGGGTATTTCTAAAATTTTAGCAGGTTGCCCTTTTGTCTATCTGTGTGTTGGCCTTGCTATAAGCCCGACCCTCATGGAATAATTTGATAGGGCCACCTCAATGGATCACTCTATCTAACTATGTTTCTTCTTCTACATACATGGATTTTAAGAGATTTTTGATTGGTTCATGTTTGTAAAATTAATAGTAAACTATGTAGCTCCAAAAAATAAAAAATATGTTTAGGAATCTTGATATTTTTCTCTACCTGATGCTATAATTTTCACCATCAAATTTCAATATAATAAATATGTGATTTTATGGATTTTCCTAATTATTTATAATTTCTAAAAAATTCACAAAATAGTTGGGCGTTGAAATCTTCCTCATAAAATGGGTGAAAATTTAGTAGTCTATAAGTAAAAAAAAACAAAGTAAAATATATTGTGAATTCGAAAAAATATAATATACAATATGATGTGGTTTTGATAACCTAATTCAATACTAATAAAAGGAAACTTTGTAAGGTTATATAATTAATGTGAACCTAACTGTAATTTTGTATTATATGTTTAATAGGTTTTGTGAAGACCTTGATTTGGAATTAGGATTTTGACCTTGGACATATGTAGACTTCATGTGAGGTATGTTGCATTCCCTATTATGCATATTGAGCAATCACCCATATTTATATCTCACTCTTGGTCCATTGGACATATGCTCTACACATTGTTCTCTCTCTCTTGAGCGGTTAACTCATTGAATACTTACATTTTTCATTTATCTTGTCTACTTGGTTTGATGGATATTCTTATTGGAATCTTATTTATATCTTGTGTATTGTATTCCATGAGGAAGCCCTAACTTGAGAATTTGATGTTCTAACCTTCCTGTAGTGTACTTTATGATATTATGTTGCATCTCATTTATGGACATGATTGGATATTTTGTTATGGGTCCTATGACCCCACATTATAATTGTCAGATGTTTTCATCTTACTATTTCATATGATTGAACTTTCACTTTCCTCTACATTTATGCATGCTTTGTGATTCAATAGCCCTAGAGTAATGTAATACTTTGGTTATTTGGGTTACATTACCATATATGATATTATTAGGCACTGAGGTTTTAGTCCTCCTGCCATGCAATGAGGTTTTAGTCATCCTACACTTTTATATATTTGGGATGGAGGATCGTATGCCCCAACCCTGACTTGTATGCCAATGGAGTTTGGTTGTGTGCTATTCTCTATCAGGTTATGGGTTGTGTGCCCTAACCATCAATGACTTCACATTTTCACTAGTGCTATGCTTATCTCAAATGCATACATGTTGATATTATTAGACGGTGCCCAAAATTTATATGTGCTTTTGAGGCACAACTTTTATATTTTATTAATGGAAAGTATTCTTCTTGTTTATCATATGATTGTAATTCTTATTTCTTTTGGAACCCTCTTGGGTGGTACTTACCTCTTGTATGGGAATCCTTGCTGCATTTGATGTCATTTTACCCTTATATTGCTCAATCCCATATTAATATGCTCATACTGGATTGTATGTTGATAATTTCTATTTTTATCTTCTCTTTTGGGTTATGCTTCCAACCCCAAGTGTAGGACATGGAGGACATGACATGCAGATGTGGACCTAGCTTCTTATTGGGATATAGATAGATATCCTTGTACATAGATCATGATGTAGTTACTTTCATCTAAGCCCCTTATGGGAGAATATTATGTAACTTTGATAAATTGAATATAGTCATAAAATTTTATTCCATTGCTATACTTTGGTCTTTTGAATATATTATTTGAAAAAAAAAATATACACCTATTCCAAAATTCCTTCTTAGTGTGTTTGGAATAGATGGTTTTTTCCTCAAATTAAGTAGGGAGTGGATATCCTTTCGGGTCCCACTCTTGACAAGGTTAGTGAACTATAAGATTCTTAATATGTACTGAACTAAGTCGTCTCCTTAAAAATCCTAGAAATTTAGTAGTAAGACAAGAATGAGAGACACGGACAAAAGTTGTATATAATCTTATATATGTGAAAAAATGCTCACTTGTAGGTATTATTACTTTAATTTAAGGTGGTACATCTTATTAAGATGATCTAAGACCAATGCATCTAAACTATTATAATTTATGGACTAATGAGTAAACCCCACATGAATGCAAGTCTTTTATACAAGTCACATACCAATGAATTGAGAATATGACTAGTGATTAAGGCATATAAATAAGTAACCTCAATTTGTTCTATTTCCTAAAGTGCGTAGTATTATAAGACATGGAAGGAATGTTTTTTATTACCAAAAATCCATTGGAAGTCAAATGACATGGTACCATCATCAAAATGCAAGAAAGGAGACAGATAAGAGTGAGCTGAATTGTGATGATAAGTTATGGATAAGATTAATAAATGAGTATGATGAAGTCAATAATCTATTTATTTCGAATACGGTTGGATTGACCAAAACTAAATGAAATACACCAAAACTGGACTTTGATGGATGTCAATCAAAGATAACATTGCACATTAAATGAATTTGGAATGATTGAATTTGATAATGTAATGAACATGAAATGAAAGAAGTTAAGAGTAAAAAATCCTAAATGGGGAGTAAACCAAGTAGTTTTCTTTATGGATCTAAGAAATTAACTTTAACCCTGATATGATGAGCTATGTGGTAATAATGCTCTTAAATGAGAGTCTAACAGATATACATGAGTTTAGTTTAATTAAAATACAAGATGAAGTTCAAGGATGTGAACTAATGCACAAGAATGCATTCTTGGTCCTAATTGTTTGGCATAATACTTGTTATGAGAATGTTCTATTCTAATGAATTGCAAATGAGATAAGATATGTGTTGAATAGTAACCCTAACTAAAGAACAATAGATAGTGATAGAGGACTGATAAATGTATTGGGATTTAAACAAGATGAATCATTTGCAATTGAGAAACCCTATTCAGGGTAAACACATGAATAGGGGATTACATCTGAGGCTGGAATCCCACTGATGATTAATCACCTAAAATGATGTGAAAATGGGAAAGAAACATGTATATCATAAATCATAGATTGTTGTGATTCTCTATATAATGATTGCTTTTCTTGTTAACGCTAATTCGAATCATGTCATCCTGATTGTATGAAAAGACACACACATGATAAAAGATGAATGTGATTATCTCTAAGATGAGTTAGAGAATTTAGTAACAAGTGAAATGTTGAACACATCTAGTTAGGAGCCTTGAACAACGTGAGTTTTCCTCAAGATACATACTGAGGTAATAAGATGGATTTGTTTATAGTAATCAGAAAATTATGAGAAGGATTTTTGGAGTGTGGACCAGAACCTTGAGGGTTAGACAACCAAGATTTAGGAGTGAGTCACAGAGAGTGATTCAAGCCCTAAATTATGTGATGTCAAAGTCTATGTTCATATAGAATAAACTCTGATGAATTGAAAATTGTTAAACATGAGAAATGTGATACTATGTGGTACTTTGTTCTATTTATTCCTATCATGTGCACCCAGATGAGAGACATGATCCTATTTAAGAAACCCTATGGTGCTCTAGGGTCTATTGAAGATATCTTAGGGTGGTCAACTATACCCTAAGATAATGGTGATGAGTAATTGAATTGAGAATCAATCGTGGCAACTTCTACTTGGTGAGGCACGAGCCAAGTAGTTTTAGGGCAAATGAATCAAAGATGACGAGCCAATTTGAATATGATTTGAATGTTTGTTATATTACTTTTACTATTAGTGAATAAATCTACCTATGTTAAATATGTTTCTTGTTGTGGAAATTAATCATTCTTTTATAAAGATAATTTATTTCCTTATTATTATTTTCTAGTATGGAATCTACTTTCAAATTTGATGTCCTCTCTTATTATGATTTGGATTTATTTGGTATTTGAATAGTCCTATTGGGTCGGATTATCTTATGTGAACTGTAGATTCAGGACTACAAGATATTTTCCTAGTATGGATGGTATGGTGTTATGCAGATGTGTTACTACTACTAGATTATATATGTATAGTTGGTGATTTTACTTCTCCTGGAATAGAAACACGGTTTTGTAATAAATATTCTTTGAGGATATGTTAATATATATGCTATAAACAATGCTGAAGAAGTTAGAACTTGACTAGGTGGATTTCTCACTGTAGTTAAAATATTATCATAAACTGCATGTTAAATGCTAGGATTATCAGTCTGAATTATCAATGTATGTGAGTTTCTTTTATGTTCAATATACTTAATAATCTTTTGATACATGTTAGTTAGATTGAGTGGGAGGTGTGCACTTACTCGATCTATATATGGGTCTCATGAGGTTTTTTGCATTTTTTAGGTATATTTCGGCCAACAAAGAGGTCATGACAAAGAGGATGTGTTTAGAATAATCTAGATACAATGTCCCTATACTCTCTCTTTCCCCAGGTAGCTTGTAGTTTGAAGTTGTTTCTTTCATATATGTATGTAATCTATTGTATATTAAAGTACATGCGAGTACAGAAGGCCTGATTTGGCTTTAAGGGAGTTGAATGAGATTTGTGATAATTCAACATGTTGATGTTCATATGTGACATTGGTTTATCAGGTGTTGTGAGAAAAGTAAAAAAATTCTAGTGTTTCTTGTATACTGTGTTAATCATGTTTGTCAATAATGTTGAGTTTGTTTCTTAATCTGTATTTAGGTTTAGGACTTCTTTCTAATGGTTGGCATTTATGCTTATCAAAAGAGAGGTCCTAGCGCAGTTGGTAAAGATGTTGAGTTCCTACTCACTCGTTAGTCTACTAGTAGATGATTTCTATTGTAATTTGTGCAACATGATTTAGTGGGTATTAATTTACCACTACATATGTGTGATGCATTTTTCTCTCTTATACCTAAATAAAAAATCCTACTTCTTGTAAGAGTCTGCAAATTAATTCCTTTAATAACACTTGATTGAAACTCCACTTGAAAAATGTAGTTGAAAGATTAAATTCTCATATGACAGCATGTATCTCTACTGCTAAAAGCAATTTTATTCTAGGAAGAAGCATATCCGATAACATTATATTAGTACAAAAATGTATCTATAATATATGAAGGCCTAGTTCAACACCTTTCATGGATATTAAATTATATTTAGCCAAAACTTATGACCACATGTCTTGAGATTTTATTCTTGACACTATCAAAAAGGCATGAACTACAACCACTATTATCAATTCTATTATGAATGCCATCATTGGGGGCAATATTAGCATATTGTAGAACAATGATAAATTACAAAATTATAAGGAAACTATAGGCTTGAGAAAAGGAAGCTCATTGTCTCCTTATTTATTTGTTATTCATCTTAACATGATTGAATGCAAAGTTAGGGAATGAAAATGGAAACCTATCAAACTCTCTCATCAAGGCCCTCACGTTTCATTGTAGATTTTGAATGAACCTAAGAATATTTGTGAAAGCAGACATTACTAATATTAGATTGCTTTAGTATCTTCAAGGATAATATGTATCTGTAGATAATACAATGATATTTTTTTCTTATTATATCTACTACTCTAAAGAATGATTTTTTCCCTCATAGAATGACAAGTAGATGGCTATAATATCAAAAGAAGTGCTAGGGTTCTAGTTATTCATGGAGGAATAAAAAATCTATACCTGACGAGGTCACACATAAGATTGGAAGCAAAGTTAATTGTTGGAAGCACAACACTCTCACTAGTAGGTTGTATATGTCCAGATAAGTTAGTACTGGACTCAATACCATCATTAAATATGGAAACAAGCTCTATACCTATCAATACATGCTCTAGGGTTCATTAGTTAATTTGTCAATTTATTTGGAGAAAAGGAGATCTGTAGTAACCATTATCATCGGTTGCATGGGACCAAGTTATTGTTGACAAAGAACCTAGATGGCCTTGGAATTTCCTCTATTTGTGAGTGGAATATGGCTACATAAATGATGTATGCATGGGACATGCAATTAGGTAGACAAAAAACTTGGTCTTAAGGGATTCATAGGAAATATTGATAATTTACTAATCAGACATGGTACATATGTACTTCCTTTTGGAGGATATTACTCACTAAAAGTAGAAGTTACTTCGTAAAACATGAAGATGGTACCTCATTTTGGAATTATAATTGAGTAACATATGAAGGTACCTTACTTTGTTATACTAATAAATGAATAAATTTTGATCTCCTTGACATTAAGGTTACTTACATGGTTATTTTAGATGATAAATGGGATGTTAAATTTGTTTGAGAATATCTTCCTATATGTATTGCTACAAAAATAAAGAGTTTACACATTCCTACTGGTGATGATTCAAGAGGTACTTGGGAATGATCTCTAACTAAACATGGTCAATTCACTACAAAAAAATGTATAATACCTTGATGAGAGGAAAAGGATGATCCAAATTGAGACCATGGAAATTGATTTGGCATATGGAGTTTCTAGCCAAATATAAGGTATTTCTTCATTTAATATCCCATTAGGCCTTGATGACTAATAATGAAAGATCAAAAATACACTATACCGATAATCCACTATGCTCAAACTTTGTAATTTAAATGAGTCCACAATTAATGTATTGAGAGACTATATGGTGGCATAAAAGTATAAGCAAAATTGAGGATCCATGAAATTATCCCAAAAATCTTCAATTCTATTATGATTGATTGAAAAATAAATGGTTTAGTTAGAATTAGAATGGTATTTATTGTTTCATGTTGGTAAATACGTCTCTCCATGAGTAACCTCCTTTTCAATAACATGGAAGCTTCTTGATTTGATGATTGGATTATTCACCAATTGAAGAGGAGGCTAGGTTTGGCTTAATTCAATTCTGATGATGAGAAATACCATTCAAGGACTTGAAGATGCAAATGATGCCAAAGATTGAAGTTCAACACAGAGCCATTCTACAACTAATACAACTAGTTTACCGTCACCATTTACATAGTGACATAACTATGCATTTTAGAATTAAAGTTCAAGAGAAACCCAAAAAAAATGGCCTTGTTATTAGAAAAATGACCATTTGGTCAAGGCCCCCATTTTAAGGTTTTCAGAAGGAGGCCCAATGGAATAAAAAAAAATCCTTCCTATCTTACCCTAATAATAAGGATTTGTCATAGCTATAAAATGTCAGTGAATAAAAGATGTAAAAAATGATAAAGATTATACCTTTACGCACACTAGTTATCCAAATCCTAGAAACATTTTGTTACTGAATAACTCGATCTTTCAGAACTAGATCCAAATCATCCACCAAGCAATATGAATATTACACTAAGAGTTTTGAATTGGCCACCAAGATGTTGCACAATTGTCTTCCTTATAACACCTTATTATTATCTTGCAGATCATCTCTTCTAAGCCTATGCAGAAGTGCCTCAACCTCTAGTTCATTCATGTGGATGAGGGAGAACATGATCCACCACCTTGGCTACAAGTTGAAGGGAACAAGAGTTGTCAACGTGCTAGTTATCCTAAAACTCCTTTTCTTCTCCTATATTGGGCAACCATCATTAAGGTAACACCCTCTCTCTTTAAGAGAGAAATATGACAACCAACTTGTATCACAAGTTTTTTATGATGTGTGTAACCCAAATGGGATGAAACCCATTTATATAGGAGATTCATGAGATTGGAGTTTCCTCATTCTGATCCCTTTCCTAATCACAATCTAAAAATTGTCTAAAAATTGTAAACTCAAACTGCCATTCCAATCGATAGACTGGGTCAATCTAGGTATAGATTTAAATTGTTCTTCAAATGGAAACCTTAGGTGTTGAATTCTAATTGCTTAACTGAGACTCCAAATCATTCGACTAGGTAATTCCAGATCCAAATCTGAATTGGTTTCCAAATTTGTGCTTTAGGATTCTGGCCACTCATCTCTATAAGTGAGTGGGTCAATTTGTCACCATCCAAAGGGAAACTAACTTGACCAATTGGTAATCAATTGATCCATTAACCAACCAATTGAGCCAGACAAATAAACATCCCAGTCGGGTGACTAGATAGGAATTCAACATGTTTATGATTGATAAACTTTCTAATCATATGTTTGATTGCAAACTTGAACTACCTTATGCATCCTTATGTGTGTGACCTGGTTAGATTTGTAATTATGTTGGTAGTGATGTTGAATACCTCACAAGAAAATATTAGTGTATCACAACACAAAATTTCCACCCATGTGATTAGAGTAAGTTGGAGAGCCTCTTCAACATATAAAGTGATCAATATCACCATGACTATATAATCCTTTTGTCATAGATATCCAAATTTAAAGTGAGCCATGTAATTATCATCCTCTTATCATCAATATATGCTCATAGAATTAGAGCAAACAATTTGAGATATTACGATCTAAGTAAGATACATTGACTCACATGAGAATGGCCATGCATTTCTATATTCTCTCTCAAGTGGCCAAAATATCACTTCAAAGGAGGGATTAATTCAATCTACATCACACACAATAATCCACAAGTATGACAATGCACCCAATCAATATATTTTTAGAAACCCTTATTTAGATCATATTGGGTTAGTGATCAAAGTACAAGGAACAACATGTGATAAGTGTAGTAACTTCAGGTCTAAATATCACAATCACTAATTTCAAATTGAGATATGACTCTCAAATTGCACTACATGACCTCCATGCGTCATTCTCAAGGTGGGTCTGTCTAGTACAACTTGTTCTCTACCAAGTACCCATGTATATGAGTTGATATCTAATATGATGACTAAAGAGACATAGTCATCACTCACAATACATGTTAGTCTTATGTATTATTGTTGTGCTATAATATCCACAATAATAACTGATTATGGGCATAATAATAGTGAATACTCTAAGTATACATATGATCTCATATTAAGGTCCTTAGTGAAAACCATATGTCATAGAGTTAAAACGTTCTTGGGATATTTTTAGGTTCATTATTTCAATAATAAAACAAACATAATAAGTGGAGCCGTCTTTTATTAATAATAAAATCAATTACAAAGTATGCTATTACAATAATCATTGAATTGGCTCTCAGGACATACTATCAACAATCTCCCACTTGAACCCCAAGTGATCTAACATGAGCATCATGCTTCTATTGTTAAAATGATTTTGTTAAGGGATCAACAATTTTGCTTTCAACTGGTACTATGCAAGTCTTAACATCTCCTCATTGTATACTCTATCATATGAGATGATAATACATGTGTATGTGCTTAGACTGCTGATGTGATCTGTGTTTAGTAACCTGTGTAATAACTCCATTGTTGTCTCTTTATAGTTCTACTACATATTCAATGGTTGTAACTACCCCAAGTCCACTAATGAATTTCTTGATCCATACTACTTACTTTGTTGTATTGGATGCTGAAATATTCTTATCCCCTATTGTAGAACCATCCACTATCTCTTTCTTGGAACTCTTCTAAATTGCAACTCTACCACTTAGTAAAAACACAAATCCTAATTGCGATTGGTAATTGTCCTTGATGGTTTGAAAGCTTACATCAGTGTAACCTTTTGCAACCAACTCTTCCTCACCACCATAAATTAGGAATTGATCCTAAGTCTTTCTCAAGTAATTAAGGATGTTATTTACAAAAATCTAGTGACCATCATTGGGATCCGACTGAGACCTACTCATCATGCTTAAAGCATACGAGACATATGACCATGTACATAACATTGCATCCATGATAGATCTGATTTCTGAGGCATATGAAATATTTTTAATGTGCTCGCTTTTCCAAAGAGTTGGGACATTGAGATTTTGTATGATTTATTCCATGTAAAATGGTTAAGTTTCCTCTCTTAAATCTTACATGCTAAATATGTTTAGCACTTTGTCAATGTATGTACTTTGTCTTAGGCCAATAAGCCTTCTAGTTCTATTTCTATAGATCTTGATTCCTAGTACATAGTATGCTTCACCTAATTCCTTCACAAAGAAGGTATTGCCCAACTTGGTTTAAGGAATGTAGAGTAGGTACGTCATTTTCCATCAATAGTATGCCATCTACACACAATATGAGATATACAATATGATTCCACTAACCTTCTTGTAAACACAAGGTTCATTTTCATTTTGAATAAAGTTAACCTACTTGACAGTCTCATCAAAACAAAGATTCCAACTTCTAGATAATTACTTCAATCCATACATTGGCCTTTGCAGCTTACAGACTTTTCCTTCTTTTAGAGAAATAAAACCTTCAGACTTTGTGATGTACACATCTGTTAGAAGATTCTCATAAAGAAAGTAGTTTTAATGTCCATTTGCCATATCTCATAGTCATGACAAGATACAATGGCAAGCACAATCTAGACAGATTTAACCATGGCAACCTTTAAAAAGTTTCATCATGGTTAACACCATGAACTTGTTTGAAACCTTTTGCTACCAATCTAACTTTATAGGTTTGTAACTTACCATCCATGGTGGTCCTCTTCGTGATGACCTATCTGCACCTTATGGGTTTTACCCCTTTAGGTGGATCCACCAAGGTCCATAGCTTGTTGGTAAACATGGAGTCCATCTCACATCTAAGGGATTCAATCCATTTCTTAGAATCTCATCCCTCGATAGCCTCATTGTAGAATTTCAGATCATAATCCTCAATGTCCAACACATCATCTTGTTGATTTACAAGAAATCCATATCTCTCTTGTTCAAGACATGCCATACTAGACCCTCGAGGTTCTTTTACTACAATAGGGACTTGAGATTGCACAATAGTTTGTGGTTCCTCTTGTTCCTTATCTGCCTCCATATGTTTAAGGTTATCTTGTTGATCTTGAATTTCTTTGGGCTCTATTTTCCTCCCATTGATTCCTATGGTAATAAATTCCTTTTTGAGAAATACGACAATTTTGGCAACAAACACTTTATTTTTAGATGGAACATAGAAGTAATAACTGTTAGCTTCCTTAGGGCATCCCACAAACAAACATTTAGCCAATTTAGGTCCAATTTTTTCATAAAACTATAACATAAACTTCACATCCCCAAACATTCATGATATACATACTGGGATGTTTCCCATTCTACATCTCATATGGTGTCCTCTCAATAGATTTTGAAGGTACTTAGTTAAGTGTATATTTGGCGGTTTCAAGAGCATGTCCCTATAAGGATATCAAAAGATTAGGCAAACTCATCATTGATCGTACCATGTACATTCATTCTTTCTTTCTGACACACCATTATGTTGTGCTGTTCTAGGTGGATTAAAGTATGATACAATACCACAATCTCTTAGAAAATATATTTTTCACCTCAATCTGAACAAAGTGCTTTCGTTATTCTACCAAATTGATTCTATACTTCATTCATGAATTTCTTGAAATTTTCAAGTGATTTTGATTTGTATATGATAATATACACATATCCAAATCTACTAATGTCATTAGAAAATGTAACAAAGCACTGATATCCACCTCTAGCACTTGTGCTAAAAGGTTCACACACATCAATATGTATGAGCCCTAATAAGTCACTATCTCTCTCACTATTTCCAATAAATGGTCCTTTTATCATCTTGTACAATAAACAAGACTCTCATGTCTCGATTGATTCAGAATCGTCAAAAGAGTCTAGATAACCATCTTTATGGAGTCTACAATGCACTTCTCATTTATGTTCCCTAGGTGAGAGTTCCAAAGATAACTTCTGTTTGATTCATTGAGTATTAACTTCTTGGTATTCATGTTATATACATGTATGTCAAGATCTAATAAGTAAATATCATAATACATGCGAGCACTTTCATAAAAGATATCATCTTAAAAAATGGAAAATCGACCATTCTTTATTAGAAATTCAAATTTGTTCTTGTCCAAACATAATGCAAAAAAATGTTTCTATTTACTATAGGTACATAATAGCATTTCTCTAACTCTATTACAACCTATAGGATAGAGTAAATAGTAGGTGCCTATAGTAGTGGAAAAAACTCTTGCTCCATTTACAATGTGTAGTTCCGCCTCCCATTTCTTCAAGAATCTACTTCTTTTCAGATCCGACATATTTGAGAATATGTAAGGTCCACATTCAATATCTAATACCCATGATGAAAAAGTAAATAAGTTTATTTATATAACATATATACATGAAGTGGATATCTCTATCCCCTACTTCTTATTCTTTAATTCCTCAAATGTAGAGAGGAAATTTTCTCTTCCAATGTTCAGCCCGATGAAAATGGTGACTTGATGCATTGGATAATTGTCGCTTTTACATGCTATTTAAAATGGATTTTTGTGCACTTATTATTCATTTTCATATTAATTTGTGTAATATTTACTATCATTATCATGTGATAATTGCATCAAATAAATGAAATTTTATTATTTCTGAATGATTTAATAAATTTTGAGAGCTTATGATTGATTTTTGTGGATTTTAGGTAAATTACAAGAATCTTCACAACTCATTACTATTGACTTTGTTGTCAGTGGTACCGAAACTTTCTCAGAGTGGAACATATTGAAACCAAGAAGACTCTATAGTACCAACCATGAAGTTGATACTACCAAAAACATCACAACAAAGACCTAGAATTTCTTAATGAAATCTCAGTACTACCGACCATCAACTCAGTAGTAGCGACAAATTAACAGGCAGCTGCAACTATCAAAGGCATCGGTAATACCGACACCCAGTCGGTAGTACCAATACAGAGGGATCAGGCATATATGAAAATTAAGTCTAGTGTGACAGTCGACAATTAATGACGCCTTAAGTCACTTCTATGACTTAGGGAAATTTTGGCCAGACCTAAGAATCTCATTTTATTCTATTAGATGGCAGTCGAGAGCAATGAGAAGAGAAAGTGGAGAATAAGGCCACGTTCTGGGAGATTCAGGCACCTCCAGTGGACAAATTTGCAACCAGAAGGTAGCAAATTGTCACGTTCATCAGAGGGGATCATCCATACCATCTTCTTTAAGGATTCTTTAATTTTACTAATATTTCCCACATTTTTCTTCTTGTCTCTCATGTATTTGACAGTGGAAACTATGTAGGGCTAAACCCCTTGTTTCTAAGGACCCGTGAGTAGCCCGACTATGCATTATAATTGACTTTTATGCATTAATATAGAAATTTATCTTAATTTTTGGACTTATTTCTATGAAACTGTCATGAACTATCCATGCTTGATCACCATAAGTAGTTAACTAGACCTTTAATTGTTTTAAAAGCGGGAACTAGTGGTTGGAAAATTCATAGAAATACATATTTTATATCTCCTTTGAGAAAAGTGGCTTAAATATGTGAAGAGGTTATCCAGAATTTTTTATAAAGCACCCTAACTAATTATACAACCTTTACGAGAGTGGGATAAGTATTAGATTAGGTAGTAAATTATGCCGTCAGAGCAGATAATTCTTGCTACATGTCTCTTAGTCTGGGGTTAAAGAAATATTTATTAATATTATGATGTTAATTACAATGTCAGTCAGGGTGAAACCGTAATCCTAAGGAATTCATTCCAATTGAGATCAAAAAATGATAATTTTAGATTTATTTTTTGCTTTAGATAATTATACCTTCAATCAAGTTTTCATCGGCCTAGCGAATCACATTACAACTACTACTAGTTTCTGTATTAACATTTCCCTAAGTTCGACATCCAAGCCTCTTAAATCCTATCACTACTATAGAACATGCCTTTAGCGTCAGTTAATTAAGGGCTTTAGTGTCGGTTTCCAAGCGACACCCAAGTGGACGCCGCTAAAGGTGGACCCCTTCGGTGTCGGTTCCTAACTGATGTCAAAATACTTCCCGCCACCGAAAATGCACCAGTAAATGGACTATAGGTGTCAGTTTTTAAGAAAACTGATACTATAGAATGGTTACATACGTCGGTTATTAAAAGAACCAACGTCAAAATGCTTCCCGCCACCAAAAACGCACCAGCAAAGGGACTATATACGTCGGTTTTTTAAGAAACCGATACTATATAACGGTTACAAATGTCAGTTATTAAAAGAACCGACATCAAAACGCTTCTCGCCACCGAAAAACGCACCAGCAAAGGGCCTATAGGCGTCAGTTTTGAAAGATAACTGATGCCATATCAGCTGAACCGACGTCAATTTTGTGCTAATAACCGACGCCATATCCCTTTCCTGCCACCACGACCTTGCTTCCCAGTAAGGCCGTGGTTCCTGGCCACATAGACGTCGGTTTTTTTTTTTTATCAAAAACCGCTGTCGTATGTCTTTGGTGTCAGTTTTGTTCAAATAACTGACGCCCATGTTATGATTTTTTCTTATCAGTTTGCAGGCCTACTGTATGGATAGTCAGCATGATGAGAACCTACAGTTCAGTTCTGAACTGTAGATTTATGACATCCATTGATATCAACCAACAACAGGCCACAAACCTGCAAAATTAACAAGATGGAAAATATTATATATATGTGATTCACACACATGTATAAGCACATTTAATTCAAATTATTTTTTCATCACACATATGTAGAAACCAGTAGAAACCTGTAGTTCTATTCATTTCATCTCTTTTCACATTTAGACACATGTAGAAATATTTATGTATTGATCATCTTCACACACATGTGACAATTCATAAAAATTCATTCACTTTCATAAAAAAATAATTATGAGAACAAAGTTATTCTTTATTCATCATTGTCAATAAAATTATATTTAAAAATTCCCACTCTTTGTAGGACTTTTTCCTATTCTTCTCTTACATCATCTATTTTATCTCTCGTATAGGGAGCATGTACATCGAAACGCTTTTTGCCTGTGCTGAAGTCAGCAGTTTTAAAGACCTGCAAAGAGAATGACGTATATATATAATTAATAATATATAATAAGATTGATATATTTCATATTATCTAATGAGACTATGTATAATACCTACTGTATCTTATCGATTTCCATTACGACATGTTTGATGATTAGGTCCATAAATAGCATCACATAGTAGGCACATGCCCAGTTGTTGTCTTGTGTAGCACACTATAAATTGAAACATACAAAATATTCAAAAATACAAATAAGCACAGTTCACATAAATAATATGTATATTGGAGTCAGGAAATTACTTTCACATTATCCCAAATTAGTGACAGATCCTTTTTCCTGGGGACTTTTCCCCCAACTTTTTTGTACTCTTGTAAAGCCCTACATATGTTAATGTAACCCATTAAATTGCATAATTAAATAATAATGTAGTAACATATGTTAACATATATAAAATATGAAATATTTCTCACGAGAATAATGGCCTTTTAATCGCATGTCCATATAATGTATCCAACTCATTCCCCACAGGATCTAGATAATAGATAGTGAACGTCTTGGGGACAATAACTAGTAACTCCCAATGTTTACCACTACATGTAAGAAAGTAGAAAATTAATAACTCAAAATCCACAATAAAAATGTGATTTGCTTAAGTTCAAATTATAAGCAAAGTAAATTTACTCAACATTGAATGGAGCTATTATCACCATCTTATTATTTTTACCAAAATATTGAAAAGCATCACAGCAGTATGAAGTAACTGAATATGGGTCTACATCTACAAGACTAATCAAAGATGGAACAAAAAATCCCACATGGGAAAACCCAAAATCTGTACATATCTTATGTAAGTGGCTGCAAAACATATATTACGTATGCATTAATATATAAGAAACCAGATCACCGTATATAAAATAAGGTATATGGATGTATAAATAAGATCTCACCATATCCAGAGCTCTATCATAGATGCGTTCAGGCATTCATAACTAAACAACTCCAAAATATCTTGTATAAATATCTTGTTTTCGTATGATTGACCTGCATTAATACCTATGCATTAATACGTACGTATGCAGAACTTGTATTACATATGCATTAATACATATGCTAAACTTGTATAAATAGATTGTTATCGTATGATTTACCTATAACATCCTCCGGAATAGTAACAATTATAGGGCAATTTAGATCATGTTCTCCGATCCATACTGCCACACCCCTACAATTAGGACCTATCGAGGCGTGTAGGTCCCTTGGAAGACAATTTGGTAGTCGAGGAGGTAGAGGCTGATATGTAGAGCGTCTTGTCTTTTTGACCTGTATATATAATTTCAGATCAATTGACTCATATATACACACACTAACAAATTAAAGTAATGGAAATTTATCATAAAATATCAGTATAGAGGACATCCGCTTCAGGCCACAATATCAGTCTGCCTACTGCCTCACCAAGTGTTTCAGCATCTGGGTGTACATGAGGCAGTGCAAGATTCGTCCAGTCGGGGAGTACATGTATCGGGCTCACATGTACCACACCATCTTGTACTAAATACCCATGAAACATGCACCCTTTAAGGGGTGGGTAAGCTGATGCCTCTGCAACGATATATTCTTGACTTTTTAGTCGGCATGGCTTCAACCCCTATAAATTTATGTAAAGAATGTTATATGCATATATATAAACACATATCATCTTGAACATACTAGCTATTATGCCATAAAAATACTTACAAAGGACGTGCTAGGTGGTGGGTCTATAGGATTACTCCCAACCTCTACAGTACGAGTAGTAGGAGAAGAGCGGCCTGCCACATGTACTGTCTGAGTGGCAGTCTGAGACACCTGCCACTTGCTAACTGCTTCATGGAGTCTCTTATCAAGTACTTCCTTGACTCTCTTATCAATTAACGAATCTACCTATACATGGATAAAAGAAACACTAGCTTCTGATTATTGAATTCCCTTTCGTAATAACATTCTAAAATAAGAATAGGTTACCTCAGCTTGTGAAAGTCCTGCTTTTGGGACATTTTTGCGTTGGGATGGCCCAAAGAACGCTTTGATGCCCACACCAGTGCCTGCACCCCTAACACATCCAGGATGCTCTGGGTTACCCAAAGCAACCGTCAGTTCATCCCCTATGCCCTGAGGGATGAACTTGCCTTCCTTCCTTTGCTCATGCAGCTCCCGCTAATCACCATCAACAAAAATTAGTAAGTAAACATAACAATAATCAATATCGATCGATTGCTCTAAGAGTTGATTTTTATCATTTTTGCATCTGCCTCAGCATTTGTGGGCTTCAGTATGTCTCCCTTCTTGTTTTGGCTCCCAGCTATCCACATAGCATGGCGAGGCAGAGGTGCGGGAGCAGTAGTAGAGGACTCTGCAGTCCCCCGAGTAGCAGTAGGCTGAGCAGACTCAACATGTAGTCTTTGGCAAACGCCTACATATCCTCTTGGACCCATTGTGTGGTCATGCACATTCAGTGCATGCCTTGCTCATTGAGCATCGCTCAATACCTAAAGGTTAATCGTGAATAGGTGAATATATAAAAATATATATTAATTAAATTGGGAGTGGCACTTAATAACTTGAATTCATTTGTTTTTCTTTGGGTAACAAACACCTCCCAGTTTTTGGGGTCGAGGTAGTTCCATTTCTATGTGGCTTCCTTCTGCCTAAATTTATTTTTTAAAGAGAATACAAAAAAAATTATTAGTGTAGAGTTAGTGAAATAGTGATCAATGTCTAGAATTGGAAATTAATCAAGAACCTCTTCTCAGCATCACGTATGTAATCTCGAGTGAGATTGGTCCTATAGTTCCTTAGGATCCTCCCACAGGGTTGCATCACACATTTATGATGCAACTTTTCATCCAGATCAAATATGCTATGCAAATTAAATAGAATTGCTATTATCTAGTATCCTTAAAATTAGAAATCTATACAAATAGAATTACAAATAATAATAACTCACACATAGTTCCTTCCATATGTGATCTTTCTTCCCCTTAGGAACTTTATGCCAGGATTCTAGGATAGGACTGCAATGGCTGTGAGTAAGAACCCCAAGATATGAAACAAATGAGTTGCAGTTCACTCCATATGGATTTCCTACATGATCGAAATCCACAACCGATTTGGGTCCATTGCCCCTTTTCTGTATTAACTTATTCATCATTGTGATGCCCACACTTTATCAATTTTCTTTTGTTGCTCATCAAGTGCTGTAATTTCTTCAGGGGGTACATCACCAACCTAAAATTTGATAAAAAGCACACTTACATGATATAATTATAAATGAACATATAGATAGAAACCTCAGGGATATATTCTTAAAACTTACATTGTCAGGCAGCGCAAGCATGTCCTCACCCTCACGGTGATCATCAACACGGTCATCATGGGAATGCTCAGCCATCTGAAAGTTCACATTCAAATTATAAATTTCACATTGTAAAGTAACACTAATTGTAAAGTTCACATTGTAAAGTACACATTCACATTGTAAAGTAATTCACATTTTAAAGTTCACATTCACATTGTAAAGTAATTCACATTGTAAAGTTCACATTCACATTGCAAAGTTCACGTTCACATTGTAAAGTAATTCACATTGTAAAGTCCACATTCACATTGTAAAGTTCATATTGTAAAGTTCACATTCATAAAAATAAAACATATAAAAAATATAAACATTCATGCCTCTAATATTGTGATCTTTTATCAATTAACAATCCTTCATTGTGATCCCCGTGAACATACAAGTAATTGTGATCCCCAGCTTCAATGTTTGGTGGTGTTGGCAACCCAACTGAGAATGGACTGGAGTCATCATACTTATCATAGTACTCTTCTTCATCTATAGGATCTTCAATGAACTATCTTTTACCATGTAGAACAACCGACCATTTATCATTTGTAGGATCATCGATATAAAATACTTATTTCGCCTGTGATACCAATATGAATGGTTCACCCTTCTCGCCAATCTTTTCAAAGTTCACTAACATGAAACCCAATTCATCCACTATAACTCCTTTTTTGTTGTCAATCCAATTACATTTAAAGAGCAGAACTCTGAAATCTACATAGTCAAACTCCCATACGTCTTTAATGAAACCGTAATATGCCATTTTAGCTTCACGTGGACTCTTATCCTTTGCACTTGCAAAAAACAATGAAGACGCTTGAAGGGTGACCCCACTATTTTGGATGACACTCTTATCATCTTGACACATTGTGTAATATGAGAATCCATTTATGTCAAACCCTTCATAAGACATAACATTCAATTTTGGTTTAAAGGTGAGGCATTTGATGGTTTTAGTATGATTATATGGTGTTTGAGATAGTTGATGTAAGACTTTATCTTCAAACCACTTAATAAATGTCTTGTTATGCTCTCTAGCAAGCCACATTGAATTGGATTGAGGATATTGTCTCTTGATGAAATTGGTATGTTCCTCGATATAAACACTCACTTTGTCGATGTTGTGTAAAATATACAAGTGTCCTTGCTCCAACTGCTCACGGCTGATTACTTTCACTCGTGATCCCAAAATTCCTTTGCCAAAATGCTCCTCAATATTCTTGTCATTCACATGAGTGTCATTAGCACTCAAAAAGTCATTGCAAAAATCCATAACCTCTCTCGCCACATAACCCTAAATAATACTCCCTTCAGGCTGATAACAGTTTCGAACATCACCTTTAAAAACACTCATGTATCGTTCAAAGGGATACATCCAATGCAAGAAAACTGGTCCCAACATTTTCACTTCCCTAGTCATGTGGACAACAAGATGTACCATGATATCAAAGAATGAAGGAGAAAAATACATCTCAAGATGACATAGGGTAACAACCACTTCTCTTTGCAATTTATCGAGAGTATCAGGGTCAATAACTTTGCTGCATAGACTGTTGAAAGAGAAACAAAGTCTGGTGATTGCAAACCGTACATGCTTTGGCAATATAGATCGAATTTCCACAGACAATATTTGTTGCATTAGAGTATGACAATCATGAGATTTTAGACCTATCAACTTCAGATCTTTCATTGATACCAATGTTTGGATGTTGGATGAGTAACCCTGTGGCACCTTAACATTTACCATGAATTCACAAAAAGCTTTCTTCTCCTTTCTAGACAACGTGTAACAAGCGGGAGGTAAGTATGTTTTCCGATCGCTACTAACTACTTCTGTTAATTCTGTCCTTATTCCCATTTCACGTAGGTCCATTCTGGATTTTATCCCATCTTTAGTCTTACCTGGTATATTCAATAGAGTACTGATGATGTTATCACATACATTTTTCTCAACGTGCATGACATCGATACAATGCCTGACTGTCAAAGAACTCCAATAAGGAAGATCGCAAAATATTGACTTCTTCTTGAATAAAGACTTGTCACTCCGTGTGGCCATCATACATTGTGATCTCTTACCAAATTCATTGGTGTTGTATTTTACTCTTTCATAAACATCCTCCCCTGATATAGGTTTAGGTGCACTCTGTTCCTCATTCCATCCATTGAATGCTTTGCACAACCTATGATATAGATGAAATTTTGAAAGAAACCTTCAATGACCAAGATATATAGTCTTGCTGCCATGTTTTAGTCATATTGAATCAGTGTTCTCTTCACATATAGGACATGCTTTAGATCCTTTGACACTATATCTAGACAAATTCCCATACGCTGGAAATTCATTCACAGTGCAAAACAACATAGCGTGCAAATGAAATGTCTCTCTTTGTGAAGTATCATAGGTCATCAAACCTTCATCCTAGAGCTTCTACAAGTCATCAATCATAGGTGCAAGATAAATGTCGATATCATTTCCAGGTTGTTTAGGGTTTGATATCAAAGACGACAACATAACATACTTATTTTTCATACACAACCAGAGAGGAAGATTGTATATAACAAGCATAACTGGCTAAGTTCTATGTTGGCTGCTCAATGTCCCGTACAGATTCATCCCATATGTACAAATCCCAAGTCTTAGATTCCTATCTTCTTCACTGAATTCAGGCTACATTAAATCAATCTTCTTCCACTGTGGGGAATCAAACACATGTCGTAGGATCCCACCATCATTTTTCTTAACATCTGCATGCCACCTCAAATTCTTCGCATCTATAGGGTTGGAAAACAAGCGTTGAAACCGTGGTATTATAGGTAGATACCACATCACCTTGGCAGGAGAACCAGTTTTGGACTCCCCCGAAGTCGTCAATTTATACCTTGACGCACCACATTTCAGACAATCTTTCAAATCCACATAGTCCTTTTGAAATAATACACAATCATTCGGGCATGGGTGTATCTTCTTGGCCTCCATTCCCATTGGGCACAACAATTTCTTTAATCGGTATGTTGAGATTGGCAGCTCATTTCCTTTAGGAAGAATTTCTTTCAACAAAGACAACAATGACGTGAAGCTTTTGTCGCTCGATCGATTGTTATCTTTCAGTTTATACAATCTCAACACAATGCTAAGCTTCATAAACTTACAACCTGTGTATAATGGTATCTCAGTATCTCAACATCATGCACGATGTTTCTAAATATGGGAGGTGGATCGGTGTGCTCTACCCCATAACTATCCAACATCACATCAACGAAGTCTACTGGAACTAGTTCGTTCACATCTACATCATCGAAGGAAATTTCTTCTTCCAGACAAGCACTGCTATCGACATCCACTGATTTTATGTTTGAAATCTCTCCATTCCAGTTCCATTCTGTATAGCCTTGTACAATCCCGTTGCACATGACATGACTTTTGATTTCATCACCAGTGCTGACTTTCAACTTGTTACCGCAATGCCTACATGGATAGTAGAACCTATCTCCAGGTTGTTTCCTATGTTCCTCGGCAAATCTATTAAACTAGTCAAGACTAGAAAAAAACTCGGGGGTGCAGCGATTTGGAATGGACATCCATGATCTATCCTTTCTGTGATCAAAGAGAAAACAAGTATATATTAGAACAAGATTAGGGTCTAGGGTTAAAAGATTAGGGTTTATGGTTAAAACTTTAGGGTTTAAGGTCTTATATATAATTAATGGTTAAAACATCCTAAGTGAGATTAAGTCTTCAAGAACAGTCCCAAACTGGGGACTATCCAAGATTTACTCATAATGAGTAAATCTTAGACATGTTTCTAGGCCAACAAATACATTTGCTGTCATTCTTATATATAATAAATGTGTACCACCTATCCCATTCTTGAACATTTAATCTCACTAGTAAGTGTATAATGTGTATTGGGTTTTCAAGAGAATTTCGGCAACATTTCCCCATTGTTCTCCAAGTACATATGTACTTAGAGAATAAATGGGGAAATACTATCGAAATTCTCTTGAAAACTCAATACACATTATACACTTACATCCTAAGTGAGATTAGGTGTTCAAGAATAGTCCCAAACCGGAGACTATCCAAGATTTACTCATTATCCAAGATTTACTCCTAATGAGTAAATCTTGGACGGGTTTCTAGGCCAACAAATACTTGTGTTGCCATTCTTATATATAATAAATGTATACCACCTATCCCATTCTTGAACACCTAATCTCACTAGTAAGTGTATAATGTGTATTAGGTTTTCAAGAAAAATTCGGCAGTATTTCCCTGCTGTTCTCCAAGTACATATGTACTTAGAGAACAAATGGGGAAATTCTACCAAAATTTTCTTGAAAACTCAATACACATTATACACTTACATCCTAAGTGAGATTAGGTGTTCAAGAACAGTCCCAAATCGGGGACTATCCAAGATTTACTCCTAATGAGTAAATCTTGGACGGGTTTCTAGGCCAACAAATACATGTGTTGTCATTCTTATATATAATAAATGTGTATAAACTACAGGCAACATGGTTAATCCTAATCTATAGAGCATTATTAAATAATAAATCAAGAAATCAATAGTTTTAAACATGCAATAATTCACAATGCAATGTTATAAACTACAGGCAACATGGTTAATCCCCACACTCTAGTAGACAGACTAACCTTAAATATAGTGATGTATAAGAGATTAAGAAAAAAATTTCTTAGGTAAGAGTAAGATGAAGCTCATTGATAATATAGAAAGGGGGGGGCAAGGGGGGGCTGACCTTGGGCCCTTAGTTGATATTACATCAATGTACTACTGATTTCCAAGATAGGATAGATGAGACTAGAGTTCATATTAGATGAAAAAATAACACCTTAGGACAAAGTCCATCACTAAAGTCCCAAACTCAACATATATGTACAATTAGCATCAAATATAGGACAAAAGGATAGATTAGAACCCTAATTTACTCAAACATGCATAAAAATTACTCTAATGACAAAAGGGCTAGCCAATGGTGGTTGAGAAGGAGCAGGGTACCTTGAGGATGGAGGAAGAAGAGGAGGAAGAAGGCCTTCATGACGGTGCCGACGGCAAATAGGCGCACAAGAGCTGTGGTCGGAGCAGTGACCTGGAGAGCAGGGAGCAGAGTAGTGAGCAGGCCTAGGAGAGCCGCGGCCTGGAGAGCAGCGGCCGGAGAACCAGCAAGCGGCGATGGTAGAGGCGAGCGGCGGTGACCATAGCACCAGCAAACGGTGGCGGAGGTAGAGGTGGCGAGCACAGGAGCAGTGGGCGGCGGTGAGGAATCGCCTGACCTAATTAACCCTCAATTGAGTGAATGAAACAGAGAAAGGGGAAGCGTCTAGCTCGCGCGGGTGCTGTTAAGTTAACAATAGGTGTCGGTTATTAGAACTAACTGACGCTTAAAACTATAGGCGTCGGTTACCAACAAGAAACTGACACTTCTATTAGTTGATAGTCGTCGGTTCCAACTAGAAAAACTAACATCTATCTACATATGCCGATAAAAATAAATGTATCTATCTACATATGCCGATAAAAATAAATGTTATCGAATTAAGACTATAGTCGTCAGTTTCTGTATAACAACCGATGCTAAAGGGAGGTAAAAATCTTTGCAGTTTAGTGTGCAAAAACACATCGGCGTCGGTAATTGTAAGACAACCGACGATAAAATTGGTCAAATTTCTATCTCACGAAAAACCTTTAGTCGTCAGTTTCGTTGTTAAAAACCGACGCTGTATGTTAAATTTTGGAGGAATTTTTTTCACTGGAAAATTTAGATTTGGCGGTCAATTTTAGGCGTCGGTTGATTATTAAGAAACCGACGCTAAATAAAAAGAAATACTCGTGTCTAGTCGCCCTTCAAAGATAGATGTCGGTTATTTTATTTAACCGACGCTGTATGTATTCGGCGTCAGTTTTTGTATAAAACCGACGCCTGTAAATGTGATTTTATAAGTCATTTTTGTAGTAGTGTATATTACATTGATTCATACACTTGCATTTGACGTGTAGCTTACTCGTGTCAAGTTTTTGGTACTGTTGTCAGGGAAATGGCAAATCCAGCACTATGAGTGCTATGATCAGCCATTCTAGGCCACAACCTTTATTTTTTTGTTCTTTTAAAGCTGAGTTTCGAATATCATTACTCAAACATTAGTATCCATTCTCACATTGTTTTCAACAATTTCAGGTACTAGTGCATGGTGCACACTAGAGCTCACGACTGAGGAGAGTCGTTTCCACATGGCATTAGTTAGGTGGATCTCTTACGATAAGGGAGAGAGTTTTATAACTCACTGGGAAGGATGATTTCAACCCCACCACATAATACTCCAACATGTCTACCAAAGGAACCAAAAGAACCAACTAAGATGGCTAACCTAGAAGAAGAGCAGACTATTTGGGAGAAGATCAAGGTTTCTTCCTCATCAACTTAGCTAAGACCAATAAAGAGACAAGTAATAAATGTGGGTAGCTACTAGATTGATCCAGGTCTGGTGGAGTTGGTCAAGTCATAAGCTTTTCATGGCCACAATACCGAAGATCCAATGACGCACATACGCAATTTCATGGAGAGCTGCAATATGGTAAAGATAGACAGAGTACTGACTACTGTGATCTACTTGAAACTTTTCCCATCGTCATTGGTAGACAATGTCAAGTCTTGGTTCTACAACCTTTTTCCTGAGTCAATTGAGACATGGGACCAGATCATAGATGCTTTCTTTGAGCATTACCTCTAACCTCAGAAGATGAATGAGTTAGTCATGAAAATATACAACTTCAAAAAAAAATAATAATCATATTCTGAAGCATGGGAAGGGTTCCAGAACATGTTGAGGAAGGTTCCTCATCATGGGATTGATCTCTACGACCAAGCAAAGAATTTCTACTATGGGTTGCACAAAGGAGAAAGAACTTCACTAGATAGCGCAGGGTCATGATTTTTTCTCAACAAAAATCTGTCCATCTATCATGACATTCCAAAGAACATGGCGAATAATAAGTCATGGGGTGAGGAAAGAGAGGTCCCAACATCAGCTAAAAGCATCAGGGAGTCTAAAGTCATAGTGGCATTGAATGAGAAGTTGGACCTGATTGCCAAGAATCTAGAATACAAATCTGGCACCTCATCTGGAGGTGAAGATGAGGATTGCATGTACATGGGACATTAATATCTACAGGATAGGGCCCCCAATAATATAGAAAAAATTGAAGACATGCTAGATAGGCTAGTGAGTAAAAAAGAGACCTTACTAGACCATACAAAATGGGTGTAGCAGAATCATTAGGCTCAGATCCACAGTCTTCAAAACAATATTTCACAATTGGTAGTAGAAGTGGCCTCCATAACCAACAAGGAGTGCCTCGGAACATAGAGACATCTCACCAACATCACCAAGTAAAGTTTATCTCTGTTGTCAAGGAGCCAGAATGTCTTACTAAAGAGTCACCAAACTAGCATACTCCCAAGCCGGATTGGGTGTATGTACCTAAAGTTTCATTTCCCCATAACCTATATGATTAACAGGAGGATGCAAAATTCTAGATAAGGTACTTCAAAGTTCTACCATTGACGTGTCCACATCTCCAATTTTAGAAAAGGGGCCTATGCAACAAGAGCAAGTGAAGGTTCTACTCTGGAGTGGATCAATCACAATCAATAAGGGGGCAACCACACCTCAAAAGGAACAACCACCTACCATTCCACTCACAGGAGACATGCCACATTCTATCCCAGAAGGTGGCATTGAAGCAAGATTAGGGGAGGAGATCACTAATGTGTCATATGTCCCTCCGCACAAGCATATACAGAAACCAAATGTGCCATTCCCAGATAGTCTTAATCCATAGAAAGATAATTTAAGAAGTTCCTAGACATCTTCCAAAATCTCCACATCAACATCCCTCTCGTAGAGGTGATAGAATGAATTTCTACGGATGGAAGATTCTTCAAGGATATCATCAACAAGAAAAGACAGATCAAAGATACAAATGTCTTATGTGTTGATGAAGTGGTGATTTCTATAATCTAAGGAAGGCTGGCAAGGAAAAGAAAAGATCTGGGATGTTTCTATATCCCTTGTTCTATAGGCAACCAACATTTCCAACAAGCATAGTGTGACTATGGGGCAAGGATAAATCTCATGCCTTTTGCTACTTTTCAAAAGATGGGATTGAAGAAATCGACGAAAATATCCATGACAATCGAGTTGGTGGGCAGATCAATTGTGTGTTTGTATGAGATATACAAGGATGTTCTATTTAAATTCGACAAATTAATCTTTCATGTTCACTTTGCGGTTATGGATATGTCTGAGATTCAAGGATCAGAGATGTTGTTAGAAAGGATGTTCCAAACTACGTCCGACGTGATCACTACCATTGGTAGAGGCTATTTGACACTCATGATAGACATGATAGAGTGGAATTTAGACTTCTAGACAAATCTTTACCACCATCCCGTGACAATCCAGGCTGAAGGAAACTCATCTTGTCAAGCCTAGGACATTAAACAAGGACGCTTGTTGGGAGGCAACCCAATTTTATTTTTATTATCTACTATTTTTTTAGGTCTTTTTGTTGTTTACATTTCATACTTCTGATGTTGGGTAACCCAGGAGACTCGTAAGGCTTGCGTCAAGCCCAATGTACTCCTAATGTTAGATTTTAGTTGATGTAAAAAGGTACCTTGATGCTCTTGTTTGGTGTGCATGTAGAGTCAAAATTGGTGCCACCGACACCCAAGTCGGTAGTATCGACTCCTTACCAGGTAAAAGTCTACATAAAGTCGGTACTATTGACACCAAAGTCAGTACTACTAAATGTTCTCTACAAAAATTGATAGAGCTTCAGAAAAAGGTTGTAGATACCATCTACACACATGTCAGTGGTGACGACTCATCAAGCTCAAAGAAGGATAGAAAATGTCATATCTTGGTACCAACAAGAGAATATATGCTAGCATTACTTGATCCAATACTCTACCAATCATCCACCACCACCACTCTTTAGAGCAACTGACACCCCTATTCCACCTCTAGGTTTGGATTTTGACTAGAGGACATAATAAAGTTCTAGCTTAGGGGGGTGTTGAAACATCTCTATTCTTTAGTTTTTATTTTTCTTTTTAGTCTTTATTTTATTTTTAGCTTTATTGTCCAAGTTGTAGGATCCATAATATATCTGGCATAAGAGTGGATCTTAATTCATGATTCTTGTCATTGTCATGCACTTTCATGTGTTTGTAGTGGAAATAAAATAATTTTTTTTGGCTTAGTTACAAATTTCTTGTGTTGCACCACCTAGAGGAAGTATATGGGCTAGTCAGCTTAAGGACATTTAATCCGATTGGAAATCTCTTTTACTTGTGTAATGTGGATTAAGATGGGGTTTGAGCCTAAATTGATAAAACAATTAACGGGATATTAAATTGAAATTTAAGAAAGAAATCCTAAGGGTACCCTATACAAAGGTCATTACAGAGGGACATATCATAGCTCATGAAAGGCATTGTCTCTTAGTTATGTGATTCCATCCAGTTCTCATTCACTTTGACCCACCACCTAAACATGATCAAGTAATTCGAATTATTTCCTCTTATTTGCATTGCATGGCATGATAGCATACATAATTGTTAGTTTCTCTTTTATTGCATTAGTTACAAAATGAAAAAATATATGCATAAACAATTCTTGTGCATGTCAATTTAGTTGCATAAAAATTACATGTAGATAGCATGCATTTTTCATCATTCATTTGTATATCATGTGGTTACACTATTTTCCTCTAAAATAAGAATGCAGGGATACACATCCATACCCTCAGAAAAAAAGAAAAATATTGGAGCATTGACACTTTGCGATGGCAGGGTTTGAGAGCTGTGGCGGCGGCCGTGGAGGCGGTTGAGGTGGTCGGGGTGAACTCTCTTCCCCAAGGAATAGTTACAATGGAAGGAGGGCAGAGAAAGCGTCCCACGCTAACAAGGAAGATGGTGCTACAGATCAAGCTACTGAACCAGACGCCATGAATTCTACTGGTACCGAGCCAAAGGAAGCGACAACCAAAAAGTCCTATAGGGATGCTCATGTTGGGAAGGACGTAGGCCTTCTATCGTACATTAATTCCAACTCCCCCAAATATCCTTACCGTTGCTGACATCCATGTAGATCTGAGCGATGTCTTCCCAGCATTCTCTATCAAGCAAGATTCCATCCAACCCTTGCTCGAAGCCTGGAAGCATGCCATTATCGTTAAAGCGATTGGAACAATGCTATGGTTTCAAACTCTTGTCAACAAGATAATGATCCTTTGAAACCCTACAACGCAATACCGGATTGTCGACCTCGACAATGGATACTACATCATCCAATTGGGGAATCAACACGACTATGAGAAAGCAATGACTGGCGGCCCATGGACCGTCTTCAACAATTACTTGTCGGTGCAGTCTTGGTCACCATCTTTCCAGCCCTCTGAGTCAATCCCCCATAAACTAGTAGTCTGGGTGAGAGTTGCAGAGCTCCCCATATTCCTTTACCATAACCAACTGCTGGAACAAATTGGCAACTCGATTGAAAAAACTATCAAAATCAATGCCAACACATTAATGGGTAATAGAGGCAAGTTTGCCCGCATCACGGTGGAGGTTGATACAAGAAAGCCCCACCCGCCGGCAATCTTTATCAATGGCAAATACTTTTGTTTGGAGTATGAAAACCTTTCCCAATTCTACCTTAACTGTGGTCGTCTGGGTCATGTTGAGGCAGAGTGTAAGCAGAAGACTCAGAGACCATATCTTACCTCTACATCTATCCCTATTCTAGTTCCCACTATCAGCTACATGTCAGCTATCCATGCTAGGATGCTTGAGCGCCGTAAAGTGGCAATGTAGGAGAAATCCACTAAATCTATACCTACTCGTCAACAGGATGTGCACAAGTAGCACACTGATCAATGAGAGGAGACACAACAACAATCCAACACTCCTGATAAGCCCGATACTGAGGGTGATGGGGAGGATTGGTAGATGGTAATTAGCAAGAAGGCCAAGCAAAGACAACGTAGGAAGTAGGTAGCAGATAGCCAACTACCTCTTTCAAATGCAGAGAACGTGGAGCTTGACCCTCCTGAGATAACACTTTTGTTCAGTTGAAGGAGAATGAAGTCCTTACTGGTCGTCCGCATCAGCCTCCTGAAGATGTGACCTTCCAATTTGCATCCAATCGAACAAGGATTCCCTCCATCCCAGTCTGTTCCATCCTAAGCAAAAAGGATGCCTCAGGGTTTGTGATGTTGAGGAGTCGCAAGATCACCTACCAAATAGTCCAGAGTCCAGATAGAGTCGATAAGAAAGGCCAAACTGATGAGAAGACTCAGGATGGAAGCCATACAAATCCAAATGTGCAACACACCCTAGAGTTCCAGGAACACCTCAACGCTGTAGGCTCTGGAACCCTAGAAAACATAAACAATGAGGAAGAAGACCAGTCTGTCGGACTGTGTGCAACCCTCCAATAATTCTTTTTTTATGAATGCTCTATGCTGGAATATTCAAGGGGCATGCCTTGATAAGAAAATCCTGCTAATCAAAGAACTTAAGATAATCCATAAAATCCAATTTGTTGCGATTCTAGAACCTCGCTGCTCTGGAACTAAAGCAACTAATATCAAGAAACTAGGTTTCTCCTCATCGCATAGGGTCGAAGCTTGTGGCTTCTCTGGTGGCATCTAGCTTGCCTGGAACCATCGCCTTTGTGAAGTTGAAATTCTTCTTAATCACAGGCAGTTCATCCATTGCTTGTATCAACAACTCACGGTATCTCATCATTGCCTATGCTAGCCCCAACCCGTCAAGGCGGAATGTGCTATGGGAGCATCTCAAAACAATAAATGCATCCATGACTGAGGCCTGGGTAGTTATGGGTGACTTCAACACCCTTCTCCATGTCGATGAAAAGTGAGGAAGCAAGTATTTTGACAAATGAGCAAGTGCCTGATTTCAAGAAGCATTGGTTAACATTGGCCTAGCGGATCTGAAAACCCAGGGTCACTTCTTCACTGAGGCCTGGGCAGTTATGGGTGACTTCAACACCCTTCTCCATGTCGATGAAAAGTGAGGAAGCAAGTATTTTGAAAATGAGCAAGTGCCTGATTTCAAGAAGCATTTGTTAACACTGGCTTATAAGATCTGAAAACCCAGGGTCACTTCTTCACTTTTAAAAAACTCAACCTTCTTGAGCTCCTTGATAGAGTGCTAGCTAATTCCGATTGGAAGCACAAATTCGACAATGCTTCTGTTACTGTGTTATGAAGAACGCTCTCTGATCACAATCCACTCCTCATGTCTTGTGGCCATAGAGTCCAAAGAGCCTTCAACTTCCACACTAAAGCAAGCTGGAATATGCAACCTGGATTCTGAATGGAGTTGTTCAGCCAGTGGCCTACTCATTCCTATTTCCAAGATGCCATCAAGACCTTCAAGGTAGCTGCCACCAAATGGGAGTCTAAATGCAATATGTCACAATGCAAGGAGAAAGCTCGTCTCCTAGATAGAATTGACAAGTGCCATGTATGGATTCAAAACCTCATGCCCATTCCTAACCTTGATCCTTCCATCCCCCTCCAGGAGAAGCTCCACAACATACTCCTCTTGGAAGAAGTGGATTGGCATCAACGAGCACATATTGATTGGTTAAAACTTGGGGACCTCAACACCAAGTTTTTTCAATCATATGTTAAGGCTTGAAGTCACTACAACATGATTACTTGCCTCAAAGATGATTCAAATGGTGACATTTGGATCACTGATCCTGCTGCACGCAAAACCTACATCCGAGACTGGTTTGAGGACTTGATGATGTAGAAATCTAGACATTCTCCTGACCTCACTCGTCGCTACCCTGGCGTCTTCCCTGATATTGATGCTCAAACTAGGATCTTCTTGGGAACGATCCCATAAGCTTCAGAAATCAAGTGGGTCCTCTTCTCCATGGCGCCTCTCAAGGTGCCAGGTCCAGATGGCATTTACACAGATTTCATCCAAAAAAACTGGGACATTGTGGGTGATTCCATCATCACCACAGTCCGTAATGCTTTCTAGTATGAACATATAGAGGATTTCATTACATATTCCTATATGGTCCTCATTCCGAAGGTGGCTTCCCCTCAGAAATACGGTGACTTCAGACCCATATCCTTAAACAACGAATGCTTCAAGCTCATCTCTAAAATCATAGTGGAACGTCTGAAACCCCTACTGAGTAACTAGATAGCACCTACACAATCCAGTTTCATCCGTGGGCATTGCATCAGCGACAACATTCTCTTGGTGAAGGAAGTTATCCATACAATGAAAGCCCACTCCACAAAGAAGGAGCTCATGTGTATCAAACTGGACCTGGCTAAGGCATTCCATAAAATGAATTGACACTTCATCCATGACACACTTTCAAGAACTGATTTTCCTCCAAAGCGCATCAGTATCATCATGCAAATTATTACACAGGGATCAACCTCGATCCTCTGGGAAGGAGAACCCCTACAACCATTTAAGGCTTCTCAGGGTGTTAGACATGGCGGCCCCATCAACCCGTATGTTTTTGTTATGTGTATGGAGCGGCTAAGCCAGGCCATTTCTAATTCTGTCCATGCTGGAGACTGGAAACCCATCTCCCTTACACGGGGTGGTACCCATCTCTCTCATGTTATTTTCATAGATGACATCCTTCTGTTGGAGGAAGCATCCATAGCGCAGGCTATTACCATCAATAAAATCCTTCACATCTTCTCTAAAGCCTCTGTACAAATGGTCTCAAAGTAGAAATTTAAGTGTTTCTTCAGCTTGAACACACCCAGGTCAGAGATCCGATCCATCAACAAATGACTGGGAATTGGATGGACTATGGACCTTGGGAATTATTTGGGTATACCAATCTTGCATTACAGAGTTCACAAAGCCACCCATGGTAGCATCATTTCATCTATCCAAAGCAGACTTAACAGTTGGTCACTGCACCATCTCTCTATTGCAGGGAGAACGACCCTTGCCAAATCCACACTCCAAAGTATTCCAACATACACAATGAAATCCGTCAAATTGTCACCCCAACTTTGCGACGATATCAATAGGCATATCAGAAGGTTCATCTGGTCCAGAACCTCTTCTCAACAAAAAATCTCCCTAGTATCTTGGAAGAACATAATCTCAAGTAAGGACACATGTGGCCTTAGCATCAGTGATGCGCGTGACCAGAACAATGCACTTATGCTCAAGAACACTTGGTCCTTCATCTCTGACCCGAGCAAGCTATGGGTCCAAGTGATGATTGAGAAGTATATGAAGAATGGCAGACCTGTTTCTAAGTCGTGCTCTTCAACTTGGAGCTTCATCAAATGTAGCCTCAACCTCATCAAGACGCTCTGCCACAAATATATCAATAATGGTAGCAGTACAAACGTTTGACGAGACAAATGGGTCGCAGGACAATCAGTCATAGACATTTCTCCAGACTGGACAATCCCTCAAGATCTATCAGATCTCACAGTTAGCTGCATGTCGTCTATAGATGAAGGGTGGGACTGGAGCTATATTAACTCCTACCTGCCGCTGGAGGTAAAATACATCATCAAGCACACCCCGTCACCCTCTAACAAACCCTTGGAGTACAAGTGGATATGGTCCCTAGAGTAGACTGGTGACTTCTCCTCTCAATCAGTTAACAGATGGCTCTGCAAAGAAAAGGAAACTAACACTCTAAGCAATTGGAAGCAGATATGGCGTTCCACCCTACCTGCTCATATCAAAACCTTTTTGTGGCTTCTACAACATCGGGCTCTCCTTACCAATGTGGAAAAGAATCGTCGACACAATGATGTATCTGAACTTTGTCTAGTGTGTAACAATGAAAGGGACACTCTTCTTCATGCTCTGAGGGACTGCCCCCCCCCCCCACCCCAATGCCAAAGTCTGGCATCTGGTGTCACCTGGATTCAGATGCTTCACTTTTAATGAGAAGGACTGGATTGACCAAGGTATGAATGTTCAACACATGTCTCACAATCTATGGGTAATTACCTGCTGGCACCTATGGCAGGGTCACAATAACTTCATCCGCCAGCGCCAAGAGAGACCTTCTGCAAGTGAAGCCCTCTTCATTAAGCAGCATAATCTCACAATCCAAGATATATCTACTCAAGTCCGTGAGAGAGTCATTGAAGTCGACCTCAACTAGAGACAATTCCAAAGCAGAGATACCTATGTCTTCACATATGCTTCATTCCAAGTCAACACACATAAAGCAGCCATCGACATTCATGTTGTTGATGCCAACAGACTACATATTTTGGGGTTGGGCAACATTTCTAAAGCTACCTCAGCCATGGATGCATAAACCAACGTCATAGTGAGAGTCACTGAATTATGCAAACAACACCACTGGGACAATGCATATATTCTTTCAGACTCCCTGGCTGTGGTCTAGGCTATTACCGGACTTACCTCTATCCCTCTTCTAAAACCCTATGTGATGCAGGTGATGAGCCTCATCCCGCCTGAAACCATCTTCTATATTAGCCGTACCTTCAATGTGCATGCTGATAGGATTGCAAAAAAATGCCTTGCAACTAGCGAAAACCTTATCTTTATGCATTCTATTCCTAGTAATTGTGACTTTATTTCTCCTATAAACATTTCTGAAGTTTTGACTGCACTAGAGAGCAATATAAATAAATAGACATCTCTAGTTTCCCCCCAAAAAAAAGAAAAAAAGAAAAAAATGAATGTTGTATGTTAGTAAAGCCTAAGAATAATTGTTCATCATGCTAAAATATTGGGCCAATGAAAAAGAAGAAGAAAAAAAATTATTGTGATGAAATTGAGAGGGAGAAAGGATGGCAAAACTCTTTACAAAAAGATGGAAACACTCACATGATATATTATCTTCTGTACTTTGTTCTCATTCATTTAATGATATTTTCAATACATGCATCATTTCACAAACAATATTAGGCATTAGGATTCATGCATTTCTCATTATCTTCACCATATAGGTTCATAATGTTTTATTTTTGCATAAATAATTTAGATGTTACTTGTGATTCTTCATTATCCACCTAGTTTGTTCCATCCATTGCTCTTATCAGTAGGCCACTTAAATGATTATTCTCCTTGTTCATTGTTAAGGAGATTTGCTTCCAAGTAGTTGGTAGTTAGGAAATAGAAATGTAGAATAGGGAATCACATGATACACCAAGTGAATGCCTGATTGACTATGATATTAACTACTTTACTAATAGTGTTTCATTGATATGAGGATGGAAAACTTTTATGGATATTTTTGGTCGCTTGAGAGTAGTTGATTGTTTAGTGGTCGATAAAGGATGATTTGGAACCGCCAATGGGGATATTTGAGAAAAGAAATTCATATTTTATGTCCTTTTCCTAACTTGTCTCAAACAGATCTGAGGGTATGTCTCTCGAGGGCGAGCAACATTTAATCTTAGGTTAGTTTGATGTACTGGATAATTTTCATTTTTACATGCTATTTAATATGAATTTTTGTGCACTTATGATTCATTTTCATATCAATTTGTGAAGTATTTACTATCATTATCCTGTGATACTTAATTGCATCAAATACATGTAATTTTAGTCTTTCTGAGTGATTTGAAAAATTTCAAGAGTTTATGTTTAGTTTTGTGGATTTTAGGTAAACTGACAAGAATCTTCACAGCTTGGTACCACCGACTTTGTTGTTGGAGGTACCGACACTTGCTCAGAGAGGAACATATTGAAACTGTGAAGACTCGATAGTACCAACCATGAATTAGATACTACTGAAAACATCACAACAAAGACCCAAAATTTCTTGAAGAAATCTTCATATTACTGACCATCATCTCGGTAATATCGACAACTTAACAGGTGACCACAACTATCGAAGGCGTCGGTAGTACCGACACCCAGTCGGTAGTACTGACATAGAAGGATTAGGAAAATCTTAAAAATAAGTCTAATCCAACGGTCGATATAAGTCACTTCTATGACTTATGGGGATTTTGATTAGACCTAAGAATCTCATTCTATTCCATTGGACAGAATCCAAGAGGAAGGAGAGGTGAAAGCGGAGAAGAAGGCCACATTCTGGGAGATTCAGGCACCTCTAGTGGATGGATTTGCAAGTGGAAGGTAGCATATCATCACATTTGTCAGAGGGGATCATACAGAATAACTTCTTTAGGGGTTCTTTAGTTTACTATATTTCCCACAATTTTCTTCTTTCTCTTGTATTTGACAATGGAAACCATGCGGGGCTAAACCCCTTGTTCCTTAGGACCCGACAGTAGCTGGATTATGCATTGTCATTGACTTTTATGTATTAGTATACCAATTTCTCTTAATTTATAGACTTATTTCTATGAGTATGTTATGAACTATCCATGCTTGATCATCATAGGTAGTTAATTATACCTTTAATTTTTTTAAAGAGGGAATTAATGGTTGGGAAATTCATAGAAATACATGTTGTATATATCCTTTTGAGAAAGGTGGCTTACGAATGTGAAGAGATTACATAGAGTTTTTGATAAAGCACCTAACTAATAACACAATCATTATGAGAGTGGGATTGATATTAGATTAGGTAGTGAATTACACTGTGAAAGAGGGCAATTCTTTATATAGGTCTCTCAGTCTAGGGTTAGGCGAAATATTTGTTAATGTTATAATGTTGATTTCAATGTCAGCCGAGGTGAAATCGTAATCCTAAAGAATTCACTCCAATTGAGATCAACAAACAGTAATTTTAGATTTATTTTCTACTTTTGATAATTATGCCTTCAATCAAGTTTTCATTAGCATAGTTGATCACATTACAGTTAGTAGTAGTTTATGGATTAATGTTTCCCTAAGTTTGACATCCGTGCTTCTTAAGGCCTATACTATATTGATACGTACACTTGTGTTTGACGTGTAGTTTAATCGTATCATGATCATTTCCTCCCTTAGCCACTCCTCCTTTTGCATTAAGTGTATACAACCTTGCTTAGCTTTGACTTTTCCCTCAACCTTTTCTTTCCTTTGCTGACTATCATCACATATTTGGCTTTGCCTTTTATTTTCCACTCATCTATTCTCAATATTCCAAATTGCTCAGTCAATCGATTAACAAAGTTGTTTATTTTTTAATTATAGGATCACATGTTTGGCTAACTCTTGGCCTAAAGGAAATCTTAGTCTTGTTGTACTTTCCACATACCTAAATAACTTGAGTACACGAGGTCCAAATGGATCACCCGCCTTCGTCTTGCACTTCAATAATGCATTGGAGGCATCATTCTTCTCTTGTCTTGGTTGTTCTTGATACATGTTCTTGAGATGCATTATCATCTTAATTAACATCCATATTCTCATGTTACTTCTGAAGCTCATGATTCATGGAGCATGGTATGAGGCAGTTAATGTCCATTGAATCATCGGAATGCTTCTTATGAGTTTCCCTTTCCAACCATAGTTGTATTTGGATTTGGCTCATTATGTACTGGTGTGTTCAGGACATAGAGCTTAGACTCATGTGTGACGATAATTCACAGTGTTTTGAACCAGTCGTTGAATAGTCCCATTTAGATTTTTTTTCTCAAGAATCGACCACAATAAAAAGATCGTTGTTTGTGTTTTCCATTGATCTATGTAGAAGATATTTTTACAAGTCAACAAGTTGATTTCAAAAATATTATTTGAGAAAAATAATTTTGCCATTAATTCGTTATACTCCAATTATTTTATTAAAATCAATAGCCATCACCTTTAATTCAAAAATTACAACAAGAAATCTTCTAGTGAGCCAAGATCCATAATGCATTAAGTCATGAGCCAACTATGGTTGGCCTCTCACAACTTAACTATTTAGGTATGTAACAAAACCCAATAGCATCTTATGTAATTTTTGGATAGATAGTTGCATACTCCATATCAATAAATCATCATATGAAATATATTCAATCTTTATACCTCTACATGCTTAACCCTTCTACAATCACCTACTCAAGTCTAACCCAAAGGCCAATACAATAAGATATGAACCCTACTAATCAGACCCACATACTTATTATCACACTTCCCCATGGTGGGATATGCACCATGCTAAGCATGCCCACAATTAGTCAAATAAGGTTTTCATGTGTATTGTCAATAGAAGGCATCTTCAACATTGATATTATACTGAGATATATATATATATATATATATATATATATATATATATATATATATATATATATATATATATATATATATATATATATATATATATATATATATATGGGCGTTCATTCATTGCCCGCACGGGTAGCCTGGATTTTCGCTACCCGTCAACCAAAAAAGCAACTCTCATGGTAAAAAAAGTAACTCCGCTGTCAAAAAAGTAACTATGGTGATAAGAAAGTAACTACACGAATAAAAGAGTAACTCTGTACAAAATATACAACAGATATATATAAGGACAAGTTTTTTTATTTTGGTGGGGCAAATGATATTATTTTTGGATGAAATTTTTTGGGGAGCTTGACAAAATGGTCCTCTGCAATTGCAAGAATTTTTTTTGAAAAAAGGTGGTCAGAAGGGTGGGCAGGTAGCTACCCGCGCGGGCAATAAAGATGGGCCATATATATATATATATATATATATATATATATATATATATATAGAGTCAGGCTAGAATACACTCGAGTGTACAGATCGCACAAATACACTCAAGTGTGTTTTCATATCAAGACTATTTTTTGCAAAATGTAAACCATTGATCTTCCCCATCATACTATAACTAGGCTACATACAAATTTTGAACCCATT
This sequence comes from Alisma plantago-aquatica, assembly GCA_963693085.1. Lineage (NCBI taxonomy): Eukaryota > Viridiplantae > Streptophyta > Magnoliopsida > Alismatales > Alismataceae > Alisma > Alisma plantago-aquatica. The sequence goes on along the minus strand of OY856412.1, from coordinate 286,942,912 downwards.
TGGATGAGTGTAAGTCACTCATCCAAGGGCAACAAAATCAACGTGCGAAACTAATTTGAAATGCATAATTTTTGCGGTCTTCATAACATGACCTATACATATCCAAATGTGCTCAAATTTTGCATATGAGTTGTTCATGAGATGTTTAAGAAGATCAATAGATTAGATTTTCAAAAAAAAATATTGCATCATGGAAAACTACTTGAGTGTATTCCGCTCCAGATACACTCGAGTGTATTCTAGCCTGACTCTCTCTCTCTCTCTTTCTCTCTCTCTCTCTCTCTCTCTCTCTCTCTCTATATATATATATATATATATATATATATATATATATATATATATATATATATATATATATATATATATATATATATATATATATAGGGCCCATCTTTATTGCCCGCGCGGGTAGCTACCCGCCCACCCATCTGACCACTTTTTTTTCAAAAAAAATTTTTGCAATTGTAAAGGACTATTTTGTCTAGGTCTCCAAAAAAATTTAGCCAAAAATAATATCATTTGCCCCTCCAAAATAAAAAAACCCATCCTTATATATATCTGCTGTATATTTTGTACATAGTTACTCTTTTATTCGTGTAGTTACTTTCTGTTCACCATAGTTACTATTTTGACAGTAGAGTTACTTTTTTGGCCAGGAGAGTTATTTTTTTGGCTGTCGGATAATGAAAATCCAGGCTACCCACGCGGGCAATGAATGAACGCCCATATATATATATATATATATATATATGTGTGTGTGTGTGTGTGTGTGTGTGTGTGCACGCGTGTGTATCCAATCACCATTACATGTAATTTATTAATGTAGACTATTATACATATCATATACTTTAACAATCACCACATATAATAAAACATGAGATGTCATTAGTACACAACATATTGAGCCATCAAGTGTAGTAGAAAAACAACCAAAAGATTCACATCTAATGTAAACCTAAATCTTACATATACATGATATCTAGTCGGCAGACTGGGCAAGCCAATTGACCGAATGGTGATCCATGTTTTGGGAAGTTCTTGCGTTGTTGATAGATTCATTACCTCATTTTGATCACGAACTCACAAATCCTCCAAAGACCATCCTTTTGGCCAGTTCTTGCATTGTTGATTGATTCATTACCTCATCTTGATCACGAACTCATGAATGCTTCAAGGACCATCCTTTTGGGTGTGGTATTTTGATCATCTCCTCCTCTCCACCATGGTCCACTAGTGATGTCATTATAACATCTTTTTTTAATTGTATAATTAAAATTTACATATAAAATAAATAGAGAGAGGCATGTCATGTGAGTCATATACATGTTACATTACTTTTAATCAAAATCAAAACAACGATGTTACATGTTTCACATCACACCAAAATGACCTAATTTCTATATTGACACATTGGTTTATGTAATACATATATATCACATCATATATGATATTTGGTGATTAATTTGGATACAATATTACACATCATTCATCTAATAAACTATTTGCAGTTCAAAACCAAATGAGCATTAGAAGTATACGACATTGACTCTAATACCACAATAGGTTTTTAGAAGGGGGTGCGGTAAAACAACAAATATTTTTCTTACAATTTTACCCTGGCCGTTAGACCTGTCGTAGCTATAAAATGTCAATAAAGAAGTAAAAAGGACAAGATTATATCATTGATCACACTAATTTTCCAACAAATAGACACACCTTTATAGGTGAAGAAATCAAACTTTTAGATCTAGATATGAACTGACCACCAAGAAATCCGAATATGCCACAAAGAAATCTGGATTGATCACCAAGCTATTGGACGACTGGCTTCTTCAAAACACCTTGTTGTTGTCTTGTGAAAATTCTTCTTCAAACCTCCTCACAAGTTTCTCGACTACTTTGTCCAAGAGGATGAGGGAAAACATGGTGCACCACCCTTTCCACCAATTTGAATTGGAACAGGAGTTCTCGACGTGCTATTCATCCCAAAACTCCCTTTATTCTCCTATCTTAGGAATCCATCCTTAGGGCAACCTTTGCTCTCTTTAAGAGAAAATATGATGGAAAAATTGTATCACAAGTCGTGTCTTGTGTGTGTTTAACCCTAATGGGACAAACCCCCTTTATATAGGAGAGTCACAAAAATGAAATGTCTTAATTCCAACCTCTTCCCTAATCATAATTTGAAAGAATAGCCTTCAAATTGAAAACTCAGACTGCCATTCAATCGACCATCTAGGATTCCTAATTGGATGACTGGGTCAGTCTAGGTCTAGATATGAATTGGTTTCCAAATGGTAACCTTTAATGTTGAATTCCAATCGGCTGACTGAGACTCTCAATTGACCAACTGGATCAGCCCAGATCCAAATCTAATTTGGTTTCCAAACTGAAACATTGTCTATTTGATTCCAGTCATTTGACTCAGTGAGTTAACTGATTGGTCACTACCCAAAGTGAAAATAATTTGATGCTAACAACCAACTGATTCACAAACCCAACTAATGCAATCGGTTGAAGGAGCATTCCAGTCTCTAGATACAGTAGGAAATCAACATATTTATGATCTGAAACCATTCTAATCATATGTTTGATTGTGAATGACAATTCCTTTATTCATCCTTATGCATGTGACATGGTAGGTTCCTAATTATGTTGGTAGCGATGTTCAAAACCTCACAAGAAAAGGTTCTTGTCTTGAAACACATTATTCCCACCTAAGTAATAGGAGTAAGTTGAAGAACAACTTCAACCTATGAAGTGATCAATGTTACCGTGACTGTATAATCCCTTTTTCTAGATTGATATTGAGGCATGGAGTTGCCAACCTCTTATCACCCAATCTATGTTCTTCGAACAAGAGCAAACCATTTGAGATATTATGAGGTCAATATCTTATATTCACTCACATGAGCATGTCCATAAATTTCCATAGTCTCTCTTATTAAGGGATCAGGATATCAGACTAAAGGAGGGACAAATTCCATCTACATCATTCATAGTAATCTACAAATGTCACAGTGCACCCAATCACTACCTTTCCAGGAAGCCCTTATTCATAGGACATTGGGGTAGTGGTCAAAGTTCACATAACAACATGTAATTACTATGGACATATGTCATGGCCGCATTGACTACCATGCATCACGGTTGTTCTTCCACCACCATGGCCATGGTTGAGCTCCATTACAAAGATTATGACAAAAATTCCAAAAATCCCCCACTTCTTTGGTTGAGATACCACACCTAACCCTAATATATAGACACTCGAGTAGAGGACACATACCATAGAACCCTTCTACTCAAGTCATGTGTCATATTTTCTTATCCCATCACCTCTTTCACTTTATCCAAGGTGGAGAAGCTGGGATGTACCAGAATTGGAGTCTAAGGAAGACCACCCATCATAAGAAAGATAATATAAACCATGGAGCTTTTCTCTCCTCTTCCTCTGTTGTTCTTATTGTAATAATCATCAAGTAAACTCTTTAGTGAGGTATTTTGGGTAATGGGTTGGTGATACCTTGTAATATTGAGGATGGACATATTGATATTTGCTTAATGTTCTTTTATTATTGTCATCATCTAAGCCTCAGTACCAACTATGTTGGGGTCAGCTAAAAATGTTATAGCTAGGGTTTGAACCCAGGACACTTGAAACATATTATGCAGCACATACCACTCCAACTGTAGACTAATTCTGGCTAATGTTCTTTTGTGTTATTCATATCCTATATCTATATTCTTCCATTGTAATTCTTGTTTATACATTTGCTTGCTGTCATCTAAGGTATATAGAGAAGGTTGATATGAAAAAAAGTAGTAGAATAAGACTAACTAGACTTGTAGGAACCTAGTTTACCAACCTCCCATCTAGCTACTCCACTGTCCCTACTCGAGTTATATGTATTGCTAAGCAGGTTTCTCCTCTTTTAGTTGACAAAGATCATGAAAGGTTGGATAATTAGTGATAAGATCTGAAATATTCCCTCATACTCGGTATACCACCCACTACTATCGACAACGAAGACACATATTTATAGAGAAACCTAAGTTTGCATATAGATCAAAGTGATTTTTTTACTTTCCCTAGAGAATTGAGAATTGTAACGGTGGAGAAGTGGTGATACAAGAGTTGTAATCGTTTGTACCACTTATGTCACCCATTGCATCAAGACTACTACTTAGGTTTAGTGTTGGATGTTTGGTTTAGTATCATATGTTTGGTTTGAACATTTTATGTTCACCACTAGATGCATGCATCGGTCAACCCAAATACCCAAAACAGCCACTACCTCCCTCTAGGCGTTCACAAGACATTTTCATGCTTGTTAAGTGTTTGTGATATTGCTTGTGTGAAACCATTGTTTGATTTTATTAATGCAAGTGTTAGGATTGTTTGTTCTTGGTTAACTTATTCTAGTGGCTTAGTTGATGGTAGTAGGAGTAGTTATAAATCTAGTAGCTAAGCTATCTACCAGTCCTTGTGAAATATACCTTGACATGTCACTCTATACAACTGAAGCTCGAGCGCTAATGGTTCTAGTATAAAAGCGTGTACGATTGGGTAACTTATGTGAAAGGCAGCACTCAAAATTTGTATAGGTATTACACAAATGACCGCAGTGCAATACATCAAAAGTTGAACTGTTACCGAATGTTATTGAGCTATTGACTTATGACGAATATATCTTTTTACAATACATATTTATACTTATGAAGACTACAAAGGTACATAAAATATCAGACGTCAGTACACCAAACTTTGGAGTTCCATTAACTTCATCAGATTTGTTTTAGAATTTATTGGTGTATCACTGTCAATCTAAGTCAATCTAAGATTCGAACTTAGTGCCCGTTCGGCAACGCGACTGATGTAGCCGCAGCCCACTGCGTCGTTTTGACGCGGTGGTTCCGATCGCCACTGGCCGCTTCAAGTTGTATTCAAAGTCCAGTTTCTACCAAACTTTGCAACGATGGACTGTATCGGTGTTAGGGAAGGCAGCGTTTGACCTGCGCGTGCTTTTTTTGATCCTGCCCACTTTCAGAGGTCTCTACCGGTAGCTTTGCGACGCCTTGCCAACGGGGCCTTAATGTGGTTACCAAGAGAAGGCCACATAGGAACGACTAAACTCTTGCAGCGAGGAATCGAGTGCGTATTGTTGTCGTTGCTGGTAGAGCGTAGACTAGCAGTTGAGACTTGAGAGGATATTTGTCTATTTGATGCTGCTAGAATGCTGTGTAGCTGGGGCATGCATGGATGGCCACTGGGTGAATGTGATATACACGACTCTGTCGACTAGCCTTTTAATAGCATGGAGCGACTCCGCATTTACTACCAACGTCGGAATCCATGCGTTGAGCGTGATCTTGCAGTCGCAAGCAGTTTCTTGACTGTGCGGTTGTTCTGTGGCGCACTACCAATCGCCGATGCGCTGTGCAGTACTGACTGACTAGGTCAACGCTTTTAGCATGATCGGATGGTCCAGCATTATATTACTCCTTCTCAACAACGAATTTCTTGTCTTATGGCATAACGGAAAAAGTTGTACCAAGTACAAAAGGTGACGTTTTACGTCTTATTCTCTGGAAGAGTACTGAAAGAGACTTTGCTTCTTGAGGGAAACCTCCAGGCTTAAGGAATGTAGGAAACTTCGCAGGAAAGAAACAGGGGCCAGCTCCTGATTTTGCCCGTTTTCAGGGGAAAAAAATGCAGGATCATGTGAAGGAGTCAATCAACGCAGGTCGACTTTGCAGTTGATTTTTTCCGTTTCAACATCATGGAACCCCTCCACTATCCAAGTCAGGACTCTTCATGCTCGGAATAGTCTCCTCGTCCTCGAGATCCACCACCCAGCATGCTAACGGTAATGGTGAGGGATTTACCTTCAATGTTATGTTGCACAATACAACACTACTACCCGAGTAGTGAGAGTAGCTCTAACTTTCCTCTAGAAACACCATAACCCAACAACATCTCCGATTCCTCTCAGCTTTGCCGACCGACTCCAACTTTTCTCTAGAAACACCATCACCCAACAACATCTCTGATTCCTCTCAGCTTTGCCGACCGGCTCCAACCACATCAGAGATCACACCTCAACTAGATCTAAGCTAAACCCTCAACTTCTTCTACAACTAGGACAACATCATCTAGTAGGTCATCCGGCTAGCTCTATATACTACAGTCACTACCACTGCTCAAACCATCACACCAAGGGCATGTAACTCAACATCCTACAATGTCACCCCAACATCTGAAATAGATGCAATGCCACCACAACATCCCCTCATACAGTACCACGAGCAGACATGGACAACAACATAATGCTAATTGCTTCGATACCAACAACAATCGAGTTTGCACTCGCTACTATCAGGATGGGAGAATTTCCCCATATCTACATTAATTGGGAGGCATCACACTCTACAACCGCAAAATATGGCTGTATGCCATAATCAAAGCTTTAGGACGACACCAACCTCTCCACCACATCTCAAAACCAGCCGACTTTCTGTCTCCCACCATGAAAATAGGAGGCTATATCAGTGCCACCCTGAGCAACAACAAGTTACTTTCTGACAGAAACAATACACCACTACATCTTAGTCAAGCTTATAAGAACAACGTTGGCACCACAAAGAAAACCACTCGAAGAACAACCAACCTCCCCACTTACAACTCAAACATGACCACCAGATTTCCTTTCGTAAACTACCCACTAGATGAACCAACAAACTACACCACTGTGCAACTTCCTATGACTTGGAAATGCCACCGGTTCGACATGCCATCGAGTGTTAACAAGGTGCAGATGGGAAATAAAAACTTCAAAATAGTCATCGAATACGACAACAAATCCAACACCTACATCGTGCACGGGTGGGCGGAGATGATCTCATCAAAAGAGAATGGACTGTCTTCTTTCGTCCCATTGCTGACTGAACCCTAATGGCATGGGTTATAGATTTCAAATATGAAACTTCTGTGGAGTGACACTCACTCTTCAAGACACTTGAAGAAGCAGACTCCATGCACACTGACTCAACAGACCAGCTGTTTGTCCCAGAGAAACATCAAACCAAGCTTAGATCAAAAGTTAGTCCATCAAGATCACCTCAACACCTACAATGCCAACACAACACGAAGATACAAGTACATCAAGATTGTGCTTCAACTCCATAGCAGACAATTATGACGAAAGAACTCATCCATCTCATTTCTCAAAACAACAAAATTATCTTCAGAAAAACCATCCGAACGACACCTGGTTCCCACCAACCTTCACTCATAGATCAGTTACAAAACCAATTTCCCCTACTCCAAAAGCTCTCAGCTACTGATCTTGCCTTAGAAACCTTCATGAGACACATCAACCCTAATGACTGGACCCTCGTCACCCACAAACCAAAATTTCAGGCTCTAATATGCACCATATGCAACAACAGAGGACATTCTAAATCCTGATGCACTTCACTTCTCGATGCTTCATCTGCAACTACCTTGGGCACATTTCATACAGATGCCCTCAACATATTTGTCCTTTCCTAGGTCATCACATGGCTCTTTACAGTGGAAAGAACATTTTACATGCAAAACTAGTGATTACTGATAGTTGTCATCTCACCAGAGGATTTGTCAAATCAAATCAGCCTCGTAAGCCCAATAAGAACTCAACTACCTTCTCTAACCCTTTCTCTTATCTCTACATTCCTGATAAAAAATGCTACTCTACCTCCCCCTTCACATGAACATGTCAACCACGCATGATCTAAACACCCTACGTCACGATCAAAGTCATCTATAAAACCATCTTCTAAACCCCCATACTATCAAACACTCCCTACACTACATACCTCTGCCTCCCCTTCGACAGATCGCATATCACCCTTCACCATGGCTCCTATAGTGCTCTGGACCCAAAATTCCCTATAGACTTACCAACTAACTCCATGCAACTTCTGAAAGTCTTCACCAACTGTAGCATTCTTGTCACCATCACCAACAACATCGACAATAACATGATTAATATTCTTGATGTTACTAGATCCATTGCCCTCCTCCTCCCAGGACACACTATCCTCAAACCAAAGATCCTATCACCATCACAACTCATGTACTCCGTCCCAGAGGGAACCGAACTAAACCACTTGTTTGGACAAGTCATGACCATTCCATGTGGTACTAGCTTTGTGCAAGCCAACATCACCAAAAGGACCCCAGAACAAGGGTCACCTATGGCTGGTTCAGGAGGCTCGAGCTGGGCTGCCATCACTGATCTTCCACTACACCTACGGGAAATGGAGGTTTTTAAAGCCATCACACACACCATTGGTGCCACCCTCTAGTTTGTTAGTCATGACACTCTTCATCCCACCCAATACATCATGGCATTTTGCATCTTCTCAGTTAAACAAGCCATCACCTTACCTGCTTCCATTAAAATTAGACTAGGAGAGAGGATCTACAAAATAAAAATTACTAAAGAAAACCCCACTATTGTCTCCACTATCTTCACAGACATAAATTCACACCCACCATCTTGGTTCTATCCAATCAACTCCAAGAAAACCGTCACAACCACTAAGAACCCAAATGATAGAAATATGGTCTGTAGAGAAAGAACTCCACAACCATTTCACAGGATGACACAAATCAATCCTCACAAAACAACATACCTAGGACCTTAACCATTTCACAGGATGACACAAATCAATCCTCACAAAACAACATACCTAGGACCTCATCCCCATCAGTGGATAGCAACAACCATGCACTTCACGATTCCTTCAAAACATTTCCATTTCACAACAATAACACAGAAAACACAACCAGTCTAGATTCTGATACAATTTAAAAAATAAAATTTTCCATTATCGATGAAATCTGATCCTCACAGAGTCCTAAGTAGAAGAGAAAAGGGGAAGCGCTCACCACAATCACAACCATCAACTCATTGTAAACTACATTAGAGGGGCAAACCAGGAGAAACTTCTTTGCTACTGAAAAACCAACTACATCCTTTAAACACCTGTATAACTCTTTGCATACTACATGTCTATCACCATCTGATATAACTAATACATCGAATTGTGGAAACCAGATTGATAATATTGAGGATATAGCTTCTTGGCCTGATATACAATCTTTTACACTATTTGCTGATAAGCTAGGAATAACTTTCAGTAATGAGACTGTAGCATATAGTGCCTTATATGATATAGAGAATATCATGCACTGGAGAAATCATAGACACATACACGACACTTTCACCACACTAGAAAACCTCCATCTAAATTGATCTTCGACACTTTTTGCCACAAACATATACACTCACTCTTAATGAAGATCACATCTTGGAATGTCTGTGGTGCATCTAGTTACTATAGGAGAAAAGAAATTAGGAGGCACATTTACAAAAATAACATTAACATAGTCACCATTTAGGAAACTACAACCTCTCTCACACCATTTTCCTTAAAAATCATAGGTGGAAAACACATTAATTCTTGGTATCACATTCCCGTAGTGGGATTCAAAGGAGGTTTAGCTATACAAATTAGAAATAGATTATTCACCATCACACAAGCAGAGACTCTGAAGTACTCCATAACCCTTCATATCACCAAAATAATGAATGCCCTAGAATGGTTTTTCACTGGGGTATACAGTGAACCTAGCACAAACAAAACATACTACATCGAAGAGATCAAATTCATCCTACATAGGTACACTAATAAACATTGGCTCCTGGTAGGAGGACTCAACCTCATAACCAAATCATTCGATAGAATTAACCACTCCCATCAGACTGGTCATATGCACACAGCTGACAAAGTCTTTTGTCAGCTTATTACCCAACACAACATGATTGACATTCCTCCAGCTAATGCACATTTCACCTTGCATAGAAAACCAATCTTGGGCCAGGGTTGACCACTTCATTTTCTCAACTCCTCGGGAAGACCATTACCACCACTCATTTGTTTCAAATTCCCACCAACCTATTTTTGATCACATCCCCATCATCATTGACACAAAACCTTTATTATGGGGCCATAAACCATTTTCCTTTGAAATTTTTTAGCTTCTCAACCTCATCTGCCTAGATCTATGTAAACAAACATGGGCCACTTCAGATTCTCACACTCTAGAACCATGTTACCATATTCACAACAACACCAAGAAAGTCAAGATTGCACCTAAATCTTGGCAATTTTTTTTGGCAATATCAAACATAAACTGGCTGACTTAGAACAACGAAATGTATTTGCAGACAATGACCCTAAGGTTGACCCTACCCTCACTCTCACTATAAAAGCGGAGATTGAACATGTTCAAAACTTCATCGACACCATATGGAAACAACACACCATGATCATATGGGACACTAAGGGCAACAAAAATACAAAATTCTTCCACAAAACCTACAACAACAATGCCTGAAAAAACATCATTCCTAGACTTTGCATTAACGACAACATTACCTATAATAAGCACATGATCACCAACAATATTGTACAACACTTTGAGTGTGTTTTCAACACCAGACACGAACCCCCTTTTCTTAACTCCATCAATTGGAAACACATTTGTGACATACTAGATCTCAGACCCTACCCTGGAAGTTGACATTTTGGACTTAGCCAAACAAGGTTGAATGTTAGACCTAAATAGATGTTTAATATAACCCCAATGAGCTATTGCATGTATAGATCACCTTAATGTAACCGAATGTTCTAACATTAATCTTAGGTTTATAATGGATACACAAAATATGCCACATAACTCATTTTGGTCGTAATATGAAGATAAGAAACTTATTGGATGAATAATTTAGATAATAGGCTGTTAATGGGCCATATGACATATCTCATAAAAAGAAATCTCAAAAGTGGAAAAAAACTTCAAATTCAAAATCTACATATCAAAATTAGCATACATGTCAAATTTCATCTAAATTGGACCAACTTGAAATATTGGGATAAGTTTAGGAGAGAGAAAATGAGTAAAAGGAATAAGTAATGAATAATGTGATTATATAACTTCAAAATATGGAAATAATGTCAAATTCATATTCAAAACATCAAAGCGAACTTGCGGATGATGTTTGGTCCAATTTGGATATTGTTTGTGCAAGTTATGCAATTTTAGGTACATTCTGGACTTTTACGCAATTTACCCAATTGGGAGATTTTCATTACAAATTTTCACATGAATTGTAATCCTTATATATTCCCTTACCATTCTAAATTTTTTGAATCATAGGGAACCTAGTTTCACCTTAGTTTGAAGGTGTGTCTTTCCAAGGGCATTTTAGGGATTACTCTCTTTATAAATGAGCTTATCTTTAGAAGCTATCAACCAATGGGGTTATTTCTTTGATTGGAGGTAAGTTGGGATGTCCTATAAGTTTCCATAAACTGACATTAGATATTCAAGAAGCCTCTATGAGATGTCCTCTTGCATGGCCATGAAATCCCTAGGCTAAGGACACATGGAAAGCTCCATGGACACCTCATGCTTGACTTCTTCCTTATCCATAAAGGTTTGCATGTCCATAGGCACCCTTAGCAGTAGACACATGGAACGTAACTTGATACCTCATTCTTGACTTCTACCTTACCCAAAAATACTTGCATGTCCTCAGACACCCTTATACATGACACATGGAAAGTCTCATAGACACCTCATACTTAACCTCTTTCTTTATATAGCCATATCTACCCCTTCCCAACTCCCAATTCGAAAAATCTTGCTCTCCTTTATTACATCTAGCTTAGAGCATCATTCCTGCTCTGTTTTTTCACAAAGGTGTTGTCCCAAGGTAAAAGGAGGTGCCTACCTTGGTGAAGAAGGCTCCTAGGGTTCCAAATTTCTCTATTTAGGATTTCATAAGCTCCTCCTTGGCGATTTTGACCAAAACTAGTAAGTAGTCTCCTATCCTTCCTTATTTTCATGTTGTTAGTCTTCCTTCCACCTTCCTCCAGCTCAAAACCCTTGTCTTCCACGGTGAAACACCACCTAGAGCCCTTAAGCACCTCATCTCCATGTTCTTTTGTTAGGGGTTTTCACCTCTAAAGTGGAGAAGGTGCTTCTTGCTCAAGATAGGAGCTTTGTTGGAGAAACCAACCTCTCTAAGATTGGGAACCTTACTTATTACACCTGTCCACCTTCCCAAGAGGTTCTTTGGAGGCCTAGGATTGGATCTAGGACTGACTTGGACTGTTTAGACTCAGAAGTTGAGGTATGATCGCATCCCACATTATTTCTATATTGAGTAGTTTCTAACTCTTCTCTCTAAGTGTATGATTTATCCCCTATTCTTCTATGTTGAGCAATTCACCTATGCTTATTCATTCTCTTTTTCCTATGGACATTAGCCTATACACAATATTTTTTCTTTTGAAAATCATGGTTCATGTGAACTACCTTATTTGATATTGGTCATGTGATCATGGGTATTCTTTTGAACTCTTATCTTATGCTTTGTTCATGATGGAACTCTAAAAGATGACATGTGATGTCTTTTTCCCATTTATGAGGTGGATCTATATGTTGGTCACTTATGTGGTGACTAGTTTATATATACTAACTATACTTTCTACTTTTCCCTACATTTAACATGCTATGTGATTCAGTAGCATTAAAATAGTGTAATTGCATTGATTTTATGGTAGATGTGTTATTTCCAGATGAGCAGATGTGATACTTCCTACTCTTTTGGGATGGAAATAAACCTCATACCCAGGGTAAGATGTGTGATTCTTGGCCCATGTTTTATATATTTAGGAGATTGGCAATATTCCTTTCTCTATCATGTTTCAAGTTTATGAGACTTGGCCTCCTTTGTGTTTATATTGTTCTAGGACTATGTTTATCTCACATGCATGCATGTTGATGATATGGGGTGTGTGCCCTAATTCTTTACATGTGCTTGTGTGGTACAATCTTTATGTTTTATTAATGGCAAGTATTCTTTTGTTATCATATGATTTCAATTCCTTTTCTCTTGATACCCATTTTGGTGGTCCTTATCCTTTCTATGAGAAGCATTTTATATTTGATGTCCTTTATTCCATATATTGCTCAATTTCCTATTTAGTATGCACATACCAACCTTTGTTGATTTCATCTATTTTCTCTTCTTGCTGGGGTATGCTTCCAACCCTATGTGAAGGACTTGGATGATAAGGCATGAAGTTTTGGACTAGCTTAATGAGTTAAATCTTGGAGACAAAGTTGTTATGGTTTAGATTTCCCTATACTAGATCCTTATGTTGAGTGATACATGTAAACCCTTTGTGGGAGATTGTGATGTTCTTTTGTAACTTTGTGATAAATTGAATATAGTTATTTTTTAAATTCCACGCTACACTTTGGTATTTTGCATACCATTATAATAAATTTGGAAAATTTATACCTATTCCAACATACCTTTGAGTGTGTTTGGAATGGATATTTTATTCTTCAAATTTTTAGTAAGGGGGTGATCACGCCTCCTTACAACATTTGCAAAAAAAATCTCATCCCCCCATAACACCATCAATTACTTTAACATTGAGGAAATTGATGAGGCCATAACCTCTATTGGTAGGAATAAATCACCTAGACCGAATGGTCTCAACACTGAATTTTACCTTGCCAATTGGAACCATATCAAAGAGGACTTCATGAAACTGCTCATATCCTTCCAAGAGAACACAAATGTCCATAAGCACATCAAAACCCTCAACCATACTAACATATCTCTCATCAAAAAGGTGAATCACCCCGACCAAATTACACAATTCTGACTCATTAGCCTCGTCAACATATCCTACAAAAGTATTGCTAAAATCCTCAGTAATCGCATCAAACCACAACTTGAAGATGACATCGTCCATAACCAAAACGCCTTTCTTAAACACCGCAACATCCATGATGCCTTCATTATGGACAGTGACACTCTTCACCTATGTTACACAAATAAGACTCTTGTCATCACTATTAAGATGGATTTCTAGAAAACCTTTGACTATATTAACTAGAACTGACTTCTCCATACCATGTTTGGATATGGTTTTTCGAACAAATGGAACAAATGAATACATGCATGCATCTCCACCAACTATTTCTCTACTATCATCAATGGTTCTCCTTTTAGAAATTTCCAAAACGTAAACGACCTTAGACAAGGAGACCCACTTTCCTCATAGATATTCACCATAATCACAATTATACTAACTACCATGATCAAGCTAGGAACCACACAGTGTCTCATTGCATCACCAGTAGAATGCTACAAGAGCATCATCCAATTTGTTGATGATACCATGATCCTTGTCAAACCAGAAGACAACACTATTCACATCATTGGCCTCTTCTCATACATCTTCGGCCTCAAGATAAACCTTACAAAATCTTCCATCAATGGAGTCAACTCTCCACATGATATAATCAATAGATACAAATCTCTTTTCCATTGAAAGATTGAACACTTTTTGGTCATGTATCTTGGCATCCCCATATCTCCCCACCCATCCACACACAGCTAGTGGAACCCCATCATTTATAAGATCAAACACAAACTCCACTCTTAGACCAACCACTTCCTTAACCTATCAGGTCGCCTCACCCTCCTTAACAGTGTTATTACACCCATAACCACACATTATCTCAGTTGCATCCCCCTGCCTAGCAAAACCTCAAACATGATTGACTCCATTAGAAGACCGTTTTCATGGAACCATTACAATGAAGAACAAAAGAGAAAAAAATTACATTTGGTCAACTAGGATACTATTCAGGCTCCTATTGAATTAGTGGATTGGTCATAATTAACATCAAGATCCATGTTTTATGACTCATTACCATGATCATTAATACCCTTACCACTAAATCTGATAAGATCTGGAAAACACTTATCCTTGATAAATATTAAAAATATACCACTCCTTGGCACAAAACCAGTGAGTGTACATCCTCACAACTTTGGAGGTTCATCAATAAACATTTAGACATCATCACAAACCTAATTCACTCCACCTCCCATGATTTCATGAACATTAACTTTTGGAGAGACCCTTGGTATCATAACAACACCATGCAAAACTTGAAATGCCACTTCCACATACCGCCATCTTTGAACAATATTATTACTTATAGAGTGCTACAACTTCTTACCACCAATTGACAAAACTCCCTTAAGCTATACCTCTAGAACAACCTCAACCAGGACACAATTCAAGACATCATTCATGATCTTGAATACAACACAAGAAACAACATCTCATGGAAATGGGGGCCTACTTACACACCAAAAACAACTTATCTACATCTCACATACAGAGAGAACATATATGATATGACCACTATTTGGAAAATGAAATGAACACAAAAATATAAAATCTTCTTCTAGATCATTTCAAACAATAAGATCCCTATTAACCATTTCAAAGTACACAACACCTCTTCAGTAGTTGCCAATTCGCACTACACCTCCTCTACAAATACTTCCCACCACGTACTATCACAGATAACATTCTTTTGCCAAACCAAATCACACATATAAAATCCCAAAATGCTAACCTATCTGTGGCGGACCTTATTATAAATACCCTATAGAATATTTGGTTAGATAGAAATAAAATAAAATACAATAATTCTAACCGTCCCCAACACCAAATTCAGGCTGACATTGAACATTCCTTATACATTAACTTGCATTGTAGGACTGACTTCCACATCAACATAGGTGATTGGAGTAGATCAGGACTAGGAAAATGTTTTTGGATACCACAATGGAGAAAATTGCTACACATTGGAGGATATCATAGTGGACAACACTGGCTTCTGAACCAGACTACCAGATCATCAACAAGATGGGGATCTCCATTAACTTGTTCTTGATTTACATGAAAAGGCTCATGTTAAGGGGTGACCCCCATGAACATTGCTACTTTAGATCTTTCTTTCTTTTGATTATCATCATCTGACCATGGAGAACATCTTCGGATGTGTCCTCCATGGTGAAACATCTTGTTATCCCTTGTTTACATGCCTTCTATTTTTAAACATTTTTATTAATGCTGGAACTACTTATAAAAAATACAACACTACTTCTCTTCAAAATTGTAAAAAATAAAAACTCAAAATAGTATATTTCAAAAATGTTTATGTCCAAAATATAACATTCTACTTGGTGTGTACCTAAAAATTCAAGGGTTTGGTAGCTCTGGCGGTAGCTGCACTGAAGATGGAAAAGGATGGAATACCCAACCCCCAAATGGAGAGCACGGGGGTGGCCATGAAAAGAACCCTGAATAGGAGAATGCAGACACAATAGAGGCACAAAAACACTCGAGGAAGGATGAAGAGAGCCCTTGAAGAGTTTGCTACTACAGGCAGCGGTAAACAAGAATAAACATCTAAGAATAACATTAAAATTTGGGCGGAAGAGTGGAAAGAGAGGATCCAGAAAAGAGAACCCATTGCAGGAATCTAATATGGAGGTACAGCCAGAGATGTCCACTATAGATAGATTCCCAAAACTTCAGCAAAGTAGGCCAATTAATAGAAACATGCAGAACATGATGCCCAACCCCTATCCTCACAAGCCAGTATCGTACACGGAGATTATATGTGTTAGAGATGGATCTAGAAAGCTGTCATTGTTGGGTTTGATGACCCTAATACCTGATTGTCAAAGAATGATATCAAAACTAGGATTATGGATGGAACCCCCAGCTTCAAGATTGATAGCAACATCTTTGGCGAACTAGTTAAACCATGTACTTTCATGGTGGTGGTTATAGTCATTGCCAGGGAGATAGGGTTCCTTACTCTATAAGACTAGATACGATCAATGTGGAGGCCAGTAGGGGCGTTTAGACTGGTAGACCTAGAGGAAAACTTCTTCAATGTCCAACTAACAAGAGAACATAATTACATAACGACACTCACTAGAGGACTGTGGCCATTGATGGGATAATATTTGAACGTGCAACCTTGGGACCCAACATTCTTCTTGTCAACAACAAACCCCATGTTCATTGTAACATGGGTGGGAGTACCCAATTTAGAAATATTTCTCTACCAAAGTCAATTTCTGGAGGAAGTAGGCGATGCAATTGGAATGATAATTCGATGGGATACAAACACTGATCAGAAGAAAAGAGGTAAATTCACAAGAATTGATGTGAAGCTTGATAGCAGCAAGCCATTAGTCTTGGCCATCATTGTACAAGGAGAACGACACAATGTGGAATATGAAAATCTCACGAGTATATGCATGCTATGTGGAAAAGTGGCTCACATAGACAAATACTATACAAAGAAAAGAGCGGTAGTAGAATTACAAGAAATGGTTGGCAAATAGGTGGAAGGTACATAGGTGATTCTAAATCTATAAACTATGTATATGGGACCAATCTAGTGATGTCTGAAACACATGAAGAACCAAGCCAAGGACAAGACCATCAAGACTCAAAATAGATTTGGCAACCTAAATGTGAATGAAGACAATCATGCGAGCAACAAGATACCAACAGGAGCTAAGACACCAACTCTGGCATTTATGGAGATAGTGGAAGGTTGCAAATAAGAAGGAAAGCCAGTTGAAGATAGTTCTCATACCATGTTTAGAGAAGCCCAACCTCATTAGAATAGGAAAGACACAAACTAGTCAAGTAGAATACAAAGGAACCAAACCGGTACGTAGAAAGAAACAACAATAGAGGGCAAGAACACCCTCATCATCCCTGATGATGACATAGGTGAGATAGGAAGTTTGTAGTTCAACACGAGGGACACTCAGTAGTTACTGGCATAACAGGCAGACCAGTAAGAAATCAAGTAACTTTTGGCTCATCAGTGGGGATTCATGTAAGAAATAGGAAGATACTCAAATCAAAATACTTGACCAAGAATGGGTCGAGGAAAAAGAATCAAAGAGAAAGGTCTCAGGATGGAGAAGGAAAACAACCGAGCAAAGAGGAATTGAGAGAAAATGGTATGGTTATTGTATGTTAGTTGAAACTTGGATGTGTAGGGTAAATGTGGAACAAATACCTAAAACATTGTGAGAGACCTCTAAAAGCATTACAAAGTGGAAATTTGTGAAATCATTGAAACTCATACAAGTAAATTGTGAGCTTATAGTGTCATCAAGTCCCTTGGCTTCAAAGAATCTTATAGAGTATAAGCTACATGTTTTGCAGGCAGCATATGGTTTTAGTGGCAAAATAGAATCAAATTAGTGGAGATCCTAGCAAGTCATAAACACTTCGTACCCTGTATGATTAAGAAGAATATTCTCATCACCTTTGTGTATGCAAGTACAAAACAAACTGGCCATTGACTACTATGGGAAAATTTAGAGACAATCTCAAATACATCCTCTCTACCATGGCTCATACTTGAAGATTATAGTGTGGTTCTCCACATAGATGAGAAGATAGGGGAAAAAATAATGCATTTATGGAACTATAGGGAGTTTGCAGAAGGATTATTAAGAGCGAGACTTGAAGCCCTGGGTGCTTTGGGACCAAAGATGACTTTCAAAAGGGATTGTCTTCATGAGGTTGGATCGAGTTGTCACTAGTCACGAGTGGATTTATGAATACTCCACTACTTGTGTTGTGGCAAACCACCGCCACATGAGTGAGATTACTCAAAATAAAATGTGGAATTAACACTAAACATCCATATTACCAAATAATAAGGTAAATTAAAACCAATTTCATATAACCTCAAAAGAGGAAACATATTACATCCGAGTCCACAAATTATGTCATATGTATCACACATTTTACCATCATAATTATTCACACCACTGTTCACTGGCCAACTTGCCACATTCTATTACAAGGATAACATGTTCATGTATTCAAGCCATACAACCATGACATACTGCCAAAAACTTGTGTCGATGTAAAACATCTAGAAAACACCTCAAGGACCTAAGAGTACATATACAACACATAGGAATCTACTACAAAGCACTAGCATCATAGCCAACCTTCAACAACTACTGCTCTCCTTGTTGCTCTTCCTCAAGCACACGATCCCTACCGTGTTGTGAATGACCACATAAAAGATGTGGAAACCCATGAAGTGAGAATAACATCCCAACGAAAGATATAACTCTTCACCAACAACTATTATATACACAAACTAAAGCAAAATGATGGCATTATTATCAGGATGAGAAGATTCAGCTAAATGATATAAGCAAAGCTAATAACACAAATTAGACACTTTAATTAGCTACAACTGATCAATAGAGCATTGTATGCTTTTATAAGGAATATGAAGAACATGTACACAAGATAACAACTAAGAAGTATAAGAAATAAGGAAAAGGGGTCATCCAATGTGAATCATGTTTGACCCTAAGAAAGTATACTACATAGCTGTATTATGTCTTTTATTACGCACCGAAGATTTGAATCGTACCACTCCAATCCAACTAATTACTGCTAAGTCAAAATCAGTTCCATACAAGGTCTATGGAAGAGCCAGACTCCATGATCACACCCAAAACTCTTATTCAGTACGTTTGACAACATAGAGACATAACATTCAACTACCATCAATGACATATAGTCAAGATGAAAACAACTAGTCCGACCTTGGTACAGTTCACAATGCTAGATATCATGTCAGACATGCCCATTTTATAATAGGCATCATGCAGTTTTGTCACTGCCTTTCACATTATCACAAACACCGAGGCATGACTGCAGTCACCCTCCATAACCTGCAACTGTAGACATAAGGATATATCCTTGACTTGCACCCTCACATATTGATCAATATGTACTCTGAGTTTCCAACATGAATTACTCGTTTCACCACCCAATAAGTTCTAACACTGGAATGGATCTATGGCACAAGGAAACTAAATGATTAGGTTCCACTTGATTAGTTATGCCAATTGGGTATCTTTTAACACCAATCAAGTTACAACATACAAACCACAAAAAATTTCTATAAAGGTAATGGTGGATTACAACATCAGTTGATATAAAATATCTTAAGCATAAAGTTAACCACATCACCATATCATACTTTTTCATTGCCTTATATCAGGTCATCACCATTATAACTTCATCTTGGGATAACCATCCCCCATTATATCACTAGAGGGTATCACCTTACAATAGGCACAAAGCCACTGCCAGGTCATAAGACCCAATCACATTGTTCCTGCATGATCATTATCTCATTATGCCTCATAAAGGCTCATAATAATCACCCTATGTCATCTAAGATATACCATAGCAATCACCAACTATGATGTCCATTCGACCTACAACTTTAGGGTTACACAAGTAGGAGAGAGAAACATCATTACATGTTAGTCATTCAAGCAAGCTCAACAAGTACATCATACACTTGAATGATTAGGGTTAGGGTTTCTCATGATTAGCCAATTAGGATTCCCATCACAACATTTAACATCAAACCATAGGTGCATTATGTCCCAAATCCTTAGATCACATTAGGGTTAAGCATTATTACCATGAACAACCTCAGACGTAATGACCATACTAGATATTGTTGAGAAATAGGGAGACAAAGTAGGTAAAAAAATGTTATTGACATATTCCCCATAAACCAGCATATCACATCAATAACTATATAATGGAAAGGATGGTTTCAATGATATACCTGGTCTTGGATCAAGTCCAACGACATACTCCTCATCCTTGTAGATGCATAATTGTCTTCTAGTTGCATTGGGACTCGTCTGCACTCCTCCATGGACAGCAGACCCAAACATTGTCATATGTAGCCTCTCCTCTCACCATGGACAGCTGGCTGACATTGTCCTCCTTAGCGACGGGAAAAGGCCACCTCTCCTCTAGAGAAGTCCATGCATACCACCTAGAAATCCTATCATTCTCTTAGAATGGATAGGAAGGAGTTGTCCCTCCCGTTGGTGTACTAGTCACCAACATTCTCTCTCATAATAATTCTCAATTTTTATCTCCCGTGATATCCTTCCCTAGTCAGGTAGGACTTGCTTGGGCTCTCTCGGTTACCACAACCAAAGAGGACAACAATTGTCTGAGAAACTGATTTTCAATTGTGTGTCTTGGGAAGCCCCTAATACCCCTCTATTTATAGGAGGAGTTTGGGTCATGGTTCCCAGTCTATGTGAGAGTGGAAGGGAACGGAAGATCTAGATTTTCACAACCTGCAAGTGTGGAACCAGTCAATTCACATGCAAGCCAATCGGTTCACTTAACAAATTGACCATTTTGCATGTTTTCCAATCGCATGTGTATTTGGAAATTCTATTCCAATTAATGCTCGACATGACATCATCACTAATCCTTGATGCAATTGACTTGCATCTTGAACCAATCATCTTGCAGAGCAAGAAGGTCATCTCACAACCACCA
Organism: Alisma plantago-aquatica; assembly: GCA_963693085.1. Classification (NCBI taxonomy): domain Eukaryota; kingdom Viridiplantae; phylum Streptophyta; class Magnoliopsida; order Alismatales; family Alismataceae; genus Alisma; species Alisma plantago-aquatica. The sequence goes on along the minus strand of OY856412.1, from coordinate 286,921,519 downwards.
ACCGATTAATTTGGTCCAGTGAACCGGTTGGTTGATGCCCAACTTCTGCAAAATTCATCCAATACAACATCCAATCAACTTGACACTGCAACTGGTCATTTCATCACATGAGTCGATGGGTTGGGAGTCCAGACAATTGATGTGTTGGTTGAATTGAATACCTAAACTCTTTAGTAATCAATCTAATCATCATTTAATATCAAACTCCTCTTCTAGGTTATGTCCTATGTGTGTGACCCTATAGGTCCCATGTTACATTGACAGTGAATGTTCATAACTAATTATGACATAATGAGAAAAGAGTGGTGCCTAGTAACACATCATTGTGACCTAAGTAAATGGAAAGTTGGGGAACAACTTCAACCTACAATCTATGCTTGGTGTTACAGTGTTTGTATAATTCCTTTGTCTCTGATATCCATATTGAACTTAAGGCATGGATACGTCATCATCTTCAACACTGAATTTGTGTTTCTTGCTATACCAAAATATATTAGATATGTGTAAGCTCAATATCATATGTTGACTCACATGTATAGAGCCATGCATTTCTCAGTATCTCTAACTCAAGTGGCCTAGGATATCATACTCCCATAGGAGGGACAAATCCCATCTACATCACTCACAGTTAGTCCATGTGTTGCAGCCACCCAATCATCACCTTTATGATAACCCTTATTCAGGATTACGTTTGATGATGTCAAAGCATAATGAATGACATGTGACAAGTGTAGTGACTTCAGGTCTAAGAATCACAATCACCACCATCACGATGAGAGATAATTATGACTACCATAACAATGCTCTCCATGTGTTACTCTCATAGTGGGTCTGTCTGATACACTATTCTCTAACATGTATCTGTGTGCTTGGTTTTACATCGCCATATCATGACTAATGATTTTAGTCAGCAACCAACACACACCCCAGTCTTATGTGTTATTGTAGTTTATAAACCTTCCACAATAACATCTGACTAGGGACATAATGAGAATGTATACTCTTAACATATGTATGATATCATTCTTCAAGTCACCTACGTAAGACATACGTCATCGAGTAATATCATTCTCTAGACATTTATTATGTTACTTCATTATCTCATAATTGAAAAAAAATTGGAATCTTGCCTTTTATTAATAATCAAATCATTTACATATTATGCCATTGCACTAATCATATGATTGGCTTTCTAGGAATACATACCAATAGATATGTAGTGACTGACACTGATGCATGTGTAGAGACCACTATGGGTGACACCATGTAGCGACCACATGGTAAAACCATATGTAGCAATCAGTTCACACTCCATGTGTTGTGACCATCAAGGTTAGCCCACCATGGGTAGCAACCACAACACATAGGTCAAGGTAGCGACCATAGGTCACTTTGTTGAGACTGTAACACCACAACTAGTGGTAACCACCACATGACCAAACAAGATAGAGACCAAAAAGCATAGTGACCAAAATAGGTTAGGGTTAGGGTTTGGTAGCGACCAACCTACCCTAGTGACCCTAGGTCAAAAACCATTGCGACAATACAAGATCAACACATGTAGCAATCACCAAGGTATGTAACAGCCCCCACACATGTGAGTAACACCAAGAAAACCAAGGAGTCACCACAAGAAAGCCTCTTGGAAAGATGTTCACAAAAACCCTAAAACAAGTGTCACAAGGGTAAACAAGGAAAACCATGATGAGAGAGGGAAAACGATGCATCCAACTCACACAACAAAAGATCATAACCTTCAATATCATGTAAAACTGAATCAAAACATGGTATCAAAACCAACAATTATGATGCATGCAAGAGACAACAAATCTACCATCACATACATTTTGGGTACAAGAATTAGGGTTTAGGAGAAAGAGAAAACTAGACAAGAACACTTCAAAATCTTGTGCCAAACAAGATAGAAATATCCATAAACTCGTGATCACATTTTAGATATAAAATAGTAGCATGCAAGCAAAATAAAGGTGCAATAATAATATAGGGAAGAGGTATATAACCACCCTTAAGATGAAGATAAAGCTCCAAATCCACAAGATCAAAGAGAAGGAATGAAACTACAAGCCTGGATCCACCTCCACGATCAAACAAGATCACCTCAGGAGAAGAAAACACACCAGGGTCAACAGAATCTCAAAAGAGAAAGGGTACAAACCATGGACCAAAAAGAAAGAAGAAAGAGGGAAAGCTTCATCTCACTCAAGTACTACCATGGCCAAACCATAGTATCAAACTCTATGAAGAGAAGTTCCTCAAGATAGACACCATGGTGATACATAGTCTCATGACCAAGATAAGAAAGGAAGAAGGTAGGGTTCAAGAAAAATGAGACTAAACAAAGATAACAACTTACCAAGATCAACGGTCACCAAGAACCACCACAAAGAAGTTGATCAAGCCCTAGATCATCACATGCAAAGGTGATCAGCCACCAAAGCTTCAATGTCAGCACCTTCTCTTGCTCTACCAAACTGAAGACTAAAAACAAGTAAGAAGAGAGGAAGAAGAGATCTAAAGGGGATACTTGCGTTTGAAAGAGAGGGTTTATATACCCAAGGGTAGGAGAGAGGTAAAGATCATGAGGTGTTAAGATATAAGAGCACCAAAAGGACATATGTCCCTCAAAGCCATGACCCACTCACACCAAGCATGCAACAAAGGGTGTTAAAAACTAGGTAGTGTAGCAACCACTCAGGTCCACTATCTACCTTCAGTCGAAGCAAAACCAAGGCATGACATGGTAGTGACCGCTACTCATGTCCACCCAAGACAAACGTCAAAACACCAAAGCATCAGGAAATTTCTAGCAACAAAAACCAAGGTCATGCATATAGGTCAAAAAAGCCAACCAAGGGAAGGTGCTTCAGTCAAAGCACCCCAAGAAGACACTACACTAAGGTCGCTACATTCAAGAAACTCAACATGGTCGACACCACCACCCATGCAAAACCATGCAAACCCTAGATTGATACACATGATGCCACCTCATCCTCCAAGGTCCAACAAGGTACCCTTATTCATCATTCTCTCTCTCATGATGCCACAATACAAAAGGTATATCCAACATGTGACAAATTCCAAGATAACCCTCAACATGGGTAAACTGGAACTTGGTTCAAAGCAAACATTACTAGATCAAGCATCTACCAAATAGGGCCAAATTGAAAACATAAGTATGTCACATGTTTTTAAGTTTCATCACATGATTAGATTAAGGGTTAAGAATCTTATTAAGCAAATCAAACCAGATCAAACACTGAATTAGATTAGGGGCTTTCAAACATAAACCCCTAACAAGGATTTTGCTCCTGAAATCGTACAAAAAAATAGAGAGGTACTTCCTATGCATCTCATCCTCAAGCTCCCATGTGGCTTCCTCCACACCACGATGATGCCACAAAACCTTAACTAAAACAATATCCTTCTTCTTCAACTTCTTCACCATTTTATCAAAGATCAATACATGGCCTTCCACATATGACACATCCTCCTCCAACTCAACCTCCTCTAGATGCAACACTAAATCTATGTTAGGGTGGAAATTCCTCAACATAGAAACATGAAACACCAAATGCAACCTGAACAACTCATGTGGAAGGTCCAACTTATAAGCCACCTTCGCAACACGTGCCACCACATGGTAAGGCCCCATATACCTGGGAGCCAACTTACCCTTTTCTAAAACCTAGCATGCCTTTCCAAGGAGAGACCTTAAGACACCTTGTGTCCCAATTGGAACTCCAAGGGTATACGACAATGTCTTGTACCAACACAACATATATCCTCTCCCATACAAAGCCTCATATAGTTTCATGTCAATGATCCTCTGATAGCTATTATTATACACAAACTCTATCAAACTAAGATGCATATACCAGCAACCCAAAAATGGTAGAACATGGATCTCAATACATCCTCCAACGTATGTATAGTCCTCTCAGACTATCCATCTATGTGTGGGTAAATGTTGTACTGAACCTCAACTACATACCCATGGTTGTATATAAATGCTCCCAAAAGTGACTAATAAACTACGAACCTCTATTTGACACAATGGTAGGTGGGATACCATGTAAATGAACAATCTCATAAATGTACACATGTGCCAACTTCTTGAATGTATACATTGTCTTCACTGGGAGTAAGTGGATTGACTTTGTCAACCTATCAATGATAACTCAAATGGAATCATGACCTTTGAATGTCCTAGGAAGTCCAACCATAGAGTCCATAATGATATGATCCCATGTCCATTGTGGTATAGACAACATTTTCAAAGTCCAAGTAGGTTTCTGATGCTCTACCTTAACCTATTGGCACATAAGACACTTTTTCATGAACTCAGCTACGTCATGCTTCAAGCCAGACCAAAAATATAGGTCTTTCAGATTATGGTACATCTTGGAACTTCCTGGATGCATAGCATACATCGAAGAGTGAGCCTATTTCGGAACAAACTTGCTTAGATCATCAACACCAGGAACCATTGCTCTACCGTGATAAAACACTGTCCCATCCTCTGACTTGTAGAAGCCATCATGCTACTCCCTGCCAAACTCTACTTGGATCTACTATATCATAGTGTCATCACACTATGCATCTCTGATATGCTGCATCAACATAAGTTTCACTTGTAATTGGTCTAGCAAGCATTCCAACAAAGATAGTACGAGCTTCACATTCATATGACGCAAGGAGACCAACATGTCTCTCTTATGGCACACTAAAGAACACAACTGCACCTTATCAACAAATGATGATGAAGAACATTTCTTGCTAAAAGCATCTGCCACCATGTTAGCCTTCCCTGGATGGTAATCTATGGTGCAATCATAGTCGTTGATCAACTCCATCCAACATCACTATCGCATCTTCAGCTCTTACTTCAAAAAGATGTACTTTAGGTTCTTGTGGTCAGTGAAGATCTGACACTTCTCGCCATAAAGGTAGTGTCTCCTTATTTTCAAAGCATGGACCATATCAGCAAGCTCCAAATCCTACATTATGTAGTTCTCCTCATGTTTCTTAAGTTCTCCTGAAGCAAAAGAAATCATGTCCTTATCTTGCATCAACATGTAACCCAAACCATTCTTTGACACATCACATAAGATAATATATCCTTTCCCTTGCTCTCGAAGAACCAACGCTATTGCACTAGTCAACTTCTCCTTTAAAAGTTGGAAAGCATGCCAACACTTATCATCCCAGAAAAACGATACACTCTTCCTCATCAACTTTGTTAGGGGTAATGACATGTCAATGAAGTTCTTGATGAACCTCCTATAGTACTTCCAGAGTTAGGAAACTATAGACCTTAGTCAGTGTCATCGACTGCTCCCACTCTATCATAGACTGAACCTTCTTGGGATTCACACAAACACCTTCAACAGATATCACATGTCCAAGGAAAAACACCTCCTTTAGCCAAAACTCCCACTTTTTGAACTTGGCGTACAACTTGTGTTGTCTCAACAAGGTCAATGCATGTCGTATATGCTTCTCATGTTGTTGGGTGTCTCTGAAGTAGATCAAGATGTCGTTGATGAACACCACCATGAAGTGGTCAAGATAAGATCAGAATACTCTATTCATCATATCCATGGACATTTTAAGTGCATTGGTTAGCCCAAATAGCATAACCACAAACTCATAGTGACCATACCGAGTCCTAAAATCTGACTTGGGTATGTGATCCACCTTGATCCACATTTTATGATATTTTGACCTGAGATCTATCTTTGAAAATACTGTAACACCCCTCAACTGATCAAACTGATCATCTATCTACAACAAGATACTTGTTCTTGACCTTCACCTTGTTCACCTGTCAGTAATCAATTCATAATCACATAGATCCATCCTTATTCTTTGCAAACAACATGGGAGCACCCCAAGGGGAAGTTCTCAGTATGATAAAGCCCTTCTCAAGCAGATCTTGCAACTTCTTCTTCAACTCTTGCATCTCAGTTGGTGTCATCCTTTATGGTCTTTGTTATCGGGTGTGTACCAAGAACCAGATTGATGTCAAAGTCCATCTCTCCCAGAGGGGGAGCACCAAAAAACTCATCAGGAAACACGTCTTCAAACTCAAAAACAAATGGAACCTCTTAAATACTAGGAATAGTCACCTTAGTATTCACCACATGTGCCAGAAAAGCCTCACAACCTTGCCTCATCAGCCTCTCCACTATCATTGCTGACACCAAGCATGTCGGAAGAATCTTCCTATCTCCTTGGAAGATCCACAAGACACCATCATAACATAATGTATCCACCTTGAGACTACAATCCAAGACCATTTGATACTTCTCTAGAGTATCCATTCCAAGGATCACACTGAATCTGTGCATGTCAAGTGGTATAAGGTCCACTTGAATGCTACGTCCTTAGAAAGAAAGAACGCAGGATGGACACATCTCCCACAACTCAGTGGAACCAGCCAAAGTAGTTTCTAAGCGGAGTCTATCACATCTATGATAACATGCAAAGAATAGATAGCTATCACTTCTCTAGTGATAAAAGAGTGTGTCGCACCCAGGTAAATCAAAATAGATATAAAGTAGGAAGACACATCAGAACAAAATAACTACATCTGACATACCATAACCTGAGGGTTGACTACTCCTTCTGGATGACTCATAGCATACAATTGAGTCATTTCCTATTGTCACCCCCGTCCTCTGTTATCTTGCCCAGACAAACCATCATGTGACACTTGACCACATTCTTGGCCTCCACCATTGCTAAATTGTCACTGCTGTGACCATTGTTGACTCTACTTGACTGTTGGGTCACCTCCTCATCCTTCATTGGAAAAATGGCCTTGTATGCCCAGTCTGCCCACACTTGTAGTAAGTTTTTCTCTCATAGCATGGCCTAGATGGCCTTGTCACTTAAACTAATGCCGCACTGTGAGCTCTAGCTAGTGGAAAACTATGGTCTCTGCCCTTGCTAGATGACCACTGATATTGTACTACTGACCTCTGTTGTGACTGAGGTGCTAAAAACCTAGGCTTCTTGAAGCCTCTAGATGACTACCCCTAACACAGTGCTAGTATCTTCTTGGCATTCACCTCTCACTTCTTGATTGTAGACCGCTCTATCCTCCTCATAGACTCAATAAACATGGCAAACCTATCTTTGTTCCCCAACACTGACACCATAGTCATTAATTTTGATTTCAAAACTTTCTCAAAATGTCGTATCCTCTCCTTATCTGTCGCAACCATATGTGGGAAAAACCTCAACAACTCCATGAACTTGGACTCATACTCATTCATCTTCATGGACCCCTTTCAGATATTCTCAAACTAAGATATCTTCTCATCTAGATAGGTCTTCCGGAAGTATCAACTCATGAACTCCCACCAAAAATCTTCCCAACCGATCACTACACCAGGCCTCTTTTCCTCCTCGATGGCCCACCATTAGCCAACACTACCCTTCAACAAGTACATTGCGTTCTTCACCTTATATTCTTCTAGGATGTTGAGGATCTTAAAGGCCTTCTCCAACTTGGTCAACGAAATGTCCGCATTTGTCAGATCAGCCGAACCGACATACTCTATATCCCCCACACACCTCGATCTCTCAAAGGCCTTCCCAGAATCTTGAGATTATGCATTGGGAACGACTACCCTGGTTTGGGGTACGAGCATTCTATCCACTGTATGTGTCACCATGGTCATGAACTATGCAAACATGGATTAGAAAGAGGGATTGGCCATGGTTTTTGGGTTGAATCGGGGCACCTCAGGTGCTCCATCAACCCTTTCCTTCCTACTGGCACCACCTCCTGGTGCAACAACACTATTCTCATCATGTTCTTCGTATTCAACAAACATATCTTTTCCTTTCTTCTTCTTATGCATAAGAAGAAGTTATCATTAGATATGTTGGATGACACTAGAACATACATAAACCCTAGCCATATGTCCATGTAGACTCTGTGAACCTAAAGCTATGATACCAACCTTTCCATGTGACAACCCACCACCACATGAGCGAGAGTACTCAAAACAAAACACAAAATTAACAATAAACATCCAGATTACCATATACCATGATAAATTAAAATTGATTTCATATACACTCAAAAGTAGAAACATTTTACATCTGATTCCACAAACTGTGTCATATGTATCACATATTATACCATCAAAGGTATTCACTTCACTGTTCACTGTCGAACTTGCCACAACCTATTACAAGGATAACTTGTTTGTGTATACAAGCCATATCTGTACAACCATGACATACTGCCAAAAACTTGTGTCGATGTACAACATCTACAAAACACCCCAAGGACCTGAGAGTATAGGCATGACACATAGGACTTTACTACAAAACACTAGAAACATTTCCAACCTTCAATAACTACTGCTCTCCTTGCTTCTCTTCCTTGACCGCACAATCTCTACCGCATCGTGCATGACCACATAAAAGGTTTAGAAACCCACAAAGTGAGACTAACATCCCAACGAGGGATATAACTCTCCACCAAAAACTATTATATACACATATATACTAAAGAAAAATGATAGCATTATTATCAAGATGAGAAGATTCAACTAAATGATATAAGCAAAGATAATAACATAGATTAGATAGTTTAAGCAGCTACAACTGATCAATAGAACATCATATACTTTTTGAAGGAATATGAAGAACATGTATACAAGATAATAAATAAGACATATAATAAACAAGGCAAAGGGGTCATCCAATGTGAATTGTGATTTACCCTAAGCAAAAATACTACATTACTGTATGGCATCTTTTATTATGCCCCGATGATTTGAGTCATAGCACCCAAATCTAATTGACCACTGCTAAGTCAAAATTAATTCCATACAAGATCTATGGAAGAGCCAGACTCCATGATCTCAGCCACAACTCTAGGTCAGTATGAGAGACAATGTAGAGACATAACAGTCAATTGCCAACATCAACGTATAGTCAAGCTGAAAACAACTAGTCTGACCTTGGTATAGGTCACAACACTAGAGAACATGTCACACATGCCCATTCTATATTAGGAATCCTATAGTTGTAATGCTGCCTTTCACATTATCAAAAACTCCAAGACATGACCGCAATCACCCTACATAACCTACAATTGTGGATGCAAGGATATATCCTCGACTTGTGCCCCCACATATTCAACAATATGCGCTCTGAGTTTCCCACAAGAATTACTCGTTTCAGCACCCAACAAGTTCTGATTCTGGAATGGATCTATAGAACAATGCAACTACATGATTAGGTTCCACTTGATTAGTTATGCCAATTGGGTATCTTTTAGCATCAAACAAGTTATGACGTACACACAACATACAATTTCTATAAAGTTAATGATAGATTGCAATGTCAGAAGATATAAAACATATTAAGCATAAAGTTAACCACATAACCATATGATATTATTTCATTGCCTTATACCAGGTCATCACCATTATCATTTCATCCTGAGATAACCATCCCCCATTATATCACTAGAGGGTATCACCTCACAATAGGCACAAAGCCTCTGCCAGGTCTTGAGACCCAATTACATTGTTCCTGCACAATCATTATCTCATCATGCCTCATAATCATCACCCTGTATCATGTAAGGTATACCATCGCAATCACCAACTATGATGTTCATTCAACCTACAACATTAGGATTATACAAGTAGGAGAGAGAAACATCATTACATGCTAGTCATTCAAGAAAGCTCAACAAGTACATCATACGCTATAATTAGGGTTAGTGTTTCTCATGATTAGCTGATTAGGGTTCCCATCACAAAAATTTAACATCAAACCCTAGGTTCATTACCTCCCACATCCTTGGAACACATTAGTGTTAAGAATTATTACCATGAACAACCTCACGCATAATGACCATAATAGATATGTAGCTACCAACACCATGCATGTAGTGTTTCTCATGATTAGCTAATTAAGGTTCCCATCACAAAAATTTAACATCAAACCCTAGGTGCATTACCTCCCACATCCTTGGAGCACATTAGTGTTAAGAATTATTACCATGAACAACGTCACACATAATGACCATAATAGATATGTAGCTACCAACACCATGCATGTGTATCGACCACTATGTGTGAAATCATGTAGCGACCACATGGTACAACCACGTGCAATGACCAGTTGAGGCTCTATGTATTGCGACCATCAGGGTTAGCCCACCATGGGTAGTGACCACAATAGATGGGTCAAGGTAGCAACCATAGGTGGTTATCACTTTGTTGTGACCGTAACACCACCACTAGTAGCGACCACCAGATGACCCAGCAAGATAGCGACCAAAAGGCATAATGACCAACCCACCCTAAAAACCCTAGGTCATAAACCATTGTGATAAAATAGGATGAGCACATGTAGCAATCACCAAGGTATGTAACGACCCCCAAACATGTGATTAACACCAACAAAATCGAGCAGTCACCACAAAAAGGCTTGTTGGAAAGATGGTCACTAAAACACTAAAACAAGTGTCATAAGGGTAGACAAGGAAAACCATGATGAGAGAGGGAAAACCATGCATCCAACTCATGCAACAAAAGATCAAAACTTTCAAAATCATGTAAAACCGAACCAAAACATGGTATTGAATAACAATTATGATGGATGCGAGAGACAAAAACTCCATCATCACCATCATTTTGGGTACAAGAATTAGGGTTTAGGAGAAAGAGAAAACTATACAAGAACACTTCAAAATCATAATCCCTAAACAATCTAGAAATATCCATAAACTCATGATCACATTTTAGATATAAAACAATAGCATGCAAGCAATATAAAGGTGCAATAATAGTAGAGGGAAGAGTTATATAACCTGCCTTAAGATGAAGATGAAGATCCAAAGTCACAAGATCTAAGGGAAGGAAGGAAAATCCAAGCTTGGATCCCCCTCCACATCCAAACAAGGTCATCTCAAGAGAAGAAAACACACAAAGGTCAAAGGAAGCTCAAAAGAGAAAGGGTACAAACCCTAGACTAAAAAGAAAGAAGAAAGAGGAAAAGCTTCATCTCACTTAGGTACTACCATGGACAAACCATAGTACCGACCTATATGGAGATAACTTCCTCAACATACGCATCATGGTGATCCATAGTCTCACAAACAAGAGAAGAAAGGAAGAAGGTAGGGTTCAAGACAAATTAGATCAAAGAAAGATAAGAACTTACTAAGATCAAGGATCAACAAGAACTATCACAAAGAAGATTATCAAGCGCTAGATCACCACATGCAAATAATCCATGGTGGTTATGAATGGAAATTGGGATGATGAGTTTATTAGGAACTGGTTCAAGGAAGACACTATTAAGCTCATCAAGTCCATGCTTCCACCATGTAGAAAGGCCGGATTGGATGAGGCCATCTATCTTAAAGATGCCAAGGGGAAGTTCTTTAGAAAGAGTATGTACTGCAAGATTTAGTGGGATAATACTACAAGAGTCCTAGGCTGATAGAGAAGCATATAGAATCTAAAAGTTCCTCACTGAGTCAACACCACATTGTGGTTAGCTATGCATGGAGCATAAATGACAAATTACAACAGATCCATAAAGGGATTCATAGAATATGAATGATGCCTCGGTGTGAAGTTGAAGTTGAGACACTGATGCATGTATTAAACAAATGTAGATATACACAAAAGGTGCAGAAGCATGTCCAACTAGCAGTTAATGTGAGATTGACTATAGCCAAACCTTTCACAGCATGACTGACTACAAACATGCAGAGACATAAGGATCATGAAGAATGGCCTATATGGATTGCTATAACAATTTGGAAACTCTAGTATTTCCTATACAACTTGGTGTTTCAGGGGTCCAAATCAAACCCTGAGGGGATTTTCAAATCAATCAGACATGAGGTGAGCATATGCTTAATTGCTTTCAAACTTGGGAACAACTTGAATTGACAACTAGTTCTGGGTGAGGAAAGTTCGACACTACCAAATCCTAAGTGGGTGAAGCTCAATGTGGATGACATAGTAAGAAAGAAGAAGCACACCATAGCTAGGGAATGTAGGATTCAATGTATATGGAAGGTTATGACAAAGGAAGTGAGACACATTGTTGCGGAATTGAAAGCAATTTCAATTGGACAGTAGGATTGCAAGACACAATTCAAAAGGTAACTGATCTCATCTGATAATGAAGAGACTAAAAAATGTTGATACCAGAAATTGAGACCTCTATGAAGTATAAACCGATCTGCAACTATATAGTTAGGATATCATGTGCGTTCATTTCTATAATGTTTAGGTTTCATATACAAATGTGTAATAGAGTTGTAGATGTGGTAGCTAAATGGGCTTTGTCCCAAAATGAAAAATCATGTAGGTGGAAACAATGCTCGAGCTTCATCATCTACCTAATTAGGGATGAATCAATGTTGTACCAAAGTAACTCCATGATTTATAGTTGGCCTATCTTGGGATAACAACATGAATACATAATCTCTTTGAGTCTCAAAAAGAATATCACATTCTAGAAATATTGTCTGAAATAGCACTTTTTTGACTAGATGATGTAAAAGAATGACATAACATTAAGGCGTATTCCATACAGATATACCGACACATGGTTTAAATATGAAAATGCAACGACTGTTATGAAGAAAGTGTTGTCCCATGGTTTCTCACAACCAAATACAACTTCCAAATATGCTCATCACCAACTGGATCCCTCCGCTTCACTTATGCTTCTAAATTAATATAGTAGTCGATAACAATGAAATATAAATGTAATATATTTGTTAGCAATTTACATTCCATATCCCACTCACACACCTGTTCCTCAGGATGGAAAATGTCTGCCATAATAGCAGAAAAATGGAAGAGTCTTTCAAGGATAGAGAAGAATAAGATATTAAATCTAAAGAGAGAGAAAATTGTTTTATCCATAACTTTGAATCCATAGTGTATTTTTTTCCAAAATAAAAGTATTATATTTGTTATAAGAAAATACTTTCAAATAAGACTATGTTGAAATACTTTGACAAAATAATAATATCAAAGAAGTATAGTAGTTATGTCTTGGGGGTACAATACCTGTATTTTTGGGGTACAATACATCACCAAGTAAATATTCATAATGCACTCCCTAAACATGAGTAATGTATCCCAAAATATGGGTACGTTATCCCAAACATCAATACTATACTCTGGTAAATAAATAAGAGGGGTAACTATTTTTTAAAGTACATTAATCTCATTTAGGGAGTGCGCTACTAATGTTTACTTGCTGATATATTGTATCCCGTGTACTATATCCCAAACATGGGTACTATACCCTAAAACATAGCTACTATACTTCTCTCATATTATTATTTCTCTAAAGTATATCAACATTAGGCTGGTTAGAATGCATTTTATAAGGAACCTAATGTTTTTTGTTTTTTCAAAAAGTTCATTACAGATTGAAAGTTATGAGCAAACCAATTTCTCTACTCCTTTTTTTCTCTTTCTCTATCTCCTTTATTATATAAGTAAGATTATTTGCCACATTAGAAATGCTCCCATCTCCCAATGGTTGGGTGCGCAATTCAGGTGTATGTGTGGGTGAGGCATGGGTAGAGTTACTATCGACACCTTCAAGGAGGTGATAAAAATCAAAGTGGGATTCACCAATTGGGGTTTCCAACAATCTCATTAGGGAAAGAAAGATCGAAGGACTGTTGAAAGCCATCAACTGCTTGATCAATGTTAGTGGTATGATGGGAATTGAGATCCATAATTTGTCTATATACCCATGTTCAATATGGTGCTGGGAAAGAATAGAGGCCCTTTGACTATGTTGAAAGTAGAAAAATCCACTTTGGATACACACAGGTGAAAAAAGAATCTCCTCCTTGTACATACATGGCTCTCAAAATGAGACATGTGCATCCCTAGCCTATCATGTGACAAACCATAACTCTATGGTTAGAGAAAACATCTGAGGCTTCTTATGAAGACACAATACCACAATTGACATGACATACAAAGTGTTACGTTTTAAGACATTTTCTCTTAGATGGGATAGATGTAGTTTGAGATAGATATGTTATCCTTTGTGTAAAGTGGGACCTACACATGAATTATAGAAGAATAATAGTAGGAACTTCATGGGAGACAATCTTTTTCTCATAAGGGTACCATAAATGGCTCAAAGATGTTGATATGAAAACTATCTCAACCATCTTAAAACAACACATTGACCTTAATGGGAAAATTTATAACTATCTCAAAGGTATCATCCCTAGTGGGGCTAATGTGTACTAAACAATGGACAAATTATCGTGTACCAAGCATCACATTTGTTCAATGCCACAAAGGCTATTTTAAAAATTGTGGTAGTGGTTGGATTTTTCATTGAATGGGCACCCCAATGGGGAGATATTGCTGCTAGATAAAAGGGTCAAATTTTAGTTCCAGACTCTAATAAAATTATTCTCTCAAACTCCATTCCTCCTTGCTTTACTTCTGTCGAATTCCTCACTTCATCATGTTTCTCTACGATTTTTTTGTCTTTCTCTAGGTTTCTTTCCTCATAAGATTATGTAGTATGTTCATTATGCTGTATTTATTTATATCTCCATTTGTTCTTAATGATATTATCTCTCATATCTATATGGACATTTAATTGAAAAAGGTTGTAATCCATATAATGGACACAAAATGTGAAGAAGGATGAATGACACATCACACTATTTTGGGCAATAATTGGAGTAACATAGAAAATCTTTAGAAAATACAATTTGTACAAAGTGATTAAAGTATAAGAAAAATATTCACTAGGCCTGTGAGAACAAATAGCATATAAGTATGATGATCTTCTTCATTTTCCTAGTTGAAACGAGGATCATAGTAATATCAAGGTAATGCAAGTTATCTAAGAAGCTAGACATGAGTTCACAGAATATAATATATACCTACTTCCTCATTGAGATTGGCATCTTTATAATAACTTATAATGAATATTGAATCCATGCAATAGACTTTGGTGTAATCTTTATCTTTCATATGCTAGTTCATCATATTGTAGTTCATAGTTCATGCCCCGAATCCTAGATTTGCTAGACTCCTAATGTGGGCAATCTATTCTTATAGAAAATTACATTCCAAACGTATGACCACTATATTGTCCAATGTGTCCATGTCATGTGAATTCATTGTGGATATAGAATGGAAACCAAAATATAAAAGTTGGAATTTGGGGGGGGGGTGTGATGCATGGGCATGAATCTTAAAGAGGGGTGCATGGCCCCCACTATATACAATGTGTCCCAAATAGGGATAAATTTTCCCCAACATGGTCAATGCAGTGAGAGGAGATACATTTGGCCCAAAAAGAGTTATGTTGGAGAATAATTCGGGAAAGATGCTATCTTGAGTACAAAGTTTTTTAAATATCTAGATTTTTAGGAAATTAGAAATTAATCTAGATATTGTTTCAGGTTGCCAGTTACTTTATGAATGTGAGGTTGTATTCTTATTTTGTTTTTAGGGTATCTCAATATCCCTTGAGTATATCCTTAGGTCGAAGTTGTTTACATGTGAATAAAAAGGATGAACTTAGAAAATTATAGACTTAGGTGAACAAGATTTATTAAGTTGATTGTGTTGGCTTTATGTACATGTTCCAGCCATTACCATTGCCCACCTTTTCATTCCTTGTCTCACAATTTTGGCCCATGCATTTTTTATTTCATAATGAAGGAACATCTTTTAACTTGTTTTTTCACAATACATTTTGGTATCTGGAAATTTATAACGTACAATAAGATGTTTAATTTGATTATAATCCTTTAATTCCATATTTGATTGTCATCAAGTTATAAAAACCGAAATTATCTTGACCACTAAAAATGTCCCATTGACCATGTACTCATGTAAAATTCAAGCACAAGCTTAGTACAATGTATCTAGGTAGATCATACAATTATTCTACTAGATATTTTTCAAAGTAAGTCGAATACAATGCAGTAGAATATAGTGTGTATAGAGTACTACTATTGGATCTAATAGATTGATGCACTCTGTTCTTTTATAGGACTAGTTGGTTAGGTATATATCTGTGAGAACCCATTACACTAAATGAGATTACTCAAAACATAAAGCACAATCAATCACTAATTAATCACATACCCAAAAATATGGGTAAACTAAAATGGATTTCAACGTTAGCACCCGCTCAGAAACATTTTCATAAGAGCCCAACATATTTATTGTATCCATACTATGCCGAGAATTTGATACAAATTGTTCTATCATCTTAGCCAAAACATATATATATACAGGAGAACAATATTTGTATATGCCACACAAACAAGCATTAACATGCTAACAAAAGTTCAATTTGTTTGAAACACCATATACAAACTATTCCTACCCATATATGAGAGTACATGGATGACTCTAGGACACACTAGATATCTAATCAACTTTCTCAAAGATTCATTACTATAGCTTCTCTTTACTTCAATGATTCTATTGCCATCTCTGCCGATTACCTAAAAAGATGTGGTGAACCACAAGGGTGAAACCCATGTCCTAGCAAAAGATATAACCTCCAACAACATTTATTGATCACGACATTTTTAAGTAATTAATCAGTTAATAAGTTTAATCAGATATAACAAATAAGCTCAACAATACTGATGATTATCAAAATACATAAAGGAGCAAATAATAACTATCATCATTAGCCAGACGATCATCCTTTATCTTGTTGACAATATAAGCAATTCAGTAACATATGCATATCTAGCATCATGAGTAACTCTAGTAACATAGAATCTCTATCATTATAAATAAGTCTAAACACATAAGCATAGTTAACAACATGAGCATGTCTAATTGGTCGAACATATCAACATCATAAGAAGAGCTAACAACATAAGTACAACTATCTGGATAAACATGATTAGTAGTATATGCTTCTTTAAGGCATGGCTAGAATGCTAAACATAAATACCAACATGATATAGCTAGCATCATGATTATAATCATCAGTAGTAGTATAGTTATCAACACAAGCATAGCTACTATGTATACACATCTACAATCTTAATCATATCCACAAACTAAGTATATCTATAATCTCTTAATTGCACTAAGCATCATCTTTATGTAAAGATAACAAACAAGGGTTATCATCCAATGTGAAATGTTATGTATAACCCTAAACAAATATGCTACATGACTATATTACATCTTTTATTACACCCTGGGGAATTTGAATCATAGCATCCAAAGTCCAACTAACTCTTGCAAAGGGATATTCAGTTCCATACAAGATCTATGAGTGTCGATATCGTAAGATCTCTTCCCCTCGGTCAGTATGAGTAAAAAGGCAGTGACATATCAGTCAAAGTTGCCACGACAACGACATATAGTTAAGTTGCTAACAACTAGTCTGTCCTTGGTATAGGTCACGATACTAGAAACCAGGGTATACAAATCCAATCATTGAGGTACAACCACAATTGTCCTCTAATCACATCATGTTAAACCACCGAGACACGACCACATCCATTCTCAATCACATCAGATGTATGAGGCATGACCATAGCCATCCTCCACAATCTACATTGTGGATGACAAGGATATATCCTAAACCTTCCACCCCCATATACTCAATAGTATGCGCTCTGAGTTTCCCTTAGGAATACTCGTTTCTTTATCCAACAAGTTCTGACACTGAAGATGGTTCTTAGACATAGGGCACTACATGATTAGAGTTGCACTTGATTAGTTATTCCAATTGGGTGAATTAAGGCTGCATCAAATAAGTGGACATACAAACCCTAATTCACTTCTAGCAAGCATATAAATATCACAACTTTTAAAAGATATAAAATGTGTGAAACATAATTTCTCACCTCATCATCACATGGTACTATTCACTTGCCATTAATGAGACCGCACTAGTCATCATACTTTCACAGGATATAAATCTTTTTCACAATATCATAGGGTATCAATCCTTATTAACACAAGAGGATTACACCTCATTCAGGGCTCAACCATGCCCAAAGGCCATTAAGACCATCATACTATCACATGATATAAATCCTTTTTCACAATATCACAGGGTATCAACCCTTATCAACATAAGAGGATTACACCTCATTTAGGGCTCAACCATGCCCAAAGGTCATTAAGACCATCATACTATTCCCTACGAGATCATCCTTATTTTTGCATGCCTTATAACACGGCTCAACAACATCACTTACATATAATACACCGGATCAACACAATATTGCATTAATGAGCTAGGAGATATTCATAAAAAATCATAGAAGGGTTATATTAACATTAAGAACATTCCTTTATTACATTAACATGCAAGGAATCTAGATATGATTAACCCTCATCATATTCATAATGCACATGTTTAGCATAAGAAAGTATCAACCATGTGGCTATGATAACCACCAATTAACATATTAAGGTAATGATAATATTAATGAGGTTATTTCACCATCATTCCATCATATAAAAATATTAACTCATGTTTATCTATTTGTATTAGAGTTAGGTTCAACAAGATAAATTACATTAATGTTACTAATAAGCATTTATACCCAAACCCTAACTCACATCATCCCCATTGGATCATGGATGCATAAGGTGAAGTATCACCATCACATTCCATACTATTCTCAAGTATGAATCCACACATAAATCAAGGTGTAACCATCGTGTTATAGCATACTAGGTTTTCAACAATAGTAACTGAGTACTCCATGATTGTATTAGTCATTCAAGGAGTATTCATACCGAATTACCATCATTTAGTTATATTAAAGCTAGGTATAACAAGTTATAACTTACTAGGGTTACATATCAACACAATGTGATTATCATACCTTATATTAATATGAGTGAATTGGTAAGACTACATTATTAAGGCTAATCCTCCATTTGTTCCATCATCATTCAACCCATATCACTATACCACAATGTCACCCAGAACCATTGGATGTTTAAAAGATAAGACCATCGGTTGTTTACATAAGTAAACACCTTGGATAAACCATCTATGAAGTCCTTTATTTGTGATCTAGAAAGATTCATCATTTAACCCTAGACATCCCTTGATTAACAACACAAAACGTTCCACTGAGAGTAGGTTAAAACCCACAATCGACTGTTCACTTAAAACAAGCCATCCATTGTCAACAAGTAAGCTGCTTAAGTTGATCATATAAAGGAAACCATATAAATCACATTATTAGGACCAACATATTACATTAGCCATTATTCCACTTTATGGGAGTAATAAATATTAGATCTTGACCATTGGGTCAAGTTCATATGTTAAAACCATCAATTACAATATAGATCCGACCATTGCCTCAAGTGACCCAAGAAACCATTGGTCTAAGGCTTAATTGATGCTAAAACTACAATGACTAACTCACCATAGGTTGTAGAGACCTGATACACCATCATTAATGACCATTAGGTCACCATAGGTTTTTAGATCAACACTATATTCATTAATCAACATCAAATATTAAGCTAATGTCATCATTGATTGATAACATCAGTACAATATTTAATGGCTGATCATTAAAATTCTAATTGATCCAAAACATGACCTAAGGGGGTGACCATAGGTTGTCCACATCATATGACACCTTTGATCCTGACCATCAGTTGTCATGAAGACAACACCATAGGGTTGTTGCAATGGTACCATCATCGGGACATGGGTTTATAGAAGAAATTAGTTTTAAACCCTAAAATTGACCATTGGTTCATAGGTGCTTAGCACCATAAATTGCCAAACCAACCTGATCCAAGTCATATTATACCTTAGGATTAATGTAAATATGATCACAGGTTCATCGAGAACTGAAATCAGAATAGGGAACATTAAAAAAATCGAAATCCAAGTCAAACATAGCTTTTTAGTGCATGGATCATCATTTTCAAGCAAGAACATGAGCTAGCAAGCTTATGGTAAGCAATAAACATGAAGCAAGTTATAAAACTTGCCTCTAATGAGAAGATAAACTCCCAAATAGAAGAATACATGAGCAGGTGGGGTAGAAAATCCAATCATAAGTTGTGAACTCGTTCATCTAGCACCTTTCTTCATCAAATGAGCAAACCCAAAGCATAAGGAGCAAGAAAGGTGGGGTATTAGAGATTTAGATAAATTTATACCATGGAACAACAAGGTTTTGACCTGGAGAAAGATAAGAGGAAGGATAAAAACAAATAAATGGAGTAAATAAGGGGATTCTTACTCTTTTAGGTCAAGATCACTAGAAGGAAGCTTTTCAAACCTAAAAAGGAAGTCAATTGCAACCCTAGATTCTTTTTCTAAGAAGATCCCCTCTTTCTTCTTCGTTGGATAGGAAATTCACAGAAACACAGAGGGAGGATGAGGTTTGTAGAAGGAGGGAATTGTTGGAGAACAAATGGCTCGTTTTGGTGCTTAGGGATAAGTATATGAAACATTAAGACAAAGAAAAAGAAAAAGTTGAAGTTCTAGTATCTTTCCAAGTGTCCTTTAAACTATTAAGAATATACAACCACACACAAAAATATTCCCCACTATATATGAAGACATTCTTATCCCTCATTTATTGAATTTCCAAGAAAAACAAATAATGCATTAGTTGATAGGTACTAAAGGTAGCTCATCCATGAAGGGGTAAATCCTAAAATACCCTTGGAGAAAACACCTTCACACCAAGGTTTAAATAGGTGCCCCATGTCTCAACAAGATCAAGAATGATGATAGAATATCAAAGGAACGTAATGCAAGTGATAAATTGCAAAGAAAACCTCTCAATTGGGTAAATTGCAGAAAAGTCCAAAATGTACTTAAAATTGCATAACTTGCTCAAACAATGTCCAAATTGGACCAAATTTGAAAATTATGCGTGTCTTATGATTTCAAAGAATATAACAAGTTTATATTAGGATTATACAAATTCAATTATGATAATTAACCTTATTCAACTCATTAAGTAAGTTTAGGGGCCTTACAACTATAAACCCCTAATAGGGATTTCGCCCCCGAAATCCAAGGTAAACAAAGATGGGTACTTCATTTGCACCTCATCCTATTAACTTCACATGGTTACTTGCATATCATGGTGATGTCACATCATTCATACATATCTCATCTTGGGTTAGCACAAAAACCCCCACATCAGAAGACATTTGCAAATATGGAACATAGAAACTTATTGTTCCACTCGTACAACTCTAATAGTAATTTTCAACTTATAATTCTAGCTATCATCCTAAAATTATATCTATTGTATCAACAAACCATCCATCCTTGATAGTGGTCTTGCCCAACTATCACTAGAGCATACACAACATTATAGAGTCAGTTTGGTTTTTCCTTCCAAACAACATTTATAGGATCATCATCAACTCTCTCTCTATGGGAGAGGAATACTTGGAATGTTCATTTAATAAACATCTCCAAGCTTCAAATATTTCCCATAATGTTGATACATCTTGGATACTAGGATTCATTACCTTGGTATCCACCTCATGTTTATCTCATCCACTTTTACCAACATAACAAATATCAAGAAATATAAGAGGAGTCTTCCTATTATTAGGAAGCCTCAAAAGCAAACTCATCACAAACTTTATGATCTTAGAACCATAGTTCAAGCAACCTTATGTTATAATAAACTATCCACCCTCATGTTTGCAGCGAATCCATACGTACCAAGTGGCAATGATCCACTTGAAAGTTATTCCCTAGAAAGGAAAGATACAAAGGGAAACACACTTCCCATACTATAGTAGTATTGTTCAAGGGTCACTAGCAGAAAGGTAACCAATTCTATTTTCATTATGTAGGTTACAACTTCTTATGTATCATTTTACCTTATTCATTTTGGGTTCCTTGCCATTAGCATAGGAATCATCATGATTAACATATCTCATTACTCATTCCTTGCTGACTATTTATCACACTTGGGTATGTTCTCTTATTTTATTATATTTTTCAACCACTTATCAACTGGTAAATACTCATATTCCACATTTTCTTCATTAAACATGAGGGAGTAGCCCAGCGGTGCGGCTCGACAACCTAGATGAAGGGACCCGGGTTCGACTCTGGCTACATAACCCTCGGGGTGCAACAAGGCCCCACGTTATTGAGTGCGCTGCGGTGCCCCATGTATGTAGCTGGTTCTGGGGTTTACCCTTTGCTGTGTGGGGTCTAATAGTAACCGATCCCGGGAGGGGTTCCTCGTTATAAAAAAAGTGGATCATCTCCCTTAATTTCTTTCACACGCCCCTCGTTATAAAGTGCTAATTTTACATTAACACTTTCTTACACACATAGGTTGGTCTAAGATTAACTCAGGTTTCACCTTATTCCTTTGTCATTGTTCTCATTTATCTTCTCATTTTATACTTATCATTGGAGTTCTCTCCATCTTATGTGGATTTCATACCTTGATTCACTTTATAATCATGGACTTATCTATCTTTTACTTTATTATCTTCTTGAATCACATCTTCAAGAACTCCTCTTTTGCTTATTTGTATTTAGATTTAGATATCATGGTGTTGTGTCTTTCTCTTTCGCTACCAAACATTCGAGTTTTGATAGATTATGATACAATTCTCATCTTCTTTAAGGTAGGATTGAGATATTCACACCATGATTACTTATTCATTATGCTCTTTAGATTGTCTCAAAATGAATACTTTATTAGAGTAATCAGAAAGATAACAATCTAAGAGTTCCAGACTTACCTTTTCTTCAATAATTGAATACCTGGCCAGCGCACCCAAATACTGAGATTAGGCAGTATGCACCATATATTTTTTATGTCAGATTCATAATTTTGACATCATCCTAGTCCTAACTCCTAGTGTTCCTGTAGGCTCAGTGAACCTAAAGCTCTGATACCGACTTGTCATAACCTGTTACACTAAACAAGATTACTCAAAACATAAAGCACAATCAATCACTAATTAATCACATACCCAAAAATATGGGTAAATTAAAACTGATTTCAACATCAGCACTCGCTCAGAAACATTTGCATAAGAGCCCAACATCTTTCTTATATCCATACTATGCTAAGAATTTGATACAAATTATTCTATCATCTTAGCCACAACATATATATATAGGAGAACAATATTCGTATATGCCACCCAAACAAGCATTAACATGCTAACAAAAGTTTAATTTGTTTGAAACACCATATACAAACTATTCCTGGACGGACCTGAGAGTACATGGATGACTCTATGACACACTAGACATCTAATCAACTTTCTCAAAGATTCATTACTATAGCTCCTCTTTACTTCCATGATTTTGTTGCCATCACTGTCGATTACCTAAAAAGATGTGGCGAACCACAAGGGTGAGACCCATGTTCCAAAAAGAGATATAACCTCCCGCAACATTTATTGATTACAACATTTTTAAGTAATTAAACAATTAAGTAGTTTAATCAGATATAACAAATAAGCTCAGTAGTACTGATGATTGACAAAATACATAAAAGAGTAGATAATAACTATCATCATTAGCCAGACCATCATCGTTTATCTTGTTGACAATATAAGAAATTCAGTAGCATATGCATATATAGCATCATGAGTAAGTCTAGTAGCATAGAATCTCTATCATTATGAATAAGTCTAGCAACATAAGCATAGCTAACAACATGAGCATGTCAAATTGGTTGAACATATCAACATCATAAGAAGAGATAGCAACATAAGCATAACTATCTAGATAAGCATGATTAGCAGTAATGCATCTCTAAGACATGGCTAGCATGCTTAACATAACTAACAACATGAGATAGCTAGCATCATGATTATAATCAGTAGTAGCAGTATAGTCATCAACACAAGCATCGCTACTGTATGTACACATCTACAATCTTAAGCATATCCACAACCTAAGTATATCTACTATCTCTTAATTGCACTAAGCATCATCTTTAGGTAAATATAACAAACAAGGATTATCATCCAATGTGAAACATTATGTATAACCCTAAAAAAATATGCTACACAACTGTATTACATCTTTTATTATGCCCTGGGAAATTTGAATCATACCATTCAAAGTCCAACCGATCCCAGTGAAGGGCTATTCAGTTCTGTACAAGATCTAGGAGTGACAATATCCTAAGATCTCTTCCCCTCGACAAGTATGAGTAAAAAGGTAGTGACATATCAGCCAAAGATGCCACCACAACAACATATAGTCAAGCTGCTAACCACTAGTCCGCCCTTGGTATAGGTCACGACACTAGAAACCAGGGTATACAAAACCCAATCACTGAGGTACAATCACAACTGTCCTCTAATCACATCATGTTATAATCACCAAGACACGACCGCAGTCATTCTCAATCATAATAGATGTATGAGGCATGACCATAACCATCCTCCACAATCTGCATTGTAGATGATAGGGATATATCCTCAACCTGCCACCCCCACAGAGTCAACAATATGCGCTTCGAGTTTCCGTTAGGAATACATGTTTCACCATCCAATAAGTTCTGACACTAAAGATGGCTCTACGGCACAAGGCACTACATGATTAGAGTTGCACTTAATTAGTTATGTACATTGGGTGAATTAAGGCTGCATCAAACAAGTGGACATACAAATCCTAATTCACTTCTAGCAAGCATATAAATATCACAACTTTTAAAACATATAAAATGTGTGAAACATAATTTCTCACCTCATCATCACATGGTACTATTCACTTGCCATTCATGAGACCACACTAGTCATCATACTATCACAAGATATAAATCCTTTTCACAATATCACAACGTATCAACCCTTATCAACACAAGAGGATTACACCTCATTCAGGGCTCAACCATGCCCAAAGGTCATTAAGACTATTGGTGCGATTACGCTAGTGGTGCTAACACACTACTCGATTGAATAGATGCGCCCCACGAGGTCAGAATGCACGGTGGATGGAGGTTTGCTTTCAAAATTTATAAACCTAAACTAGCTACCTACGTCTACTAAAACAACTACACCGGCAAGCACACAGGGTCGTGTTGTAGTATTGGAAGGTGGCAAGTATAGGGTCGATCCACAGGGAAAAGAGGGGGCACTAGAGCTAGGTTAGTTTGGCTAGGTTCCTACTGTGAAGACTAGGGTTAAGGGTTTGAAGGTTGATTTTGATTGTTAACTAAGGATAAACAAGCAATTTAAAGGCAAGAATGAAATCTATGTTAACCCTAGACTGAATTAAGACTAAGCAAGCAAGGAAAGACTAAGCTAGGAATGAAAAGGCAAGTTACACTAGGACAAGCAAGAAAGAAGCAAAAGATCAATTAAAGAACTAAACTAGCAGAAACAAGGCAAGAGCAAGGCAAGAAGCTAACTAAGCAAGAAAAGAACTAACTAAGCTAAGCAAGCAAAAAACTAGGGTTTTAAGCAGTAAAGAGATGTGTGGGCTGTTTAGGGGTATGAACTTATCACTTAAGTTGGGAGGTGACATGTGAACATTATGATTCCATTTAGATTATCCAAACCAAACAACAAGTTAGAGTCCAATGAATTAACCTAAGCTACTAACTGGCCATGGATATGCTAGGTTGTGTATAGGGGAACTAGTCCCTAACACCCCTACTAACCTTACAAGGCTCAATTCGGTTAGGGATTAGGTTCAATTCAATTAGAGTCTAATCAAGTTTAGGTTTCTAGATTAGGCATTCCTAGGGCAATTAGGGGCTGAGGGTAGTAATGGTGAGGTGAAATTAGGGTTTTGGACCCCAATTCCCCCACATTCTAGCCTTGAGAAGGCTCCATGAAAATTGCACTAGAATTATCTAATCTAGCTACTTAGATCTCTCACTTAGGTTTGGGGAGATTGATTAAGATGTAGGAAGATGGGAGGCAACCTAGGGATCCAAGATTTGGACCTAGGGGCAAATCCCAAAATTCACACATACAAGCAATTTGCCTAAATTCCTAAGTGATTTCACACACAAACCAACAAGAAATCCATGGAGAAAGAGATAGAAATAGAATATAATCATTAACAAATTAAATTACAAAGTTTACATGTCATTTTACCCCAACATGGTATCAAAGTAACATATTTTCCCCCAAACAGCCCACCCAAGGGGCCTAGCTACTCATAGACATAAAAAACACAAAAAGAAAGGAGGTAGAGGAAGAAGTAGCCATGGAGCTCGGTGTAGATGAGGAATCTCCTCCCTCCAGCTGCTGCAAGGACGTCCTCCTTCTTCTCCTTGGATGGAATGGAGTGGGATGATGGTGGGAAGTGGATGGAAGGCTTTGATATGGGGGGTTATGTGGTGGAAATGGTGAAATGGAGTGGATTTGAGGTGGAGGTGAAGGGGAATGGAGTGGAGGTGACAAGGGGGTGAAAATGAGGTTCTAAGCAGCCAACCCCCGACCCCCAGCCACCACTAGGGCTTATATAGGGATCTAGGGGGTCTAGGGTTAAGTTAGGGGTAAAATGGGGAAAGCAGTGGAAAAGTGGTTGGATTCTGTGAGTAGCATGACCGTGGTGGGGTACCACAGCCGTGGTGGGTAGGGTAGGCCACGAACGTGGTGGATGGGCACGGTCGTGGGTTTATAAAATGTGGAGATCACAGGGAGGTGTGCATGGATGGCCACGGCTGTGGGGGGTCACCACGGTCGTGGTGGACACCTATGGGCACGGGCATGTTGATCACCACGGTCATTTTGACCATTTTCATCGATTTCTGGGAGTTTTACTGATTTTTTGTACTTGGGGCATGTCCACCACGGCCGTGGGGGCTCACCATGGTCGTGGTGGTGTCTCTCCCATGCATTTGAGCCTTGAACTTGATCATCCATGGAGGGTATTGCTTCAAAATTTCTTTGACTACTTGGGGTAGGTTGGAAGTGGTTTTGGCCTCATTTTGAGCTCCTCCAAGCCTGAGGAAACCCTAGACTGGACCATCCTCTTTCCATGCCATTAAGTAGTGGATAAAGTACCTATAAAACATGCAAAAAGCCTCCATAAGTGCATTTGATATAAATAAGCATATTGGGCAGAATGACATGCAATCTAACAGGTATAGATGTGATTGAAGAGAAAAAAGACACAAGATTAAGCCCTAAAATAGGGCTGAATCACCACCCCAAACTTAAAACATACTTGTCCTCAAGTATGCTCCAACTCAATCTCTCTACAAACTTTCACAAAAAGAAATGACAAATGCAATATAAAAGACGATTGTTGCTGAATGGGATCAAAGATGACTAAGTACATGCATTTCACCTCTCTCCTCTCCTTCTTTCACAATCCAATCATGAAAAGAGCACAAAGCATATGAACTTCAAATATAGCGCATAGAATACACAAGTTATCCATATTTCTTTCATTAGGTTCCGGGTAAACCGTTTCATGGTGGCGTTAATCAAGAACGACTAGGAGTGTTGTTTCACATTCATGCATTCAATCTTATATCTCAAATCACACCAAATGACCCACGTGGCTGCGGAAAAGGGTAAAATGAGCTAAGTTTGATGTTTCCTAGCTCAATGGGTATGAAAGTGGAAGAAAGGGTTGCGGTAAGATTTTTGGAGTGTTTTTACACACTCATCTTTTCTTTATTTGAATGCTCTTAAACATGATCATCCTTTTATTTTATTTTGCTTTTCTTTTTCTTGCCCTTGGTGTAGATAGGGCATATGGTGGATAGAGTGAAGCGGGGAGATAAAGATATGGCCACCCCAAACTTTTGGAGGTGGCCAAGGCTGATTATGTGCACTAGGGCATCTTTTTATGAGGCGGAGGGGTATGAAGATGGTGGAAGAATAGTCGGATCAAAGAGGGGTCATTGGTATGATTTCCACATAAGACATCCTGCATGAGAATTAATCTGACACTTCATCCAAGATATCACACCACATGAATGAACAAAATGAAATTGATATATCAAACAAGTAATTCCACAAACACTAAGCGTTCAAAGCTTGCTCAGTTTCACAATTCAACCAATTCAATCACAATCCTAAGAGAGGTGATGCACATGTAAAAAGTCAAACATTGATACCACTTAGCAACAAACAATGGTGATTCACTTGCATTTGTCAAAGGTCAACATTTTAATTCAAAATAGTAGAGATTGGGTCGAAACACAATTTTTAGACAAGAAGTTCCAAATTTGGGAAAAATTGGCCAAAATGGTGCCAAGTTGCCTCCAATCACATCTAAACATATATTATTGAACTTAAAGCAGTAAACAAGCAACTCCTAACTAAAAAATGCAAAAATTACCAAAAATCTACATGGTATGCAATGCATGGCAAAAGAGCAAAATTTTTGAAAATTACGCAAAAAATGACAATAAGGTAAGCTACATGGAATGCAGGTGTGCAAAGCAGTAAAAAAATATAGACTAGATAGCAGGACAAGAAAAAGAAATGAAATACAACAAACAAAAAGTAAAATAGCAGATGAGATGCAAAAATGAGTGAAAGAAGAATGAGGGCATACCACCCTACCACCTCAAACTTTTGAACCATGCTGTCCTCAACATGACACTAAAGTCTAGGGTGATATGGTAGATGATCACTGTAGAGGTGGTGGAGGTGCTCCTCCCTGCCTGTAGTAGGCACCCCAATAGTCGGATTGTGGAGGCAGATAGTTGTCCTGGAATGCTGATAAAGAACCCCACCAATCTTCACCCCACTGCGGGTTCCTCTGGGCCTATGCATTTTGGAACTGATAAAGGTGGTTGACTTGATAATGCATCTACTGGTGGTCCAACCACATGGCATCTTGAGTCCTCTGAATGCCCTCATGTGTCTGTAAAATCCTCTCATGCGTCGCCTGAATGTTCTCCATCTTGTGCATGAATGGTACTCATGTCATATGCATTCACTGAAGGCTGTTGTGGCTCTGACGCTCCCATCCTTTCTTCTCTTTGCCTCACCCATCTTGCCACTCTTTCCTATGTCATCCGCCTCTGCTCTGCCGCCTGTGAAGGCTCTCCTAAACCCCCTGCAAACCTCACCTCAGGGATTTCCTCTCCTTTGGGGTTCTCCTCCTCGTACCTCCTCAACTTTTGTAGAAAATCTGGCGTTGGTCTATACTGTGTCATGAGGGGAGGAGTATGGTATGGCAGCTCTAATGTGACTCCTGGGTACGGTGGGTTGATTTGGTAAATGATCTTCTGATCCATAACCATAATCATGGATGAGCGACCCAGGTAGTGCAAATCAACCAACTTGCCACCCTCTCCCTTTGTATATCCAATCATGTCATTCCCCAAGGCAGTGGCAATAGATGTTACAATCCCTCCCATTATAAACGGATTTGTGCTCTTGTACGGGATTGTCCTCATGTGATCGATCAATAACGCCCCCAGGTTCACATGTCTCACTTTTGTCATCCAACCAAGCACAAAACGATCTTTGTTGGTGCAGCTGCCTTGATTTTCATACCTGCCAAAGATGGTGTTTGCCAACACCTTCTGAACATAGCGGAGAAATGGGCTATGAATAGCACTTGTCTTTGATTTCCCTGCTACAAAAGTACTTTGGCCGGTGAAGCACTTCCACATGGCTAGATACGTGGAACTAGAGTCATTTTCTGTCCTTCCTCCATCTAGGAGGGCAGCCATCTCTCCACTTGGGGCAAAAATCTGATTTAACATCTCTGAGGTTATCTTCCATCTCTTGTCCCCAATCGTTACCTTAATTGCATTCTCACCATCATTTGTTGCTTTCTCTAGTGTGGCGAAGAACTGTTGCATTAACTCGATGTATGATTCCTGCTGCGTCGTCAATATCTCAAAAAGCCCCAATTTTTCCATCAATTCTTGAAAATTGACAAAGAACCCCAT
Source organism: Alisma plantago-aquatica (assembly GCA_963693085.1). Classification (NCBI taxonomy): domain Eukaryota; kingdom Viridiplantae; phylum Streptophyta; class Magnoliopsida; order Alismatales; family Alismataceae; genus Alisma; species Alisma plantago-aquatica. The sequence continues at coordinate 286,891,632 of OY856412.1, read as the reverse complement.
TGCCTCCATTGACGCTTGACATGCGTATCGAGTAGCTAGCAGTCTGCGTGTTAGGCACCCTGGGTGCTTGGGCTCCTTTGCCCTGTCTGTAGTAACCTCTGGCTGTGAAAGCGGGTGTTGTGGCAGGCTTGGTTGCTGCTCAACTTCAGGCATATCAGTATCATCTTCATCAGCTAGCACGAGCCGTCGACGTGGTCGTAGTCGTGGCCACGACTCGGGCTGTGGCGGTGCTGCGGAGGAGATAGACGGACGTGCTGCTGAAACTGACGGTCGCGCAGCTGAGGTGGAAGGTCTCTCATATGAGACGGAGTGTCGGGAGGTAGACGGCGGTGGCTGCGGCGAAGATGGTACCCCCCGCTGTGGCTGTATGGTGGCTTCTTCAGTGATAGGATCCACTATGGCATCCAATTCTGCCTCCATCGACTGGGGGTGGCTGTTCCTTGGCTTCCTTTGGTAGGGGATGACACCCCTAGTCTTCTCTACTACCTTCCTTGCAAACTTCTTCATTCTTGCTCGAAAAATGAAGTGGAATTAGAAAAATTCGGATTTCTCCGTAGAACGAGGCTGTTTGGGCGGAATGGAGAGAAAGTGGTGCGTTTGTGGATGGAAATGGGTGGGATCATGAGATTAAGATAGTGGATATGGTAGGGGAATGATTGGGAATGGTTTGGGAGTGATTTGGTGAGGATTCGAGGGCTAGAGAAGGCTGTCCGAGTGCTGCACGGGCGCTAGGGCGCGGAGCACGGCCGTTCTGTTCTTAGGAGAAATGAGCAAGTGAATAAAATTTTTGCAAAATCTGAGTTTAAGTTGCTGGAATCGGGCTGCGGCACGGCCATGCTACGCGGCATGGCCGTGCTACGCGGCACGACCGTGGTGGATTCATGTACCACGGCCGTGCTGCCCTGGTTCAAAACTTAGTCGATTTTCTCAATTTTTTGATCATTTCCTTGTTGAATGTGAGTGCACCACCACGGCCGTGTTGATGTACCACGGCCGTGTTGCACACTATAACAGTAGTAGGAGACTCGACTCTTGTTCAAACATAAAAAATAGATCTCAAGTTGATATTCTATTGATTCGTTGTCAAACTTTCATCTATTCTTCTTCGTTTCACTCTGTTCTCGCCTGCACATATCAAAACTATACAAAAACTATCAAATACGAGTGTGTGTGTGTGCTTTCTTGGAAAAATGTAAAAACAAAGAAAAAGTATCAAAAATGTAGATTGGGTCAAAAATTCCCAAACCTAGGTGGGTTGCCTCCCACAAGCGCTGAGTTTCTTGCCTTCATCTAGGCTTCTTGGTGATTCTTCAAAATTCATCCATTTGGCATTCTCATGTGTCCATTCTTGCAAAACATGCATCCTTCCTTTGCTCTCAATCTATTTTCCTCATCCATTTGATCACAATAATCATCATTAACTTCTTCACCTTGATGTCCTTCCCTCAAATGCCCATTTGGACTTGTGAAGTGACCATGTCCAATATCCCTATCTCGGACTCGCCGGGTTGGGTCTTGTACATGTTAATGTTGATATTCATGTCCATAAATGAGACTGTCATGGTGCCACTGCGTACATGAATGTCGGCACCAGTTGTAGATAAAAACGGCCTCCCCAAGATGATGGGAATCTTCCTATTCTCCGGCTCCATATAAAGTACAATGAAATTCGTCGGGAACACCGCACCTTTTTCCTTATCTATCATCACCAAGACATCATCCACTCTACCCCTAGGCACTTTTATGGATCTATCCACCAACTGGAGAGTGCAACGTGCCGACTTCAACTTGCCTAATCCCAGCTCAACATAGACATGATATGGCATCAAATTCACACTAGATCCCAAATCAAGTAAGGACCTGTCTATGCGATGTCCCCCTATATAACTAGGTATGAGTGGGGCTCCTGGGTCCTTTCTCTTCACGGGTAGTGAGTGTTCTATGATGGAGCTCACTTGTTCATTCAATCTCACCTTCTTTGGAATCCTCCCCGTTGACCTTCTTTTCACAGTGCATAGGTTCTTGAGGAACTTGGCATATGATGGGATTTGCTTGATAGCATCCAAAAGTGGAATGTTCACCTTTACTTGGCGAAACACCTCAAGAATATCAACATTGTACTTTTGCCTCCTTTTCAATTCCGGTGGCTCATCTAGTGCTTCTACAAATGGAGGATCACTAGTTTTTGCCGCACTTACATGAACATGAGGCGGAACACTAGGGATGGTAGGACCTGCAAAAGGGATATGTGGTGGATCACATGGAATCCCAAACCTAACATGCGGTATCACAACATCATCTTCAACAATATCAATCACAATATCACCACTTGGCTGCCTTTACTTTGCTTTATCAACCTTTCTTTGACTTGCGGGCTGCTCAAGAGTTTTTCCACTCCTTAGAACTATCACGGCACTACCTTACTCATGGTGGAGAGGGGGCATGTTGTGGCTGTGGAGGAGGTGGATGTGACACTTGGGGTTGAAATTGAGGTGGAGAAGGGAATTGAGGGGGATGAGAGAATTGGGGTTGGAAAGTGAAGTTTTGAGAGATTTGAGGTAAGGGAGGTGGTGGAGGGGTGTAAGGCTGGGAATAGCCTTGGAATGAGTGAATGGGGTGTACTTGCATGGGGGGTGGACTATAAAAAAATTGAGAGGAGGGCATGGGTCCAGTTGCTTCATGGTGGCTCACGATGGGTCTTGAAGACAATTTTTCCTCTCGGAGAGTGATTATAGAAGATAGCTGCTCTATTCTCTCTTCTAACCTTGCAACATCTCTTTGAACATCATCAAACACTCTCAATCTAGAAAGAACCTCTTCCTCAAACCTTGAGCTGTATGTGGGACTTTGTGGTTCCTGGTAGCTATAGGAGTGAGGTGTCTTCTTTTCTTCCCCATAGAACTCAATAGAATTGACCGGGTGGCAGGGAGCATTTGTCATCTGGTTCTTCATGAAGTTTACCTTGTCACCAAGAATCTTCATCACTTGCGGGCTTGAGTCATCATGAGTAGGAGGTGTCTCACCAAAGGCATACCCCCTTTCATTCATCATGCTAGAAGCTCAAATTCTTGATCCTTCAGCCAACTGCTCAAACAAAGGCCATATCTCCTCAGGTGGCCTAACCATGAAAACTCCTCCACAAGAAGAGTCTACTGTGTCTTGGTCCTTTAGAGACAAACCAGAGTAGAATGATTGAATTAGCTGCCACAAAAAGATCTCATGGTGAGGACACTCTCTCAACAACTTCTTGAATCTCTCCCATGCATCATGAAACTGCTCATTGCCCATTTGGCTAAAACTTGTCACGGAACGTCACATTTGTGTCAACCTTTCTATAGAGTAGAATTGTCTCAAGAAATCATTCTTCATTGTTTCCCAACTCATGATGTCCTTTCTTGAGTCATACCGGTCTTTAGCTCTATCTTTGAGGGAGAAAGAGAACAAGGTCAACCGAATTGTATCATCACTATCCGTCGACGTCCTGAAGGTGGAGCATACTTCAAGAAAGGAGTCCAAGTGCTTGTAGGGGTTCTCACTCTCTCAGCCGTAGAAGATGGGCAGGAGCCCAAGAAGACCTGGAGGAATAGAGAATTGCTCCCCTGGCATTTGGTCAACCCTACTAGCAATTGGCGATTTGTAGTTGCTAGGCATGAAGTAGTCTTGAAGCGGCTTGTGAGGTGCATTTTGGTCTTCCATCTTGTTTCCTCCCGAATGGCTTGTCACATGCACAAAGCACAACCAAACAAAAGAAAGCAAGTTATTAAACCAATATACACAAGAAATGCAAAGAAAAATGAATAAAGAATAGCAATGATGAGGGAAGTAGGAAAAATCAAAGCAAACTAACTATCTAGGCCGAACGCCTCTAATCCCCGGCAACGGCGCCAGAAAGCTTGGTGTGATTCCGCTAGTGGTGCTAACACACTACTCGATTGAATAGATGTGCCCCATGAGGTCGGAATGCACGATGGATGGGGGTTTGCTTTCAAAATTTATAAACATAAACTAGCTACCTACGTATACTAAAACAACTACACCCGCAAGCGGACTGGGTCGTGTCGTAGTATAGGAAGGTGGCAAGTATAGGGTCGATCCACAGGGAAAAGAGGGGGCACTAGAGCTAGGTTAGTTTGGCTAGGTTCCTACTGCGGAGACTAGGGTCAAGGGTTTGAAGGTTGATTTTGATTGTTAACTAAGGATAAACAAGGAATTTAAAGGCAAGAATGAAATCTATGTTAACCCTAGACTGAATTAAGACTAAGCAAGCAAGGAAAGACTAAGCTAGGAATGAAAAGGAAAGTTACACTAGGACAAACAAGAAAGAAGCAAAAGATTAATTAAAGAACTAAACTAGCAGAAACAAGGCAAGAGCAAGGCAAGAAGCTAACTAAGCAAGAAAATCACTAACTAAGCTAAGCAAGCACAAAACTAGGGTTTTAAGCAGTAAAGAGATGTGTGGGCTGGTTAGGGGTATGAACTTATCACTTAAGTTGGGAGGTGACATGTGAACATTATGATTCCATTTAGATTATCCAAACCAAACAACAAGTTAGAGTCTAATGAATTAACCTAAGCTACTAACTGGCCATGGATATGCTAGGTTGTGTATAGGGGAACTAGTCCCTAACACCCCCTACTACACTTACGAGGCTCAATTGGGTTAGGGATTAGGTTCAATTCAATTAGAGTCTAATCAAGTCTAGGTTTCTAGATCAGTCATTCCTAGGGCAATTAGGGGCCGAGGGTAGTAATGGGGAGGTGAAATTAGGGTTTTGGACCCCAATTCCCCCACATTCTAGCCTTGAGAAGGCTCCATGCTAATTGCACTAGAATTATCTAATCTAGCTACTTAGATCTCTCACTTAGGTTTAGGGAGATTGATTAGGATGTAGGAAGATGGGAGGCAACCTAGGGATCCAAGAATTGGACCTAGGGGCAAATCCCAAAATTCACACATACAAGCAATTTGCCTAAATTCCTAAGTGATTTCACACACAAACCAACAAGCAATCCATTGAGAAAGAGATAGAAATAGAATATAATCATTAACAAATGAAATTACAAAGTTTACATGTCATTTCCCCCCAACATGGTATCAAAGTAACATATTTTCCCCCAAACAACCCACCCAATGGGCCTAGCTACTCATAGACATGGAAAGCACAAAAAGAAAGGAGATAGAGGAAGAAGTAGCCATGGAGCTCGATGTAGATGAGGAATCTCCTCCCTCCAGCTATTGCAAGGACGTCCTCCTTCTTCTCCTTGGATGGAATGGAGTGGGATGATGGTGGGAAGTGGATGGAAGGCTTAGATATGGGGGGTTATGTGGTGGAAATGGTGAAATGGAGTGGATTTGAGGTGGAGGTGAAGGGGAATGGAGTGGAGGTGACAAAGGGGCAAAAATGAGGTTCTAAGCAGCCAACCCCCGACCCCCAACCGCCACTAGGGCTTATATAGGGATCTAGGGGGTCTAGGGTTAAGTTAGGGGTAAAATGGGGAAAACAATGGAAAAGTGGCTGGATTCTGTGAGTAGCACGGCCGTGGTGGGGTACCAATGCCGTGGTGGATGGACACGGTCGTGGGTTTATAAAATGTGGAGATCACAGGTAGGTGTGCATGGATGGCCACGACCGTGGGGGGTCACCACGGTCGTGGTGGACACCTATGGCCACATGCATGTTGATCACCACAGTCGTTTTGGCCATTTTCATCGATTTCTGGGAGTTTTACTGATTTTTTGTACTTGGGGCATGTCCACCACGGCCGTGGGGGCTCACCACGGTCGTGGTGGTGTCTCTCCCATGCATTTGAGCCATGAACTTGATTATCCATGGAGGGTATTGCTTCAAAATTTTCTTTGACCACTTGGGGTAGGTTGGAAGTGGTTTTGGCCTCATTTTGATCTCCTCCAAGCCTGAGGAAACCCTAGATTGGACCATCCTCTTTCCATGCCATCAAGTAGTGGATAAAGTACCTATAAAACTTGCAAAAAGCCTCCATAAGTACATTTGATATAAATAAGCATATTGGGAGGAATGACATGCAATCTAACAGGTATAGATGTGATTGAAGAGAAAAAAGACACAAGATTAAACCCTAAAATAGGACTGAATCAACTATCATACTATCACAAGATATAAATTCTTTTCATAATATCACATGGTATCAACCCTTATCAACACAAGAGGATTACACCTCATTTAGGGCTCAACCATGCCCAAAGGTCATTCAGACCATCATAGTATTCCCTACAAGATCATCATTATTTTTGCATGCCTTATAACAAGGCTCAACAACATCACTTACATATAATACACCAGATCAACACAATATTACATTAATGAGCTAGGAGATATTCATAAACAATCATATAAGAGTTATATTAACATTAAGAACATTAACATTAAGAACATTCCTTTATTACGTCAACATGCAAGGAATCTAGATATGATTAACCCTCATCATATTCATAATGCACATGTTTAGCATAAGAAAGTATCAACCATGTGGCTATGATAACCACCAATTAACATATTAAGGTTATGATCATATTAAGGAGGTTATTTCACCATCATTCCATCATATAAGAATGTTAAACATGAATACTCATCTTTATCTATTTGTATTAGAGTTAGGTTCAACAAGATAAATTATATTAATATTACTAATCAGCACTTATACCCAAACCCTAACTCACATCATCCCCATTGGATCATGGATGCATAAGGTGAAGCATCGCCATCACATTCTATACTATTCTCAAGTATGAATCCACACATAAATTAAGGTGTAACCATCAGGTTATAGTATACTAGGGTTTCAATAATAGTAACAGAGTACTCCATGATTGTATTAAAAATTGAAGATTCTTTTTGTCCCATTTCCAAGGAGAACCCCTGTTCAAGACATCACTCACACAAAAAACACCTCATTGAACCAAATCAGACTATTTATAGCTGAATGTACTAATAATAACAACATTATCATCATCATCATCATCATCATCATCATCATCATCATCATCATCATCATCATCATCATCATCATCATCATCATCATCATCATCATCATCATCAATAATAATAGAAAGATGTAGCTACAAGTAGTGTGCAAACCCCACGACCATTAGACATGATATAAATTTCTTAATGAGTTTCTTTTTACGGAGAAAGAGAAGTTAGAACACATTGACAATAAATTATACATTCTAACACTTCTTGAAACCTGTTCCCCCAACTAGATGTGGCATTTTCAAAGTCCGGTGTAAGAAATCATCATTTGACGTGACAGTTTCATGTTGAATTAATCATTTTTTGCAAAAGAAATGGTGGCGTTAAAATCATCAAGGCATGTATGCTTTTTCGTTTGGTTGGGTGTAGTAAGGTGCAGTTGCGTGAGTTCGTAATGTAAAAATGTACATCAAACACAGACTTTATCATCCGACTACACCCTACCAAATATGCCTTATATATTTAACGTATATCAACTCATCTTCTAATATATTGCTAAGAAAAAATCAAATATAGTCACAATCTTTATATAATAACAATCATCTTTGTTATTCGGGGTTAGGTCTCTTCTTGTATGGGCTCGCCAATTTCTCGTCGGGCATCCTCCACCCATATATCAGATTTCAACTGCATCCAATCCGTATATCTGGATGCCACGTTTTCACTCTATCGTCCGAATGTAACTATAAACGGTTAAACATGTATGAATGGGACTAGTGATGGATTGGTCGTGGGAAGTATATTCTTTTCATCAAATGGTATGTTTTAAATACGTCTTACACGCGGACTTACAAGGTGTTCTTGCTGGAGCATGGACGTTTATCAGCCAGATAGATATCGACGACGACGAATCATGGCTTTTCTTTATCTGTATGCGGCTTTCTCACCTAGCGTGACGTTTGTGGGACGACTCTGCATTTACAACAAACTTCCGGATGAGACGTGTCGCGTTCAAAACGTGGTTCAAACATAACATTAGTTTACAAAAGAGTTGGTGATCATAGGTCTTGCTCCTTGAGGAAGCCTTCCGGACTAAGTAAACAGGTGTTCACACAACCACATGGATGAAAACAATGGCGAACGACAAATGTGATACAACAACGTGTGCATATGGATGCCTGTACGATCTACGTAAGCGTTACGCGTGATGAGTCAGCCCTTTCTGCATTTTGAGTGCGTGCCTATGCACAGGAAACAACGCTTCCCCCCCCCCCCCCCCCCCCCGAATATTTGAGAACGACGTTGTATTAGTTTTTAGGCCAAAAAACCTAAATTGCACATTTGCCATTTTTTATTCCCTAAATGACACGTTCTTGAACTTATTGTCCAAAATGACACATTTCCAGTCCAATGCGTCTCCTGTTGGGACTCATTGCTCTCTCGGGAGGCAATGCGTCCCGCAGTCGGACGTATTGCTTTTTTTATTTTTTTATTTTATTTTTTTTGAACTATGATACCATGTATACCATGTATATTATATATACATATATATGTTAAATTGCTAAATTAATATAATATAAATTAACTTATATACAATTAGCCATATATTTAAAATAATATCTGAAGATATTAAAATAATAACAGAATATTATATTTATCAAAACATAATATTTATAAATGAGATAAAAATATTCAAAATTAATAGATATAATACTAAATTATATAATAAAGTTTAAAATTATAAAAATAGAGAAAATATATACATGTATTTATTTGTAAACTTAGAAGAAAAAAACTAATATAGCAATAAAAATAAGAAAATACTAATATCAAAAAAAAAGAAAATAAGAAAATACTAATATAGCAAAATTATATATATATATATATGTGTGTATATATATATATATATATCTGTATATGTATATATATGTATATATGTATATATATATTATATTTGTATATATATTTATATTTGTATATATATTTGTATATATATATATTTGTATATATTTGTATATATATGTATATATATATATTTGTATATATATTTGTATATATTTGTATATATATATGTATATATTTGTATATATATATGTATATATTTGTATATATATATATTTGTATATATATTTGTATATATTTGTATATATATATATATTATTTCGCTATATTAGTATTTTCTTATTTTCTTATTTTTATTACTATATTAGTTTTTTTCTTCTAAGTTTACAAATAAATACATATATATATATTCTTTATTTTTATAATTTTAAACTTTATTATATAATTTTGGTATTATATCTATTAATTTTGAATATTTTTATCTACATTTATAAATATTATGTTTTGATAAATATATATATATATATATATATAATATATATATATATATTATATATGTACATATATATATGTATATGTATATAATATAATATATATATATATATATATAATGTATATATTATGTATATATATTATGTATATATATGTATATATATTATGTATATATATATATTATGTATATATATGTACATATATGTATATGTACATATATATATGTATATATTATGTATATATATTATGTATATATATATATATATTATGTATATATATATTATGTATGTATATATATTATGTACATATATATTATGTATGTATATATATATTATGTATATATATATATTATGTATATTATATATATATAATTTTGCTATATTAGTATTTTCTTATTTTCTTATTTTTGATATTAGTATTTTCTTATTTTTATTGCTACATTAGTTTTTTTCTTCTAAGTTTACAAATAAATACATGTATATATTTTCTTTATTTTTATAATTTTAAACTTTATTATATAATTTTAGTATTATATCTATTAATTTTGAATATTTTATCTACATTTATAAATATTATGTTTTGATAAATATAATATTCTGTTATTATTTTATTATCTTCAGATATTATTTTAAATATATGGCTAATTGTATATAAGTTAATTTAGATTATATTAATTTAGCAATTTAACATATATATGTATATATAATATATATGGTGTACATGGTATCATAATTAAAAAAATTAAAAAAATAAAATAAAAAAAGTAATACGTCCGGCTGCGGGACGCATTGCCCTCCTGTGGGGGCAATGCGTCCCCGGTTGGGACGCATTGCTCTCTCGAGAGAGCAATGGTTGGGACGCATTGCCTCCCGAGAGAGCAATGCGTCCCAGCAGGGGACGCATTGGCCTGGAAATGTGCCATTTTGGGCAATAAGTTCAAGAACGTGCCATTTAGGGAATAAAAAATGGCAAATGTGCCATTTAGGTTTTTTGGCCTAGTTTTTATGTATATGCTCAACGAATACAGTTTTATTAAAGCATAACCTTATGATGATGTGCACACCGGGGGGTGGGGTAAGGGACTCTTGCAACAACCCTGACTCGCTGCTCTGATTCTTGTTCTCCGGATATATCTTTGTAGCACATGATGGTTGTGCAAAGTGCAAAAGGTTCAAAGAATTACTTTTTTCTTTGTCCCACTTTTATAGTCGATCGAGTTTAAAAAAATAAAAAGAAAATCTGACAGTGAAAACCTGGACTGTTGCAGGCGTGCGGCTAAAAAGAAGGCAATACTATAATATCAATTACAATAACATAAACAGCTTTGCATTTAGTGTCAGTAAATAAACAGTGGTAAGGAGCACAAATACTTCCAACTTCATTAAAAGTGAGATAGCTTAAAGTAAAAGGAACAGTGAAGCCCACACCTGGTGGCAGGAGTATCGGAGAGGTCAGCAAACACATTACTTTGAATTAGGTATCTAGTGCAATATAACCACAGTGCTTTTTACTTTCGAGGTCATTTTCAATTAAGATGACTCCCCCAATCTACCGCTTGGCATGGCCGATACGGAAAAGGCGCCCTCAAAGCCTTCTTTGTTTCGAGTAAGACAAGATTTCTGCTCGTGACGATTATCATAAGCTTAGATTTCTCTTTTAGAGCCACCATCTAGTATAAGGAGAACGCATATTTTGAATGAAATGCAATGAGACCCGGTTCAATGGCAAATGGGGGAGCCTAATTATGTGAGTAACTCCGGGAAAAAAAAACTTGTATGAATGTAAATATCAACCATATGATGAGGATGTAGCAATATCTATTTGATGATGTATTGACACACTTTTTTCTATGACGACTATAGGTGATAGGATATGAGAAGAGAGGTAGATGGATTCCAAGGACGAGGAGAGGGTGGATACCGTGCCAAAATCTGACTAAAAGGGAGAGCAAGAAATGACTAAAGGTCAGTCAAGATTGAGTTGTTCCCATGAGGTGTATAGCCAATGATCCAGATGCCCTATTTAGGCAGCAACTTGGCATATTTGTATATGCATTTTTGAAATCCAACTTTGACATAGTAGGCATTGCATAACTTGATATTACATGAATATTAAGTTAGCTATTAACAGTGTAAACAACAATAGAGAGGTAATTAGCAGTTTTTATTATTTATTGATTTTCTCATAGAAAATTGGAATGTGACAAGATTATAAAATAATATTCCTATACTGTTATGAGAAGAATATGAATCTAGGATCTGATCTACACTGATTTTCTCATACTAGCATATATATATAATTAACTTGTTAAGGATATTCTAAAACTTAAATACTATACAAAACAATAACATATAATAGAATCAAAATTTAATATAATTTTCATGTGTACCCCTAATCCAATAATATTTTAGAGTTCCATTTATACTATAATATATCATATGATCAATTTTAGAAATCTAGCATGCATCAATAAAGGTTTTAAGTATATTAATAATACAAAAAATAGTAATTTCAATAGTTTTAAGTCGAAGCATTGAAGTCATCGAACACGATATGAGTAAATAATTTTAAACCTGACCTAATGTAATAACACCAATCTCAATACTTATAAACTTCATGAAATATTAAGTCGAATACATATATTTGTATGTTGGTGTGTGTATTTAATTGCATGCACTCTCACTCACTCACACACACAGACACACACACACACACACAGACACACACACACACAAATATATATATATATATATATATATATATATATTCATATATATATGTATAGATAGGGTAGTGATCCAGTGAGAAACATCCTACGGTGAGAGCATGAGAGGCATTTGAATAACTACAAATTCATAACTAATTTTTAAAATCCAACTATATAGATAGAAAAAACATCATTTCATTTATATTGTCGCAAAAAATCATTGCAATCAGACATTGTTTACACGTCCATATGTACAATATACACTTTTTACATCCAACGGTCAGCCTGAAATTCAATATAGAGCGTCAGAAAATATTTGGTTGTTGTGAATGATATACAAATTGGATGGTGATAAAATTTTATAGGAAGGTAGATATTAAGGTATACTTGTAATCTGTACGGTTGGATTATGAAAAATTGATCTATGTGGAGAGTTATTCAAATGACTCTCATGCTCTCACCAGATATGTTTCTCACTGGATCGTTGCCCTGTATACATATATGTATATATGTGCATATATATACAAATTATATATATACATATATAAGTATATATATTTTTGATTTCTTGAATATGTCACACTCATATTTTGATAATGTAAAAATTTCTCATTTGTGTCATTAATGTAACAACCCAACCTCCCAGTAACCCCCTGTTAAGGGAGACCAAGAGGTCAGAGGCGTTATCCTTAAATAGGATCAGTGGTTTTACAAATAATCAATAATAATTAATAAATTCTACTACAACTAAACTTTTAGTGGAATAAAATTTTTCTATTCATACCTTGCAAAATATAGGAAGTGGAAGTCTTTACCCAAGAAAGAACTCATCTAACTACAATCCTCCAATTCTTTCTTAAACTTTATTCCATCAATGTCACTTTAAAGGGATATCCATTTTGTTGATAACCTAAAACGTCAACAAACAAAATGTCAGTCAATATAATGAATTATACTGGTATGTGGGGGAAACAATAATCTTGCATTTAATTGTAACAATATATTGCAAGCAATTATGATTTAACAAGCAAACTTTACATTTTAAACATGACTACTCAATACTTACATACCCTAACCTCTGTGTTATCCCTGCAGTGGATATGGATACTACCTCTCATATGGTAGATCTCAACTAACCCCCATGATCCTACCTTATAGGTAGATCAATACATAGGGTTGTGGATTCGTATGGTCCTACCCAAAGGTAGACCAACACATTGACTCGTGATAACCTGATGATCCTACCTTGCAGTTAGACCATGTGCTAGGTCATCTATCTCATCATCATCTGAGCTACATAGGAGGACCATGATCTGAGCTAGTTATGCATGTATAATTATGGTGATAGCCATAGTCACTTTATAGTTGCATGAAATAAAAGACAATTAAGCAATTATTCCAAGCAATCAGTAAAACTTCAGGAATCGCTGGGAAACTAAAGCGATTTAACAATAAGCATAACCACATACCTGTTCTTGAGCAACAAAATCCAAATTCAACAAAATATCCAAGCAAGAACCTTAATGCAAATAACCCTCAATTCTAGAAACATATAGATTACCTAATGTCAAAATACCTTTCTAATGACATGAGGATACTTTCTAAGGCTTCCAAGCCCTTATGTTTCATTAGGATTTCTTAGGTTTCTTTATTCAACTTTATTTCCTTTTTAGGCTAACAACCCTAAAATAGGTTTCTTATTTACAAAAGCCCTAATTATTCCAATTATCTTCATTAAGGGTTCTCTAATCTTAAACCTAGTTCAAGTTCATTATATCTCTGTTGTATACTTACAATTTCGGATTACAACCATTAAAACTCCTATTTTCCCAAATTAGGGTTCTAATCCATTAAGACATAAACATGTGTATAAAAACCCTAAAACAAGCATACAATCATCTTTTTTGGATTCTCCTTTTCTTTTATTCTCAACAGGTTAATATTACTCAAAAATAACCCAAAAGATTCATCATGCTCGATTTTCACATCATTTTAGGGTTTTATCATGATCTAATGTATTAAGAGAGGCAAATTCATATAATTTTTGGATTACACATGATAATATACTCCAATTCTATTTTTATCAGATTCTACATATTTTTATGATAAAAAAGCACTATTTAATTTTATTTTTTGGCCAAAGGATCAATTTTAAGTGAATTAAACAAGATCCAATGATTTTCTCAAATTTTGGACTAGAGAGGCGACTTACTTTGATTTTCCAAAAAAACATTAGCCGTTGGATCCCGGGTCATCGTTGACTGAGCGAGATCGCACATCTCTCAGCACTCGTGCCCACTTGTGGCTTTTAGAAATGCAAAGCAATCCTGGTCCGTTGATCTCCCTCGCGATCCACCATGGGAACTTGATCAAACAGCTACTGCTTCTCGTCTCCACCCGATCTAGCAAAGACACCTGTGGCGGCGTCGTAGCTTGGAGCTCACTGGAGCAACTCCAACACTAGGATCTGATGCATGAGAACAGTAAGGAAGTGGCTGGTTGTGATCGTGAGGGTTGACCGAAGTCGAGGAGGGTCCTATTTATAGGATTGGGGGCTGGTTCTAGGGTTTCTGACCCTTGCCGTCATCCCCCATTTTAGGCAAATTAGGCGTTTCCTCTAGAAGCTTCTAATCCATAATAAACCATGGCTTCCCATATTTGGAATCCTCTCCCGAACCAAACTAAACTATTTTCGTTGTTTGCACATGGAGTAAATCGCGAGAAAATCGGATGGAAAAAACCTCCTATCGGTGGCCAGTTTCCTAGTTCAGTTAGAACTAGATGATGAGGGGCCTCCATTGGATCAAGATCCAACGATCCACGTCACTCGCGTCCAAACAAAGGAAATTTGATTTTTATTTTAGGAAAATCCTCTCACTTTAAGAGATTTTGGAAAAATCAAAACTCTCAAAACATGGCTCCTTTTAATCCCAAATTTTAAGAGAAACTTAATAATGACTTAATCTATTGGGTGCCAAGTTTGGGGCCATAATTCAAAAGCAAACGAGCCTTTTCTTTATGTGCAAGTTATTGCTTAATTAAATATATTTCATTCATATTTCCTCTCTCTCACTTCATTATTTTCCTTTATTTAACTTCCTTGTATCCAAAGAAACTATGTGGGGTTCAAAATATCATCCATTATGTTCAATCACACATTTTCCACATATTTCTTATATTTTCACCATTATTCCAATTTCCTATCTTATTATTAATGCATTACTTATTTTCTTTTAACTTATCTTCCTCTTTTATTAGCTTGGACCCATTATTGCCAAAGGGTCCATGAAAAACCATGCACAAGGAAAAGTTATAAAAGAAATCCATATATTTATCATAAATCATGCAATTTACAACCAAGTACATTTCTTTTGAAACAATTGCAATTGCAATCGTATAAGCAAAATTCAAGGTTATAATAATTAACATGTGTTTTAGATGATCAAAGAACTTAGATAAGATCTAACAGTAAAGAATATGCTATAATATGATGCTTGCAGGTCAAGCTATACCATATATATGCTTTGTACAAGTGTATTTTGTACAACTTGCTAGGAATGATGTAAGAACAAGTGATGAATGATGCAAACCTATCCTAAACCTTATTCCACACATATATCAAGCCTTTAAGATTTTTAGGTTTTATTGGAAAAATCATTTGAGCCGTTTCAATGCATTTACAAGGACATTTTTGGTCAAACCCTTTCCCGAGTAAATTCATCTAGTCAAACCACTTTTTGATAGAGATATAACCATTGCAAATTTTGACAAAAGATGACCTCTTTGTCAGATTACACTTAGACCAATATGGATTTTTTTTGGAATACAGTTGGACTGAGAGCAGTCTATAGAGAAATTTCTTAACAATCTATTAGCCCTTGTAAATCTAAGTTTTGACATTCTGACAACTAGTTTAGCACTTATGTCATCTTAAATACTTTCAAAAGTGTTTGTAGATATCCCTAAATAGTTTTTAGAAATAAGAGAGGTTTATGGACACCCAATTTATACTTGGGTAACCTACTACATGCTATCCTACTCCAAGCTTGAAATTCTATAATTCCATCTTCATCTTCCCTCAAGGTAGTCTAATCCTTAGATCAATAGTTGTGTTCTAATCCATAGAATATTGCCTTGCCTAATCCTTGCGGAGAGTCAATCATCACATGTTCATAGAGAGTATATGTTTTGAGAGTTTTAATTTCTTCTTCTTGTTCTTGTTGCTTCCAACTACTTCCTGTGAGAAGGTTAATGGGAAGGTTCTTGGAGCTACGTCTTACGACAAGGCTGCAGTCAAGGTAAGATGTTTATTGCAACCTACTCCATAGTGCAAATTCTCCTTGATCTAGAAAAGGAGGATTGTCTTGAGCCACAAAAGATTATGGTAAATTATATATTTGTATTGGTCCTGAAAAAGAATAAAATAATGGTTAGAAACAACTAGGTATTGGAGTGGAATCTTTTGATAAAACTAGTCTACATCTTGTGTTTTGTGCGGTTGCTTTCATTGTTCAATTACTTTCTTTATGTTTTTGCTGTATTATCTTTTAAGAAAGTTGCAATTAACCTTTCTTTGCATTTGAAATTGCATGAGTTTATTATTATCTCTATTTTCTCCCCTGTAAAGCACAACAATTGAGACTATATAAAGCTTCAAGGAGATTTAAAAAGTCTCGAAGTTGGGGGAAAACTACAAGATTCAACTCAACCTTGATGGAACTCAAGTCACACGGCTAACACTCTTCGATGGTTCTAACTATAAATAGTGGAAGAGGCACATGCAATACTTCATCTATGGTTTTGAGTTCTAATCTTTGGAAGATGGTTGCCTCACCATATGAACCTTCAACAACGAAGATGGAGAGATGAGATCTGGATATGGTACGAAAGGCTACTCTAGATGCCAAAGTTATAAGTATCTTATATTCCTATTTATCTGATGGTGAATTTAGTAGAATTTCCTCTTGTGAAACCTCCTATGATATATGCAGAAAACTCTCTATTATACATGAATGAACCAAATAAGTTAAAAATACTAAAATTAATAAGTTGAATCCTAAATTTGAATTATTTCCTATGCGAAAAAATGAGACTATTACTGAAATTTATGCTAGATTTTCTACTATTATAAATGATTTAAGTCATTTAGGGAAACACGTGTCTGAAGAGGAACAAATCTAAAAAAATTCTAAGGTCCTTGCTATCTAAGTTCAAAGAAAAGGAAACTAATATTGAAGAATCTAGCGTTCTCTCTAAATTGTTGATGGAGGGAACTCATTGGAACTTTGAGACACATGAAGTAAACACTTCAAGAGGAGGCCAAAGTAAAAGAATAAGAAAAATTTGATGAGAAAAGGGGATTGGCATTTAAAGAAAGAGCTTCCAAGTCATCTTCTTCTAGTGACTCATCTAGTAGTGAAGAAGAAATACATCATAAAGGTAATCAATATATACATTCTTATTCTAATAAAAGTGTAATCTCTTTTTGTACTAGGTGTCTCATATGTGCAGAGAAAGGACATTGGAAATCCCAATATCCTGAATTAAAGAAGAATAAAAAGGGGAATACCTCATCATGATACTTGGAATGATACTTCAAACTCAAAGAAAAATAATGAAGAAATATGTCTTGGTGTAGTTGAATGCCTCATTTCCAAACATGCAGACAATGATGAACAAGAAGAACAAGGTGTACAAAGTAACAATGATGAGGTATCTCTCTCAGCTTTTTCTAAAGATGAACTTAGTAAAAGTGTTGAAATTACTTCGAATAAAGTTGTAAAGTATAAGGAAAAGAAAAATAATTTGGCTAATATAGTTTATTCATTGAATATAGAACTAGTAAGCTAAATGATTATTTGCTAGTGAAAAGGAAAAGATAAATGAACTTGTTTTTCAATATACTTCCTTGAAAACTCAAGTTTCTACTCTTATAGATAAGTTGAGTAATAAAAAGAAACAACCTATCCATTGCTCACTTTTTTGGTTATGACCTAATTCTTGAAGTAAATGATGATTTAAATGATAAAATTGGCTATACTTGAAGAAAACATTATTAGTACTATAAAATGGTTATTTTTTACTACTAAAGACTCATTGATTCTTGCCAAGTAAAATTAAAAACTTAAGAGATCTTTAGATAATTTTTCAACTAGTATAAATATGTTGAATAACTGTTATGTTCTCATGTTGGTACTCATGTACTTAGCTATATTCCAAGAAATGTCAAAAGAAAGAAAAGCAAGGACCTATTTTTGTTAAACCTCCCTTTAAATGAGGTTTGAAAGATCATTATCTTAAATGTATATTCTTTTGATCTTGTTTATAGATAAATTGAGTTTTGACAAACTTCTACTTTTATTTTTTTTCTAAATCACTTGATAGAGGTAAAGGTTCCTTGCTAGATAAAATTCTCCAATAGATTGCTTCTCAGTTGAAGTATAGTTCAACCAAAGGGTAGTTTAGTCAAAGTATAGTCGACCAAAAACCTAACTATTAAAAAAATTCTTTGTTATCTTTCAATTTGGTTTCTAGATTAGTTTTATTACATGATTTTTTAGATTTTAAATTTGATTGATTTTATACTATTTTACAAGATCTATATCTTATTGTGTATTTTTAAGCTCATTTCTAAGAGTTTGAGATTAAGGGTTTTCTTTAAGGGTATGTTATTAAGGGTAAGATGAAAATTTACATGATATAACTTACATATATATTGATTTTACTTTTAAAGGGTTCTCTGTACTATTTGTGGGATTAACATCTGTTTATAATGATTGAGAAATCAGTTTTGATATTTTCTTTGAGTTTTATTGAAATCTCTATATCATGGAGGACCACATTCCTTACGTTGATATTGAGATATTGTTTAGAAAATTGGTGTTATCCATGTTACCTATATCAATGGTGTACTTAGCATTCCTTACTATTGGCATAGAGAATTTTACTTATTTTGTGCTAAATGAGATCTTATTATCATGAAGAACTTAACATTCCTCTCATTGGTAATTAGATAATTTTTTTGTTCCTTGATCAAATATAGCTTTTTGTCTATGAAATATGTATCGATATTGGTTTCTTATTTCAATTGGTACATCCTTATTTTTCATTAGATATATATACCTTCCCAAAATGACTATTTTGTTGAGGGGGAGTGTCTCCTTGAAGGGGAGCATTGGTAAGTATAACCCTTTTTCACTTTGATAAAGGGGGAGCAAATCCATTAAGATAAATTTTTCTATCTAAAATAATTTAAAAGTATGATGCTCTAAATTGTCTACTTTTAAATTATCCTATGGAGATATTTGTCATTATAAAAAAGGGGGAGAATGTTGGCTTTTTGGATGTGCAACACTCTAATTTTGATGATGTAAATATTTTCCATTTGTCTTACTAACATGTGAATTTAGTGTTTCATATGATCAAGGATCTTAGACAAGATCCAACAATAAAGAAAATGCCATAATATACGTATTTGGATGCTTGTTGGTCAGGTTGTACCATGTATATGTTTTGTACAAGTGCATTTTGTATAACTTTCTAGGAATGATGTAAGAATAAGTGATGAATATCAAAACCTATCCTAAACCTTATTCCACACTTATATCAAGCCTTTAGGATTATTAGGTTTAATTTGAAAAATTATTTGAGTTTTTTTTTTCAAAAATAATAGTGCATTTACATTAGTATTTTTTTGTCGAACTCTTTCTTGACCAAAATGCATTCGGTTGAACCACTTCTCGACCAATATATAATCATAACAAACTTTGGCAAAAGGATGCCTCTCAGTTAAACTATACTTTGACCAAGATGGAGTTTGGTGAAAGTACAATTGAATCAATAATAGCATGTGTAATTTTTTTTAACAATTTAGTAGCCATTATAAATCTCACTTTTGACATTGTAATGGCTAGTTTTGCATTATTTCGTACTTCAAACTCCCAAAAGTGTTCCTAACTATCCCTAGGTATTTTTTATAAATAAGATAAGTTTATGGACACCCAATATACACTTCATCAACCTACTATATACTATCCTACTCCAAGCTTAGAATTCTACATTGGTATCTTTAGCTGCCCTCAAGATAGTCTAAGTCTTAGCTCAATACTAGTATCCCTTGTGGAAAGACAATCATCACTTGTTCACAAAGAGCTACAATTATATACCTTGTGAGAGTTGTACTTTCTTCTTTATGTCTTGTTCTCTTTACTTGTCTTATTGCTTCCAACCACTTTCCTGTCAGAAGGCTGTGGGGAAGCTTCTTTGAGCTAATTCTTGCGAGAAGGTTACAACCAAGGTAGGAGTCTAATTTCTATCTACTCCTCTATGCACGTTCTCCTTGATATAAAATAGGAGGGTTGTCTTGAGCCGCAAAAAACTCTGGCAAATTGTGTATCTTGTATTGATTTAGAAAAGGAATAAAATATCGGTCAGAAATCCTGATCAGAATCAACTAGTTATTGGTCTGATGTCTTTTGATAGAATCACTCTACATATTGTGTTTTTTTTTGTTTCTCTCATTATCCAATTGCTTGATTTATATATCTACTGCAATATCTTTTAAGAAAGTTATAATTAACCTTCATTTGCATTTGAAATTGCATAAGTTAATTATTAGTTGTATTCAACCCCCCTCTAGAGCATAAAAATTGGTACGAGAGAAGGCTTGAAGGAGCTTTAACAAGTCTTTAAGATGTGGAAAACTACTTGGGCCAACTCAACCTTGATTGAACTCAAGTCACTTAGGCAACACTCCTCGATGGTTATAACTACATATATTGGAAGAGGCACATGCAACTTCTTCCAAGGTTTAATTTTGATGTTTGGAAGATGGTTACCTTACCATATGAACCTCCAACAGTGAAGATGGAAGGATGGGATTCGGATATGGTAAGAAAGAGTACTCCAATGCCAAGGTTGTTAGTATCTTATATTCTTATTTATGCCATGGTGAGTTTAATAGATTTTTCTCTAGAGAAACCACTTTTGATATATGGAGAAAACTCTCTAGTATACACAAAGGAACCCAACAAATAAAAAGAACTTAAATTAATATGTTGAAGCATAAATTTGAATTTTTCCTTATGTAAAAAATGAGACTACTACTGAAATATATGCTAGATTTTATACTATTATAGATGGTTAAAGTGATTTAGGGAATGACATGTCCAAGGAGGAAAAAGTTTAAAAGATTCACATGTCCTTTCCACCTAATTTCAAAGAAAAGGAAATTACTAGAGAATAAATTTAGCGATCTCTCAAAATTTTTGATGGAGCAGCTCATTGGAAACTTGGAGATACATGAACTAAAGCTTCAAGAGGAGGCCAAAATAGTAGAAGAAGAAAAACTTGATGAGAAAAGGGTTTTTTTTTCAATATAACCAAGAGCGTCAAAGTCATCTTCTTCTAGTGAATCTTCTAGTAGTGAAGAAGAAATACATCATAAAGTAAAAATATATACATTCTTCTTCTAAGAAAAATGCAAGATCTTTTTCTTTATGTTGCATATGTGAAAAGAAAGGAGATTGGAAATTCAAATGTCCTGAACTACAGAAGAATAAAAAGGATAAGACCAAGGAAAAAGGTCATCATGCTACTTGGGATGATTCATCAAACTCGGAGGAAAGTTATGAAGAAATATGTCATTATGTAGTTGAATATCTCATTGCCAAACATGAAGACAATGATGAATACGAAGAAGAAGATGTATAAGGTAATGATGATGAGGTAGCTTTCAATTTTTTCTAAAGATGAACTTATTGAAAGTGTTGAACTTACTTCAGATGAAGTTGAAAAGGATAAGAAAGGAAAAATAAATTGCAAAATATTATTGATTCCTTGAATATTAAACTTAATAAGCTAAATGATTATTTGCTAGTGAGTTGGAAAAGATAAACAAACTTTTTTTAATAAGACTTCCTTGTAGACTCAATTCCAAATTTTGTAGATAAGTTGAGAAATATGAAGAAACAACCTATTTGTTGCTCACATTTTGATTATGACCTAAATGATGATTTAAAATGATAAAATTGATATACTTGAAGAAAACAATGCTAATATATATTGATTTTGACCCTTTTATGCATAAATTTTGGTCTTGAAAATGTTTGGACAACTATATATAGTTTGTTTTGTAGTTCAGGGTCATACCGGACTTTACCTAATATAACATGTTTTTTCACATGTATTTACATTATTGAAATGTAAACATTTGATTTTTTTATGATCGAGAGATCCTACCCCGGTCAAGCCTAGAATGGTAAACTCTCGAGGTATGAGAGGGTGTGGTCCTGTCACCTCCTCATGTGCCAAATTAGGGTGGAGTGCCTTTTGCAGAATGCCTTCAGTAAGGTTTGAACTCGGGTCCTTCAATGGGACTTACTGATCCGCAACCACCCATGCTACTCTGGCTGGACAAACATTTGATTGTTAAGGATATATTAGAAAGCTTGGCATGCTTTTCTTTAAAAGTGTGGATTTAATATGAAAATTATCCTTTGCAATGGCTTTTGTAGTTTTGTTGTTTTTAATAATCCAATAATAGATATGGGAAAAAGAAAGAGAGAGAATCCAAAATGAATCAATAAAGGTAATGGATAATTAGTATTATAATCTGAAATTATGTGGAGTTTCCTAGAAAAGTACGTTGAAGGCAACTAATATATTAGAATCAATTCCATATGGTATTTAATGAAAAAATATCAAAATAGGGAATCTAGACAAGTTTGGAAGAGAAGGGTTTATTTGATACTTTAAATGTTTCAAATAAAAGGAAAACTTGGAGACAAAGTAAAGCACTTATAACTTGCTATTTTGGTCTCAAATCTGGCCCACACCTATATATAGATGCTGAAGATTTTCCTTTAAAATTTGGGATTAAAAGGATAAAAGGAGAGAAATAAATCAATTAATTGGTTTTACCCTAAAGTGATGGTTTAAAGGAAATAAAAATTAAATGTAACAATTTAAATCAATTTTGGAAAATCAGGGACTCGACCCCTTTGTTGATTCATGTGGCATGACAACCACTGGATTAATATCTAACAAGGATGGGATCATCATCTACCTCACATAAGAAAGGAAAGTTGGGTAATAGTACTAGTACTTTTCCTTTTTGACTTTTCCCTCAATCCCAGTGCATGTGCAAATCTGGAATACCTTCAATGAATTCAAAAATGGATTCCAAGCTGGTCCATCCTTAGTTTTTCTTACTTTGTAAGTCCACTAAAGTTTTCCCCCAATTCTTATCTCCCTTGATGGCCAACTCACCATAGCCCATGACTATGTATAGGGGTAGTTATCCCCTACAAGAGAACCAACACCATTTCTCTTCTAAGCATTTCCCCTCTCCCTTACTTCCGATCTGAGTAGCACAAAGAACAACCCTTGATGTTCTCCTTGGTCAAGCCATCCTAGAGAAATCAAACCCCCCCTTCAAGTTTGACATGGTGTGACGAAGGATGTGGTGACTTTGATTGTCACCTAGGAGGTATGAGAGTCAAAGTCAACTATCAATTTGACTCCCTGCTTGTGAAGGATGAAGTAAAAAGGAAGAAGATGTCGTGGGTGAATCTACTTTTCTTCCCCGATAGTTCTATTAAGAGGTAAGGGGCATATCTGTCTTTTATTTCCTTTCTCGAGATCTCTCTCTCACCCTAGCCACGTGAGTGTGGGCACTGACATGGTGCAAGATGATTGGCTCAAATGTGGCCCCGTGATAACACCCAAATTCAAGCATTTATTTATGGTTTTGTGTCATTATAGCCTTAATATGCCCATAATAACCCTAGATCCATATCTTTTAGTAATTTATATCTTTTCATAAATAAATTTTCTCAACTAGACAATTTTGGGACTTGTAGGCATCGAACCTGAAAAGACATCTATTCTCTAAGATTTCTCCCCAACACCTAGTTTTTGCAGCAGATAGGCTTCCATTCATCGTGACCACGGGGGACTAAGCATAGCACTATGTGCACCCACTTAGGGGATGGTGGCACTTTATCAGAATGCATCCTCACCAATTAGAAGGTTCACCTATGTAGGCATGTTGACCACCAGTAATAGCCCCCCCACGGGGTGGGTTTGGTCCATGATGTCACATTCATGGCCAAGAAAACAATGCCACAAATGTGGCCAAGTGTCGAACGACACTCGACGCAATCGGTCCCAACTCAGCACGGTCGGGCCGAGGCCAAGGCCATGACCGCGGTACACCAACACGACCATGAAACGACTGTGACCGTAAGGTCTACCTCGACCGTGGAACGAATGCGACCATGTGGTATACCTTGATCGTGGAACGACCGCGACCGCGGGGTCTACCTCGACCGCGGTGGGGTCTACCTCGACTGTGACATGATCATGACTGTAGGGTCTACCTAGACCTCGACCCGGTATGACCGTGCCTTTCCTGGCACGGTCGGGCCGAGACCAGGGCCACGACTGATGCAGGTGCCGCGACCATCCTCTGCCTTTGCCTTAAAATATACACCCCTTACGACTTGGAGAGGGGTTCCAAATTTTTGGAGGTTCCACATTTCGGTTCCAAACTATTTTGGTTCTCAGAGCCTCATGGGAGAGTTCCAAGATCCAAAAAGGCTGAAGTTCTCATCCTACGTTCATTCCTCAAGTTTGCTTCAATCTGCCACCATTTTCCACCACCATTCACCTATATCCAACCATTCCTAGCCATCTTCCACCTCTATACACCCACCAAGCTGTTGTTTGGGGTAGAATCAAAGAGAAAGGAAGCTAAGGTGTCCAAAAGACCAAGGAGGACAACCCAAAGATGAAATCCGGCCTATACTGAGGCTAAGTAGCAAGAACCACCTCTCCTCTATGGGCTAAATCTCTTCTCCTTCTCATTTCTTCTACTGTTCTCCTTTGTTTCTGTACAAATAATGTTCTTCCATCTTTGTCCGGTGCCAACTATGCTTGTCCATGGCTAGTTGAGCTCCTTCTTGGCTATGTAGCCCGTTTTGGGCATGTTTATGTACTTTTGCCTTAAGAAAGTAGTTTTATCTCAGATCTATGCTTCTATTCTATCTTCTCTTTTTGGTTATGATTGCTAGTTTGACTGATCTTTTTCTTGCTTGAACTTCTATTTTTGCCTATATCGAGAGTTTCATTGTAGAAATAGATAAGAGAGGGTAGTTTGGATGGGCATCTGAAAGGAGGACGGTTCAAGGTGATCTGTGTAGAATTGTAGACCTGGGCATAGTCGGGCCCATCCCAGTACGGTCAGGCCCACTACCAGGTTCTTCCCAG
Source organism: Alisma plantago-aquatica (assembly GCA_963693085.1). Classification (NCBI taxonomy): domain Eukaryota; kingdom Viridiplantae; phylum Streptophyta; class Magnoliopsida; order Alismatales; family Alismataceae; genus Alisma; species Alisma plantago-aquatica. Next base: position 286,866,372 of record OY856412.1, on the reverse strand, counting down.
ATCACACTTGTTCCTAGCATCTCAGAATATTCTAGACCTGATAGGGTATCTAAAATATTTTAGGATGTTGATTTATCACCCTTGAGAGAGGTTTCATATCGTTCATGGGTTTTAGTCATGCTATGCAAAAGTGAGTGGGATGACCCCACCAGAATAAATACCATAGTACGTACTATTTTTGGATGTAGGTTGCTTGCTGAAGTGTTCGAGGGTTGGTTATGCCCTAGAATGGGTGCATAGACTGCCCAACTTATAGTTACATAGCCAGGAGCTCCTTCTCTCTAATTAGTAGAATCTGATAGACTCTGTTTTGTTTTCTTTTCATTGTTTTGTTTTATTTTGTGACAATCTACTAGACTAGTTCTAGCTCCATACTTTTATCGACTATCAGATTGGCTTAACTAAATTAAGAATGAGGTCTTAAGCGTACTAAACATCCCCACATCACTATTTTCGATCCTGTATATCTACTTAGACCCCGTAATAAAGTTGCAGGGGTCCTTGAAGGTTTCAGGTTATAAATTCAAAGTTTGACCACCCTCCTCTCGAGACGCGATCACCCTGCATCATACTGGTATTACATAGTCAGTCATTGAGGTGGAAGGATGTGATTGGATAGAAAATGAAGTAACTTCTAAAAATCATAGTAAATTGTAGGATTATACAAATATGGAAAGAAATATATGAATATTGATACAAATGCAAGGAATTCATTACAATAATTTTCTATACCTGATTCTTCCCCGTATTCCAAAAGTGCCTAAAGTTGGAAACCCTAATTCTATAGTTTTAATGATCATAATTTTTTTAAATGACTTTAAAGGATAAAGTTAATCTTTTTGGATAAAAATACATATTGGACTTAATTTGAGATTAGGAATTCATATGATATAAAAATTAGGGTTTGTAAGCTAAAAAGCATTAAATGTAATGATTAGGGTTTAGGTAGCCAAAACCTTAATGAAACCCTAATTTGACCCCAAACCCCTAACTTGGAACCCTAGTCAGTCTGAATATGAGTTAATGAACAAAATAGTAATATTTGGGTGTTATGCATTACTTTTATGGTGATTGCTTGCTTGGTTAAAACTACTCATATTTAGTTGGACTTTTGATCATTATGAGAAAGGTATGTGGTTATGCCTATGACTAATGGCCTTCAACGACTTCCATGATTTCTAAAGTTTCTCGAGTAGATCCAGGATAGGAAAATCAACACTACGACCAAGTTGGGATAGGACGGTCATTATTAGGCCAGCTCAGGAAAGGAAGGCCATAACAAAGCAGACCCATGAATGGGATATGACAAGTCCACTGTAGGGAGAAAACCTAGTGAAAGGGTACCCCACAAAGAGTACTTCATTGGGGGATAGTACAATATAGATTGAGTGATTAAGAGTTGAGATGTTAGAAATAAAATGCATGTTTAGTTTTTGTGACCATAATTCTTGCTATGGATGATTATGTTGTTACACATAGATGCAAATATTTTGTTTCCCCAACATGCCAGTATATTTTGATATACTGACCGAGTTTTGATTTCTCACCATTTTAGGTTAAATTGCCAATATCTATGAAAGATGGCAATTCTTAGAGAAAGACACCAAAAGAAAAGATCTAAGTTATTCTAGAGGATTTAGATAGGTAGTTTTGATTTCATGTCGCAAATAATAGATTTTCCTTTCCATGTAACTCCTTAGTGGATATTCCATGTTCATCATGTTATCAAATCCTTTTCATTTGTGAAATTTGAAGTTATTTTTGGTTAATTACTAAACCTCGATCATGTTAATATGATGATGGCCTTTTCCCTCTCGGTTCACCTTAATTAGGGACAACACGAGGATGGGGTCATTACATTTGGTATCAGATCATGGTTTATCATTTAACCATTAATAATTTGTAAATTTAATTTTTGTAAAGCCCAAAGAGAATTAGTGGGGTATATTCTAAAGACGATGATGCCTAGATGGGACCATGACCTTGGGGATGGAAGAACTTCCCTCTGCACTGCTAATCAGCTTACGAAGACTGCTGGGCCCGTGCATCCTGCCTGGACAAAATTGGAAGATTTTGCCCAAAATATAGTACCTCTATGTTTTCTTCTCATCTAAGTTCATCCCTTCTTTACCCCCTATTTCACTTCAAAAACTCTAGGGACCTGATAACAACTTTCTATAGACTTCTAAGTATTAGGGTTATGGATATTAGGGATTAAGTCATCCCTCACCAAATAATAAAATGCATGTAAACAAGATGTCATGGATATAATTTGTAATAATGTTTTAAATGCCCTAAATATGAAACTGATATTAATAACATATTTATGTGAAACCAAAAGGCCCACACCAAGACCACCGCCATCCTTGATGAGACACCCCAAGAGCATCTAGAAGGAAGGCCCTCCCACAGAAGGAGGAGGTCCCCAAAAAAGAAGAGGAGGGTTGTGGAGGCGTCCTCCAAGAAGTAGAAGAGGCTAGAGGAGGCCTCCGTTGAGGGAGGTTCCAATCCTAAGGCCGTCCCCATTGACTTCCCAAACCCTGAAGATGACCCTGAATCTATGTTAGAGGATGAGACCAAGCCCAAGGATGACCATGACCATGATGCTAGCTTAGGATCGACAGTCGGGCAGGTGGTAGTTCACACCCTCCAAGCACTCTAGCTGGAGAAACAAAAGAAGCTCACTGAGGCCATTTGTGCCCTAGTTCTCAAGGATGTTGCTAGAGATGAGAATGGTAAACCCTTACTTGTCCTCCCTTGTCTTGGATCCACCATCCTTGACTTCACCAAGATTAATATAGATAAGTTATGGGGTGAAAACAAAACTGAGGTTGTTGATAAGGCAGATGCCTGGCTTTTTGCCATAGAAAATGGTTTTTGCATTATGGAGGTACAACCAAACAAGATGGTTCTCTTTGGTTCTCACCTTCTTGAGGGAGAAAAAAAGCTTTGGTGAGAGAATTAGATCACCGACCGAGTCCTGATCGCAAAACTAATGACCTAGATGGACTTCTGTACCATCTTCTGTATAAGATTCATTCCTAGTTCTGCCAAGAAGAAGAAGGAAAAGCAATACATGCTCCTTTATTGGGATAACATGTTTATGGTAGACTGTGCTCAGAAGTTCCTCCTCCTATAGAGTTTTGTCTATATTATGACCAAATAGCGGTAAGTGGAACATTTTGAAGAGCACCAGCACCCCCAGACAAAATCCCATGTGATGGCGAGTAAACTTCCAAACTTCACAGAAGCCCTCAACTTTGTCTTAGACATGGTGAAGATTGTCATGCCTGCTCGAAACCTACCTAAGGGATATCTAGGGTTCACTGAAGGCACCTATGCCACAAGGAATGATAACTGAAAAGGCCAAAGTCGTAACAATGGCAAGGGTATAAATGGAGGAAAGGGAAAACCTCATAATGAGGACCACAACCGCATATGTCACACTTGTGGGAGGAAGCACCCTAACAAGTGTCGCTTTGAGAACTGGGTGTGTTTTTTATGTCAACATTAGGGGCATATCATAGACAATTTTCTTCTCCCCAACCCTCGAGGTCTGAACCCAGTGGTGGCCCAACCATTGGCTCTAGCACCCCAGGGAGCAGCCCCACCTGTAGGAGGGTAAAGACAAACCTGAGTCTTCTCCATCGATAATGAAGAAGATCAAGCTAATGATAATAGAATCATATAAGGTAATAATCCCTAGAACTCTATTTTCTATTCTTTACCATAATGTGCATAGTTTGACCATCATAAAAACAATGTTGGCATGCTTGATATAATGGGCCACAATGTTAAAGCTTTATTTGACTATGGTTCTACTAATACTTTCATATCAAGAAATCTCGCAACCATGCTTTGTTTGGACTTCAAGGACTTAGGATATGTCTTAGAATTCACTACCTCTAGTGGTCGTATCTTCTCATCCCTTTTAATGACACCCACCCTCCTTGTTAAATATATGAACAATGAACTCCCAACCAATTTTATCTTACTCGATATGAATGACTTTAATGTCATTATAGGAATGGCATGGATTTATAACTATAATGAAAACATATATTATAGGGAAAAGGAAATAAGAATAGAGAGACCGGGTCATGCACCTTTTACCATTGAGGTAGGAAAGATGCTACCACCATCCTGTATTTGTCTTCTATGAAAGAAGAGTGGATGGTAGCTAAAGGTAGTGTTCCTAGCTGTAGTTACTAGGCCATATATGAAGGTGTAGCCCTTGGAGGAAATAGAGGTAGTGAAGGATTATGCTGATGTTTTCCCTAACAATTTTTTAGGCATACCTTTGGAGTGAGAAGTGGACTTCTCAATAGAGCTAGTTCCCAAGACAAAACCAATTTCCAGGACACCTTATAGGGTGGCTCCCACTGAGTTGCTTGAGTTGAAGAAGCAACTATAAGAACTACTAGACAAGGACTTCATCTAATGCAGCACATCCCCGTGGGGAGCACCAATCCTCTTTGTAAAGAAGAAGGAGAAATCACTCTGTATGTGCATAGACTATAGAATGATAAATTAGGCTACTATTAAGACCAAGTATCTTCTACCCCGTATATATGACCTATTTGGCTGATAAAAACTTCTTGAGTTTTCTCAAAGATTGATCTGAGATCCAGATACCACCACTTGCGAGTTAAGAGTGAGGATATCCCAAAAACCACTTTTTGAAACTTCTATGGACACTACAAGTTTTTGGTTATGCCTTTTGGGTTTTCTAATGCTCTAAGTGTGTTACACCCTGATCTCACAATTTCCACTAATCATGAGATTAGGACATAAATTGAGGATTTAACGTAATACAAAGATCACCCTTAACTTTTTCTTCTTTTTTAAACTCTTTGTTTTCTCGCATTGAACCACATAAACTAACTTTACAAGGAAATCTAACCATTGATTTCTCTAATCTACTTTCAACAGTAAAAATGCATGTATGAACATTCATTATGTTTCTCATACCTTTAAGCACATAAGACTTGTTGATTCACATATATTGCTAAAATAGGAATAATGTTATATATCATCATTTACAACTCTCTCTTATCTCTTTACAACGACCTAGAGTGACAAGGACCGACTGAACTTAAATATACTCAGACTTAACTCTTGTGGTAGATCTACTCTGATGCAATGATATCTTCAATCCCCACAGTGAGCCTACTCGCTCAGTGAATGAGTAAAACAATAATGCAGTCTAAAGTATTGAATTAGACATTTATCATTCTTGGATAATTGAAATAAAATAAGATAGTAATTTCAAATTAAAAGACTAGATATTCAAAAACTTACTAATAACATTGAAGCCTACATCATTAGAAATAAACAAGTATGGAAATATAATCCTCACTATATTCAATATTACATTTAAAGAACAACTACTGCAAAACTAAAATCAAATCTTTCTTAACTCTTCTTACTTATAAGAAACTCTATACACTTATATTATCATATTTTAGCTTATGCCCTGATCATATGCAGTGTACTCTACATATGAAGAATCATAACGAAATACGATCTCACCATACAAGACTTAGCTGACACACCCGGGAATGTTAAGCCTGACTACATCATTGGTCTGCAATAGGAAAATGGCTCTCTAGCCTCGACACACCTATCGGTCGTAAAACTAGACTCCTCCTCTAACCTGAGCACACAGGCGGAGAGTCAAGCCACCTATTGGATTTTCTGTACTATAGTGCCACCAAGATCTCTGGTTGATGTTGGATACTACATAATGTATTTTTAAGGAGACTTCTACTAGGGCTTTGTCCCCCGTACCACCTGTTAGTACGATCTGACCCTATATATTGGACACTGCTAGGGTTAGGTTGTTTTATCCCTATGGAGTGGACCTCTCATAGGTAATCTACAGTGTTCATGGCTACTACTATTGTTGTAACTTTGGTTATATCTTTCTCTTAGACTGGTCTCTTTTAACTCTATATATTAATGACTACTCAGACTATTGAATTAAAATCACTGATGATACTGAACTGAATGCTTAACATATTGTTTACACCCTTCTTAGGGTTTCTCCTTACTCATGCACATATAGCACTTCTCATGTATTCAAACATATATCATGTCTACTAATATAAATATTCTCATTCAACATTTCTCACATTTATGCATCGCATCGATAACATACCTATCTAGGGCATGTCATATCTCCACTTGCAATAGCATAACAACATATGCATTTCATGACAAGTATTAGAGTTAGAAAATATGAATCTCATAAACAAAGCATATATGCATATAAGATAATATTCAAGTAAAATCCCACAATCTCACATGCATCATTTCAATCAACTATTTATTACTAAATTAGATATGTATACTTGTAAAAGCATACTAGATTGGGTTTCCATCCTTGATTACTTGCTATTCATAGGTTATGTATGGTGAAAATCAGAAACTCTATTTGTCCATATATCAAATCAAAAAGATCAAACATGTAGAATTATATGCACTAGGAACATAAGTAAGATCATATAAGTATAAATCCGAATTTCAGTTAAAATGTTGTTCAAGCACTCGAATAACTTGAAAATTTAGATCTTCAGAAGATTCTCAATAAACTTCTTAATTCTATAGTATTAAAGATACATAGATATTTATATCCATGTCATCATATAAATGTTTTCAGATCATAGTTGGAACATGAATTGAAGTATTCTATAAACTGAATTCAAGAACAATTCTTTTCATTTATTGTCATCTAGGGAGAAATCGAGAATATAGATTAAAACCATATAATTGAGTACAATTGACTGAAATATTCTTTTACCCACTCACCCTAAGCTATAAAATAGCTTAAAATTGTATCCCCTATCTGAAAATCTCGATTCCATAACAAAACACTAGCAATCGCCACTTTCTTCTTCCTTTCAACTCAGAAACCCTAGAATTGAATATTAGGAGAGAAAGAGTGAGAAAAGGACTTGATTTGATATGATCTCGAATCAAATCAGGGGAGGGAAGAAATCTTGACATCTGAAAGAAAATTCACCATGAAACTATATCCAAATAAGCTAAACTTACATGATTTCATCATTCCTCAGACCACAAAACCCTAGGTCAGCATCTCCATCCCTTTCTCCTCTCAAACCCTAACTCTCCTTCTCTCTCTAGGATTTTATTTCTCTGGATTGAATCACGAATTATGAGAGCTCCTTGCGTGTTAGGTTGACCATATAGAGCAATTGAGCTACTTGGGTCAATTGCACATTGACCCCTCACTATACTTTTGCTTATTTCAGCTGAATTTTTTGTCATAAAAATATTACTATTATTCATCTATTGATAAGGTCTAAAAACATCAAAAAATTATGACAATATTACATATTGTTTATGATTGAGTTTTAAATCTTCAATTAAAATTTTAGATCATTTGGGGTTACCAATAAATAAATAAAAATAAAATACTACACTACTAAAAAGCACTCTGTCAACATTTTGGTTGAAGTATAGTTCGACCGAGAGCCACATTCAAAAAGCACTTAAATATTCTGATTTTTTTCTCAAAAATGCATGATTGAGTTATCCATATCATATCAAAAATTAAATTAAATAAAAATTTTGTAGAAAATATGAAAAATCATTTACCACATTGCTATCCTGATCAAATTCCATATTCATGTACTATCAAAACCCTAATTTTTGCCGATTAGGGTTTACATTTTCTCAAACCCTAATTATACAAAGAGATAGCATACTTGGGGTTCTCATTAGGTTTAACATATCATGATTAAGATATCATCATCAATCATTTTTAAGTAATTATCAATCTAGTAAAGCATGTAATCATCCACAAAAACCCTAACTTGCCAATTAAGCACAAATGTGGTCATTACAATTCCCACCCCCTTAAAAAGTTTCGTCCCCAAAACATAAATACGCAAACAAAGTACTTTCAAGGTTTATTTTAAGCTTATGATATCTTACATGTTATTATATTCTTATATTTCATACTTGAATGTATCTTTCAACATTAAGTCCTTTATTTCTTTTCTAATCACAACATGTTTAAATCAAGACTGCTCAATGATAACAAATGAATTCTCTATGCCACAATCCATCATATGAAAAAAAAGAGAAACAACCATTTCAATATTTTCATACTCTTGAGGTGTTACCTCAACATTGATAATCTGATCCAAATATCTCAATTCATACGACACAATATGTACTATTGTTCTGTGTTACCTCTAAGTCACAAAAGAGAGTTCACCATGTTGTTTTGAAGTTTACTATTGTGCTACTCAAATACCAAAACAGTCTTGAGTTGGAAGACTAGATTCAACAACAGTTGTACAATACTAGTCATGACATCCCCATTGGATCATGGATGCATAAGGTGAAGCATCACCATCACAATCCATACTATTCTCAAGTATGAACCGACACATAATTCAAGGTGTAACCATCCTATTATAGCATACTAAGGTTTCAACAATAGTAACAGAGTACTCCATGATTTTATTAGTAATTCAAGGAGTATTCATACCCAATTACCATCACTTAGTTATAATAAAGCTAGGTATAACAAGCTATACCTCATTAGGGTTACATATCAATACAATATGGTTATCATTCCTTCTATTCATATGAGTGAATAGGTAAGACTACCATATTCAGGGTAACCCTTCATTTGTTCCATCATTATTCAACCCATATCACCATACCACAATTGTACAATACTAAGATGGATTACTGGTATGAATGACTACAACTATCAAACACATTTAGTTAACATATTGCTTGCACATGTACACTGAAATCATACATAGAACCAATTTACATCCCTTAATATACCTTCAACAAATTATACTTCTAAAAACAAATTCACATATTACTAAAAGCCATTGTTTTCTCTTACCTCTCTCCTCATTCACTACTACTTACTTTTTTCTACTTAACCTTCTCATTTTAATCATGTAGATTAAACATTCCTAAAATTGAAACATACAAGGTACAAATAGATTATTCATCATTCTTGCTATCACTGCATGAATTTTTCTCATATCACACTTCACTCATATTGTATTTCTCTTTTTGTTCAAAACACACTTGTTACATTTCAAATTTATATCTTACTCTTTACTCCGAATCATTTCCATATTGTTTATCTACCTTTCAAATTAGCTATCTTTAAACCCTGAATTACTATCAGTGCTAGTTTACTTCTCATAGTGCAAATCTAATGATCTTGTTTTATAGAGATGCTAGTATTCAAGGTCAAATCACTAGTGACATCCCTTGAACTACTACAACTCTAAACATTCTAGGGTTTGGTCCTTATCAGTAGTAAGATGTTATTGTGATGTGACCTTGCTTCCTTAATTTTAAAATTCAAACTTTGGATCTCACAAGTTTTACTAAAGTCTTCTTTATCTTATCGATTGAATTTCCTTTCTCTTACTTGGCCATTTAGATAGATTACATTCTCAATTACCTTCCTAGGGTTTCATCATCATATTGTGTGTCATTATTACATTTACTGGATGTCTCTACCATGGTGGTTATGTATCATATATGATTCATTTTCTTATCACTTCATTCCCACATTGCTCTCATTAAGGAAGATATGAAAGAGAAGATGATTTTGAGACTTAGAATTCTTATCTTCAAACATTCAATAATACATTTCTCATATGTAGGTTTAATTAATTATCAACAAGAATACTTGACTAATTAGCACTTTCTTGAATCTCACAACCTCTTTCTTTTATAATCTATATTACTCCATTATGTTTCAAACCCTTCTTTACTTTCCATAATCCCCTTACCATATACTACTATTCCACGTGTCATCTTTAACTTCTAGTTTTCTCTTATGAGCATGTTGCTTCTTTTATGTGTATGACCATGTATACCATGTTGCATATATTTCCTTTTATCCTTCTACTAATGTGAAGTTGAAATTCTAAATCAATAATCTCTCTACTAGTATCACCTCATGTTTAATACATTACATATACTTCATTTTAAATCAAATGGCTCATGCATGGGTGAAACATAGTTTCTCTTTCAATCAAGTTTTTCCTTCTTGAATATAGTCTACCTTTGTATGACTTATTCATTTATTTAGCTACACTTTTGTTCTTCTTTTAGAAACTAGTTTTTTGTTCTATAGAGACTTGGAATCCAAAGGTAGTAAGGATGAATGTATTAAGATTATTAATAAAGGTATACATTCCATGCTCTCAATTATATAATAACCCTCATTCCTTAATCAAGCTCATTATTTCCAACATTTCTCTTTGTTTCAACTAAGTTTCTTATCCTAGTTTTATGATTTACATGCTCATCTAGTTCTCTTCACTTTAACTCTTCTGAAGACTCTTCACTTCTATGTACTTATTGTTTACTTAGCTCTTTTCTTCTATTTTTCCTTTGCTTTGGAGTACATAAAAACATTGTACTCAGTTATATAATCCATTCCTCATGATTGATTCTTACTATCTTGGCCCCTTACATACTTTTCTCATATCTTTTCCATATTTCATATTTAGAGTTCATATAATACTAATAATTAAACTTAATTTGAACCTTATGTCGTGTTTCTTTATTCCCAATTAAGGGTTTCTCATATGAGGCCCCAAAGTTGGATCTCATATATCAGCTCCAACTGATTCTTAGCTATTCTAATATTTCCCATATGTTTCAACATCTTAGTGTATGAACATTCTCACTATGATGTAGGTCTAATCTATCCATAGTCTACTCTTATTATAATTTCAATAGGAGTCATTAGATCCCAGTAACGCACCCTTCCAGCCGGACCAGGCCAAACCTGCAGTCCTGAAGCTAAGAGCTACTCAGGATTACTCAACTCCTATTCATCTCAAATGTGTTGAAGAAAACTTATCCACTTAGGAAAGCTCATTCAAAGATCATTTCTAGTCTACTTGATATAAAGAATGTAATCAATAAATGCTACAGCTGCATAGTGTACAACAAATATTAAAGACCCATATATATTTCAAAATACTGAATATCTGAATTCAAACATATAAGAGCTTTTCTATTCATCTCCAATAAAACAAGAATATGAAATGAAAGTTCTATCTCATTTTATATTTATGCTCTTAATTCATGTTACTTATCTTGTTTCAAAACCTAATATTTCTAGGGTTCCTCTCTAGACCATCCTTCCATTGTATACCTGGCCAGGGTATACATGAAAGAATAGACAAAGTAGCTTGATGCTGGTTGATCCAAGTACTCAGATACCGGGCCAAGATATCCAAATACTCCAATCCCCAGAGCTAACATCATAACATTTCCTATCTTCCACACTTATGACTCTAACTTACTAACTTAATGGTCCTTGGCAACTCAGCCTAAGCTCTGATACCAAAGCTGTTACACCTCGATCTCACAATTTCCACTAATCATGAGATTAGGGCATAAATCGAGGATTTAACGTAATACAAAGATCACCCTTAACATTTTCTTCTTTTTCAAACTCTTTGTTTTCTTGTATTGAACCACATAAACTAACTTTACAAGGAAATCTAAGCATTGATTTCTCTAATCTGATTTCAATATTAAAAATGCATGTATGAACATTCATTATGTTTCTCATACCTTTAAGCACATAAGACTTGCTGATTCAAATATATTGCTAAAAGAGGAATAATATTATACATCATCATTTACAACTCTCTCTTATCTCTTTACAAGGACCTAGAGTGACAAGGACCGAATGAACTTAACTATTCTCAGACTTAACTCTTGTGGTAGATCTACTTTGATGCAATGATATCTTCAATCCCCATGGTTTCCCTAAAAATTTTGAGTAGAGGGGTGAGCCTACTCGCTCAGTGAATGAGTAAACTAATAATGCAGTCTAAAGTGTTGAATCAGACATTTATCATTCTTGGATAATTGAAATAAAACAAGATAGTAATTTCAAATTAAAAGACTAGATATTCAAAAACTTACTAATAACATTGAAGCCTACATCATTAAAAATAAACAAGTATGGAAATATAATCCTCACTATATTCAATATTACATTTAAAGAATAACTGTTGCAAAACTGAAATCAAATCTTTCTTAACTCTTCTTACTTATAAGAAACTCTTTAAACTTATATTATCATATTTTAGCTTATGCCCTGATCATATGCAGTGTACTCTACATATGAAGAATTGTAACGAAATACGATCTCACCGTACAAGACTTAGCTGAAACACCCGGGAATGCTAAGCCTGACTACATCGCTGGTTTGCAATATGAAAATGGCTCTCTGGCCTTGACACACCTATGGGCCATAAAACCGGACTCCTCCTCTAACCTGAGCACACAGGCGGAGAGTCAAGCCACCTATTGGCTTTTCTGTAATCTAGTGCTACCAGGATCTCTGGTTGATGATGGATACTACATACTGTATTTTTAAGGAGACTTCCACTAGGGCTTCGTCCCCCGTACCACCTGTTAGATGATCCGACCCCCATATATTGGACACTGCCAGGGTTAGGTTGTTTCATCCCTACAAAGAAGACCTCTCATAGGGAATCTATGGTGTTCAGGGCTACTACTATTGCTGTAACTTTGGTTATATCTTTCTCTTAGACTGGTCTCTTTTAATACTGTATATTAATGACTACTCGGACTAATGAATTGAAAACACTAATGATACTGAACTGAATGCTTAACATGTTGTTTACCCCTTTCTTATGGTTTCTCCTTACTCATGCACATATAGCACTTCTCATGTATTCAAACATATATCATGTCTACTAATATAAATATTCTCATTCAACATTTCTCACATTTATGCATGGCATCGATAACATACCTATCTAGGTCATGTCATATCTCCACTTGCAATAGCATAACAACATATGCATTTCATGACAAGTATTTGAGTTAGAAAATCTGAATCTCAATAACAAAACATATATGCATATAAGATAATATTCAGATAAAATCCCGCAATATCACATGAATCATTTCAATCAGCCATTTACTACTAAATTAGATATGTATACTTGTAAAAGCATACTAGATTGGGTTTCCATCCTTGATTACTTGCTATTCATAGGATATGTATTGTGAAAATTAGAAACTCTATTTGTCCATATATCAAATCAATGAGATCAAACATGTAGAATTACATGCACTAGGAACATAAGTAAGATCATATAAGCATAAATCTGAATTTCAGCTATAATGTTGTTCAAGCACCCGAATAACTTGAAAATTCAGATCTTAAGAAGATTCTCAATACACTTATTAATTTTGTAGTATTCAAGATACATGGATATTTATATCCATGTCATCATATAAACATTTTCAGATCATATTTGGAACATGAATTGAAGTATAATTCAAGAACATTTCTTTTCATTTATTGTCATCTAGGAAGAAATCGAGAATATAAATAAAACCATCTAATTGAGTACAATTGACTGAAATATTCTTTTACCCACTCACCCTAAGTTGTAAAATAGCTAAAAAACATATCCCATATCTGAAAATCTCGATTCCATATCAAAACCCTAGCAATCGCCACTTTCTTCTTCCTTTCAACTCGAAAACCCTAGAATTGAAGATTAGGAGAGAAAGAGTTAGAGGAGAACTTGATTTTATATGATTTTGAATCCAATCAGGGGAGGGATGGAATCTTGACATTTGAGAGAAGATTCACCATGAAACTATATCCAAAGAAGCTAAACTTACATGATTTCATCATTCCTCAGACCGCAAAACCCTAGGTCAGCATCTCCATCCCTTTCTCCTCTCAAACCCTAGCTCTCCCTTTCTCTCTAGGATTTCGTTTCTCTGGATTGAATCACAAACTATGAGAGATCCTTGTGTGTTAGGTTGACCATATAGAGAAATTGAGCTGCTTGGGTCTATTGCACATTTACCCCTCACTATAGTTTCTATTATTTCAGCTGAATTTTCTGTCATAAAAATATTACTGTAATTCGTCTACTGATAAGGTCTAAACACATCAAAAAATTATGAAAATTTTACATTTTGTTTATGATTGATTTTCAGATATCCATTTAAATTTCAGATTATTTAGAGTTACCAATAAATAAATAAAAATAAAACACTACACTTCTAAAAAGAACTCTGTCAGCATTTTGGTCAAAGTATAGTTCGATCGAGAACCACATTCAAAAAACACTCAAATATTCTGAAAATTTTCTCCATTATGCATGATTGAGTTATCCATATCATATCCAAAATTCAATTAAATACAATTTGTAGAAAATATGAAAAATCATTTACCACAATGTTATCCTGATCAAATTCTATATTCATGTACTATCAAAACCCTAATTTTTGCTGATTAGGGTTTACATTTTCTCAAACCCTAATTATACAAAGAGATAGCATACTTTGGGTTCTCATTAGGTTTAACATATCATGATTGAGATATCATCATTAATCATCTTTAAGTAATTATCAATCTAGTAAAGCATGTAATCATCCACATAAACCCTAAATTACCAATTATGCACAAATGTGATCATTACAAAGTGTGTTCATAAACCTCATGAATAGTGTGTTCCAGCCCTTCCTTGATACCTTTGTCATAGTGTTCATAAATGACATTCTAGTTTACTCTGATGACCTAGAACAACACCATGAGCACCTACCCAAGGTCCTTGATATCCTGAGAAAGCATAATTTCTATGGGAAATTCTCAAAGTACACGTTTTAAATAGACCGAGTCATGTTCCTCATGCACATTATATATGGAGGAACCATTTCGGTGGACCCTACCAAAGTAGCAGCCATTCGAGAATGGCTAGCCCCAAAGAACGCATATGAGATTTGCAACTTCCTAGGATTAGTCTGGTATTATTGACATATTATCAAGGATTTCTCAAAGACTACTTTGACCTTAACCAAGCTCACTTGGAAGGATGAGAAGTTCATTACCGATCTGTGTGAAGCATGATTCTAGGAGTTAAAGGAAAACCTTACTTCAACCCCCATCTTGAGCATACCCTCAGGTAATGATGGTTTCATCATCTTCACTGAAACATCAAAGATGGGCATAGGATGTGTGTTATAGCAGAACAAGCACGTTATCACTTTTTCTTCCAGACATCTTAAGACCAATGAGTTAAATTATCCATCTCATGATCAGGAACTCGCAACAATTGTCGATTCCTTGAAGATTTGGAGACAATATCTCTATGGGGCTACCTTTGACATCCTCACTGCCCATAAGATCTTGAAGTACCTATTGCCTCAGAAGGACCTAAACTTGTCACAAAGACGTTGGATGGAATAACTTAAAGATTTTGATTTCACCATAGCCTACTATCCCGGTAAGGGCAATGTGGTTGCCGACACCCTCAGTAGAAAATGTCTCAGTTGTGCAATTGGTTTGGTTAATTGGTAGAGGAGACTACATGACTTTGTTCGATGGGCTCCACAACCTTTGGCAGATATGATTCATCTTGATGATATCCAAATCAATCATGATGTGTTGATCAAGCTTGTAGTGGCCCAGTTAGCCAGCCCAGAGTTAGAAATGATGAAAGGTTTGATGGAGAAGCCTCAAACACACCTCTTAGTGGATGTGAATGGTGGGATTTGATATAAAAACCTTATTTGTGATCCTAAGGATTCACCCTTAAAGAATCATATCTTGCAAGAGGCTCATGGATCAAATTACAATGTACACCCCAAAACCAGTAAAATGTTCAAAGACTTGCGGTGGTACTTTTGGTGGTTAGGTATGAAGAGATGCATAGCCTCGTATGTGCCTAGTTATCTTATGTGTGAGGTGGTGAAGGCTGAGCACCAGTGACCCGGTGGGTTACTACAATTGATTGCAATTCCTGAGTGGAAATGGGACCAAATCACCATTGATTTTGTGGTGGTTCTTCCCAAAATAAGAGGTCATGTTACAATATGTGTTGTGGTGGACCACCTAACCAAGTCAGTATACTTCCTTGCCTTGAAAACAACTGCTAAGGCGTCAGACCTAGCTGAGCTTTACATTAGAGATATTGTTCGGTTGCATGGCATTCTGAGTTCAATTATCTCTGACTGTGACTCGAAATTCACTTCAAAGTTATGGAAACAAGTTCAAGAAGAACTCAATTCGAAGTTGAAATTTAGGACATGTTATCACCCTCAGACTAATGGACAGTTAGAAAGAACGATCTAGACCTTAGAGGATCTATTGGGAGCATGTGTGCTAGATTGGGGTGGATCATGGGAGTAATACATGCCCTTAGCTGAGTTTGCCCTATAAAAACCAAGTCAATATCAATATGCCTCTATATGAAGCTCTTTATGGGAGATCGTATTGATCACCGCTTCATTGGGATGATGTTGGTGAGAGGACCTTAGTTAGGTCAGAGGAACTACAATTATATGGTGACAAGGTTACTTTGCTCAAGTAGAGGCTAAAGAGAGCCCATGATTGACAAAAGTCGTATGTTGATTCAAAGCAGACATATTTGCACTTCACTGTAGGTGACCATGTGTTTCTGAAAATCCAACCCCTCCAAGACATAGCTAAAAATAGAGGAAAATTGAGTAACCAATATGTGGGTGCGTTTGAGATTATAAAATGGATTGGTGGGGTCACTTATCATTTAGTTTTACCACCACAAATAAAGTATGATGCATATTGTGTTCCATGTGTCCTATCTAAAGTGTTATGTGAATGATCTTTCCCATGTGTTGACTATCGAACCTATAGAGCTCCAAGGAAGGTTTTCATACCCTAAGTCACCTATGAGGACCTTGTATTCTGAGGTGAAAGATATCTAGAATAAAAAGATAAAGATGGTAAAGGTTCTTTGGAAGCACCATGGTGAGGAGGAAGCCACATGAGTGCTAAAGATAGACATGGAAAGTCTCATCCTTAACTTTTTGTATGATTATTTGAATTTTGGATCAAAATTTTTATAAGAGGGAAATGATGCTATAACATGGTTTTTCATGTATTTAAATAATTAAATTTCAAATATTTGATGTTAAGGATATGTTAGAAAGTGAAACCTTGGTATGCTTTGTTTTAAAAGTATGGATTTAATTTGCAAATTCTCCTTTGCAATGGTTTTAATGGTTTCACTGTATTCAATAATTCAATAATAGATATGGGGAAAAGAAAAATAGAAAACCCAATAAAAATAAATCACTAAGGGTAATGGATAATTAGTATTTTACATATGGAATTTTGTGGAGTTTTCTAGAAAAGTGATGTTAAAAGAAACTAATAAATTAGAATTGATTCCATATTGTATTTAATGAGAAATGATATCAAAATAGGTAATCTAGTAAATTTTGGAAGAGGAAAGGGTTTATTTGATGATTTAAATATTTCAAATAAAAGGGAAACTTGGAGTCAAAGAAAAGCACTTTTAACTTGTGTATTTTCGTCTAAAATGTCACCTACACCTAGATATAAGTGTTGAAAACTTTGCTTTAATATTTGGGATTAACAGGATAAAAGGAGAGAGATAAATGAATTAGTTAGTTTTCTCCTAAAGTGAGGGTTTAAAGGATATAAGAATTAAATGTAACAATTTAAACCAATTTTGGAAAATAACGAACTCAACCCTTTTGTTGAACATGTGGCAAGACAACCACTAGATTTAGATCTGACGATGATGGGATCATCATCTACCTCACTTGAGAAAGGAAAGTCAGGGAATATGGAAATGCCTTCAATGAATTTAGAAAAGGATTCTGAGAAAATATGGAAATACCCCTCAATGAATTCAGAAATGGATTATGAGCCGATCCATCCCTGGTTTTTCCTATTTTGGAAGGTCATTAAGGCTTTCCCCAATTCTCATATCCCTCGATGGCCAAATTGTCATAGCCCATTCTATATATAAGGGTAGTCCTCCCCTACAAGAGCACCAATGCATCCATGAGGCTCTGCGCGACCCTATAATCTCACCTCTGCCTCCAA
This sequence comes from Alisma plantago-aquatica, assembly GCA_963693085.1. NCBI lineage: Eukaryota > Viridiplantae > Streptophyta > Magnoliopsida > Alismatales > Alismataceae > Alisma > Alisma plantago-aquatica. The sequence continues at coordinate 286,848,443 of OY856412.1, read as the reverse complement.
TTTCTCTTCTAATCCTATCCTCTCTCCCTTGCTTCCAATCCATGCAACATAGATAACCACCCTCGTCGTTCTCCTCACTCAAGTTTCCCCAAAGCAATCAAACTCCACCTTCAAGTCTGGTAGGGTGTGGTGAAGGATGTGATGCCTTTGATTTCTACCTAAGAGGTCTAGGAGTCGAAGTCAACTATTGAGTTGACTCCCTACTCGTAAAGGAGGAAGCAATGAGGAGGAAGATTACCCAGGGTGAATCTACTTTTCTACCCCTATATTTTTGTTGAGAGGTAAGGGTCATATCCATCTTTTCTTTCCATTTTTGTGCACTCTCTCTCCTTAGCCATGTGAGTTTGGGCACTAACATGATGCAAGTCGACTACCTTAACAGTGGCCTCGTGCCGTGCTGGCATTACCTAGTCAGCCACTAAGGTGGAGACATGTAATTGGCCAAAAAATGAATTAACTTCTAAAAATCATAGTAAAATTTAGGATCATCCAAATAAGGCAAGAAATATATTAATATTGACCAGAAAATGTTTTCAATAAAATAATTTTCAATACCTAATTCTACCTAAATTTCAAAAGTGCCTAAAGTTGAAAAGCCTAATTTCATAGTTTGAAAGATCATAATTTGTTTAAATGACTTTGATGGATAAAGTTTAATCTTTTTGGATAAAAAGGATGTGGACTTGACTTGAGATTAAGGATTCATATGATATAAAAATTAGGGTTTTAAGCTAAAAAGCATTAAATGTCATGATTAGGGTTTGAGAAGCCAAAACCCTAATGAAACCCTAATTTGATCCAAATACCCTAACTTGAAGCCCAAGTCAGTTTTAATATGAGTTTATGAACAAAATAGTAATACTTGGGTGTTATGCATTAATTTCAGGGTAATTTCTTACTTGTTTACAACTGCTCATATTTACTTGGACTTCTGATCACTTTTGAGAAAGGTATGTGCTTACTCCTATGACTAATCTCCTTAAATGACTTTAGTGGATTTCTAAAGTTTCCTAAATTGATTACATCTAAGTTGTTGGGTTTTTATTTACTTCCTACAATCTATAAGTCCCCTATGAGTATCACATTATATAAGTATAACTTCCTCAACTATACAATCTCTGGTGGATTTAAGTGATACATGTGGGATGTATGAAACGTCATTACGATGATGGGTGATAAAGCTGAGATAGGAAGATCACCGAGAAGATCAAGTTGGGATCGAAAGATCACCAATAAGATCAAGCCTAAATAGGATGGCCATTATGAGGCCAAGTCAGGAAAGGAAGGAGATAACAAACCAAGCCCATGAACGGGAAGGTTATGATAAGTCCACTAAAGGGATAAAACCCTAGTGAAATGATACCCCACAAAGAGTACTCCATTGAGAGAGTGTACCATAGAGATTGAGTGACTACGAGTTGAGAAGTTAGAAAGAAAATGCATGTTCAACTTTTGTAATCATAATTGTTGTTATGGCTAATTATGTTGTTACACTTACATGTGAATATTTTGTTTCCTACACATACTAGTATATTTTTATATACTGACCACATTTTAGTTTCACGCCATTTTAGGTTATTGCAAGTATTGAAGAAAGATGTCTATCTAGAGAACAAGACTCCAAAAGAAAAGATCTAAAGTTATTATGGAGGATTGAGATAGATATTTTTGATCATGTTGTAAATAATAAATTTCCCTTTGTATGTAACTCCTTAGTGAAGATTCTATCAATTTCCCTTTCTATATAACTCCTTAGTGAAGATTCTGTCTTCTTCATGTTATCAACTCTTTTCCATTTAGTGAAATTTATAATTATTTTTGTGTAATTTATAAACCTCAATCCTTTAAATATAATAATGGCCATTGCCCTCAGTCTACCTTAATTGGGGATAATCCCACCCTTAGATCTTGTTACATATAATTACACCGAGACCACCATGGGCAACATATGTCAATTATGCTCTTTTGTAATGGTTGAAACCAATATATATATATATATATATATATATATATATATATATATATATATATATATATATATATATATATATATCTTTGTGTGTGTATGTATATACATATATATACATGAAAACACACATAGATATATATAAATATATAAATAGTTATATATCTCTGTGTGTATGTGTGTGTGTTTGTATATATATATATATATATATATATATATATATATATATATATATATATATATATATATATATATATATGCGTATACATATGTGTATGTATGTATGTATATATATATACATACATATATATATACATATATACATATGTATATTTGTATATATATGTATATGTATGTGTTTATATATATATGTATATATATGTTATATGTATATATATGGATGTATATGTGTAAATATATAAAATAAACATGGTGATATTCCATTACTTACTAACCTATATTTTTGGACTACAAATATAAATATGTGCTTCTTCTATGGAGCTTGTACCAAAGAAACCAATATTTAATAAAAATGTTGAGTTAGTAAGACATTTGAGAAGGTATGCAATATAAGTTAGTCTAATAAACATGTGAGAAGGTAATGTAATCATAAAGAAAAGGAATACATAAATAACCCATAATTGAACAAACTAGAGAAAATGGATAATCTAATTTACATAGCTATTGTACTAGTACTTTAGGCATACAAGACCGATAGAGATAAGTAGGTAAAGAAAAGGGTAAATGAAAAGAGTATGTCGGAGGGAAACATGCATTTGTGGAGCTAGAATGGATTTCCCCACTAGCGGTCTTTAAGGATGGAACTTTTACTATAAGGAAGCATCCCTACAAGTTAAATCAACAAAAGTGATCAAGCATGAGAAAGTATGTAGCGATAATCAAGATGATTTATTACCTTTTAAGTTTGATGGTTTTGGGTTCTTTGTACTAGAATATGTGGAGATTATCAAAGGGTCCAAAATGTTATTCAAAGTAATGTTATGGACACCTAATATATGGATGTAATGTTTTAGAGAACTAGCTTTTCCATTAAAAAAGGGCTAGAGGCCCGACTTTTTTCTCATATGCCTTCCATATGAATTACATCATTAGTTTGTTTCATTTATCCATCATGATATGTCAAATGAGATTTTGGTTTTGGGTACACATATTTTTAATTTTTTTCCTTGGTTAAGTATTCCCTTATGTTTTACAAATCATTATCTCTTAACGATACATGGTGTGTTTTCTTATAATGATATTACTACTATGTTTATGATAATGATTATATGAATGATACCTGAATAACATGGTGATAATGTTGTGGATATGACATTTGCATATGGTTGTAATTTTAATAAAAGTATTTTTATGTATTATTATGAATGTTGAAAGTCATGTATGTTGAAATTCATGATCTCCCATAATATTTTATATTTGATATATGTGAAGTGGAAAACCAAGGTTTAAAAAAACAATATGTGAGATAAGTCACACTAATACTATTTAAGTGGTTTGGGAACCACTATGTAAGTATGTATTAGAAGACATTATCAGAAATATCAACTCAAAACATGATGAAAAATTATGGTATGTTATGAGTTAACACATTATGTTCTCAAGATAATGAATTAAAACGTAATATCATGTTGATAATTTAATTCATGAATGTTATGAATGTTATAGAATTGATATTTTAGGAGTTCTTGGTATGCCAAGGTATGGTTAGGTTTTCATGATGTTTAGGGAACTTTATAATTACTATATTAATGCTTTGGAATTATGATATTGAGTATTATCATGATAGAATGCATCTCATACTACTATCTTAGACATATGCTCTTAGTGGTAATTTCTATGTCATTGCATTGGGTGGCGGAAAATCATCTAAAATTGGTCTAGAAGAGGACAAAGACACACATAATTGATAATCAATAAACTAAGACGGATTATCTCCCTAGTGTTTGAGATGATTCTATGAGCATGATAACTACAATTAATTATTTTTCTTTTCATTAGAGTGTATCATTTATGTAATATGTTATATGAATTAATACTTATTTCCACAACAACAGCCATCTTACATGGTGTAATTCCTTTTCTGATAAATAGTCTTTGTTTCATTCATAGATGGGAAAGATATGACAACTGTAAAATCTATTAAAAAATGCACAAAAGAGAATGGAAAAAGGTATGAGACATCTCAACGACTTGAGTAAATGAAGATGCTCAGTGTTATAATCAGTGTTCAACATCAAGGGGAGGGAGAACCTATATAACAAACCCCTAAAAACTGAAAAGAAAAACATAAAAATAGTGATAAAGCATGAAAAATTATCCTTTCTGCATAGATGTGTCAAGAATTGATTCAAATGAAAAAGATCATTTAGTAGAGCCCAAGATATCGAGCCTCCATGGTTGAGCTCCTTATGAAATGATCATATAGAAACTTAAATCAAAACAAATGGATTGATAAAATCATAGATAAATTATAACCTGTCAGTAAATGTATGGAATAAACTCATATTTTTGTTTCAGTACAAATGGTCCAAAAGATACAACTAGAAAGTATTGACTTGAGTTGGGATATATAATAAATACAAGGTGAATCTCTGAATAATTTATTATGAGTTCATAGGGCATTGTAAGTATATGTATCTTTGTTGGTGAGGAAATTGATCCATATATATATGGTATAGGGGCATGTGAAGGGAAATTGAATACTGTTTTGAGCTAATGAAGCATGTCAAACATCAACGCTGACCTAAGAAGCCCCTTGAGTGCCTATAAGTGCCTACAAGGATTTTTTTACTAGTATGCCATATCACGATGATGATCTTAGATGGACGACTCCAAAATTCTCCCTAAATAGAGTCTTAATGTCTAGATGGATCCTAAATAATACTCACTGTGTATGCAATTTATATTTGGATTGGGAAAATGAGATGCCCATATTTTTGTGTGGTCATGAGAGAATCAGAACTATACTTATTTGTTAAGAGGAGCCATTTCAAAGCCTTATCCATATTGATATGTTTGATGGAATAAGGAAAGGGAAGTTTCTATAATATAGGATAGAAAGGAACCTTCAAACCAAGGATTAGTCCAAAATCAAGTGAATTGTGTTGAGTTGGTGGAATGTAATGCTAATTAGAGTAATGTAGATAGATCTGATGATGTAAATCCATAACGGTGATATATTGATATTCAGAGTGGTATTCTAGGGATCATGGAGTTGGTAGTATGAGTTAAAAATATGATCTCTCCAAATTGTGGCCTTGTTTTTAGATATTTTTCCTATAAACTTGTTTATAAGACAATGGCAATGTGTTCTTATGTTTATTATTCCTCCAAACCCCTTAGATTTTGTTCTAGTGAAAAAGGTTATGTTTGGGCTTTGTATCTGAATCAACCCAAAGAATGTTTTTTCTTAGTTTGTCAAAAATAAAAATGAGTTTGCCAGAAAAAGGTATGGTGTTGATAAACAAGGTTGTAATGGAATTCAAACTAGGGTTTAGAAGAGTAGGATATCCATTAAAATTCAAGATTTTAGTCTTCCATTATTAAAGATTTGGAGTGGTTTTGTCTATTATAGGTTTGTAAATAGGGATATTAAAAATATCTTCTGAAATAGCAAGATAAAAATATTTGATATGGAATCTATCTATCAGAGAACCATTTATTACCCTAAGTCCACACTATACGTCCCTAGAATGGCACATCGTTTCACACAAACAATATATATGAAAAGGCAAAAAGAAATCTAAAAAGATAACAAGATAATAAACATGGAGATAAGTGATATATACCCATTTCTATATTCAAGTATACTGATTGTTGATTCATTTTGGAGCTTAGAGCCTTGAGTGTAGCATATCTTCATTTGGTAACTACAAATTTGATAAACAAAATATATCAATATGAGTGCATTGAGTACGCTATGAAAAATAGGTAACCACAATTTAAGAGTAATATAAAAGTTGCTTGGCTAGAAACATCATAATAAGTAAGGAGTAGAAATAAGGCAAGAACATTTAACGACATTCTTCTATACAACATATGTTTTGGGTTTCTTTATCCATTATATCAACATATGCCTTTGAACACTTCTCAAGGAAGGGTCTCTGAGAGGCATTTGAGGCTAAAAACCTATATGCTCCCTATTTCTACATGAGGGACATCACGATCAAAGTCAATGAGCTAACCCTATTTCATTTGTGCCTTGCGACTGTACCGTGAGAATTCAGGTAGGTACACAAGGTTAAATTATGGATTTCTCTATGTTACATTTAAGGTTTGTCAACATAGTATAGACAAACATGAATGTAGTAGTTATGGAATAGTAGCTCAAACAAGTAACTATCTTGTTAAGTATGCATACGAGCATACATACAAACCAACAAATATCATAGTAGGGTTAAGAGATTAAGCATACCTTGCAAGTAGTGTACAAGATATGATTCCTAAGTGAGATTCCTAGAGAAGGCCCAACCCAAAGTGGACCTAAGATATAAAATGCATTATTGTGGGTCTTATATCAATAGGGTTTAGTTATATTAAATATATATCATGTCATGTGTATGGTTTCCTAAACCTAAGTATCATATAGTTCAATTATGGCCTCCTCTTGTCAAACATGCATGTGTTGATTCAACATAACACAAGTCTCAAATATTAAACCTTAGGTCTCGGTGAACCATCCACATAGATTCATGAATTTAAACTTGTCTATCCAATAGACTAGAACTTCAAATTACTTTAGCACATATTTGATGACTTAATTTTCAAATTTCCTTTAGTACGAATGGTCTATATCTTTTGATATCTTTTTTTTTCATTTTTAAAATGCAAAAAGACATTTTGTCATGGAAATTTATGTTCTTATCCCAAATACATCAAAATTTCCTATTACTTGGATAAGTTTAATGGAATATTATAATGCATTTGTTATATTTATTTTGGTATAAATTCCTTAAATATAAAATCATTTTTCATGAGTTTATGTTCTTATGTGATAGTTAGTTTTGCACGCTTTGAAAAAAGGACTTTTTGGCATCTTATGTTATTTTACCAATCTAATTTCATATCAAATACTCTTTGGGGATAATGACCTAGCTTTTCTTAGTTACTCTTCTTTAACTATCTCATTCTGATTAAATATTGTGATATGTTTCAATATACTAGCTAAATAAATATTTTTTTGTATCTTGATTTGACTTAGACTATGCATTAATCTTGATGTTTCACATTCTATCTTTATTCTTAATCATTTAGTACTATTTCCTAGTACACTTGATGTTATCCATGGATTCATTGCTCTGATCAAGGTGAAGCTTACATCAAGGGGGAACATGGATATATTTTCTTTTCTCTCACACACTACCTTTTTTATTCTAACAAATGAGAGAAAGAAATATAGATTAAAAAGAAAAAAGGAATGTTTAAGGTTTCATAACTTTTATATATTTGAAAACATTCACCATTACTATCTATATTATGCATATTTTCTTGATTAATTTTATTTTATTATGAAAATATTGGGCATCACAAATCATTAGATTTTTGTTGACTTGAGAGTTATACATTGCCCATATTTTGATAATGACCTAACCATTCTATTCCTATATATCTAATATGTTTGTTCAAGATTGATTTTAGGCTTTAGGTACAAGAAAACGATCAAATTACACAGGCCCTAGCTTGTGCAAGTTCAAGTCAAAAACATTACAAGTGCATATTTTGGGAAATCACACCAAATGATCTAAGATTATTTTTGTAATCACTTGTATTGATGATATGACTTGTATCTAAGATAACAAAAATTAGGAACACTTAATTCCAATGTTTGATCACTCAAATGTCAATTTAGAAAATTTGTCACAGGTTGTTTATCGGTTGAGTTGGAAACTCAACCAATCCAATGATGGATTTTCCAGAGAGACCAATCAGTCGAGTTGCACACTCACAAAACTCGACCGATCGATCAACTAAGCCAAACTTATTTTGTCTCATTGGTCAATTTTACCAGGACAAACTCGACTGATAGTTTGAAAATTGGCTTTGTCACTTAGTGGATCGATCGAGTTATCTTTATTAAAACTCAACCGAATATACTGTACGGAAAATGCAGAAAACGTGATTATAACTGTTGGTGAGTTTTTTTAGCGAGAATAGATCCATTGTAACTTGAAAAATGGCTATATTTTGCCCTTAAGTGATCCCACACTCAAGGTAACACCCCCAGATATAAATGGGACCCCTTGGAGTTCATTCCAAGTTTGATCATTCATGCTAGTCTAAGTCCTTACTATAGTTGAGTGTGTTGTAACTCATTGAGCCCCTTTCTTTCTCTCATTTACATAGCATTTCCTAATTATGAGTTAGTTAGGTCAGTTGTAAGCGAGTTACTTTCTTGTACTTGTAAATCTCTCATTCCTTTCCATCTTCCCTAACCCTTTTCTCAAAGAAGCAAAGGTGAAGCAAGCTACTCCAAGTGAAGGTGAAGCTATTACTGTTCTTCTTCAAGGTTTGAGAAGAGGTGAAGATCTTCTCCAGATGAAGGAGAAAGGTAAGGCCAAGATTCAAGAAGAGTGGGAAAATCCCTTCAAGGCCAAAGAATTGATATAAGTTTGGATAAGTCCTTGCTGAAGGCTGAAGACATCTTGTTCAAGTGGGTAAGTCCCTGTGTAGGTGGAAGACTGTTGTCTTGAATAGGTAAGTCCTTGGATGTATGATGATCTTGTTGTATCTCTTATGAATGGAATATAAGTATACACGGATTGCAAAGTTCTAGAGGGTGACCTCACTAGGTAGTGGATTGAATCCCTCCTAGTTTGGAGAGTGGGACCACTCTAAACCACATTGTCCAAGTGCTTGTTTCAATTTCTCTCATCCTTGCTATGATTGTTTAGTTAGGATTTCAAATTGCACTTAAGTTATTGGTTTTAATTGATATAATTTGAAGGTTTAACTTATCTTGTGAGAATACTTGAAGCTCTATTCACCCCCCTCTAGAGCCCTAGATCCAACAAGTGGTATCAGAGCTAAGGATCTTCTCCAATAATCTCCCATAAAATGAGAAGATGGGAGACAACCTACATGGTTCACTCAACCTAGGGGGAGGCTTCTCCATACGTCCTCCAATCTTCGACAACTGCAACTTCCTCAATTGGAAGAGGCGTATGTAGTTCTACATTCAAGGCATGAAATTTTATATGTGGAAGGTGATAGTTACACCATACAAGGAGCCAACTAGAGCAATTTCAACATGGAATGAAGCTACACTAAAAGAAGCCCAAATCAATGTCAAAGCCATAAGAATCCTCTATGCAGCCCTTACCCCAATGGAGTTTAACCGCATCTCATATTGGGACACACCTATGAGATTTTGGATAAATTGTGCATTACCTATGAAGGCACAAAGTAAGTCAAGGAGGCTAAGATATACATGTTGAACAACCCTCTAAAGAACTTCAAGATGGGTAAGAAAGAAGGATTGTGGAGATGTACTCTAGACTCAATGTGATCATCAATGGCCTAGCTACTTTGGGCAACACTTTGGATAGAGGTCCAATCAACTCCAAGATCTAGAGGACTCTACCAAAGAGATGGGAGTCAAAGGTGACCTCCATTAAAGAAGTGAGGAGCTTTGGTGACATCCCAACCGAAGATCTCATTGACAACCTCCAAGCTCACGAGACAAGGCTTGACAAGAAAGAAGAAGAAGCCAAGCAAGAAGAGAAGGAAGCCAAGAAGATCAAAGATTGTGCTTTCAAAGCACAAGTGGAGGTGGTCATCCTTCAACAACAACTTGCTTTCCAGACATCTCCCTCCTCCTGTAGTGAAGATGATGGCCCTAGTGAGCATGAATCCAACTACATCAAGGGCAAGCACTTCAAGGGAAAGCAATCCTCCTCCTCTACTCCTACATGCTACAAGTGTGGAAAAAAGGGACACTACAAGAGTGAATGTCCCAAGTCAAGAAAGTCACACCACAAGGGCATATACAAGAAGGAGGAAGAGTATAAGAAGGAGAGCAAGTATAAGAGAAACAAAAAGAAGGAGAAAAGACACAAGAATGTAGCTCATGCAGTTTGGGAGGAATCATCCTCAAGTGGCTCTAGCTCTAAAGAAGATGGAGAGTTCCACCTTGCACTCATGGCCTCTACTAGTGAAGAAATTGGTGAGGTAACTGAGGTAAGCTTGCATGAGTTATCTAAGGAAACTCTTAGATATGCTTGTTTCTACACATTCTTCTTTTGCTAAATATAAATCTAAAACAAAAAGGTTAGGAAAAATTATTGATGATTTGTATGCTAAACTTGAAATTCTTGAGCTTAATGAGAAAATTCATCTTGATATTATTGATAACTTGCAAGACCAATATGTTGATCTTGAGCTCTAATATAATGGAGTTGAAGTAGAGAATAGTGTCTACCTTAAGAACATTGAAACTCTTAAGGAAGATAACCAAAAGTGCCTAAATGAGCTTGAAACTCTTAAAACTAAAAATGTTGAATTTAAGCTTATCGTCGATGCTCGTAGGGATGAGAGGGATGTTCTTAAGGAAATTCAAGTGCTTAAATCTGAAAATACTAGGTTGCTTGGTCAAATTAATGATTTATCTTCTAGACCTATCTTTGCTAGTAATGATATTGCTTTCATTTCTCTTGAGAAAGATTTTTATCTGACTATAGCCCTCTATTTAGAGGTCGACATTGTTCATGCTAGAGATGATATTGCTAGTTTGTATTCTCCTATCATATCTCTTAATGATGAAAGTCATAGACTTAGAGCCTCTCTGTAGAAATTCCTCAAAGGAAAAAACTCCCTTAATGAAATCCTTAACCATTCTACCAAACAAAATGGTACTAGTGGTTTGGGATTTGTAGGGGAAGCATCTAAGGGAAAGAACAAATCCAAAGGTAAGAAAAAGAGTAAGGAAACCTCCTTTTTCATTGGATAGCCCTCTGGCACTAAGAACCCTATGGTTTGTTCTCATTGCAAGTGTGATGATCATTACTCTACTTATTGTCCTTACTAGCCTAAGGGGACCAACCCAAAGATGAAATGGGTCCCCAAGATAACTTCGGATCCCAAAGTTTGAGTTGGGATCCAAAAATCTCCTTTCTTATAGGAAAAAGGTAGATGGATTGTTGATAGTGGCTGCACTAAGCATATGGCGGGTGATATAAGACATTTCAACAATTTCACCAAAAAGAAAGGGAGGTTTGGTTACCTTTGGGGACAACAGTAAAGGTAAGGTCAAAGGTGAGGGTGATGTAGGTGAATCCTTGTGTATAAAGAATGTTCTTTTTATGGATGGCCTATATTAAAATTTAATTAGTTTAAGTCAATTATGTGATAATGGTTACCTTGTTCTATTTACTTCTTTTGAATGCTTGATTCTAGATTCCCTCACCTATCAAGTTATATATAAGGGAACTAGAAGTAGTAATCTTTATGCAATTGTGCTTGAGTCTATTAATTTTGTTGTTGATAGATGCCTAGTAGTCAATTCAAATGATATTTTTCTTTGGCATCGTCGGCTTGGTCATGTAAATATGCATCTATTGAAGAAGTTGAGCAAAAAGGACTTTGTCAAGGGACTTCCCAAATTGGATTTTAAAAATGATGAGGAATGCCAACCTTGTACCCAAGGAAAGAAAACTAAGTCCTCCTTCAAATATAAAGGAGTCCTTAGTACCAAGAGAGTTCTTGAGCTTCATCACATTGATCTATTTGGACTAATGAGAACTCAATTGCTTTGTGGTTCTAAGTATTGCCTTGTTATTGTCGATGATTTCTCTAGATATACTTGGACCTTCTTTCTCATTTCTAAGAGTGATACACTTGATGTTTTCTCGAGTTTTTGTAAACAAGTTGGGAATGAATCTTCTTGTCAGATAGTTTCCATCCGTAGTGATCATGGGGGAGAATTTGAAAATTATCTTTTTGAACATTTTTGTCAAGAATCTAGCTATGTACATAACTTCTCTTCTCCTCAATCACCTCAACAAAATGGGGTTGTAGATTAGGAAGAATAGGTCACTATAGGATATTGCTAGGAACATGCTTTTAGAGTATGACACTCCAAAGAAATTTTTGGCCGAAGCCATCAGTGCCTCATGTTTTGTGCAAAATTAAGTTTTCACACATTCTTCTTAAAAAAAACCATATGAGCTATGACATGGTAGAAAGCCTTCTATCAAATATTTCCATGTTTTCAGATGTCCTTGTTTTGTTTTGTTTTGAATATGAAAGATTCTCTTGACAAGTTTGATCATAAATCTTATAGGGCTTTCTTTCTTGGTTATAGCACTACTAGCAAGGCTTATAGAGTATTTAATATTGATCTTGTTGAAGTAGAAGAATCTATAAATGTTAAGTTTATTGAAACTAACCTCTATTCCCAAAGATATTGTTCCAAATGATGATGTTGCTGGTGAGGTAATTCCTATTCTAAAAGAACTCAACCTCAACCAAAAGGGAAAAGAGGTGGTCACTCAAGAAGAAGAGAAATATGAAGAAAAGAAGGATCCTACTCCCTGATTTGCAAAGAATCATCCACAAGAGCTAATTTTAGGTGATCCATTTGAAAGAGTGAAGACAAATGCTGCATTCAACAAAGAACAAGCCAACAATGCCTTCATCTCACAACTCAAGCATAAGAATATCAAAGAAGCTCTTGGGGATGATGAATGGATCCTAGTTGTGCAAGATGAGTTGGAGGAATTTGAAAAGAACAAAGTATGGAGCCTAGTGCCAAGACCAAGTGATAGAAAGATCATTGGCACCAAATGGGTCTACCAAAATAAGCTAGATGAAAGTGGCAAAGTGGTAAGGAACAAAGCAAGGTTAGTGGCTCAAGGATACAATCAGCAGGAAGGTATTGATTTTGATGAAACATATGCACCTATAGCTAGACTTGAGTCCATTTGTATGTTGCTTGCTTTTTCTAGTTATAAAGACTTTCTTCTATATCAAATGGATGCTAAAAGTGTGTTTTTGAATGGTAGAATTGAGGAGGTGGTGTATGTTGCACAACCCCCAGGCTTTGAAAATAATAGTTTACCTAACCATGTTTATTTGTTGCGAAAAGCCCTCTATGGATTCAAACAAGTACCTCGAGCTTGGTATGAGAAATTAAAGAACTTTTGTTAGATCATGGGTATATCATGGGCAAAGTAGATTCTACCTTATTTCTTTTGCACACTTCTAACAATTTTATTATCATTCAAACATATGTTGATGATATCATTTTTGGCAGAACTAACCTTGATCTTTGCAAAGAATTTAGTGATCTTATGCAGAGTGAATTCAAGTTGAGTATGATGGGTGAGCTCACATTCTTCCTTGGCTTTCAAATTAAGAAAACTAATGATGAGAACTTCATCAACCACGACAAGTACACAAGTGAGATACTTAAGCACTTCGGGATGGAGAACACCAATCTGATGGACACACCCATGTCAAACACCGCCAAACTTGATAAAGATGAAGAAAGTGAGAAGGTAGATGAGAAGATCTATAGAGGTATGATTGAAAGTCTACTTTACTTAACTGCCTCTAGACCTGATATAATGTGTAGTGTTGGCTTATGTGCTCGCTTTCAATCAAATCCTAAGAAATTACATTTTATAGATGTTAAGAGGATTTTAAGGTACCTAGCCAAAACTTCCAATTTTTGTTTATGATATCACAAGTCAAGGGACTTTACTCTTATGGGTTATAGTGATTCTGATTATGCAAGATGCTTGATTGATAGAAAGTGCACAAGTGACACTTGCTTTCTCCTAGAACCATACTTGGTGTCTTGGTTCTCCAAGAAACAGAGCACATTGGCATTATCAACCATCGATGCTGAATATAATACAGTCGGGAGTGTTTATGCCCAGGTCCTATTGATGAAGCAAATGTTCCAAGACTTTAACATTCATTTTGATACTTCTCCTATCTATTGTGATAATACTAGTGCAATTAACTTGTCATATAATCCTATTTTGCATAGTAGAGCTAAGCATATAGAGGTTTGCCATCATTTTTTTCATGATCACATTGCCAAGAAGGATATTTATATCATGCATGTGGACACAGAAAATCAGTTGGCGAACATTTTCACTAAACCTCTAGCGAGAGAGCAATTGAATTTTATTAGATCAAAACTGCTCATAACTACTTTGAATGAATCTGATATGTTTTCTAGCTAGTTGTCATCTACCCTATATTATTTTCCTAAGTGTTGATCACCATTGCTTTCTAATATGCTTAAAAATTAGTTTTCATGTTATTTTTTCCTTAATTTTTTCTTATTTTTTGTAAATTCTTGTTTCATCGCAAAACAGTACCCAATGATGAGTGATATGTGCCTAAGTATGTTTAAAATGAAAAATGGACTTGAAAAGTAAATTTAATTAGCACTCTAGTGGCTAAAAATTAGAATTTCTAATGTTGGTTCAATTGGACCATCGGATGAGTGGCCAACTCGACCGATCGGAGGCCGGGAGATTTTTTAAAGAGCCTATCGAATGAGTTTCAGAGTCACATAACTCGACCGATGGTCGTGCTGGAGCAAACATAAGTTTGGTTCAGCCGATTTTCACCCTCTCAACTAGAGAAAAATTGACCGATCCAACCTCTAGTGCCTTCAAGCTCTCAACCCTAGCCGCAACCTTCCTCTCCCTAGCCCTAGTTTGACCTAGAACGACCTCCCTTTACCTATTTCCTATCAACCCTAGGTGTGTGGATGGGTTTTGGTGGTGTTTCCCTTGCTTTTGCTCTCTCCATCTTCTCCTCTTCATCTCCATGACATCCAATAGGAGAAAGAGGGCGACCCCATCTGCTTCACCTTCATCGTCTTCCAACTCGTGTCTCATACCTTTTGATGACACCTTTTTTTGTCTCCAATAAGGCTCTTAATAGGTACAAGGAGCTCCTTCCTAAGAATCCTTTTCCAATCCATGCCCTTTTTTAGCCATCCCCTCATAGACAAAGGGTCATTGATATTGTATCTGAGTTGCTTTACAATCATCACCTCTCTGCCTTGTGTGTCAAATGCTAAAGCTACAATGATTCCATAACTAGCACAAAAGCCATTCATGAATTCTATGCTAACTTGCAATGGAATTATGAAACACTCGTACCACCACCCAATAATCAAGTAGTCCTCACTTCCATGATCGTCGGGAAGAAATTCCAAGTCCCTGAGGATACCCTGAATATCTTCTTTTCAAGTATTGAAGTGACTGACACGTGGAGGAAGGACTACCCTGAGTATTTTGACCTAGTTGAGCCTAATGCCTTCTACAAAAAATATGATCTTACTCTCCCTAATATTCATAAATTCTTGAAGAAGACTCAATTCCCATATAGAAATAAGTGCACCCTTCCCTCCTCCTTCTTAGACCTCAAGAACCACATACTTGCCCTAGTCTTAACTGCAATATTCATCCCAAGAAAAATCAGACAGAAATTGCTGAAAACACTACGTTAATTATGTATTTTATCTTAAAGAACATTGGCATCAAGTGGTCTTGTTATATTCTCCATCACATTACCTACTTTGACTCTGATAAGAACACTTGTGGCACCCATCCACCCTACCCACCCTTGATCTATGGTCTTTTTCGGCTTGCCATTAGCAAATCTATTTTCCATGACCTTCACTACAAACCAGACCGGAAAGGAGTTTGCATTAGTGAGACTACACTTCAGAAGTATGTGCCCATACCTACCTCTACCTCACCTAGAGCCTTTAACTCTACCTCCACCCATGCACCTCCACCACCCCATTCTACCCAACCTGCCCTTGCCTCGTTCCATGTATCCAATGAAACCCTTATGGACTACATGATGCATCAACATGCGTATAACCTTCAGTGTAAGGCCCCTAAACTTGCTTAATGAGTTGAATAAGCTTAATTATCATAATTGAATTCTTATAACCCTAATATAACTTTTTTATATGCTTTGAAATTAAAATACAAGCTTAAGTTTCAAATTTGGTCCAATTTGGACACTGTTTGAGCAAGTTATGCAATTTTATGCACATTTTGGACTTTTCTACAATTTACCCAATTGAGAGGTTTTCTTTGCAATTTATCACTTGAATTATGTTCCTTGGATAGTATATCATCATTTTTTAGCTTGTTGATCCATGGGTATCCTATTTAAACCTTTGTTTGAAGGTGTTTGCTCCAAAGGTATTTTAGGGTTTTCCCCTTCACGGATGAGCTACCTTTAGTAGCTATCAACTAAGGAATTATGTGATTTGTGGGGAATTTCGACAAAGGAAAGCTAATAAGGTCTACAGGGAAGGTGAGAGAGCTTATTGTGTGTGTTCTTATATATTCTTAATAATTTAAAGCCATGGACACTTGGATATATACTAGAATTTCAACTTTTTCTTTTTCTTTATATTAAAGTGTCATATACTTATCCACAAGCACCAAAACGAGCAATTTCCTCTCCACCACCTCTCTCCTTCTCCCAACCTCGTTCTCCTTTTTTTCAGCTGCGAATTTTTCTGCCCAAGGAAGAAGAAAGTGGGGATCTTCTTGGAGAAAGGCTCTAAGGTTGAAATTGACTTCATTTTAGGGTTGAAAAAGCTTCCTTCTAGTGATCTTGACCTAAAACTGTAAGAATTCCCTTCTTTTCTCCATCTATTTCTTTGTTATCCTTTCTCCTAGCTTTCTCCAGGTCGTAACCTTGGTGTTCCGTGGTAGAAATTGTTCTAAATCTCTAAAACCCTACCTTTCTTGCTCCTTATGCTTAGGGTTTGCTCATTTGATGAAGAAAGGTGTTAGATGGACGAATTCATAGCTTAATATTGGATTTTCTACCATACCTGATCAGGATTTCTTCTGTGTGGGGTTTCATCTTCTCATTAGAGGCAAGTTTTATAACTTGCTCCACGTTATTGCTTACCATAAGCTTTCTAGATCATGTTCTTGCTTGAAAATGATGATCCATTCACTAAAAAGCTATGCTTGATTTGGATTTCGATTTTTATAATGTTCCCTGTTCTGAATTCAGCTATATATGAACTTGTTATCATGTGTATGTTATTACTAAGGTATGATATGACTTGGATCAGGTTGTTTTGACAACCTATGCTGCTAAGCACCTATCAAACAATGGTCAGTTTTAGGGTTTAAAGCTGGTTTTTTTTTATAAACCATGACCCGATGATGGTACCATTGCAACAACCCTATGGTGTTGTCTTCATAAAAAATTATGGCCATGATTAAGGGTGTCAAATTACGGTAACAACCTATGGTCACCCCCTTGTAACAATTAGAAGTTTAATGATCAACCATTAAGTACCTTACTGATGTTATCAATCAATGTTGACATTAGCTTAATATTTGATGTTGATGAATGAATATAGTGTTGATATAACAACCTATGATGATTTCATGATCACTAATTATGGTGGATCAGGTCTCTACAACCTATTTTTAGTTAAGAATTGTAGTTGTATCATCAATCAAGCCTTAGACCAATGGTTTCTTGGGTCACTTGATGCAATGGTCGAACTTATACTATAATTGATGGTTTTAACATGTGAACTTGACCCAATGATAGAGATATACTATTTATTCCTCCATTAAGGTGTAATGATGGCTAATGTAATATGTTGGTCCTAATAATGTGATTTAAATGGTTTCCTTTATATGATCAACTTAAGGATCTTACTTGTTGACAATGGATGGCTTGTTCTAAATAAATAGTCGATTGTGGGTTTTACCCTACTTCTAATGGAACTTTTTGTGTTGTTAATCAAGGAATGACTAGGGTTATATGGTGACTCTTTATAAAGAACAAATCAAGTACTTCATATGTGGTTTATCCAAGGTGTTTACTTATGTAAACAACCAATAGTATTACCTTCTAAACATCCAATGGTTCTGGGTGACATTGTGGTATGGTGATATGGTTTGAATGATGATGGAACAAATAGAGGGTTACCCTTAATAAGTTAGTCTTACCTATTCACTCATATGAATAGAAGGGATTATAACCATATTGTATTGATATGTAACCCTAATTAGGTATAGCTTGTTATACCAAGCTTTAATATAACTAAATGATGGTAATTGGGTATGAATAGTCCTTGAATGACTAATACAATCATGGAGTACTCTATTATTGTTGAAACCCTAGTTTGCTATAAATTGATGGTTACACCTTGATTTATGTGTGGGTTCATACTTGATAATAGTATGTAATGTGATGGTGATGCTTCACCTTATGCATCCATGATCCAATGGGGATGTTGTGAGTTAGGGTTTGGGTTTGAGTGTTGATTAGTAACATTGATATAATTTATCATGTTGAACCTAACTCTAATGCAATTAGATAAAGATGAGTATTCATGTTTAACATTCTTATGTGATGGGATGATGGTGGAATAACCTCCTTAACATGATCATAACCTTGGTATGTTAATTGGTGGTTTATCTTAGCCACATGGTTGATACTTTCTTATGCTAAAAATGTGCATTATGAATATGATGAGAGTTAATCATATCTAGATTCCTTGGATGTTGATGTAATAAATGAATGCTCTTAATGTTAATATAACCTTGCTATGATTTTTTATGAATATCTCCTAACTCATAAATGCAATATTGTATTGATCCGGTGTATTATATGCAAGTGATGTTGTTGAGCCTTGTTATAAGGCATGCAAAGATAATGATGATCTTTCAGGGAATAGTATGATGGTCTTAATGACCTTTGGGCATGGTTGAGCCCTGAATGAGGTATAATCCTATTGTGTTGATAAGGGTTAATACCCTATGATATTGTGAAAAGGATTTATATCTTGTGATAGTATGATGCTATTAATGACTTTTGGGCATGGTTGAGCCCTAAATGAGGTGTAATCCTCTTATGTTGATAAGGGTTGATACCCAATGATATTGTGAAAAGGATTTATATCTTGTGATAATATGATGACTAGTGTAGTCTCATGAATGGCAAGTGAATAGTACCATGTGATGATGAGATGAGAAATTATGTTTCATACATTTTATATCTTTTCAACTTTTGATATTTATATGCTTGCTAGAAGTGAATTAGGGTTTGTATGTACACTTGTTTGATGTAGCCTTAATTCACCCAATTGGCATAACTAATCAAGTGCAACTCTAACATGTAGTGCCCTGTGTCGTAGAACCATCTTCAGTGTCAGAACTTACTGGATGGTGAAACGAGTATTCCTAAGGGAAACTTAGAGCACATATTGTTGAGTATGCAGGGGTGGTAGGTTGAGGATATATCCTTGTCATACACAATACATATTGTGGAGGTTGGCTATAGTCATGCCTCATACATCTGATGTGATTGAGAACGGCTGCGGTTGTATCTCGGTGATTATACCATGATGTGATTAGAAGACAACTACAGTTGTACCTCAGTGATTGGGTTTGAATACCATATTTTCTAGTGTTATGACCTATACCAAGGTCGGACTTGTAACACCCCATCCACAACAAAACATGATTACATGCTAACCAGCGGATTACTGAAAAAACCCGGGAAATTAAAACCGATTTACAACAAGCACCACAAGAAGAAACATATATCATCTGAGCTAACACTTTTCATTTCATAACATATTTCCAAGGTGCTACTACATAATTTCCCATTACCTCGTTACATGAAGTAACTATTTTCCAGGATGCTTTATATTAAGATACATATCGAAAATCATACATCGATCATTGTATAAGAAACAGCGAAAAGCTCTCCCGAAGACTTGAGTGTACATGGACGACACATAGGACTCTATTGCTAGACACTATCTATCCCACCAGGTACGATACCTCTGCATAACATCTGTAGCCACATGATCTTCATCTTGCCAGGCACGTCCACCTAAAAAGGGTTATTAACCAGCGGGGTGAGACACACAGTCCCAGCGAGAAACATAACCCTCTACCAACTTTATTATGATAACAGATAACTGATATAAGCATATTATAAGAGCAGTATACTGAGCAGGGCTATTCTTACCAACAATCTTACCAAGATATTCATGAGGCCTATAACCATGCATTCTATATGGAACATGATTGATAAGATAAAATTTATATGATCTCATCACATGATATAAGGAATATATGATAAACTACAAGTTTATAACTAGAGCAACGATACAAACAAGGCCACAACTAATGTTTCATATTTTCCCTAAGTAAACATACTATACGGCTTGCTTACAAATTATTATGCCCTGAGGAAGTGAGTCGTACCGCTCAAATCCAATCGACGGCTGCGAAACCCGGAGCCGGTGCCATACAAGGTCAATGGAAGAGCCAGACTCCATGACCTCCCACCTCGTAGTCAGTGTACGAGAACTAAAGTAGGACTGCAGTCTCGTTCTTAAGTGGCCTCAGCCACAGGGTCACTCCAGCAGGCTACCCTTTCTCTAGCCCGCCTTGGTACAGGTCTCGACGCTAGTATATCTGAGCCACGGGCCAGTTCACCGTGCTCCCTGAGCCATGAATGCATTCATGCTCTATCACACTGATCCATGGGCCTGTTCACCATGCTCTATCTATCCCGAGTCTGCAACCGCAGCTTCACTCGAATCCTCTCTATTTTAGGCTAGGATAAACCTCACATATTCAACAATATGTGCTCCGGGTTAACCCGCAGGAGAACCCGTTTCACCATTACCAGCTACTGACGATGATGGATCTATGGCCAGGGCAACTACATGAGAGATTCATCTGTAATTAGTTAATGTATTCTAAGTAGATTGTTGGGGCAATCAAGTTGTATTAAGCAGCCACATATAAAATATGAACAACATTATATTAATTACATGGGTGTTATATTGATACTGCTATTTCCATTGCCCTCAACAATCATCACATTGCCATGGGATATAAATCCCTCACATCATCTCATAGTGCTACTGCCTCTCAAGGCTTCATCATTCACATCATCATGGGATATCAATCCCTCTGTCACATATTGCCACTACCCCTTAGGGCTTATTGCATCAACATTTTGGGAACACATCCCACAACTAGGCACTCACCTTAATCAGGTCCTCAGACCTTTCACATTATACTTGTTGTTACATGTTATCTTTTCAACAAAGTTATCATCATTATTATTTAGTCATTGCACATTCATCAAGTGCTACATAAGGCACATAGTCATATAATCACCATAGCCCTTACCTGACTATGAATTCAATATACATGCATAGTTAGCTTGCATAAAAAGAGATAACCGGATTACCGAGCATAGAACATATTGGGATTATTATGCTATCGGAAATTCAGGTGTACAGAATTGGAACATCATTCATGTTCATACTCACATGAGATTCAAAGTTGTAAATGCAAGTAATGCAATTACATTATCATTACCAAACTGTGAGCACCCATCATGCCCCATATCTCATGGACATGTCTTTGATTATCATTTCATCAGGATTAAGGTTTATAGCATTGGGAATATTCTTCCATCATTATGAACATATGCAATTTAGTGTCGTAACCAGTGTATAAATCAATACGTACTACTGTTACCACATCATGGGTATCCCATCATACCCTATATCTTAAATCATATGCATATCATCCCTAAGGATTATCATAAGGATCATACACCATGACCCACCATCCAACTATATCGGATATTCATCTATCATTAACCATAGGTAACCACTATACAAGGGTTCTCAACCTATCTTGTCATAGCTCATCATGATCAAGGTGTAAGCTCAAGAAACATGCATAGGGTTATCGGGTTAGGCACAACCCTCACCAAAGGTGTCTCCTACCCTCACCAAAAGCATAAAGTGACCAAACAATCCCTCACTAAAAGGGAGTATCGTGAAACTAGGACTATAACATGTATTGTGCATCCACATGCAGGGTAGTATCGGGCAACCAGGCGTTGTGTAGCACATGGGTGCCATCTATCATCCAAAACCCTACCGCCCATTAGGGTTAGGGTTTCATATTGAGAAACCCTCAACTCTCTACCGCCTAAGGCCATATCGGCCAAGATCATGGCACCCAAGGTACCCTATCGTCTAAGGTACTGTCAAGCTCAACACATGTACCGGCCAAACCTCAACCCTGAGACCATCCAAGCTATCAAGTATGAACACATGTTGGGTAACCATCAAGAGAGAGAAACCATGTCAGGAAAGGCATATCGGCCAAGGTAACATATCTCCTTGTGGGGTATCGACCACACACTTAGCCCTGATGTCACCCAAACCATGCACACCTACACACTTATAAAGTTCTAGGGTTGATGATATCGGGCAGCATATCAAGGGATCACCCAAATTTCCCATCCTCATATCCTTGTCGCTCATGGAGCACCATATCGGGCACCCTACATATCACCCAAGGAATCATCATGACAAGAGCACCCCTATCGGTCATCTTAGGGTTAGGGAAACTCTATCACTCAAAGCTCCACGTGTTCCATAGGTACCATGTCGGGCAACTCACTTAGAGAGTGTCGTGCAAGCACAACCCTCATGCCCGACACCAAGGCCCCTCAACCATGCTCATATAGGTCAGGGAGTCAGCCATGGTATCGCCCACCTAGGGTTCCGTCATTCTAGGCTCAAGACTTGTCCATATCGCCCAATAATACTACCATGGATAAGAGTCATATCGGGCAACAAGATTAACATAACTTTTCTTAACATAACATCCAAGGCAAACCCTAGATGAGGGGGTATCGTTCAGGGCACCAAAAAGGTGTATCGTGCAAAGTACAAGGGTCATACCAAGCTGGTCATCACCATCCTCAAGTCCATGTCGTGCAACAAGGGTAGATCATCTATGTCGCCCAGGACAACCCTATCGCCCAAACTAGGGTTGAAGCTCCATATCGTCCAAGACTCTAGAGTTATGGTATTATGTCGGCCAACCACCATCATATTGGGTAGATGTGAGTATCGGTCACAAAGTCAAAGAAAGGTTCACTTATCATATCACCCAAGGCTCAACTCTAGGAGAGGGTATCGGGCAACAACCTCAAGGAGCCACCAAGAAGAGCACATATCGGCCAAGGGATCAACTAGGTGTCCACCAACCATATCGTCCAACCCTAACTCTAGGGTGGATAGGGGATATCAGACATCAAGGTGAAACTATTACCAACCCATCATGTCATGCATATGTCTAGGTCATCGGCTCACCTTTCAAGTCCAAAGGAGAGAAAGGGGTGTTGCCATAACCATTAACCAAAGCATAGGCTAAACAAGGTAGAGAGTATACATAATAGAGGTGGTTGAGAGTTATGTAACCCGCCTTAAGATGATTTCCATGAAAGGCATCAAGCTTCTTGGTCCAAGCAACAACTAACGTTCTTCTCCAAGAACAACACCCATCCAAAGCTCTAAACATGCCTTCGGCACCATCATCATCACCTCAAGAAACAAAGGAAGAAGAAGAAGAAGAAACCATGGTTATGCATAGCTCAAGAAGAAGAAAGGAGGGGAGATAACCACGTCCTTGATTAATCTTATCAAGGGCCTATCCATGTTCGAGAGGGGAAGAGGAAGGTGGAGAAGAAAGCACAAGGAAAACTAGAAAAGAAGCATGACTCACCAAGGTCGGATCTTGAGCAAGGAGTTTCCAAGGAGCTTGCCCTCCTAAGCTCCATGGGAGTCTTCCTTTAATCCCAAAGCTCCCATGGTCATCAAATACAGGTAGGGGAAGGAAGGTGGCTGAAAAGGATTGCTTGGCTAAGGAGGAAGGGAGTTATATACACCAAGGAAGAGAGAGGTAGCAAGGGAGAGGTGTCATAACCACATAAACCAAGGTGTCACTTTCTCTAGCTCATAACGCCACTTGTTGCCACCCTAGCAGCTCATGCATGGCCTGGTGATACACTCTAGGAAGTGTATCATGCAGCTGGGAAGCTGCCATAGCCGACACACCTCTCTTGGGAGACACACCTTCAAGCCTTAGCCGATACACTAAAGGACAAGGTGGCCTATGTGACACATGTGTGATATAAAGACCATATAGAGATGTCACTCCTCATCCATCAACCAAACAAGGTGCCCCTACCTCCATCAACGTTCTAGATGATTCCAAACAGATGCAAGAAGGCTCTAGATCTGATAAATTGCATATTGACCCTCCACTTTGGGTAATTTGCAATTTACACCAAAACTAGCACATAAAGCATAAACATCAACCAACCAAGCTCAAACTTGAAACATAGGTCCTCCACAAGGTGCCCCACAGAATCATTCTATTTCTAATGTTATAGGAGAACTCAAGGCATACTTTACATGTGACATATTGCAATATAACCCCTTACTTTGGGTAAATTGCACTTTGGTCCAAAACAAGCAAACATTGCTCAAACATCATCCAAACGGGACCAAACTGGAAACATGAGCTTGTCACATGATACCAAAACATCTTAGAAGATTAGATTAAGGTTATAAGCACCTTTCATAAGCAAAGCAAATAGGGTTAGCCCGAAACCTGGGTCAGGGTCCTTACAGGACTAGTGGTTATCAACTTGACTATATGTCGATGTGGTGGCAGGTTTGACTGATATGTCACTGCCTTTTTACTTGTACTGACCGAGGGGAAGAGATCTTAGGATACCAAAACTCCTAGATCTTGTACAGAACTGAATAGCCCTTCATAGAGGTCAGTTGGACTTTGAATGGTACGATTCAAATTCCCCAGGGTGTAATAAAAGATGTAATACAGCCATGTAACATATTTGTTTAGGGTTATACACAACGTTTCACATTGGATGATAACCCTTGTTTGTTCTCTTTACATAAAGATGATGCTTAGTGCAGTTAAGAGATAGTAGATATACTTATGTTGTGGATATTCTTAAGATTGTAAATGCATACATACAATAGCCATGATTATATTGATAACTATACTATTATTGCTGATTATAATCTTGATGCTAGATATCTCATGTTGTTAGTTATGTTTAGCATGCTAGCCATGCCTTTGTAACTAGAGATGCATATATTGCTAATCATACTTATCTGGATAGTTGTGCTTATGTATTTTGTTAATCATCAATACTGCTAATCTTATTTGTTATATCTGATTAAACTTCTTAATTGTTTAATTACTTAAAAATGTTGTAATCAATAAATGTTGTTGGAGGTTATATCTCTTGTTGGGACATGGGTGTCACCCTTGTGGTTCACCACATTTTTTAGGTAATCGAAAGTGACGAAAACAAACATGTGGCAGAAAAGAGGATCTATAGTAATGAATATTTGATAAAGTTGATTAGATGTCTAGTTTTTTCTAGAGTCATCCTTGTACTCTCAGGTTCGGGCAGGAAAAGTTTGTATATGGTGTTTCAAACAAATAGAACTTTTGTTAGCATCTTAATGCTTTTTTGTGTGTCATATATGAATATTGTTCTCCTGTGTATATATGTTGTGGCTAAGGACATAGACCAATTTGTATCAAGTTCTTGGCATAGTGTGGATACAAGAAAGATGTTGGGCTCTTATGAAAATGTTTTCGAGCGGGTGTTGATGTTGAAATCGGTTTTAATTTACCCATATTTTGGGTATGTGATTAATTAGTGATTGATTGTGTTTTACATTTTGAGTAATCTCATTTAGTGTAACATGTTCTCACATTCAGGTTCAGGAGCTCATGCATCAGGATATCTATGCCATCATGTCCAACATGAACCTATCATGTGCACACCCTTATCCTACCTATCATCCCTACCTAGTAGCTAGGTGACTATGCATCCTATGCATATGATCACTTTTACCCATCCCCTCCACCTACTTCTTCTACTGCTACACCCTCTACTATTAGTAGATCTATCCCTGGAGTGTTGCCTTTGCCTACTGACCCCTTGGCCACCCTACTTGCTAGTCTTGGTGCTTTTGCTCCTTCCTTCCCACATGTCAATGAACTTCATGCTCTTGGCATATCTTGGGATGAGCAGAATGCCCATTGGCCCGACCGTGGTTTTGGTTCCCTTGATGATGAGGAGTTTCCAGACCAGGCTAATGAGGAGGCTGCTACTGCCGATGAGGAGGCTTCTGAGGATGATGAGGATGATGATGGATCTGATGGCTTTGTCGGTGCCTATAGTGATGAAGGTGATGTTGTTGTTTCTGCTGCACCTTTAGACAGAGATGATGACTACGAGCTTGTAGCTTCTAATGTTGATTACGATGTTGATGATGTGGACATAGATGACCTAGATGTTTCAATTTTATAGTTTTTAGTCTAGATGCTGATCATATATATCTTTCTAGGCTATTTTGTACTAAAAACATCTTGGCACATTTTTCAAGCTGTACTATTTTATCATCATGTTTTTTTCATTTTGGCTTGTAGTTGTTTTCCACGACATGCTCTCTAGGTTGTAATCTTAATCATTTGTTCACTTACTCTTTGATTTACTATATCTCATGAGTTGGTTCCATGTTTACCGTATTTTGATTATGTCTTAGATTGTTTGTTTCTCTCATCTCTTCTTGGTGTATGTTTTGAGATTGCATGTTGTGGATGCATGTTTAGTTGTTCTTGGAGAAGACCTGTTTCTGTGCTCTTCTACCCCCTTCCTTTTTGATAATTTCAAAAGGGGAAGAGAAGATCAATATTTTGAAGGTCAACCATATGCTTTTATTACCTATCTGATCCTTTTCTTGTTCATTATATGCTTTATCATGTGACTTGCTAAAGGACCATATAGTATACATGTCATATTGCTTTTGTGTAGATAGACTAACTATGTGGGTAAGAGTAAGCATAGATTGAGGGGGGAGCATTTCACATTCTTCAAATCATTATTCCCCTTAAATTCACAAGGCAAATGTATAACTTTACACATCCTTTCAATATGATTGAGGAATAGTTTTTCATTGTCAAAAAAGGGGAGAATGTTGACTTGAGAGTTATACATTGCCCATATTTAGATAATGACTTAATCATTCCGTTCCTATGTATCTAATATGTTTGTTCAAGATTGATTTTAGGCTTTAGGTGCATGAAAAGGATCAAATTACACAAGACCTAGCTTGTTCAAGTTTAAGTCAAAAGCATTGCAAGTGCACATTTTGGGATATCACTCCAAATAACCTTAGATGATTTTTGTAATATCTTGTATTGATGACAAGACTTGTAACTAAGATGAGGAAAAATCAGGGACACTTAATTCCAATGTTTGATCACTCAAATGTCAATTTAGAAAATCTGTCACAGGTTGTTCATCGGTCGAGTTGGAAAATTGACCGATCCAGTGATGGATTTTCTAGAGAGACCAATCGTTCGAGTTGCACACTCATAGAACTTGACCAATCGATCAACTAAGAAAAACTGATTTTGACTCATCGGTTGAGTTTCCTAGGACAAACTTGACCGATAGTTTGAAAATTGGCTTTGTCACTTAGTTGATCGGTCGAGTTTTTTTTATTGACACTTGACCAAATGTACTATATGGAAAACACAGAAAAAGTGATTATAACTATTGGTGAGTTGTTTTTAGAGAGAATAGATTTGTTGTAACTTGGAAAATGACTATATTTTTCCCTTAAGTGATCCTCCACTCAAGGGAACACCCCCAGTTATAAATAGGACCCCTTGGAGTTCATTCCAAGTTTGGTCATTCATGCTATTCTAAGTCCTTGCTATAGTTTAGTGTGTTGCAACTCCTTGAGCCCCTTTCTCTCTCTCATTTACATAAAATTCTGTGATTATGAGTGAGTTAGGCCTGTTGTAATAGAGCTACTTACTTGTTTTTGTAAAGATCTCATTCCATTCCATATTCCCTACCCCTTTTCTCAAAGAAGAAAAGGTGAAGCAATCTACTCTGAGTCAGGTGAAGTTTTTGCTGTTCTTCTTCAAGGTTGAAAAAGAAGTGAAGATATTCTCCAGGTGAAGGAGAAGGGCAAGGCCAAGATTCAAGAAGTGTGGGAAAATTCCTTCAAGGCAAAATATTTGATGCAAGTGTGGGTAAGTCCTTATGGAAGGCTGAAGACATCTTGATCAAGTGGGTAAGTCCTTGTGTAGGTGGACAACTCTTGTCTTGAATAGGTAAGTCCTTGGATGTATGGTGGTCTCCTTGTATCTCTTATGAATGGAATATAAGTATACACAGATTGCAAAGTCCTGGAGGTTGACCTCTCTAGGTAGTGGATTGACTCTCTCCTAGTTTGGAGAGTGGAACCACTCTAAACTACCTTGTCCAAGTGCTTCTTTCAATTTTTCTCATCCTTGCTATGCTTGTTTATATAGGACTTCAAATTGCACTTAATCTATTGGTTTTGATTGATATAATTTAAAGGTCTAACTTATCGTGTGAGAATTTTTAAAGCTCTATTCACCCCCCTCTAGGCCCTAGATCCAACAATTTTGACCCAAGGGGATATTAAAACACCTACTTTGATTAGTAATATATGTCCTCATATTTATTGTTCTAGATACTCTACTTGGTATTTTAAGAATACATGACTTTAAACAACATATATCTGGACTTGAATTCGTCAAAATTAGAAGCTCGTCTTATTTTAATTCTCAATGCATTGTAACTTATGTTAAAGTTCACTTATTTCATATTTAATATAAGGATATGTGTTGATGGGATTTCAAACCACATTAGTCTCAGTTAGCTCACAGAAAACCTTGGGAGGCAATAAAGTTTACTAGAGATTCGTTTAAAACTAAAATGTTTTTTTGTGACTTTCAAGATAGAGAAATTTTTGGCTGACTCTTAGCTCAATCGAGATGAAACTCAGTCGTTGAGCAGTTAGTCTGAAGGGTCAGTTGGATCGAGCATTATTTCAGTTGAACTCCAAGTTTGACTAGTGGGTAGTAAATCAACAATTTATTTTATTTTTATCCATTATTCAAATACATTAATGCTTCATATTCCTTCAATTAAAGACATTGTTGGACTATAATGCATCTCAGTCAAAGTATAAGTTTTCCCGGGTCAACATACGTACAAGCATGAAATTGATTTCATCTTTTACTAACCCCAAAAAGTTTATTGATCCTTGGTGCTCCAAGACACTCCATGGCACTTCTAATGATATAACCTAACATGTTACCATAATTAAGGACCTTATAGAACCATTTTCCATACACACAGAAGCAATAGATATATTTGAGAAATTGCTAGAATTACTTTTGTGTCATGGTATTTAGCTAGTGCTCAAGTGTAGCTTCTCCTAAACTTGATATTCACTATCTTTTAAGAAGCACGACAAAAACGTCCTCGTGCTAGATATTATAATTATACTTCCTATCTCCATTCTCTCCTTTGTGGGTTTCTTTTAAAGGCTTCCGAAAGAATAGCAATTAGCTAGAAATTCGTCAAGGCACTCTAAAGTTGTGGTGATCTTCCAAGTCTAGATAAGAGGATGAAATTGGTGGTTTTTTATTGTCCACATACAAAGGAAACGTGGTGTATTCTCGCATCCATGAAACCAAACTAAGAAGAGCTGATCATTTGCATATATGTGGTGAACAACCTCCAGCCTTGTTTAATGTGAATTGTTTTACCTTCTCCATGCCTTTCTCAACATAAGTAAAACACTAAGGAACATCGTCGCATGGGTTCAAAATCCACTTGCTTAGCTGAAAAAGGGGTTCGAAAATCTGTTTACAGTGGACTGCGGACCCGGCACCTAAGGAAAAACTCAAACCAGAAGAAGCCTATTATGGTCATTGAAATTCTCCCGTAGAAGGTTGCGGGTATGGAATTCATATAATCGTTCATCTACCTCAGATGTGAACTATAGAAATTCGATCTAAGGTATGAAGCATAAAATTGAAATGAGAGATAGCAAAAGCAATTATTAGCATCTGCAAAATATTCAAATACCAAGAGTTCTATTGGAACAAACTACCAAGACCTTTACATACATATATGCACAAAAATGGTCTTTTGGTCAGACAAAAATTAGTTGTTGGTAGTTTCCACCATTGGTCTTTTGGTCACCAACCTATGGCGTAAGCTTTAGGAAAGGAACATAACAGGTAGCACTGCGCCTACTCTTTCCCGGAAGACTTTCCCCGTTCACACAAACGCGCAAAGGAAAAGGTTTGGTGGCATAGGCCGCTACACCGAACGGCTACAGCTGTGAAAAAGGGGAAGGTAGATATCCGGCGAACTGCAGTAAAGCGGCGGCACCAGCTAGCGGCGGAACAGGTGCTCCTCCCCGGTAAAAGCGTTGACGTGGCGAATCCATCGGCCGGGGTCGGCAACGCTCCTCCCATTCCCAACGCCCCCAACGTGAACGACCTCCAGTCCGCCCCCTACCGGCAAGTTCGTCACCCTCACGACCCTCCTCAACCCCGCCGCCGCCAAATCCCCCCACCACTGGTCGACATCGCACCCGGAGCCGGTGGAGCTTCTGGACACAACCACCGCACCTCTTGCCCCAAACGTTACGGTCAATCCACCGACAACCGCCCCGCCATCGCCCTTACCCCGGATCAGCCCGCTGTCCGCAACCACGAAGTCCGCCCCCTCCACTCGAGCAGCAGCCGCGTCTCCTCCAACGACCACCTCCGCAGCCCCGAGCACGCCTCCCTTCGCCGCGATGGCCTCTCGGTACCTCCCCTCGTCGGGAACGATACATACGTGGCGCGACCCGGTGTGGCGGGCAGCGGCCGAGAGGGCGATGCTGGTTGCTATGGCGCTATCGCTTTCTCTGGGTCCCCAGACCTCCACGATGCACTGTGCTCGCCAGCCCCCGGCCATAGCTGCTACCAGCTCCGCCGCCGCTTTGATTTCCTCCGCGGCGCCGTGATCTGTGGCCAGCTCCCGCACGGCGTCGACGTATGCTTTTGCCGCGATCTCCGGACACCAAACAAGTTTCATCTCTCTCTCTCTATGCGGTAACGATGTGGTTGGTTGACGAGTTGACGTGTGAGAAGGGTAAATGTCCTGCCATTATATATAGCGGCAGGTGGTTGGAAAAGACGCGGTAATCGCGTTCGTGAGGAAGAAGCAAGATGGTTATTAGAGTGGGAAGCCTAAGATGCGAGGGTTGACTTCCAAGTAGACCGCGAAGCTGCTGGGAATATGGATACAATTCTGTTACCAACTGTCCCTTATTCCAACCCCATCGAGAACGTTCGCCTCAAGCACGCTCGTTGCACAATAAATCACAAATTGCAACCGGATTATTCCCCACTACTCACTACTCGTGGCTACTCACTACTCGTGGCTTTCGTGCTTTGATGAGTCGTCCCAAATCTTTTTTATGACCTATGTTACGTAGAAGGGATATATATATATATATATATATATATATATATATATATATATATATATATATATATATATATATATATATATATATATATATATATATATATATAGTCAGGCTAGAATACACTCGAGTGTACGGATCACACGAATACACTCAAGTGTGTTTGCATATCAAGACTATTTTTTGCAAAATGTAAACCGTTGATCTTCACCGTCATACTATAACTAGGTTACATACCAATTTTGAGCCCATTTGGATGAGTGTAAGTCATTCATCCAAGGGCAACAAAATCGACGCGTGAAACTAATTTGAAATGCATAATTTTTGCAGTCTTCATAACATGAGCTATAAATATCCAAATGTGCCCAAATTTTGCGTATGAGTTGTTCACGGGATGTTTAAGAAGATCAACAGATTAGATTTTCAAAAAACATATTACATCATGAAAAACTACTTGAGTGTATTCCGCTCCGGATACACTCGAGTGTATTCTAGCCTGACTCTCTCTCTCTCTCTCTCTCTCTCTCTATATATGTATATATATATATATATATATATATATATATATATATATATATATGATCTTGTGTAAGCTCGCGGTAGATTCTTTTTCGTCATTGGTTGTCTTTTTGTTGTTGGTAACCAATTGAGAGAGATTTCACCGAAGTAGAATCCAGAGAAAGAGAGCATCTACATATCAGACGCCAATAGAGTGGGATAATTGGGATTTGGAGTTATTGATCTCACTCTCTTTTTTTAGAGGGGAGTAACTTCAAATCGAAAGCTAGTAAAGAGAAAGTCCTCCACACCATAAGACGAATCCAATCGGGTTGTTGTAACTGGTCCAGAAAATTTATGAATTGGAGTTTCTTAAATAAGTTTTTATGAATGGTTCGAATTAAGGGTTGGAACTCGAGTTCTGTGACTTCCGTGGATAGGGCTGTAAATGGGTATGAGCAGACCAGCAGAGCCACAAACCAGGACCCTTAAAAATCCGTCACGGGTCTAATTTTTTATTCTCGCATACCCTTTGACCTGTATACCCTTGGTCCCGCATATAATCGGGTCCAATAATGGGTATGCTTGAACCCAGACCCGCTAGACCCGTGTACCCGCTATACATAAGTAACTACTTAAATAATATATTATATATATCATACTTTACTAGTCTAACTAATATAATTATGGAGATTATATCATATTCTAACCATAGTAAGGTTGAGACTAGGCATATAATTAAGAGTTGACTATTCTAGTTACAATAATAAACATCATATGTAAACTTAAAATCAAAATATCTACTAATTTATATTACTTTCTAGATAAGTTAAACGTGATGATCATGACATCAAATATGTAAACAATTAACTCAACTAATGTTAATGTACAAAATATATCATTGTCTAATATAACTATTTCATATTAATATACTATATAATAACAATATCTTGTTGTATTAAATATATAACATAGTCATTTCTCTTACATAAACAATAATGTTTAATAGAACCACTTACCTGTATACCAGCGCCGTATACCTGCTATTATTGTAGGGTCCATGTTTTCTATTGTGCGGGTCTAGAACCAGAATTGTGATACACCGTTCGAACAAAACATCATTAACTAAGCGGAAGCGATCATTAACAGCGGATTACTGAAAATCACTAAAAATTAAAACCATTTACAAAGAGATCCAAACATAGGAAAACTCTTTTATCAAGAACCAATATATTTTATTTACATCCTGGTTCATAAGTACATATCTTGTACCATCCCTTCTCGAAGATTACAAGCATCAACTGCTCTGTTAAAACTATACGCAGGCAGCATAAGAACCTCGAGGCATCAAGCCAAAATCTCAGATCAATTCTTTAAAAGTACTAACTACTAACTCCGAGGACCTGAGAGTACAGAGACGACACATATGACTCTCTATACAAAATATGGCAGCCAGTGCCTCCACCTAAAATATCACGGATGTTCCTGTTGTTGTTGTTGTTGTTGTTTCTCTTCCCCTGCTATAGGGTTTCTGCCTCTTCTTTCGCGTCTACCTAAAAAGTGTTGGTGACCAACAGAGTGAGACCCAGTCCCAGCGAGAGATATAACTCTCCGCCAAAAACATTATTATTGCAGTTTAATAGAATAAAACTGAACAGAGGAATCATATATATTCAACATCAGATAAATCAATGTCTAAATAGATTAGAGCAATATTCTTATTCAAAGCATTTCAGCTATAACTTGATAAAGCAGCATGTCACTTATCCAATAAGGAATTGAAGAACATGTATAACCTTTATCCATCTAGGATATGCTAAGAAAGGTAACATCAACCAATGATTCTCGTATTTCAACCTTAAGCAAATACGTTACACGGCTGATTACATTTTACAATCATACTTAAGCCCTGAGAAGATGAGGTATACCGCTCATACTCCAACCGACCACGACAGCGTAAAGCATCAGTTCCATACATAGGTCAAGGAAGAGCCGGATTTCCATGACCTCATCCTCCTCAGTCAGTGTGAGTACAAAATGCAGGACATCTTGTGTCTCTGCAAAATAGCTTTCTAGGGTATAGTGGCAACTTCACTATAGAGTTACAGTGGCGACTGTACTCTCTTCATAATCAAGAGATTTCATGTTTATCTCACATCGATCTGGCATTAACATTATCGGGAGATTCGTGATACATCCATCCCGGCACATATAATGAACGATTGAGAGATTTAATGTTTATCTCACATCAATCCCACATTAGGGCGTAAGGATATTCACGCCCATAACCCCCACATACTCAACTGTATGCCCTCCATAAGATCCTGTGGGAAAACCTGTTTCACCATCACCAACTACTAACGATGATGGATCTATGGCCAGGGCTCTACATGATAAGATTCTACTTGATTAATTAAGTACATTACCATATTCTTTTAGCATCAGTCAGGTTTTCAAACATAAATTATTATAACAAATGCTACAAAGAATGTGTAATACTTCTATCAAGTACTTTTCGAAGCTTTATAAAACATTGGGATCTCAATCCCTAGTCACATCATGGGCATTCTGATCCCTTAACATCACATCATCATGATTATGGAATATGGGTATTCAAACCCTCAGTTTATCAAAGAACACTTGTTACCACTTATCAGGTAACTAATACCTTCAGGTCATCTGACCAAGGTAAACATGATACTTGCTACACAAGCATCTCACATGGCTCTCAAGGCCCATAAAACAATTTTAATAATAAAACACCATAGCTCATACCTGGCTATGCCCATCATCTCATGATACCTGCATGGTTAGTACACATGATAACATTTATATCAATTACATATCAGCACTATGCAATGCAAGGGTAGCATCACTATTCCCTCATTAGGATTATGGTTTCCCAATTCATGTCAATTAGGGATACTCATCCCATTACCCAAAATTAGGGTTATGATTTATCATCATATTTCCCAAGATTAGGGTTTCATGAACTATAACCCTAAATTAGCATTTCACATACCTTCACCCTATATTAGGGTTAGGGTTTCATATTAGGGTTTCATATAGCATTACATAGCATCATCCTGGATTAGAGTTTCACATCACATCATTGTATTAGGGTTTCACATGGCATCACCCTAGATTAGGGTTTCACACATCATTATCTTGAATTAAGGTTCATTATAACTTTTCCCCAAATTAGGGTTTCATGTAACTTTACCCGAAATTAGGGTTTCATGAAGCATCCTCTTAAATTAGGGTTTTTCACTATATTACCTTGAATTGGGATTACTCATATCATCACCCTAGATTAGGGTTACACCATTACCCTAGATTAGGGTTTCACCTAGCATTGCCCTAAATTAGGGTTAGGGCTCATCAACCTTCCCGATTAGGGTTTCATGATCTTTTTATCAAGGATCATACCCTAATTACATATTTTATTCATGTTGAAAATGTTGAGGCTTAACCACTACATGATTATTATACATGTATGAATTCCTCTCCCTCTCATCCTCTCTAGGATGTTGATTACTTCAAGCTTGATTAGATTAGGTTAACCCTTCATTCAAGTACATACATTTAGGGTTAGCATAGTGTATTGAGATATTGCTTCCATAAGCATCAAAGGTTAACCCCTCTAAGGGTACTAATCACCCTAGTACCTTAAAGGTACAACCATTGTAATTATATTTGATATACATCATTAACAATCATGGGGTTAATTGATCTTTCATCACATTAGGTCTTCAAACAGTTTTGGTTGCATTGAACCTCCAAACGGTTTTGACCCCTCAACCTGAAAACGGTTTTGAAACCGTTTGCCCTCCAAACGGTTTTGAAACCGTTTGGGCATCTAGGGTTGAGACCGTTTTCCCTCCAAATAGTTTTGAAACCATTTGGGCACTCAACCCTTGAAACTGTTTGATCACATGTACATTGAAACCGATTGGACCCATTAACATTTGAAATTGATTGGATAAATCAACCTTGAAACCAATTGGACCTCCAAACGGTTTGAGACCGTTTGATCTCAAATGGTTTGAAGACTATTTGATTACAAATGGGTTCAAGACCGTTTGGACTCAAACGGTCTCAAGACCGTTTGGTCCAAACTACCATGAAACCGAGAGGATCATCTAGGGTTTCCTTCAACCAATCAATTAGGGTTTGGTTCATTGAATCATTCATCAATTGGACCATTGATAGTACATCAAAACCCTTGACCTCCAAATGGTCTTGAGACCATCTGGACTCAAACGGTCTTGAGATCATTTGGACTCAAACGGTCTTGAGACTGTTTTGACTCAAACGGTCTTGAGACTGTTTGGACCATCAACCATGAAATTGATTCAATTCAATTAGGGTTTCAACACTTCAACCCGATTAGAGTTGGTAATTAGTGGATTATCCATCACTGAACCTATTATGAGTCAATCAATTAGAACCATTGGATCAACATCCAACTACATCAGCAAGTATCTCCAAATGGTCTTGAGACCGTTTGCACCCAAACGGTCTTGAGACCGATTGGTCTCAAGTTGAAAATGTTTGGACCTGATATTACTTGAGGTGTGTGCTAAGGTGACATAATAATCTTCAAGCTTCAAACCTTCGAAATTTGCTGTGATCTTTGTGGTGATTTCAATAATTAATCAAAAGGAAATTTGGGAAAGAAAAAGGAATCAACATATGATGAAGAAATGAAATCAATAATGATATTTAAGGGTTCAAGTTATATAACCACCTTCAAAGTTGAATCAAAGCTTCAACTTTGAAATCCTCTTATTTATCCATGAATTAAAAGAAAACAATTAAGCACCTTAATCAATTTAATAATAATATCCAAAAATTAGTGGATATTACTTTTTCTTTAACTAATGTGAGTGGGCTCTCCACTCACTTTAGATATTTCAGTGCCATTGCAAGGCACAAGGACGTATATAATTATATAAATTCAACCATCAAATTTTTGGTTGAAGGTAACTTCCATTAATATATTTATTTTTGCATTAAATTGAATTAGGGTTTTAATTATGCTTAAATCTTGATTATTTTAATATCAATATTCTCTCTCCCCCAAAGAGATTCAAATGAGATGCCCCTATGATTTTCTTGTCTCTAATTGATACCAAGAAGAATTAGGGACTCTCTAGAAGTGGTATTTTTCATATTGAACCCTAGGTTTTGGGTAAATTGCACATTACACCAAAACTAGGTTTTAATGCACAAGCATTGCTTAATAAGCTCTTTCTTGGTGCTCAGGCTTCCACAAGCCATACCTCTGCATCATTTTCATTATTATGATGCTTCAACACTTGAGGAACATTTTATCATGTAACATTTGCAAGTTAACCCCTCAACTTGGGTAATTTGCACTTTAGTCCAAAATGGGCAAAACATTGTTTTCAACATTATTCAAAAAGGATTAAAATTGAAACATAAGTTCCTCTTGAGCCTTAATTACTTTTCAAAAGATAAGAGCAAGCATATAATTATCTTTCTTAAACAAAACATCTAGGGTTAAAGCATAACCCAGATCAGGGATGTTACAAATTATCCACCCCTAACAAGGATTTTGTCCCCGAAATCATCAAGAGAAAAGAGAAGGGTACTTCCTCCTAATCTCTTCCTATAGCTCCCACATAGCTTCTTCAATGCCACGGTGATGCCAGAGAACTTTCACAAGACATATGTATTTCTTTTTTAGCTTTTTAATTCTTTAATCAAGGATCATCACAAGTCCTTCAACATATGATCTATCATCATTTAATTCTACCTCCACAGGTTGCAAAACTAACTTTGTGTCAGGATGACACTTTCTCAGCATGGAGATATGGAACACTGGATGCAACTTATGCATCTCAAGTGGCAACTCCAACTTATAGGCTACCTTTCCAATCTGTTCAATGATTGGATAAGGCTCCATAAATCTAGGAGCTAACTTTCCCTTCTTTCCAAATCTAAGGACACCTTTCCAAGGTGAGACCTTGAGATATAATCTGTCTCCAACTTGGAATTCTAAAGGTCTTCGCCGTTTGTCGGCGTACAACTTCTGTCTATCCTGTGCAGTCTTTAATTGTTGTTGTATTACTTTAATCTTCTCAGTTGAGCTATAGGGTCTATCCTGTCCACCTGGAATATCACTTTTGTCCCTGTTGCTGCTGTTGCTGCTCTTCCCCTGCTATAAGGTTTCTGCCTCTTCTTCCGCATCTACCTAAAAAGTGTTGGTGACCAACGGAGTGAGACCCAGTCCCAGCGAGAGATATAACTCTCTGCCAAAAACATTATTATTGCAGTTTAATAGAATAAAACTGAGCAGAGGAATCATATATATTCAACAGTAGATAAATCAATGTCTAAATAGATTCGAGTAATATTCTTATTCAAAGCATTTCAGCTATAACTTGATAAAGCAACATGTCACTTATCCAATAAGGAATTGAAGAACATGTATAACATTTATCCATCTAGGATATGCTAAGCAAGGTAACATCAACCAATGATTGTCGTATTTCAACCTTAAGCAAATACGCTACACGGCTGATTACATTTTACAATCATACTTAAGCCCTGAGAAGATGAGGTATACCGCTCATACTCCAACCGACCACGACGGCGTAAAGCATCAGTTCCATACATAGGTCAAGGAAGAGCCAGATTTCCATGACCTCATCCTCCTCAGTCAGTGTGAGTACAAAATGCAGGACATCTTATGTCTCTACTAAATACAAGTGACTAGTTAGATCGATTGATAGTGAGAATAATGTCACTAGTCATTCTCACTATCAGTTAAGTCAGGATGCTTTGCGACTAGTAGTTGTATCAATATTTTCTTAGTCGTCAATCTATTGACCCTTTCTACTCTATGATTTAAATGTGGTTTTAATTACAATTTATACCCCGTGAACCCATATCTATATGATAATAGTGACTCCAAACCCTATTTATTTTTGTTCTTGAGTAGGAGAGCT
This sequence comes from Alisma plantago-aquatica, assembly GCA_963693085.1. Taxonomy (NCBI): domain Eukaryota; kingdom Viridiplantae; phylum Streptophyta; class Magnoliopsida; order Alismatales; family Alismataceae; genus Alisma; species Alisma plantago-aquatica. The sequence goes on along the minus strand of OY856412.1, from coordinate 286,809,760 downwards.
CGTTTTAGAAGGATATTTTTTGCACGTTGGAGTTCTTGGTGGATTTGGGAAAATCCAAGCTAGGAATCACCTTCCTAACATTTAAGACATTCAATGTAAGTAAGACCTTCTATTTTATTCATATTTTCATCTATTTTATCTCCTCCCTACCATTTTATCTACAATTCTATAACAATCATGAAAGAAAACTTAGTTCTTCTTCCTAATTCATCTCTTTCTTCTTCTTTTACGTAACTAAAGATGGTGAATACTAATTTCAAAGTTGAAGCTTGCTTTGAGGAGCTCTAGATCTAGGGTTCTTTCGCCCTCAACCTTACATAGTAGGATCTTATTTTCCCTTTATATGAGTGATATTTCTTACGTTCTGTATATATTTGACATGCTTTTCTACCTCTGTCACCTAAAGTCACCGAAATGCATGCTATATGACCCAAAAATGGGATTCTATGGTGGTTTTTGGGTAGAATACTTGAAACTTAGAAATTTTCTTCCTTTTGTAGTAAATTATTGGTTTTACTTGTGATCTTCCCCTACTATACAACTAGAGCTTCTTTTAGTAGATAGAAATTGCTCCAAATTGTTGTTTTAGCGTTTTTTTAACAAATTCTAGTCTTATGAGCTCAAAACATGGAATTTCTTGATAAAACTTTCCAAAATTCTTTGTTATTTGTAAATGATGAAACTGTAGTATTTGATTATAACTTTTGATCGTATACATATTATTGACTATTCATGACCTAAAGAAGACATTGTTAATGATGTATGTGCTCAATAGACTAGATTTAGGTTTCTTCTAATTTATAGGAAGATAAACATTCGTATTAATAAATAATTGAAAATATGATCTACGTAGTTTGCATGTGCATCATTAACTTCCATAGTGTTTGGAATTTAGGAAAGAAAAATGTATATCATTTTAGTTCTCTAGGGACCTTGATAAGGTGATTAGAGTTGGAGATTAGTAAGTGTATGCATGTCATAGAGAATTATGAGGTACCATCCCCTTAGTGCCTGACATTTCCCATTATATAAGAGTGTGGTCAAGGATGTATCTAATATTGTGACACATGAATCCTACTTATGTGCTATAAATGAGATGAATGTGATACTTTACATATGATATGATGAGTTGTCATGGGCTTGGCTATCTAGGACATACCTAAAATTTATGTTTATCATAGGTTATACTCACACTAACCAAGGTGTGGAAAAGTTTTAGTGAGATCAAAATTTGAAAATCCTTTATGTTGATCTAAGTGGATTACTATCTTCTAGCCAGTAATTTGGACAAAAAATTGCAAATTTTCCGTGTAATGTAATTATAAAATTACTAACCAAGATGTTAATCTTAGTTGTTTAGTTTCTTCTATGTATTCTTATTATGTGGTCCTTTTTAATCTATTTGTCTTGTATATGTTACCTTATTATATATATTTTCTAATACCATATTCACATATGTTGTATACTCTTATCTCTTAGTAGATTGTTTATCTCTATCTAGGACTTTGGGCTCTTTCTCATATTTTATAAAATTTTTAGGATCTCACAATCACACTTAGGGGTTCATTTATGAGGAGTCCCATTCTGTGAGGCAATGGTAGCTTAAGATGTGTAATTTGTGATTTATAGAGTCCTTATAGTTCTATTGAATCGAGTAAGGTTTTTTGTGTATCGATGTATTTATAGCTTATCTTTTGTAGTATTCTTTTTTATGTATAATAATATTGTAAGTTACTAAAATTATATCACTTTTATAATAAATGTTTTGACTTGGGACCCTTGATGGATAATTCATAGTTACATGGAGATGGATAATTTTGTGAACCTTTTGTGCTTATATGTCAATCTTATTTTATAAATTATATTGCGGTAATTTCTTGGGGTTCCATGATGATTATTATTTCTAGGATTTAATCCATTTTTTGTTTTATCTTGTTGCCTTCCTATAATGGTACATGCTTATGTGTTAATCTAAAGGATGGATGCCACATTAATCATATCACATCTACATATTTTTGATCATATATTGAAAAAGTTTCTTATCTTTTATTTTTATGAGAATTGATTTAATCAGTGAAGTAATGTCAATAATTTCTTATACTTGAGAGTGTAGTAAGCTTTTCATCATGTTGTATGTGTTTTCATGTTATTTTCATCCATCACACTTCTATTAGCCTCATTTTTCACTTAAACATTACTTTATTTGTACAAATCAAGAAAGATCTATTTCCTCGCTTGCTAAATTTGTGTGTTTAGCTAGTCTATTATATTCTGGTAAACATAAAAATTGGCAAATAACAATCTCATCATACAACATTTGTTTTATTATTTTTACCTTGAACTTGCTTTTACAATTACTTCTTTTCTACAAGAGTTGATAGTGTTTTGTAGATTCTCATACATAAGTGTTGACTCAAGGTCAATTAGGTCAATGTTGACTCATGTCTAAATTGACTAAACCCGTGTTTTGATGATGACTAACCATTCCACATATTGGTGTCTAATGCCTCTACTTGAGTGTTTTCAGATTAGGTATAGACACACTCCAATTGCCCTAACTTGCACATCTCAAATTGGAGAAAAGACAAGTCAAAGTCATACAAGTGGACATTTTTGTAATATGATGTATATCCATTAGAATCATGTTGTAAATCACTTGTAATGATTGTATGACTTGTAATTAAGCTTAGAAAAATATCAGGAACACTTAGATCGAATTTTAGAGCACTTTTAATGCAACTTTGAAAATCAATTACATGCACTTGTTCGGTCGAGTTTCCCACCCTGAAACTCAACCGATCAACCTTGGTCGATTTTTTGAAGATTGCATCGGTCGAGTTGTGCACTCACAGAACTCGGCCGATTGGGTAGTAGGCCAGTTCCAGTTGGAATGGTCGGTCGAGTTTCCTCAGAACAAACTCGACCGATCATTTCAATATCGGGATGCCTGCTACTTGATCGGTCGAGTTACACATATAGAAACTCGACCGAATGCACTGTACGGAAAAGTGCAGAAAAGTGTTTCTAGTCGTTGTGGAGTTGCAACAAGTGAAAATAGATCCGTTGCAAGCCACAAAATGGCTAGTTTTCGTTCACAAGTGTTTCCAAAGGCTAAGAGGCATCCCCAGCTATAAATAGGACCCCTTGGGCTTCATTCCAAGGTTGAGCATTCATTGCAAACTCTTTGTGAGGTCCGTATTAAATAGTTGAGTGCTTCCTACAGCCTCCTCTCTCTCTAAGCTTAATCACTTGCTACATCCATTAGAGTGAGTAGGAGATTTGTAAGAGAGCTAGTCTTATTTGTATATCTTGTGAGGCTCTCACTTCCACCACCTCCCCATCTCTCATTTCCTATCTTGAAGATGAAGGTTCTCTCTCTTATCCAAGAGAGGTGAAGAAGAACAAGGGAAGGAGTCCCTTGGTGAAGATCAAGGCTAAAGACTTGGAGCTAGAGTGGGTAAGCCCTTGGAGAAGGCAGAAGACTCAAGCTCAAGTGGGTAAGACCTTGGTGGAAAGCTTCTCCGAGTGAAGGTGAAGTCAAAGGCGGAAGATCCAAGAAGAGTGGGTAATTCCTACAAGGACGAAGACTTGTGCAAGAGTGGGTAAGTCCTTGGAGAAGGCCGAAGACTCTTGCAAAGTGGGTAAGTCCTTGGTAAGGTTGAAGACTCTTTGTATTGGATAGGTAAGTCCTTTGTTGGTCATGTATTGTATGTCTTATTAATGAATATAAGAGTGCAATTGGTTGAAGTCCTAGAGGTTGACCTCTCTAGGAAAGTGGACTGACACACTTCTAGTTTGAAGTGTGGAACCACTCTAAATAGCTTATCTAATTGGTGCATGTTCAATCTCTCTTATCCTTGCTATGCATGATTTAGTTGCACTCAAATTGCCTATTTAGCAACCTTATCTTGTCATATATTTTGAAGGTTTAATGAATTTTGTTTAAGTGCTTTCAGCTCTATTCACTCCCCTCTAGAGCATCTAATCACCCATCTAGGATCCAACAATAAGAAATTAGTCTAGTAAAGTCAATTCATATAATGAATAATTCTTGAAAATTTCACTTCTTTTGTATTATGCAAGAGTTTTTATCAAAGGCCTCTATAGAGAATAATGTGATGGACAATAGAAGACTTGTCAGTATCTTCTTTTGATTGTATATTCATGTAGACAAGAAATATTTATATGTATGCCCAAGAGCCAATCATATGATGATTGTAACGAATTATCTTGTAAATGATTTGATTAATAGTAAATGTAATCGTCCATTTATTCTATTTTATTAAGTTATGAGATAATGACGTTACATAATAAATTTATAAAGAATGATGTTACTCATTGATGTATGTCTTCAAGTTGAGGACCTGAAAAATGAGATCATATGAATGTTAAGAGTATATACATTCTTGTTATGTCTGTAGTCAGATGTTGTTGTGGAAGATGATAGAAAGCAATAACACATAAGACAAGAGTGTGTTTTGGTTGATGACGGAATCTCCTTAAGTCATGATATGTGATATGAAACTAAACACATAGATACTTGTTAGAGAACAATGTATCAAACAGACCCCCTTGAGATGATGCATGGAAACCATAGATTGGTAGTCAATCATCTCTCATAGTGATGGTGGTGATTGTAGTTCTTAGACCTGAAATCACTACACTCATCACATGTCGTTCAATGTTCTTTAACATCATCCAACGTGACCTTGAATAAGGGTTACAATAAAGGTGATGCTTGGATACATTATGACATATGGGGATGACTATGAATGATGTAGATGGGATATGTCCCTCCTATAGGTGTTTGATATCTTGGACACTTGATAAGCGAGATAAAAAATGCATGGCCATACTCGTGTGATTCAATATGAGATATTATATATATATATATATATATATATATATATATATATATATATATATATATATATATATATATATATATATATATATCAGACAGTCTAGTCTATTTCAAGGAACATGTATTGAACATTATAGAAGATGAAGATTTCATGCCTTGAGTTCAATCTGGATATTAGTGATAACATAACTATATGAGCATTGTAAAACTAATCACAGATTGTAGGCTGAACTTATTCTCCAACTTTCTAATTAATTTGGTAGCAATGATGTCTTGCTCGATACCACTTATTGGTTATGATGTCATAAATTAATTATGGACATGTAATGCCAACATAACTTGGAACCTATAGGGTCGCACACATAAGATACACTTGGAATATGAGTTTACACATGAATATAGCTTAACTTGATTACTGAAGTGTTTAGGTATTCAATTTAAACACCAATCATTGAAAAATGATAGACAAAAATGTGAACTGACCGGTTCAAGTGTTGACTCAAACAATTCAAGTGTCAGGTCAATTTGAACTACATTGGCTGGATATGAGATCTGAAATGGCCAATTCAGAAGTGAACTGACCGGTTCAGACACTGAAATGACTGGTTTAGCCTATGAACTACCTAGTTCAATGGTCAATGTGATTGGATCAAGGATTAACACTAACGTCATGTTGGCAATTAATCGAATATTAAAATCCAATGTGATTTAAAATAGGAAAGTAAGTGAACCGACCAGTTCAAGTGTTGAACCAATCATTTCACGTGTGAACCGATCGGTTCAACTGTGGACCGAGCATCTCATGGTTCGTAAATTTCTGAAAATTCATGGGAATTTGTCTCTTTGACTCTCAATTGATCTGGAAACCCTAACCATGGTCCTCCTATAAATAGAGGGGTATTCGAGGATTTTTAGAGACAAAAATAATTTCTTGACAATTGTTGTCTTCTCATAGTTGTGGTAATGTGAGTACCCAAGAAAGTCCTACTCGTCAAAAGGCAGTACAGTAAGGGAGATACAATAGGGAGAGCAAGTCAACACTACAATGTTAACTATAAGAGACAACTCCTTGTCCATTCATCTAGAAAGAAAGGAGTTACCGATGGTCCACGTGGAATACTATAGATGCAAGGAGGCCTTTGTCACCTCCTAGGAGGACACAGTCAACCACAGTCTGTGGTGATCAACCAAGAGATGTTGTTGATAACCGTCCAGGTGTGAGTTGAAAAAGAAGCACACTACAACAAGACCATGTATATACCTTGCAACCTTCATTCCCTGTTCATAGTCATTGATGTGATCTACTTTCTAAGGGGAATATGATAGTAATTTATTTTATTTTGCTTCCATATCTGATGCCATATTTCCATATAGTGGTGTCAGAGCCACTTCAATCTAATATGTTTCAATATTTAATTGATATGATCAGATTTTAGTTTTATTATTTAGTTATTACATGCATTGTGCATAGTCAAATGATTATTGAGGATATCTGATTAAATACCACACACGATCCCTATACATATGATGTGATATATATGTACAATTTATATGCATCGCCTTAAAATTGATTTTGATGGTGGATGTTAGCATGGTTGTGCCCAATAACCCTAGATCTTTGAGCATTGGTTCAATGGTAGTTATTCCTATTTTATATCTTAGTTTGCATACCAAGCCTCTCTCTCCTTTTTCATATGTAAAAGTATTAAATATTTCCTTCCTAAGAACCCCTTGAATGTAACTTCATGTATCACTATTACAATGTAATAAGATAAATAGGATTAGGATAGTTTTAATTCCTATTATAGCAAAGAAGGCGTTCTGCTCCAGGTGAATCGACCGACTCAGAAGTTTAACTGATTGACTAGAGGACCGAGGAGTTAGATAATAGGAGGATCCGACCAATTATATGGTGTCCCTACCGGTCAAATGAAGGAGTCCAGACGTCATTTGAACTGAAGACCAGTCGACCGATTTGAGAGACCAGTTGATTGACAAGCATGCCAACCGATTAGTTCAAGAGTTGACTTGATCGACCTAGATAGGTTCCAACAAAGATCTTCATCAACAACAGGTTGCTACATATGATTTTTTATAATTATATGTTTCACTTGAGGATATGGCATGTATATGATACATATTATAAGGATGCGGTGATTGGATATGTATATGTATTTATAAAAAACAAATCCCTTAATAAGTATTAATCCTAAGATGCTTTCCATAAGTAGTACACATGAAAAGCTTGATCAAATTAGAGAAGGTTTTGTCAAAGCATGGTGCACAATCTCTATCATCAAAGTATGATGGTAGATATGTAGATTTGCCAAAGTAGGGTACATATTCTATTGTGCAGGATTCTAGGTGAAGATTAATTAGGGGACCTTAATGAGATTAAGGGCCTAGTATCATGGAGATGGAATGTGACAAGGAGTTGTGCACACCATCTATCCAAGAGATGCATAAGATGAAATTGACAAAAGTTGCCTACCTAAATAGTCAAGTTGTTGGTGATCAACCAAAGTTGACTCTTGATTTGATGAAATATGGATCTCAGCTAACTAGAAGATTGTACGCTGCAATCTTGCACATTGGTACAGAGGGCTATCAATTTGAAAAAATAGTGGGAGTGATAATTAATTAAAGGCCTAATTAATACCATCAATTTTATCAAATCAAATCATAAATGTTTTGACAAAATGCAAATTTTACTCTTGTAGATATGTGTGGGGAACACATAATCATTTCGATCAGTGCTTGAGAAGGATAATCTAAATTGGATAAAATTTCACAACTAGTTTAGGATTGAGAAGCGTTCTATATGTCCCTGAAACACTAGTTTCAGTGCAATTCACTCCATATGCACATGCTTTCTTGAAGCATGCCAATGATGTCTTAGAAATCAAAAACCTTATGTTGGGTTGTATGAACTATGAGTTGCATAAACATCATGGAAAGCAAGAAACGTATAATGTCTCAAAGATGTTGTTTGAGTGTAAACTGACAAAGGGAGATCCAATAGAGCCCCCATGTGCTCAATATGATTGGACATGTGGAACATCTACAAATACTGGGATCTTCTAGTAGGTCAAGAGTTGGCCACAAATATGATTATGCAATCATTGCCTGAATCATATAGCTAGTTTATTGAGTGTTATCACTTGAGTAACTTGTCTAAACGTTTGTCTGAGTTGCTTAGCATGTTGATAATGTTGGATCTAGGGCTCTAGAGGGGGATAAATAAAGCTTCAAAATTCTCACAAGATAAGTTAAACCTTCAAATTATATGAATAAAAACCAAGAGCTTAAGAGCAATTTGAAGTCCTAACTAAGTAAGCATAGCAAGGATGAGAGAAATTGAAACAAACACTTGGATAAGGTGGTTTAGAATGGTTCCACTCTCCAAACTAGGAGAGAGTCAATCCACTACCTAGAGAGGTCAACCTCTAGGACTTTGCAAGTGCTTTCCTCTATATATTCTCTTATAAGATTTACAACACAAGACCCACCCAAGGAATTATCTATCCAATACAAAGAGTCTTCAACCTTACAAAGGACTTACCCACTTTGCAAAGAATCTTCCGCCTTCTCCAAGGACTTACCTACTCTTGCACTAGTCTTTAACCTTCAAGGATTTACCCACTCTTCTTGGTTTTCAGCCTTTGCCTTGGAGAAGATATTCACCTTCACCTGGAGAAGATCTTCACCTCTTCTTCAACCTTGAAGAAGAACTGCAACAACTTCAACTTCACTCGGAGTAGCTTGCTTCAACCATTTCTTCTTTGAGAAATGGGTAGGGAAGATGGAATGGAGTGAGAGCTTTACAAGCACAAGGAAGTAACTCTCTTACAACTGGCCTAACTCACTAATAATCATGAAATGTTATGTAAATGAGAGAGAGAAAGGGGCTCAAGGAGTTGCAACACACTCAACTATAGAAAGGACTTATAATAGCATGAATGAGAAAACTTGGAATTAACTCCAAGGGGTCCTATTTATATCTAGGGGTGTTCCCTTGAGTGTGGGATCACTTAAAGGTGAAATATAGACATTTTTCAAGTTACAACGGATCTATTCTCTCTCAAAACAACTCACCAATGGTTATAATCACTTTTTCAATGTTTTTCGTATAGTACATTTGGTCAAGTTTCAATAAAGATATCTCGATCGATCCACTAAGAGACAAAGCTAATTTTCAAACTATCATTTGAGCCTGTTTTGGGAAATTCGACCAATGAGCTAAATTTAGTTTTGCTAAGTTGATCGATCGGTCGAGTTCTATGAGTGTGCAAATCAATCGAGTGGTCTCTCCAAAAAATCCATCACTGGATCGGTCGAGTTGCCAACTTGACCGATAAACAACCTATGACAAATTTTCTAAATTGACTTTTGAGTGATTGAAAATTGGAATTAATTGTCCCTGATTTTTTATCATCTTAGTTACAAGCCATATCATCAATACCAGTGATTACAAAAATCATCTAAGGTTATTTGGAGTTATTTTCCAAATTGCACACTTGCATTGCTTTTAACTTGAACTTGAACAAGCTAGGGCTTGTGTAATTTGATTCTTTTCACGTATTTAAGCCTGAAATCAATCTTGAACAAACATATTAGATACATAGGAATGAAATGGTTAAGTCATTATCAAAATATGGGAAATGTATAGCTTGTAAGTCAACATTCTCCCCTTTTTTGACCATGACAAACCATTCCTCAATCATATTGAAAAGGATATGTAAAGTTATGCCTTTGCCTTGTGAATTATAAGTAGATTCTTGATTTGAACAATGTGAATTGCTCCCACTCAATCTATGCTTACTCTTACCTAAACAGTTAGTCTTTCTACACAAAATAATATAACATGCATACTATATGGTCCTTTAGCAAGTCACATGATAAAGCATATAATGAACAAGAAAAGGATCACATAGGCAATAAAAGCAATATGGTTGAGCTTCAAAAACATTTGAACTTATATCCCCCTTTTGACATCATCAAAAAGGAGGGGGGGATAGAGGAGCACATAAACGAGTCTTCTCCAAGTACAATAGCATAAATCCACAACATGCAACCTTAAAGCATACATCAAACAAAGATGAGAGAAATGAACCATCTCAGTCTTAATCAAAATATGGTAAACATGGCACCAACTCATGAGATATAGTAAATCAAAGAGTGAGTGTACATATGATTAAGATTACAATGCATAAAGCATGTCTTTAGAAACAACTACAAGCCAAAATGATGAAAACTTGAGGATAAAATAGTACAACTCAAAAAATGTACCCAGATGTTTTCAATACAAAATATCCCAGAAAGATATATATGATCAACATCTAGACTAAAAACTAGAAAATCTAAACATCCAAGTCATCTATGTCCACATCATCAACATCGTCATCAGAAGCTTCTAGCTTATAGTCATCATCTCTATCTGAAGGTGCAACAGAGACATCAACATCACCTTCATCACCAGAGGCACCCGTTAAACCATCAGAGTCATCATCATCATCCTCAGAAGCCTCCTCATCAGAAGCAACAACCTCCTCATCATCCTGGTCTGGCATCTCCTCATCAATAAGGGAACCAAAAACACGACTAGACCAATAGGCATTCTGCTCAGCCCAAGTCATGCCAAGAGCATGGAGCTCATTGGCATGTGGGAAGGAAGGAGTAGAAGTACTAAGACTAACTAGCAGGGTGGCCAAAGGACCAATAGGAAGTGACAACACTCCAGGGGTATATCCACCAACAAAAGAGGGTGTAGCAGTGGAAGAAGTAGGTGGAGAACTGGGTAAAAGTGATCATATGCATAGGATGCATAGTCACCTCCTAGGTAGGGCTGGTAGGGAGGATAAGGGTGTATACAAGATAGGTTCATGTTGGACATGATGGCACATGGATCCTAATGCACGTGCTTCTGCACCTGAAGGTTGTATGCCTATTGATGCATCATGTAGCCCATAAGGGTTTCATTGGATACATGGAATGAGGCGCGGGTAGGTCAGGTAGGCAGAGGTGGTGGAGGTGCTTAGGTAGAGGCATCAAGTGTGATTGAGGATGGGATAGACACAAAATTATAAAGTGTAGTCTCACTGATGCAAACTCCTTTCTAGGCTAGTTTGTAGTGCAGGTCATGGAAAAGAGATTTGCCAATGGCAAGCTGAAAAAGACCACATATCAGGGTTGGGTAGGGTGGGTGGGTGACACATGTGTTCTTTCCTGAGTCAAAGTAGGTCATATGGTGGAGAACACATCTTTCCTACTTGACACCTATGTTCTTCAAGAGACAGTACATAATTACCATAATGTTTTCTACAATTTCAGTTTAATTTTTCTCAGGATGAATATTGCAGTTAAGAACTAAGGCAAGTATGTGGTTCTTGAGGTCTAAGGTGGAGGAGGGAAGGGTAAACTTATTCATATATGGGAGTTGAGGCTTCTTCACGAATTTATGAATATCAAGGAGAGTAAGATCGTACTGCTTGTAGAAGTACTTAGGCTCAACTAGGTCAAAATACTTTGGTAGTCCTTTCTCTAGGTGTCAGTCACTTTAGTACCTGAAAAGAAGATGTTTAGGGTATCCTCAGAGACTTAGAATTTCTTCCTGGGGATCATGGAAGTGATGACTACTTGAGTATTGGGTGGTGGTACCAATGTGTCATAATTTCATTACAAGTTAGTATAGAATTCATGAACGGATTTTGTGCTAGTTATGGAATTGTTGTGGCACAATCATTCGACACACAAGGTGGAGAGATGGTGATTTTAAAGCAACTTGGCCACAAGATCAATGGCCATTTATCTATGAGGGGATGGATCAAAAAGGGCATGGAAAGGAAAATGATTCCAATGAAGGATGTCCTTGTACCTATTAAGAGCCTCAGTGGAGACAAAGAAGGTGCCATCAAGGGGAATGAGACACAAGTTGGTAAACAATGATGGCACACTAGCTAGGGCGGCCCTCTTTCTCCAGTTGGATGCCATGGAGACGAAATGGAGAGGATGGAGAGATTAAAAGCAAGAGAAACACCACCAAAACTCGTCCACAGACCTAGGGTTGATAGGAAAGATATCAACATAAGTCAATCTAGTTTAAACTAGGGTTAGCGAGAGAAATGTCAGGGCTAGGGTTGAGAGCTTGAGGGAGCTAGAGGTTGGACTCGGTCAATTTTTCTCTAGTTGAGAGAGATAAAAGTTGGCCAAACCTAACTTATGTTTGCTCCAGCCTGGCTATCGATCAAGTTCTGTGACTCAGAAACTCGATCGATAGGCTCTTTAAAAAATCACTCGACCTCCAATCAGTCGAGTTGGAAACTCAATCGATTGTCCACTTGAACCAACTTTGGAAATTCTAATTACTAGCCATTAGAGTGCTAATTAAATTTATTTTTCAAGTCCATTTTACATTTTAAACATACTTGGGCACATATCACTCGATTGGGTACTATTTTGTGATAAAACAATCGTTTGTGAAAAATACCCAAAAATAAGGTAAAAAGAAAATGAAAATAGATTTTAGCATATTAGAAAGAAATGGTGATCAAAACATAGGCAAAGAATATAGAATAGATGACAACTATCTAGAAGGAATATTAGATTCATTCAAAGTAGTTATGAGCACTTTAGATCTAATAAAGTTAAAGTGCTCTATAGCTACATGTTTAGTAAAAATGTCAGCCAACTGATTTTCCATGTCCACATGCTTGATATAAATATCCTGCTTGGAAATGCGATCACAAAGAAAATGATGGAAAACTCTATATGCTTAGCTCAACTATGCAAGATAGGATTATATGATAAGTTAATTGCACTAGTATTATCACAATAGATAGGAGAAGCATCAAAATGAATGTTAAAGTCTTGGAGCATTTGCTTCATCCATAGGACCTGGGCACAACAACTACCAGATGCAATGTATTCAGCCTCAGTGGTTGATAATGCCAGTGCTCTCTGTTTCTTGGAGAACCAAGATGCCAAGCATGGTCCTAGGAGAAAGCAAGTGCCACTTGTGCACTTTCTATCAATCAATCATCCTACATAGTCCACATCACTATAAGCCATAAGAGTAAAGTCCCTTAACTTGGGATGCGATAGTCCAAAATTTTGGATTTTAGCTAAGTACCATAAAATCCTCTTACCATAAGATGTAATTTCTTAGGATTTGATTGAAAGTGTGCACACAAGCTAACATTGAACATTATATCAGGTCTATTGGTTGTGTTGGATCAGTGAGACCTTCTCCTCTGCTTCCTATAGGGTGTTGGTAAATGGCAGCCCTTCTGGTCAGTTTGAGGCTTCTAATGGTGTGAGACAGGGAGATCCCCTGTCTCCTTTTCTTTATGTGGTGGCAATGCAAGGGTTTTCGAGTATCATCAAAGTTGTTGTAGAAAAAGGTGACTTAGACCCGATCAAGGCGTCGGATAGGCTGGGTATTTCACATGTTATCTTTGTTGATGACCTCCTCATCTTCTCTAAAGCTGATGAGAGAAATGTTGTTGGTCTTAAACAAGTTCTTAATGATTTCAGCAATGTTTCTGGTCTCCAGCTGAACAATTCCAAAAGCCAGCTCTTCATTTCTAAGAATGTCACTGTAAAGGAGATCGTGGACATTTTGGACATTGAGGTTTATTCCCTGCCGGTGAGGTACCTTGGGCTTCCTTTATTTACTGGAAGGCTTTCTAGAAATCTTTGTTTGCCTATTATTGATAAAGTGAAAAAAAGCTAGACTCGTGGAAAGGTCGGTTCTTGTCTCAAGCAGGAAGACTAGAGATTGTTATTTCTACTTTATCTTCGTATAACATTTTTTGGTCTGCGACCTTTCCCCTTCCAAAATCTGATAGAACAGTTGATGAGGAACTTTTTATGGAATGATACAGAAGAAAAGAAGCACCTTCATATGATTTCTTGGAAAACTATCTACAGACCCAAAGATGAAGGAGGGCTTGGTATACGATCCTTGGATGATTGGTCTAATGCTGGTATTATTAAGAACCTTTGGAATTTCGCTACTAACAAGGAAGCTCTTTGGGTGAAATGGATTCATGAAAGATACGTTAAATATGAATCCCTCTGGTCTACTAAGGCTAGATACAACCCCTCTTGGTTATGGAAGAGGCTTCTAAGTCGAAGAAATAACTTGATTGATGGAGTGGATTTCATTGTTGACAATGGTAATCAGTTCCTTATGTGGAGGGACCCTTGGCTCAATAACAAAAAACAACTGATTGATGAAGTCGATGCCCAGTACATGCTTAGAATGGGTAAAGGTATTAATTGTAAAGTTGATTGTTGCATCTCTGATGGTGATTGGACAAATCTTGGCTTTAGGGGTGTTGAAATAGTGATGGATATTCTTAGAACTCAAAAGAAACCTTCTGTAAATGTGGATGACTGCATCCTTTTCAGGGGTAGGAACTTCCTAAAGCTTAAAGACGGATGGGAGATCATTAGGAGGAAATATCCTAAGGCTGCTTGGTCTAATTGGGTTTGGTCTTCGAAGGTTCCTAGAAGATTCTCTATTTTATTATGGAAAGTGTTCCTTGGGAGGTTAGCTACTATGGATTATCTACAGATGATGGGGTACAACCTGGCCTCTAGGTGTCCTCTTTGTGAAAACAGTGTGGAAGATTCAAAACACTTGCTCTTCTCTTGTGATTCCTCTGTTGAGCTTTGGCTGAGGTTTAAGGAGAAGTTTGGAGAGTTGCCTCTTTCGTTGGAAGATCTTCTGAAGATGAAGGAGGATAAGAAAATTCTAGCTATTTTAATCTTGGATGGCATTTGGAAAGAACGTAACAGGAGGATTTTCCTTGGATGCAGGAGTAATACAGATCTTGTTTGGACTCGCAGCTCTTCTACTCTCACAGATTTGTATAGATAGTTGTGAGAGCTCTCTTTCTTCTTTTCCTCCTTTGTACATCTCTTTTTGTTTTCTGTTTTGCTGTGCTGACTATTCTCTATTACTCTGATAGAGCAGTCTTTGTACATATTTGTTTTTTTGGTCATCAGTAAAGAGGCACAACACCCTATTCCCCACCAAAAAAAACTTATAATCATACCTCTATAGAGATTCTCATCTACCTTCTCATCTTCTTCATCTTTATCAAGTTTGGCAGTATTTGACATGAGTGTATCCATCAGCTTGGTGTTCTCCATCCCAAAATACTTTAGTAACTTACTTGTGTACTTGCCTTGGTTGATGAATTTCCCATCTTTAGTTTACTTGATTTGAAAGCCGAGGAAGAATGTGAGCTCAACCATCATACTCATCCCGAATCAACCATCATACTCATCCTGAATCAACCATCATACTCATCCTGAATTCTTTCTGCATAAGATCACTAAATTCTTTGCAAAGATCAAGGTTAATTCTGCCAAAAATGATATCATTAACATATATTTGAATGATAAGAAAATTGTTAGAAGTGTGCTTTAGAAACAAGTTAGAATCTACTTTGCCCATGATATACCCATGATCTAATAAAAAGTTCTTCAATTTCTCATACCAAGCTCGAGGTGCTTGTTTGAGTCCATCGAGAGCTTTTTGCAACAAATAAACATGGTTAGGTAAACTATCATGTTCAAAACCTCAGGGTTGTGCAACGTACACTTCCTCCTCAATTGTAACATTCAAAAACACACTTTAAACATCCATTTGATACAGAAAAAAGTTTTTATAACTAGCAAGAGAAAGCAACATACAAATGGATTCAAGTCAAGAAACATGTGCATGTGTTTCATCAAAATCTTTACCTTCCTGCTGATTATAGCCTTGAGCCACTAACCTTGTTTTATTCCTTACCACTTTTCTGCTTTCATCTATCTTGTTGTGGTAGACCCACTTGGTGCCAATGATCTTTCTATCACTTGGTCTTGGCACTACGGTCCATACTTTATTCTTTTCAAATTGCTTCAACTCTTCTTGCATAGTTAGGATCCACTCATCATCCCCAAGAGCTTCTTTGACGTTCTTTGGCTCGAGTTGTGAGATGAAGGCATTGTTGGCTTGTTCTTTGTTGAATGCAGCCCGCGTCTTCAGTCTTTCAAATGGATCACCTAAAATCATCTCTTTTGGATGATTCTTTACAAATCAGGGAGTTGGATCCTTCTTCTCTTTATCTTTCTCTTTTTATTGAATGACCACCTCTTTTCCCTTTTGGGTGATGTTGAGTTCTTTTTGAATAGGAATTACCTCACCTACAACATCATCATTTGGAACAATATCTTTACGAATAGAGAGGTTAGTCTCAATAAACTTAACATTGATATATTCTTCTACTTTAGCAAGATCAATATTAAACACTCTATAAGCCTTGCTAGTAGTGCTATATTCAAGAAAGAAAGCCTTGTAAGGTTTCAGATCAAACTTGCCGAGAGAATATTTTGTATTCAAAACAAATCCAGGACATCCAAAAATATGGAAATACTCTATAGAACGCTTTCCACCACACCATAGCTCATAGGGGGTTTTCTTTAAAGAAGGATGTGTAAAAACCCAATTTTTCACAAAGCATGAGGTACTGACGGCTTCATCCCAAAAATTCTTTCAAATGTCATACTCTAAAAGCATGATCCTAGCCATCTCATGTAGTGAACTATTGTTCCTCTCTACAACCCCATTCTATTGACGTGTTTGAGGTGAGGATAAGTTATGTGCATAGCCAGAGTCTTGACAAAAATGTTCTAAAAGATCATTTTCAAATTCTCCCCCATGATCACTACAGATTGAAATGATCGGACAAGAAGTTTCATTCTCAACACATTTACAAAAACTTGAGACAATGTAGAGCATATCAATTTTGGAAATGAGAAAGAAAGTCCAACTATATCTAGAGAAATCATCGACAATAACAAGGTAATACTTGGAACCACAGAGCAATTGAGTTCTCATTGGTCCAAATAGACCAATGTGAAGAAGTTCAAGAGCTCTCTTGGTACTAAGGACTCCTTTGGATTTGAAGGAGGAGTTGGTTTGATTTCCTTGGGTACAAGGTTGGCATTCCTCATCCTTTTCAAAATCTAATTTGGGAAGTCCCTTGACCAAGTCCTTTTTGCTCAAATTCTTCAATTGATGCATATTTACATGACCAAGCCGATAATGCCAAAGAGAAATATCATCCAAATTGACTACTAGGCATCTATCAACAATGGGATTAATAGAGTCAAGCAAAATTACATAAAGATTACCACTTCTAGTTCCCTTATATATAATTTGATAGGTGATGGAATCTAGAATTAAGCATTCAAAAGAAGTAAATAGCACAAGGTAACCTTTATCACATAATTGACTTACACTAATTAAATTGTGACGTAGGCCATCCACAAAAAGAACATTCTTGATACACAAGAATTCATGTAAATCCACCCTCACCTTTGAACTTACCTTTCTTGTTGTCCCCAAAGGTAACCGAATCTCCTTCCTTTTTAGTGAAGTTGTTGAAATGGCTAATATCACCTGTCATATGCTTAGTGCAGCCACTATCAACTATCCGTCTACCTTTTTCCAACAAGAAAGGAGAGTATCAGTTCTCAACTCAAACTTTGGGATCCAAAGTTATCTTGGGGACCCATTTCATCTTTGGGTTGGTCCCCTTAGGCTTGTAAGGACAATAAGTAGAGTAATGATCATCACACTTGCAATAAGAACAAATCATAGGGTTCTTAGTGCCAGAAGACTCTCCAATGAAAAAGGAGGTTTCCTTGCTCTTTTTCTTACCTTGGTATTTGTTCTTGCCCTTGAGTGCTCCCCCTACAAATCCCAAACCACTAGTACCACTTCATTTGGTAGAATGGTCAAGTATTTCTTTTAGGGAGTTTTTCTCGTTGAGGAATTTCTACAGAGAGGCTCTAAGTCTATGGTTGTCATCATTAAGAGATATGATAGTAGAAGACAAACTAGCAATATCATCTCTATAATGAACAAGGTCAGCCTCTAAATAGAGGGCTTTAGTCAAATAAGAATCTTTCTCAAGAGAAATAGAAGCAATATAATTACTAGTCAAGATAGGTCTAGAAGATAAATAATTAATGTAAGGCCCCTAAACTTGCTTAATGAGTTGAATAAGCTTAATTACAATAATTGAATGCTTATAACCCTAATATAACCTTTTTATATATTTTTAAATCATAAGACAAGCTTAAGTTTCAATTTTGGTCCAATTTGGACACAGTTTGAGCAAGTTATGCAATTTTATGCATATTTTGGACTTTTCTGCAATTTACCCAATTGAGAGGTTTTCTTTGCAATTTATCACTTGCATTATGTTCCTGGGATATTATATCATCATTCTTGAGCTTGTGATCCATGGGGATCCTATTTAAACATTGGTTTGAAGGTATTTTCTCCAATGGTATTTTAGGGTTTACCCCTTCATGGATGAGCTACCTTTAGTAGCTATCAACTAATGAATTTTGTGATTGGTTGGGAAATTCAACAAAGGAAAGATAAAAAGGTATATATGTATTGTGGGGTATCTTCTTGTGTGTGTGATTTTATATTCTTAATAATTTAAGGCCATAGACACATGGGGAAGCTACTTTTACACCTCATGCTTGCTTCCATTCTTATCCATGGGCTATATTTACCTCTTCCTTGACCAAGTCCGAAAATATACTTGCTTTCTCTTTCCTTTAACCTGGAGCAACGACTGCTCTCTATGTTTCTGTGGAACCAAGTTCTCTAAGGTAGAAGACAACCTCTTTTTGGAGAAGGTCTCCTAGAGCTCCATTTAGCCCTACCTAGGGTTTCCAAGGTCATCTTCTAGGGATTTTGACCAAAGGAAGTTATTTTATTCCTTCCTTATCCATTTCAATTTCTCTTCTCCTTCCTTAGACCTGCCTCCAGGTCGGAACATTGTTGTTCCATGGTAGAAATTGCTCTAAAGTTCTAAAATCCTACCTTTCTTGCTCCTTATGCTTAGGGTTTGCTCATTTGATGAAGAAAGGTGCTAATTTGAAGAGTTCATAGCTTATGCTTGGATTTTCTTCTTTGTGTGGTTTCATATTCTATTTATAGGCAAGTTTTATATCTTTCTCTACATATATTGCTTACCATAAGCTTTGTAGATCATGTTCTTGCTTGAAAATGATGATCCATGCACTAAAAAGCTATGCTTGACTTGGATTTTGATTTTTATAATGTTCCCTGTTCTGATTTCAGTTATATATGAACCTGTGATCATGTGTAAATTATTCCTAAGGTATAATATGACTTGGATCAGGTTGTTTTAACAACCTATGGTGCTAAGCACCTATCAACCAATGGTCAATTTTAGGGGTTTAAGTTAATTTCTTCTATAAACCCATGACCTGATGATGGTACCATTGCAACAACCCTATGGTGTTGTCTTCATGACAACTGATGGTCATGATAAAAGGTGTCATATGATGGTGACAACCTATGGTCACTCCCTTAGGTCCGTTTTTGGACCAATTAGAAGTTTAATGATCAACCATTAAGTACCCTAATAATGTTATTAATCAATGATGACATTAGATTAATATTTGATGCTGATTAATGAATATAGTGCTAATATAACAACCTATGGTGACTTAATGGTCACTAATGATAGTGGATCAGGTCTCCACAACCTATGATGAGTTAATCATATAGTTGTAGCATCAATTAAGCCTTAGACCAATGGTTTCTCGGGTCACTTGATGCAATGGTCGGACCTATACTGTAATTGATGGTTTTAGCATATGAACTTGATCCAATGGTCAAGATCTAATGTTTATTCCTCCAATAAAGTGGAATAATGGCTAATGTAATAGGTTGTCCCTAATAATGTGATTTATATGGTTTCCTTTATATGATCAACTTAAGGAGCTTACTTGTTGACGATGGATGGCTTGTTTTAAATGAACAGTCGATTGTGGGTTTTACCCTACTCTTAATTGAACTTTTTGTGTTGTTTATCAAGGGACATATAGGGTTAGATGGTGACTATTTATAGAGCACAAATCAAGGACTTCATAGGTGGTTTATCCAAGGTGTTTACTTATGTAAACAACCAATGGTCTTACCTTTTAAACATCCAATGGTTCTGGCTGACATTGTGGTGTGGTGATATGTGTTGAATGATGATGGAATAAATGGAGGGTTACACTTAATAAGGTAGTCTTACCTATTCACTCATATGATTATAAGGGATGATAACCATATTGTGTTGATATGTAACCCTAATGAAGTATATCTTGTTATACCTAACTTTAATATAACTAAATGATGGTAATTAGGTATGAATAGTCCTTAAATGACTAATACAACCATGGAGTACTCTCTTATTATTGTTGAAACCCTAGTATGCTATAACCCGTCTGTTACACCTTGATTTATGTGTGGGTTCATACTTGAGAATGGTATGTAATGTGATGGTAATGCTTCACCTTATGCATCCATTATCCAATGGGGATGCCGTGAATTAGGGTTTGGGTATAAGTGATGATTAATAACATTAATAGGATTTATCTTGTTGAACCTAACTCTAATGCAAATAGATAAAGATGAGTATTCATGTTTAAAATTCTTATATGATGGAATGATGGTGGAATAACCTCCTTAACATGATCATAACCTTAATGTGTTAATTGGTGGTTATCATAGCCACATGGTTGATATTTTCTTATGCTAAACATGTGCATTATGAATATGATGAGTGTTAATCATGTCTAGATTCCTCACATGTTGATGTAATAAAGGAATGTTCTTAATGTTAATATAATCCTGCTATAATTGTTTATGAATATCTCCTAGCTCATTAATGCAATATTGTGCTGATCTGGTGTATTATATGTAAGTGATGTTGTTGAGCCTTGTTATAAGGCATGGAAAGTTAATGATAATCTTGCAGGGAATAATATGATGGTCTTAATGACCTTTGGGAATGGTTGGGCCTTGAATGAGTTGTAATCCTCTTGTGTTGATAAGGGTTGATACCCTGTGATATTGTGAAAAGGATTTATATCTTATGATAGTATGATGACTAGTGTGGTCTCATGAATGGTAAGTGAATAGTACCATGTGAAGATGAGATGAGAAATTATGTTTCACACATTTATATCTTTTAACGTTTTGTTATTGTAACATCCCTGACCTGGGTTATAACCTAACCCTAGAATTTTTGCCTAAATAGGTAATTAAACACATGTAATCATCTTTTAGCAGGTAATAAAAGCTCCTAAGGAACATATGTTTCCATTCCTGTCCCCTAGGAACAATGCTGTAGTATTGTTTTGCAATGCAGGGACCTATGTGAAATTATCCAGTTAAAAGGTTTAACTTGCAGAGTTCACAGGTTAAGATGTACCTTTGATGATGAAACATCATCAGAGTGAATCTGATGAGGCATGATGGATTTTCCAAGCTTGGGCGTTCAGATGCAGCTTGTGGAATGATCCTGGTGCTTAAAAACCCTAATTTGGAGTAAAGTGCAATTTACCCAAATTATGGGTGAAACTTGGGAAGTACACCTTCTAGAGCATCTTATATGACTCTTGGAATCATTTAGAGTAGAAATGATGAAAGAGATGCATCAATAAATAATCAGATAAGAAAAGTAATCTTTGTGCATAAAATTCACCATGTATGGGTATGAAGACCTTCATATGTGTACCCTAGTTGAAAGTTGACCTTTTATACCCTTAAATCTTGAGCTTTGATGAACTTGGTTTGATTTTAGATGACTTGGACGTGCCTAAGAAGCAAGGAGGGACTTAGATGAAAATCCCATGCTTTAGAGGTCCTTATGGTGTAAAATGGCCTAAAGTATATAAGCCCTTTTCCTTGTAAACCAAGTGAACGATCCTTCATTTCTCTTCACTTCTCTTCTTTCTCAAAACGTCTAAGGCAAGATCTGGAGCTCAGGGAGGCGACCAAGTAGTTCTAAGGTGAGAAGAACCATCTTCAAGCTCAGATTCTTGGGTGAATTCATCATGCAAGCTTGGTTTTGTGGATAACTCACTTAGCTTTCTCGTTCTAGCCATCTTTTCCCAACCTTTCCTTGGAGAAACACCCTTGTCCGACCTGTAGAGCTCAAGACACCATTAAATACTTGAAGCTTGGAAGCTTGGAGCTCAAGGAACGACCTTAAGGCGGGTTTTATAATTCTAAACTCCTAGCTTTATTATGCATATCCTTGTTCTTGCTTTTTAAGCTTAGTTCTTCTTCCCCATCATTCTTTGCACTCTTGCAAGCTTTTTCGTGAAGAACATACCTTGGTTCAAGGTTGAAGAAGGAGGGCGTTAATACCTATGTTGGTCCTTATCCAACTTTATCAAACGATCTTATGATTTCCCTCCCCCTTCTTGACCAACCGTTTGAAGGGCAAACAGGTTCAATAGGTCCGTTTGGCCAAACGGGTTCCAACCCGTTTGAGGTCATTGACCAAGCATTGAACGTTTTGGATTCCTGTTCACAATTATGTAGACTAATGACCCACCTAATTTGAGGGGTTAATTCAAAAGGAATCGTAGGTTGAAGGCCAATCACTTAAGCAATCGAATTAAATTAAGTGCTGATTTTCCAAACTAATCAAATTGAACCTTTTGGGCAAACGGGTTCCAACCCATTTGAATGAGTTGACCAAGCATTGACCGTTTGGGATTCCTGTTCATAATATATTGAATTTCATCTCTACAAAGAATCATAATCTAATTCATAACCAATTAAGAGTTGAAGGCAGTTCAACACCCTAACCCTAATCAGGTTAAAATTGCTGATTTTCAATATAGATCTTGTTGAGTGTTGGGTTGAAGAACCCAAACGGGTTCAAAACCATTTGGGGGTTCATCCAAACGATCTCACACTCGTTTAGTGACACCCCAAGACCGTTTGGAGGTCTAGGGTTAAAGAAATTTTATGGTTTGAGGGTCCAATCACAAGATGTTGATAAATTGATGAAAAGTGCTGATTTGTAATCTAATTAGGACTCAACCCTTATCAAATCAACTTAATTTTTAGTCAAACTTTGGGAAAATGGTCTCAAGACCGTTTGGAGATCATCCAAATGATCTCAAGACCGTTTGGAGATCATCCAAACGATCCCAAGACCGTTTGGGCCAAGTTTGGGCCCAATTGGAGTTCAATTGATAGGCTCAACCTTGTTTTGATTCACATTGATGAAAATTGATGAGTAGCCGTTTGGAAACCTTAATTGAGTTAGACTTAACCCTAATTGGCTTTCAATTGAAGGTCAAATTGGTGTCCAATTGATTGAGGCTCATCCTATTTGACTCAATTTGTAAGTGGTTAACATGGCTTGGGCCAATTGAAGACTTCAACATAGGAAATCCTATTTAATCATAACCTTTGTATCACCTTTCATATCCATGCGGTTTGGACCCAAACGAGTCCACACTCGTTTAGATCCAAACGAGTTCACACCCGTTTCATCTTAAATGGGTTCACACCCGTTTCAACTCAGTGAGTCCACACTCGTTTGAGGGTTCAAATGGGTTGAAGGTTGAAGGTTAAACCCTAACCTAATTGGAGATTTTCATGGTTGTTTATATTTAACCACTTAAAGGTATAATTGGTTCAATGATGATCTAATCTAAACCATAATGGTAACTTAAAATACTAAGGGACTAAGTGACTAATGAATCGACCCATGATGATGATCAATGGGTAATTTTACCAAATGCCCCTGAGAGGTTCAATTCAGTGATACCTTGTTCTAATCAAACCCTAATCACTTGATAGTGGTGATTTGGTTTTTGAAGATCAAAGGGGACTTAACCCAACCTAATATAGAGTGGTGTAATCACCACCTACTAGTGAGAGGAGAGAGAAAGTACCATTTATGGTGGAAACTCAAGTAAAATACCTTCAATATACATGAATGTGCATGATTAGGGTATGATCCACTAAGTGAGATCATGGAAACCCTAATTATGATAACTGATGAATCTTAATCTTATCTGAGGTCTTTAATGGTGGTGGTTCTCATACATGGTGATGTTATGAGATCAATTCACCATGAGGTGGATAGTAAACCCTAATTCTAGGGTGATGACATGTATGATGAATATTAAACCCTAATTCTAGGGTGATGACATGTATTGTGAATAGTAAACACTATTTGATGAAAACTAGGGAAACCTAGATCTTGTAAGAGTAGGGAGATACAACTTCTTTAAATGAGTTATTTATTGTTATCAGTTGAATTGACCATGCATGTTCCTATATGAGGATGATCATATCCAGGTATGGATGATGATGCTATATTTATTGAAAGCATGTTTTTAGCTTTATGAATAGTGATATATCCCGGTGCCCTGTTAGTGGCATCTTATGAGATTGATGGTCTGTGAGAGCCATGAGTACCATCAAGGTCATGCTTAACAGATGACTTGTGATGAGAGAATTGAGAAATGGTAATTGATGTAAGTTAGACTTGTTACATTTAGTATCTTTCTTTCTTAGCTGCTATGCTAATGTTTAATGTTCAAGAACATGTATGTTATATGATAAGTGATAACTTATGAGTTTGATAGGTTGAATGAGTCATGAGTAATATGCGCTGATGATCATCAAAGGTCATATTATTTAGATGACCAGATAAAATAAGATGTTCTTGGTAATAAATGTTATAATTAATCCAGGGGTTTGGACTCTCACTTTCCGGATTCTTAGTGATAAGATGTTTAGGTATTGATATCCCTATGTTAAATTATGAAACGTGATCCTAATATAGAGTGTTATTATGTGAAATTTTATTACAAGATAATCCTATGAAAGGCTTAACTGCAGACTTATGGGTGATGAATGTAAATAACCCTTGTGTCATTTGAGTATGGTTAAGTATGATTTCATGTGTACTAATCATACAGTTATGTTGTGGATTTGGAATCCTAACACCTTGTAGAAAAGGGTATGGCTACAGGCCATGATATCCCTTATTATAATGCCAGGTGATGGATATATGATCTATTCCTGAAGAGAGCCAGTGTGGTGATGATGGATTTATAATAAATAGATGTAATACATGTCCTTTTATTTCTAAAAGAAAAGTGATATGTGGGTTTATCTTAGAGATGCTTTGCTTCTAGTAGGAGGAATATATTACAATCTGTGAAACATTGTTCTAACTACTCCTAAAATATATATGACTTCTTTATGTACTGTTATTCTCTTATTCTGTAATAATCATGTTTTTGGCGAAGAGTTATAACTCCCGCTGGGACAATTATTTAAAATTGTCTCACCCCGTAGATTTCAACTTTTTAGGTGGTCGCCAAGGACGAAGGGACCAATCTCCAGGTAACCATTATCAGCAGCAGCAGCACCCAGAGCAACAGTAAATCTCAGGTGGAGATTCAGATTGCTGAGTTATATAGATAGATAGTCAGTCCTATGCGTCCTCTGTACTCTCAGGTCCTTGGAGTCATGGTGTGAGTTATGATTCGTCTCTTGAGATTTTGTATCATGATGTGTATAATTACTCAAGAAGTAATTAACCGAGATGTAGTCAGTTTATCTTGAATCTATGAAAGGAGTTTTATGGTTTCAATACCTTATTACAAAAAGTTTAAATTTCCCGTGATTTTCTTTGTATTCCGCTGCTAATCGAATGGCTTCTGCTGAGTTTACCTCGAAGTTTATGTGTTTATCTCGGGTTTTGGAGATCAGAGCCCACAGCTATTTATATGCTTTCTAGAAGTGAATTAGGGTTTGTGTGTCCACTTGTTTGATGCAGCCTTAATCCACCCAATTGGCATAACTAATCAAGTGAAACTCTAATCACGTAGTGCCTCATGCCATAGATCCATCTGAGTGTCAGAACATGCTAGATGGTGAAATGAGTATTCCAAAGGGAAACTCGGAGCGCATACTATTGGGTACGTGGGGGTGGCAAGTTGAGAATATATCCTTGTCATCCATAATGTAGATTGTGGAGGTTGGCTTTGATAATGACTGCGATCGTGTATCAGTGATTATATATGTGACAAGATTGGAGGACAACTATGATTGTACCTCAGATGGTAGGGTATGCGTACCCACATCCTTTCATTAGTGTCGTGACCTGTACTAAGGACGGACTAGGCTGTTAGCAGCTTGACCTTATGTGTCGATGTGGCGGACCCGTACAGACCGGGGACAGAGAAGAACTTAGGAGTTTGGCTCTTCCTAGATCTTGTATGGCACTGATTTCGACTTAGCAGTGGTCAGTTGGATTTTGAGTGGTATCCTCAATTTCCTCATGGCATAATAAAAGATGTAATAAAACTGTGTAGCATTTTTTAGGGTTATACACAACATTTCACATTGGATGATAACCCTTGTTTGTTATCTTTACATAAAGATGATGCTTAGTGCAATTAAGATATAGTAGATATACTTATGTTTTGGATATGCTTAAGATTGTAGATGTGTACATACAATAGCATTGATTATGTTGATAACTATACTGATACTGCTGATTATAATCATGATGCTAGCTATCTCATGTTGTTAGTTATGTTTAGCATGCTAGCCATGCCTTTGTAACTAGAGATGCATATACTACTAATCACGCTTATCCAGATAATTGTGCTTATGTTGTTGCTTTTTTTATGATGTTGATATGATCAACCTATTAGACATGCTAATGTTGCTAGCTATTCTTATGTGGCTAGACTTATTCATAATGATGGAGACTCTATGTTACTAGACTTGCTCATGATGTTAGATATGCATATGCTACTGAATTGCTTATATTGTCACAAGATAAAGGATGATAGTCTGGCTAATGGTGATAGTTATTATCTGCTCCTTTATGTATTTTGTTAATCATCAGTAGTACTGATCTTATTTGTTATATCTGATTAATCTGCTTAACTATTTAATTACTTAAAAATGTTGTAATCAATAAATGTTGTTGGAGGTTATATCTCTTGCTGGGACATGGATCTCACCCTTGTGGTTCGCCACATTTTTTTAGGTGATCAGAAGTGATGAAAACAAACATGTGGCAGGAAAGAGGAGCTATAGTAATGAATCTTTGAGAAATTTGATTAGATGTCTAATGTGTCCTAGAGTCATCCTTGTACTGTCAGGTCCGGGCAGGAAAAGTTTGTATATGGTATTTCAAATGAATCAGAATTTTGTTAGCATGTTAATATTTGTTGTGTGGCATATACAAATATGGTTCTCCTATGTATATATGTTGTAGATAAGGTGATAGAACAATTTGTATCAAATTATTGGCATAGTATGGATATAAGAAAGATGTTGGGCTCTTATGAAAATGTTTTTGAGGGGGTGCTGACATTGAAATCAGTTTTAATCTACCCATATTTTTGGGTATGTGGTTAATTGGTGATTGATTGTGTTTTATGTTTTGAGTAATCTGATTTAGTGTAATGGGTTCTCACAATTAACTTGACCAAGCAACCTAGCATTTTTCAGATTTAAGCACTTGAATTTCCTTAAGACAGACACCCCTCTCATCCCTACAAGCATTAACAATAAGTTTAATTTAATGTTTTTAGTTTTAAGAGTTT
The DNA here is from genome assembly GCA_963693085.1 of Alisma plantago-aquatica. NCBI lineage: Eukaryota > Viridiplantae > Streptophyta > Magnoliopsida > Alismatales > Alismataceae > Alisma > Alisma plantago-aquatica. The sequence continues at coordinate 286,782,411 of OY856412.1, read as the reverse complement.
CAAACTCATTTAGGCACTTTTGGCTATCTTCCTTAATAGTTTCAAAGTTCTTAAGGTAAACACCATTATCTACTTCAACTCTATTGTAATGGAGCTCAAGATCAAGATATTGGCCTTGCACGTTATCAATGCTCTCAAGATGAGTTTTCTCATTAAGCTTAAGAATTTCAAGTTTAGCATACAAATCATCAATAATTTTTCCTAACATTTTTCTTTTAGATTTACATTTAGCAAAAGAAGAATGGGTAGAAACAAGCATATTAATAAGAGCATCCTTAGATAACTCATGAAAGCTTACCTCACCAATTTTTTCACTAGAAGAGGCCATGAGTGCAAGGTGGCACTCTCCATCTTCTTCGGATCTAGAGCCACTTGAGGAAGATTCGTCCCAAGCTGCATTCTTATGTCATTTCTCCTTCTTTTCCTTCCTCTTGTACTTTATCTCCTTCTTGAACTCTTCCTCCTTCTTGGAGCTACCCTTGTGCTGTGACTTTCTTGACTTGGGACATTCACTCTTGTACTATCCCATTTATCCACACTTGTAGCATCTAGGAGTAGAGGAGGAGGATTGTTTCCCTTGAAGTGCTTGCCCTTGGTGTAGTTGGCTTCATGCTCAATAGGGCCATCATCTTTACTAGAGGAGGAGGGAGATGTCCAGCAAGCAAGTTGTTGTTGAAGGATGACTGCCTCCACTTGTGCTTTAAAAGCACTATCTTTGATATTCTTGGCTTCCTTCTTTTCTTTATTGTCTTCTTCTTCTTCTTTCTTGTCAAGCCTTGGCTCATGAGCTTGGAGGTTGCCAATGAGCTCTTCGGTTGGGATGTCACCAAGGCACCTCACTTCTTTAATGGAGGTCACCTTTGACTCTCATGTCTTTGGTAGACTCCTTAATATCTTGGAGTTGATTACACCTCTATATAAAGTGTTACCCAAAGCAACTAGGCCATTGGTGATCACATTGAGCCTAGAGTACATCTCTGCATTCCCTTCTTTCTTGTCGGTCTAGAAGTTCTCTAGAAAGATGTATAACATGTATATCTTAGCTTCCTTGACTTGATTTGTGCCTTCATAGGTAATGCATAATTTATCCCAAATCTCATATGCGTTATCCCAAGATGAGATGCGGTTAAAATTAGTTTGGGTAAGGGTTGCATAGAGAATGCTTATGGCTTTGGCATTGAGCTGGGCTTCTTTAAGTGCAACTTCATTCCATGTTGAAACAACTTCAGTTGGCTCCTTGTATGGTGTGACCATCACCTTCCACATATCAAAGTTCATGCCCTGAATGTAGAACTGCATACGCCTCTTCCAATAGAGGAAGTTGGTGTCGTCGAAGACCAGAGGACGCATGGAGCAGCCTCCCTCTAGGTTGAGTGAACCAAGTAGGTTATCGCCCTACTTCTCTTCTCATGGGAGATTGTTGGAGAAGATCCTTTGATCTGATACCAGTTGTTGGATCTAGGGCTCTAAAGGGGGGTGAATATAACTTCAAAATTCTCACAAGATAAGTTAGACCTTCAAATTATATCAATCAAAATCAATAGCTTAAGATAAATTTGAAGTCCTAACTAAGCAAGCATAGCAAGGATGAGAGAAATGGAAACAAGCACTTGGACAAGGTGGTTTAGAGTGGTTCCACTCTCCAAACTAGGAAAGATCTAGTCCACTACCTAGAGAGGTCAACCTCTAGTACTTTGCATGTGCTTTCCTCTATATATTCACTTATAAGAGCTACACCAAAAGACCCACCAAAGGTCTTATCTATCCAATACAAAGAGTCTTCAACCTTACCAAGGACTTACCAACTTTTAAAGAGTCTTCTTCCTTCTCCATGGACTTACCTACTCTTGCACAAGTCTTCAACCTTTAAGGAATTACCCACTCTTCTTGGATCTTTAGCCTTTGCCTTCTCCTTCACCTGGAGTAGATCTTCACCTCTTCTTCAACCTTGAAGAAGAACATAAACAACTTCACCTTCACTTAGAGTAGCTTGCTTCAACCATTTCTTCTTTGAGAAAGGGGTAGGGAAGATGGAATGGAATGAGATATTTACAAGTAGAAGGAAGTAGTTGTCTTACAACTAGCCTAACTCACTCATAATCATGAAATTCTATGTAAATGGGAGAGAAAGGGGCTCAAGGAGTTGCAAGACACTCAACTATAGCAAGGACTTAGAATAGGATGAATGAGTAAAATTGGAATGAACTCCAAGGGGTCCTATTTATAGCTAGGGTGTTCCCTTGAGTGTGGGATCACTTAAGGAAAAATATATCTGTTTCCCAAGTTACAATAGATTTATTTTCTCTCAAAACAACTCACCAACAATTATCATCACTTTTTCTACATTTTCCGTACAATACATTTGGTTGAGTTTCAATAAAGATAACTCGACCGATCCACTAAGAGACAAAGTCAAATTTCAAACTATCGGTCGAGTTTTTTCTAGAAACTCGAGTGATGAGCCAAAATCTATTTTTCTTAGTTGATCAATCAGTCGAGTTCTGTGAGTGTGCAACTCAGCCTAGTGGTCTCTCCCAAAAATCCATCATTGGATCGATTGAGCTTTCAACTCGATCGATAAACAACCTATAACAAATTTTCTAAATTGACTTTTGAGTGATCAAACGTTGGAATTAAGTGTCCCTACTTTTTCTCATCTTAGTTACAAGCCATATTATCAATACAAGTGATTACAAAAATCATCTATGGTTATTTGGAGTGATTTTCCAAATTGCACACTTGCATTGCTTTTGGCTGGAACTTAAACAAGGTAGGGCTTGTGTAATTTGATCCTTTTCATGTACCTAAACCTTGAAATCAATCTTGAACAAACATATTAGATACATATGAATGGAATGGTTAAGTCATTATAAACATATGGGCAATGTATAACTCTTAAGCCAACAGATAAATGTCAAAGCAAAAATGATGAAGGACAAACCCGTGATGGTGATTAGCATAATAGAGTTAAAGGACAAAGGCAAGGCCAAGAAATGTTCTATTGCAAAGAAGAAGTCCAAGTCTACACTCAAAGTAAGGAGAGGGGTAAGGAAATCTTGGAAGATGAAGCAAGAAATAGAGATCTCTACTTCTCATATATATGTAATTGATATTAACTTTGTTACTTGTTCATCATGGGTACTAGATACCATATGGGGATCAAACATTTTCTCAAAAGTGAAGGATCTAAAAAGAAGTAGACCTTTGAAGAAAGGTGAGTTTGAACTCTGCATTGTTAATGGAGCAAGAGTTGTTGCCAGTGCAGTTGGAACCTATGAATTATCTCTGCCAAGTGGGCTTGTAATAGAGTTAGAGAGCTAATATTACGTACTTGCCATTAATGGGAACATCATTTCTGTATATTGTTTGGACAAGAACAGATTCGAATTTTTTATAAGGTACGGTCAGTGTCCTATTAGTAAAGGTGGGATATTTTATGGAAGTACCCCAATGTCTTGTGGTCTATACTTGATATATCTGGAGACAAGCATGTATAAAGTAAATACCAAAAGACCAATACTCAATAACTCAAACCAAACATACATCTGGCATTGTTGCCTAGGTACTCTTCTGATTTTGAATCAACAAAGACATGTGAATTTTCTTTGTTGGGAAACATGACAAAGAATCCTTCTACTGGAAATAGTGAGAGGGCAAGTGATCTATTAGGAGTAATACATAGTGATGTATGTGGTAAATTCTACAGGTGGTTATATGTATGTCATTACCTTTACTAATGATTTCAGTAGGTATGATTTTGTTTACTTGATGAAACATAAGTCAGAAACCCTTGAAAAGTCCAAGGATTTCATGAATGAAGTACATAATAAACTTGGTAAAAGTATTAAGGAACTTCATTCTGATCAAGGTGGAGAATACTTAAGCCAAGAGTTTGAGGACCTTTTGTGAGACTGTGGTATCATATTACCATGGACTCCACTTGGGATGCCACAGTACAATGGTGTATTAGAAGGAAGGAATCACTCATTAGTATAATTGGTTCAATCAATGATGCATTTTCTCATCTTATAAATTCCTTCTGTAACTATGCTTTTGAAACCGCAACGATTACACTTAATTGAGTACCATCTAAATCCATTCAAAAGACACCATATGAGATATGAACTGGGAAGCGTTTGGAAATGTCTTTTATGAGGATTTGATGTATAGAGCTTATGTGAGGAAAATATTTTTAAAAAAGCTTGGCCCTAGATCATATAAATGTTATTTTGTTGGGTATTCCAAAGAAACAAAGTGATACTACTTGCATAACCCATCTGACAACAAAGTGTTTGTTGCCAGGAATGTTGCATTCCTAGAAAAGGAATTTATTTGCAAAGGAATTAGTGGGAGGAAGGTAGAATGCAAAGAGGTTCAAGACCAATAAGAAAATTTGAACCTATAGACGTATAGGAGGAACAAGGAGACTCACAAACTACTGAGTAATATCAAGATCCTCATGTAAAACAAGAACCTCATAGATCTAATAGGACACACCTTGATCCTAAAAGATTTGCTTATATTGTGACTCAAGAAGGAGGTGAGTTGATCATAGATTATGAGCTAACAACCTACCTAGAAGCTACTAAGGGATCAGAGTCTGAGAAATGTCTTAAGGCCATGAGATCTGAGATGGAATCCATGTACACCAATAAGGTATGGACTTTGGTGGATCCACCTAAAGGGGTAAAATCCATAGGGTGCAAATGGGTCTTCAAGAAGAAGAATGATATGGATGGCAACGTACAAACCTATAAGTGCATATTGGTCACAAAAGGTTTCAAACAAGTTTAAGATATTGACTATGATGAAACTTTTTCACCAGTTACCATGGTTAATTCTATCACAAGCATGCTAACTGTTGTAGCTAGTGATGAGTATGAGATTTGGAAGATGCATGTTAAAACCTCCTTCCTTAACGAGAATCATCTTGAGGATGTGTACATGACACAACCTAGGGGTTTTATAAATTCAAAGGAAGCCATAAAGTTAGTAAGCTACAAAGGTCAATCTAAGGATTGAAGCAATCATCTCAGAGCTAGAATCTTCATTTGATGAAACAATCAAAGAGTTTAGCATTAGTGAAAATGAAGATGAAACTTGTGTGTACAAGAAGGTCAGTGGGAGTACTATTATATTCCTCAAATTGTATATAGATGACATGCTATTGACGGGAAATGACATTACTACTTTACATATAGTAAAGAACTGGCTGGGAAGTACCTTCTCTATGAAGGATTTAGGAAAAGCAACCTACATATTAGGAATATATATATATATATATATATATATATATATATATATATATATATATATATATATTGGCCTAAGACAAAGTACATACAGACAAAGTGCTGAGGACATTCAACATTCATGACTCAGAGAGAGGGAATTTTCTCATGCCACATGAAATTAGCCTCTCTAAAGCCCAAAGTCCCAATTCATGTGAAGAACAAGAGCACATGAGTAACATTCCATATGCATATGCAATTGGATATATCATTTATCAATGTTATGGACTCGTTCTGATGTTTCGTATGCCTTGAGCGTGACGAGCAGATATCAGTCAAATATGAGTGAAAATTTACTGGATTGCTATAAAGAACATCCTTAAGTACTTGAGAAGATCAAGGATCAATTTCTTATTTATGGAGGTGAGGAAGAGTTGGGTGTAAGGGGTTACATCGGAAAAAGCTTCCAAACTAACAAAGATGATTATCCATCACAATCAAGATTTATATTTTTCCTCAACAATGGAGTTGTGAGCTAGAAGAGTTCCAAGAAAGAGACTATCGTATATTCTACAACAAAGGCTGAGTATATTGTTGCATCTAGTGAAACAAATGAATCTATCTAGATCAAGAAGTTCATCTGTGAACTTGCAGTAGTTCCAAGCATTAGCGATACAATAGAGTTTGTATTGTTACAACAATGGAGCTATTTCACAAGCTAAGGAACCTAGATCACATCAGTGTTCCAAGAACATACTATGATAGTTCCATCTCATACTATAGATTTTACAGTGAGGAGATGCGAAGATTTGTAGAATACTGAACACATGTAATGTTTTTGACCCCCTGATGAAAGCACTTCTACAGTGGAAGCATGATGGTCGGATTATATCACATGGAATGAGATTCATGAGTGATTGGTTCTAAGTGAAAGTGGAGTCTGTTGGTTTGCATGCCTAGAGAGCCAATCATGTAATAATTGTAATGACATATCTTATAAATGATTTGATTAATAAAAAAGACAAATCTTCCATTTTTCTATTTCATTCAATTGTGAGATAATGGTTTTACATAATAAATGTCTAAAGAATGATGTTAATCGATGACGTATGTCTTCAGGTTGAGGACCTAAATAATGAGATCATACAAATGTTATGAGTATATACATTCTTTTTATATCCCTAGCCAGATATTATTGTGGAAGCTGATAAAAAACAATAACACATAATACTAGTGTGTGTGCTAGTTAAAGATAGAATCTCATTAAGTCATGATATGTAATATCAAACCAAACACATAGATACTTGTTAGAAAATAGTATATCAGACAGATCCACCTTTAGAGTGATGCATAGAAACCATGGATTGGTAGTCAGAATCATCTTTCATAGTGATGGTGGTAATTGTGGTTCTTAGACATAAAATCACCACACTTGTCACATGTTGTTCGATGTACATTGACATCATCCAACGTGACCTTGAATAAGGGTTTCCATAAAGGTTATGCTCAGTTACATTGTGACACATGGGGATGACTATGAGTGATGTAGATGGGATTTGTCTTTACTACAAGAAACTGAGAAATGCATGGCCATGCTCATTTGAGTCAGTATGTTATATTGAGCTCCTATATATCTCAGACAGTATACTCTAGTTCAAGGAGCATGGATTGAATATTGAAGAGGATGACGATTCCACGCCTCAAGTTCAATATAGATATCAATGAGAAAGGAACTATATGATCACTATAACACTAATCTTAGATTGTAGGTTGAAGCTGTTATCCAACTTTCGGACTACTTGGGTAGCAATGATGTCATGCTAGAAACCACTCATTGCTTGTCATGTCATAAATTAGTTATGGACATTCACTACCAATGTAAATTGGAACCTATAGGGTCACACACATACGATACTAAAGTGTTTAGACATTCAATTTAAACATCAATGGATGAAAATTTTCTGACATGACTTGAACTGACCTGTTCAAGTGTTGAACCGATCGATTCAAGTGTCAGGTTAACTTGAATACCATTGGTTAAATCTTAAATTGAAATGACTGGTTCAAAAGTGAACTGACCGGTTTAGACACTAAAATGACCGGTTCAGGTAATGAACTACTCGATTCAATGATCAATATGACCAGATCAAGTATTGATTTTGACGTCATATTGTGTATTATAGAATATTGAACACCAATATGATTTTAAAAAGGAAAGAAATTGAACCAACTGATTGAAGTGTTGAACCGATCATTTCACATGTGAACTAATTAGTTCAACTATGAATTGACTATTCCATGGTATGCAACTTCCAAAAATTCATGAGAATCCATTTCTTTGCCTTCTTGTCGATCTATAAATCCTGACACTAGACCTCCAATAAATAGAGGGGTAGTTGAGGCTTTCTAGAGACACAATAGTAAACTCTTACAATTGTTATCTTCTCGTAGTTGTGATAGCGTGAGAACTTGAGTAAGTCCTACCCTTCAAAGGGTGGGACAACAAGGTAGAGATAACAGTGAGACCAAATATATAATAGCACGTTGACTAGATGGGACAACTTCTTATTGTATGTTTGGAGGATCAAGGAGGCCTAATGACAGGAGGAGCTGACCAATCGACTGGTGGACCAACCGATCGATTGGAAGAGTCTAGTCATCATTTGAACCCAAAAACTAGTCAACCTATCCAAGAAACCAACCTATTAGTTTAAGAATTATATTGATCGACGTGGACTGTTTCCAACATAGATCTTCATCAAAATTAGGTTTCTACATATGATGTAGACCTTAGGTGGCAATAATTCCATGTGGCTCCAAGAAATTACAATAGTATGGCCATAACCATCGCTTGTGTTTTATAATTGCATATTTTGTTTGTGGATAATGTATATGATACATACTATAAGTATGTGGTAATTAAATATGTATATGTATTTATAAACACAAATACCTCAATAATATTAAGACTAAGATGCTTTCCATAACTAACACACATGAAAAACTTGATTGACTAAGTGTAGGTTACACCAAAGCGTGGTGGGCCATCTATCTCGTGGAAGAGTTATGGTAGATATGTAGATCTATTGGAGCTGGGTACATATTCTATCTTGTTGGATTTTATGTCAGGCTTAACTCGGTGACCTTAATGAGATTAAGGGCCTAGAAGCATGGAGATAGATTGTGACAAGGATTTGTGCACACCATCTATCCAAGAGTTGCATAAGAAGCAATTAGGAAAAGTTTCCTACCTAAATAGTCAAGTTGTGGGTGATCATCCAAAGCTGACTCATGATTTGATGAAATACCCATCTTGGCTCACTAGAAGATTGTATGTTACAATCTTTCTATCAATTTAACCAAAATAGTGGGAGAAATAATTAATTAAAGTCCTAATAAATATAGTAAATTTTATCCAATCAAATCAAAAGTGTTTTTTCAAAATGCAAATTTTAATCTTGTAGATATAAATGGAGAGCACACAATCATTTGATCAGTCCTTGAGAAGGTCAATCTAAATGGGATAAAAATCTATAATTGGTTCATGAGTTTTAGAAGCATTCTCTATGTCCATGAAACACCAATGCTAGTGGAATACTCTCCATATGCGCCAAAGATTGAAATGGATGCTTACCTGAAGCATGCCAATGATGTCGTAGACATCAAAAACCTTATATTTGACTGTATGAACTATAAGTTGCATAAACAACATGAAAAGACAGAAAAGTATAAAGACACTAAGGTGTTGTTGAGTGGAAAGTGAAAGAGGGAGATCCAGTAGAGCCCCATGTACTTAATATGATTGGGCATGTGGAACATCTCAAAAGACTTGGATTTCCTATAGGTCAAGAGTTGACCATGGATATGATTCTGCAATCATATGCATGGATCATATAGCCAGTTTATCGAGTTTTATCACTTGAGTAACCTACTAAACCATTTTTTGAGTTGATTGGTGTGTTGATAATCATCCAAGCACATATGAAGAAGGACAAACCCGTGATGGTGCTCAGCGTAAATGTAAAAGAGTGAAATCACCCCTTTACTAAAAATTTGAAGAATTAACATCCATTCCAAACACACTTAAAGGTATGATGGAATAGGTATAAATTTTCTAAATTTATTATAATAGTATATAAAATCCCAATAGTGAAGCATCGGAATAAAATTTCTGACTATGTTCAATTTCACATCAAAAATACATCATTCTCCCATTAGGGTTTACATCAAGATATAACAAAAGGATCTTGATAGAGGGAAGTCTAAACTACACCAACTTTGTCTCCAAGAAACATCTCCAAAACCTAGGTCCATGCCAAAAGCTATGTGCTCCTTGATCTTGTTCAACACCTTGATCCAACCCTGGGTGGTTGGGAAAGCACCCAACAAAAGAAAGAAGCAAGGTATGTGTCAGAGATAATGAACAAGAAACAAATATAAGAACAATAATCAAACATAAGGGTATAGATTCATCGTAAGATGAAAAGCCAAGAGAATGAGGCATATAACAAAAGATTCTTGCCAAAGCAAATCATTAATAATGAATTTGCATGAATGATTAATATTAGACTAAATTAACGAAGTAGGGTTGAGGCACCGACTGGACCTCAACTTATAGATGAGGAAAGAGTAATCACATTTCCAATCACCTATGAAATATTTATATTGGGGAGAAATAACACGTTCTCTAGGGGGAGAGTAAACACATTCCCAAGGGAGAAATAACACATGCCCTAAACTATGGGTGGTTGCACATAAGTACCACTACTATAGCTAAATAGCCAAATAAACCATCATGATCAAGAAATAGTAAAGTGGCAAGATAAATCATCATATAATTGCAAAACAACAGTGGGGTTCAAGACCCAAGAAATAATATATCAAATCTGATTTTGAGGCAATTAGAATAAGAGAAACAATAATAAAGATAATATGGTTCAACTAATGCCTCATTAAGGAAAATAGGGTTTAGATTGAAAATTTCCCAACTTAGGGTGTAATAATGAGCATACCTTTCATATTGATTTCAATTATCAACTTGCACCACTTTAATTGATTCCAAGTTCCACTTTTCCTATTTTCAATGTATCAACATGTATTAGGGTTTTGCATGCATAAAGGTAAAGAAAACCTTAGGTTTAGAATTTTCACATAAAACTCTAATTTAGACTTTTAAAACATAACCATTTATCTAGTTAGGTTCTCCTGATTAAGAAAACATATAATGTTGTCTATTTTGGAGTTATGATGATTAAAGTGCATTTTTGGTGATTTTTATCCATTAAATCTATTTTTAGAAAACACCTTTAGTTAAAACTCAAAACCAAATCATGAAAGTATTTTTATTGAAAAGATCACATTTTTTCAGTTCCAAAATATATTTATTTATATTTTTTAGACGAGTGGATTGAAAGATATATTTTTTATAAAATAGACCAATTAGAATGATCGAAAAAGTCAAATAAGCCGAGAAAACAAATTTGAGAGAGAGTGAGGGGTCAAGTGACTTGGCCCAATCACAAGTGGCCAAGTCACCTGGTCAAAGGCCATGTTATCCGCGCCCAAAACAAAGAACAACAAAATGAAATGACCAACGTACCCTTACACGTGAAACAAAGAAAAGATGCCAGACGAGGGTGAAAGAGGAAAATTGCTAGGGGAGTCATCCCCTTCCTCGCATGCCAGCCATGGCTGCGTGTCGTGCAGCAACAACTTGGCCGAGAATTGGGGGATTTTGCAAAATGCAATGTTTTGACAAAGAAAAGATGCCAAAGTGTATATCAATGTTCAAGGAGCACACTACGCTCGTCAATATCGATGAATGTGACGTGGAAACCCACAGCGAGTAGCCTCAAGCTGACTCGAACATCTGGCTGATAGTGGTCGAAAGAGAAACATGAGGGAAAATTGGAAGATGCAAACATGCACACAAGGAAGTGGAGTTAGGGAATGCCCTACCTATTTATAAGGTTAGGCAGAATGGCTAATGGAGGTTCGTGGTGAGAAGTATGTGTCCCAACTTTGGTCATTTCTCGATCTTTCCACGGTAGACTCTGAGTTAGGGATCAATCTATGCAGAATCGAACTAGGAACATGTAGGCAAAGAAATCTCACAAAAAGCTTAAGAAACGAGATAAAAATCTCAATTTTAAGATCACCCAAAAGTTGCGGCCTGTTTCCAAATACTGGCCATTGAATCGTGAATCCAATGGTCCAGATCGCACATCCGCGTGACATTTAATGTCAGTCCGATTTGATTTTGAATAAATTTCTATTCAAACAAACTCAAAAATGCATAAAATTTGACACTCGACCCATTTTGGACATGAGGAATCCAAATATACAATTAAGTTTGCCTTTGGAGAACTTTTGATTTATTTATTAAGCAAAACTCATTTTCTCTTTCCTCATGCATTATTGACTCTAGGATTCTCCAAAAATAATGAAACTTCATCCATAAGTCATATTAAGTGCGTTGGATACATATTTGCTATTATTTCCATTTTTTGAAGTTGTTTGTTATTTTAACCAATGATTTGAAGGTGTTTTACACACTTTCTCTCTCATAAATTCACCTTCTCATCAAATATTTTCCAAATTGAGTGAAAATTCACCAAAGGTAAATTTTAACATGTGGAACACGAATTTGGCATTATTTATTTTATTTGAAAACTTTTATTATTTTATTTAATACATTTAAATATTATCACCTATTTTATCCTGTTAATTAATTAGAGGCATCTAGAAACTTTCTAAAATCATGAAACTTGGCCTATAAGTAGTAATAAAGTGGAACATGATTTTGACATTAGTTAATATTTTTTCAACATATTATTTAACATTTTTGGTCTTTAAATGATTTTCTTTCTCCTGGATAAAATAAAATATTTAAGATTTCCTAAATTAGATGCAAATTCACACATAGACTCATTTTGACGTATATATTATGAATTTAATGTTTATTTTCATTTTTGAAGTCATTTAATAATTTATTTAATGATTTGGAGAAAAATTCATATTTTCCAATTCCAATTAATGCAAAGATAATTATTACTTTTCCAAAATTGTGAAACTTGGCTTCCAAACCAAACCAACCCAAAGAAAATGAATCTCAAGTTATTTTTAACCAATTCATATTCCTTTTATGAATTTAGTCCATTAACTATTATTTCCAATATATAAAACAATTCCATATCACATTAACATGTTTAAAGCATTATTATTCATTCTTTTTCTCTTTCTTGATCCAAAAGGCTAAGGAATGATCTAAATGAATTATTTTATCATTATCACACATATGTGCTAAATTTGCACATTAGACCCTTATTAAAAATATTTACAAAGGTATTTGTGCATAAACCCATATGTTGGCAATAATAATGAACAAATGTTCACCAAACAACTATTCTTTCCACAAATTCAACATAAAGGCCAAAGAGGATAGAAAAGAAAGGAAAAGGTTGGGAAGCGGGTAAAAAAGATAATATGTCCAAGTTTTGGTATGTTACAACACTCCACCCCTTAAAGTGGTCGTCCCCAAAATCACAAGCAAGGAGGAAGGGTGAGTGTGCAATATCTCATCACAAAACTTCAGGTTGTTCCTCCAACCAAAAACTTCCACCAAAACTTTCACCAACATCAGCTGCCTAACCCGAGAGTTTAGAAACTTCATAAGCAACTCATCATAGGTCAAGTTCTCAAGGATTGCCTAAGGTTCCACTATTAAGATTCCTTTTATGAGATTTAACATTATTAACATTTCAGGCTTATTAGTATTCCATTTATGAGGATATCACATAATCACTATGATTCTAATAATTGTGTCATGTCATATTCATTGTGTTACCAAAAGAGTTATAATCATTATTATGCATGAAACCTTACATATATATATATATATATATATATTTCACATTTATCTTATTAAGGATTTTAGCACAATTAGAGGTTACTGAATTATCTCAATCTCTTTTAACATAATTTATCATTATCCCTGATAACTTAGATTTAAACTTCATTAACATCATGTTATTGCCATATTAAGTTATAACAAATTATTCTACATGAAATAAGACATTTTATCAAATTTATTATTCAGTCTGTAATTAATCCAATTAATATCACATTAATTATTTTTATCTATATGTTGTGACATTGTCATATTGCCTTTCTTGCTCACATCAATGTAATCATTAATTAATTTCTCATATTTGTTTACTTCTTATTATTGATTATGCACATTTATGTGAATCTAATTACTCATTATATATATCTGAGTCATTATGTGCATTTTAGTGAACAAGGTGGAACATATTACAGATTAAATATTTGATTGGCATACCAAGGTGTGATTAGGTTATTAATTAGGTATGTATTAAAGAGCAAGGTGATATGCATTACATATTGATGACTTGATTAATCTATGATTAGATGATTATATAACATTAATGTGTATAAATGTATGTTATTTGATTATGACACCTAATACCACTAATGTATCATGAATGACATTGAGGATGCATATGTTAAGGTTAGATGATTACAAATTAAGATTCAGGTTAATATGATCAATATATTTCACTTAGCATGTATTAAGTCCAAGATTAGGTTACAATTATCTTACTCATAATTTCATTAGGATTTATTGGTTTATGACATGGTCAACTCCATGCATATCCATTTTTAGTATTAATATGTGAGTTACTCATATTATGTGCATTAGATATTTATTAGGGTTCAAACATATGAACTATTCATTAGATGACCATTATATGTTCAACAAACATGTTAGGGGATAAGTCTAACCTTGTTTAGCTGAAACTAATGATCCATGTACACTACCCTCCTATTCAAGGAGTTAGGGTTTCTAAAGATAGAGTAGCTAGATATCAGGATGTCCTAGGGATCCATCCCCTTAAAGAGGATTTCATCCTCAAAATATGACTACCCAAACGTCATCAAACCAACTACTCTCCACCCCTTAAAAGGTTTGACCTATCAAGACAAACTAACTAGAGGTAAAAGTATGAGTCTACTAAACCATACACAAGATCCATCATGCTTCCACTACACACTCTCATAGCCATCTAAACACCAACTTCAAAGTCCACGTTCTTAGGGATATACCATCCAAACATGTAGTCCTAAGGGACATAAGGTAACTATATAGGGTATCCATCCATTAATAATTCATCATACCTAAAAAACTTAGGTCAACATGTTAGGGTTCCCAAAGATATACAACATAGATGCTAAGGTTTACTATTGCCTAAAAGAATACTATTTCAGACAATCCATATAAGCTCAGGCCAGGACATTATCATATGGATCTGGAAGTCCTCGTAAACCAAGCTAGTGGTGCGGAGGAAAATCTTGCCAAGCCCCAGACACTGATCCTTTCTACACACCTTTGCTTCAACTTCATGCCCTAATAGTAGCCTAAAGGAAAACCTACACAACATCAAGTACCATGCATATTTTCATTATAAGTATTTTAGGTTTATACATCATGATGCTAATGTGGAACTATAGAATCCTAGATCAACCTTTCATCATCTATAGATCAACTCTAGGGCAAACATGTCACCTAAAGAGGAACTATGTAAGGCAGGGATTCTAATTAGGGAGACAGAATTGAAATAGTCAGATTTCGACTACCATGGGCTCTGATACCATGTTGTAAAAGAGTAAAATCACCCCTTTACTAAAAATTTGAAAAGTTAACATCCATTCCAAGTACACTCAAAGGTATGATGAAATAGGTATAAAATTTCCAAATTTATTATAATGGTATACAAAAGACCAGTAGTGAAGTAGCGGAATAAAATTTCTGACTATATTCAATTTCACATCAAAAATACATCATTCTACCATTAGGGTTTACATCAAGATAAAACAAAAGGATATAGATAGAGGGAAGTCTAAACTACACTAACTTTGTCTCCAAGAAACATCTCCAAAAGCTAGTTCCATGCCAAATGATATGTCCTCCTTGATCTTGTTCAACACCTTGATCCAACCCTGGGTGGTTCGGAAAGCACCCAACAAAAGAAAGAAGCAAGATATGCGTCAGAGATAATGAATAAGAAACAAAGATAAGAACAATAATGAAACATAAGGGTACAAATTCATCATAAGATGAGAAAGTCAAGAGAATGAGGCATATAACAAAAGATTCTTGCCAAGGATAATAATTAATAATGAATTTGCATGAATGATTAATATTAGACTAAATTAACTAAGTAGGGTTGAGGCATCTACCAGACCTCAACTTATAGATGAGGGGAGAGTAATCACATTCCCAGTCACCTATGAAATATTTATATTGGGGAGAAATAACACGTTCCCCAGGGGGGAGTAAACACATTCCATAGGGCAAAATAACACGCCCTAAACTATGCATAGTTGTACATAAGTACCACTACTATAGCTAAATATCCAAATAAACCATCATGCTCAAGAAATCGTTAAGTGGAAAGATAAATCATCATATAATTGCAACACAACAGTGGGGATCCAAGGCCCAATAAATAATATATCAAATCTAATTTTGAGGCAATTAGAACAAGAGAAACAATAATAAAGGAAACATGGTTCAATTAATGCCTCATTAAGGAAAATAGGATTTGGATTACAAATTTCCCAACTTAGGGTGTAAGAATGCACATACCTTTCATATTGATTTCAATTGTCAACTTGTACCACTTTAATTGATTCCAAGTTCCACTTTTCCTATTTTCAATGTATGAACATGTATTAGGGTTTTGCATGCATAAAGGTAAAGAAAATCGTAGTTTTAGAATTTTCACATAAAACTCCAATTTAGGTTGTGAAAACATCACCATTGATCTAGTTAGGTTCTCCTGATTAAGAAAACACATAATTTTATCTATTTTGGAGTTATGATGATTAAAGTGTATTTTTGGTGATTTTTACCCGTCAAATCTATTTTTAGAAAACACCTTTTGATAAAACTCAAAACCAAATTGTGAAAGTATTTTTACTGGAAAGATCACATTTTTTCTATTCCAAAATATATTTATTTATAATTTTTGGATGAGCAGATTGAAAGATGTGATTTTTATAAAATAAACCAATCAGAATGATCGAAAATGCCAAATAAGCTGAGAAAACAAACTCGAGAGAGAGTGAGGGGCCATGTGACTTGGCCCAATCACAAGTGTCCAAGTCACCTGGTCTAAGGCCATGTCAGCCGCGCCCAAAAAAAAGAACAACATAACCAAATGATCAACGTACCCTTACATGAGAAACAAAGAAAAGAAGAAAAGAGAGGGCAAAAGAGGAAAATTGCCAGGGGAGTCATCCCCTTCCTCACACGCCATCCATGGTTGCATGCCATGCAGCAATAACTTGTTTGAAAATTGGTGGATTTCACAAAACACAATGTTTCAACAAAACAAAGATGCCAAAGTGTAGACCAATGTCCGAGGAACATACCACACTCATCAATTGCGATGAATGCGACCTCAAAACCGACATGGAGTAGTCGCAAGCCCGGTTCAAACATCCGGCCGACTATGGTCAAAAGAGCAACTTGAGGGGAAATTGGAAGATGCGAACACTTACACACGAGGCAGCGGAGCTCGGGAGTGCCCTACCTATTTATAAGGTTGGGTAGAATAGCTAATGGAGGTTGGTTGTGAGAAGTATGTGTCCTAACTTTGTGCGTTTCTCAAACTTTCCACTGTAGACTCTGAGTTAGGGATCAATCTATGCAGAATCGAACCAGGAATATGTAGGCGAAGAAATCTCACAAAAATCTTGAGAAATGAGAGAGAAATCTCGATTTAAAGATCACCCAAAAGTTGCGGCCTATTTCCAAATTAATGCAAGCTAGGTGACAATGTGTTGGCCGTTGGATCATGAATCCAACTGTTAGATCCCACGTCCACGTGACATTTAAAGTCAATCCAATTTGATTTTGAATAAATTTCCATTCAAATCATTTTCTTTTCGCTCTCTCTTCATTTGAGGGTGCAAACAAACTCTAAAATTAATAAATTTTGGCACCCAACCTAGTTTGGACATGAGGAATCCAAATATGCAATTAGATTTACCTTTTGAGAACTTTTGATTTCTTTATTAAGAAAAACTTATTTTCTATTTCCTCATGCATTAATGACTAGGATTTTTAAAAAAATAATGGAACTTCATCCATAGGTCATATTAAGCGTGTTGGATATGAATATGCCATTATTTCTATTTGTTTAATTTTTTGTTATTTAAATTAATGATTTGAAGGTTTTGCACACTTTCTCTCTCCTAAATTCACCTTCTCATCAAATATTTTCCAAATTGAGTGAAAATTCACCCAAAGGTATATTTTAACATGTGGAAAATGAATTTGGCATTATTTATTTTATTTGAAGACTTTTATTATTTTAGTTAATACATTTAAATTTTATCACTTATTTTATGCTTTTAATTAATTAGAGCCATCTAGTAGAATCTTTCTCAAATTATGAAACTTGGCCTATAATAGTAATAAATATGAGGAACACAATTTTGACATTAATTTAATTTTTTTAAAATATTATTTAATATTTTTGGTCTTTAAATGATTTTCTCTCTCCTGGATAAAATAAAATATTTAAGATTTTCCAAATTAGATGGAAATTCACACATAGACTCATTTTGATGTGTATATTATGAATTTAATGTTCATTTCGATTTTCAAGTCATTTAATAATTTATTTAAGGATTTGGAGAAAAATTCATATTTTTCGATTCTAATTAATACAAAGATAATTATTACTTATCCAAAATTGTGAACTTGGCCTCTAAGCCAAACCAACCCAAAGAAAATAAATATCAAGTTATTTTTACCCAATCCATCTTCTTTTTATGAATTTTAGTCCATTAACCATTATTTCTAATATTTAAATAATTCCATATCACATTAACATGTTTAAAACATTATTATTCATTCCTTTTTCTCTTTCTTGATCCAAGAGACTAAGGAATGCTCTAGAATGAATTATTTTATGATTATCTCACATATATGATAAATTTGCATATTAGATCCTTATTAAAAATATTTACACAGTTATTTGTGCATAAACCCATAAGTTGGCAATAATAATGAACAAATGTTCACCAAACAACTATTATTTCCACAAATTCAACATAAAGGCCAAAGAGGATAGAAAAGAAAGGAAAAGCTTGGGAAGAGGGTCAAAAAGATAATATGTCCAAGTTTCTATATGTTACAGTAATAGAGTCCAAGGACAAAGGCAAGGCCAAGAAGTATTATGAGGAGAAGTTGAAGTCCAAGGCTTTTGCAATCAAGAAAGGAGAGGGACAAGGAAAGTTAGGCAGATGAAGCAAGGAATAGAAATATCAACTTCTAGTGTAAACATAATTGAGATTAACTTTTCTACTGATAAATGTATATTTATCCCTTTTATTTATCTTTTTAGGATTTTTTAGGATTTTTTTATTTATCTTATTAGTTTTGTAATTAATTGCATTAGTTTAGATTTTTCTATTCATTTGGAGTTTTAATTATATTTTTTTGGTTTTTTGTAGGAAAATAGCTCGATGACTAATTTTCCTTGGAAGATATTTTGTACAAATTCCCACAGTGCCTGATTTAAATATATACCTCACACCAAAATTTCCATAACTCTCACATCCTAAGGTGGAATTTAATCGGCAAGTATGCGTTGGAAAAGGAATTAAATTATAGAAATATCAACTTCTAGAAAATTCATGAGAATTTGTCTCTTTGACTTCCATTTGATCTTGAAACCCTAACTGTGGACCTCCTATAAATAGAGGGGTAGTTGAGGCTTTCTAGAGACACAACAATAAGCTCTAACAATTGTTGTCTTCTTACAATTATGGTGACATGAGAACCTGAGCAAGTCCTACCCATCAAAGGGAGGGACATCAAGAGAGAGACACTAAGAGCAATTCGATGCTAGCATGTTGACTAGATGGGACATCTCCTTTTAGTCCATTCATTTAGAATGATAGGATTTCCCAGTGGTCTGCGTGGACTAGTACTGAGGCGAGGAGGCCTTTTCCACCCTCTAGGAGGATGTAGTCAACCACCCTCCATGGTGATCAATCAGGAAGTCGATGCCGACAACCATCTAGGTGAGACATGAGAAAAAGAAGCTCGTTGCAACAAGGGATAGTCACTGGACTTGCTCCAAGAGTATATATATGCCTTGTAACCTTTATTCCTAGTTCATAGTTGTTGATGTGATCTACAATCTAAGGGGAATCTGGTAGTATATTTTTTATTTAGACTACCGTGTTTGATGCCATATTTCCCTACATAACAAAAGTAGAATTGTAAAGTGGTAAGATCACCTCCTTACTAAAATTTAATGGAAATACAAAACATCCATCTTTTCACAAAGATAATAGATAATGAGGGATGCATGTATAATATTCCAAGAAAATAAGCATGCACTAGATACATGTAAAATGTCAATAGCAGCGAAAAGGAAAAGAAACTAAAGATATTACATGGATTTAAACATTTTTCACTACATAAGTTTTTCAGAAGAAATAATGAGAAGACTAAGGATCTAGCAAAAGAAACCTAGACATCATATAAGCAAGACATGAATCTACTCCTAATTCTGGTTTCCTTGATCTTGTTTAACACCTTGTTCAAAACATGGGTTGTGGGAAATCACCCAGTAAGAGAGAGAAAAATAAGGTATGTGTCAATAATGAATAGAGATAAAGAAATAACATGGAAATAATGGCTAATATTTCATCATAAGTTGAATAGATCAAGTGTATGAGGCATAATTAAATAGATGATTACTATAATAAGAAAATAGTTGTAATGTTTACATGCATGATTAATATTGACTACATTAACTAAATAGGGTTGAGGCACCTACCAGACCCCAACCTACAGGTGAGAGGAGAGTAACAAATTCCTAGTCACTTACAACAATTTTATAGAGGGGAGAGTAAACACATTCCCAAGGGCAAAATAACACATGATCTATCTATGGGTGGTTGTACAAAAGTACCAGTACATTAGCTACATAGTCTATTAGAATCAACATGCTAAAGGGAAACTATGACAAGTAGAAGCATCATATATTTGAAAAATGACTATGGGGTACAAGACCTAAGAAATAGAATATCAAATACTTATTTTGAGGCAAATATAGAAAAATAAATAACAACACAGAGACTAGGGTCCATATAGTAACTCATTAGGGAATATACGATTTGGTTTGAAAATATCCCAGCTTAGGGTGTAAGGATGCACATACCTCTCTTACTAAGTCCAATTAGAATCTTTCACCACTTTTAGATGATCCCAAGTTCAACTTTACCTATTTCCATTTATTAACATGTATTAGAGTATGTAATGCATCTTAATGTAGCGAAACCCTAATTTTGGACCTTTTTAGCAAAACTCAAAATTTGACTATGAAAATCTCACCAATCGACTTGTTAGGTTCTCTTGATCAAGAAAGTATATTTTTATGTTATAGAGTAAATATGGTTGTCATTTTTATGGATTTTATGCATTAAATTCATTTTCTGAAAATTACTTTTTGATTAACCTTGAAATCAGACATCGAAACTATTTTTATTAGATAGATATGGATTTTCCAATTCCAAAACATTATATTTATTAATTTAGGATAAGTGGATTAAAAGATAGACTTTTTACAATATAATAAGGCTCAAGAGAGAGGTATGAAAAGCCAGGCCTACGTGACTTGGCCAATCACAGACTGCCAAGTCACAGGTAAATGCTTGTGTGGATTCGAGAAACAAAATAGGGCAAAATAATATACTACCCATGCACGAGAAAATGAGGAAAGAAGGAAATGAGGGTAAAATAGAGAATTCACCAGGGTGATTCTTTCCTTCATAGGCTCAGGCCATGGACAACACCAGTGAGCTGCTTGTCCTCACATGAATTGGGCTAACTCGATACATGTGATAATTTGAGAAACCAAGGAAACAAAAAGAAAGAAGAGAAGGAGATGAACTTACAGCCAAGATGAATTGGTCAGAAGTGGCGAGGAGTAGGGGAACTAACTACCATAAACCCTAGACTGAAACTTAATCATTGGTAGTCGAGCACACCACATTAGGGAAATTGGTGTGAGAAAATCAACACAATGCAATTGAAGAAGACCATGGTTAAGGTATTTATAGGTGAGGTTATGATTCTAGGGCTATGGGTGGTGGAGGTTCCAGAACTCGAAGAGGATTTTTAGGGGTTTCCCAAATCCTTGAAAAATTGGCTGAAATTATGGATCATTGTGCAAAACTGTACTAGAATACAATGGAAAAAGAATCTCAATCGGAGGTTAAGTAGGGAGTAAGATTTCCCAATTTGAAGATCGCATGTGCACTGATCATATTTCCTTTTTAAGCTCTAGCTTGATGATGAGCGGGAGCTGTTGGATCATAAATCCAACATACAGATTAGGCACGTGAGAGAAAAATGAACATCAACTGAAAATACTACGTGTGACACATTACTATAATTCCAAATCATATTCAGACTAAAGTGATTTATTTAATTATTTAACTTTTTATCTCTCCTCAAATGAAGGTGAAAACGAGTTCCAAATTTAATTAAATTTTACGTTCACCCTAATTTTAACACAGAATCTGAATATGTCCTTAGTTTGTAGTTTTGGAGATTTAGATATCTTATTTAATTATTTCAAAGTAATTCATGTTTTCTCTTTCTTATCACATTAGAGACTTCTAGAATTACCCAATTAATGTGAAACTTCATCCTCAAGTCAAATTATGTATGTTGGATATAGATTTGCTAATATTTTCACATGTTGAAGTTGTTTGTACATTATTTAATATTTTGAAGGTTCTACACACTTTCTCTCACCTATTCTTCACCTTTTTATCAAATATTTTCCAAATTGGATGAAAATTCCCCCAAAGGCCTATTTTAAAATGTGGATTACTAGTTTGGCATTATTTGGCATTTTGGAGTCATTTAATGAATTATTTTATATTCTATAGATAACTCCTATATTCTAATTCCAATTAATGCAAATATGATTACTAATTTCCCAACATTGTGAAACTTGCCACTCAAATAAACTTAACTCAATGAAAATGAATTTGGACTTGGAATTATCTTTTGAATTTTGGTTCTATGATTTTTAGGCAATTTACTCACATTTCAGCTATTTTTCAAATTAATTCATTTAATGTCACATTTTCATTGATTTAGGATTCCTTATAAGAATATCGTTGGAGCGTCCCTACCTAGCGACGCGCTGCACCGGCACCCGGGTGCAGTGATAAATATGCAAGGGGTTTCGACACAATGACACCCGGTTGTATTGAAGGATAAATAAGGGTTTCCACATCTTGGACGGGTGTGGGTAAAGAAGCTAGTCCCGCTGCATCATCACCCGGATGTAGTGAAAAATGTGCAAGGGTTTCCACATCTTGGACGGGTGTGGGTAAAGAAGTTAGTCCCGCCGCATCATTGCCCAGATGCAGTGAAAAATGTGCAGGGGCAACATTTTCGACGAAGGAAAATAAAGAAGCAAGTTCAACAAAAAAGGATTAGAGTTGGATCTTGGAATATTGGCTCTTTGACAGGGAAATCTTTGGAGATAGTGGATACCATGATGAGAAGAAAAGTCAATATAGCTTGCTTGCAGGAAACCAAGTGGACAGGGGAACGTTGTAGAGAGATTGGAGACACATGATACAAAATCTGGTATACAGGTATTGATAAACATAGAAATGGAGTAGGTATTATCATTGATAAGATGTTGAAGGATGACGTCGTCAAGATTACAAGGATGGGTGATAGAATCATAGCTATCAAGGTTGTTCTTGGGGGAAATATTTTTAACATTATTAGCACTTATGCCCCCCAAGTTGGCCTTAGCGAGGATGCGAAGAAGGATTTTTGGGATGATATGGATGAATTGATGCAAGGAATACCGATCGAGGAGAATATTATTATTGGGAGTGATTTAAATGGCCATGTGGGGAGTGGTAATGTTGGATTTGAGAGAGTTCATGGTGGTTTTGGATATGGCAATAGGAACGGAGAAGGAGAGAGGATATTAGATTTTTCAGTTGCATATGATATGATTTTGGCAAGCACCCATTTCAAGAAAAGAGAATCTCATAAGATTACTTTCAAGAGTGGCCACAACTGTAGCCAAATTGATTACCTCCTTACAAGGCGGGTGGATCATAACATATGCAAGGATTGTAAAGTGATTCCTGGAGAAGAACTCACGACCCAACATAGGTTGGTATTTTTGGATATTAACATGAAGATCAATAAAGGCAAACATAACGGAAACCAAGATAGCAGGATCAAGTGGTGGAATCTTAAAGGAGAAAAGAAATTGACTTTTCATGATAAACTCATCAAGGAGGTAACTTGGAACTTGGAGTCTGATGTTAACACTATGTGGCATAACATGAGCTCCTGCATAACAAAAATTTCCAAAGAGGTTTTGGGGGAGTCTAAAGGTTGTGGACCTCCACAGAAGGAGACTTGGTGGTGGAATGATGAAGTACAAAAGGCTATTAAACTGAAAAGGGAGATCTATAGGAGCTTGCCCAAATCTAGAGATGATGCAATGTTCCAAAGATACAAGCAAGCAAAGAAAGAAGCTAAAAAGGTGGTTCGGGAGGCAAGGTCTAGATACTTTGATGATATGTATAAGAAGTTGGACACTAGAGAAGGGGAAAAAGATATATAAAAATGGCTCGTATAAGAGAAAGGAAAGGAAGAGAATTGAGTCAAGTAAAATGCATAAAGAATGAAGATGGTAGAGTATTGGTGAAGGACGGTGATATAAAAAACCAGTGGAGAAATTACTTCCATAAGCTTTTCAATGGAGATACTGCATATAATGTTAGCGACTCGTGTGACATGAATACAAGAGATATCATTTATACACGACGAGTTTCACCATTTGAGGTCAAGAATGCTTTGAAAAAGATGAAAATGAGAAAGGCATGCAGACCAGACAATATTCCCATTGATGTATGGAAGAGTATGGGGGATGAGGGAGTTACATGGTTAACAAATTTCTTTAACAAGATCATGAAGACCAAGAAGATGCCAGATGAGTGGAGAAATAGTATTATAGTCCCAATCTACAAGAACAAAGGTGACGTTCAGAGCTGTACAAACTATAGAGGTATCAAGCTGATGAGTCACACGATGAAGCTTTGGGAGAGGATTATTGAGCAGATGTTAAGATCTATAACGCATGTATCAAACAACCAATTTGGTTTCATGCCTGGAAGATCAATAACAGATGCTATTTTTCTGATAAGAAGGCTTATGGAGAAGTATAGACAAAGCAAAAGAGATCTTCATATGGTGTTTATCGATCTAGAGAAGTCTTATGATCGAGTACCCAGAGAAGTGTTATGGATGGTTTTGAAGAAAAAGGGTGTGCCTATCCAATACCTTGACTTGATCAAAGACATGTATGATAGCTCTACTGTAAGTGTTAAGACTCCTGGAGGAGAGACACCAACTTTTCCCATTACAATTGGGGTACACCAAGGATCCACACTCAACCCATATCTATTCGTTCTAGTTATGGATGAGTTAACAAAGAATGTTCAGGATGATATTCCTTGGTGTATGTTATTTGCTGATGATATTGTTTTGATTGGCGAAACAAAAGATGGATTGAATGATAAAGTTGAATGTTGGAGAAAGGCATTGGAATCAAATGGATTGATGATTAGTAGGAGCAAAACTGAGTATATGCATTGCAATTTCAGCCAATCTCACAGTGTGAATGATGGAGCCAAGTTGGACGGAGTAGATATACCAAAATGTGACAAATTTCGTTACTTAGGTTCTATTATTCAAATAGACGGGGATGTCCAAAATGATGTTTGTCACCGAATCACTATAGGATGGTTGAAATGGAGGAGTGCAACTAGAGTTTTATGCGATCAGAAGATCCCTCTCAGGTTAAAAAGTAAGTTTTATAGAATAGCTATTCGACCAGCCATGCTCTATGGGAGTGAATCTTGGGCGGTGAAGAAACAAGGTCTCAACAAGATGAACGTGGCTGAAATGCGTATGCTGAGATGGATGTGTGGGAAGACAAGAAAAGATTGTTTGAGAAATGACTATATCAGGAATAAAGTGGGGGTGGCGAGCATTGAGGACAAGTTGTGTGAGGGCCGACTCAGATGGTATGGACATGTGCAACACAGACCTACTAGTGCGCCTATACGAAGCAATGCTATTGAGCCAAACACTATAAATAGAAGAAGAGGAAGGCCTAAATTAACATGGGATGAGCTTATAAAGAGAGATTTTGAATCTCTACATCTCAATCAGAATATGGCCCATGATAGAGCTGAATGGAAACGAAGGATCCATGTAGCCGACCCCAACATAGTTGGGATTGAGGCTTAGATGATGTTGATGATGATGATGATAGGATTCCTTTTTTTTCTTATTCCAAAAGGCCAGAGAAACTTCTAGTATGAATCTATTTTACCTTTATCACACCAAAGTGGTAAGTTTGCATTTTAGTCCCTTAAGTAAACTTTCATAAGGTATTTGTGCATAAACCCTTTTATTGGTATAAATGGTGAACACATGCTCACCAAACCTCTATGAAATCCACTAATTCAACATTGAGGACAAAAGGAAAGAAATGAAAGGAAAACTTAGTGAAAGAGATAAATTAAGATTATACACATATTTCAATTCATTACAAGAATTTATTGTGCATTGTGTTATAGGAGTATAATATGTTAACAATGACGTAGGGATCCATTTCATCCTCTTGGTTTTGATTTCATTCTTGTTATTTTTTTATTTCCAATATGTTTATAGTTCACTCAAGATTTAGGATCATACAAGAAAATATGGATGTTTGTAACAAAGTAATCATATTATTTTCCGTACTTATCATCATGTTTATCACATAGGTAAGGACTACAAGAAGTAGTAAACTAGTGGAAAATATTATAATAAAATGACAATTTGTGCATATATTATAATTTTTAGGTGTAAGGGTTGAGATAAGTAGAAGTGCTCCCTAGTTGGATTACACAACACATAATTGTTTGATGCCTCTAGGGTTTGTTGTTTTGTCGAAAATTCTATATATATAGTATGATCTAGAAATACCATCTTGTTGAATTATTTCCTCCTTTCACTTCATCTATTTATATCAAGATAAGTCAAACTTTATTGAACAAAATGTCCAAGGATAGAAATCAAAGAACACAAGATGGACTTTAAAGAATAACAAATAGAGAATGAATGAGGAGGTGGTTTTTTAAAGGGAATATTTGAGATAGATATTCATATTTAATATTAAGGTATACTATTGGACTATGATTCTCAAGTTGCACAAATACATGAAAATATTTTCTCAAGATATGATTTCCTTGTGAACGATTCATTATCATAATGTAAAGACTGGTGCCCAATCGATGGTCCACTCAAATGGTATGATACAATGATCCATGTAATGATAAAGTAGAGGAAACAAAATTGTTACAAAGATACATGATCATTTATGTACATATGCTCCTCACCATGAAAGGTGGTATAGTAAGGTAAAAATGTATACATCTAATGAATTTAGTACATGCACGATCCAATTCATATGATAACTCGATCGTTCAAAGATATCCTCATCTCCACATCATGTAGGTGATATCCCTAAGACATTGTCTTTGGAAACATCTACACGTGGATGGTTTGGGAACATCACCCAGAAAATGATAATAGGATATGTGTAATAAACACGAGTATGTGTGCATAATCAATGACAATTGGGTAGAAGGATCTCAATTATAAACGTGGATGTTCCTATGTAAGAGGGAACTATTAGAAAGTAGGTAAGTTCAGGAAAGGATAAACAAGTGAATTAGGCAAATAAATAATAACATAACATCATAAAGTGTCCTACCATTAATCATTTCATAATATCACAAATAGATACAATTACATGTATATAGGATATACACCATATATATAAAAAATCAGGCCATAACATCATTGGATCATGGCCTAGAAAAAATACAGTTGGAATGCACAAACCAAAAAGAATACACGTGCCCTTATGTATAAATGGATGTGCCCATGAAACACCACTCTACATAAATAGTCTAACATCTAGCATGCATAAATTGAGAAACAAGATATATAATCAAATGATATTTTAGTTTCCATGTAGCAAGGCAAGTGGGGTCATAGACCCTATGTTCAAAGAAATCATATAAACAATATGGGGATTTGGGAATTTGTAAATGAAATAATAAGGGGAATAAAATAAAGATAATTGCATCATTTTATAAAATATGGGATTGTGATCATATAAATGTCCAAACTAGAATTTGAGTTGCACACACCTCTCCAACAATGTCCAATACTCCAAAAGTCTTCCTATGGTTCATGATCATGTTCCTAACACCCAATTCCAATATATATGAATAATACTTATTATTTATATGGTTTTGTATATTAAATAATAAATAACCTTACTGATAAGTTTGGGTTTATGCCTCAAAACTCATCCCATTAAACCACTCACATTTTTATAATTTTGAAAACATAAAATTTGGTATATTTAAGATGCTAGAAAATTAATATGAATTTATAAGATAAAACATTTCTTCATTATTTATTAGGAAATTCAAACAACATACACATATGCCCTTGCATTAGAAAACCTATCTTTTATGCATAACATGGGTAAAAAAATAATATTACATCTCGAAAAACTTGTGCGACTTTCACTAACAAAATCCATGAAAATTTAAAAAATACCGTCAAGGATGTGACAAAATCAAATGGGTGCATGGGCGAAGATGAGACAACCATTATAAACATGTTCCTCCAGTCTGATGTTCACCAAGCCTTTGAATCTCTCAAACTAAGAATCAATGGTTAGTTTTCCCAGTCATTTCAACGATTTTTACCCCTAGGTAAGTTACCTGGACTCCTCCAATCTTGGACACCATAAGTACCAAATTTGAGATGGTAATAGGTTTTGTATTTCATAGTCCAGAAAAGCAGATTTCAATCATCGGTTTAGTCCTATATTTCTTTCCATGGAACAATAGAGGTCCTTATAAAGGATCATGGTCCCCAAGAGGTTGTAACCTCTCAAGGGCATGGTAATTAAGACTGATGGGACATCCATGTGCTATGCTTTTCTCGGAATACAAACACACACACACTCGCCTCGCCACGCCTGGCCCTACCCAGCCAGGTTTGATGCAATGTGATGTGTGTGTGATTTATCTTTTTATTTTGTGTTGTTTGAAGTTTGTTGTTTTTAAAAAAATAAAAATTACCCTCTCTTGATTACCCATAAAGAAGGTCATTAACAACGACGCACGTTGGGAAGACCAACAATTGCAACGTGGGCAACTTGTGTAGGCTATTACTACGGGAATCGACTGAAACACTCTCTTTCTGAGGAGCCATCTGCTCTCTATTGAATAACAAACCAATAGACTGAGATATATAGCAACACAAGTGCATACACAAAGAACATGAAAGTGTTTCCTATTCCAGTTACTCTTGACTAGAATGCTTCAATTTTCATCCACCATTGCAAAAGCCTACGCTTATCCCTAGACCTTCTTATGTGCTGCAGTTCTTGCACTATCGATGCTTCATGATGTGTCTATTTATTCTTTGCGACAAAGGGATAAAGGAATCCTCTTGCTTACACCAAGCGGCTGTACCAGAGTTGGGGTGGCTGAATCTTGGAGATAGACCATTGAAAAAACTCATGCTAGGCATGTGGAATTTTTCTTGAAGGAAGTGTTTCACACACCTTCATCTCATGCTCTAACTTGCATCTTCTAACTAATCATTGCTTTTCTCCAAATACATAATCCTTATTATTATTGTTGTATATTTTGGTGGTTAATTATGTGCCTTAATCTAATTAGTTTTGTCTATTATTCAACAATTTCAAGACAAATCTTACTCTCCATTGAATTTATCCAACAATTTCAAGATAGATTCATATAGAGTTGTTAATTATATCTATTTTGTTAACTTCGTGTTTGTTTGATATAAATTCGTAAACCATGCTTTCTCTTAATGACGTTGCCTCCTTTTGTCCAGAATAATTTTCTGATTTGCACTTTCATCATTGGCATCAGAAAATACTATTTTAGTTTACTTCTTTGGGTCTCATTTTTGCCATCTTACCCAAATATGAGTATGCCCCTATTGTGCCTGAAAGACAACCCACAAACTTCATTGCAAGACAAGAACAACATGAACCTTTAGTGTCTACAACCCCTATCCCCATTCCTATATCAAAGGAAATTGACTATTTGTGCCATGGAAAGATCTTTTCAGCCTTATCCAATGAACTCTATGACATCTACCATAGGATCTCATCCACTCTTGAACTTTGGACAACTTTAGATTCAAAGTTTGGTCTATAATATACTAGTCTTGAGCGTTATGCCTTTAATGAAGGTCTAACTTATAATATGGTTGATGATAAATATGTTTTGGCTCAAGTTCTAAAATACCAAAACTTAATTTCTAAATTTATGACCAAGGGTTATAATCTTGATGAAAATGTTCAAGTAGAAGCCCTCATAGAGACATTCCCACCTTCATGGAAGGATCTAACCAAATCCCTTAGACATAGATAAGGAAATATGTCCATGACATCCTTAGTTGTATCCCTAAAAACTGAGGATAGACATAAGAAACAAGACATGAAGTCTAACCTTGCTATCAATATGGTTATACGTGATAAAACAAAAAATAAACCCAATCCTTCACATTTCATTATGAAATTCAAACCTTCTTTTAAGGGCAGTAAGAACCACCGAAATAAGAGTAATAATTATAGTGATCAAGGATAAAAACATGTCTTCTTCGTGTATGATAAAACTGGCCACTTATTGAATGTGTGCATATTTTGCAAAGGCCATAGAAAGAAGAACATTTAGGCTCCTAAAGGTCCCGAAGTAAACATGACAATTGTGGGGGCGGTTCATTACTCTTCCATAGAAAGGTTAGAAAATTCTACCATTCTTTTTGCTGACTTATCTTCTAATTGGTACATGGACTCTAGTGCCACCTTCCATATTTCCTTTGACCAATCCCTCTTTTCTTCCTACTAGGCTGAATCTGGCAAAGTTATCAAGTGGGGAGATCATTCATCCACCACCCCAATTGCAGGCTATGGACATGTTGATGTAAAGCTTACATCTGGAAGCACTCTTAGACTGCATGATGTCCAACATGTTCCCTCTTTTCATAGAAATTTGATTTGTCAAGTTGTTTTAAAATATTTTGGTTATACCTTGTTGTGTCAAGGTAAACATATTGTAATTTTTAAGAATGGTTCTTATGTTAGTCTTGGTTATCCATGTGGTGTTCTTATTAAACTTTATTCTATTTCATGTAATGCATCTGCTTTAAATAAAATATCTTCTACTATTTTAGTTTTTGAAACTAGTGATGTTTGGCATGCACGTCTTGGTCATGTGAATAAAAATATTATGAAATTCATTATTCATTTAGATTTGATTCCCAAGACTCATATTGATATTTTAAGAGATGCCAAATTTCTGTGCAACCTAAGCTCTCTAGGATGGCATTTAAATGATTAGATTGTAGTACATCTTTTCTTAAATTAATTCATTCTCATGTTTTTTATTTAAATAATGTTCTTACTTGTGATAATATGAGATGCTTTGTGACATTTATAGATGAATTTTCTAAATATTGTTCTCTTGTCTTACTAAAAACTAAGGATGAACAATTAGAAAAATTAAGAATCTATGAAACCCAAGTGGAGAAATAATTAGGTAAGAACATTAAGAGAGTGGTAAATACACTCTCAATGAACTTAAAAAGTCTTGTGAGTGGTGCAACAAGGCCACACATTATTGTGCATGTTGTGGTGCCCCCAAAGTACGTGGCTCGTTCTGGGGTTTACCCTTGGCTGGGTTAAGTCCAATAGTGGCCTTGCCTGAGAGGGGTTCCTCGTCATAAAAAAACAAGTTCTCTGAGGACCATGGCATTATACATGAAACCACTTCCCCATATAATCCTCAATCTAATGGAGTAGGTGAGAAGAAAAATACAATATTGATTGATATGGTCAATTCTATGCTAGCTGAGTCTGGACTTAGTTTCAGACTATGGGGAAAAACTCTTCATATAGACAACTATATTCTAAATTGTATACCTTTTTAAAAATCTTGACAAAACACACTTAGAAATTTGTCTTAACAAGAAACCCTATTTAAAATACCTGAAAGTGTGGGGGTGTTTGGCCAAGGTTAAAATCCCTAATAATAAAAAGAGAAAACTAGGAGCTAAAAGTGTTGATATTGTCTTTATAGGACATTCTAAAAATAATAATGCAAATAGATTCCTAGTAATAAAATTTGACATCTCAGACATTAAAGTCAACTCTATACTTGAGATTAGACCTGTTGATGTTGTCTATTATGATACCATATTTCCTATCAATGAAAAGGTTCCTAGACAGGTCAGTGAAGATCGTTGTTCCTCTTCTCCTCAAGAACCTCTTCTTTTCCACCCTCATATGAAGTAGAACATGAACTCCTTGTAGATGAACCTCCTAGTGACCTTGGTAGGGGTAAAAGGACAAGAATTGATTAAAACTATGGTCCTGACTTCTACACCTTATTAGTAGAAGAAGACCAGATTACCTATGGGGATGTCATGTGATCCATATACTCTAGCTTTTAGAAGGAAGATGTTGATAATGAAATTGATATGAGAAATCATACCTAGATTCTTACTAAAATTCCTTCAGGTTGTAAGACTATTGGAAGTAAATGGTTATTTAGGAAAATGATGAGGGAAGATGGTTCCATTAATAAGTTTAAGGTCATACTAGTAGCCAAAGGCTTTAGTCAAAATGAAGGATTTTATTACTTTGTTATATATGCTCCTGTAACAAAAATCTCCTCCATTAGTGTCCTTGTTGCTTTGGCTGCAATCCATAAACTTGAAATCCATCAAAAGACCATCGATACAATCTTCTTGAATGGAGATCTCAAAGAAGAGATTTATATGGAGCAACCAGAAGGTTTTGTAAATTTTGAACAAGAACACAAAGTTTGTAGACTAGTCAAGTCCTTGTATAGAATTAAACAAGCACCTAAACAGTTGTAAGGAGTAGGATCCAAGACGGGTGATCCACTCCCTACTAAAAAAAATTAAGAATAAAACATCCATTCTGAACACACTCAAAGTTGTGCTGGAATAGGTGTAAAATTTTCAAATTTCAATAAATGGTATTCAAAACAATCAAAGTGTAGCAGCGGAAGTAAACAAATGACTATATTCAACTTTGACAAAAGATTACAAAAGTACATCATAATATCCCATAGGGTTTACATGTATGATACAACATAAGGATCTAAGTAGAGGGAAGTCTAAACTACTTCAAATCTATCTCCAAGCAACATCTCCAAGAGCTAGGTCCATGTTGGAAGTTATGTTCACCTTGGTCATGTTCAACACCTCGATCTAAACCTGGGTGATTGGGAAATCACCCAGAAAGAGGGAAAGGAAAACAAAGTATATGTCAAATAATAACAAGAAAAAAAGATAAGGAAGTAACATTAAAGAAAAGGGTAAGATTTCATCATAAGATGAAGAGAACAACAGTATGAGGCATAATCTAAATTGATGCTTTCCATAAAATTAAAATAGTAAGGGAATTGCATGCATGATTAATATTGACTACCTTAACTAAGTAGGGTTGAGGCACCTACCAGACCTCAACCTATAGGGGAGGGGAGAATTAATACATTCCTAGTCACCTACACATATTTTTATGGGGGAGAATAAGACATTCCCCAGGGAAAATTAATACATGCCCTATCTATGGGTGGTTGTACATAAGTACCACTACTATAGCTAAATAGTCCATAAAATCAACATGCTAGAAAAGAATTCATGGAAAGTAAAAGCATCATATTAATTAGAACATGGCAGTGGGGTATAAGACCCCAGAAAAACAATATCATTACTGATTTTGAGACAATTTAACAAAAGAATCATGAATAGAGGAAATAGGGTTCATATAGTGCCTCATTAGGAAATACATGGTTTGGTTTGCAAATATCCCAACTTAGGGTGTAAGAATGCACACACCTCCTCTTTAGATCCCTATTAACCACTTTCTAATACTTTATTTAAGTTCAGGGTCCAGTTCTCCTATTTTACATGTATTAACATGTATTAGTGTACATAATGCACATTAATGTATGGAAACCCTAATTTTAGACCTCTTCAGAAAAACTCTGATTTAGAGTCTGAAAACCTCATCAATGAACTTATTAGGTTCTCCTGATCAAGTAAACATATTTTTATGTTTGGAGTTATGATGATTAAGATGTACTTTTTAAGGATTTTATGCATTAAATTCATTTTCCAAAAATCACCCTTTATCAAACCTTGAAATTAGACTTGAAAATATTTTTATTATATAGAGTTGAATTTTCTAATTCCAAAACATATTTATTTGTCAAATTTGGATAAGTGGATTAAAAGATATGAATTTTTCAATTTGAACCAATCATGAAATGACAAGTCAGAATTCCTTGCGCGAGAGAGGAAGAGTGAGAGAGAGGGAGAAAACACCATTTCACCCAATATCAGGGTTTGAGTTGAATAGGTAACCAAACTAGAGCTTCTAGAAAAGGTAAAACAGTAAGAAACCAAATCCCTAGAAGAACATGGTAAATAGAGATGAAGATAATCGATTTTAAAAATAGAAGCATGAGTTTTAAGCCTGTAGTAAGCAATATATTAGAAGGGGGTTATAAAACTCGCCTCTAGGGAAGGTGAGGTTCAAGAAGCAAGGTTCCCAAGATATAGAGGTTGGTTTCTCCAATAAAACTCCTATCTCAAGCAAGAAGCACCTTTTCCACTTTAGAGGTGAAAAACCCTAGCAAAAGAACATGAAGATGAGGTGTTTAAGGGTTCTAGGTGGGGTTTCACAATGGAAGACCATAGTTCTTACCTGGAAGAGGGTGGGAGGAATATGAACATCATGAAAATAGGTGAGGGAAGGAGTAAACTTACTAGTTTAGGTCAAAATCACCAAGTAGGAACTTTAGAAACCCTAAATAAAGCAAATTCGGAATCCTAGGAGCCTTCTTCACCAAGGTAGGCACCCTCTTTTACATTGGGACAACACCTTCATGGACAAACAAAGTAGGAGTGATGCTCAAAGCTGGAGGAAAGATAAGGAGAGAAAGAGTTTTTGAATTGGGAGGTGGGAAGGGGTAGATATGGCTTTATAAAGAAGGGGGCAAGCATGAGGTGTCTATAGGACATTCCATGTGTCCTTAGCTTAGGGCTTCATGGACATGAAAGAGGACATCTCATAGAGACTTCTTGTATATCAAATGTCAGTTCTAAAAGCCCATGGACACTTCTAGGCCATCCACACTGTCGTCCAATCAAAGAAATAACCCCATTGGTTAATAGCTTTTAAAGATAAGCTCATTTATAAAGAGGTTAATCCCTAAAATGCCTTTGGACAGAAACACCTTAAAACCAAGGTGCAACTAGGTGACCCATGGTTCAAAATCTCAAGAATGGTAAAGGAATATATAAGGATTATATTGCATGCGATAATTTGCAAGGAAAACCTACCAATTGCATAAATTGTATAAAAGTCCAGAATGTACCTAAAATTTCATAACTTGCACAAACAACATCCAAATTGAACAAACTTTGAAACTAAGGCTCATGTTATGATTTCAAAACACATCACAAAGTTATAATAAGGTTTATAGCACTTAATTATGGTAATTAAGAATGTTCAATACATTAATCAATGTTTGTGGCCTTAAACTTCTGGCACAAATTGATCTGCCATTGTTCCACTTAAGTGGTGATTTTACATTTTAGATCCTTAAATCAGATTTCACTGAGGTATTTAAGCATAAACCCTTCCATTTATATAATTATTGAACAAATATTCACCAAACCACTATAAATTTCACAATTTAGACATCAAGGCCAAAAAAAAGGATAGAAAGGAAAGGAAAAGCTTGGAAAATGGCTAAAAAGAGAATATTTCCAAGTTTTGATATGTTACAACAGTGGAATAATAAGTTTGATAAAATTGTTTTATCTTCCAAATTTATTGCAAATGAATTATATTGTTGTATTTATTCTAAAATTGTTGATGACATTTGCATCGGTATGTGTTTGTATGTAGATGACATCTTGATGTTTGGATCTAGTTCCAAAATTATAAATGAGACTAACACTTTTCTTATTAGCAATTTTGATATTAAAGATTTAGGACTTGTTGATGTAATACTTGGTAAAAAATGAGTAAATCTTATTCTAGTTTTTTACTTGACTAAACTCATTATGTAGATAAAATCTTGCACATATTTGAAATGTTTTATTGTACTTTTGTTAATATACATTATAATCCTAACTTAAACATAAAGGTATGTACGAGTACTCTTGTGGATCAAAATAGATACGCACAAGTAATATGAAGCTTGATGTACCTAGACAACTACACTAGACCTTATATTTCTTATGTTGTAAGTATACTAAGCATGTACACAAGTTGTCCTAACATGTGACATTGGAAATCTTTAGTAAGAGTGTTTCAGTACCTTAAAGATACAACAAAGTATGTTCTTCACTACACTAGTTTCCCACCAACACTAGGGGGTTATACAGATGCAAATTGGATCGCTGATTCATTTGAAACCAAGTCAACCAGTGGGTATGTATTTTGCCTTGGAGGAGGAGCATTTTTTTAGAAATCTTCCAAGAAAACTATGAGAGATAGATCAATTTTGGAGTCTGAGTTTATTTCTTTATATTTAGCTTGTTGTCAGGTTGAATGGCTTAGAAATTTACTTATTGACCTGTCAATTGTTTTTAAATCATATCCTCTTGTTTCTATATTATGTGATCATAAAGTAACCATTGACCAAGCTAAGAAATATAAAGATCACTTGAGAAAGCACATTATGATGTTAATATATGAAGATGTGAGATATCATTTCACTCATGGGGTCATATCTGTAGAGTATTTGAAATCCACAAGGAATATTGCATATCCACCTACTAAGGTTCTAGCTAAAAAGGTAGTACTCAATTTGTCAAGGGGGATGGGTCTTCTTCCCATAGATTAGATATTGTAGTGGTAACCCTACCATTCCAAAACTGAAGATCCCATGATGATTGGTTCAAATTGACAAATAAACTATCATGTTATATGGAAGCACACTTTGGAGTTTCACTCCTGGCCCTTTCTATGATGCTAGTGATTCATTATGTCTGAGTATAGGAAGAACTTTACTTTGAATGGGTTCAAGGCTATTTATTGGCAGGGTGTATACCAAATAGGACACCTTTGGAGATCCCAACTATATGAGTGTAACCCAAGAGTCAAGATTTATATGAGTTGGTCATACTCGCTAGAGCGCTCATGAAAAAAAATTCTTGTGAAGGCTATTTATGCGCAACATCGATGGGAACTCATTTTCATGTCCACACTATCATTGTTTGATTTATAAAAGTCAGAATTATAGAGTTTGGTTCAAGACGTTGTTCACCACGTCTCTCAATATTGAAGTGAGTCATTCTAGGCAATGATTCAAAGCCACAAGCTATCAATGTTGTAAAGCATAGTAATGTCATAAATTTTGTTATTTATTGATTTTTTGAAAGATTTTATGGAATATGTGGGAGAATTTTGTATTTCTTGTTCCAAAAAATCAGTTTTAAGCCATCAGTTTATTCCCATATTACATGCCTTGGAGCAATGAAGGTCCTCATAAAGGATCATGGTCCCCAAGAGGTTGTGACCTCTCAAGGGAATGAGAATATAAGACTAATTGCACAACCATATATTATGTTTATCTCAAAATATAAATAGACACAAACATGTGCGTGCTTGCTCGCCTTGCCATGCCATGCCACGCCACACCATGCCCAACTCAACCCGGTCTGGTATGTGCAATATGATGTGATGCATGTGTGTGATTTATCTTTTTATGAAATAATTAATTTTTATTTGATTTGTTTATAAAAAAAGGCTTTTGGTTTTATTTTTATTTTGTTTGAAGTTCGTTGACATCATTTAAAAAAATGATAATTACCCTCTCTTGACTATCAATAAAGCCGACCATTATCTAAATTGATTAAGACATACACTGGGAAGACCAACAATTGCAACATGGAAAACTTGTGCAGATTGTTACCACGGGGATCGATCGAGACACTATCCTCATAAGGAGTCATCCTCTCTCCATTGAATAACAAATCAATAGACTGAGATACATAGCAACACATGTGCATACACAAAGAGAACAAGAGAGTGTTTCATGCCCCAGTTTCTCCCGACTGGTACGCTCCCATTTTCATCCACCACTAGAAAGGCCTCCACATATCCCCAAACCTTCTTGCTTGTTGTAGTTCTTGTGCTATCGACACTTCATGACGTGTCTATTTCTTCTTTGTGACAAAGGGATAAAGGAACAAGTTCAACACAGTCCTCTTGATTACATCAAGCGGTTGTACTAGAGTTGGAGTAACTGATTCTTAGATATAGAACACTGGATAAACTCGTGCTAAGAGCGGCAGAATTTGTCTTGAAGATAGCTTTTCACACGCCTTCATCCCATGCTTTGGAGTTTGCATCTTCTAACTAATGACTATTTTTCTCAGAATCCATAGTTGTTATTATTACTGGTGTATATTATGGTGGTTAACTATGTGCCGTGATCTAATTACTTCTTTCTATTATCCAACAATTTCAAGAAAGATCTTACGCTCCATCGAAATTGTCCAACAATTTCAAGTCAGATTCGTAAAGAGTTGTTAATTAGATCTATTTTGTTAATTACTTGTTTGTTTGATATAGATTTGAAAACCATACTTTCTCTTGCTGAGTTTGCTTTCCTTCATCTGGAACAATTTTTTGGTCTACACTTTCACCATTTGCAGTAGAAAATGTCATTTTAGCTTACCTCTTTAAGACTCATTTCTTCCATCTTACCCCAAGATGATTTTGTCCCCGTTGTTCCTGAACCACAACCCACAAAACTCATTGAAGGACAATATCAACCTAAACCTGTGGTGCCTACACCCATGCCCCCACAGCTGTCTCAAAGCAAATCGACTATTTGTGCCATGGCAGGATCCTTTCAACCTTATCTTATGAACTCAATGACATCTACCATAGGATCCCAACCAGTATTGAACTTTGGATAGCTTTACATTCAAAGTTTGGTCTAGAATATACTGGTCTTGAGTGTTATGCCTTTGTTGAATGGCTAACTTATAATATGGTTGATGATAAACCTGTTTCGGCTCAAGTTCTAGAATACCAAAACTTATTTTTTTAAATGCATTGCCAATGGTTATAACCTTGATTAAAATGTTCAAGTAGAAATCCTCATAGAGAAATTCCCACCTTCTTTGAAATATTTCGCCAAATCCATTAGACATAGACAAGAGAATATGTCCATGTCATCCTTAGTTAAATTCTTACAAACTGAGGATAGACATAGGGAACAAGACATGAAGTCTAACCTTATTGTCAATATGGTTATAAGTGACAAAACTAAGAAGAAACCTAATCCTTCTCATTTCAATAATAAGTCCAAACCATCTTTTAAGGACTGTAAGAACCACCAAAATAAGAGTAGTAATAATAGTGATCAAGGAGAAAATTTTGTCTACTTCATGTGTGATAAACTTGACACTTAGCAAATGTGTGCATATATTGCAAAAGGTCAGAGAAAGAAAAACGTCCAGACTCCTAAAAGTCCAGAATTAAACATGATCATTATGGGGCGGTCACTTCCTCTTCCATAGAAAGGTTAGAAAATATGACCATTCTTTTTGTTGACATATATTCTTATTGGTACGTGGACTCTAGTGCCACCTGCCATATTTGCTTTGACCAATCCCTCTTTTCTTCCTACCATGCCAAATCTAGCAGAGTGATTAGGTGGGGAGATCATTCATCGATCATCCCAAATTACAGACTATTGGCATGTTGACATAAAACTTACATCCAGAACACTCTTATTCTGCATGATGTCCAACATGTTCCCTCTTTCTATATAAATTTAATTAGTCAAATTGTTTTACAATATTCTAGTTATACCTTGTTGTGTCAAGGCAATTACATTATAATTTATAAAAATAGTTCTTATGTTGGTCTTGGTCATACATATGGTGGTTTTATTAAAGTATCTTCTATTTCATATATTGCATCTTCTTTAAATAAAATATCTTCTACTATTTTAGTTTCTGAAACTAGTGATGTTTGGCATGCACGTCTTTGTCATGTGAATCACAAGATGACAACACATGATTCACTTAGATCTGATTCCCAAGACTCATATTCACATCTCTATGAGATTCCAGATTTATGTGGAAGCTAAGCTCCGTAAGAATCCATTTAAATTAGTATATCGTGGTACATATTTGCTTGAATTAATTCTTATTCATGTTTGTGATTTAAAATGTATTCTTACTCGTGATAGTATGAGATACTTTGTGATTTTTATAGATGATTTTTCCAAATATTGTTCTATTTTCTTACTAAAAATTAAGGATGAACAATTAGAAAAATTTAGAATCTATAAAATCCAAGTGGAGAAACAATTAGATAATAACATTAAGAGAGCCAGGCCTGATAGAGGTGGTGAATACACTTCTAATGAACTTGACAAGTTTTAAGAGTGGTACAATAAGGCCCCATGTTATTGAGTGTGCTGTGGTGCCCCCAAACTAGTTCTGGGGTTTACCCTTGGTTGGGTCATGTCCAATAGTGACCTTACCCTGGAGGGGTTCTGTTACAACCCCAATTTTTGGGTTCATATGGTTTGAGATGCAATTTCTCCCATGACATTTATGATTAAGAAATTGTATGATATATGTGTAATGAGTGGATTTCTTTTTTAATATTTCCTTTAAATATATGATTTTGTGGACCCCATCAAGTTAGTGAGTCCAAGATGATAAAAAGAGAAAGAAAATCGAAGGAAATCAAATAATGCATTATTAGGAAGGAAGTTTGATATAATGATGAAAATATGAGAAATATGTGGAAAAGATGTATGATTGATCATCATGGATGATGCTTCAAATCCACATAGTTCCTAATGGTGAAAGGAATCCAAATAAATGATATACAAGAATAGGAGAGAGAAAATATGCATAAAATATACCTTAATAAGTGATAACATACATATGAATAAAAGTCTCTCATACTTTCAAGTTTGAGTCACAAACATGGCACACAAGTAGATTAATTTATCATGGACTTTCACTTAAAATTTGGGATCAAATGGATAAGAGGTTTAGGAGATATGATTTTTGTAATATTTCCTAAAGTGAAGAGGATTGATTTAAATGTCATGATTCATTGAGGATATATTTTTTTGGCTTTTAATTGAATGTGTGGCATGATAGTCGTTGGATCTAAGATCCAACGGTGGTTGTACTTCTCATGCACCACATTAGGAACTTTAATGGAGGAATAGGAAAAATGAGATTTGGGATCGATTTCCTCACTGACCAATGCATGGGTTCTCTTGGAAAGTCTCCCAATGAGATCGGGAGAGGTTTGCAAACCCAAGGATCCTAAGTTTGATAGGATTTCAGGAATCCTAGAAGCTTCACCCAATCTGTCCTCCATGGAAAAACCGACCAACTTTTAGATGTATAATTAGAGGGCTTGGGGACCATCTGCATGCTCGTCCAACTATTCTAGATACTCCGTCGAACAGGTAGCATCAATCTCAGACCCCAATTCCACCCCCACAACCCATGTTCTTCTTTCTTTTCTTCTCTGGTTCCACCAGTGAGCTTCCATGTTGTCCACCTAGTATGACCTGACTCCGAAGGAATTGGGGGCGATGATGAGTTTGCCAAGATCTAGCGAAGGTGGACATGTCATTACTTCCTGGTTTGAGGGACGAGGGTGCGGAGTCAACCCTAGTGTTGACCATGGGTCAGCCCTATTCTACACATGAGGAACATCATGAGGTTGAAGAAAAGTTTCACGAAAAAGACCTGTAAACCCTCACCGAGCGCATGACCAAGCCCAAGGGCGAGAGGGTGAACCGGTCTTTTCCATCAAAACTTGATGCCCCACTCATTTGGAGCAAACTGAATACATGGTAGGAGCCCGTTGGCCGAGCCAAGACCCACGTGGAGTAGGGTAGGGATCAACTGCTCACGTGTCAACTTTCAATTGGCCCAAAGTTAATTATCTTATGAAAATTCTAACTAATTATTGGTAGCTCAGATGAAATAGTATTATATATTAAATTGATCAGAAAAATACAAGGAATCCATTAAAAATATAATGGATCTTGATTCTTCTTGCAATCCAAATAGGATATAAAGATATCATCTTTAATAGTTTAATTGATGAAAAACCCTAAGAATTGATGATAATTAGATCTAATATGTTCTTTGGATGTTATGAGCAAATATTAACTTGTTGTTAATAAAAGAGAGAACTAGGTCTGGAAAGATGATGTTTATGCATAATAGGCTTAATTTAGGGTTCCATGTACATGAATATGCATTAATGGGCCTACAAACCCAAATTTTGATAATTATGACTTTTAATGGTGTAAATCCATTAATAAGACAGAGATATGTTGTTACAAAGCCAATTTGAGAATAAAAGATCCTTAATGGGGATAATTTGAGTAGTTAGGGTTTTTATGAGTAGAAAAGCTATTTTAGGGTTTGCTGACCGAAAAAGGATAAAGTTTGAGAAATTGATCTAACAAGCCCTAATGAATCCTAATGAGACTTACAAACCTTGGAAAGGTGTCCCAAGTATGTAAGGAGTTGTTTCGGATGTGATGGTAACAATGAGGTGTTACACATATTTTCAGGATCAAGATTTCTTGTTTGGTTGCTTGTCTTGCTTGATTGGGCATATTGATTGGATTGGATATCTTACTTATATTTGAGATTCCAAGTCAGGTATGTGGTTACGCTTACGAATAATCACTATAGTTTCATGAAGATTTCTGAGGTTTTATCGATTGCTTAGAAATAACTGCTTGGTTGACTTTTATTTCATGCAACTGTAAAGTGACCATCACTATCACCATAAATATATGTGCATGACTAGCTCAGATCCTAGTCCTCTTGTATGTCTTTTATGATGATGAGATGGATGACCTAGTACATGGTCTACCCTTGGGGTAGGATCATCAGGTTATCATGAGTTGATGTGTTGGTCTACCCTTGGGTAGGACCATATGACTACACAACCTATGTGGTGATCTACCTATAAGGTAGGATCATAGGGGCTATTTGAGATCTACCATATGAGAGAGGTAGTATCTATGTCCACTGCTGGGACAACACAAAGGCAAGGATATGTAGGGGTTGAGTTGTTATGTTTAATACGTAAAGTTTGATCTGTTAAGTAGTAATTTGCTTGCATTATGTTGTTACAAATAGATGCAAGATTTTGATTCCCCACATACCAATATAATTTATTATATTGACCGACGTTTTGTTTGTCGGCATTTTAGGAATATCTGAACGTGGACAAACAGTAAAGTGGTATTTGTGAAGAATATAGTTAATCTATTAAAGGACGATTTAGTTAGATGGAACTGTGCAGTGGGTAGAAGTTCCAGATTCCTATTTTTGAAAGATATGTGAAAAGTAAATTTTAATCTCGTTTTAAGATTAGTCTTTGGTAGAATTTATTAAGTATTTTTTATTATTTGCAAAACCATTGATCCTATTTTGGGATAGCGGCTCTAACTTCTTGGTCTTCCTTAATTGGGGGTTACCAGGAGGTGGGATCGTTACATTTGGTATCAGAGTATGGTTTTCCATTTAATCTCTAATAATTATTAAATTTTATAAAATTTTAAGAACTCAAGGGAGTTATTAGAGGATTTTCCAATGATGTAGGTGTCTAGAAAAGGATCACGATCTAGGGGTTGGGAAGATTTTTCACCACCCCACTAGTCAGTCTATGAGGACTCCCAGATTCTATGTGACTGCCTAGCCAAAATCAGAGGATTTGACTCGAAATAAGATACCTCTAGGTCTTCTCTCATATGACTTCATCCCTTCTCTACCCTATTCATTAAATAACTTTAAGATATTAGGGTTTTTCTCTCTCTCCACCACCCTCTTGAGTTCAGGATAAGTATAATAATGATTAAGGAATCCTCCCCCAAATAATAAAAAAGCATGTAAGAAAGATGTCATGATCATAAGTTTTGTTAATTAGAGAGTCAGACTGAGTTTAGTTACATGCTTAGGTTGCATGGCCTATGTTGTTGTGCCCTTAGTGACCTCTCAGGAGAATGCTGAGGTTAGACCATCTTGTAGGATGGTGAAGAGAGAGTTAGCCTTGGAGGAAGAAGCCTCTAGGATGAGGAAGAGACCTGGCACATCCTCTGAGGACGATGCTCTACCCAATACCATAAGTGGTGGATAGAGAAAGAGAAGGCACGATGAGTTGGATATCATAGTTGGCCATGCATACACGTATGTGGGTTTGACATGAATGCTTTATGTGAGGTTTTGAGTACACATGAGGAGCTTGAACTATGCGTGGTTGTTTGACCCCTGGTGCCTTGTGGTGACCCAATCTTGGGTGGGTCATTCCTGTTGAGGGTGAGGGATCGCCCCCTCATTGAGGAGGTTAGGGGAGACCATATAGGAACCCTAGCAGGCATGCACCTATGTAGAAGTGTGTGGCAGCAAGGCGGGCAACCAGTTTTAGACCTGAGCCAGAGGGTTTATGCCTGATAGTCTGTTAGATAGGCATGCAGAGCCTTGGATGATCTTGGCCAGACATAAGTTGTGATAGTACATTTCACCCAAGTGGGGATAGATGTGTGTCCTTAAGAGCATGACCCATCTTATGAGAGAGAAACTCTTGTGGTAGGACCAGTTGTAGGGTTAGAACCAGAGAGAGAGTGAGACCCGATGAAGAAGGTTGGAGACCTTGACTCCGAGACATGAGGAATCATGAGAAGTTGGGAATAATATGGCCTGGAATAGATGACCCTGAGTAGATATATGTGGTTCCCTCATTCACGATCCTTGGAGGCTTATCATACCTTGGATGGATTTAGAGGAACCAAACCCTAGAAGAGAAAAAGAGGCTTTGTGAACAAACATATAGATGATATAAGTACCTACATTTTGGGTGTAGGAAGGAGAGTTCCAAAGACCCTAAAGAGGTATGGTACGATAGCAGGTTGGGAGGTATCGCACCCAGTCAGTTGTCCTGGTGTAGGACTCTAAAGGTTGTTCAT
Source organism: Alisma plantago-aquatica (assembly GCA_963693085.1). Taxonomy (NCBI): domain Eukaryota; kingdom Viridiplantae; phylum Streptophyta; class Magnoliopsida; order Alismatales; family Alismataceae; genus Alisma; species Alisma plantago-aquatica. The sequence continues at coordinate 286,737,871 of OY856412.1, read as the reverse complement.
GTGGAAGAGTGTTAGGATGTGTATGCCCTATCTGGTATAGGTTCAGTTCATGGTTGAATAGAAGAGCATGTAGTTAAACAACAGATGCATAAGAGGCGAACCTGGGGTTATTAGACCAAAGAGGGGAAGTAGTAGTACCTAGTGCATATGATGCTCAAGAGGCTGATTGAGATCATGGTATTTGAGTATGGCACCCCCTCATGTGTCACAGTAAAAGGAAACCCCACTCGAACTGAGATATATGTTTGATGAACCACTCATACAAGCTGGTGACATATGTATATATGGTATTGGTCCAACCTTGAGGAATGATGAATACATATGACATACCAAGGAACTTGGCATGGTTTAGTAGGTTGTATTCTTGATAGATACATGCATAAGTATCATGTTAGGAGCTAAGAATATACATGATGATGTAAACCTTGGAGGTAAGAACATTTTTTGATCTTTGTTGCTATCAAGAGATAGTTTTCTCTTATCTTGGGAAGGGACCCTTCTTTTTGGGGTGAGCACCAACTCTTGTTTAGGTTTGAGGTAACCTTAAGAGGTCACTTATAAGAGCTTGATGAGCTAAGTGTAAGAGCACATAGTATGAGCATGAATCTATGGACCCATGTGTGACCATCTCTAAGGGGGGCATGATGATATGTTTCCATGGAGGTAACCTATATTGGGCCAGACTGAGATAGGTAGGCCGCCATGATTCCCATGAAAGGAATATAAGTTTGACCATGAGTGCCTAGATAAATGATGGAGATCCAGGTGAGGATTCAGGTTTGAGATGTGCTATGGTAGAATCCTAACTCAACACTAAGGTCAAGTAGGGATAAGACTGATGTGAGTAGGAACTGTATGTTCCCTGAATGTACAAGACCATAGGGTCGAGATGTAAAAACTACCTTTACCCAAGGGCCATGGGTTAGGAGGTTGTCCAACTTCATGAGTTCATGGGGCCTAAGGGGTAAAAGTGAGAGGCACTCCTTAGATATATAAGGGTCAGATCACCCAAAAATTACTAGGACCCTAGAGACCTTGAGGTAATGACTAAGGAATGTACATAAGAGAGACGTTAAGATCTAGAGGTGATGGCAAAAGTCTTCCCATGAGTGTAGACCCATAATGGAGATGTTCATGGTGAGGATTCATGTGAAGTATGTTTCAACTTAAATTGGAAAGAGTGATGGCGATGTGTGATGCACCATGTCTACTCTTGGAACGGGATGAACTCTATATTTGGACTGCAACCAAATTCTTATTTCATCTTGTTATGGGTGTGAGAGACATGACAAAATGCATGCCATATACTAAAGATAGAGGTGATATGAGTTGAAACTCTTCTATGATGTTTGAGGATTGAAGGAAGTATCACCCCTTTGTGAGAGTATTTTGGATAGGTGATTTGGGACCATAAGAAGAACAAGGGTAATATGAGAACACACCTATCCAGGGTAGTTTGGAATCTTTGAGTTACTAGTTTGGGTTTGATAATTGAGATGATGGGAGTAACAACTTGAAGTTATCTTGATACAGATAGACCTAAACCCGATATGAGGATGATGAGTGGAGTATATAAGGGTTTATGTCTTCACCATTACCTAACTTGTGAAGAAAATTATGTGATAATGAGATGTTCTCAGTTGAAAATAGCTCAGGTATACAACTATCTTGTTTGGCCAGTAGAGAGGCCTGAAGAGGTTGCTAGATGAAACCTACGATTGTTAGAAGACTAGACCTATGTGGATAACCTCCTGATACAATCAGACCTATTGGTCGAGTTAGCAGTTTTTCAGTTAACCAGCCCAGAGCTTGATGAGGTAAGAGGATTGTTATGAGAACTTTCAGATACACCTCTTAGGAAAAGAAGGTGGTGAAACCCACTTCTAGAGTGTTTTAGGGTTTCTGAGGAGTCACCCTTGAGGAATCATGTCCTGCTAGAAGCTCATGATTTTAAGTACACCATACACCATGGTATTACCAAGATGGTTGAGGTTTGTAGTGTTACCTTCAAGTCCTAGGATGAAGAAGGATATAGAGTTGCATGTGGCCAGTTGCCATACTTTCCAGATGGTGAAGGCCAAACACAAGTAACTCAGTGGATTGCTATAGATAATGAGGAGTCCCAAGAGGAAATGGGAGAAGATCACCATGGACATTGTGGTGGATCTCCCCTGGACCAAGAGAGGTCATGATGCAATATGGGTTATGGTAGATCTCCTTACCAAGTTGACACATTCTAGTATGACAAGATCTGGATGAACCATATATTTGAGAGAGAGATAGTTCGACTGCACAGTGATTCGAGTTCAAATGGTCTTGAGTATGGCCTTAAGTTCACTTCCATGTTGTGGAAGTAGGTGTAAGAAGAACTCAATACAAGATTAAAGTTACCTATAGCATATCACTCCCTGACTGATGGATAGTCAAGAGAGTATGAGATAGACTCTAGAAGGTCTTATGAGAGAATATGTGCTCGTTTGGGGTGATTCATGGGAGAAGTTCCTACCCCTAGCAGAGTTTGCATGTTATGATAGCCACCATAGCCAGTATCGGGATGTATGAAGCTCTATAAGGGAGGATGTGTCAGTCACCACTTCACTTGGATGATGTCGATGAGATGACCTTGTGAAGGTCAGAGAGACTGTAGTGTATGCAGATGAAGTCACTTTGATTGAGCAATGGCTGAGAAAGCCCATGATCGACAGGTGTCATGAGTTGATGCAAAGTAGAGTGACATGCAGTTCACTGTGGGTGAATATGGGATGAGGGAATCATTATCGGTCACTGGGAGACAAAGGGGTAAACATTTGCATGAATAATAGGAAGAAAGACATAGAAAATGGTACAAGGATGTAACTATATCAATGATGTATATTAAATCTAGAGCCTTCAACCAATTATATTAGTGACCAAAGGAAGTTTGATTGACTTGAAAATTGGTATGTTATCTAATTAGGATGTGAGAAATCTGAATTCAATATCAATTTATATTTGAAACGTTTAATATTAGATATTATTATTTATATATCAAGCTTCTATTTAATTATTTTTCATCTTAATTACTCATTTGTGACACTATAATACATATTTAATCGATGTATTTTAATTTATACTCCTCAAAATATTTTAGAGTGTTAAATTTGTGTGAAATCTTCTAGTTGAGTATACTTGTACATTAAGTTTTGTTATGGATGTATTATGGTTATTTTACCACATATAAACGGTATTTATGAATTCATGATACAATTTGTCTTGGATTATTCCTAACATATTTTAATTTGGGGAATAAAGAACTAAATATTAACATATTCTAGTAGGTGCCTAGAAGAATGGAGAACTAGCTTATATGCCTACAATTGAGCATGTTACACAAAAGGATGGAACCCCTTATCTCAAGTATCACTGATGATTATATTATGTCATATTGCACATTTATGCCACTAAGACATAAGATCATAATAATGGTTTCTCATATTAGGTGTAGTTGCAAATAAATATGACCTAACCCAACTTCATTGAGTTATGTGTATTAAAAATGTTCTACATAAAATCTCTTCCAAATAAACAAGATTGACTTCATTCATGTGGTCATGGTCCATAAAATCTATAACTTTTTTCTAAACTTTTCCCAGCCTATCCTACCCCAAGCCCCCACCTACCCGTACCCTTCCCATGTCATCATCACACAAGTTCAAACATGCGACCTCCTGCTCACTAACAGGGTAGCCGCACACTGGGTTAGTAAACTTGGAAGGATTAATAGTATGACAATTGGATCTTGAAACATGCGATGCAAATTAACAAAATTTATGTGCAAAATAAATAGATGTTCTAGTTTCTTGGTGACATACTTCATACATAAAAGGGAGTGGCCATTAATTTCATGAGCATATAGGTAGTTCTTTTTTAATTATTTTATCATTGTGATATGACCAATGATATTCATTTTAATGAACTATATCGGTTCAAGTATATGTATCTTTAAAATTTCATAGAATATAATTACAATTTTTTTTCATTTAGACATGTCACCATAATTCATAAATTGAGGTCGTATGTATCCTAAATATGTCATTATTGGTAATCTTTTCATTGGAAGTTCAATTTTAATATCCAAAGTTGGGTAGAAATGGTTACAATTATGTTTTTCATTATGTAAGATAAAACTATTAATGATGAAGATTGATAATCGAAGCAAGAATTCTCATTCACTATTCATATGAATCAAGTTCTTTTTTTATTTTGGTTGAAACACTAGCCTAGGTGATGCCTTCCTTTTTCCTATAAGACTTGTATTTATGTATCAACAAACTAGTTAATGAGTGCCTATTTGTTGAATCATATTAAATATATCTTTTTACTAAATGTAATAATCATTTAATAATTTCCTTCATGTAACGTGTATGATACAAATACTACAAGGATAACTTGCTGCATTGTGTGGGCGTCCAACTAGTGATATGACTTGAATATGACTTTTATTGAATGAAGAGATTTTTGTAACTTACTACAAACCATAAATATACGTTGCAAATGTAAAACTATAAGGAGTGGGACCTAATAGGTGAGCCACTCTTATACTTGAGGGAATAACAGTAAACCATCCAATGCCAAACGTGATATAATTTTTTACAAAGGATATTAGACTAAATTCACATACGCAATCTATCAAATACCAATGATATAGCAGCTTTTATATAGAAATCCAACTATTACAATTATAATTTCTATCATAGTTCATCACCATGTAGGGTATATACAAAGGAAACTATGTTATTTCAAAGAGCCTACAGAGGGAAGTATTGCTACTCCAATCTATCTCTAAGAAAAAAGGATACTCTCAAGAAGGTTGCATCTCATGGTCACCTATGGCAAGATCTTCTCCACCTAAGGGTTTGGTAACACACCACATAAGAGAAGACAAGGTAGCAATTTATCAACAACACACGATATGTGCTTGTAATAGGCATTGGACAATCATATAAAAACAAAGTGTATGAGAAGTAAAGTAGAATAGTTCCCAATGAAGAGGGAGGAAAAACATCCAAATGAATATCAAAGGAAATCTTCTTTAGCAAATAAAAAAGATTATATGGAGACATAATAAAATGTGTTTATGTAATCACCTTTCAGTTCATGCAAAACTCAAGTCCTATAACCTCACATTAAGAACATTCTAATAAATATATTTAATTTGGAATGTACAATTTAGCCCAATGGACCAAAGTTTGAAATATATTATGTAGAGAGAGAGAATAATATGACAAGACCCTAGATATGTATGTGTTTTTAGTGGGCAACTAGTTATAAGTAGTAGCGTGAGAAGTACAAACTTATTCATATTTGAATGTACATGAGTATAAACTCTAACATGGCATTGGGTGATAGACATTAGGGTAAGAACTATATGCATATAGATAAATTTAGAATGAAAACACATGTTTAATTTGTTTGAAACATAAAATAATATGCTTCTAGGAGGAAGAGGTAACACAGTGAACCAAGTGACTTGTTAGAGTCGGCTTTTGGACACATAAGGTATGTCATCTTCCCTATTTAGTTTTGGGCATTAATCTAATTAAAATATTTCCACAATGAGGCATTTTTGTTAATTGGCCTTTTATTTGTTCCATGATAAAATTTATATTCTCTGAAATTGGTAAATATCTTGTTTCTTTAGGTCTATGACTCCACTGACATTGTTATTTGGACTTTAAATATAATTGATGACTTATACCATATTTGCCACTCTATTTACACATGTTTGATAGTTTAGCTTGATACTACTGTATGGTGCATTTACATAACCATCGTGATATATCTTTTCTCCTAGGGTGCATCTTTCCATCTCTTATATATACATGAACACGTCTTTTCATCCAGGGTGCGTCTTTCTATCCATTAGGCCAAAGATCTGATGGTGTCTTGATTGTACCATAGTTGTTTAGTCTAAATATATCTACATGTGAGTGCATTTGATTGTTGTGATATTGTGAATGATGGCAAGACTTTCCTCAAATATTTTGCTCTAAAATTTAAATGTCTCATTCTCTTAGAATTGATTTTTCTTGAACTACCCTAAATTCCAATAGACCCTCCCTAGGAAACTCCCTCTTTTGTACTTCATGTCCTAAAATGCCCAAAATATGTTATATTGTGCACATATTTCCAGTTGTTACTGATGTATACCCACTTTTATCCATTTTCTGAGTTGTTCACAAAACTATCCAAGTGGTTCTTTGAAGGACATGGACACAAGAAGGTCGTATACATAAAGTTAACTTGAGGATAACTTAGAATGGTCATGTTGCCCCCTGCAACTGCCACTCTAGTGAAATTAGATGTAGTAATGATATTTTTGTGTACCACCCTTACAGTGAGAAACTTATGTATATGGAAACATGTTATAACTTTGTAAATCGTTATGTCTTTAGCTACTTAATCTTTACTTGCTTATATACTACAACATTTGAGTGGGCTCACTATCAGATCTTACTCTTTACATTCCATGTGCCAATGGGCCGTTGTCTCTTTCATTTGATCTATGTAACCACGTTAAGAATTTACTGAAAAAATGTTTCTTTTCCCTCGACACGTATTCATGGCAACATTTTCACTGAGAGGGTTTCTTTCGTTGAAAAATTTATAACTCCCTCTCTTGCCAACAGAGTAGCTTTGTTCTATGCTTAAATCTTAGTACTTGGAAAGGGAGGAATACTATTTTGGTGGTGGGGCTTCATCTCATAATCTAGGTGTATTTTATGCGATAGAAAAGAGCCTATGAAGGCTTCGTCTCATGATAATGTGTGTTAGAAATTGAGGAGTAGGATACATAAGTGCGCAACTTCTTAATTGATATTTTTGGTGAGTTTCTATAAGTTCGCTTCCTTAGAGTAGGAGTGGACCGAGTGGTACGACGTACGGTAGACCTTGTTCTGCAGGTTTTATGGTTAACAAAATATTAATGTGTTTTATTAGAGACAACTATAACTTAGGTGGGATGGTGGTAATCCCCCTTCTTCTTAAAGTCACTCATGAGTTGGTTTGCAAAAAGCATAATTTAGTTGAACATGTACAAGGCACGGTGTGCTTGCATGCATATTTGGATGTCCCAATACTTCCTAGCAAAGTCACGCACTCATGCTTATCGTCTACTCCAACTATTATTTTTTGGTGTATTATTGTATAGAAATCTTATAAAACGGCCAGGGTGCGTTGTAAAAAACAATATAGAAAACAAGAATCCACTAAGCACTGAGGTGGAGAATCAACCCTGATCGTTTTCCGTGGGTCAAAGATGTTATATTCCCATTTATAAACTCAGTTGGTTGGTTTGGTCGGCTTAGCTTACTTTTACCAAACCTAGGCAGAAGTGAGATTCGGCATATAGCTTGTCTTACGTTGCCTCCCATGTTTGGGTCAGAGCCATCTTACTTAAAGGTTGGGCGTTCTTCGAATCAAGTTTTATCTCGAGATTGATTACGTGGACCGTCTTTTAAAAGAAGAGCACTATATGCATCATGAAAATGAAATTAAATATATAATACATTGATTAGGTATTGACAGTACATTGATTAGTTATTGACAGTATGACGCCTTGATCAATGTCATATATGAAGGAAACCCCCCCGCCGGCTAAGTTTACGACTGTCATATATGGCACATGCCAGCTTGAATTATTTTTGGATTATGTTGAATAGCATGTAGAAGCACATAGCCATATATTTATTGAAGATGCTAATGTTTATATACTTTAACTATAGAGTATGTCCCATGTTTCATACATGAAGTTAAGTTTTTTTTTTCCAGTTTACAAAGATGTATTGAAAACGATACGATATACATATATTTTAAAATTTATAAGTGTTAGATAAATGACTTTTGCTGTTACTGTAGCTTCACGTAAACTGTAGCTTCACGTAATTACTGTAGCAAGTAATTACTGTAGTGTCGTTACTGTAGCAAAGCATTTATTTAGCATGGGTTAAGCCCAATGTAGTGCAGCAAGTACATGTGAGAATGTAGTGTTGTTTCTAGTGCAAATGGTAAAGAAGTTTTATCCCATATTGCTCACACCTAGAACTTTTGTGGTCCTCATATGTAGGATCACATGGGGCACTAGTGTCCAAAGGAGTCCTACGAAGGAGATATGCTCACCTCCTTGGTGAGTGAGGTTACTACATCACAACGCATGCACGCCCGCGCGCGCGCGCCACGCCACGCCTCGTCTTCCGTCTTCTTTTTACACTAGGATACAACTAAGTAATTAATTACTCGTGTAATTAATTGTTGTTTTCTTATTCGGATTTCTTAAATCCTAATTAGAAAGTGTTTCTCTTTTACGGTTTATTCCGTATTGTGTACAAGAGCAATCGAGTGTTGCGTCTCACTGGGAATATGATTAGGGACGTGTGTGGTTATATATACACATCCGGTCATTAGGGTTAAACACACCAAAAACAATCTTCTGCCGCCGTGTGTTTTGTGAGCCCTAATCCCGAGTGCGAGAGTCGTCGTCCCCGGAGTTGTCCTCCTGTGCGAAGCGCGGCTCCTCCTTCCTGTCTTCGAGACGCAGCTGTCAGGCGGTGGTACCTGCGGTGGCTGTGCTGCACTGGTAGCAGTGCGACGTGCGCGAGCAAGACGTGCAACAATCCAGGTTCGTACCGGATCAAGACTGGGAGGACGGTGCCTATCCGCAAGGATTGCCGGGCACTGATTTCTTTAAGTAACACGTTCGTTTCTCAACGAACGATCTGGTTTGTGAATCTAACTCCTGTTTTCTGTTCTCCTGCTTCGTTTGTTCTTTGATTCTTATTTTGGATCTGCCTAGACTGTTAATTATTTTGCACATGTCGCTGTTGCATGAACGACAATAACCAACATTAACAACAGTCTTAAAGAAATCATATTTCTGTCGTTAAATTAACAATGGCCGGTCAGGTTAGTTCGGGAAGTAAGATTGATACAACCAATATGCCTGAAAAGTTTACTGGTACGAACTTTGCCCGTTGGCAGAGTCGTATGGAAATTTGGCTGAATATTGCGGGTTATGATCAGTATTTAATTGAAACTGAACCTGTATCTGATGAAACAATTCCTGATAATGCAAACATTATTGCTAATTGGAAGAAGGGTGATAAAACGTGCCGCGGTTTGATCCTATTTGGTTTAAATAACAAACTGTATGATTCTTACTCAAAGCCGCCAGTCACTACGTCTAAGGTTTTATGGGAATTGTTAATTAAGAATTTTAGCACTGAAAATCAAGGTGTTGAAAAATACTGCGTGTCTAAATTTCTTAAGTTTCAGATGGTTGAGGGTAAATCAGTTTCTGATCAAACACACGATCTACAACTCCTAGTTCATGAACTCTCAGATGCCAAGATGGTGTTGCCTGAGAAGTTCGTAGTTATGTCTATCATAGAAAAATTTCTTAAGTCTTGGGAATCGTTTGGTATGTCTCTGAAGCATCGCAAAGGGACACACGCCATGTATGAACTAATGATGGATATTAATATACAAGAAGAACACTTAAAGGAGAAAGGGGTCAAGGTGCCTACTGATGCAAATCCAACTGTTAATCTTACTTCTACGAAAAACACCAAAGATAAGAAATCTAAGAATGCACATATACCCAAGGCAAAGATCCAAAAGAAACCGAAGAACAAACCTTGTTGGACTTGTGGACAGGTTGGCCACAGGAACAAGGATTGTCCTACTAAGAAGGCAAAGAAAGCTACCACATCTGCAACTGATGAGGTTGTGGTCAACATGATGACTACATCCTTGAACCTCAATGATGGGTACGTGTCTATTAAACCTGAAATTCTTTCTATTTAATGAACCACTTTATTGGATAATTGACACTGGGGCTAATGCACACGTGTGTGCTGATAAATCCCTGTTTGTGTCTTATCAGGCCTCTCGAGGTCGGTCCGTGACTTTGGGCGATTCCAGCTCTGCAGAAGTCAAAGGCGAAGTACGGGTGGACTTGAAGTTCCCTTCGGGGAAGGTTTTGACTCTTAACAGGGTCAGACATGTTCCAACCATTCGACGCAATATCCTTAGTGGCGTCATATTAGTTAGAGAAGGTTATAGAGTAGACTGTAAATGTAATAAGGCTATTATTACACGCCTTCGTGATTCTTTGTTTTTTTGGCAAGGGGTATTTATGTGATGTGGAGAACTTGTTTAAGATTCATGTTGAACCTGTTTCAAATTCCATTTTAAATTTGAATGATTATAGTTCTGTTTGCATGAATCTTGTTTCATTCGATGTATGGCATTCACGTTTGGGACATGTTAATGTTGCCTCAATAAAACGTATGATGAATCTAGATTTGATCCCTAAATCTGAAATTAGCAACAATAAATGTGAAATTTGTGTACAAGCTAAATTGCCTAGGAAACCTTTTCATTCTGTGAATAGGAATTCCGAAATTTTGGATTTAGTTCATACAGATATCTGTGAATTTAATGGTGTTGCTACGAGGGATCAAAAGCGTTATTTTATAACTTTTATTGACGATGGGAGTAGATACTGTTATGTCTTTTTACTTAGAAGTAAAGATGAGGCATTGGATAAATTTCAAATTTATAAGAAAGAAGTTGAAACTCAAACCGGTAAAGTACTTAAGCGATTAAGGTCTGATAGGGGAGGAGAGTATACCTCGAATTTGTTTTTGGAGTTTTGCCAATTACATGGTATAGTTCATGAGGTCACTGCTCCTTATTCACCACAATCAAATGGGATAGCTGAACGTAAAAACCGAACCTTAATAGATATGGTAAATACCTTACTCCAAACATCTGGATTACCCAACTTTATGTGGGGGAAGCTTTGAATATGGCTTTCCATATTCTGAATAGAGTTCCCCATAAACATTCAGAGAGTAGTCCGTTTGAGTTATGGAGAGGAAGGAAACTGAGTCTTAAATATCTTCGAGTGTGGGGGTGCCTTGCAAAGGTACTTGTCCCTGAACACAAAAGGAAGAAATTAGGACCGAAAACGGTTGATGCCATATTCTTGGGTTATGTAGAGACAAGCTATGCTTAAAGATTCCTGATTGTAAAATCAGATATCTCTGGCATTGAGGTCAATACAATTGTGGAATTACGTGATGCAACATTCTTTGAGGATGTGTTTCCTATGAAAACTGGTGTTCCCAATGAAGTTTCTCAAGAAGATTCATTTACCACAGGTTCCATTCCCGAGAACGTGGAAAGGATGACAAATGTGGGGGGCGACTCAGAACAAGCTATTTATGAATCTGGTGATTCTGAAGAAATAGTTGAACCAAGGAGAAGTAAACGGCCTAGGACATCCAAGGACTTTGGAAGTGAGTTTCTCACTTACAATGTTGAGGATGATCCTGCTACTTTCAAACAAGCTATGGAATCTCCAGAAGCTAAGTTTTGGAAAGAAGCCGTTAATGATGAAATCCAATCAATTCTCTCGAATGGAACTTGGGAATTGGTGGATTTGCCTCCTAGTTGTTCTGCAGTTGGTTGCAAATGGATTTTTAAGAAGAAACTTAATGCAGACGGGACAATCAATAAGTATAAGGCTAGGTTAGTTGCTAAGGGTTACACACAAAGGGAAGGAATATATTATTTTGATACCTATTCACCTGTTTCCTGTATGACCACAATCCGAGTGCTTTTAGCATTGACTTCCATTTATAATCTCTATATCCACCAGATGGATGTGAAGACCGCGTTCTTACATGGTGATCTTCAAGAAGAGATATATATGGAACAACCTGAGGGATTTGTGGGTCGTGGGAATGAGTCCAAAGTGTGTAAACTTGTTAAGTCATTATATGGCTTGAAACAAGCCCCTAAGCAATGGCATGAGAAGTTTGATTCTGTGATATCATCGTTTGGCTTTATTTCTAATGAATTTGATAAGTGTCTCTACTGCAAGATTGTTGTAATGGATTCATTTTGTTATGCTTATACGTCGATGATATCCTGCTTTTTGGTTCCGATATGAAAGTAGTAAAAGAGACAAAGTCATTCTTGTGTAGCAAGTTTGAGATGAAGGATATGGGTGTCGCTGATGTGATTTTAGGGCTTAAAATCATAAGGTCTACTGATGGTATAACTCTCTCTCAGTCTCACTATGTTGAGAAGATACTGGAGAGGTTTGAGTACACATCACATAAACCTGTTAAGACTCCATATGATTCATCCAAGCCCTTATTCAAGAATGAGACTGGGGTTCCAGTGTCTCAATTACGATACTCTCAGATTATCGGAAGTTTGATGTATCTTATGAACTGTACACGTCCAGACATTGCGTTTGCCGTGAATAAGTTAAGTAGATACACCAGTTGTCCCGACAAGACCCATTGGGAAGCTCTTGACAGAGTTCTGAGGTATATCAAGGGAATACGTTCCCTTGGGCTGCATTATGGTAAACATCCTTCCGTAGTCGAAGGATATAGTGATGCAAGCTGGATTTTCGTGAATTCTGGGAGTAATGGTATCTCAGGATATGTATTCCTGTTGGGAGGATGAGTTGTTTCTTGGAGGTCTAAGAAACATACCTTATTGTCTCGGTCCACTTTTGAGGCAGAGTTGTGTGCTTTAGATGAAACCGGATTGGAAGCTGAATGGCTGCATGGACTTATGTCTAGTTTACCTATGGTAATGAAGCCGCTTCCTGCGATTTCAGTTCACTGTGACAGCACTACAACTATTTCTAAGATAAAGAGTTCCAAGTACAATAAAAAACAACGTAGACACATCCAAGTCAGATTGAAATATGTAAGGGAGTTAGTGTCTAATGGGGTCATGGCTGTGGACTACGTCAGTACCAAAGATAATACAGTTGATCCTTTCAATAAAGGTCTTACCTTGGCTTAGTGGAAACATCCAGGTTGGGGATGGGACTGAAACCCCTATAGATTTGCAGGCAGTAGCAACCCAACCCAAAAGAGTGGAGATCCCACAAATTGGGTTCAATGTGGTAATAACAAGTTGTCAGGTAAATCGGATGACACTATGTATTCTTGTTTGATGCTTCTTGCATCTGTGTGTCTATCTCCTGGAAACATGTTAGTGTCATGACTGCAAGTTAGTAAGAGAGTAGTCTCTTAATGGTGTCAAGTCTTAGGACAGGATGTTAGCAGTACATCCTTGGAGACTCCAGCTAAGTGATTGATGTTGTGTAGGCCGCAACAGGAGAATTGGGTTGTTCTATGTTATCAATCATGATATACAATTTTGTATGCATGGCCTTAATACATTGTTTTCCTTTACTACCATGTCTTTATTGTGTTGTTACCAACCTATACTCTTGTACCCAAGGTTTAGGTTCAAGACTTTTGTTCACCTAGTTCCTACGGGGGTCACAGTTGGATAACTCAGGTAGATTTAAACCGAAAGGTATCTACTGAAAGCACAATATGAAGGACTGAATGGTAGAGCACACTACACATTGGACTTTGTGAGGGATTGTTAGATAAATGACTTTTGCTGTTACTGTAGCTTCACGTAAACTGTAGCGTCACGTAATTACTGTAGCAAGTAATTATTGTAGTGTCGTTACTGTAGCAAAGCATTTATTTAGCATGGGTTAAGCCCAATGTAGTGCAGCAAGTACATGTGAGAATGTAGTGTTGTTTCTAGTACAAATGGCAAAGAAGTTTTATCCCATATTGCTCACACCTAGAACTTTTGTGGTCCTCATATGTAGGATCACATGGAGCACTAGTGTCTAAAAGAGTCCTAGGAAGGAGGTATGCTCACCTCCTTGGTGAGTGGGGTTACCACATCACAACGCACGCACGCACGCGCACGCGCCACGCCACGCCTCACCTCGCCTGGCCGGGCCGGGCTTGTGGCTTGTGGCTTGTGGATTGTGGATTGTAGAGAATGTCTTCCGTCTTCTTTTTGCACTAGGATACAACTAAGTAATTAATTACTCGTGTAATTAATTGTTGCTTTCTTATTCGGATTTCTTAAATCCTAATTAGAAAGTGTTTCTCTTTTACGGTTTATTCCGTATTGTGTACAAGAGCAACCGAGTGTTGCGTCTCACTGGGAATAGGATTAGGGACGTGTGTGGCTATATATACACATCCGGTCATTAGGGTTAAACACACCAAAAATAGTCTTCTGCCACCGTGTGTTTTGTGAGCCCTAATCCCGAGTGCGAGAGTCGTCGTCCCCGGAGTCGCTTTGCGGAGTTGTCCTCATGTGCGAATCGCGGCTCCTCCTTCCTGTCTTCGAGACGCAGCTGTCAGGCGGTGGTACCTGCGGTGGCTGTGCTGCACTGGTAGCAGTACGACATGCGCGAGCAAGACGTGCAACAATCTAGGTTCGTACCGGATCAAGACTGGGAGAACGGTGCCTATCCGCAAGGATTGCCGGGCACTGATTTCTTTAAGTAACACGTTCGTTTCTCAACGAACGATCTGGTTTGTGAATCTAACTCCTGTTTTCTGTTCTCCTGCTTTGTTTGTTCTTTGATTCTTATTTTGGATCTGCCTGGACTGTTAATTATTTTGCACCTGTCGCTGTTGCATGAACGACAATAACCAACATTAACAACAATAAGAAAGGACGTAAAGGTAAAGAAGTGAAAGTCCGATACCTATAAATCAAATTAGATGTTGCGTCCAATGTATATGATTCCATATAGGTGCACCCATACTTGTGCAAGTCCTCGAGATTTAATATCTAATGGCAGACATTTAACATAGAGATACGTAAAGTTCAAACCCTTCAATATCAAATAACATCAATCTTGGAACCCATCTTTAGTTTTTTTCTCCCTGTCGTAAGTTTTAGGATTTGTGCGCTGTTGTTCAACAGGGAGCATACCATCTCAGAATAAATCATTAGCATCAGATTTATGAAAGTAACTAGAAGGAAATTGAAGAGAAATCTGTTATTAGAATCATCACAGGGAATGTCTTAACAGAAGTATGGACAACAAACTGAGTTGTCAGTCCTTTCTGAACGGTGAAACATATGGATCTAAAAAATAAAATTATTTGATGTAGATGGAGAAATCATAAGATTTCTACTTAAAATATCTTGAAGGCGTTGGAGAAGGGAAATTGCTTCATTAGCAAGCACCCTAAAGCTATCAAAAGTGAAAGACAGAAAATGATGATGATTTACTTCACAAGTTGCTTCATGCTTGTGGACCTTTTGGGCCGCAGTGTTGGAGGTTGTCTGTCTTGGCTTAAAGGTGTTTGAGAGGATGTTTGTTAGAGGAGAAACACCAGCCACACAAGTTTGTTTGTCATCTGTCCTCAAATAATAAGATATTAGTAGGACGTTGAGCATGGAGACCATCCAATACGTGTCTTAAGGAAGACAACATGAGCTTCCTTCATCACCTTTATCCCAGTATGAGAGACAAGATCAAAGAGGGCATCATGAACATCATGACGGAACTTATATCCTGGTCATGAGCGACAATGGACAACATAATCACTAAAGGCATCGAGATCTGCAGTGTTGCAGAACGGGCAATGCTCATCACCAGAATACAAGCGGATCATGAGTCGATACCAAAGTATAGATCGATACTCAACAAGAGACATAGACCAGCCATATCCTTCAATAGGAACAGTAAGCAAGAAATCTTGTGCATGGTCAGCTTGTAGAGAAGAGAGAATATCATTTTGTTATGGAGATAGACTTCCAGTAAAATGTTGGATGGTTGATCTATAGTAAGCGTTTGTCAAAATAGACTGAGTTTTAGGAGTGGAAGAAGGCGTACAAGACAACTTGGACCAACAAAAGGATGGAAGTATATTACATATTTACATATGACAGTATGCACGGAGATAAAGGAGATTCATGCGTGCACGGAATCGATTTCTCGTAAAATGCAATCTTGGAGCTCTTGGGTGTGGATCCGAGAAGCAACATAAGAAAAGTTGCAGACATCTTGGGATGAATAGATGCCCAGTCCCCCGAGGTGG
Source organism: Alisma plantago-aquatica (assembly GCA_963693085.1). Lineage (NCBI taxonomy): Eukaryota > Viridiplantae > Streptophyta > Magnoliopsida > Alismatales > Alismataceae > Alisma > Alisma plantago-aquatica. The sequence goes on along the minus strand of OY856412.1, from coordinate 286,721,924 downwards.
ATAGGAAGTGTGGCCATGTGCCACTCTAAATCACTAAATCCTGGGCCATCGCCTACCGCAATACGCTCCAAACAGTGGCAAAGGCCATGGTTAAATGCATCCAAAAATAGATGTGATAGAAGTAGGTGGTGTCGTTCTGAGACCAAGCATCATCTTGGGCATCCCAACACAGGAACGATGATGAAGAAGTTCACATGTGGATCCTAAAGTAAGACCAAACGATCCATAATGGCAAGAGTTTTAGACACACGCTTCGTGAGAAGATCTATGGAAAAGTATGAATGTATGGAAATGGGTTTGCCTAGAATTTTCACCCGACATCCTGGCCAAGATATGTCAAGAAGGGAAGAACCCTAAATCTAGGTCTTGTCTTGGATCGTTAAAAGGACAAAAGATCTTGGTCTTCTTAGTATTAAGATGAAGACCATACATTAGGCCTCGTTGTTGGATAAGACGAAGAGGCTCAGAAACTTTCATAGTGTCGTCAATAAGAGTTCCATCATCAAGATAGAAAGTAAGAAGGTCTAGAAGACATTCTAAGAAACTGTTATTTTCCTAAGTTATTCGCTTGGAATTTTTAGTAATGAAACTAAAGGTAATATCAGAATTGGTTGTTTCACGAGGAATATTGATCTTACATTTTAGTTCTCTTGTAATATATGTGAAATACATAAAATCTAGACATCTACTAGTTAGACCTATCTACATGTACAAGGGATTGCAGCTATCTACATGTACAAGGGATTGTGTAGAAAACTGAGTTGGTGATTTGTTAGTGCATGTGATCCTCAAAATTTACTCTTAACAACCTAAATAGCATTTTTAGGTATATTTATCACTAGTATAATATGTTTTTATTTTAATTTTGAAAATATCATGTTTTTGAGATAATATGTCTCTAAGGAGAACGCATTGCTCCTAGAGAGGAAATACTTCCCTGGTAGAGACATATCGTTATTTTAAAAGAAAAGCACTACGTACCCAACTGGGACACATCGCCCCCAAAAGATCAATGTGTTCTCACCGGCATATCATTATTATTTTTTATTAATGAACCATGTAGTTTTTCTAATTATAAGCATTAAATTACTTAATGAATATAATATGTATTAACTGATATACATACAATTACATATTTAAACTAATAACAAAAATATAAAAGTTAAAAGAATGTTGTCATTCAGATATACATAATATTCACAAATGGAAATATAGTGTCTAAAATTAATAGATACAATACTAAAATTATATCATAAACTATAAATATTAAAGAAATAAACATAATTTACAAAATCTAAAATAAAAGTAACAAAGTTAATATAATAAAATATAACATACGCCGATACACATTTTTTTATTAAAGACAACAAATATAATATCAAAAAAATATACGGACACACCAACAATGTAAAATAAAATATACAATATCAATAAAAATAAATAATTTGAAATTAGATATATAATACATATGATTTTGTATACAATATCATATTTTATTTTTGTTACATTATATTGAAAACTAAATTAAGAGGTAACAAATGTTAATATAATTTATCTTTTAGGTTTTGATGGTAATTATATATATCTATCAATTTACTATAAATTTTTCTAATCATATTTTTTGTGTATCGATGTATGTTATATTTTATTACATTACATTTTCTATTTTTTCTAAGTTTTGTAAACTGTATTTCCTTAATATGTTTACTTTGTTGCATAATTTAAAATTGGAATGATTATTTGTAGACATTGTTATTTACATTTATGAATATTATGTATTTATGAATTATAGTATCAAAGTATTATTTTATTTTTAGATTTATTCTAAATATGTGTTTAAATGTATATAAGCTAATACATATTATGGTCATAAAGGTATTTTAACGTATATGCTTAACTAAATGTACATGGTATCATTATTTAAAAAAAGAGGCATGTGATATATCTTCGATGGAGATCACATTTCTTTTCTAAGGGTGATAGCGTCTCAGTTGGGGATGTATTACTTTTTCAAAGTAGCAAAACATCTTTTATGGAGACGTATTGCCGCATGAGGAGCAATGTGTCCTCTTTAGGGACGTATTATCTAAAAATATATTGTTTTAAAAATTAAAATATAAAACATACTATATTAATAATAAAAATACAAAAATATATTATTTATATTTTCAAGTCTTGTCTTAAAGGATTTACAGTTATTTGCTTTCATGGCTAACATGGATGTGGTTGTTTTGAAGGCACGAGACATGAACAAGATGGTGTGGAACATTTATTGTTAAAATAGTAACCTGGTCTCCGAATCGGTCCTCTAATGATTGCTTTTAAATTGGTTGCTAAGGCAAATTTTATGTGTTATTAAGATAGATGTCGAGAGTCCAGTAAAGTCTATTGACAATCCTAACACATAGTGTTTCAATTAAATATTTATAATAAACTGATATATAAATATAATTAGAATCTCAATTTAGAAATAAATTATATTAATATTTTTAGTCGTCTTTATTAAGTTTTTTGGACAAATATAATCTAAAATAAATAGAATATATGTAATTTTGTTATATGGTATGTTTGAAATAATATGTATCATATATTTTATTTCAAATTATTTATTACTACAGATATTGTATATTTTATTTTATCTTGGTGACGTGTTTGTATATTTTTGAAAGTAACTAGAAGGAAATTGAAGAGAAATCTGTTATTAGAATCATCACAGAAATGCCTTAATAGAAGTATGGACAACAAACTGAGTTGTTATATTTGACGTAGATGGAGAAACCATAAGATTTCTACTTAAAATATCTTGAAGGCACAGGAGAAGGGAAATTGCTTCATTAGCAAGCACCCTAAAGCTATCAAAAACGAAAGATAAAAAATGATGATGATTTACTTCACAAGCTGCTTCATGCTTGTAGACCTTTTGGGCCGCATCGTTGGAGGTTGTCTGTCCTGGCTTAAAGGTGTTTGAGAGGATGTTTGTTAGAGGAGAAACACCAGCCACACAAGTTTGTTTGTCATATGTCCTCAAATAATAAGATATTAGCAGGACGTTGAGCATGGAGACCATCCAATATGTGTCTCAAGGAAGACAATATGAGCTTCCTTCATCACCTTTATCCCAGTACGAGAGACAAGATCAAAGATGGCATCACGAACATCATGACGGAACTTATATCCTGGTCGTGACCGACAATGGACAACATAATCACGAAAGGCATCGAGATATGCAGTGTTGCAGAACGGGCAATTCTCATCACTAGAATACAAGCGGATCATGAGTCGATACCAAAGTATAGATCGATACTCAACAAGAGACATAGACCAGCCATATCCTTCAATAGGAACAGTAAGAAAGAAATCTTGTGCATGGTCAGCTTGTAGAGAAGAGAGAATATCATTTTGTTATGGAGATAGACTTACAGTAAATTGTTGGATGGTTGATCTATAGTAAGCGTCTCTAAAAATAGATTGAGTTTTTGGAGTGGCAGAAGGCGTACAAGACAACTTGGACCAACAAAAGGATGGAAGTATATTACATATTTACATATGACAGTATGCACGGAGATAAAGGAGATTCCTACATGCACGGAATCGATCTCTCGTAAAATACAATCTTGGAGCTCTTGGATGTGGATCCGAGAAGCAAAATAAGAAAAGTTGCAGACATCATGGGACGAATAGATGCCCAGTCCCCCGAGGTGCATAGGAAGTGTGGCCAAACACCACTCTAAATCACTAAATCATGGGCCATCGCCTACCGCAATATGTTCCAAATAGTGGCAAAGGCCATGGTTAAATACATCCAAAAATAGATGTGATAGAAGTAGGTGGTGTCGTTCTGAGACCAAGCCTCATCTTGGGCATCCCAACACAGAAACGATGATGAAGAAGTTCACATGTGGATCCTAAAGTAAGACCAAACGATCCATAATGGCAAGAGTTTTAGACACACGCTTCCTGAGAAGATCCTTGGAAAAATATGAATGTATGGAAATGGGCCTGCCTAGAATTTTCACCCGACGTTCTGGCCAAGATATGTCAAGAAGGGAAGAACCCTAAATCTAGGTTTTGTCTTGGATCGTTAAAAGGCTAAAAGATATCGGTCTTCTTAGTATTAAGATGAAGACCATACATTATGCCTCATTGTTGGATAAGACGAAGAGTCTCAAAAACTTTCATAGTGTCGTCAATAAGAGTTCCATCATCAAGATAGAAAGCAAGAAGGTCTAGGTGACATTCTAAGAAATTGTTGTTTTCCTAAGTTATTCACTTGGAACTTTTAGTAACAAAACTAAAGGTAATATCAAAATTGGTTGTTTCACGAGGAATATTGATCTTACATTTTAGTCTCTTGTAATATACATGAAATACATAAAATCTAGACATCTGCTAGTTAGAGCTATCTACATGTACAAGGGATTGCGTACAAAACTAAGTTGGTGATTTGTTAGTGCATGTGACCCTCAAAATTTACTCTTAACAACCTAAATAGCATTTTAGGTATATTTATCATTAGTATAATATATTTTTATTTTAATTTTGAAAATATCATGCTTTTAAGATAATATGTCTCTAAGGAGAACGCATTGCTCCTGGAGGGGCAATACTACCCTGAGAGAGAAATATTGTTATTTTAAAAGAAAAGCACTATGTACCCAACTGGGACACATCGACCCCAAAAGATCTATGTGTTCTCACCGACATATCATTATTATTTTTTATTAACGAACCATATAGTTTTTCTAATTATAAGCATTAAATTACTTAAAGAATATAATATGTATTAACTAATATACATATAATTACATATTGAAACTAATAACAAAAATATAAAAGTTAAAAGAATGTTGTCATTCAGATATACATAATATTCACAAATGAAAATATTGTCTAAAATTAATAGATATAATACTTAAATTATATCATAAACTATAAATATTAAAGAAATAAACATAATTTACAAAATATAAAATAAAAGTAACAAAGTTAATATAATAAAACATAACATACGTTGATACACATTTTTTTATTAAAGACAGCAAATATAACATCAAAAAAATATACAGACACACCAACAATGTAAAATAAAATATACAAGATCAATAAAAACAAATAATTTGAAATTAGATATATAATACATATGATTTTGTATACAATATCATATTTTATTTTTGTTACATTATATTGAAAACTAAATAAAGAGGTAACAAATGTTAATATAATTTATCTTTTAGGTTTCGATGGTAATTATATTTATCTATCAATTTACTATAAATTTTTCTAATCATATTTTTTGTGTATCGATTATGTTATATTTTATTACATTACATTTTCTATTTTTTCTAAGTTTTGTAAAATGTATTTCCTTAATATGTATACTTTGTTGCATAATTTAAAATTGGAATGATTATTTGTAGACATTGTTATATACATTTATGAATATTATATATTTATGAATTATAGTATCAAAGTATTATTTTATTTTTAGATTTATTCTAAATATGTGTTTAAATGTATATAAGCTAATACATATTGTGGTCATAAAGTATTCTAACGTATATGATTTACTAAACGCACACGGTATCATTATTTAAAAAAAGAGGCATGTGATATATCTTCGATGGAGATCACATTGCTTTTCCAAGGGTGGTAGCATCTCAGTTGGGGATGTATTACTTTTTCAAAGTAGCAAAACATCTTTTATGGAGACGTATTGCCGCATGAGGAGCAATGTGTCCTGTTTAGGGACGTATTACCCAAAAATATGTTATTTTCAAAATTGAAATATAAAATATACTATATTAATAATAAAAATACAAAAATATATTATTTATATTTTTAAGTCTTGTCTTAAAGGATTTACACGTATTTGCTTTCATGGCTAACATGGATGTGGTTGTTTTGAAGGCACGAGACATGAACAAGATGGTGTGGAACATATATTGTTAAAATAGTAACCCGGTCTCCGAATCGGTCCTCTAATGATTGCATTTAAATTGGTTGCTAAGGCAAATTTTATGTGTTATTAAGATAGATGTCGAGAGTCCAATAAAGTCTATTGACAATCCTAGCACGGAGTGTTTCAATTAAATATTTATAATAAACTGATATATAAATATAATTAGAATCTCAATCTAGAAATAAATTATATTAATATTTTTAATCATCTTTATTAAATTTTTTGGACAAATATAATCTAAAATAAATAGAATATATGTAATTTTGTTATATGGTATGTTTGAAATAATATGTATCATATATTTTATTTCAAATTATTTATTACTATGATATTGTATATTTTGATTCATATTGGTGACGTGTTTGTATATTTTTGATATTATATTTGTTGTATTCAATATATATCTTTATGTATCGACGTATGTTGTATTTTATTTTATAAAATTCATTATTTTTATTTCTAACTTTTGTAAATTATGTTTATTTCTTTGATATTTATACTTTATCATATAATCTTATAATTTTAGATATTGTTATCATGTATTTATAATTATAGTCCTCTTTTATTTATTTTTTTATTTTACGCATTGTTTTTAATATATAATTAAATGTATATAAGCTAATATATTATTGTCATTAAGTAATTACATGTATATAATAAAAGAAACCGCACATGGTATCATTGATAAAAAATGAAAAAAAAATAAAAGAAAGAAATATGTCATCAATGAGGACTTATTGCTCTTTGGGGACAACACGTCTCAGTTGTGAACATATTATTTTCCTAAAATAACAATACGTCTTCTTTGAAAAACGTATTGCCCCTCTGGGAACAATGTATCTTCTTTGAAGGCATATTGCCTAAAAAAATATGTCATTTTGACAATTCAAATGCAAAACATGCTACATTAATAATTAAAGTATCAAAAATGTTATTTACATTTCTAAGCACTGACCGTCTAAAAAGCTCATATACTTGATTGCAGAAGGAGACCAACTGAAGTGAGCACGTGACGTAATGACGGTAAATTAACCAAATACCTAACTTTTGGGAGAAACTGGGCCCTTACTGGGTTTTGCGTATATGCCCGGCTTTCCCACTTTTCAAATTTTACCTAGAAGAGTCACAATCACCCTAGAATAAAGTTAACGAATGAAAAGAAACGTGCACCTACCATCCTTATTATTTCTCGTCGCCACGCATAGAATACCGTCACAAAGCATTTGTTATGCTTCCTCGATATTTATAAAGCATGTTGTACTATCTTATAAAATATCAGTTATGGAAGTGGGTATCGTCAAAAGTAAAAATTAATGCTCCTAATTAAAGTGGTACGTGGTCATTATCAGTCAAATTAGGGAGTTAACTATGAATTACGGCCCAATATTTCTGTTCTCCTAAACAACCTTGCCAAGTTGATAAATCGCAAATGAATGTTTAAATAATAGATTAAGCTTTATGAGTGGGTTGCCACTCCTTTCTATTATTATCATTGAAACCATTTAGTACTAGGAATGCAATTATCTGCCATATGTTATAACTACTACATTTGACACCACTGCCACCAAATTTTGCCCCATCTTCCCAATCGGTTCATCATATCACAACATGATTTTCACCATTTAGAAGTGTAACAAATTAGAAAATCCCATTATCACAAAAACCTTGTAATACTACATTGAGCTGGGCAAATGACATCATGGTTCAATCTTACTCGGCAATTACCATGTCTTCACCTAGATCCAGGTTTTATAATATTTTTACATGAAATCTGATATAAGACTTTACCATCCAAATATTTAACATGTTTATCATGTTACTTCCATTCTTGAAATTGACCAAATGCACCAATTAGTGACTCTTATCTCCCGCTAACCATTGCAACTTCCTTGCAATGCCATTGTAATTAACATGATTGTGGACGATCTATACCTATAATTCATCGAATTAAATTTGACTGGGGTCGTATAAAGGAGACTTGCATCCATTGATTACAAGTTGAAGCATAACCGTTGAATTTGAGGTTGATTGCAGAACAAAATTTAAATTAAGGACCAAAGTTTAAGTATTTATTTTATCTTTTTATATCTCTACCATAGTGATACACAGTTTGACTAGATAAGTTGAATTTTTTATATGATTAGAGTTTGAAATGAGCTTAATTGGATGGTGTGAACTGTATTTGTCCTATTCATACAATTCATATTCATTTTTCGTCAAATATATTTGACCAAATTAAGTTTGGAGCTTTTCAAATTAACAGACATTGAAATATTCATGAAGTTTCTTTATTGGAGTCTCGACCTAAAAGGGATATATCAAAAAATATACCTAAACTTTAATTTCCGACCCAATCGAATGACTAAGTTGATGATTCATGCACATAGCCACACCTAGGTGTGCAACTACTTGGCATGACCACAACCCTCTAACTAACAATATGCTTACTTGAATAATTTTGGGGCACTAGATCCTGATCAAATGACCCACTTTAAACACAGAGGTCTGTGACCTATATCTATACATACAAGAAAAATATGAAGAGTTTCTCATAGATGTGAGTAATAGGGGATAACAATGCAAAATTTCCATAATACATATATACTTTTCTTTCAACTCCTACTTAATATCATTTTTATTCCACATAATAGAATAATATTTTTGGATAGAGATATTTGTGATTTGATGTGATGTAATGTGATTTGATATTAATGTGAAGGATTCAGAGTAACTCCAAGGCATCCTAATCGAAAATGTTGAGTTCTTTGACAAAATCCAATACTCATTTTCTATAGTTCATTTGATGTACATAAGTAGTTCTCAAGAAACTAGTATATTAGATGCAGTGTTATATAATGTGATAATGATGTTGATTGATATATATTTTTATGATTTTTTATATTGGGTTCCCTCCATCTAGAGTCTTCCAAAAAGATTTCGAATGTGGTTTGTATGACTCAGTCAATGAGTTCAGTATGGGGAGTGTACGACACAAATTAAACTAGTGCTCCCCTTATGGAGTTTGTAGACACATTTTGAGTATAGTCTTGTCGATTTGATTAAAGTGATAAGCACGGCGAGGTGACTCTTGTGACTATTTCACATCTACCTAGTTTTATTCAATCTAGTAATATTAGTGAGATTGCACCATGTGAACTTGAGTTGAAAAGCTTGTCCTAGGTGTCAGGGAACATGCTATGGAAATATCTTGTATTAGAGCCTCAATGGAGACATCCAATCAAGGTTGTATGTAACTAGTCATCCATCATTTGGGTGTCCATTTGCGTCGGTAGCCTTTCCACTTGGAGGAATTTTAACTTATTAATTGTATAAAAATGAATTCTAATAATGAGAAAATTAGAGTTGTCTTTCATTGATTCTATCTAGAGACTATAAATTATATTAGCTTTCAAATTGTATATGACATTTGACCATAGATATACTCATAATTCTCATGGCCAATTGGATATGTTTAGTATCACATTGAATCATATATAGTGACATCCCTCAAGACATTATTCATGGATCAATGATGTTCTTTCTACTTTCTCTCCCTTTAGGGTGACTTTTAGCATCATATGATCAGATTTTCATTATGTTTATGGTCGTAGTTCATAGGTTAATCTACTATAATTTGAATGTTTGTTAACATATATATGTTTGATTCTTCAATCATTTGGATTTCATTCATTAGGAAATCAAAATTGGTAGACTAAAAATGGAGTGTCAATAGTTTACCCCTCTCATGATGATGCCCAAAGCATGATGGGTAAACTCTCTCATGATAAGGGATGAAGTCTTGAGATAAGAAAAGTAGCATTGTTGGTCATGGATGCCACTTTGATGACATTAGATATAGTTTGATGTTTGAGTACAACTATACTCATCGAAGGAGTAAAACTGGTCTAGGAATCCATAAGTTTCTTAAGATCATAATACTTTCATAATCACGTGCATCATAGAAATGCTAGAATAATCATTTCTTACTACAAGAATTTGGTGATTTGATGGAAACTTAATGCAAAAGCAAGTATTAAAGAATATTTCTTATTAAACAAGGCTTCATATTGAGTTGGTCATTTAAAAAAGGCTCAAGCAAGGTATAAATAAGATCAGAGTGGCTAAATCTCAGGTCTTCAGGGTGTATCTTAGCTTGGCAGTGGCAAAGAAGCATAAAAAGCCTTTGAAAAGGGCTTAAAAATGTAGAAAATTAGGATGTTTGGGCTTAGTGAAAAACTGACATACTAGGCTACATGTAGGGACATGCGTCCAGACTACTGACATTTTTGTCACCTCAGTGAGACTTAGCATCTTTCTCACCTTATTGAGTCTTAACATCCTACTCACCAAAGTGAGGCAAAGAATCCTACTCACCTCAGTAGGACTTAGCTTCTCACTCACACCAATATTTTCACAAAATCACAATAGTGAGACTTGATATTATGCTCACATGAGGACACATAAAGTCAATCTCACTATAATGAATATTGAAATTATGCTCATGAGGATAGACTTGACTTTGATCTCACCTTAGTGAGACATAGAGTTGTGTTCCCCTTTATGAGTATTGCAGTTGATTCACCTCAATCAGACTTAAAGTATGGATCCTTACATAATATCTTTCTTCCTATTTCAAATTAGAATGTGGCCTGTCACATTATATAGAACATATGCCCTCTCTGTCTTATTTTTGAATTTGCAAAGGCCTAAAAGAACATTTGATTGTTCCTATTTGCATATGCCTCATGTGGTGTTTTCTTCACCAAGTTTCTATTTTACTATTTGTGTTGAACTCATAATGTGTTTGCTTTGACCATAAGTGTAAATGAACTTCTATCTTTTTCTATTTGCTTGTGATGCATAATATGTTGCTTCACTAGCAGGCCTAGGAGTGTATGTCCATTCATGTTTTTGTAGGCCTCGTCTCATTTTTTCCTTCACCAAAAATCCTAAGAAAATTTTCTTCATTCCTATTTACGTCAGCCTTGTCTTATTTTCACTTCACCAACAAACCAAAGGAACATCTTCATGTATCTCTTTGCATTAGTCTCATGGAATGTATGTCCATTCTGATTTATTTTTTCTTCATGAAGCGTCTATTTGTTTTAGCATTATGCAACATTTTGAAATGCTTGGGTTGGATGTTGCTTTTTCATCTATCTTTTAAGTATATCTTTCTATTTCTAAGTGATGTGATATTTTGAAATGTCTACTTTTAATGTTTGCATGTACTTCTTATTTTGAATACATGGAATATTTGTTTGTTATTGCATCAATGATAGTAATGGAGAAACTCCTTCTCATACATGTGCTTGACATATCAAAATCTTTATACATATCATTTGGTTGTTCTCACGTGTTTGGAGTTGAAATCATATTCCACTCCTTGTTTATGATGTCATTCTTCACCTCTTAAAGGTGCAGAATGGATGCCCATTTCTATTCATGTTGTATTGTCTTGTTGATATGTGTTTTTTGGAGCATCTTGTCTATTAATGCTTCATGATCATTGGACATCAGTTTTCCTTAAATTGGGGCACGTTGGTATGACTATATATGCTAGAGATTCTACCAGCTACACTTGTTTTTGTCTGGACTATATTTCTTTGACAACTTAGACATCATCAAGTTGACTATGGATTGTTGGATGATCTATCCACTGGATGGTGAGAGATATTCCTAGAAATAAGGTCGTGGTGTCGCATGATTTCCAAATTCGATAGAGTCACTAGGAAATGCTAATCATAGAGGAATATACACATGGTTAAGACACCATAGAGGGGTATAATATGTGAAATTTGAGGTAGCCATGTCTAGAAGTCACCTGTATTGATGAGGGCCAACTACAATAAGGATCAAATCCATAGATTTATTTATGACTTTTCATTTTTTGTTTCAACTTTGATTTTTTTTTTGTATATTCTATTTTTTTCATGGAGTTGTACCTTTAAAAATTCAATGAAAGAACATATTTTTTTCGTTAAAAGCATTGACTAGAAATATGTGGCATAATGTCATGTAGAGATTAGGAATCTTTGATGGTAGTAATAGTCTTTTTCCAAGCAAGGCAACCCACAAGGACATGGAATTGGATTGTGACATGGTTGCGATATTGAGTTTGGGTGGATGGATTCCTCTTACTTTCCTCTATTAGTCCTAACTAATATCCATTTCATGTAATGTAGGCTTAGATAGGGCTTTTGCATCCTTTCTTCCTCAAATTCTTTGTAAGATCAACGTTTGCTTTTGGGGAGAGGGACTTGGTGCCTCACTGAATTTAAACAACTATTTTCCTGTGGGTTTGAGCCATTTTGTTATCTCTTTTTGGGTGACACTCAGTCACAAGCAATATTTATTGTGGTCATATAACTCTCTACTATGAACCTTTGTCATTTAACCTTACAACCTTAGGATGAAGGTTGGTTCCTCACTAATTTTTCACGGCATATTGATTCATGATTATTTTCTTAATAATTGTTGGAATATGTTGTCATGAGCCCATATCTCACAGATAGTGATGGTTAGAGCCTAAGGATGGGGGCAATGGTCTAGCATGTAGAATGTGTAGGGATTGTGTAGATTTTAACTTATTTGATTAGAATTATCAGTTTTTGGGTACCTTATCCTTATCAACACTAGCACAAAAGATGTTTGTTGTAGGACCCTCTCTTTGCTTTGAACCCATTGGGTGGTGGATCAGGTGGAAGGTTTACCTTGCTCAAATGAAATCTAAATATACCAATAAAAGGACCCTTTGTGGGAGTCTCATAAGAAGAGTTGGCTCATTATCACCTTTTTAAGGGTACAAACACATCAAATCCATCAACATTTCTATTTAGGGGCATTTTTGGTTAGCTACAACATTTTTGCCATCCTATTAAGTTACATTGAGTAGAAGTAAACTGATTAATAGGTGGCTTTTAATAAATTCTAATTGGTATATGATGAGTTTGAGGATGACACTCATGCGATGTTTTTCCACAGTTTTAAAAGTTTGTTTGGGTAACCCTTGTCTTATCTAGTGAACCATGATTGTCACTGTCTTAGTGAAGTAGGGATTTACAACATTGGTTTGAAACAAATTAATGTGCAACTTCCATGTCATCTCAAATAGTACCTTTCAAGATGGCTACTATTTATTAGGAATAGATGGATGTGTTCATCCATATTTTTAGTCCCATGGCACTACTAATGTAGACTTCATGTATAATTTATGACCATGTCACTTTTGCTTGAAACCCTGAGCATTAAGATTTATGTACAAGCGCAACACAAGGTCACTTTTTTGGAAGCATCAAGGATGTTCTTTTTTGAAGAAGGATTGAGCCATTCATGATTGGTAGCTATGTGTGGGGTGTAAGGCATGGATCCTTCATTCCTTAATCTCATTGAGATGTAGCATGGTCTTGGCCCCCATTTTTCTTGGGAATATCCACCGATTGAAGTATACACAATGGAATAAACTTCAATTTTGACCAATATAATAGTCTTAAGTAATTGATGAGATTCTTATGTGGTGCTTCTACTCTCCTATCATTTGAATTCAATAAGAAATATGTAATGGTGCTTGATGCCAAAAGAATGAATATGTTGTTGTACACTTTTCAAATGAAATTTGTACCATTTTCAGAGTCAATTTCACTAGGGACACACCATGTTAGGCGAATGATGTCCCGAAATAACTTGATAGCTCATGAGGTTGAAGTGACAAATATCAAGATTGAGTCTACCACTTTGGTGAAGTAGACAATGGAGACCAATGTGATGAAACACCATTGAGGTCCTTAATGTGAATTCTTTCGATCATGTCCACTCCCAATATTGAAAATGGCTAGATCATGGCCATGTTGATTTAGAGACATGAGGATATGATCATCATGAAACTACCAAATTTGACATTTTTCTGAACAACTACATACATTCTGACTCCATTGTGTTCCAGTAGTAATCTAAGATCTAGATATGCTTGGTGAGGGTAACACTTTCCATGTGTATCTACCACAAACGCCTTCATGGACTTCTCACATGACTCCTTTAATATCCCATTCTATGAGGCAACACATAATTGTCTGATTCATATAACGTCATTATAGAGTGTCATCATCTACAATATGGATGATCAACACATGTCGAATTGTTTGTTGATCATGTTTGGGAGTGTCATCAGGGAAGAGATTCCCTTCGAGAAATAATCTAATTTCATAGAAACACAGTTCTTTGTTGATTTTAGGGTGACCTTTATTTTCATACACTAGGTTGATCAAGGTAATGTTTTGACTTTGATGGTGAAGTCGTCTGTGTATTTGAATGTCGACCCTGGAGGCTAGAGTTGCTAGTGTATGATATTGCATGTTTTGATATCTCTTGTAAAAAGTGACTTTGTTCTTGCTAAACTCTACAAGTAGTTTTTATAAGAACTATGAGTCTAGAATAAGGTTCTTATTCTTAGTCTTCTACTCATGGTTGATTGATGACACAAATATTACAGAGTGACCAAAAATTTAAAGATTCTAGATGTCCATTCTCTTTTCTTCTTGTAGGCCTATATGTAAGCTTCATACTCAATAATGTCGTGAATGATGTTGGATTGTAGTCGTTGGGCTATATGAATGTATTCACTTTCCATATTGATGTGTACCACCCCTATGTCATTTCCATGTTGGTTCAAGGAACCATAAAGGACATGGTCCATGTGTCATCTAGACCAGATCTAATAACTATCCTGGCATATATCATGTTTATGTCTTCATTGAGAAAATCTCATATGTATGAGGAGATGTAGCATTTTCTTCCAGTTTTTTAGTGTCTGGTCTTTGACCACCTTCATGGTGATACACATGATTCAAATTTAGAAAGCAGAATATGTCATATGGTTCATCATCCCTTAAAAAATAGGTGGATGCATAAGTAGCATAGAAGATCATGAAACACTATTTGGGGCACTTAATATTGTAACTTATTGGTAGAATTAAACAAAGTGAGATGGTGCTTGTCTCCCATGGGGTATATGTCTTCTATTTTCAAGAACTTCTTGGACATATAGTATATGATATATTTTCTTCATCATGTTTTTTGTGCTAGGAGTCCTCATATTCAATTCTTTCATGACAAGAAGCCTCAAGATCATCGAATGACCTTATACTAGTGGTTTGAGTACATGTGGGTTGGATCGATAATATTTTTACTTGTTGAACATTAATTGACATAGATTATTCCAACTACCATTAGAATTCTTGTAAAAAATCTAGTAGATAGATTCACAAACTAGTGTCAGTTTCTAGATGAATCAAATTATGCATTGGAATCTTCTGATGAGGGATATAATCTCTTTCTATATACAAGGAAAAGGTAACTCAACGATTTCTCAAGATTTCCCTATTTGACCTCTATAACTTGTTGGTTAACTGTATAGCCCTATAGGTTTCCAAGTGTGATGCAAATGTACACTCTTCTGGATTCATTCGGGGGTAGAATTGTTGTAGTCTTTGAAACATTTTTTTTGAATAAGCTACATAGTCTTCTACTTACTTTGACTTGGTGAACATGTCATATACATAGATTTTGGTTTCATTGTGTACGAGATCATGGAAAAGATCCACCATGTCTCACTGATAAGTCTCACCTAGATTCTTAAGTCCATATAGAATAAATTTGTAGTAGAAAACTCCCCACTCTATAATGAAGGTGATTTTATGCATTTCTAACAATGCCATCTTGATTTGATCATATCTAAAGAATATGTCCATGATGTCAAACAGTTTATGATCGGTTGTATTTTTTTATAAACACATCAATATGAGAAAGTGGGAAATTCTCCTTTAGATTGGATTTATGATGGTCCCTATAGTCAATAGACATGCAGACAAAATTTTCTTTCTTTAGAACTAGCACTATATTGTCCATCCATATCAGACATGACACATGTCATATGAATCCTATGTCATACTATTTTAGAACATCTTGATATACTTTCAACTCCCATTTTGATATGATTTTCTATACTTCTTCTTCATGGGACGTATCCCTGGTGTGGTTGGGAGTCGATATACAATGATCAACTCATGAATCATAACATGTCAATGTAGCACTAGGCTAAGACGTTGTTGTATTAAATAAGGAGGTTGTTCAAAGTTGACTGCACTTCTAGTATCAAGGTTGAACCTACATTTATAAGACAAAAGAGTTAAGCTTTGTTGATAGAGATTGTCTCTATTTCAACTATGATTTGGAATTGTTGATGTCCTATACTCATGTGCTCTTGGATGACTATGTCATCAGGAGGTTGTCTATGAGGATAGTAGTAATATCTTCACATAGATCATGTTCGACAAAGTAATTATGATGGAATATTGCCATCTTTATCTTATTAGGCTTTAGATAGAGGTGCTTGTAATGAGGGTGGTGGGCGTATTTCTATATTATGGATGAATTTGGTGAATGAACCATTATGGGAGGTCATTTCTCATTTTTCAATAATTGATATGTAGATAGAACATGATGGATCACATTTCCATGTGGAAATTTTTGAAGATTTTTCCATGATTCATTTTTGATGATGGTAGTTTTGGGAATCTTGACTCTTCATCAATGATTGTAACTTGTTGTTGATCTCCTTTATTCTCTATGATTGTTTGGGGTTGTGGTTTCCTTCACATATTTCATGATGAGAATGTTGTAATCCTAGTTGTTATGACATTCAAATGGTCACTAACATAAACACTACACATGTCCTAAAGACTCAAAGGAACTACTTCTTTCTAGGAGGTCTCTGGTGGAAGTGATGACCTTGTTTTCATGCGTAAAGTGGATGCATTTCTAAAACAAAGAAAGTATGGCCTTATTCTTGTATATACACAGGCATCCCAAAAAGTGGTTGAAGAAGGCATTGATTTCCATGATGATGAATGTCTCAGTGCACAATGGTTATCCCATAATTTTTGTTCGAACTCACCCTTTACTTCCTTCAAGAATACATCAAAAATTGGCTTCATGGTTCCTGAATTTTTCTGAATTCTACATCAAGCATGACAAACATCTTCAAATGAAAAAAATTGTGACCAACATCATTGTCAAAATATATGAGGGAATGTGCATGTTGACATGCTTGATCGTTATGTATAATGGTGGAATTGTTATAAAGAACTATTGGGATCTTGTCTTAGGAAATGGTGATGATCTTCATCTTAGTTATTTGGGTGATGGTATGAACTGGCATTCTAGCTTGAATGTCATTTAATACATAGGTACCCTCCATGATCTTTAGGTTGGTTTACTGGTGCATCAATTTTCCCTATATTAGGTCCCACTTGGAGATGTGTGTATGTTTCTTCTTCATGTGTCCTACTATGTCATAGGATGTTTTTCTTATGGTATATTCTGGAGTTTATGTTGTTGGTATGACTATGTACCATTGATTGATTGTAAAGGAGAATACTAATTCACAAAAATAAAGGCACCTGATCTAAGTTGAATAGCCTCTATATCTTTACGTGTTTATTAGGAATGGTCACTAAGGTCCCTGAGTCATATGTTAGTGTTGAATCAGTTCCAATGTATGAAATGCATTCTTCTTCCCATTGTTCTCATTGGATTGACAAGTGGTAGTTCACTATATAATGGGCTTGCAAGTGTAGGAGATTCTGTGAGAACCTAGGTTTTGTTTAATTGTGAAGCCTGCTCAACAAACTTGGAACTTATTTTTTAGCATCATACCTTGGATCTAAATCCTTGTTCAATTACATTGGGATGAAGATCCCATTAGGACTTGTCGAGGAGTGAACAAATGTGGCCTCATGGCAAGACCAATATAAAATGTTCATGGCAACCTTCCCTAGTATAGTTAGAGATGCATCCCAGATCTTGATTTGGATCAAAGGTGTACCCCTATCATGGGAGCCGGGAGGATCTTTATTGTTCATCTTGTCAAGGGCATTCTTTTCATTAGGTACTTCATGGACCCAATAGAGGTAGGATGCTTCAAAAGGACTAATTATTACAACCATCCAAAGATGTACATATTGCATTTCCTATATCGAATGTGCTCTCTTTGTAGATCCTTACATTCATTTGTGTGATGGCCTTCAAGTCTCCTAAATACAAAGAAGGTGTATGGGTTATGGATCCTTGATTGGTGATGTGAAGGACCTTTTTATTACTAATACTATAGTATTTACCACAATTCTACATGAAGGTTTCTTTGAGTAACTTTGAATCTGTCACCTTTTTTTGGTACTTCATATTTTTTATGAATGGTTGGGAAATATTGTCCTTAATTATGATGTAGGCCACTTTTTCAGATGAGATCATCACTTGGTGCATGATTTTTAAGTGATTATTCTTGATGTTGTTCTACATATTTCATTTCCAACGTACTGAATGTAGGTAGTGAGGTAAATTAGGATGATTTCATCCATCCTTTTGAAGAGGGGGGTCACTTGTTTCAAGGCATATTCAGATAACATACGCCTAGTTCTACCATCATACACATCCCACATCTCTTTAGAAGAGAATAAATACTCCTATTTCACCATTTTTTTCATAAACCATGGATGCTCCAATTCTTTAGAGGACACAAAGATCATATAGTGGTAGAACATTAGGAAGCTCATCCAAAATCACTTCTACCATTGAGACCTCTATTTTGATTAGCATTAACTCCAAACATTTGATAAACCCTAAACCTAAATCTAGATTAAGAAATAAAACATCTCATTCTTGGCAAACACAATTAACACAGTATACTAAAAACACAGATAAGTTGTTATGTTTCCTTTCTCATTAAACCTCATAAACCAATGTCACACTACCATAAATCTTATTCAACTACATTAAAAATTAGAAACAAATATTATTTATCAAATGTAGTCTAGTATACACTATGTACGTGTACATGAAAGAATAAACTCAGTATACTAATGAACCTATGAAAGAGATTGTAAATGGAAATTCTAATCAAGATATTATTTTTAGATCTTATTTATCAAAACCTTTCTTCTTGATAGAACTATACCTAAAAATATTTGAAACAATTCATTGGACTCATATATAGCCCCTGTCAGTGGATACCTCCCACTCATGTGAGGTACATGCATCAACATCAGATTAAGTACATTAAAGTTATAAGAAATTTGCAATATTATTAAGGTTGATAGATAATTTTTGCATTTAGAACATCTATTTTATGAAAATAATCTAATCAATTAGATAAGGTATTTTCCTAGGCCAATTCTAACTTTAAAACATCTTCAAGAGAATGGCTATTCACATACTCATAGATTTTGGTTACTTCAAGATGACAATTCAATTACAAAATGATTAGTTTCCACAACAAGGAATATAATCAACAACCTAAGATCTACCGCGTAGTAGTTAAAGGTGTGCAACCGAAGATATATCACCTAGTAATAAAAGACACATGAAAAACACTCAACTCATATTATACACAACTTGTCATACTTAATTCATTTACTTGAAACTACTTGGCTTGTATCTCACCAACTAGGAATCCCCATGCCTTATTCTCATGTCAACGACTCACTGTCACTATCTTAGAGTTTAGCCAAACACCCTAAGATATCAGTAACATAACTTGTTCCACCACATGGTTTCTTATGGAGGCTCACACCCCCATGTTGGGTGTAGACGAGACAACACATAATATCCCATATGATCACGTGATACATGTATCACAATTTTGATTTTGTTAGATTCTATTCCTCATGGACATAGACTTTCAGAACGTAGAATTTAGTACCCGAATCACACTAGAAGACTTACTCCTCAATCCTGGTGGTCAACCTTTAAGGTATTGATCCACACTTCGAAAATCCTTCTCATAATTATCTGATTTCTACAAGGAGATCCATTTCATTTCTCCAATATGGACATCTGGGGAAACTCATGAGGTTCAGGGCACCGAACTAGATGTATTCATTATTTCACTTGTTACTTAATTTTCTTACACATCTTAATAATGATTCAAATCATCATTTAGCATTTGTATGTATTCTCATGTAACTAGAATTATATAAAGAATATTGGGGTTAATAAGAAAAACAATGACTAAAACAAGAGGCACAATAATCTATAATTTGCAACATGCATTTCCCTTTCCATTTCCACATCATTTCATATTAGTCATTATCAGTGGGCTATCATCTCGAGATATAATCACATTACTAGCATCTACACTAAAGATGGATTCTCAAATAAAATCAATGCACGTTAATTCAATCCAAAAATATTTCTTATCAGTTTGTTCCATATTACATTTTCCATCAAATATTTAGAGAGACATTAGAACCAGTAAAAATATACACATCTAAACCTATTTTATTATCTATCTTTCTCAGAACGTGTTTATCATACATCCTATAATTATTCCATACAATTTTATAGATATAAAAGAATCACGAGTTATCAATGTGCATAACCCAAAAAATATTCCTCTTTTACTATTTTCCATTATTAAGTTAGGGTTACTTTTAAACACATATGTAATCGCATTTGAAATCCAAAAGATAGACCATTCTTAGAATACAAGTAACAATACAATCCAAAAATGAATTCTTATGAATCAATCCAAATCCTTTAACTTCATTTTGTAATTGCATTAGTGCATACTTATTCACATTACTTAATCCCTTATTTGATGTATTATTCATTATTATCTCATAGCTCATTATATTAGGATTACAATTAGATTCTTAGATGCACCAAGATAACTACTCAATTTTATCTTTATTTTTTATTCATTACTCTTCAATTTTTTCATTTCATGATCATTACATTTGTGAAATAAGTCATTCTTAATTCACTTATTGTACAATGCTTCTCTCTCATTGACATCCATCAACTCCAATTTTAGTGTATTTATTTAAATTTAGATTAACACATATAAAATTTAAATAAATAGATTATAGAATTCATCATACTCATTCCGTTATTTTCATCCATAACTTATCATCACCATTCAGTTCACTCTTGTGTATTTTCTTTCTTGAATTTAGATGAGAGTACCATGCCATTGACTTCTGATGCCATTTTGGTAAACAAAAATCCTTCAATCTTTTACAAGACTACTTTAGGAAAACAGAATAGATTAGGGCTTCTTTTTCTTACCTCTTAATATCTAATCATATTCTTAATTCATTATTATGTGATGTGTATAAAGGATTTGCGTTCTTGTAGGTTTTACACATTATTCCAAAATTTATACCTATTATAGATGCATTTGTCTTAGATAATATTAATTAAACCTATCACATTCGATGAAAGCAATAATACCTACAATTAAAAATTTGTTCTTATTTATTAAGTTATATACAAGTCCAAGATTTACCTCTTTTGATCATCCCATTACCCAAGTTTAGGGCTTTCAAGAGGTCTACTTAGTTCAATACATCTTATTTCATAATTTTGAGAACCTTATTATGCATTAATCTCATGAAGGTGTGCATGTGTTCATTAAGTCCATTCACATACATGGAAACTCTAGTATCCATTTCCACCCAATTCATCCTTTAAAAAGCATCAATTTATTGACTCATTTGAGTCAACCCCTCAACACTCTTGTTGAACCTGGAATACCTCCATTTCAAACCTTGATGTTGATCTTTATTTATATGAAATATATAATTCTAGAAAAGATTCATAAACATATTGAATATCTCATTCTTATAAAATTCAAACATGTTAGTATACTTCTCAATTCAATTTTCAAGCATATTATTCGTTATGCTAATTTTTGGCAATATTCATATAAAGGAACATAGTTTATCCATCAATATGATTTATTGTAGAACTGGAATCAATATATCAGGAAATAAACAAATACAAATCAATGAGTACAAATCTAAAATGATAAACTCATTCAAATAAAAACAAGGATCTTGATTATTTTAGCTGGATAAAATTAGGCTTTCAACATTATTAGAAGGCTTATAAGGTAGATAAACACTCACCTTAGGTGCCAAGCACCTCAAACGTCCCATATAATTTGAATTTCTAGGTATCCAACCAACTCACCAGGATTGAATCCATTTCTTTTTCTTTTTAACTAATAACCCTAGAAAAGGAGAATATGAGAGAAAGAAAGACAAAATAGGTGATTTGATATCCTTTTTTATTCAAATCAGAAGAGTATAAAATTCAATCACAGGAGAGAAGTTTCTCCATGAAAAACTATCTAGGCTTTAGGAAGCTTAAACCCAAAATCAACATTTCTGATGATTTCTCCTTCAAAATCCTAATTATGCCTCTCTTCTAGAATTGCATATCTTGGACTGGAATGATGGAATATGGGTGCTACTAGGGTGCCAGGTTGATGATATATATCAATTAAGGTTCTTGAAACAATTACAAACAAGTCTAAAATCCATTTTTTATCTTTTTTTATTTAGATTGGATGGTTCACCAAGTTGTTACTGATGAGAAACTCGACTGACACCACACTATTTAGTTATTAAAATATCATCCAAAAATTCTAAATATCTGATAAATTGTCTAAATTTGAGTACCCAAGCTAGAGTTGAAAAAATATCAATTGATTGGTATGCACTACTAAAGAGAAAAAGATCAAATACCAGACTTTATACTTCTACATAAATACATGGCCGACTTAGTTTGTCCTCAGGAAACTCGACCGACCAACACATAAAAAATATTTTGATATTTTTTAAAATCAATTATATATGACTTATCTAAATTTCAAAGAAATATGAGTTATAGTTAAAATACTAAACACCATTATTATACCACTGCATTTGTCACTTTTTTTATTCTTGACTATCAAAACCCTAATTTTAGCTGACTAGGGTTTGCACTTCTCAAACCCTAATTATTCAAATAAAAGCATGCTTAGAGTTTTTATTAGGTTCAAAATGTCATAATTAGAATACCATCATCGATTAAGATTAAACAATGATCAATCTAGTTAAGCCTATAATCATCCAAGTAAACCCTTATTAGATGTCTAAGTTGAAAATGTGTCATTACAGCTTCAATGTACACCACAGAAAACCATGAATTAGCTCAAGTGTCCAATCATCTATGAGGTATCACAAAACATGTACGGTGTCTCAAAATCCATCTATGAGGTGTACATTAGAAAAGTGATGTTCATAGAATTCCATGTAATCAGAATTATCTAGGAATGTGTTTGTAAGTGGTTGTTGCATTAGGAATTTGAGAACATACTAGATTTTAAGGAATAGGGATGCCTATGTGCACTCGAAAGGAGTAAACTTTCCTCGAGCTGTGAGGATGAGGACCTATCAAATGTTGGCCAATATTAGTTTCGGGGTCAGAGCAATAATTGCTAGAAATGTCAAATGTTGCATTGTGGACTGATATGGGATTGGATTTGACCATCCACCAAGGTAGTTTGGTAGGGGATATTGCCTTGTTGGGCCATCAGTGACTGTTATTATTGTTGGGTTTGGATTGTTGATGGGGAGGCTACAACAAAGGTTGTAGTCAGTAGTGTCTTCATTCATTATTGATGATATACTGATGGACATGGCACTGATGGGAACACCTATGGGTTTTACACCTACATTATGGCTAGTCTTCTAGGTAGTATTGAGAATGATCCATATATTTTTGTAAAACCTTTTTTGGTTGCAATTTCTATGTTATTACTATCCTGGATGAGATTGTGAAATGATTTTTATAACTAGAATGTCAACTTGTGGACATTATTTGTGAGGCTTGTTTGAAGACCATGTGTATACCTTACCTTTAGTCATCTTGTTTTCAATTGTGTCTCTCCATCTTCTGAAAAACTGAGTAAAATATTCCTCAACCTTTTGTGAGAGGGGTTTGAGTTCATCTTTGGTTGTAGTTGGTCATCATTACACACATACTTCTTGATGAAGAGGTTGTCTAAGATGACCCAAGACTTCATTATCTTTGTTGTTGTTGGTTGTACAAGCCAAATTTAGTTCTTCAAGTGACTATTGGAAGAGACTAATTAACATTGTGTCATTGTCCTTCACTTAATGAAATAGTATGTACAAATGTGGATATTTAGAACTCCAGACCCTTTAAATTTTGAGAACTCAAGGACCTCAAATTTCTTGGGTAGGTGAAACTCCAAAATCTAGCACAAGTCATCAAACTACTTTAGTCATGCTTTCTAGCACAACATCTCCTTCATCTCATGTTGTAGGGATTCCTGTGTAATCTATGATGGTTCTTCTACTTTAGTCATGCTTTCTATCACAACATCTCCTTCATATCATGTTGTACGGATTCCAGTGTAATCTATGATGGTTCTTGGGTGGCATTATACTGGAATCAACATGGTCTATGAGGAGCCTAGGTGGTGTCATCAACACTACTCTAGCTTGGGTATAAATCTGTTGGTGTGACTAGAAACGCATGCATAATGATGGTATTGGGTCATGAATAAGTGAGGATGGGCCACTAATTCTAGGACCATTGGGGCCCTTCACTTTCTTCTTGTTGGATGGTCAGACGTCATTCAAATGATCTTCTACTAGATTAGATATAGTGACCTAGATTTTGAATCCTCCCCTATTAGGTTGGGTTAAGGGGGTGCATGGGGAGTCAAAAATAGGTGTTGCATGCTTGGCAGGGGCATAGGATTTTTGAGCCAAGGGAGGTTCATGGTGGGCTTTCTGATTAGTGATGTGGGGTATAGGCAAGGACCCCTATATACCACATGTTGAAGGCATCATGGTTCTATAAAGGGTTCATATATATAACATCATTTATTTTTTCTGTCCTAGCTGACTAAATATTTTTCAAGTGTTGGGAATTATCTTCCCAACTTTCTATAGTAGGGAAAGTTGGTGCATACACAATATTTGGGGTAGCAAAGGAATAAGCTTCATGTTCTTAGATGAATTTCTCGCATGAGACATGTGGAAAACATACTTACCTCATTCTTCTTGGATTTAGCATTCCAGATAATCATATTTGATAATTGGCTTGCCAACTTCAAGTGGCATGACCTAAGGATTAGCTCCATACATTTTGTTATTTGACAATGTTGGACATGTGAAAGAACAATGCAAATACGGGATTTTCATGAGTGGAATATTTCTAGTCACCTTCCCCATGGTGAAAGTTCCTCTAACACTTCGTAAGTAAGTGTTAGGATTTACAAGAATACGCTAGATGGCATACATAAAATGGCCCTTAAAAGGGGCTGCAAAATAAGGTATAAAATTATATAGAAATTTATAATTACCCCTTGTGCGACAAGGGGGAATGGTAGGAAAATGTTGAATCAAGAAAGGGTGTGGATAAATTATTTTCTTGCGTAGAAATGGCTAGGTATTAGCATTCTTGTCTCTTTCTGACAATGTCTTTTTGGGGTAAGAAAAGGAAAATAAAAAATTGCCCCTTGCATAGAAAGGGACGAGTAGGATGAAAAATGATTCATTGGATGCTCCTGGGATGACTTTGTGGATAGTTGGGATATGCATCAACCCTTTTCCTTATAAAAGGATTCAGATACATATTCTTACTAGATAAATTAGGGTGTATTTGTCTTTTGATGGTTGGATACATGTGTGGTTTAGTTAAGTGTGTCGTCATATACAGACAAGTTAATGGGAGGGTGTTGAGGTTCCCTTTTGAGGAATCATGCATGCTCTATTCCATCCATCCTAATATATTATACATTGAAGAGGATATTTTTCATGTAAGGAGTGGGATGAGAGAGGGGATCCAATCCCTACTTAATATGAGGAATAAACCATCTATTCCAAACACACCCAAAATCCATGCTGGAATAGGTGTAAAATTATAATCTCTAAAATGATGACATACAAAAGACCAAAGCATAGCAGCAGTAATATATTTCATAAATATATTAAATTCAAACATGTTTATTGTTTACAAAATATTTCCCATTTAGGGTTTACATGAGAGAAACAACATAAGGATCTAAGTAGAGGGATATCCATCTATCTCAAGTATTTCTCCCCAAAAGATCCACCTAGAAGGCCCATATCACCAAGTCCATTCTTCCAAGTCCTACATCTGGGGTTGGAAGCATACCCCAAAAGAAGAGAAAAAGTAGAAGATATCAGCAAAAAGTTGGTATGTGCATATAAAATATGGATTGGGAAACTCAAGGAAAAAGGACATCAAATATAACAAGGCTTCCCATACAAGTTTTTGAAATCTAAACACTCATCTATTATCATACAATACTCTCCACCCCTATAAAGGTTTAACCTAAAAATCCAAACTAAACAACATTAAGGTATTGGGGTTACAAATTCAAGTCTTAGTTATGAATACTTTAGATGTTTACATTTTTCATAGATCATGCATCCAACTAACAATTTGTACTGACATTGGGTTGAGTTTCAAGTTCTTTTTTTTTAAACTAACAACCCTAATATTCACATTATCATCCAAAAAGTCGTACTACATAGATAAGGGTATGTTAGATTAACCATTAGCACATGTCTTACTATCCCAGTCATCACTTCCACTCAAAACTAGGGTTTAAGATTTATACTCCAACTAAATTTGGGGTTTCTATATCAAACTTCGTACCTCTCTTCCTTTTGACTCAGTTTGAGAAAACATCGATAAATCTAGAAAAATGTTCCTTATACACATAATAGTATAATTAAAAATAATTTTGATGATAAAATCTATTCAAAATAAAATAAAAGATGGATCCAAGATCAATTATGAGAACCAAGTCATAATACATTCCATTTAAGTTATCCTTATCACCTACTTTAACATGCTCAAGCCAAAAACCACCTTGAAGTTAAAACTCCTAACTTTCAAAGAGATATAGTACAACAACCTATGTATAATCTTAAGGGTTCCCTCACACTAGGGTTACTCATAAAAATTATTATGTGTGCATCTTATGATTTTAAATTATTCATTGATCACCTCATAAACAACTTAGGTGAGTTATAGGGTTAACATCTCACTTTGAGGGTAACTATGTAAGGCAAGGGTTTTAATTAGGCAGACAAAATTGAAATAGTCAGAATCTGACTACCAATGGCACTATTACCATCTTGTAAGGAGTGGGACCCGAGAGGGGATCCATGACCTAATTAATTTGAGGAATAAACCATCTATTCCAAACACACCCAAAATGCAACTGGAATAGGTGTAAATTTTTTAATTTCTCTCAAATTATGATATAAAAAATACCAAATTATAACAGCAAAAATATATTTCCTAACTATATTCAATTTAATCATGTTTACAAAATAATATCTCATTTTATAAGATGGGAAACCCCAATTATTAGATCCTTGGTTTGTTACGAAGTGGTCTCAGGTTAAAGCCTCGGTGATGGAATGAATAGAATCACCAAATAAAAGAAACAAAATAATATCTCATTTAGGGTTTACATGATGGCAACAACATAAGGGTATAAGTATAGGGATATCTAGCTATCTCAAGTCTATCTCCCCAAGATATCCACCTAGCAGGTCCATGTCACATTATCCACTCTTCCAAGTCCTACACCTGGGGTTGGAAGCATACACCAGAAGAAGAAAAAAATTAAAGATATCAGAAAATTGTTAGCATGAGCATATAAAATATGGATTGAGCAACTTAAGGAAAAGGACGTCAAATGTAACAAGGCTTCCCATAGAAGAGGAAAATACCACCAAGTTAGTATCATAAGAGATTATGAATTCAATATAACGAGGATAAAGAATAAGATATTTCTAGCGTTAAAACAATGTCACATCAATAACATCACAATACTTAAATAGTTACATGGTGAGTAATAAGAAGACTAACATATACTAAAAGTAGGGTAGGAACCCATATGTATCTCGTACTAGGGGTAGAAGTACTAAAACCTCAGTGCCAAATAAATATAGTGTTTTGTAGAGGAATAAAATCTAGTGCATGGCAAGAGAATAAAACCCAATACCTAATATCATATGCGGTAGGGTAGTAAAACCCATTGCCTAGCAAGGGAATAAAACCCAATGCCTATAAATATTATAAGTGGAAGGGGAGTAAAACCCAATGCCTATATGGAGTCACTACTAATACTTATGACTAGTCAATCATCCATTCAAATACAGCATGCAAAATAAATTAAAGTCAAGCTCAAATAAGGGATGAGATCATCCAACCGATATCAATGGGGTCAGAGAATCTATAAATAAGCATTCATACATTTCCATGATTAATATAATTCACATGATCACAAAAGTCCACAACTTTAAAATTAGGATTTTACAAGTAAAAAGATGAACAATATATATAAAGGACCCAAAAGAATATCTAAAAAAGTAAGATGGTCACAAAATGAGAATCAAAATAGAATCTTTCATAAGAAATAAATCCTCAGTAGAGAGAGAACTAGTGTAATCTGATTTTGTTCAAGAGAGGAAGGAAAATAGGTTTATTTCTCAATATGAATAATATGGATGCAACATACCTAAAATAGGATTTATATGTGTCCAAACCCAAAACCTAATTTCATCTCAGTCTACAAGCAACCTATTAATGACATATATGAGATTAGGTTAGGTTATTAATTGTATAAACCCTAAAAATTACATTTTTTTATTAGTGAGTTAGGTTATATAAACCATGCCATCTTATAGACTATAATTTATTGAGTTCATTGCATATTTTATTTTATTTTCTGAATTATATATTATTAATTATAAATTTTAGAAATATTAAGAAATTATATAAAATCATAAGAACCACATATTTTTTGTATTCAATTTAGGTGATGAAAACTGTACCAACGGATAGAGAATAATTTTTTATTTGAAAACATCTTTTATTACATTATTTTGAGCTATAAATAATTTACTAGGAATTTTATATTTTTGACCAATCAGATAACACAAAAATTTCATGTGTACAAATTTATCCAAAATAAGGAGATACTTCTGAGGTTTCCCTTTCATTATTGACCAACTGGCCCTAACCTATAGAAAATTGTGTGCACAAATCAACGTGATAAAAGAAGACAACTAGGGGGTGAAAAGATAGAAATACCCATGGAGGGAAAATAAAGAACTAAAGAAATAGGGAGGGATTAACATGAGAAATCATACGAACTCATCCTCTTCGTTCAACCCGTTCATGTGAAGGAGAACACAACAACACTTATTTCCAAAATTTGAATCAAAACTCGATAATTAAACCCACACGAATGACGAACTACCAGAATTGAGAAGCACCATCGAATTAGTGGCAAACACCTAAATTGAGCAAGCCTAGATTCTAGGTATCTTTGAGGCTATAGATCTTGAAGGGTACCATGACACACCAAAATCAGCCACCAATTAATAGTACAAAGATGGAAATAAGGAAGTAGACCAATACCTTAATATAGCTGATATTGAAGGTCAAAGACCTAGAGTCAGACACAAGGGTGATGTATGGGTCACCATCGGTTTCCACAAAGGTCAGTAACACGATGAGCAGCAATCCATTGTCAAAAACACTTGGGAGAAATTGTTAGATCAAGTTTGAGATCCGCATAGGCCAAGGGGTGTCGGGAATCATCATACGACGGCGTAAGAAAGGTCTCTGGGTTGTTTTATAGGAGTTTGGGGACTAAGAGATGTTAGGAGAAGGAAAATAAATAAGAAACATGGTGGAAATAGAGGATGAAGGGAGTCAAGTTATGGAAAGGGTGTGGATGCCAGGAAAACCCAGGCTATATATACCAATTGGGTTTAGAGAGAGTTGAGGAAGGTGGGGGAGAAGAAATCTTGATGAAAAGTAAACTAGAGAGAGAAATCATTGAGAGAAAGTCAATTGGAAAACTGCAGTGGTTTTATTTTAGGAAAGGCAAGTGGATATTAGAGTAAAGCAACTGACACACGATTCCCATCAAGTGGACAAAATGGAATCCAATTTTTTATATATATAAGTAAGTCAGTGTGAAAGTTACTAACTTGGGAACTTTACTAATTCAATTGTATTAGTTGAAAAATTAAGCCTTTCAGAGTATTTTTTTTCCTATTTTATTTACGGGCCCAAAAAATATTCTATTACTACCAAATTTGACACTTAGAATAACTAAGACATATGGAAGCATTTGTGGCATCAGATTGCACTTTTGGGGTTGTTTACTATTTTATTAAATATTTGTTGGCTTTAAGTTATATTCTCACTCCTAAGTAAAACTAGGATATATGAGATTGTCGAATTAATGTTATAGTTGACATATAGACTAATTTTGATATGTAGAATCTGAATTTGAGTTTTATTTTCACGTTTGAAGTCATTGAACATACTATTTAATATTTTGGAGAAAAACTCATGTTTTTTTCTAAATGAAATTCAGGTAGTTATTTTTGTTCAAATAATGTGAAACTTGATACCCAAGCTAAATGGGACCCAAGGATCATGCTTTTACCATTATATTTCACTTTTGGGATATTCTTTTATTAGTTATGGCACCAATAGGAAATGTTGGCACATTACCAACGTATTTATGAAAATATTATATCTCTATTATCAACATTCACTTAATTGAGTCTTATTATATTCAATTTGTTTTGAAAAGAATTTCCTTATTTTATTACCCATGAATTTTCAATTCTTTTGTTTAATTTTACTTAATCCATCAATCCAACACATATTTAAATAATGGAAACCTATCCATATTTAGGGATATGGAAACACAAATTATTATTCTAATTCATGTATTAAGCACATTTTACTTCTTATCAAACATATCTTATCCATTATGTGAAAATTAGTTAGAAAAGACAAAATATGTGATATATTTTATGAACTTATTTAAATGTTAACACATCTACATGTTATCACATTAATATAGGATGTTGATTATGTAATCTTATGCCACTTAATGCGTAAACAATAGTCATTAAGGTATATCTTAATACTTGTTTGGTTAAATATAAGAACCAAACATTCTAATCTCCTAATGATGAGAATGGGAGAAGGTTCTAGATTTTCAATTATTACAACACTCCACCCCTTAGAAGGATTACATCCTCGAATTCTAAACATTTATCTATTATCATCCAATACTCTCCACCCCTTAAAAGGTTAAACTAATAAGCCAAACTAAACAACATCAAGGTATTAGGGTTAAAAATTTATATCTTATTTATGACTACTTTAGGTGTTTATGTTGTTTATAGATCATGCATCCAGCTAACAGTTCATACTAAACTAGGGTTGAGTTTTAGGTCCTTGTATTTCTAACCTAACAACGCTAACATTCATAGTATCATCCAAAAATTCATACGATATATAAGGGTATGTTAGCTAAACCTTTAGCCCAAGTCTTACTATCCTAATCCTCACTTCCACTCAAAACTAGGGTTAAAATATTTCTACTCCAGCTAAATCTGGGATTTCTATATCAAACTTCATATGTCTCTTCCTTGTGACTCGAATTGACAAAACATCAATAAATCTAAAATATGTTCTTTTGTATATATAATCATATAATTGAAAATAATTTTGACGATGAAATCTATTCATCATAAAACAAAAGGTCAATCTAAAATCAACTATGAGAGCCAAGTCACAATGTATTCCATTTAATATCTCCTTATCAACTAGTTTAACATCCTCAAGCCAAAAACTATGCTAACGTTAAGGAGATATACAACAACCTACGTATGATCTTAAGGGTCCCCTCACACTAGGGTTTACTTATTAAGATTATTATATGTGCATCTTATGATTCCAAATCATTGGTTGATCACCTCATAAACAACTTAGGTGAGTTATAGGGTTAACATCTCACTTGTAGGTAACTATGTAAGACAAGGGTTCTAATTAGGGAGACAAAATTGAAATAGTTAGAACTAAATACCAATAGCTTTGATGCCATGTTGTAAGGAGTGGAATCCAAGAGGGGATCAATACCAAATTAATTTGAACAATAAACCATCTAGTACAAACACACCCTAACTGCATGCTAGAATAGGTGTAAAATTTTCATTTCTCAATTGGTGATATACAAAAGACCAACTTACAACAACATAAATATATTCCATGACTATATTCAATTTATACTTGTTGACAAAATAATCTACCATTTAGGGTTTATATGATAGCAACAACAAAAAGATCTAAGTAGAGGGATATCTAGCTAGCTCATGTCTATCTCTCCAAGATCTCCACAAAGTAGGTCCATGTCACCAAGTCTAGTCTTCCAAGTCCTACACTTGGGGTTGGAATCATACCCCATTAGAAGAGAAAAATTTGAAGAATCAACAAAACGTTGGTATGTCCATATAAAATATCGATGGAGAAACTTAAGGAAAAAGGATGTCAAACATAACAAGCCTACTCATATAAGAGGAAAGTACCACCCAAGTGGGTATCAAAAGAAACTATTAATTCAATAAAATGATGATAAAGAATAAGAGATTCCTTTCCTTAAAACAATGTCACATCAATAACATCACTATACATAAACAATTGCATGGTGAGTAATAAGAAAACTAGCACATACTAAAAAGTAGGATATGAACCTATAAGTATTCAGTACCAAGGACAATAGGACTGAAACCTCAGTGCCAAACAAATATAGTATTTTGCAGGGGAATAAAACCTAGTGTGTGGTTGGGGAATAAAACCCAGTGCCTAATATTATATTCGATAGGGGAATAAAACCCAATACTTGGCAAGGAAATAAAACCCAGTGCCTATAAACATTATAAATGGCAAGGGATAAAGTCCAATACCAATATGGAGTCACTACTTATAGTTACGACTAGTCAATCATCCATGTAAGTAGCGAAGGCTAGATAAAGTATAGTCAAGTACAAATAAGGGATGAGATCATCCAAATGATATCAACGGAGTCAGAGGACCCATAAATAATCATTAAAACATTTCCACAATTAATATACTTCACATGATTACAAAAGCACATAACTTTAAAATTAGGGTTCTACAAGGAAAAAGATGAACAAGATATAAAAAGGATCCAAAAAAATATTCAACAAACTAAGATGATCACAAGATCATAATCAAAATATAAACCTTCACATGAAATAAATCCATAGAAGGGAGAGAACTGGTGTAAACGAAGTATGTTCAAGAGAGAGAGTGAAAATATGTTTATTTCCCAATAGGAATAATACGGATGCAACATACCTTAGATAGGTTCAACATGTATCCAAATCCAAAACACTAATTCCTTGTCAATCAACGACCAATCAATAAAGGCATATATGAGATTAGAGTTAGGTTAGCATTAATTATATAAACCCTAAAAATCACAATTTTATTGTTAGTGAATCAGGTTATCTAAACCATGCCATCTTGTAGATTATAATTTTTTGAGTTCATTGCATAATTTACTTTTTTTTACTTATATATTATAAAATATATTTTAAGAAATATTAACCAATTAGATAGAATCATAAAATACCTTTATCGGCCTTTTGGCTAAGATCAAGTGTAGTATCTATTCTTATCAGTGTAATATCTGATATGTGGGCCATCGACCCACATGATATTAAATTAATTTTTTGAGGGGGAGGGCCCATCATAGTACTTGGTGTCGGGGTCCTTAGGCATCGCCTTGGTGTTGCATTGCTACCTTGGCCTGGCGCACCCCACCTCTTTAAAAAAAATCATAAAAACCACTTATTTATTGTATTCAAATTAGGTTATGAAAATAGAACCACCAGATAGAGAGTCTAATTTCAAAACATTTTTTTACATTTTTTTGAGCTATAAATAATTTACTAGGAATTTTACATTTTCTGACCAATCAGAAAACACAAAAATTCCTCACGTACATAAATATGCAAAATAAGGGGAAATTGTTGTGTGGCTCTATTGGTATTGGCCTACTGAACCTGACCTATAGAGAATTGTATGCACAGATCAGCATGATAAAAAAAAAGACAACTAGAGGGCGAAAAGATAGAAATACCACTGGAGGGAAAACAAAGAACTAAAGAAATAGGGAGGGGTTAAATCAAGAAATCATTGGCACTTGTCCTCCTAGTTCAACTCATTCAAGCAAAGGCAAACATGACAACACCTATTTTAGAAATCTGAATCAAAACTCCAAAATTGAACCTACAACGAACAACAAACTAGCAAAATGGAGAAGCACTGTCGAATTACTGGGAAACACCCAAACTGAGCCAAGACTCCGAGTATCTTCATGGCTAGAACTCCTAAAGGGTGCCAAGACACACAAAGATGTGTCAGAAATTTATAGGAGGGTGACAGAAATAAGGAAGTAGAGAAATACCTTAGTACATGTAAGATTTTGATTCATGTATTAAGCACATTTTACTTCTTATCAAACACATTTTAGCCATTATGTGGAAAATAGTTAGATAAGGCAAAAGATGTGATATATTTTATGAACTTTCTTACATGTTGACACATATATATGTTATTATGGTAATATGGGATGTTGATTATGTAATTTTATGCCACTTAATGCACAAACAATAGTCATTAAGGTAATATTTATTCTTGATTGGTAAAATCTAAAGAACCAAACATTCTAATGTCCTAATCATGAGAATAAGATAAGCTTCTACATTTTGGTACATCATATTTCCTCATTCTCTATAGGCCTCAAACATAAGTGTTAGATAGGTTGAGCTCAAGATTATTGAATCTTTCTTAACATGGATCATGAAGGGAGGATTTGTGGTTGTATATAATATATATATATATATATATATATAAAAGAAATAAGTCTTGATTATTATAAAGAATACTATATTAACCATTTCATGAGGAGTTCTTATGAATATACATATATATATGTACACACTCACACATATACATATATATATATATATATATATATATGTGTGTGTGTGTGTGTGTGTGAGTATATATATATATATATATATATATATATATATATATATATGTGTGTGTGTGTGTGTGTGTGTGTGTGAGTGTGTACATATATATTCATATATATATATATATATATATATATATATATATATATATATATATATATATATATATATATATATGTATGTATGTATATTCGTAAGAACTCCTCGTGAAATGGTTAATATAGTATTCTTTATAATAATCAAAACTTATTTCTTAATATATCTTTATATTGGATTTATCTAAGGTTCTTTTATCAGTTATTCTGGTCATGATACCAAGATTCTAGGTAGGTATGTGCTCCCTAGTGATCTTGGCGATCATGTAAGTTTGTCTTCATGAATTTAAATTAATTTTCTATTTCAAATATTATGGGGGTGTGTCACTTAAAAGGAGGTGGAAAACTTAAAAAATCATCCATGAATTCTTTTTTTGGAAAAAAAATAGGTTTATCAAGATCAAGAATTATGTGATACTAATTTGACTAAGGTTTTATGAAAAAAAGTGTGTCCAATAAGTTAATACTATATTTTAAAAACTTAATTGGATTTTGAAAGTGGATGTTACTAAAATGTCATAATGTTAGCAACATTCTAACGATGTTTTGGTCTTTGTGAAAAGGTTAGTAAGATCAATAGCTTACAAATACTTGATGTTGCTTAGGTTTCCAAAAAGGTTTTACCAATAATGTCATAAGTAGAATATCAAAATTAATTGGGTTTTGAGATAAATTGTTGCCAAAATTTTAAAATTTTGGCATCATTCCAACGTTGTGTGGGTTCAAAGGTTTAAAAGAATTTCCATGCTAGGATTTTGGGAAAATGGTTTTGTGACGACCCTGATTTTGAGTTTTTTGAAGTCAATACTCAATTGTGCTATAATTGGACAAAGTGCCTTTATATTGGATAATGGAGTACATTAGGGTCATAAGAAGTGTTTTCTTCTTGTTTGATAAACACTTTATGATTTAATGCTTCTAGTTCATGGTTTACACACTTAGTTCTAATTTTTTTTGTGGAATTTAATTAGATGTGAAAAGGATAGATTCATGGTTTCTAACTTGACAAGAAAAACATTAGCTTGATGAGGAAGCCATGGTCAAAATTTCATTTGAATTGGATGTTCCTACTAGGAGTTATAGGTGTTTGAATATATGGCTAATTCATTGATGTATGTAGTGGGACTTTGATCATAAATGGTTCTTTTGACCTTGTGGCTGTGGCACTGATATATCACAAAGATAAAAAAGTCTTTGGGGGTGCCCTACTTTCTATTCATCTGCTACCTTAGTCAGGGTAGACGCATGAGAAATACACCAAGCCCCTCGCCCCTAACCTAATTTTGACTTCTCTACCCACCTTCATGTCATGTTGGGAAAGCTAGGCTGAACAACCCTTGTAGTTTTCCTTTTCACATACAGTTGAGAGAAATAACCTATTCTTTGGGTCCCCTCTCAGTTGCAGGAAGAGAATGGAGGCTGAGTGAGGGTTGGGAAGAGAGGCTAGGAGTATCCAAACTTCCCTATAGTTCCCTCTACTACTCGTTGTCACCTCACCATTCGAGTAGTTTGTGGTGAGATTCCTTGGCCTCTTAGCTGCCTTGACTCCCTGAAGTATTGTGAACCTATTGTTGGAGGTATGATCTAACAATGTCGGCCTTTCCTCCTCCTTGACATCAGTGCCTTGTTTGGTTGGGGATGATAGGGTTAGAAGCATCTGACCAAGAATCATCTAGTGCCTTGTAGACCACCACAAATATGCTAGGCTTCTCAGCAAGAAATGAGGAGGCAAGATCCGTCCTTTTCTTCCCATGGGAGTTTGGCACAACGGTAGTAGAAAGGGGAAAATGTCACAAAACTATTTATTATCCTAATTTCACACTCCTAATGGCTACATAGACAAAGGAGAGTGGACATGGGTGTCTGTCCCTAGAATAGATCACATAATATATGCATGAATAAAACCACAAACAAGAACAAGATAAGAGACAACACAACACATAAGGAAAACTAAACTAGTACTTGACATAAGGTCTTAAACCCATATATCAACCCATGTGAATTCCATTTGCATGACATTAGAGATCGCCAAAGTAAGAGCATCATATTATCATAATGGAGAGGAAGTGTAGATGATATAAAGAGTCATAGTGTATGCCCTACCTTAAATCATAAAAAAGGTACACACCAACACAACTATGTTGAGTACACTACAAACAATTAAATTTGCAAGTTTAAGATAACATAGATGCTTAAGAAAACTCAATATTATAGCAAGAAACAAATAAAAAACAATAATAACTTTCTTATTTACATGCAAGTGTATTTTAAGCATATTTCCATTATACTTAAACAACAATCTTATGGCCATTGACCATCTTCCCATTGGAAGGGTCCATAAGGGTGCTCAAGATTAGCTAACCCTTTTTTATATGTGAGGGACCTCAAGACCTAAGTCAACAAGCTAACCCTATTTTCAACATGCCTTCATCCCTTACCCCCAGAATATAGGAAGGTACACAAGGGTTGTATAATGGACATCTTCAATTATGTTTGAGGTTTGTTCAACATATTTCATGCAAGACGAACATACTAATCATAGGGAACAAGTAGCTCAAACAAGTATATAAAGCCAATCAGTTTAAGCATGCATGCATAAAAGCAAGTTCAATACCACCAGTCTGGCAAATAGGAGGATAAAGTGTACCTTGATTCGAGGACAATTAACAACTTGATTTCAAAACCCATAATTTGTCATTTTAACTAAATCTTGATAGTAGATTCAATCAATTGATATTGAGATTACCCATAAGTATGATTTGATTAATGATAAAAAAGATTAGGTCTCATTAATCATAATCAAGGTGGTTGAATGTGTCACCTAGATCTTGGTATCATATTATTCATTATTGATTTCAATATATCCACTAGGTCATGCATAGGCATTATCAAGAAATGTAGTACATCATGGGTTCATTGGAACTTAGAGTGACACATCACAACTGGATCGAGATGTATTATTATACTTCCAAGATTTTATATATAGCAATCATAATATTTGAGCAAGCTTAGTCGACATAAGCATCAACATGGTATAACTAGTCATATTGAGTTATAATCATGCAACATTGTCACCATTAGAGTGTAGATGGGTTGTACTTGAGTTGGTTGTCATAAACATAATTAAGATACTGTTTTGAAGTATGTAGCATAGATCATCATTAGAGTAAGGTTACTATAAGATTAGATACTTAATTATCAACATGAATAGCTGATCACATTTCAAGTGAAGATTAGAGCATTCTATCATCTTATGGAACATGTATGATCCACAAGGTATTTGGGTGCAAAAATCATAATAAGATTCTAATAATAGGTCCACATTCTCATTTTGGACATAAAAGACTGACATAAGAGTAAGAATTGAGATTCATCATCAATGTATCACATAAAGCATGTTTCAAGGTTCAAGGTTCTTCATCAAA
Organism: Alisma plantago-aquatica; assembly: GCA_963693085.1. Classification (NCBI taxonomy): domain Eukaryota; kingdom Viridiplantae; phylum Streptophyta; class Magnoliopsida; order Alismatales; family Alismataceae; genus Alisma; species Alisma plantago-aquatica. Next base: position 286,683,664 of record OY856412.1, on the reverse strand, counting down.
CCAAAATTGGATTCTAGCATGACCATTTTTAACCATATTGTGAGATATATCAAATATTACTGATTTGGGTCAAGCATGAGGTTTAGAAGTACATTCAATCAAGGTTAAGAATTTAAAGATGGATAGCCCTTTCCAACATGTGTGGACCGTGTGGCTTAATACTGGCATGTCGCATGCCCATCTGTGCTCCACCTACTGGAGGGGTTTCAGCTTTAATACCATTTGAAACAACTAGGCCCACTTCCCAAGGCTATAGCAGAGTTTCAAGAATGACGATTGGAGCAAAATACCACCACTAACCTTAACAGTGTGTTTTATCCTCACTCACGCACAATACGGGATCAACTTCCCAACTGGCCACCCATCCTAGTACTAATCCAAGTTGAGGATGCTTAACTATAGAGTTCTTAGTGATGGGCTCCCTGAAAAGGAGGTGCACCTTGGTGATATGGGTAGTACAATCATTCCTTTTATAATCATTTTATCTGAGGCCTCAAGACCTGGTACATTACATATATATTGGGAAAGCAACATATATCATATATTTGACTTCATTTTATTTGTATTTGTTGGTATGTATGACCAAAGATCCAATCATATGATGATTGCAATGGCATAACATATAACTGATTTGATTAATTACAAAGGCAAGCTTCCAATTTATTTTGTATATTCAGAAATGAGATAATGAATAACATAATAAATGCCTAGAGAATATTATTACTCAATGATGTATGCCTTCAAGTATTAGACTTGGAAGAAATGAGATCATACGGATGTTAAGAGTACATATGCCATTATGTCCCTGATCAGTTGTCATTGTGGAAGGTTGATAGACAATAATGACACATAAGATCAGAGTGTGAGTTGGTTGATGACTGAATCTCATTGGTCATGATATGGAAATATTAAACCAAGCACATAGATACATGCGAAAGAATAGTGTATCAGACAGAGCCACCGTGAGACTTACACATGGAAGCCATCTTTAAGGAAGTCATAGTCAAGTCTCACAGTGGTGGTGGTTGTTGTAGTTCTTAGACCTGAAATCACTGCACTCATCACATGTTGTTGGGTACACTTTGACATCATCAAACGCAGTCCTAAAACATGGATTGTTATAACAGTGATGATTGGGTGACTTTGACACATGGGGATTGACTATGAGTGATAGATATAAAGTTTGTCACTCCGATAGGAGTATGATATCTAAGACCTCTTGATTAATGAGACTGAGAAAAGTATGGCCATATGCATGTGAGTCAATATGAGATATTGAGCTTACATATATCTCATGCAGTCTACTCTGGTTCAAGGAACGAGATTGAATAATAATGAGGATGACTACTCCATGCCTCTTGTTCAATCTGGATATCAGTGACAAAGAAACTATACAAACATTGTAACACCATACACAGATTGTATATTGAAGTTGCTCCCCAACTTTTCATTCACTTGGGTAGTAATGACGTGTGACTAGGCATCACTCCTTGCTTGTGATGTCATAAGCTAGTTATGGACATTCACTGCCAACGTGATATGGGACCTATAGGGTCACACACATAGGAACTCATCTAGAAGAGGATTTGTATCTTGAATGATGATTGAATTATGTACTAAAGTGTTTAGGTACTCAATTCACACAACAAATTGATGGATTGGCTGACTGAACTGCCAAACTACCATCTCACTGGGTGAGATGGCTGTTTGGGAAGCTAGATGGGCATCTCAAGTGTTGAGACAACCATTGGGGTTGTCAGGAAGATCATAAATTAAATTGGCTTTGTTCTTCCCTATGAACCGACCGATTCAAGCTATTGAACTGATCAACTCAACTCAAACTCACCAGACGGCTGTCTAGGTGAGTGAGACAGGCATCTTGCTGGTGTGAGATGGCCCAGTTGGGATGAACGAAGGTTCTGGAGTTTTTTTGAACTCGTTTCAATTGCACATACTTGGGGTGCAAGTAAATTAATGTATGACATTAATTAGGAAACAATTTGCCAATTCATATGTGACTGGCAAAGTGCAAAATGACCATCTCACTTAGTGAGATGACCGTCTGGCATTCTATAGGACTGTTTCACTTAGTGAAACGACCATCTCGTGTGCGTGATGATTGTCTCACTTAGCGAGAATACCATTTCCTCGCACGTAGGTTGTGAAACTTTTAGAATAATTGTGAAAATTCAAGATCTACTCATCCTTTCCACTCTCTCTTTAGTCTCGCATTGGTTGGGGATTGGGAACCCTGACCCTAACCCCTCCTATATATAGAGGGGTACTGGGGGCTTCCCAGAGGACAACTACTACATAGACAATTGAGAATCAGTTGCTCTGACAAGTGTTGTCCTCTCTGGTTGTGGTAACCATGAGAGCCCAAGAAAGTCCTACCTGACTAGGGAGGGATGGCCATGGGAGAGCAACAACTGAGGATCATTGTTGTGGGAGAGCATGTTGGTGACTAGTACACCAACAGGAGGGACACTCCTTCTTGTCTGTTCCTACAGGGTGACAGGAGTTCTAGTTGGTCAGGAGTCTGTTGGCTACTTCTAGGAGGGAAACATCAACTCATAGTGCATGACGAGATCTGAGGAGCCACTACAGCAGTTGCCTGAGTCTGATGCCTGTGGAGGAGCAGTCAGATTAGTCTGAATGTGACTAGGAGATGTACAAACATCACCCAAGACAAAGTGTGCATCTACATCAATGAGGATTGTCACTGGACTTGCTTCAGGACCAGGTATATCTTCTTAAAACTATCCTTCCCATTGCATAGTTGTTGACGCGATCTGTTGGTTAATGGGAATATGTCAGTAAAATTTTTGTTTCCACTACCTACCTGATGTTGTATCTCCCTATAGTGGTATCAGATCCACGTCAATTAATTATGTTTTGGGATAATCAATATGATCGAATTTTGGTTTTATCGTGTTTATTTATTGTATGTGATGTGAATATTTAAACTGGTTGATGTGCACATCCGTCTAAGTCACCACATAAAGAACCCAAAAGTATATATATATATATATATATATATATATGCAATTTACACGTGTCACCATAAAATCAATTTTGATGATGGATGTAAAGTATGGTGATGGCCAAAACCCCATATCTATGTGTGCATGGTTATGGTTTTTATTCCTATTGTTAATCAGTCTGCGTACTGATCCTCTCTCTTCTTTCCAAATGTAAATTAATGCTCTTCTTCCTATTTCCCCTCGAATGTAACTTGAGGTTTTCCCATATACAATGTAATATGAAATAAGATAGTCTTAATTTATGTTTCGACATGATATGACGATCTGCACAAAGGCAAAATGAGCGGCTCATGAGATGACCCGATCGAATGGACGACCAAGGAGAATGACAGGAGGATGATCTGATCGACTAGTAGCCCAACCAATCGACTACAGGTATGCAGACGCTACTTGGACCTGAGAACCATATGACTGCTTTAGAAGAGCCCAACCAAGTGACCAGGAGGTGAGCCGACCGGTTCAAGAGTTGAACTGATCAACCCAGATTGGGTCAAGCACAGATCTTCACCAACAACAGGCTGCATATGATGTCGACCATAGGTGGTAGTAATTCCTTGTGGCTCCAAGGAATTACATTAGTATGGTCATAGTCGTCGCTTGTGTGTTTTATTCATTGCATGTTCTCATTTGTGGTTATAGCATGTATATGATACATACTATATATGTGGTGATTGGATAAAGTATATGTATATATACAAAGTCCCTCATTAAAATATTAAGTCTTAGATTCTTTCCATAAGTAGCACACATTAAAGGCTTGATCGACTAAGTGTGGTCACACCCTAGTGTGGTGTGTCGTCTATCTCATGGAAGTGTGACGGTAGATATGTGGGTCTGTCCTGGCAGGGTGCATATTTATTGTGTTGGATTTTAGGTTAGGCTTAACTAGGTGACCTTAATTGGATTAAGAACCTAGAGGCATGCAGATGATCATGGCAAGGAGTTGTGCATATCATTTGTCTGAGAGTTGCATATGATTCAATTGGCATGATTGCCTACCTGGTAGAATCAAGTTGTGGGTGACATCCCTAGCTGGCTCATGATTTGATGAAATTAGTTTCTTGGCCCACTAGAATATTGTACACTACAATATTACTAATTAATATTGAGGGTTATCAATTCAAATAAAATAGTGGGAGTGGTAGTTAATTAAAGACCTAATTAATATTGTCAAATTATCAAATCAAACCAAATCAAAAATGTTTTGAAAAGTTGCAATATTTCTTTTTAGAGTCAAATGTCAAACACAAACATGTTCAAATTGCGATCAATCCTTAAAAAGGACAAAACGGGATAAAGTTCCACAATGGGTTAAGGACTTTGAGAAATATTCTCATCAATGAGTGAAATCTCTATGTCCTTGATAGACCAATGCTAGAGGAACCCACTCCAGAAGCACCTAAGTCTAAATGGATGCCTATTGGAAGCATGCCAATGATGCCAAAGACATTTGGTTACCTAATGATCAGTTTTATGAACTATGAGTTGCGTGAACAACATGAATACATGGGCATTTTTTATATGGTAACACATCTTAAGAATCATGTAAAGCAAAGAAGGTATAATGTCTCCAAAGCGCTAATTGAGTGCAAACTGACAAAAGGAGGTCTAGTAGAACCTCATGTGTTCAATGTGATTTGACGTGTGGAATGACTGGGATTTCTCTTAGGTCAAGAGTTGACCATGAATATGATTATGCAAGCATTGCATGAATCATATAGTTAGTTTATCAAACGTTTGGCATGTTGATGACAAATTAAGAAAGAAGAAGGACAAATCTGTGATGGTGAGCAGCAAAAGTGAGTCCTAGGGAAAAAGTAAGGCTAACAAGTGTTCTAAGGCTAAGTTGAAGCCCAAGTCTTCTGCACTCAATATATGGAGAAGGATAAATGTAAAAGGAATCTGTCATTTTTACTCAAAGGATAAATAAAATAAAGTGCCACCATTGTCACTTGTTTGGACATTGGAAAGGAATTATCCTCTTCATAGAGGATCTTAGGAAGAAAATAGAGATAGAGATCTCTACTTCAGGAGCTGAGAAAAAGTAAGCTAGAACTATATGGAGAAAGGGTTGTTGCCACTATAGGTAAAGGTTGTCATTCATGGGCACATAATAGGATTAGTGAATTGCTATTGTGTACTTGCCAAACATCATATGTTTTGTATGACAAGAACATTATGATCTTTTTGGTGATGCTCAATGTCTCATAAACTATACTTGATAGTTGAAAAGACAAATGTGTATGACACATATATTGAATGACTTGATAACTCAAACATTCAATACCTATAGCACTGTCATCTAGAGTGCATAAACAAGAAATGCATTTCTAGAATCCATATGATGGTTATCTAGACTCTTTTGGTTATTAAACCAATAGAGACATGCATGTCTTATTTGTTGTGAAATATGACAAGAGTATCTTCACTAGATGTAGTGGGAGATTGACTATTCCATTAGGACTAGTACATACTGATGATGTACATAGACCTTTTTGAATGAATGTTAAAGGTACTTACAAGTACTTCATTATATTTACTGATATGATCAGTAGATATTGAAATTTGTATTTAATGAAATACAAGTTTGGATATCTTGAAGTGTTCAAGGATATCATAAATGAAGTATGTAACGAAATTGGTAAAAGTATTAAGTCACCTCAATATGGTCGATGTTGAAATACGTAAACCAGGAGTTTGAGGACCTTCTGGGAGATTATGACAGTGTATCATAATGAACTCCACCTGAAACATATCGATGTGTCAGCAAGAAGGTATCACACCATGTTAAATCATGGTGAGATTATCAATAAAATCTAGCTAATCTTACAATTTCCTTTTGGGTACATGCATAAACACGAAACAATGTACCGTCTAAAACGGTTCAAAAGACACCATATGATATATGGCATGGGAAGTGTCCCGATAAGTATTTGGCCATGAAGTTGCTGCCCCAAGTTAATAGAGGGAGCCTACCTTGGTGAAGAAGGCTCCTAGGGATTCCAAATTGCTCTATTAGGCTTTCTAAAGCTCCTCCTTGGTAAATTCGACCAAACTAGTAAGTTCTCTCTATTCCTTCCCTATTTTCATACTTTTAGTCTTCCTTACACCTTCTTCTAGGTCGGAACCATGACCGTACATGATAAAACTCCACCTAAAACCCTAAAACATCTCATCTCCATGCTCTTTTGCTAGGGTTTGCACCTCTAAAGTGGAGAAGGTGATCTTTCCTCAAGAAAGGAGCTTGGCTTGGAGCAACCAGACCTTCTAATCTCAGAATCCTTTCTGTTTGAAACTTATTACCTTCCTAGAGGAAAGTTTGGTTAACACCCTTCTCATATATTTCTTAGTACATGCTTAAAACTCATGCTTTTATGTTGAAAATCGAAAATTTCCATCTCTTTTTACCATGCTCTTCTAAGGTTTTGATTTCTTGTTGTTTTACCTTCTCTAGAAGTTCTAGTTTGGTTACCTATGCAACTTCAAATCTGATCTTGGTCGAATGGTGTTTTCTCCCTCTCCCTCTCTCTTTAATTATCTCGATCGGTTTGATGATGTGGCAATTTCCTATTGGTCAGTATTGCAAAATTTATATCTTCTAAACCGCTTATCCAAATTTGACAAATAAATATGTTTTGGAATTGGAAAATTAATCTCTATATAATAAAAACATTTTCAAGGTCTGATTTCATGGTTTGACGAAGGGTGATTTATGTAAAATGAATTTAATGCATAAAATCCATAAAACATTACATCTTAATCATCATAACTCCAAAATTAACATAAATATATGTTTTCTTGATCAGGAAAACCTAATAAATTTATTGGTGATGTTTTAAGAGTCTAAATCCGAATTTTTCTAAAAAATCTCTAAAAATAGGGTTTCTATATATTAATGTGCACTATGTACTCTAATACATGTTAATACATTGAAAATAGGCAAAGTGGAACTTGGACTCAATTAAAGTGGTGAAAGTTAGTAATTGATATCAGTAAGAGAGGTATGTGCATTCCTTACACCCTATGTTGGGATTATTGCAGCCAAACCCTATATTTCCCTAATGAGGCTTAAATGAACCTTAAATCTTCTATTATTGAATCCTAATGTTGTTCATGCCTCAAATTAGATTATAATTTCTTCTTGTTTGGGTCTTATACCCCACTACCATGCTTATTGAATATTATGACCACTCTTGCCATGACTACTTTTCTAGCATGTGGATTTATGTTCTATTTAATTTAAAGTAGTGATACTTATGTACAACCACCCACAGAGGGCATGTAAATAATTACCCTGGGGAATGTCTTATTCTCCCCATAATATTGTAGGTGACTGGGAATGTCTTATTCTCCCCTCACCTAAGGTTAGAGGTCTGGTAGGTGCCTCAACCCTACTTAGTTAGGTAGACATAATTATCTTACATGAAAATCCTTTTTCATATAATTATTAATGGCAAGTTTCTTTTGAATATAGCCTCACACTCTTGTTATCTTCATTATATGATGAACCCTAGCCTTTTTTTGTTGTACTTATCTTGATATACTAGATTAGTTTTGTGACACATACCTTGTTTTCTTTCCCCTTTTGTTGGGTGCTTTCCCAACCACCCAGGTGTTGGTGCTGAGCAAGGAGAAGGACAAGTTTGAAGGAATTAATCTCAGGAGTAGATCTCAAGCTATCTGAAAGGATGTCTAGGTTGCTATAGCTAGATCCTTTTCTCTTATCTTTATCTTTTGATAACAATCATGTAATGAACAATGAAATCCATGTAATAGGCTTAGTTCTTTTATTTCCACTGCTATTGACATTTTGTAATGTATCTGGTGCATGCTTATTTACTTGGAATATTATACATGCATCCCTCAATATCTTTTATCTTTCTAAAAAGATGGATGTTTTGTACTTCCTTTAAATTTTAGTAAGGAGGTGATCTCGCCTATTTACATCCCTTTAAAAGGATTTCGTCCTCGAAATCTCAAGCAAAAAGAGAAGGGTGAGTACGTAACATTTCATCTCTCAACTCCCAAGTGGTTTCTTCCAGACCATGATATTTCCACAAAACGTTTACCAGCTCAATCTCTTTGTTCTTCAGCTACTTTACTCAGGAGTCAAGAATCTTCACAGGTAGCTCTTCATAGGTCAGATTCTCATGTATCTCCAAAGGCTCAACGGTAAGCACATGAGATGAGTCCTTCACATACTTCTTCAGTACAGAGACATGGAACACATTATGAATCTTATCATAGGAAGGAGCTAAGGCTAAGCGGTATGCACAGTCTCCAACCTTATCTAAGATTTCAAATGGTCCAACATAGCGGGGACTCAACTTGCCTTTAACTTTAGATCTAGCAATAGAATGGATAGGCTTGATCTTCAGAAATGCATAGTCACCCACTAGGAAGTTAACATCAGACCTCTTCTTGTCAGCATACATCTTTTGTCGGTCTTGAGCAGCTTTCATGCATTTATTTATCAACTACACATTTTCTATCATCATTTGCATGTCATCGGTCTTCACTAGAGAACGTTCACCGACAACATCCCAATGCAAAGGTCAATGACATGGTCTACCATAGAGAGCTTCAAAAGGTGGCATACCAATACTAGCTTGGTAGCTATTATTGTAAGCAAACTCAGCTAATGGCAGATACTGATGCCATGCACCACCCCAATCCATCACACAAGAATGAAGCAAGTCCTCCAGAATCTGAACTATTCTCTTAGATTGACCATCAGTCTACGGGTGGTAAGCAGTACTAAAACACAAGTCAGTACCCATCTCCTCTTGAATTTGACCCCATAAACGAGAAGTAAACTTTGGGTCACGATCAGAAACTATTACCTCAGGTACTCCATGCAGGTGTACGATCCACTCAACGTATAAATGAGCCATATCTGCAACTTTGTAATTGGTTTTGAAAGGAAAGAAATGAGTAGATTTTGTAAGCCGGTCAATAACCACCCAAACAGCATCATAACCTTTCTTGGACTTGGGGAAACCAGTAACGAAGTCCATTGTGATTTTCTCCCACTTCCATTCTGGAATTTCAAGAGGGTGAAGAAGACGACCAGGTCGTTGATGTTCGATCTCTTGCTGACATGTCAAGCACTTCGCGACGAATAGAGCTATATCATTCTTCATGTTATTCCACCAGAAGCTTCATTGTAAGTCCTTATACATCTTTTTTGTGCCAGGATGAATAGTGTACTTGGACCCATGAGCTTAACTCAGAACCTTCTGTCTCAGATCACCAACATTAGGAATCCACAACCTTTGTTTGAAGCAGACAACACCATCTACTCCGACAGAGAAGTCAGATTGTGGTTTCTCAGTTAAAGCTTTCATCTCCTCAAGCTCAGAACTCTCCAACTGTGCAGCCACGACTTCTAAGATCCATGTTGGTGTAATGGTCAAGCTGTCCATATGAACACACAACTTGTCTTCATCCACTGATTCAACAGGCTGAGGTCTCCATCTAGCCACATGTTCAAGGTTTTCCCATACTGAACATCTCAAAGCAGCACAAACAACATCCTTCTTGCGACTTAAAAGCATCAGCTATGACATTCGTTTTACCAGGATGATAGGTAATGGTGAAGTCATAATCTTTAAGATATTACATCCACCTACGTTGTTGCAAGTTCATATCCTTCCGAGTCAACATATATCTCAGACTCTTGTGATCAGAAAAGACTTTAAACTTTTCACCATAGAGATAGTGTCGCCAGATCTTCAAAGCCTGAACTATGGCAGCAAGCTCCAAATCATGTATAGGCCAATTAGCTTCATTAGGTTTCAACTGTCGAGAAGCATAGGCGATCACCTTTCCATCTTGCATCAAAACACACCCTAAGCCTTATCTGGATGCATCGGTGTAGATGACATAGGGTATGCCCTCAACAGGCAAAGCAAGCATGGGAATAAAAGTCAGGCTCTTCTTCAGCTTCTGAAAACTATTCTCACATTTTGGTGTCCAAGAGAACTTGACCTCCTTTCGCGTCGGCTTAGTTAAAGGCAAGGCCAACTCAGAGAAGTTCTTGATAAACTTTCGATAGTAACCTGCTAAGCCAAGGAAACTACGGATCTCTGAGGGATTCTTTGGAGCTTTCCACTTGGTCACAGCTTCTACCTTTGCAGGATCAACAGCTATATGTCCGACAGAAATCACATGACCCAGAAACATCACTTCCTTTATCCAGAATTCACACTTTGAGAATTTTGCATAGAGTTGATTTTCTCGTAGTGTGTTGAGTGCAATCCGCAGATGCTCGCGATGTTGTTCTAACGTCTCAGAATAAACCAAAACGTCATCGATAAACACCACCACAAACTTGTCAAGGTATGGACGAAACACTCGATTCATCAAGTCCATGAAGGCAGTAGGGGCATTTGTCAAGCCGAAAGGCATGACCATGAATTCGTAATGCCCATAGCGAGTTCTAAACGCCGTATTTGGTACATCATTATCCTTCATGCACATATGGTAGTAGACACTTCATAGATCCATCTTGGAGAACACAGTGGCTGACTTTAGCTGGTCGAACAAGTCGTCGATGTGAGGCAAAGGATAACGATTCTTTACCATCACTTAGTTAAGCATGCGGTAGTCCATACACATCTGCATCGAACCATCCTTCTTCTTTACGAATAGGACAGGAGCTCCCCAGGGTGAAACACTGGGGTGGATGAAGCCCATGTTGAGAATCTCTTCTAGCTACTTCTTCAGTTCGGCAAGCTCGGCAGGGGCCAAGCGATAAGGGAGCTTCAACATTGGTGAAGTTCCAGGTACAAGCTCGATGGAGAACTCCACCTCCCAAGTTGGTGGAAAACCAGGTAACTCCTTGGGAAAGACGTCCGAGAAGTCCTTCACCACATCTATGTGGTCAAGAGAAGGAGGTGTAGGCTCGAGGACTATAGAGGCTAAGAAAGCTCTACACCCTTGCAAGACTAGCTTTTCAGCTTTGATGGCGGAAATAACAAATTGCCGATCTTCTCACTTCCTACCCTTGACACACAATCTTCCCTCAATAGGATGTGACAAACTAACCTTTGATTCTTCACAAAACAAAATAGCTTTGTACCTCTTTAACCAATCCATTTCCAGGATGACATCAAAGGCGGTCATGTCAAGCAAGATGAAATCTAAGGGAAACATTATACCAGATATACAGAGGTCCATAGTTGGAGTTTGGAGATATGAAGAGAAGATCTTACCACTAGGGGTTTTTACATCTAATATATGATCCATATACTCAGATTCTATTTCTAACATAGAAGCAAGCTGATATGATATGAAGGTATTGGATGAGCCAGAATCAAATAGTGCCTTTATAAGATGCATATTAAGATGCAAGGTACCTTCAATAACTTCATTATCTTTGCCTGCTTCCTCAGCATTGAGAGCAAACACTCTCCCATTCCTCCTCTCCACTGGTGGTCGCCTCAGGTTCTGGTTGTTGTTGTTGTTATTATTCCGTAAAGGCAGATTCTGCCTTGGCTGTTGCGGTTGCTAGGCATTATTCGGTCCTTGCTGGAAATGGGGGCAGAGTGGTCGGATATGCCCAACTTGGCCACACTCATGGCAGGTCAGAGGAGGTCGGTTGTCTCTATGAGCAGGTGCATTGTTGGCAGGACATCTCCCAGGAGGATGGTGACGAGAGCACCTATTGCACCGATCACGTCCGCGATTCTCATTCTAGGTATGGTTCTTCTTCTTGTTGTTGCTATATCCATTATTGTGTCCATAGGATTGGAATCCTGGGTAGGACTCGATGGCCAGGGCCTTATCCACCATCTGTTGGAAGGTGAGTGGAAGTTGTGGAACAAGACTTCGACCCACTTGGTAGTTTAGGCCGTCCAAGAACAATGTTGCCCTTCTCTCGGCTCCAAGGTCGGTGGCATAGTATTCCAGGAGTAGGAACCGTTGGATGTAGTCAGACACACTCATGCTTCCCTGCCTGAGGCTATAGAACTCGGCTTCCTTCTTCCTCAAGAAGGCAGGACAGATGTACTTCTCCCTGAAGAGCTTCAGGAACTGGTCCCACTCCATGGTAGAGGTGTCTCGAGTGCAGGCGACACCATTCCACCAGACACGTGCTGGTCCGTCCAGCACATACGTCGCAAACTGAACTTTTTGGTGAGGAGGGCATGCCATACCCTCGAAGGTCCGATCCAAAGCCAACACCCAGTCATCAGCTTTATCCACCATGTTGTGTTCACTTTCACCTTTGAAGTAGGGTGGCTTCATCTTTATGAAGTCAGTGAGGGTGAACTCCCTCAGCTTGTTGGCATTGGCAGTCACTGTGTGGAGTTGCCCCATCAAGGTGGAGAGCACCTGGCACAACATTGCCAGCTCTTGCTCCGGTGTGAAGGAGGCGGTGCCTAGAATAGCAGGGTTGACCACACTATGGACGGTAGGAGTCACAGGAGTGTTTTCCACATTGGAGTCATTAGGGTTTGACTCCTTTCCCTTGATCCTACTATCAAACAAGTCACCTATCCTAAAAGGTAGGGTTAATATGTTATGTTCCCAGGAGTATTTGAATCATAGATGAAAAAGAATAGAAGAAGAGATGAGAAAAGAATATCTAATATGATATTGCCTAAAAGCATACTATTTTGGGAAATTTGTATCAGCTCATGCCAGGCTGGTATCATATGGGCATGGGAGTCATCGTAAAGCAAGCTAGTGGTGCGGAGGAAAATATTTCCAGCCCCTGAAACCTTTATCCATTATAGACACCTTTGCTTCAACTTCATGTCCTAATAGTTGCCTAAAGGCTCTAATACCATGTTGTAAAGAGGTGAGATCACCTCCTTACTAAAATTTAAAGGAAGTACAAAACATCCATCTTTTTAGAAAGACAAAAGATATTGAGGGATGCATGTATAATATTCCAAGTAAATAAGCATGCACCAGATACATTACAAAATGTCAATAGCAGCGGAAATAAAAGAACTAAGCCTATTACATGGATTTCATTGTTCATTACATGATTGTTCTCAAAAGATAAAGATAAGAGAAAAGGATCTAGCTATAGCAACCTAGACATCCTTTCAGATAGCTTGAGATCTACTCCTGAGATGAATTCCTTCAAACTTGTCCTTCTCCTTGCTCAGCACCAGCACCTTACCTTGGTGAAGAAGGCTCCTAGGGCTTCCAAAGTGATCTATTAGGGTTTCTAAAGCTCCTCCTTGGTAAATTAGACCAAAACTAGTAAGTTCTCTCCATTCCTTCCCTATTTTCATACTTTTAGTCTTCCTTACACCTTCTTCTAGGTCGAAACCATGACCTTACATGGTAAAACTCCACCTAAAACCCTAAAACATCTCATCTCCATGCTCTTTTGCTAGGGTTTGCACCTCTAAAGTGGAGAAGGTGATCTTTTCTCAAGAAAAGAGCTTGGCGTTGGAGCAACCAGACCTTCTAATCTCGGAATCCTTTCTATTTGAAACTTATTACCTTCCTAGAGGCAAGTTTGGTTAACACCATTCTCATATATTGCTTAGTACATGCTTAAAACTCATGCTTTTATGTTGAAAATCGACGATTTCCATCTCTTTTTACCATGCTCTTCTAAGGTTTTAATTTCTTGTTGTTTAACCTTCTCTAGAAGTTCTAGTTTGGTTACCTATGCAACTTCAAATCTGATCTTGGTCGAATGGTGTTTTCTCCCTCTCCCTCTCTCTTTAATTATCTCGATCGGTTTGATGATGTGGCAATTTCCTATTGGTCGGTATTGCAAAATTCATATCTTCTAAACCGCTTATCCAAATTTGACAAATAAATATGTTTTGGAATTTTGAAATTTGTATTTAATGAAATACAAGTTTGGATATCTTGAAGTGTTCAAGGATATCATAAATGAAGTATGTAATGAAATTGGTAAAAGTATTAAGACACCTCAATATGGTCGATGTTGAAATACGTAAACCAGGAGTTTGAGGACCTTCTGGGAGATCATGATAGTGTATCATAATGAACTCCACCTGAAACATACCGATGTGTCAGCAAGAAGGTATCACACCATGTTAAGTCATGGTGAGATTATTAATAAAATCTAGCTAATCTTACAATTTCCTTTTGGGTACATGCATAAACACTAAACAATGTACTGTCTAAAATGGTTCAAATGACACCATATGAGATATGGCATGGGAAGTGTCCCGATGAGTCTTTTGTAGTGATTGGGATTGAAAGCTTGTATAATAAAATAGTTTCTTAAATGTCTTTATCCAAAAATCACATGAATGTTATCTTGTTGAATACTACTTATATTCCAGTCTGTAGTTCCAAAGGAATCAGTGGGAGTAAAAGTAGAACTCGAAATGTTTGAGACAATCAAGAAAACATAGAACCTAAAGAAGTACGATAGGAATAAGGAGAATCACAAGTTGTTGTGGAATCTCCAGTTCCTTATGTAAACACAAAACTCATAGTTTTAGTAGAATGCCTTGAGTTTGAAAGATTATGATAACTCAAGAAGGAGGTAAGTTGATCATAGCAATGAGTCAACTACCTACCTAGAAACTATTGAGGAACTAGATTCTGAAAAATGGCTTGAGGCCATGAGATATATGATGGACTCCATGTAAACCAACAAGGTATGACCTTGGTGGATCCACCTGAAGGGGTAAAACCCATAGAGTGCATTTGGGTCCTTGTAAGAAGACCAACATGGAAAGGTAGTGTAACATAATGAATCTTAGATGTAATATCCATGTAAAAATTTTCCCAAGTTTCCCTCTCATTTCTATCCTTTATGTCATTTATGTTTAATTAGTGGAATTTATAGTGGTTTAGTGAACATTTATTCACTAATTGTACCAATATAAGGGTTTATGCACAAATACCTAAGTAAAAGCTTAATTACCATAATTAAGTTCTATAAACCTTAATCTAACTTTTTGATATGATTTTAAAACATAATATGAGGCTAAGTTTCAATTTTGGTTTGATTTGGATGTTGTTTGTGCAAGTTATGCAATTATATGCACATTCTGGACTTTTATGCAATTTACCCAATTGGGAGTTTTGCTTTGCAAATTATCACCTGAATTTTAATCCTTAGATATTCCCTTACCATTAACGAGATTTGAAACCATTTGAGAACCTAGTTTCACCTTGGTTTGATGGTATTTCTTTCCAAGGGTATTATAGGGATTACCGTCTTTATAAAGATGCTTATCCTTAAAAGCTATCAACCAATGAGGTTATTTCTTTATTACAAAACGGTGGGGATGGCCTAGAATAATCTATGGGCCCTTAGAACCAATTTTTTATATTCATGAAGCCTCTATGAGCTATCCTCTTGCATGGCCATCAATCCCTAGGCTAAAGACACATGGAAAGTCCCTTAAGACTCCTCATGCTTCACCTCTTTCTATATATAGCCATGTATACCCCTTCCCAACTCACAATTCAAAAACTCTTTCTCTCCTTTTCTTTCCTCTATCTTAGATAATAGTTCCTTCTGTATTTGGCCACGAAGTTGCTGCCCCAAGGTAATAGAGGGAGCCTACCTTGGTGAAGAAGGCTCCTAGGGCTTCCAAATTGCTCTATTAGGGTTTCTAAAGCTCCTCCTTGGTAAATTCGACCAAAACTAGTAAGTTTTCTCCATTCCTTCCCTATTTTCATACTTTTCGTCTTCCTTACACCTTCTTCTAGGTCAGAACCATGACCGTACATGGTAAAACTCCACCTAAAACCCTAAAACATCTCATCTCCATGCTCTTTTGCTAGGGTTTGCACCTCTAATGTGGAGAAGGTGATCTTTCCTCAAGAAAGGAGTTTGGCTTGCAGAAACCAGACCTTATAATCTCATAATCCTTTCTGTTTGAAACTTATTACCTTCCTAGAGGCAAGTTTGGTTAACACCCTTCTCATATATTGCTTAGTACAAGCTTAAAACTCATGCTTTTATGTTGAAAATCGACGATTTCCATCTCTTTTTACCATGCTCTTCTAAGGTTTTGATTTCTTGTTGTTTTACCTTCTCTAGAAGTTCTAGTTTGGTTACCTATGCAATTTCAAATCTCATCTTGGTCGAATGGTGTTTTCTCCCTCTCCCTCTCTCTTTAATTATCTCGATCGGTTTGATGATGTGGCAATTTCCTATTGGTCAGTATTGCAAAATTCATATCTTCTAAACCGCTTATCCAAATTTGACAAATAAATATGTTTTGGAATTGGAAAATTAATATTTATATAATAAAAATATTTTCAAGGTCTGATTTCATGGTTTGACGAAGGGTGATTTATGTAAAACGAATTTAATGCATAAAATCCATAAAAAATTACATCTTAATCATCATAACTCCAAAATTAACATAAATATATGTTTTCTTGATCAGGTGAACCTAATAAGTTTATTGGTGATGTTTTAGGAGTCTAAATCTGAATTTTTCTAAAAATCTCTAAAAATAGGGTTTTTATATATTAATGTACACTATGTACTCTAATACATGTTAATACATTGAAAATAGGCAAAGTGGAACGTGGACTCAATTAAAGTGGTGAAAGTTAGTAATTGATATCAGTAAGAGAGGTATGTGCATTCCTTACACCCTATGTTGGGATAATTGCAGCCAAACCCTATATTTCCCTAATGAGTCTTACATGAACCTTAAATCTTCTATTATTGAATCCTAATGTTGTTCATGCCTCAAATTAGATTATAATTTCTTCTTGTTTGGGTCTTATACCCCACTACCATGCTTATTGAATATTATGACTACTCTTTCCGTGACTACTTTTCTAGCATGTGGATTTATGTTCTATTTAATTTAAAGTAGTGGTACTTATGTACAACCACCCACAGAGGGCATGTAAATAATCGCCCTGGGGAATGTCTTATTCTCCCCATAATATTGTAGGTGGCTAGGAATGTCTTATTCTCCCCTCACCTAAGGTTAGAGGTCCGGTAGGTGCCTCAACCCTACTTAGTTAGGTAGACATAATTATCTTACATGCAAATCCTTTTTCATATAATTTTTAATGGCAAGTTTCTTTTGAATATAGCCTCATACTCTTGTTATCTTCATTATATGATGAACCCTAGCCTTTTTTTTGTTGTACTTATCTTGATATCCTAGATTAGTTTTGTGACACATAGCTTGTTTTCTTTTCCCTTTTGCTGGGTGCTTTCCCAACCACCCAGGTGCTGGTGCTGAGCAAGGAGAAGGACAAGTTTGAAGGAATTCATCTCAGGAGTAGATCTCAAGCTATCTGAAAGGATGTCTAGGTTGCTATAGCTAGATCCTTTTCTCTTATCTTTATCTTTTGAGAATAATCATGTAATGAACAATTAAATCCACGTAATAGGATTAGTTCTTTTATTTCCGCTGCTATTGACATTTTGTAATGTATCTGGTGCTTGCTTATTTACTTGGAATATTATACATGCATCCCTCAATATCTTTTGTCTTTCTAAAAAGATGGATGTTTTGTACTTCCTTTAAATTTTAGTAAGGAGGTGATCTTGCCTCTTTACAGGTAGATTGGTTGCAAAGAGTTTCAAACTAGTTTAAGTTGTTGAATGTGACGAAGACTTTCACCAATTACCATGGTTAAATCCATCTAGATCAGGCTTTCTGTTGCAGCTTATTATGACTATGAGATTTGGCATATGAATGTTAAAATTGCATTCCTTAATTGGAATAATTAAGAGGATGTGTATGTGACACAACCTAATGGTTTTATATATCCATTAATCTACAAAGGTCAATCTGAGGATTGAAGCAAGCATCTCAGAGTTGGAATATTTAATTTGACAAGACAGTCAAAGGGTTTGACTTGAATCAGAATAAAGATGGAATTTGTGATTAGAAAATATTTAGTAGGAGCATATTGTTATTCTACATAATGATGTGGAATGACATCCTTATCCTATAAATATTAAAATTTGGCAAGGAAAATTCTACATGAGGAGTTTTGGCGAAGCATCCTATGTGATTGGGATAGAGGTCTATAGAAATAGATCTGGAAAGATTCTTGACCTAAGTAAGAGCACATACATTAACAAGATGTTGAAGGGTTCAGCATGTAAGACTCAGTGAGAGAAAAACTTTTCCATGTTCCATGGAGTTAGTCTTTCAGGAGCCTAGTGTCCCAATTCTTATGAAGAATAGGAACACATGGATATATGCCATATACATCCGCAATTGGATCTATCTTGCAATAGTATGTACTTATCCTATTATCTCATATGTATTGGACATGATGAGAAGATATCAAGTAATCTCATCTGTATTGGACATGACAAGAGGATATCCAATCATCTCATATGTATTGACATGATGAGAGGACACTACCTAGAAATCTTGTATGTATTGGAGATGAAGATAGGGTATATGTTAGATACCAGTGAGAGTCACTAGAATACCATAATGAACATCCTTATGTGCTTGTGAAGTACTTAAAGGATTGGTTCCTTGGTTATGGTAATAAGGAAGAGTTGGATGTAAAGGGTTACACCCATGCAAGCTTCCAAATTGACAAAATGATTGCAATAGTGTTTGAAATTAAATGAGAACTGTAAGCTAGAAAGGGTTCTAAGATCATGACAGTTTTCCTAATCTACAAAAGAAGTCAAGTATCTTTGTGTTATGAAAATAGTAGAGGATATTGTATGGATCAAGAAGTTCATATGAGTGAAATTGAGTGAGGTTCCAAACCATTGATGACACAGTAGAAATATTGATGACAAAAATGGATCTACTAGTTAGGTGGGGAATCTTGGATAGCATACTATGGCACTTCCATCTCATATGAGTAGTCATACATCGAAGAGATGAGAAAATTCCAAAATACCAACTTAAAGCAAACATTACTAAACCCACTATAAAAGTGTTGGCTAAATTGGACATTATGTTAATCCCTTTGTTTTGATAATGACAAACATTTCATTCTTGTGGTTTTAACGTGCTATTTGAGTATTTCAGGAACAAGCATATAAGGTGGTGGATAACAAAGACTTGGAAGAACAATTTGATAAAATCGCTTTATTTTCATGATTGTAATCAAATGTAAATGCTTGTACAAGTATATAATGTACAAGTAATTAGATATCATGTAAATCAAGCATTTAGATCTTCCCTATCCACTCACAACACTTAGATAGGTCTTTCCCCAAGATAGTATCACAATTGCACATTGATACACACACTTAGTAAATGAATACATTGAGTCAGTAATATTCTCGGTCGACAAATCGTCGATCGAGAAAATATCGGTCGACAAAAACTTCGACCGAGAAACTCTCGGTCGACAAAATCTTCGATCAAGAATAGACCCTACTAGCCGTAAGACGCAGCAGACAAGGTGGTTGGGAGTTGGAAATGAACGTTGTAAACACTTGCTCCAGGAAGTCCCTCGGTCGACAAATCTTCGACCGAGAAGGACTCTCGGTCGACAAATCTTCGACCGAGGAGAGTTCTGTCTGCACTTTTCAGGGTCAATTAACTAGCCGTTGCAAATGCAATTAGTGGACACATAACGGCTAGTTGAGCACTAAGAACCCCCTAGAAAGTGTCTAGAACGTCCTTAAGCACTTGTAGGTCATTTCTATAAATAGGACATGCCTTAGGACACCAAAACACACCTAAGCTACACTTGTGCTATATTTGAGCTTGAATACTCATTGGCAATCTGTTTTGAGCAACAGAGCAATTCCAACATTGGCTATTCATTCCCATTGCTCTAATTTCGTGTCCTATAGGCTAGCATCTCCTTTCCACAGCACTTACACTTCTACACTCATTGGTTAGGAGATCAATACGCTTGATATAGGCAAATCAAGCCTTGTGCTTAAAAGGATAAGTTGTAATTTCTGTTTTCCTTCTTGTTCCTTTTATTCGTTGTATTCTCCTTGCTACTCCTAGGGTTGGAGGTTGCAGATTGGAGAAGGTTCTTCTCGGAGGAGAAGGTGGACTTCAAGCTACTTCAAGAAGGCTATCGCAACGGGAAGCTACTTCAAGAAGGCTATTGCAACGGGAAGCTACTTCAGGAGGAAGGCTGCTTCAAGGTTGGTGCAATTACTTCTAGGTGAAGGCTGCTTCAAGGTTGGTGCGATTACTTCTAGGTGAAGGCTGCTTGAAGGGTTTAGGGAGAGAATTGTAATTTTATGTAAAGTCCTTGCGAGGTAATAAAATTAAATTCTTTCCAAATCCCGGTTGGGTAAGCAACCGGGTAGTAGACTGACAACTTTAGTATTTGCTAAAGTTGGAACCACTCTAAATCCTTGTCCCCTTATCCAATATTCTTGTGGTTGATTTTTTAAGTTAAATAATTGTTAAAATTATTGTAAAACTCTATTCACCCCCCCTCTAGTGTTTTTCAATTGGTATCAGAGCAGGCTTCAAGGAACCCTAACCAGGTCTTGAAGAATGGAGGGTAATGGTGATTACAATCACAACAAAAGGTGTTGCTTGGACAAAACTACAACATGTTGCAATTGGTGCTTAGGAACAAGCCACACAACAACTAGATGCCCATGGAGATCAAAGAAGGAAGATGAGCACA
Organism: Alisma plantago-aquatica; assembly: GCA_963693085.1. Lineage (NCBI taxonomy): Eukaryota > Viridiplantae > Streptophyta > Magnoliopsida > Alismatales > Alismataceae > Alisma > Alisma plantago-aquatica. Next base: position 286,663,097 of record OY856412.1, on the reverse strand, counting down.
AAGATTGTCTTATTGCTACAACTAGTGAAGAAGAAGAAGAGGTAAGTCTTTTTTATTTATCTAAAGAAGAACTAGTTGCTAGTCTTGAAGAAACACATATTAAATATGTTAAGTGCAAGAAGAAATTAAAGAAATCTATTAAAGCAAATGATGAGTTAAATGCTAGACTTCTTGCTCTTACATCTGAAAATGAAGATTTATATGCTAAATTAAATGATCTTGGTTTTGAAAAAGATAGCATTATTTCTGAAAATCATACTTTGAAATCATCTCTAAGTAGTAGTAATGTGAAGATTTTTACTCTAGAAACAAATTATGATCTTCTATCTCAAGAAAAGGTTGGATTACTTGCAAAGTTAAATGATCTTCAAAAACAACATGTCTTGTGTACACATCTAGATTATGATAATATAGTGAAAGAAAGGAATTCTTTATCATCTAATCTAGATCAAGCAAAACTAGATATTAAGAAAAGAATGGATGAGATTGCTAAGTTGCACCAAGAAGTTAGTAGGTTAAGCAACAATGGAATCCTTGATAAAATATTGGATGATTCCTATCATCAAATTGGGAGAAGAGGACTAAGTTACAAGCCTAAGGGGAAATCTTATCAACAACCTAGTTGGAGAAAGACACGAGAACATCAATCTATATATGTACCTAAAGGAACAAATACATTTGTACCAAAGAACAACCTAGAACAAAACCATAGAAAAAGACTTGAGGTTGATTCTATATGTTGCCATTATTGCTTACGTCTTGGACACTACTCTTTTTCATGCCCATACAAGAAAAAGGATGTTGAGTTGGTATGGGTTCCAAAACCCCCAAATTGAATTGATTAGACTAAGTTGAGATATGACCGAAGACTTTAAATTGCATATCCTTATGTCTATCTCAACTTAACATAAAGAGATACAAAATGATTCAAGTAACTAAAATTTCTAACTTGAAAATTTATCTCAATTAAGGTCCTCAAAACTTAAAGATTTGAATATGAATGTTGCTTTGATATTCATATGCTTTATCTCAATTAAAACTGATTTTTAAATTGCATAATTGAATTAAATATAGTCTATATTTTACTTGGAATCAATAAATAGTTCTGAAGATAATACAGAAACCTTTTCGATCGAGAAATCTTCGACCGAGCAGTCTGTCGGTCGAGAAATCTTCGACCAAACAGGTCACTGATTTCAGTCTGCAGTAACATTGCTGAATAATTTGATTGATCAAGTGGCTATCTATTTGCTGTTAATGACTGTTTTACATGCAAAACAAGTTGAAGATCATTTTTGAATATAAATGATATCATTTCTATTGATCCTCTAAATAAGGAAAAACTGAAAATCATGTTTAGAAATCACTATTTTATAATGTTTTACATGATTTTTTAAGCATCTCCTGGTCTATCTATATAGAAATCATGTGTTATGACATTTAATTTAAATGATCACAATCACAGTATTTCATGGAATTGTCATTTTATTGTTCTATCATTACATCATGGATATGCTTTCACTATTTTATCATTCAGCTCATAAAGATGATGCTATGTTACATAGAACAAATAGATAATGATTATTGTATGTGTGGATCCTTGATGATACATAAAATAACTTTAAGGTTTGCAAAACATAAAATAAAGAATTTCTCAATTGGTATCTATAAGAAATTGAGATATCATTCATGCCTTCAAAGATATATGTCTTTTCTTGAAGAATCACATGATTAATATGAACAGAAATAGGACTTGATTTATGCACTCATAGTAAAAAGGACATCATTCATAATAAGTTTTATTCAAAGTAATTTAATTGATATCTCTTTAAGTTACCTGCAAAATTTATACTTCACATGTGAAATCTGCAGATTTTTGCCTCTTGGTTGAAATAAAATTTAGCCAAGGGGCGCTATGGTCGAAGTCAAGGTCGACCTAAAATAAGCTTTGACAAAATGCTTATTTGTACATCATTTTAATGCATTTAATCTTAGTATCTTGACTCAAAATGAGTTTATCATATTGAAAACATGGAGCCTTAATAAAAGGTCAAAATCAAATCTTAAAAATCATTTGTGACCTTAGAATCCTTAAATTGTCTTAATTATAAGATTAAGGGGGAGCTCACAAAAACAAATTTGATTATAAGATTAAGAAGTTTACAAAGCTTTGAAGCTTGTTATGACCTTAGTATTCTTGAAAGTAATTTTTGTTATGAAAATAAAGAAATCTATAAAATTCATGAATATGACATATATTTTGTTCTTAATGGAATTCTCTAAACAAATTTGGGCTTAACATCCCGTGTATTTGGTTAGAGAAACATTATGGCTAAATTCGACAATAAATGGCTTACATTTATATTAATCCCTTGACTTTAAATTGAATATCTCTTTAAGGGGGAGCATAGCATAAAATTAAGGGGGAAAATACAAAGTAAACTTGGATATCTTTTTGAAATGACAAAGGGGGAGAAATAATATAAAATCAAAAACATAAAATAAAATGAGTTTCATAATATCTCAGCCAGCACCCACTTGCAAAACACAAGAATGGCTACAAAAGGTAAACTTCAGGTATGAAACTCATATGATTTATATTTCCTTATTTTATATTTAGGAAATGTTTGTCATCTTCAAAAAGGGGGAGATTGTTGGCTAAATTGGACATTATGTTAATCCCTTTGTTTTGATAATGACAAACATTTCATTCTTGTGGTTTTAACGTGCTATTTGAGTATTTCAGGAACAAGCATATAAGGTGGTGGATAACAAAGACTTGGAAGAACAATTTGATAAAATCGCTTTATTTTCATGATTGTAATCAAATGTAAATGCTTGTACAAGTATATAATGTACAAGTAATTAGATATCATGTAAATCAAGCGTTTAGATCTTCCCTATCCACTCACAACACTTAGATAGGTCTTTCCCCAAGATAGTATCACAATTGCACATTGATACACACACTTAGTAAATGAATACATTGAGTCAGTAATATTCTCGGTCGACAAATCGTCGATCGAGAAAATATCGGTCGACAAAAACTTCGACCGAGAAACTCTCGGTCGACAAAATCTTCGATTGAGAATAGACCCTACTAGCCGTTAGACCCAGCAGACAAGGTGGTTGGGAGTTGGAAATGAACGTTGTAAACACTTGCTCCAGGAAGTCCCTCGGTCGACAAATCTTCGACCGAGAAGGACTCTCGGTCGACAAATCTTCGACCGAGAAGAGTTCTGTCTGCACTTTTTAGGGTCAATTAACTAGCCGTTGCAAATGCAATTAGTGGACACATAACGGCTAGTTGAGCACTAAGAACCCCCTAGAAAGTGTCTAGAACGTCCTTAAGCACTTGTAGGTCATTTCTATAAATAGGACATGCCTTAGGACACCAAAACACACCTAACTACACTTGTGCTATATTTGAGCTTGAATACTCATTGGCAATCTGTTTTGAGCAATAGAGCAATTCCAACATTGGCTATTCATTCCCATTGCTCTAATTTCGTGTCCTATAGGCTAGCATCTCTTTTCCACAGCACTTACACTTCTACACTCATTGGTTAGGAGATCAATACGCTTGATATAGGCAAATCAAGCCCTGTGCTTAAAAGGATAAGTTGTAATTTCTGTTTTCCTTCTTGTTCCTTTTATTCGTTGTATTCTCCTTGCTACTCCTAGGGTTGGAGGCTGCAGATTGGAGAAGGTTCTTCTCGGAGGAGAAGGTGGACTTCAAGCTACTTCAAGAAGGCTATCACAACGGGAAGCTACTTCAAGAAGGCTATTGCAACGGGAAGCTACTTCAGGAGGAAGGCTGCTTCAAGGTTGGTGCAATTACTTCTAGGTGAAGGCTACTTCAAGGTTGGTGTGATTACTTCTAGGTGAAGGCTGCTTGAAGGGTTTAGGGAGAGAATTGTAATTTTATGTAAAGTCCTTGCGAGGTAATAAAATTAAATTCTTTCCAAATCCCGGTTGGGTAAGCAACCGGGTAGTGGACTGACAACTTTAGTATTTGCTAAAGTTGGAACCACTCTAAATCCTTGTCCCCTTGTCCAATATTCTTGTGGTTGATTGTTTAAGTTAAATAATTGTTAAAATTATTGTAAAACTCTATTCACCCCCCCTCTAGTGTTTTTCAAAAAGCACTTATGCAGCAGAAACATGACGGCCATGTTAGGTCACTCGGGATGAGATCCATGGGTGATTGGATCTAAGTCCAAGTGGGAGTATGTTGGTATGTATGCCCAAAGATCCAATCATATGATGATTGCAATGGCATTACATATAAATGATTTGATTAATAACAAAGGAAAGCTTCCAATTTATTTTGTATATTTAGAAATGAGATAATGAATAACATAATAAATGTCTAGAGAATATTATTACTCAATGATATATGTCTTCAAGTATTAGACTTGAAAGAAATGAGATCATATGAATGTTAAGAGTACATATACATATTCTCATTATGTCCCTGATCAGTTGTTATTGTGGAAGGTTGATACACAACAATGACACATAAGAGCAGAGTGTGAGTTGGTTGATGATTGAATCCCATTGGTCATGATATGGCAGTATCAAACCAATCACATAAATACATGTTAGAGAATAGTGTATCAGACAGACCCACCTTGAGACTAACACATGGAAGCCATCTTCATAGAAGTCATAGTCAGGTCTCACAGTGATGGTGGTGGTTGTGGTTCTTAGACCTGAAATCACTACACTCATCACATGTCGTTGGGTACACTTTGGCATCATAAAAAAAGTCATGAAACATGGGTTGTTATAACGGTGATGATTGTGTGACTTTGACACATGGGGATTTACTGTGAGTGATAGATATAGGATTTGTCCCTCCAATAGGAATATGATATCCAAGGCCTCTTAATTAGCGAGATTGAGAAAAGTATGACCATATGCATGTGAGTCAATATGTGATATTGAGCTTACATATATATCATACAGTCTGGTCTGGTTCAAGTACCAAGATTGAATAATAATGAGGATGACCACTCCATGCCTCTAGTTCAATCTGGATAACAGTGACAAAGGAACTATATAAACACTACAACACCATACACAGATTGTAGGTTGAAGTTTCTCCCCAACTTTCCCTTCACTTGAGTAGCAATGACATGCAACTAGGCACCACTCTTTGCTCATGATGTCATAATCTAGTTATGGACTTTCACTGCCAATGTGATATGGGACCTACAGGGTCACATTTCACATTGGAACTCATCTAGAACAGGAGTTTGATCTTGAATGATGATTGAATTAAGTACTAGAGTGTATAGGTACCCAATTCACACAACAGATCGACAGATTGGCTGAATGAACTACCAAACGACCATCTCACTGGGTGAGACAGCCATTTGGGCAGCCAGACGGGTGTCTCAAGTGTTGAGATGGCCGTTTGGGTTGTCAAGCAGATCATTAACCGAATTGGCTTAGTTCTGCCCTATGAAGTGACCGGTTCAAGCTGTTGAACTGATCAGATCAACTCAAACTCACCATAAGGTCGTCTGGGTGAGTGAGACGGGTGTCTCACTGGTGTGAGACGGCCCAGTTGGGATGAATGAAGGTTCTGGAGTTTTCCCAAACTTGTTTCAATTGCACATACTTGGGGTGTAAGTAAATTAATGTATGACATTAATTAGGAAACAATTTGCCAATTCATATCTAACTGGAAAAGTGTGAAATGATTATCTCACGTCCTAGATGACCATTTTGCTTAGCGAAACGACCGTCTCGCGTGCAAGATGACCATCTCACTTGGTAAGATGACTGTTTTGTCACATGTAGGTTGTGAAACTTCTAGAAAGGTTTTGAAAATTCAAGATCTACTTGCCCTTTCCACTCCTGCTGTAGTCATGCATTGGTTGGGGACTGGGAACCCTGAACCTAACCCCTCCTATAAATAGAGGGGTACCGGGGGCTTCTCAGATGACAACTACTACATAGACAGTTGAGAATTATTTTCTCTAACAAGTGTTGTCCTCTGTGGTTGTGGTAACCATGAGAGCCCAGGCAAGTCCTACTCGATTAGGGAGGGATAGCCATGGTAGAGCAACAAGTGAGGATCATTGTTGTGGGACAGCGTGTTGGTGACTAGTACACCAACGGGAGGGACAAATCAATCCTATCCATTCATGCAAGACGACAGGAGTTCTAGTTGGTCCGTGTGGACTACTCTAGAGGCAGGAATATGTTGGCTGCTTCTAGGAGGACAACGTCAACTCACAATCTATGGTGAGCTCTGAGGAGCCGTTGTAGTAGTTGTCTGAGTCTAATGTCCATGGAGGAGCAGTCAGATGAGTCCGAGTGCAACTAGGAGTTGCATAGATGTCATCCAAGAGAGAGTGCACATCTACATCAATGAGGATTGTCATTGGACTTTATCTAGGACTAGGTATATCTTTGTGAATCCATCCTTCCCAATGCATAGTTGTTGACGTGATATGTTGGTTAATCAGAAATATGTCAGTATAAAAAATTCCACTGCCTACCTGATGTTTTATCTCCCTATGGTATCATCATAGTTTCTTTCTACACTTAATGATAAATAATGTATTGTTTGGTTATAGTTATTTAAAAAAAAATATTCCAAAAAAAAGTTGTAACCAACTTAATCCTAGATCATTGTTGCCTTTTTGGAAATGTACGCAAAGAGCTTCATTTATTATTCATAACTCTAGTATCACTCCCCCATGGTCTTTCCCTAAGATCAACTTTTTGACATATCCTTTACAATGATTATGGATTGGTTAAGGATCCCTCTTTAAACTTTCAAATGCAACATTACTTGTGTTCCTTAGATATACATGTTAGTATAAAACTCATCACCTCTTCTAGAGATACAAGAAAAATTACTTGCATCTCATGGTTTATCAAATCTAGATCTTGATGATTTTGTGAATTTTAGAATCACTAACACCTGTGATAACATCATTTGGAAATGGCATCCTAAGTTTTAAGTTTACCACAGTTGTTCTTTCTTAATACATCCATGTACACAAGATTTTTTGAATGTAAAAACTATGTAGAATTAAATTTTTGACATGAGTCATCATTCATATATGGTTCACTTCAAACAAGTAATGATTATCTAACAATCACTAAAATTGAAAGGGTTTCAAAGGTCCTACCGGATGTTACTTTTATTAACATCCCCAAAGGCATCCTCCATGTCTTCTTTAGTTGTTGGATCGCTCATAGGAAATGGTATCACTTCCTTTATCCTTTGGAAACTATTGTTATAAATACAAAAACTTTGATCTACATGTACCTCTTCCCCTATAAATCCATAGACTCAACTCATGGTGTCTTAAAATTTGCTCTAGAGGTTGTCATTTTGTGGTCAATTTGGTGTGAAAGAAATTATGATTTTTCACCATACTTCAACTACTACCCCTTAGATTTGTGATAATATTTTCTTTACTTTGTTTGGTCCTGATGTTCCAAGTGACTCTCATCTACACATAACGACAAATCCAAAGCCTTGAAGAACTTAAACTTTTGGTCTGGGGGTGCAATAAATGGGATGTACCCCTTTGAGACTTGTTTGAAGCCTCAGGTGGTGTGGACTACTAGGAGGTAGGTCTTTGATGAGAACTTCTTAGTGGATGTTTTAGTTAATGTTTTCATTTCATCAGTTTTTTTGTATAATTTAGCAGGGTGCTTAAGGGGAACCCACCCTCACTAGTATTGTCTCATGGTCTTAGGTATATTTTGCTTCTCATTTTACTAGGTACTTCTGGTACCTAGTCTTTTTTTTCACATACTCCATAAAAAGATTGTATGTGTGATGTTTCTCTTAATTAATAAATGCCTAAATGTTTATTAGAAAAAAAAAGGAAAATGAAGAGACACGACCAACATTTGAAGTTGTGCCTGTAATTTTTTTCTTCTTTTTACTAGTTGAGGAACCATCCATAGTTGGGGGCATTTTGTGTCTTATTCAAAAGTTATAATTCTTTGGGATTCTAAATGTCCCTTCCAATTAGGGATCATCTAGCACCTATTATAGACTTGATTTTTAGAAGGGTTACTTGTTTCCGATGTGAGATGGTTTAGAGGGATTGATCTCAAATTCCTAAGAAACTCTTTGGTTAAATACACTTAGGCTTTGCTACATTTTTGTACACAACTGGTGATGCATTTTTTTCTATTGTTACTCATGAGAGAATAAACATGAGAGAATAAAGAAGGCAAGGAAGAAGAAGATGTAGAAGGATTGTGGAGGAAATGTGACTTATTCTTGTGCTTTCAATTTTCCTTAATGTTTTATTTTGTTTTTGTGCCTTGCATTAACCATGTGTTTATAGTTTAAATATTCTATCAAAAACTTCCAAAAAAAACACTTATGTTATTCCTACAATAGATTAATTATCTGGAAGTTGTCCCCATTATTTTTCCTTCATACATTGTGGTAGTTTTTCATGTAAAAATATTTTAACTCCTATATGTACTAGCTTTTATTATTGGGTTTGATTATTGTTGTTGTCCCTTATTGATTACTCACCCATCCCTCTAAAACACTACATCATTACACTTTCATATACATATATGTATATATATAGAGAGAGAGAGTTGGTGTTAGAATGCATGATCCAGATGCAATTCTATGGTCTATGTGGGGAAGGATGACAAAACAATGGTGATAAAATTGAAGAGCACTAATTGGAATATCTTTAAGCCTAATATGGATGGTGTTATTTAGTACAATGATTTATGTTTCTAGATATTGAAAAATGTATCTTACACAACTGGAACAAACTAACTGAAAATATTATGAAAACAATGCAAAATTGGCTTCATTTGTGTATGTTTCACCACGTATTAGAGAAGACCAATGTCAAATATTTGTCTAAAAATATCATTAAGTTATATGAACAAAAACTTATAATAGACAAAGATTGTTAATAAGTAAATTTGTTAATATGAAGTACAAGGATCGTACTAGAATCTTCAAGCACATGAATGATTTGAAAGTTGTATTAATAAATTTGGGGTTAATCAATATGTTCTGTGATGATGAGCTCAATACACTACATTTTTGGGATCATTTTTTGGGATTTGGAAGATTGTCAAATAAATAATTTTAAACAAGTTTGGAAATTGACACTTTATAAATTTAAAAGCCTTTTGATAAATAAATATATTCCATGGTGGGCCTCATGTGATTTTTACTCATAGAGTACTTTATTGAGAGAAAGGGATCTAACAAAGAAAAATACTATGAGAAAGCTCAAATCAAAATGAGTCCCTAGGCCACAACAAGGCCATGGTAAATCCAAGATAAATAGTATATAATTCTTTAATTATAGTAGAATAGGTCACTCAAACAAATATTGCCTAATCTAAAAAATAAACATATATCTAAATCCAAATAGAATAAATATAATGATAAGAGAATTGTATAAACAATATTAAATGATATGACCGATAAGAATGGTGTCATTTTGATAGTCCATGAGAAATTTCTATCTATTAAAGAAGATGATCCATGAAAATGGATACCAAGTCACATGATGAAATGGCTTGTACCATAGGATAAATTAAAGGTTGATTCTATGTGGCAAGTACAACACTCTCATTTCTTATAATTTATATTATACATGTAAGCATCTTAGAGTTCTATTGAAGAATAGGTCAATGATGAAGTCAAAGCTCCTATGGTTGATCCAATGTTGTTCTAAATTTTGTTTAAGGTGTCTCACTAGGTGGAAATAGAGATTTTTCACATTTGTTGTTGAAGCAATTAAAAATGTATGGGTCTACTTGCTAATGATAAAAGACTAGATTTTTTATGTGTTCAAAAGTTTTATTCCTTAGTGTAGCAATAGATACAGATAAACTAATTTGTCTCTACATAGATATCATAAGAGTAGACCTCTAAGAATTCCATAACTACTACTCACTATGTGACACACGACATGATATGATCTTGCATGACACACTTTAGATCTGTTGTACAATAGAAATGGTGAATCATACAGTCATTGAGAAACGCAAATACAGGCTGAATATTGCATAGTTTTAAGCGACATTACATGTTGAGGTAGATAGAACGCATGATTATTATTCAATATCAATTAGTTAATCTAGTGTTTTATATGCCCAAGAAATTATTGACAGTGAAGGATGCATCTTATTGTCACATGTAAGTTTTCAGGTGAAAATCATGTGTATACATTCCCATGTAAAGGAAAAAAATAGATGATAAAGCATTTTCATACATGTTCCTTGGATGTAGAAACACAAATTTGGCTATAGTTATAGGGCTTTTGAGAAGGGGACACAAAGGAATAATAAGACTTTTCCCTACAAAATCTTAAGTCCCCAATTTGTCATAGCCATAAGATGTTGGCATATTAAAAACAAAGAATAGATATCAAAATAGATTACTGTGCGCAAGACAAGTCTAAGTCATTTTGCTCTTGTAGTTTGATTCCAATTAAAAAGTTAGTGTGGGGCAATGACAAGGTTTTCCTTGCAAGGACATAAGAGAGAAGTCATCCTTCTTGATGATATTACTTGTATGCAATATTGTTCACATGCTCTATGGCCTCTACATCATCCACATGTATGAAGGCATCTCTTTGGGTGCCACCTTGGCCTCCAATAAAAAGCAGAGCAATATTATCAATATGCGAGGCTCACTCTCTCCTTTCCACCCCCTAATGCAGTGTGTTTTCTGTGGGATTTCTTCTTCTCACACAAAGTTAGAATTTTTTATCCACTTGAATGTTGCATCCCATGGACATATACCCCTCTGTACATGTAAATCATGGTTTAGGTTTTCCTAAAAGCCAACTTGTTTTTCTATTTGCAATCCTTAATAAGACTAAAAAAAGGAAACCTTGAGCAGTCGTCCAGACAATCAACTGAGGGTGTGTAAGGAGGTGAGATCACCCCCTCACTAAAATTTAACAGAAAATACAAAACAACCCTCAAATGCATAAAATTTTGATGAGGAAGGATGCTTGCATAATAATTCCATTTAAATAAGCATGAACCAAATACATAAATGTCAATAGTAGCAGTGGAAGAAAAAGATGAGAAGTCTGTGCTATTACATGGCTCTAACAAAAGTTTAATACATAGCTTGAACAACAAACTAAAGGATCTAGCAAAAGCAACCTAGTCATGATGGCCGCTCTATTCCTGTCTTGGTACTCCTTGCCCGTGATCTAGTCCTTGCCCTGGTCCTGGGTGGTTGGGGGTCACCCAGTAAGAGAGAGAGAGAAAAGTATGTGTCAAAATATGACTAAGGACAAGTACATTTTTAAAATCTGACAAAGTAAAGATTCACTACACTAAGAGACTTCAAGAGTATCAGGCATGTGAACAGTTTAGATTTTCTGCCAAACAAATAGCATGTGAAGAGCAAGCATGATACATTATGACTAAATTAAGCTAATATAGGTCTAAGGCACCTACCTAATCTCAACCTAGAGGAGAGGGGGAATTTTAACATCCCCTAACCTCCAATATATTTATAAAAAGTGGGGAGAATTTTAACGTTCCCCTGGGTGAATTTTAACATGCCCACTATGGGTGGTTTGTACTCATGTACACTACATTAGTTAATTAGTCATTTACATCATCATCATGGTTAAAATAATCAAATGGCAGACACAGGAAATTTGCAACATAGCAGGTGGGATCCAAGACCCAGTAAACATTAAAGTACTCACAATAAGCAAGTTATGTATAACAAGTGTGTAAGCTCAATTCACAATAAGAAAGATATGATGTAGCAAGTATATAGGCTCATGCCACATTGGGAAAATAGGATTGAATTAAAATGATGCCCAACTTAGGTGTTAGAATGCACACACCTGATATAGGATCCCTAGATATGATTTTTCCACCAAATGATTAATTCCAAGCCCCTAGGTACAAGGTTCATTACATATATTAGTTATTTGAAAGAGATTAAGTGTAAAGTGCCCAAAATTTGGACCTTCTAAACAAACCATCGATTTTGGGCTTGAAACCCTGACCAATCAATTCCTAATATTTTTCTAGTTAAGAAAACATATTTATTTATCAAAATCGGACTTTGGATGCATTAGTTATCATTTTTAGAATATTTAATATGATTAAGATGGTACACACATTAAATATCGAAATAAGACCGAGATTCAATAATCAAAAACCTTAAAATCAAATTGTACATGAAACAAGCTTTCCAACGAGTATTTATTCGCATTTTTCCGATGAAGTATTGATTTTCTATGAATTAAATACTCTGGACCAATCAGGGAGAGAGAAAAGCCATGTGGGCTTGGCGACTTATGCAAGGAGAGGGCGGCGAATGACAAAAATGACCCTAATGTTAAAAAATAAAATAGGATGTGCACGAGGGTAGATTCGTAAAAACTCATGGTTGCCTCCTTCCTCACGCGCCAGCCATGGCTACGGAGAAGGAGCTTGCCCATTTGGGCGTTCCCTCAAATCTCGACCAAATTGGATGTATAGGTACTCGAAATGAAGGTTAAGGTGACAGAAACTCACCAATGTACTTTATTGGGGCTTTTCTATCACCGAGAATCTAGGAAAAGGGCCACAAGTCAAGGAAGAAGGAGGGGTTGTCAGAGCTAAATGGGGAATCTTCGACCAAATTAGGGCTAGGGAGGAGTTGTTAGGGGGCGACGGAGTTGTGAGGATAGCATTTTATAGGTGAGGAGGCTCGTTGAGCCAAAATGACAAGGGGGCGGAGCATCCTTGTCCGGTGACATTGGGCATTTCGGTCACAGTGCATGAGAGTGAATGAGTGATGGCTTGAACGAAGCGTCGGAGCACGACGGTTCATTTGGCAAAGAAATCTCGTAAAGAGATCGAGAAACGAGGGACAATGAAGTCGAGGGGGTCAAGTTCGCTGTACACGAAGAGGCTGGAGGTAGAAGATAATGTAGCTGGTGTTGGATTGGGATCGGACGGCGGTCTGGGGTCCGTGACAAGGATATCAAATGACATAAATGAAATTCGATTGGTATTCCATAGCCACACTTTATTGGAACTTGTAAAATCCATTTGAAGGGTCAAATGAAGCCCAAATGACCTCAAATTTTAACCATAGGTTTATGACAACACCTAGAACGATTCTATGTATTTACTTTTTCGTTTTACCCCATATAAGGCCCCTAATAAATTTCTTTCCCATTAACATATATATTAGTGTATAAATTGGGTAAATTAATGTGAAAAGGCATTATGATAATTTTTCTTGTTGTATTTTCGAGATAGGCCAACCAAGAGGCTTTCCCCACTCAATTAATTACATTACATAATTTTATACACTCATAAGGAGAGAGAGAAAAATAAAATGGGGGTTATTAATTCCTTAACATTAATTCTTTTTCACCCATTGTACACGAGATTTGTAGAATTACATTATCCATCGATAAAATCTTATTGATGCAACGATTATTTCGTTTTTGGAACATTTTCATCATTGCCCTTATTAAAAATAATAATAGAGGTAATTTGTGCACTAACCCTTGTGTTGGCATGAATATGTTATCCATACCATTAAATTTCCATAAATTCAATATTAAGGACAAAGCAAAGGGAAAATGAGATAGCACAAAATATGGGGTGGAAATTGCAAATTTTATTTGAAACTCAGTTCGTTACAACACTCCACCCGTTAGAAAAGATTTTGTCCCCAAAATCTCATACAAAAAGAGAAGGGTGAGATCGGAGTATTTCATCTCTCAGCTCCCAAGTGGATTCCTCTAACTCATGGTACTTCCACAACACATTCACTAACTCAATATCCTTATTCTTCAACTATTTAACCCGAGTGTCCAGGATCTTCACAGGATAACTCCTCATAGGTTAGGTTTTCATGAATCTCCAGAGGTTCTATAGTGAGCACATGAGAAGGATCTTTCACATACTTCCTTAGCACCGAGACATGAAAGACATTATGGATCTTATCAGAGGTAGGTGGAAGAGCTAGACGATATGCAAAATCCCCTATCTTAGCCAAGATCTCAAAAGGTCCCACATAAAGAGGACTAAGCTTGCCTTTAACTTTAGATCGGGCAACCGAGCATATAGGCTTGACCTTCAAAAACACATGGTCAACTACTAAGAAGCTCACATCAGACCTATGCTTGTTGGCATACATCTTAATCATTTGAACTTTCTCTAACATCATTTGCATGTTATCAGTCTTCACAAGAGCACGTTCACCCACATCATCCCAATGCAATGGGGAACGACAAGGTATTCCGTACAAAGCTTCGTACAGAGACATCCCTATGCTGTCTTGGTAGCTATTATTGTATGCAAACTCAGCCAAGGGTAGATATCTATCCCATGCACCTCCCCAGTCCATCACGTAAGCACAAAGAAGACCCTCTAGAATGTGCACGGTTCTTTCTGACTGGCCATTGGTTTGTGGGTGATAGGCAGTGCTGAACTGTAGGTCAATCCCTATTTCATCTTGAATTTGACTCCACAACCGAGAGGTGAACTTGGGATCACGGTCAGAAACTATCACTTCAGGTACACCATGCATATGAACTATCCATTCCAGATATAATTGTGCCATATCCTCAACCTTGTAAGTGGACTTGAAAGGCAAAAAGTGGGCAAACTTAGTGAGCCGATCAATCACAACCCACACGGCATCGTAGCCTTTCCTGGTTTTGGGAAAACTAGTGAAAAAGTCCATTGTTATCTTCTCCCACTTCCATTCTGGAATTTCAAGCAGATGGAGAAGACCACCAGGTCGTTGGTGCTCTATCTTCACTTGTTGACAAGTCAAGCATCTAGACACAAATAGAGCTATATCCTTCTTCATATTCTTCCACCAGAAACTGCGTTGTAAGTCCTTGTACATCTTGGTTGTGCCAAGATGTATAGTATATTTGGACCCATGAACTTCATTGATAATCTTCTGACATAGCTCGCCTACCTCAGGAACCCACAATCGTTGAAAAAAATGTAGTGCACCGTCAACTCCAATGGATAAGTCAGATTGTGGTTTTAGGGTTAAGGTCTTCATTTCTTCCAGCTCGGGACTTTTTAACTGGGCAGCAACAATATCTGAAATCCAACTTGGAGTGATTGACAAGCTAGCCATGTGAACACATAGCTTGTCTTCATCTTCTTCATTTGAAATCTCTATAGGTTGGGGTTGCCATCCAGAAACATACTCCAGATTTGTCCAGATAGAACAAGTTATAGCAGCAAAGGTTCCATTTTTCTTTCGACTCAAGGCATCAGCAACTACATTGGCTTTACCGGGATGATAAGTGATGGTAAAGTCGTAGTCCTTTAGATATTCCATCCATCTACGCTGCCTCATGTTCGGGTCTTTTTGTGTCAAGAGGTATTTTAAGCTTTTGTGATCAGTAAATACCTCGAACTGAACCCCATTGATGTAGTGTCGCCAGATTTTTAGAACATGTACAATGGCTGCTAGCTCTAAATCATGTGTAGTCCAGTTCTCTTCATTCGGCTTCAACTGGCGGGAGGCATAGGCAATCAATTTCCCTTCTTGCATCAAAACACATCCCAATCCTTTCTTGGAGGCATAAGTGTATATTGCATAAGGTTTGTCTTCGACAGGTAGTGCAAGCACAAGAGAGGATGTCAAGCACTTCTTCAGCTTCTGGAAACTATCCTCACATTCAGGTGACCAAACAAACTTGACTTCTTTTCATGTCAACTTTGTCATAGGAAGGGCTAGCTCAGAAAAGTTCTTGATAAACTTTCGGTAGTAACCTTCCAGACCGAGGAAACTATTGATTTCATACGGATTCTTTGGAGCCTTCCATCTGGTCATAGCTTCAACTTTCGCAGGGTCAATAGCAATGTGCCCTCCAGAAATAACATGACCCAAAAACATGAATTATTTGATCCAGAACTCACACTTCAAGAATTTAGCATAGAGTTGATTTTCTCGTAGTGTATTGAGTACCAGCCTCAGATGTTTGTGAAGCTGCTCTTCTGACTCAGAATATATTAAGACATCATCAATGAAAACCATGACGAATCGCTCGAGGTAAGGATGGAACACTCGATTCATCAGGTCCATGAAGGCAGCTGGGGAATTGGTCAAACCAAAAGGCATGACCAAGAATTCATAATGCCCATATCTAGCTCTGAAGGTAGTCTTTGATATGTCTTCATCCTTCACCCACATTTGATAATAGCCACTTCGCAAGTCCATTTTTGAGAAAACGGTAGCAGACTTGAGTTGGTCAAAGAGATCATCAATACGAGGTAGTGGATAACGATTCTTCACTGTGACTTGATTAAGCATGTGGTAGTCTATGCACATACGCATAGACCCATCCTTTTTCTTTACAAACAAGATGGGGGCTCGGCAAGGTGAAACTCTTGGGTGAATAAAACCCATGTCCAGGAGTTCTTGAAGCTGCTTCTTAAGCTCGGTGAGTTCAGCAGGTGCCAATCGATATGGCAGCTTTGAGATGGGTGAAGTCATGGGTGTGCGTCTGATGGAAAATTCCACTTCATGAGTTGGAGGTAACCCAAGCAACTCTTCAGGAAAAATATTAGGGAAATCCTTCACCACTTCTATATGATCGAGAGAAGGAGGTGTGGTATCAAGAACAATAGATGCAAGAAATGCCCTACACCCCTGCGAGACGAGTTTTTCGGCTTTGATGGCTGAAATGATTAATTGTCGTTCATCTCATTTCCTTCCCTTCATGCACATTCTACCAACTTCAGGGTGCAACAAGCTAACCTTCGAATCTTCACAAAAAAGGACAGCCTTATATTTCTTCAACCAATTCATACCTAGGATAATGTCAAAGACTGACATTTCGAGCACGATAAAGTCAGAAGGGAACATCTTCCCCAAGATGCAAAGATCTAAGGTTGGAATCTTGAGATAAGAGGAACATATTCTACCGCTAGGGGTTTTGACATCTAACACATGGTCCATGAACTCTATTTCTATTTCTAGCATAGTAGAAAATTGTGTAGATATGAAGGTATTTGACGATCCAGAATCAAAAAGCGTCTTGACAGGGTATGTATTGAGAAGTAAAGTACCTTCAATCACATTATTGTCATCACTAGATTCCTCAACATCCAAAGCAAAGACCCTTCCATTCCGCCTTTCCACAGGCGGGCGACGTCCTTGCTGGTTATTGTTGTGGCTGTTGTTGTTATCGTTTTGTGGAGGCAGGTTCTGACGTTGAGGTAGATGTTGGGTTGGGGATTGACCTTGAAGCTTGGGACAGTACGGCCGAATATGACCGACTTGGCCACATTCATGACAGATAGGTGCAGTATGACCATCCCTATGAGGCAGTGTATTGCTTGTCAGACATTTCCCGGGAGGATGGGATCGGGATATCTATTGCATTTGTCACGCCCTTGGAACCCACCAGAGTTCTTCCGTTTGTTATTGTTGCTTGGTCCAAAAGACTGAAAACCAGGATAGGACTCAACAGATAGGGCTTTGTCCAGCATCTGCTGAAAGGTGAGTGGTAGTTGGGGCACAAGATGGCGCCCCACATTATAGTTGAATCCTTGCAGAAAGATGGTTGCCCTACGCTCTTCTCCCTGGTCCACAGTATAACGCTCCAGCATGAGGAAGTGTTGAACATATTCTGACACGCTCATGTTTCCTTGCCACAAACTATAGAACTCGGCCTCCTTCTGCTTCAGATAGGCCGAACATGTGTACTTCACTCTGAACAGTTTGAGAAACTGTTCCCAGGTCATGCCCACAGTGTCACGGGTGCGGGAAATCTCGTTCCACCAGATCCGGGCTGGTCCATCCAGGACATAGGCTGCAAAGCAGACTTTTGGTGTGGGGGACACGCCATGACTTCAAAAGTACGTTCTAGGGCTAACACCCAATCATCTTCCTTGTCCACCATGTTGGACTCATTTTCCCCTTTGAAGTAAGGGGGCTGCATCTTGATGAAGTCAGACAGGTGCAACTCCTTAGGCTTGTTGGTATTGGCAACGACTGCAGAAAGCTGCCCCATAAGGGTGTCTGAGAGGAGTTGACGCAGCATAGCTAACTCCTTCTTGGGAGTCAAAGGAGTCTCAGGGGTCTCCAGGTTGTCGGTGTTGTTGTCAGAATTTTCACTAAACATGCTACCCTTCCCGAAAGGCAAGGTCATAGGGTAAAAATTCTAGGAGTACAAGACAGAAAAGACGAGGTTACTATTGCTTATAGGCATGCTATTTCAGGCACTCAATATCAGATCTGGCCAGGCCAGTGTCATATGAACCCAGGAGTCCTCATTAACCAACTAGTAGGGTGGAGGAAAATATTGCCTGCCCCCAGGTTTTGACCCTTTCTAGACACCATCACTTTCAACTTTGTACCCTAGTAGCTACCCTGCAAGCTATGATACCATGTTGTAAGGAGGTGAGATCACCCCCTCACTAAAATTTAATGGAAAATACAAAACATCCCTCAAATGCATAAAACTTTGATGAGGAAGGATGCTTGCATAATAATTCCATTTAAATAAGCATGAACCAAATACATAAATGTCAATAGTAGCAGCGAAAGAAAAAGATGAGAAGCCTATGCTATTACATGGCTCTAACAAAAGTTTAATACATAGCTTGAACAACAAACTAAAGGATCTAGCAAAAGCAACCTAGTCATGATGGTCGCTCTATTCCTATCATGGTACTCCTTTCTCGTGATCTAGTCCTTGCCCTAGTCCTGGGTGGTTGGGGGTCACCCAACAAGAGAGAGAGAAAAGTATGTGTCAAAATATGACTAAGGACTAGTACATTTTTAACATACAACAAAGTAAATATTCACTACACTAACAGACTTCAAGAGTATGAGGCATGTGAATAATTTAGATTTTCTGCCAAACAAATAACATGTGAAGAGCAAGCATGATACATTATGACTAAATTAAGCTAATATAGGGCTGAGGCACCTACCTAACCTCAACCTAGAGGAGAGTGGGAATTTTAGCATCCCCTAACCTCCAATATATGTATAAAAAGTGGGGAGAATTTTAATGTTCCCCTGGGCGAATTTTAACATGCCCACTATGGGTGGTTTGTACTCATGTACACTACATTAGTTAATTAGTCATTTACATCATCATCATGGTTAAAATAATCAAATGGCAGACACAGGAAATTTGTAACATAGCAGGTGGGATCCAAGACCCAATAAACATTAAAGTACTCACAATAAGCAAGTTATGTATAACAAGTGTGTAAGCTCAATTCACAATAACAAAGATATGGTGTAGCAAGTATATAGGCTCATGCCTCATTAGGAAAATAGGATTGAATTAAAATGATGCCCAACTTAGGTGTTAGAATGAAAATACCTGATATAGGATCCCTAGATATGATTTTTCCACCAAATCATTAATTCCAAGACCCTAGGTACAAGGTTCATTACATATATTAGTTATTTGAAAGAGATTAAGTGTAAAGTGCCCAAAATTTGGACCTTCTAAACAAACCATCGATTTTGGGCTTGAAACCGTGACCAATCAATTCCTAATATTTTTCTAGTTAAGAAAACATATTTATTTATCAAAATCAGACATTGGATGCATTCGTTATCATTTTTAGAATATTTAATATGATTAAGATGGTACACACATTAAATATCGAAATAAGACCGAGATTCAGTAATCAAAAACCTTAAAATCAAATTCTAAATGAAACAAGCTTTCCAACGAGTATTTATTCACATTTTTCCGATGAAGTGTTGATTTTCTATGAATTAAATACTCTGGACCAATCAGAGAGCGAGAAAAAGCCACGTGGGCTTGGCGACTTATGCAAGGAGAGGGCGGCGAATGACAAAAATGATCCTGATGTTAAATAAGAAAATAGGATGTGCACGTGGGTAGATTCATAAAAACTCACGATTGTCTCTGTCCTCATGCGTCAGCCATGGCTACGGAGAAGGAGCTTGCCCATTTGGGCGTTCCCTCAAATCTCGATCAAATTGGATGTATAGGTACTCGAAATGAAGCTTAAGGTGAGAGGAACTCACCGGTGTAATTTATTGGGGCTTTTCTATCATCGAGAATCTAGGAAAAGGGCAACAGGTTAGGGAAGAAGGTGGGGTTGTCGGAGCTAAATGGGGAATCTTTGGCCAAATTAGGGATAGGGAGGAGTTGTTAGGGGGGCGACGGAGGTGTGAGGATAGCTTTTTATAGGTGAGGAGGCTCATTGAGCCGAAATGACAAGGGGGCGGAGCATCCTTGGCCGGTGTCATTGGGCATTTCAGCCACAGTGCACGAGAGTGAATGAGTGATGGCTTGAACAAAGCGTTGGAGCACGGCGGTTCATTTGGCGATGAAATCTCGTGAAGAGATTGAGAAATGAGGGAGAACGAAGTCGAGGGGGTTAGTTCGATGTACACGAAGAGGTTGGAGGTAGAAGATGATGTAGATATTGTTGGATCGGGATCAGAAGGCGGTATGGGGTGCGTGACAAGGATATCAAATGACATAAATGAAATTCGATTGGTATTCCATAGCCACACTTTATTGGAACTTGTAAAATCCATTTGAAGGGTCAAATGAAGTCAAATGACCTCAAATTTTAACCATAGGTTTATGACAACACCTAGAACGATTATATGCATTTACTTTTTCATTTTACCCCATATAAGGCCCCTTATAAATTTATTTTCCATTAACATATATTTTAGTGTATAAATTGGGTAAATTAATGTGAAAAAGCATTATGATAATTTTTCTTGTTGTATTTTCGAGATAGGCCAACCAAGAGGCTTTCCCCACTCAATTAATTACATTACATAATTTTATACATTCATAAGGAGAGAGAGAAAAATAAAAGGGGGGTTATTAATTCCTTAACATTAATTCTTTTTCACCCATTGTACATGAGATTTGTATAATTACATTATCCATTGATAAAATCTTATTTATGCAACAATTATTTCGTTTTTGGGAACATTTGCATCATTGACCTTATTAAAAATAATAATAGAGGTAATTTGTGCACTAACCCTTATGTTGGAATGAATATGTTATCCAGACCATTAAATTTCCATAAATTCAATATTAAGGACAAAGCAAAGGGAAAAATGAGATAGCACAAAATATGGGGTGGAAATTGCAAATTTTATTTGAAACTTAGTTCATTACAGGGTGCATTGTCCCTCTGGACTATTATGAAAAATTCCAACTATGAGTTAGATGATTAATTTGACTTTACTATTTTGATCTTTCCTAATCCAACTACCTTGTCAATTAATTGACTTGTTTGGTCAATCGGCTAGTTACTTACTAAAATGGTTGATTAGTTAGTGTTGTGACAATCAATCAATATGTTGATATACCAGCCATGCAATTGACCAACTTGAGTTGTTTAATGATTTGTTGGATTATACTCCATATCTACATAATTCCAAACCAATCTAATTGTGAATGCAGTTGCATACAAATTTTCCATTACAAATCCCTGTGTGAGTGACTTTGTATGTTTGACATTATGTTGGTAGTGATGTCAAATACCTCACAAGAAATGAGTGGTATCGAGAAACACATCATTTCCAACCAAGTAATTAGAATAAGTTGGAGAGTAACTTTAACATGTAAGTGACCAATGTCACCATGACTATATAATTCCTTTATTGCAAATATTTGTATTGCACCCATGGCATAAAGTAGTAATACTCTTGGCACTCAATCTAAGTTTGTTGATCTAGAGTATACCATTGAATTTCACTGAGGATATCAGCTTGTCCATGCATTTCACAGTCTCTTTGATCAAGTGATCAGTGATATCACTACAATACAAGGGAAAATTCCATCTACATCATTCATAAGAAATCCATAAGAGTCACAATGTGGCAACCTGCCACATGTAATGAGATTACTCAAAACTAAAATGTTGATCAAATAATAATTAACCATATTATAAGAAAGTTACATAATTAAAACTGAATAAAATTTCAAAATATTTCAAAAGAAACATTCACACAAAGGTCCAACTTCGTATATATATCTTGTAACTTTACACGAGTTCAGTGGCCTCATCCACAACCTGTATACAAAAGGTATTGTGCACATAATTACAACATTTACATTGTTCATGGCATACAACCAAAAATTGATTTAATATAATATGATATACAAATCCCTCTATCTGAACATGAGATTACATGGACGACACTAGGACTATACACCAAACCTGTTACAACCTCAATTTTACATGTGTTTTCATAATTGAAATATAATAATTTTATGAATATGGACTTGAATTGAGAAGGTTGTATGATTTGCTTCAACGAATGGGTTTCTTTGCAAATCTCCCCTTTGATATGAATTTCGTGATTCCTACTATTATGTTAATCCAATAATGGATATAAAAGAGAAGAAAAGAGGAAAAGTCCAAATAATAGAAAAGGATAAAAGATAATGGATATTAAGCAATATATTTATGAGAAATACATAAAAATCTCTAGAGAGTGGCATTTATGGCCACAATTGAATGAATTTCGTTTACATATGATTTCTAGTGGAAGAAATAGGAAAAGAATAAAAAGGAAATAAAGGATAAAGAGAAATCCTTGAAAAGAAATCTTTTAATAAAGAAATAAGTAAGATAATGTGAAATAATGGATGTAGACGCATCTAGAAGGATAATAAGTATCCTTCAAAAAGGATTTTAAAATTTTAGGATTTCTTGGGGTCCAAGGAGTCCCAATGGAGAGGAAGAAAATAAAAGTAATACAAAAGTCATAATATGTGATTAATGACTTTTGTTGTTATCAAAAAGAGATACTATTTGCTTTAAGGAAGTAAAATTTTGTGGCTAATGGATTAAAATCCAAACACAAAGAAGATAAAAGAGATATAATTCGGATTCCTTAATAACCAAGGATCATGGATAAATAAGGAATAATTTAAAAGAGAGAATTTATTCTTAATTAAGGAAAGTAGGTTTCCTAATAACGAAAGGCCTTGTTTTCTTTGTGGTCAAGCATGTTAGGGCGTGGCTGCCCTCCCCTATATAAGGGTTGGACCCATAGCCTCGAGTCCAAGAGGATCTCGGGCACCCCACTCTCTTCTTCCTCTTACATCCACACAAACTATAACCAAGGGGAGTAGTGCGACCCCTGGAGCAACAAAAGGAGTTTCGAGGAAGTCTAGACACCCCCCTTCAAATCTACATGACTACGGGGTTGCCAATTTGTGAGGAACCCTCACCATGGTCACCTGCAACTCATCTGCAGAGGGTCGAGGTTCGCGGACCTGATGCTCCTGACCCCAACTAATTCGCTCATGGCTGGAGGCCTTTCTAAATGTGGCGGAGGTAGTGGGATCTCTGCAGACATCCATCGAGCTCTGGAGGGGGACGCAGCCCTGTGACCAGCCGCACCTGACAGAAACAATAGGGTTCATGAGGAAAGGGATGACCGGGCCACAATGGACGGATTTACCCCTCTTGGGTATGAAGAACCGGATATTTATGAGGGGGAAAAAGGGACATTCTGTTATGTTTCGGCCGAGTTACATGATGATTGGGATGGTTGACGTCTCAGCATCCCATTGGTCTAAGTAAGTGAATCTTGCAATATTTGTAATTAATTATTCGTAACTCTGATGGTAGCAAATAATATATGATATTTTCTTAGAAAAATACGAGGAATCCATTAAAAATAGTTTTAGATCCTAATCCCTCTTACAATTCGAAAAGTAGTTAAAATTTTCAACTTTAATGCATTAATGATTAAGAAAACCTAATATTGATGTTAATAAGATTGAGAAATGTATTATGGGTGTTTTTAATCAATATTAACCTGTTGATTATAAAAAGGACACATTAGATCCAAAAGGATGATCTTTATGTGTATTTTGATTCATGTAGGGTTCCATATACATGAATACGCTTTAATGGGCCTTGAAACCCTAATTTTGGCAATTATGACTCTTAATGGCTTTAATTGTGCAAATCCATGAATGAAGCTGAGATATGATGATTCTAAGCTATTTTGAGTATAAAAGATTCTAATTGTGGATAAATATCCTTAATTTGGTTATTAGGGTTTTGTAGTGGATAAATGTGGAATTAGTGATAAATAGAGTTCATATGTGAATCGGACTATAATGAAATATGAGTAGTCAATTCAAAAGAAACTGAAGATGATAATTGGCCTTAATGATCATGACATAACTTAAAAGGATAAAGATGGTTGTTTTAGTGTAAAGGAGATATATTAGACTTAATTGACATTCTAGTATGCCTATGATGTTGAAATTAGGGTTTGTGGACTAAAAGAGCACTAAACGTGATAAAAGCATTATGGAGGCTAAAACCCTAAAGTTGGCCTAGAAATCCTAAGGTGGAATCCAAGTCAATCTTGAATATGTTTTGGATAAAATAATGACACATGGGTGTTATGCATTAATTTCAAGATATTGTTAATTGCTTGATTGATTGTTCTTGATTATTCTTGCTTGGACATCAAGTTACTCTAGATCAGGTATGTGGTTATTTATGAGTAATCGATCTAGTTTCACAGAGTTTTCTCGAATGATTGATCAAATTGGATGCAACCTAAACTGTTGGATGTTCATTTATGTAAATCTTTAAAGTCACTATGATTATCACAATTAATTATAAATGTGCATTCTCACACCTACATGCCACCTTGATGTATGATGTATGACCAAGCCCTAGAGGGAAGGTCAATTAGGTCAAGCCCAAGAGGGAAGACCATTGGGCACCATGAGAGGTGACCCCAGGCACCAAGCTCAGGATGGAGAAGGTGGCCTTATGTTTCTTGCATGACTATTGGGCACCATGAGAGGTGACCCCAGGCACCAAGCTCAGGATGGAGAAGGTGTCCTTATGTCTAGTGCAAAGGAAAAACCCTAGAGAGGGTATTCCAGGGTTAGGGCAAAAGTGGTGGAGAATGTCACATTGAAAACATAATTTGGATTGTTAAATAACTTAATTGTGATATTTAGGTTGTTTGCAATATTTGTGAAATTTTGGTTTCCCCACATACCGACATATTCATTTATGCTGACCGACATTTTATTTGTCAGTGTTTTAGGTACAATATGAAAAGGACAAATAGCAGAGTGATACATTGTGAATATATGAATTAAAGTATAAGGAGGAATAGTTAGAATAAACTCCAATTGTGGATAGAAGTTTAGAAATCCAAGATTTTAAAAAGGTATGCAAAGTTTTATTTTATTCCATATTTTTAGTATAGTTTTGGTATAATTTAGTAATTATTATTAATTATTTGTCGAACCATTGGTCTGAAAAATTGGGCTAACGGCTCTGACCTTTTGGTCTCCCTTAATTGGGGGTTATCGGGAGGTGGGGTCATTACATTTGGTATCAGAGAATTGGTTCCCCATTTAATCTCTATTAATTATTAAATTTTACAAGCTCTTTAGAACCCAAGGGAGTTATTAGAGGATTTTCCGATGATGGGGGTGTCTAGAAAAGGATCACGGTCTGGGGGCTGGCAATATTTTCCTCCACCTCGCTAGTCGGTCACAAGGACTCCCGGATGCAGTGTGACTGCCTTGCCAATGTCTGAGGTTCTGACTCGAAATAAGATACTTTTAGGACTCTCTCATCTATTTTCGTCCCTTCTCAACCCTAACTCAATTCTAAAGTTTAGGGTTTTCTCTCTCTCTTCCTCACCCTCTTGAGGATAGGGTATGTATGATAAGGTTAAAGAATCCTCCACTAAATTAATAAAAACACATGTAAACAAGATGTCATGGACATAAGCTTAATAGTTTAACCATATACTAAAGATTAGTTGCATGCTTAGGTTGTATGACATGTGTTGTCATACCCTCAGGAGAGACCTGAGGTTAGACCTTCTTGTTAGGAGGATGAGTAGAGAGTTGGTCTTGGAGGTAGAGACCTCCATTAAAGGTAGAGATTTTACACATCCTCTGAGGATGATGCTAACCCTAACCCTAAGTGGTGGTTAGAGAGAGATGGCATGATGAGTTAGATATCATGGTCAACCATGTGCGTGAGTTGACCTGCTTTTAGTTTTGAATACCTATGAGAAGTGTGAGCTATGTGAGTTTGGTTGACTTGGTGCCTTCTGGGTGACCCAACCTGTGAAGGGTCGTGCATGTTAGGGTGAAGGATGACCCCCTTCATCAATGAGGTTAGTGATGACCATATAGAAACCCTATGGGCTTATATGAGCATGGTAGTGTATGCACCTAGAGTACGTCATAGCACTGGAAGTAGGTTAAAACCCAGGCCAGAAGGGCATGTTGGGTAGCCTATGAGATAAGCATAAAGAGCTATGGATGATCTTGAGCGAACGTAGGTTTCACCCATGTAGGGGTATACATGTGAGCTTGATCCACCTTTTTAGAGAGAGAACCTCTAGTAGTAAGGTTGTTTGCAGGGTTAGCTCTAGAGAGAGAGAAAGACCCAAGCAAGAAGGTTGGAAGCTTAGACTCCGGGATATAAGGAACCCTGAGAATTTGGGTATGTTACGACCTAAGTGGATGGTTGTGGTTGCCTCGTGCATCATCCTTGGAGGCTTGTGGCATCTGGGTTGCCTTTAGAGGAACCAAACCCTAGAGAAGGAAAGAGACTTTTTGAATCGAGCTACGGATGTTGTAGGTGCCTACCTTACCTTTTAGGGATAGGAAGAGGAGTTCCTTAGACCCTGAGGAGGTATAGTGTCATGTTGTGAGGCCTCATACCTAGATGTTTGTTCTTGAGGAAGGATAAACTCTGAGGTGTTGTGGAAGGATAATAGGACGTGCATGATGTACCTCGTACATGCTTGGTTTGTTGTTCAAATGTTGAGTATGCAGTTGGACAGCTTTGGCAGAAAAAGTGAACCTTGGGTTCCTAGACCTATAAGAGGGGAAGTAGTAGTACCTGGTGCACCTGATTCTCATGATGAGATTTGAGTTTCTATAAATTCAAGAATGGCACCCCTCATGTTTAGAGGAAAGGGAAACCCCTTGGATTAAGGTGTATGTTTGATGAACCCCTACTTATAGGTTGGTGACATATGTATGTATGATGATGGTTCAATGTGAAGGCATAGAAACAAGTATGACCTATCAGGGAGACCTAGCATGGTTTAGTAGGTGGTTTGCTTGTTAGCTGCATGCCTTAGTAGCTTTCTAGGGCTAAGAATGCTCATGTGGATGTAAACCTTATACATAGGGACGTTTGTGACCCTTGCTTCTATCACGATATAGTTTCCTCCCATCTAGGGAGAGGGACCCTTCTGTAGGGTATGTACTACCTTTTGTTGGGTTTGAGATAACCTAAAGAGGTCTCATAGGATCTTGAGAAGCTAATTGGAGAGTACATAGTATGAGAATGAACCTACAGACCCATAGATAACCATCTCTAAGTGCATGTAGATGGGGCCTGACAAAGGTAGGTAGGTCGCCATGATCCCTATGAAAGGATGTAAGTCATACCACGAATGCAAAGAGAGATGATGGAAACTTGGGTAAGGATTCAAGTTGGATATGTTCTATGTTAGAATCCTAAGTCTATCCTAGGGTCGGGTAGGGATAAGACTGATGGGAGTAGGAGTTTCCTAATTCCCTAGTTGCACATGACCGTAGGGTCGGGAGGTAACAACTAACATCATCTGAGGGTCATGGGTTAGGAGATTCATCACCTTCATGAACTCATGGGACCCAAATGGCAGATGAAGATGGCACTCTCTAGATGCATGAGGGAAGAG
Organism: Alisma plantago-aquatica; assembly: GCA_963693085.1. Classification (NCBI taxonomy): domain Eukaryota; kingdom Viridiplantae; phylum Streptophyta; class Magnoliopsida; order Alismatales; family Alismataceae; genus Alisma; species Alisma plantago-aquatica. The sequence goes on along the minus strand of OY856412.1, from coordinate 286,635,391 downwards.
GGATGACCCCAAAAGTGTCAGCACCCTATATACCTAGAGGATATGACTAAGGATCGTGTGGTGACCCAAGTGTGTTTGAGACCAGTTCTCCATAAAAGAAAACCTGATATCGAAATGTTCATGATGTGGAGACATGTGATGCATATTTCAACTTAGATTGGAAGGTGTACTGGCAATGTAGGGTGAACCATCTCTACTCTTAAAACAGGAAGAACTTTGTACTTGGACTGCAACCAAATGCTTATTTCCTCTCATTATGAAGGCGAGAGATAGGGCAATATGCATGACATATACCAAGGATAAAGATGATGAGAGTGGAAATGTTGCTATTATAATAGTGTAACCTTGTGGAGTGTAAGATGTGTGGATGGTTTACCAACATCAAGAGAACTAAGGTAGTCATCTTATAAGGATGTTCTTATCATGAGATGAATGGAATTTATGAGTTAAATAAGTTTGAGTTTGATAACTAAGAGGATGAGCTCTGAGTTTTCCTGATGAAGATAGACCTAAAGTCTGAGATGAGATGATAAGTGGAATGCATGGAGGTGTATGTCTCCACTGTTACCTAGAACATAAAGATGAAAGGTGGTGATGGATGCTCTTGTTGAGACGCAGCTTCCTAGTTTAGCTAGTGGAAAGGCTGGAAGAGGTGGCTAGGTGAACCCTAAGTTGTGAGATATGTTTGGCTAACACTCAGATGTAACGAGATCCGTTGATCAAGTTAGTGGTTACTTGGTTAGCCATCCAAGGGCTTGTTGTGATAGAAGGATGGCTGTAGAACCTCAGATGCACTTCTCTGGAAGAGAAGGTGATGAAACCCACGACTAGAGTGTTTTAGGGTTCCTGATGAATCAACCTTGAGGAATCATGACGTACGAGAGATCATGATACACCATGATACTACTGAGATAGTAAGTGGAAGTAGTACTTTGGATGCCTAAGATGAAGTTGCATGTGGCTTTTCGCCATGCATGCCAGGAGGTGAAGGACGAACACCAGTAACCCAGTGAGTTGATACAGAGGGTAAAGAGTCCCTGAGGGGGAATGGGAGTTCATCACTATGGATGTTGTGGTAAGTCTCCCATAGACCAAGGGAGGTCAAGATGCAATATGGGTTATGGTAGATCACCTTACCTAGATGACAGGTAAGAGAAAGAGAGAGTATTGTCAAGGGACAGATCCAGTTGAACTACATGTGAGAGAAAGAGATGGTTCAACTAACCCATGATGCAAGTTCAAAGGTTCTTGAGTACGACCTAAAGATTCACTTCCATGCGGTGGAAGTAGGTACATGAAGAACTCGATGCGAGTACAACTTATCACCCCTAAATGATAGAGTATGATCCAAACTAGAGGGTCTGATGAGAGCATGTGTGCTCATTCAGGGTGATACATGGGGACAGTTCTTGTCCTATGAGAGTTTATGATGATAGCCACCATAGCCAATATCTGGATATAAGCTCTATAAAGGAGGTTGTGTCAGTCACCGCTTCATTAGGATGATGTCAGTGAAAGGACCTTGTGAAGGTCAGAGAGACCACAGTGTGTGTAGATGAACTCGTTTTGATCATGCAATGGCTGAGAAAGCCCAGGGGCGACATGAGTCGTGAGCTGATGCAAAGCAGACTGACATGCAGTTCACTGTGGAAGAATATGTGTTATGAAAACCCGACCCCTCTGAGCTATAGATGAGAAAGATGAATCCCTAACGCATGGATCCATTTGAGATGGATTGGTGGAGTTTCTTATGTTTAGCCTTACCCCTCAGGATAATATGATGTATGACGTGTTCTAAGAGTCCGATCTAGAGCCCTATGTGATGTACCCGAGCCATGTGTTGAGCCATGAACCTATTGAGCTTCAAGGGAGGCTAAAATATCCTAAGTCACCTATGAGGCTACAAGATACCAAGGTGAGAGAGAACTCAGATGTAAGAATTTAAGATGATAAAGGTTCTTTGGAAGCATCATGGAGAGGATGAATCCACATGGGAGACGATGATGGACATGGGAAAGTCTTATCATGTTTGCTTGTTTGTTTAGTGAAGTGTTAAGGGAATAATTCCTATAAGAGGGGCAGGATGTTACAACCTCAATTTTACATGTGTTTTCATAATTGAAATATAATGATTTTATGAATATGGACTTGAATTGAGAAGGTTGTATGCTTTTCTTCAAAGAATGGGTTTCTTTGCAAATCTCCCCTTTGATATGAATTTCATGATTCCTACTATTATGCTAATCCAATAATGGATATAAAAGAGAAGAAAAGAGGAAAAGTCCAAATAATAGAAAAAGATAAAAGATAATGGATATTAAGTAATATATTTATGAGAAATACATAGAAATCTCTAGAGAGTAGCATTGATGGCCACAATTGAATGAATTTCGTTTAAATATGATTTCTAATGGAAGAAATAGGAAAAGAAGAAAAAGGAAATAAAGGATAAATAGGAATCCTTAAAAAGAAATATTTTAATAAATAAATAAGTAAGATAATTAGAAATAATGGATGTAGATGCATCTAGAAGGATAATAAATATCCTTCAAAAAGGATTTCGAAATCTTAGGATTTCTTGGGCTCCAAGGAGTCCCAATGGAGAGGAAGAAAGAGAAAATACAAGTAATATAAAAATCAAAATATGTGAATAATGACTTTTGGTGTTATCAAAAAGAGATACTATTTGCTTTAAGGAAGTAAAATTTCATGGCAATGGATTAAAAGCCAAACACAAAGAAGACAAAAGAGACAAAATTCGGATTCCTTAATAACCAGGGATCATGGATAAACAAGGAATAATTTAAAAGAGAGAATTTATTCTTAATTAAGGAAAGTAGGTTTCCTAATAAGGAAAGGCCTTGTTTTCTTTGTGGACAAGCATGTTAGGGTGTGGCTACCCTCCCCTATATAAGGGTTGGACCCATAGCCTCGAGTCTAAGAGGATCTCGGGCACCCCACTCTCTTCTTCCTCTTACATCCGCACAAATCCTAACCAAGGGGAGTAGTGTGACCCCTGGAGCAACAGAAGGAGATTAGAGGAAGTCTAGACACCCCCTTCAAATCTGCATGACTACGGGGTTGCCAATTTGTGAGGAACCCTCACCATGGTCACCTGCAACTCGTCTACAGAGGGTCGAGGCTCGCGGACCTGATTCTCCTGACTCCAGTTGATTCACTCATGGCTGGAGGCCTTTCTAAATGCGGCGGAGGTAGTGGGATCTCTGCAGGTGTCCATCGAGCTCTGGAGATGGGGAGGCAGCCCTGCGACCAGCTGCACCTGACAGAAACAATAGGGTTTGCGAGGAAAGGAATGACTGGGCTACAATGGACGGATTTACCCCTCCTGGGTATGAAGAGTCAGATATTTATGCGGGGGAAAAAGGGTCATTCTGTTATGTTTCGACCAAGTTACGTGATGCATGGGATGGCTGCCATGTCAACATCCCATTAGTCTAAGTAAGTGAATCTTGCAATATTTGTAATTAATTATTCGTAACTCTGATGGTAGCAAATAATATATGAAACTTTCTTAGAAAAATATGAGGAATCCATTAAAAATAGTTTTAGAGCCTAATCCCTCTTACAATTCGAAAAGTAGTTGAAGTTGTCAACTTTAATGCATTAATGATTAAGAAAACCTAATATTGATGTTAATAATATTAAGAAAGGTATTATGGGTGTTTTTAATCAATATTAACTTGTTGATTATAAAAAGGACACATTAGATCCAAAAGGATGATCTTTATGTGAAGTTTGATTAATGTAGGGTTCCATATAGATGAATATGCTTTAATGGGCCTTGAAACCCTAATTTTGGTATTTATGACTCTTAATGGCTTTAATTGTGCAAATCCATTAATTAAGATGAGATATGATGATTCTACACTATTTTGAGTATAAAAGATTCTAATTGTGGATAAATACCCTTAATTTGGTAATTAGGGTTTTCTAGTGGATAAACGTGGAATTAGTGATAAATAGAGTTCATATGTGAATTGGGCTATAATGAAATATGAGTTGTCAATTCGAAAGAAACTAAAGATGATAATTGGCCTTAATGATTGTGACATAACTTAAAAGGATAAATATGGTAGTTTTAGTGTAAAAGAGATATATTAGACTTAATTGACATTCTAGTATGCCTATGATGTTGAAATTAGGGTTTGTGGACTAAAAGAGCATTAAACGTGATAAAAGCATTATGGAGGCTAAAATCCTAATAAAACCCTAAAGTTGGCCTAGAAATCCTAAGGTGGAATCCAAGTCAATCTTGAAAATGTTTTGGATAAAATAATGACACATGGGTGTTATGCATTAATTTCAAGATATTGTTGATTGCTTGATTGATTATTCTTGATTATTCTTGCTTGGACATCAAGTTACTCAGGATCAGGTATGTGGTTATTTATGAGTAATCGATCTAGTTTCACGGAGTTTTCTCAAATGATTGATCGAATGGGATGCAACCTAAACTGTTGGATGTTCATTTATGCAAATCTTTAAAGTCACTATGATTATCACAATTAATTATAAATGTGCATTCTCGTACCTACATGCCACCCTGATGTATGATGCATGACCAAGCCCTGGAGGGAAGGTCAATTAGGTCAAGCCCAAGAGGGAAGACCATTGGGCACCATGAGAGGTGGCCCCAGGCACCAAGCTCAGGATGGAGAAGTTGGCTTTATGTTTCTTGCATGACTATTGGGCACCATGAGAGGAGACCCCAGGATCCAAGCTTGGGATGGAGAAGGTGTCAGTATGTCTAGTGCAAAGGAAAAACCCTAGAGAGGGTATTCCAGTGTTAGGGTAAAAGCGGTGGAGAATTTCGCATTGAAAATGAAATTTGGATTGTTAAATAACTTAATTGTGATATTTAGGTTGTTAGCAATATTTGTGAAATTTTGGTTGTCCCCACATATCGGCATATTCATTTATGCTGACCGACATTTTGTTTGTCGGTGTTTTAGGTACAATATGAAAAGGACAAACATTAAAGTGATACATTGTGAATATATGAATTAAAGTATAAGGAGGATTAGTTAGAATAAACTCCAGTTGTGGATAGAAGTCTAGAAATCCAAGATTTTAAAAAGGCATGCAAAGTTTTATTTTATTCCAAATTTTTAGTATAGTTTTGGTAGAATTTAGTAATTATTATTGATTATTTGTTGAACCATTGATCTGGAAAATTGGGCTAACGACTCTGACCTTTTGGTCTTCCTTTATTGGGGGTTATCGGGAGGCGGGGTCATTACAAAACAACACCAACCTCTTGAGCTATATTGATCACCAAATTGGTCCTCCTCACAACCATGAGACTTAATACGATGTTGATCACCTAAAAGTTGTGGGAACCCATGAGGTGAGATCCCAAGTCATAGCAATATGATATAACCTCTAAAAACATTTATTGCTTACAAGAAGGTTATGAAATTGAGGTAGTTAAAATAGATAGTACAGTAGAGTGGAAATTGAGCAATGTATATGCAAAGATTAAGCATGGATAAGGTTACTTATACATATAGATGCACATAACAAGACATAATTCACATAGAATGTTGACAAGAAAAACAAAGTAAAGGTAATCATCCAACGTGATTCTCCAAAGAACCCTAACAAGTATATTTCTAGGTTGTATTACATATTATATAAAGCCCTAGATAATTTGTCTTGTACCTCTCAAACAACTATTTGATCACTACAAAGTCACAACTAGCCCAATATAAGATCTAGGATGACCCGATTCTTAAAAAAACTCTTCCCCTCAATAAGTACAAGTGACTAACTATAGTGGCCCAATGACCCAACTACTAAAACAACCTGGTCCATCTTGGGTACATAAGACACAACACAAAACTAGGGTATTAAGCCCTCAAATCCGATTTATGACCACAAGCACTCTCAATCATATAAAATTTTAAATATGGCCTCAACTGCTCTTGAAAACCATGAGGTATAGATGATAAATAAACACTATCTACACCTACATCTGCTCAACAGTCTTCGAGCTCCTTTTATATTGCTAGTTTCACTATCCAACAAGTTCTGACACTATTAAGTTCTACAAACACAGGGCACTACATGATTAAGGTTATACTTAATTAATTAATTAATTATGTGATTTTGAATGCATCAATCAAGTTACATACAAACTCCCTAATTTTTCTTATAAAGTAAATTATAGGTTGCACCTCCTAAAGACATAAGATGTGTGAAACATATTCCTTGTTACTCTATCATGACATATTTACCCATCTTTGGCCATAAACTGGACTAAACCTCAAACTAGGGTGCATCAAATCCCAAAATGTCACTTAGACCAAAATACTAATAACTTCATGTAGGATTATCATTAGAATCTAAAATTTTGTAGAGAGTTTAAAGAGTCATAAATAAGATTACACCCATTTACAATGGTGTTGGTCCTAGATTACATTTCATCTACCCTTTCCTTCTTTCCCATCTTGAAGTTCTCAAGGAGACCATTGATCATGTAGACTCTACTTTCCTTTACTTACTTTGTCCCCTCATAAGTGACACATAACTTTCTCCATACCTCATATGATATCTCACAAAAGGAAATCAGGTTGAACTCGATGGGGAAAAGAGAGGCATAGGAAATGTTGATGGCTCTTGCATTCAAGGTTGCTTTCTTCAAATTACCCTCATCCTATTATTCTATCTTTGTCTCTAGTAGCTTCTATGGAAGATCTACCATTCTCCATACATCAAGACTTAATCCTTGGATGGATGTAGAATCATAATATTCTCTTCCAATAGAGGAAGTTCCTCCCATCAAATATCAGAATGTTGATGGAGTATTTCCCACCTTGATAATAGCCCATCTTCTCCTACTTGTGGAAGTACTACTTTAAGAAGACTCGCTCTGATGCCAGTTGTTGGAACAATTATGAGCTCTAGAGTGGGGGTGAATAGATTTAAATGCACTTAAACAAAATTTATTATACCTTTAAGATATTTCTAAGGTAATATTGCAAGTATGAACTTTGAGTGCAACTAAAAAACATAGCAAGGGAGAGAGAATTGAACAAGCACAAGTCACACAAGCTATGTGTAGTGGTTCCAAACTCCAAACTAGGACATGTACATCCACTACCTAGAGATGTCATCCTCTAGGATTTTCAACCATGTCTCACTCCTTATATTTCATTATGTGAGTTACAACATAAGACCTTCCTTTTTCAAGACAAGAATATCTAGCATTTCTTTGAGGACAAGGGAGACAATAACCTTACAAAGGAGTTGCCTATCAATGACCAAAAGTCTTCTACCTTACCAAGTACTTACCCACTTTTACAACAAGTCTTCGACCTTCTCCAAGGACTTACCCACTCATGACTTGGATCTTCCTACTTTAACTTCACCTTCACCAGGGAGAATCTTTCACTAAGTCATTCCTTCCCTTCTTCTCTTTCATCTCTCTTATCCAAGAGAGAGTCTTGATATTCATGGTAGAAATAGAGTTTGGGATATGGAGGAAGTGACATCCTCATAAGATATACATGTAGGACTACATCTCTTACAAATATCCTACTCACTCTAATGGGTATAGCAAGTGATTAAGCTTGAGAGTGTATGGAGGCTCTCAGAGGCAATCAACTATAATATAGGGACCTTTATAGTGCATGGATAACCATGGTATGAAGCCCAAGGGGACCTATTTATAGTTGAGGTTTCCTACTATTTAGTAGAGACACTTAGGATCATTCTATCCATTAGAGGTGTTGCAACATATATATATTTGAGTTTTGCAACACTCCAATGGTTATAAACACTTTTTCTGCACATTTTGTACAGTGGTGTCAATTGAGTTTCAATAAAGGTAACTCGATCGGAGACAATTTTGAGTTTTCGGTCAAATTTATCCTGGATGAAACTCAGTCGAAGGCTTAAATTTGATTTGCATGTGCAGGGTGTCGGTCGAGTTTATCCTGAGGAAACTCGGCCAACCTTGGAAGTTACCAAGACTCACACGGGTTGTTAGAGAAGTTTCATTAGAGGGAAACTCGTCCGATAAAAGTGCTTGTGATGACTTTTGGTAAGTGTTATAAAAGTGCTTAAATATTCAAAATAAGTGCTCTTGATTTTTTTCTGAGCTTCATTACGAGTCATACAATTATTACAAGTGATTTACAACATGATTCTAATTTATTTAAGGCCTTTTCCATAAAAGTCCATGTGCATTGATTTTGACTTGTCTTTTTCCAACTTAGGATGTGCAATTTTAGGCATTTGGAGTGTGTCTATACCTAATCTAAAATCACTCAAGTAGAAGCACTAGACACAAACAAATGAAATGGTTAGTCATCATCAAAATAAATATTTAGTCAACTAGACTTGGAGTCTACATTCTCCCCCTTTTGAAGATGACAAACCATTCCATAAATGTATTGAAATCATTTAAATAAAATCATACCTTTGGAGGAACCTAGGGGTTCCAATAGAATTGAGTTCATATTCTCCCCCTCAATTGATGCTAATGGAGTTCACATACTCCCCCATCAATGGTGCTAATGGAGTTCACATGCTCCCCTTAAATTGATGTTTTTTCTCCTAAATGGTTAGCTTTCATAAAATTTATGGAAACGATGTCTTCTACTCATATATGTCTTCTATACATATGTGTTCTACCCTTTACATAAGACATGTCTTCTCACCATTTGTCATTTCAAAAAGTAAGGGTTGAAGAGATAAAACACAACTTGTTAGAAAAGGGAGTGTAGAAGAGAAAAAACTAAGGGCTTGTCCAAGCAGTGTATGTAAAGATAATCAAGACATGCATTTAAACAACCCTAGATGTAATTATAGAAATAATCAAGGAAAAATAATAGAAGGGTCCTTGAAATTATAACATAATGTGTTGGAGAAAACTAATAAAGCACAATTTTGACCCTTGAGATGACAAAATTCGCCCAAAAGATTTCATGGATCAAGTGATGAGTCTTACTTAGAAGGTCATTTCTGCATAAAAACACTAGTTTTGCACCAAAATATGACACTTGAGCAGAAAAATTCAAGTGCATAAATTCTTCAGATGCTCTAATTTCTGCATATAATTTAGCTTTATTTGTTGCACATCACAAGGATATGCAAGCAACTCAAGATAGTAGATATGCAAGTTATGGAACAAGCTTGAGTATGTATATAATAAGATACAAGTATAGCATATAGTTGGATACCTAAAGATTAACAAGGCTAGAACTACATGTAGATGGACTACCAGTAGATGATATCACAAGGTAGGACTAGTAGTAGATGATATCACAAGTTAAAGAGACAAGCTATAAGTAGATGTAGAGAAATATCCAAACAAAGAGATATGCAATCTCAGAAGAAAGAAAGGATATTACTCACTAGCAAATATGCATCATTACCAAAGATGATTACCACTAAGAAACTCAAGGGTGTATCAAAACAAGACATACAACTATATAGATATAGCAAGTTAGAGCACAACGGAAGAAATTTAGATCACAACCAAGATACTAAAATGGATCATCATGAAAACATGCATAACAACTCAAGATAGGTAATTGAAAGATATAGATATATCAATTTATAGCAATTAGAAAGATAGAGTTGTATGCATGATAGGAAATTTAAAGCATGGAAGTGTGCATATCATGAAAAGGTACCAACAGGAATGCCATAGTATGAGGATATTGGTTGAGATTGTCTAGTTGAGAGGAACATTCTCATCCAAAAAGCCATATGTATAGTCTGTGCATAGTGTTTTCAGTCGAGTTCATGGGCTGAAATTCTCAACTGACGAAAGCTATTGACACACCCATTGGTGCTTGTCCATCAAGTTTCTTAATGGACAAAACTTAACTGACAACGATTATTATCAAAAAGCACATATATCATAAAATCATATCTAGATGTGTGATAAAAATATAAACCATATCCAATCATGTATAAGCAAGCTAATAGTGCACTATGAAGGCATCAAGAATAGATTTTGAGAAAGAAAGTGATGAAAATCACAATATACCAATTTTTACTCAAAAACAATATGTAAAATGCACACAAACTTGGGAAAGCACAAGCTATGATTGGATATGAGCAAGGATACCATTACCTCTATTCGTAACATTTATTTTCCACTTGTTACCACCCCATACACATATCTCTATTCTTCTTTTATGTGGATTGAGATACCAATTTGCAAATTAATAGATTCAGTCAATCCATTTGCAAGTGACCTACAAGAAGAAAGATGAAATGACCCCCTATCATATTTTTGGGTCCGGAGGTGTTAGCTTAGCAGCCCAAGTCCTATTACACTTGTTTTCTTTCTAGAAGAAGAAATATGTAGAATAATGACCAATTTCATTGAAATGGTTATATTATCCCATAGCCTTGGAACTAGAGGATTCTTCATTGAAAATTGAAGTTCATTTGTCTTTGTCGTACCTTTGGCTACTATCAAGTCCAATATCATTTCTACTCACTTTTTCGATAGTATATATGATCTAGGATTTGATTAAGATTCTTTTTATCATCTAAGAGTCTTTGTGACCAGCTTATCGACACGTCTAAGAAGGGGCGGATCTAGAGTAGTCAGACTATTAAATTTGTAACCTGACACTCAGGCCCCCACAACTATTATATAGGATCCAATGTAGTAAATTGAGGTCAATCCACAGGGACAACGAGTGGCCAGTGCTAAGAACGTAGAATCTTGGCTCAGTTACACCAATAAAAGAGTGAGATTACGTTTGGTGTTCCTTAGGGAACGATGTTACTTCAACCAACAAATAAAGTAAAGTAAGTAAAACATGGTAACAAATAAAATAGGAGAACAACTAGAAACAAAGAGTGATATAACAAGTATGGATGGGAACTTGGATTGGGTTTCAAAATATAAGGCCTCTCACCAACATGAAATACTCAAACCCACTGTATATCCTCATCAAAACTACAAGCAATCATCATATATGTATATTCCCTCCTCTCTCGAGCTTAGGATAGATCTATATTATAAGGTTTTCTCTCTCTATATGGCAAACAAACAATCACAAATATAACCATATGACCATTATTTTAAGCAGTCCAACATTCTCATGCATTCGTGCATCTTCATAACACTTAGATAAGATTAGTACTACTTTTTTTGAGTCACTAACAATCAAACATCACAAGATGGTAAATAATCATACAAGTGAAGCATTAAGAATAAGAGTATGGATTTAATCTTTGCTAAGAGCATATATTCAGTTGATATAAGTATTTACATATTGGAGGGTCTTAGTGGCTACTCCCAACCAATTTTTTTATGTTTACTCAGTCATGTTCATGAGAAGCGTTATGGATTTACAAGCGGTGTGACATTAGAGAGATTGACAAAAAGGATGAAGTAGATGGAGGAGGATGAATAGTTCTAGAGGAGAAGAAGGGAGATACATAAATTGTGACCAAAAATGACCAAGGTTGATGCACATCTCCTTCAGATATGGATCTGGAATGGGTGGGGAGGAGCGTCTAGTCCATCTTTCAAAGAATAGGCCAATGATGTTGGTGATGGCATGGATCCTCTCTCTTTTAGACTTTGTCTTTCAAGATATAGGACAAATATAATGACTAATGGATGGAGGCTCTAAAATATGGTGACACTTCGTTGTCTCCCACACATCGCGCCCCCCTTCAAGGATAAAGTGGTTGACTATTTATAGGCACGACCCCTAAGGAAATTTACTTAACCTTTTGACGATCGGTGGACGTTCTGTCTCATCAGTCGCTAAGGCCATGGAACTCATCGATTGCTGAACTACAATTGTCACTAGGATCATGAGTCTTCATCAGTCATTGAGTTTGTGAATTTAGTGGCTGTTGGGGTTGGTGGTCACTGAAGATAACTGATGTAAGCAACCGATTGAAGTGGCATTTCCATTGGTCACCTAGGTGTAGGAAATTCAGCGATCGCATGATGTTGGGTACTCAACGACCACAGGGTGGCATACTAACCTTAGCCCTTAGACCATCTAAGTGTGGTATTTATTAGTGTTCACATAAATCTAAGTCCACTTCTGGTAGTACTTTGTGAAAATCATGGAAGAGGAAATGAGATTAGGTGGTTATATCAAAGCTTGCCAAAACAACTATATTTATCTAGATAAAACATCGTAGAGATGATAATATGAGGATAAAACACACACTCAAAAATCCACAAAATTGATGTTATCAACGCCCCCATAAGATTTTAGCATGCCCTTAGTCTAACAAGTAGAATTGAAGCATGAAAAACTTTAGAGAGATTTATTTAATTACTATTTAGTAAGTGTGAAGAATGTCATTACGTCAGCCTTAAGTCGAGACATATGTATCGTGACTAGGTGTTGTCAATCCCAAGACTCTCTCTCTCTTGGATCTTGAGCTGTGATACTCATAATGTCTACTACGACCTTCTTCTGAGGAAGGATTTCTCTATCATGATATACTAATGATCCTTTTTCAGATCGTACTTTCACAAGGTTATGGCTGAGGTAGATTTCACGTCCAACATTTATTTTTTTGGAGATCCTAACTATTACATTGGGGTGGGCTAAGGTTTTAGTGTTTCCTGTCCTTCTTAGGTTTCCTCAACCATGTTTACTATTGTAATGACAATTTTAACCAATAGGTTCCTGATGTATTTCAAGTGGTTGTGTGAGGTCACCGTGGAAAGGTAGGTGGGTAAGTTTGTCTTCTGGGCTTGTTCCACTCAACATCTTTTAAATTTGACACAATTCTTATTATTTTATTCCACTCATCTTTTATTCTTGCTTGTAGGTTTGGGTTCGTAAGATTTAAAGGAAGTTTTGGGCCGCCAAGCCTCTTTTCATCCCAAAGAGGGGTTTTTTCACTAGAAGGGGTAGTTTCTTCCTCCTTGACAGGATTATATGATTTCTTACATGTACTTGGGAAAGGTGGTAAATCATGAGCGTATTAGATTGAGTCCTCCTTACCTCAAGAATTCATCTTGGGAGGATAAGCATTGTTGTGCATTTTACATCAGCCTGAGTTAAGTCTGATGTTGAAACATTATCACACTCAAATTTTTTGGTAAATTAAATAGCACAAATCCATCATTCTTAAAATAATTATTCTAAGAGTTAACCTGAATTTATGACTTATGACTATCCAAGAAAATTGGATCCAAAATTTGCATATTGCATTCAATTCTAAATATGCTTGTAGTTTCTGTTCAGAAAGTGAAAAATTTCAAAATTTCCCAAAGAAGGGCGTATATGCAAGATAGAAATTTTTAGAATAAGAAGATAGACAGACATAATTATATGGGGAGAGTCCATGAGAGTGGTACCTCCTACACCTGTTTATATCCCCCCCCCCAATTTATCATACACTCTATTTTGGAGTGTTAAAGATGGAGGTTGGGAATAAACATGTGAGGTTTATTCCTTGATGGCCCAGCTAGAACATAGCCATATGTCATCATAGAATCTATAGAGTGTGTGGTACTTCTCCTACTGCATACTCTCAAACTTTACTCCCCTTTCTACCAAGGTTGACATCCAATAAAGGCAGTGGAAATTGTAGTTGTTGGATAGTTTGATATATTGATCTATCGTAGGGGAATATGGTGACAGAGTAGGTAGCGGAAACAAAAATTTAACTATCATATTTTCTTTGTAATAGTAGACCATGTCAACAACTATATAATGGAAAGGATTGTTTACGAATATATACCTGGTCTTGGAGTAAGTCTAGTGACAATCTCCTCATTGTAGTATGGGCCTTTCTTCAATTCGCACTTGAACAGCGTCTGCAACATCTCCTATTTGATCACCACAGATGGCATCTTGACATTGTCCTCCTAGCGGGAAAAACTCCTCACTGGTAGAGCAGTCCACACAGACCATCGAGAAATCGTGTCATTCTAGATGAACAAACAAGGAGTTATCCCATATTGTTGGTGTACTAACACCAAATTGCTCTCCCGCAATTGTTCTCCCTGTCTATCCCTCTATTTATCTGGTCGGACTTGCTCATGTTCTCTCAATTACCACAATAAAAGAAGACAAAATTTGTTAGAGGCAATTGATGATGTCTCTAGGAAGCCCCCAGTACCCCTCTATTTATAGGAGGGTTAGGGTCAGGGTTCCCAGTCTGAGTGGGAGTGGAAGGTTACAGGAGCTCACAAATTTTTGCAACTTGCAAATAGCAAAATGATTGGTTTACAGGTGAATCGATCAATTGGCATGTGAGTCCATTGGTTCAACCCTTGAAGTGGTTGTTTCATCATGTTTCCTAATCACAATTGTACTAGAAATTATAATTCAATCAATACACAACATGACGTCAGCACTAATCATTAATGAATACAAATTGATCTATCAACCGAGTAGCTCATCACATGAACTGGTCATTTAGCAACCTTGAGATAATCGGTTCACTCACTGAACATGTTGGTTCATGCCTTTCTTCATCCAAAATTTAGCCAATGTGATTTCCAATCAACCTAACACTCCAACTGATCGGTTCAACACTTGAACCAATTAGTTCAGATTTTAGTCAGTTAATTGTTGTTTAAGTGGAATACCTAAACACTTTATTAATTGATTTAAACATCATTTGTGAATAAACTCCTATTCCAAGTGTATCCTAAGTGTGTGACCTTGTAGCTTCCAAGTTACGTTGGTAGTGAATGTCCATAACTTGTTTATGACATCATAAGAAAAGAGCGATATCTAGCAACTCATCATTGCTACCCAAGTAATTGGAAAGTTGGGGAACAACTTCAACCTACAATTGTGATTGGTGTTATAGAGTTTGTATAGTTCCTTTGTTACTAATATCCAGATTGAGCTTGAGGCATGGAATATTTTTCCTATTCAACATTCAATCTTTGTTCCTTGAACTAGAGTAGACTATCTAATATATATATATATATATATATATATATATATATATATATATATATATATATATATATATATATATGCTCAATATCACATATTAAATCACATGTGCATGGCCATGCATCTCTCAGTCTTGCTTATCAAGTGTCCAGGATGTCATACTCATGTAGGAGGGACAAATCCCATCTACATCACTCACAGTCATCCCCATGTGTCATAGTCCATTTGATCATCACCTTTATGGCAACCCTTATTCAATGTCACTATATATGATGTCAAAGTACATTGAACGACGTGTGATGAGTGTAGTGATTATAGGTCTAAACCCACAATCACCATAACACTATGAGAGATGATTTTGACCAGCATGTATTGGTTTCCATGTGTCACTCTCATGGTGGGTTTGTCAGATACATTGTCACACCCCGATCTCACACTAACCACTAATCGTGAGATTAGGGCGTGACGGAGGGATTATCACATAAACGAATCACTGAGAACTTTTTCTTTTTAAAACCTCGTAATAATATCCGGATTATTGTTGTAAACTAAAACATAAATAACTATTGCGGAAGCATTTCAATTAAACTGGCTAGAGAACATAAACAGAGTTTACAACATGTAATATTGTTTAACAGAAAGTAAACATATCAGTTAATTTACATCTTTATACACATTCGCCATACATACTCTCTCTCACCCACACCATGTCCCAAGGACCGAGGGGAAAGGACTAAGAGACCTCTAACTAGACTAGCTACAAACCTTCTGTTGATTAAACGTTGAGATGAAAAGATCCTTCCGATTCCTGGAACTGTCGCTGACCTAAAAATGTTTGAGTAGAGGAGTGAGCCTACTCGCTCAGTGAATAGTTTTTCATTTAACTATCATTAAACAACTCGTGAAGTTTATTAAATTGAAATAAAGCATAAGAACAATACTATACAGAGCAGTTCTAATGACATAGCAGATTTTACAGATAATAATCGCATTTCTATACAACAACAAATATCGCATAACTATAAAGCATAAAATATCAGAAACTGCATATCTTGAATAATAAAGCAATTATTGAGAACTAGCACAGAAGTACTAAACTCTTAAAATATTAAATTTAATGTGATCCTATATGATTACATTTTTATACCATTATGCCCCAAACATATGCAGCGCACTCTGCATATGAAGATCTGTAGCGAACTACGATCTCACCGTACAAGACTTAGCGACACACCCGGGAAATGCTAAGTCCGACTTTCCATCCTGGTCTGCACAGGACTCTCAGGCTCTCAAGGGCCTCAGGCACTCAAGGGCCTCACAGCACTCTCAGGCGCTCAAGGGCCTCACTACAGTTCTTAGGCACTCAAGGGCCTCACTGCACTAACTCTGAGTGCTCTAGACTCCTCCCGCAACCTGTAGTGCACAGTCGGAGGGTCTGGGTTACCACCGTGACACACGCACGGATTATTGTTGAATAACCCCTATATTACTCCAGTGCCACCGTGACACACGCACGGATTATTGTTGAACACTGGTCGCCGACCATCTAGACTCAGGGCTAGATCAGTCGTTTCACCCCAAAGGTACAGACCGCGCATTGGGGTTCTACGGTGTTGGAGCACCTAATTCTATTAACTAGATTAACATATAAACACTTAAATAGTAATATCACATTCACTGATTTCATATCAGATCACAATACACTGTCATTCTAAACTGACAGAGCAATATATTTCAAATCATTGTAATTTCTGAGAAATTTTCATACCATGCATTCAGACAAATTAGAAATGCATAAATAACCCAACTTATTTCAATTTGGCACATACATAGCGAATTTACGCAATTGAACATCTTATTGCACAAATTAAAGAAATTTACTTCACATATGAGAATCATACTCAACAATTATCAATTCTCTAAAATTCTCGAAAAACGTGCACATTAACCCAAATCCTGGTTTGTGCATCACTTAACTCAATTAAGAGTTAATTACATATCACAATACAATTTAATAACAATACTTGAGAATTTCTGGTAATATTTCAGAGAAATGTGTCATTTCATATAAATATCAATTTACACATATTAACGTCAAAAGATATATGCAATTAGGGTTTTATTGCATATTTTTATTTATTCATATCAACTTTGAAATCGTACATCTGATAATTTATCAAAAATCCCTATTGTCTGGGTTCATACCCAAACCATACCATTTTCATATATGAATTTCAAATTTTAACATTCAAATAAGTAATTTAGGTTCCAATGAACCATATAAATCAACCGATTCAATCCACACTGATCAAATTCTAAATTTAATCATATAACAGCGTCTAGAAGCAGTTTATGAAATAAAAAGTCGGGCGACGCCAAACGCTGCCCTACGCCTGATAACGCCTGTTATCAGCGTAATTCGCGCACATAACTGAAAATATTCAAACGCCTGAGTTTATTAATGATAAATAAATGAACTCCTACTCACCGCGTTTCGAACTGTCCGGATTCGTCCGGAATTGCGTCCAGGGATGCGTCCAGAGGTTGTCTTCAACCTTGGAATTGCCCAAATTGAACCTACAGCAATGGAACAGTGCGTACAGGTAGGAGATGGGAGCTTGCTAGGTGCTGTTCTAGGGCTTGATGGAAGCGGATTGCTGCTAGGACCTCAAGGACGACCTCGATGACGTTGATTGGAGGAGCTGGCCGCACCAAATGACCTCTGGCCGGCACCCTGTTGCTTGGCCACGGCTCTGCAGATGATGCTGCTTGGACAAGCTTGGAGTCACCCTACTGGTTTGGGCAACCATGGAACGAGAAAGGGGAAAGAGGGGGCAGGTTCTGCGGACTCTTGATTAGGTCTCTTGGTTGAGCTCAAGGCGACAATTTCTTGTTCTTCACACCCAAACGAGTTTGGCCGTTGCTCCCAGTCACTGCACCTGCAGGCCGCCGCACCTGCTGCTGGTCGGCCGGTGTTGCTACAGAGCGGGTGGCGCTAGGGCAAGGATGAGGAGGGAGAACAGTGGAGGAAGGAGAAGGAAGCAGGGCGCTACTGCTGGATCAGAGCCAAGGGGCCAAGAAAATCGCCCGCCTTTCCCCCTTTTGTTTTTGCTGTTCTCGGTCGAGCGATAACTGAGCGCCGCTAGGCGGCTGCTCCTGTTTTATCGAATTAGAGAAGAAGGAGATAAGGCAAAGGGGCCAATTAGAAATGGGTAATTTACAAAATTAACCCAAAGAACTTATAAATACCATAACTATGACCTCGGGGCACCGATTGAAAAGATTTCTTTTGCAAATTCTCAAGCATAAAAACCACTACAACCTTGAAGTGAGAAATCACAATTATCATCTTGTCACAACTGGTCAAGACACCAATTACATCTGAAGTACTTTATTCAAGTTAATTAACTTAATGATCTTCATTGCAATTATCATTAATTATCTCAGATGATTCAATCTCAACTATTGATTCACATATTAGCTTATCTTAATTAACCATATTGTTTAACAGGGTTCTTAGCACTAATCGAGGTACTTATTAGTTAATCACAGAGTGGGTCATAACAATCTCCCTCCCTTATAAGAATTTCGTCCCGAAATTCCTAAAAGAGAAAAGGAAACTTGTTACGCACATCTAATCCAAAACTTCCCATGTGGCTTCCTCTAGGTTAAGATTTCTCCACATAACTTTTACTAATGGTATTTCTCAACTCTTGAGTTTCTTGATCCACTGATCAACTATCTGTATTGGTCCCTCAACATAGGACCTATCCGATCTGATTCCAGATCAAACCGTAATACATTGTCTTTCTAGAACTGTTACAACAATATCTTAATTTATGGTAATTACCGAGAAATTATTATACTCTTCATGGAGACAAACTAAAATTCTTAAATAAACAGAATGTATGTCAATTTGGTACTAAAATAAATTCATGCAATTTAACTGTTAAACATCACTACATCTCATACTGAGAATTGATATCAAAATACTTGATTCATCGTACACCCTATCCTTAGGGTTTCATTTGCCTTATTCATTCATCACATGCCAACACCCTACTCTTAGGGTTATCTCATTCATTAATCACATGGCAACACCCTACTCTTAGGGTTTCCATTATCTCATCTGTTTGATTGCAGTTCAAATCACAATGCGGTAACATTCTACAACTGGCAGAACAGTGTATTTCAAATCATTGTAATTACTGAGTGATGTTTATATCATGCATGCAGACAGATTAAAAATTCATAAATATTTCAAACTCAATCAATTTTGTCACATACATACTGAATTTCATGTAATTGAACATCTTATTACATCAATAAGAGTAATTTACTTCACCTATAAGAAACCATCTGTAATATTTATCAATTGTCTGAAATTTCTCGAAGTACGTGCATATTAATCAAATTCCTGGTTTATGCACCACATAACTCTATTAAAAGTTATTTACGTATCATGTCACAAATATTTAATAGTACTTGAGAATTTCTGATAATATCTCAGAGAAATGCGCCAATTCATACAAATGTTAAGTCATACACATTACCATAACAGGAAGCATGCAACTAGGTTTATTTACATATTTTAATGTATCTTGCTAGCTTGAAATCATGCATCTAATGATTTACCAAATCTGTGTTTTCTGGGTTCATACTCAAACCGTACCATTATCAGTTGTGTATTTTTAAACTCAATATGATATGATTGAAACTGGATTACCAAGTAACTTAATTATTTTATCCCTGTATATCTTAGTCAAGTCTCGAGACATCACAGGTCGACTTAATATGAAGAAAGTGAGCAGACTAAATTAGTCTATCCACAATCATTCATATCAAATCACTGTCTCTAGGTGTCCTGGGTAATCTTACCACAAAATCCATTGTGATAAATTCTCATTCCTATACAGGCATAGAAAAAAGATTACAAGGTAGTTATAGATTTCTAGGGTTCAGCCTTAATCTACTGGTATACATTACTTTTAACCACATACTTAGTTACATCCTTCCGCATATCTGACCACTTGTTTCAACTATTTGAGATTCATATACATCTTAGTGTTTCCTGCTAGCATAGCATACATCAATACATACACTTCCATAAGAATCTTTTCTTTCGGCCTTTTCCCCTTAAAAGAAATTTACACTATCTTGAGGTACACACAACATGTCATACATAGTCTGGTTTAACCCACTATCACCCTATAGTAGTTCCTTGATCTGATCATAAGATGTAGGCTTGACTTGCATCTGTGCAATCAAACTACTCTGTGCTGACACCCCTAAGTCTAAGTCCAACTCCCACATTTCTACTAACAGGTCTTCTATTGAAACCTGTCATGGAGAACATATTAGTCGTTAAACTTGACTTTCTACTAGAAACATCATCCACCACATTCTCTTTACCAGGGTGATAATCTATTATCACATCATAAAGATAGTGACACCATGTCTTTAAAACATGAACTACATCAACTATCTTTAGATCATAATCGGATAATACTCCGCTTTCTATGTTACTTACTTATTGTTACATTTTAGGTTTATGTCTTACTCATTCCTCTAAATCATTTCATGTTGTTCATGCACCGATCATATTATCTACTTCAAAACCCTAGATCACTATCAAAGCCAGTTTACTTTTCATAGAACAAATCTCAAGGTCTTATTTAACAAAGATACTGGTATACAAGGTTACATCACTAATGAGATCCCTTAAACTACTACAACTTTAATCATTCTAGGGTTTTGGTCTATATCAGTAACATAGCGTATTGTGTGTATGTGTGATCGATTATATAAATCAAATTGAGTTGCTTGGGTCAATAACATATTAACCCAACACTCAACTTTAATTATATTAGCTGAAAATTCAGTTTTCACAATAGTTTCTGTAATTCGTTTATTAAACTGCTAACAGAAGCTCCAAAAATTCTGAAAATTTTATATTTTGTACCTAATGAAGTTTTAGACCTTCAGTAAAAATTTCAGATCATTTCAAGTTACCAATAATTAATTAAAAATCGAACAGTGCACTGCTATATTGCAGTCTGCAGCAGGTTCGGTTGAGTTGCAACTCGACCGACACCTTACTGTAGAGATCAAAAGTCATCCAAAAATTACGCCAAATTAATAGAGTGTCTAAAATTTGTGATTTTCAAACACAGTTAAAATTTGAGATCAATTGGATGTACCAATAAAAAGATAAAATTCAATTACCACACTGCTATATCATTCAGAAAATGTGATCGGTCGAGTTTGAAACTCAGCCGATGAACAGGTCAGAACATTCTTCAAAAGTTCTGATATCTTCCAATGTTGTTCACATTATATATATATCCAACTCATATCCCAATTTTAGCCAAATCGAAGTTACACATAAAATACTAAAGATCATTTACTGAGACACTTTACTTATCAAATTTATATTTATGTATCATCAAAACTCTGTTTTGGGCCGATTAGGGTCTATGCTTCTCAAACCCTAATTCTCAAGATTAAAGAACACATTAGACTTCTTATCATAGTTAAATCATCCTAGTGTATATACATTTTCACCAGGTTACGGGTCTAAATCATCCAGAGTCTATTCTTATTTTACTGTTAATAGGAGTCATTAGATCCCAGTAACGCATCCTGCCAGCCGGACCAGGCCGAACCTGTAGTCCTGAAGCCAAGAGCTACTCGAGATTAATCAACCCCTATTAATCTTAAACATGTGGAAAGAATATCCACCTAGGGCAACTCAATTAAACATAACTTCGGGTCTACTTTAATACAAAGAAAACAAACATTAAACAATTCACTTCATGTCACAACAATATAAAAGAATCATACTTATTGTACAAACTGAAAGTCTAAATTCATGCATATAAGAGCGTTTCTAATGATCTTTAATCAATAAGCAATATAAAGTAGGAGTTATATCACATCCTTTATTTAACCTCTTACTCCTACATAAATTTCTGATTTCTTAACCCTAAGATTTCTAGGGTTTTCTCTCTAGCCTATCCTTCCTCTGCATACCTGGCCAGGGCATCCAGAGAAGAACAGACAAAGTAGCTTGATACTGGTCAATCTAAGTATTCAGACACCTGGCCAGGGTATCTAAACACTCAGACCTCCCAGAGCTAAAGACACATCATTTTCTTATTTATCTCACTTATAATTCTATCTTTCGATTCTGATGATTCAGCCTAAGCTTTCAACTTGGTCCTCGTGACCACATCATCTTCCTGCCATCTGCAATAGTATAACAGAACACTTCCTGTTAGAAAATTGCAGTTAGAAGGAAGACACATAAGTCCTAATCCTATTGGTCTCTTATCGTCCCCTGACCTGGACTTAGAATAACCATGTACTCAACCTATGCTCTGATACCAAAATTTGTCACACCCCGATCTCACACTAACCACTAATCGCGAGATTAGGGCGCGACGGAGGGATTATCACATAAACGAATCACTGAGAACTTTTTCTTTTTAAAACCTCGTAATAATATCCGGATTATTGTTGTAAACTAAAACATAAATAACTATTGCGGAAGCATTTCAATTAAACTGGCTAGAGAACATAAACAGAGTTTACAACATGTAATATTGTTTAACAGAAAGTAAACATATCAGTTAATTTACATCTTTATACACATTCGCCATACATACTCTCTCTCACCCACACCATGTCCCAAGGACCGAGGAGAAAGGACTAAGAGACCTCTAACTAGACTAGCTACAAACCTTCTGTTGATTAAACGTTGAGATGAAAAGATCCTTCCGATTCCTGGAACTGTCGCTGACCTAAAAATGTTTGAGTAGAGGAGTGAGCCTACTCGCTCAGTGAATAGTTTTTCATTTAACTATCATTAAACAACTCGTGAAGTTTATTAAATTGAAATAAAGCATAAGAACAATACTATACAGAGCAGTTCTAATGACATAGCAGATTTTACAGATAATAATCACATTTCTATACAACAACAAATATCGCATAACTATAAAGCATAAAATATCAGAAACTGCATATCTTGAATAATAAAGCAATTATTGAGAACTAGCACAGAAGTACTAAACTCTTAACATATTAAATTTACTGTGATCCTATATGATTACATTTTTATACCATTATGCCCCAAACATATGCAGCGCACTCTGCATATGAAGATCTGTAGCGAACTACGATCTCACCGTACAAGACTTAGCGACACACCCAGAAAATGCTAAGTCCGACTTTCCGTCCTGGTCTGCACAGGACTCTCAGGCTCTCAAGGGCCTCAGGCACTCAAGGGCCTCACAGCACTCTCAGGCTCTCAAGGGCCTCACTACAGTTCTTAGGCACTCAAGGGCCTCACTGCACTAACTCTGAGTGCTCTAGACTCCTCCCGCAACCTGTAGTGCACAGTCGGAGGGTCTGGGTTACCACCGTGACACACACATGGATTATTGTTGAATAACCCCTATATTACTCCAGTGCCACCGTGACACACGCATGGATTATTGTTGAACACTAGTCGCCGACCATCTAGACTCAGGGCTAGATCAGTCGTTTCACCCCAAAGGTACAGACCGCGCATTGGGGTTCTACGGTGTTGGAGCACCTAATTCTATTAACTGATTAACATATAAACACTTAAACAGTAATATCACATTCACTGATTTCATATCAGATCACAATACACTGTCATTCTAAACTGACAGAGCAATATATTTCAAATCATTGTAATTTCTGAGAAATTTTCATACCATGCATTCAGACAAATTAGAAATGCATAAATAACCCAACTTATTTCAATTTGGCACATACATAGCGAATTTACGCAATTGAACATCTTATTGCACAAATTAAAGAAATTTACTTCACATATGAGAATCATACTCAACAATTATCAATTCTCTAAAATTCTCGAAAAACGTGCACATTAACCCAAATCCTAGTTTGTGCATCACTTAACTAAATTAAGAGTTAATTACATATCACAATACAATTTAATAACAATACTTGAGAATTTCTGGTAATATTTCAGAGAAATGTGTCATTTCATATAAATATCAATTTACACATATTAACGTCAAAAGATATATGCAATTAGGGTTTTATTGCATATTTTTATTTATTCATATCAACTTTGAAATCGTACATCTGATAATTTATCAGAAATCCCTATTGTCTGGGTTCATACCCAAACCATACCATTTTCATATATGAATTTCAAATTTTAACATTCAAATAAGTAATTTAGGTTCCAATGAACCATATAAATCAACCGATTCAATCCACACTGATCAAATTCTAAATTTAATCATATAACAGCGTCTATTTATGAAATAAAAAGTCGGGCGACGCCAAACGCTGCCCTACGCCTGATAACGCCTGTTATCAGCGTAATTCGCGCACATAACTGGAAATATTCAAATGCCTGAGTTTATTAATGATAAATAAATGAACTCCTACTCACCGCGTTTCGAAATGTCCGGATTCGTCCGGAATTGCGTCCAGGGATGCGTCCAGAGGTTGTCTTCAACCTTGGAATTGCCCAAATTGAACCTACAGCAATGGAACAGGGCGTACAGGTAGGTGATGGGAGCTTGCTAGGTGCTGTTCTAGGGCTTGATGGAAGCGGATTGCTGCTAGGACCTCAAGGACGACCTCGATGACGTTGATTGGAGGAGCTGGCCGCACCAAATGACCTCTGGCCGGCGCCCTGTTGCTTGGCCACGGCTCTGCAGGTGATGCTGCTTGGACAAGCTTGGCGTCACCCTACTGGTTTGGGCAACCATGGAACGAGAAAGGGGAAAGAGGGGGCAGGTTCTGCGGACTCTTGATTAGGTCTCTTGGTTGAGCTCAAGGCGACAATTTCTTGTTCTTCACACCCAAACGAGCTTGGCCGTTGCTCCCAGTCACTGCACCTGCAGGCCGCCGCACCTGCTGCTGGTCGGCCGGTGTTGCTACTGAGCGGGTGGCGCTAGGGCAAGGATGAGGAGGGAGAACGGTGGAGGAAGGAGAAGGAAGCAGGGCGCTACTGCTGGATCAGAGCCAAGAGGCCAAGAAAATCGTCTGCCTTTCCCCCTTTTGTTTTTGCTGTTCTCGGTCGAGCGATAACTGAGCGCCGCTAGGCGACTGCTCCTGTTTTATCGAATTAGTGAAGAAGGATATAAGGAAAAGGGGCCAATTAGAAATGGGTAATTTACAAAATTAACCCAAAGAACTTATAAATACCATAACTATGACCTCGGGGCACTGATTGAAAAGATTTCTTTTGCAAATTCTCAAGCATAAAAACCACTACAACCTTGAAGTGAGAAATCACAATTATCATCTTGTCACAACTGGTCAAGACACTTATTACATCTGGAGTACTTTATTCAAGTTAATTAACTTAATGATCTTCATTGCAATTATCATTAATTATCTCAGATGATTCAATCTCAACTATTGATTCACATATTAGCTTATCTTAATTAACCATATTGTTTAACAGGGTTCTTAGCACTAATCGAGGTACTTATTAGTTAATCACAAAATGGGTCATAACATACATTGTTCTCTAAAAAGTATCTATGTGTTTGGTTTGATATCACATATCATGACTGATAAGATTCTATCATCAACCAACACACACTCTAGTCTTATGTTTTATTTCTGTCTATCAGCCTTCCATAATAACATCCCACTAGGGACATATCAAGAATCCATATACTCTTGGCATTCATATGTTCTTATTGTTCAGGTCATCAACCCTAAGACATACCTCATTGAGTAATATCATTCTTTAGACATTTATTATGTTAAATCATTATCTCATAACTGAATCAAATAGAATAAATTAGAAGATTTCCTTTACCATTAATCAAATCATTTACAATATATGCCATTACAATCATCATATGATTGGATCTCTGGGCATACATACCCATAAACTCCCACTTGCACTTAGATCCTATCTCCCATGAATTTGACTGCAAGTGATCTAACATGACCATCATGCTTCTGTTGTGAAAGTTCTTTTGTCAAGGGGTCAGCTACATTGTTCTCGGTTGGTACTCTGCAAATCTTCACATCTCCTCATTGTACAATATCTCGTATGAGATGGAACTATCTTTGTAGATGCTTGGAACACTAATGCGATATGGGTTCTTGGCTTGTGTAATAGATCCATTGTTGTCACAATATAGCTCATTGCTGATGTTTGGAACCACCCCAAGTTCACTAATGAAAGTCTTGATGCAAACAACCTCATTTACTACATTCGATGCAGCAATATACTCATCCTCTACTATAGAATCTACAATTGTCTCTTGCTTGGAACTCTTCCATATCACAGCTCCATTGTTAAGGCAAAACATGAATCCTAATTGCAATCAATAATCATCTTTATTAGTTTGGAAGCTATCATTGGTGTAAACCTTTACCACCAACTCTTCCACACCGCCGTAGACTAGGAATTGATCCTTATTTCTTCTCAAGTACTTAAGGATGTTCTTCACAGTTGTCCATTGAGCATCACTTGGATCTAACTAATATATTCCCATCATGTTCTAGGCATATGAGACATCAGGACGAGTACATAACATTGCGTACATGATGGATCCAATTACAAATGCATATGGAGTCATCTCATGTGTTCCCTTTCTTCACAAGAACCAGAGCATTGAGCTCTAGAGATGGCAACTCCATGAGACATGGGTAGGTTTCCTATCTTTGAGTCATCCATGTTGAACCGCTTCAACATTTTTTCAATGTATGTGCTCTGACAGTAGTCCAAGAATCTTTCTAGATATATCTCTATAGATCTTTATTCCTAAGATATAGGATGCTTCACCTAAGTCATTCATAGAGAAGGTATTTCCAAGCTAGGTATTTACCATTTGTAAAGTAGGGATCTCATTCCCCATCAATAGTATGTCATCTACATACAATATGAGGAATACTATCATGCTCCCACTAACCTTCTTGTACACATGAGGTTCATCTTCATTTTGACTAAAGCCAAACTCTTTGATTATTTTATAAAATCAAAGATTCAAGCTCCGATGTGCTTGCTTCAATCCATAGATTGACCTTTGTAGCTTACAGACTTTATTTGCATCCTTTGGCTTTATAAAACCCTCAGGTTGCATCATGTACACATCATAAAGAAGACTCCCATTAAGGAATGTGGTTTTAATATCCATATGCCAAATATCATAGTAATGATAAGCTGCAATGGAAACCATGATCCCGATGGACTTAACCATGGCAACTGGAGAAAAAGTTTCATCATAGTCAACACCTTGAACTTGTCTGAAACCCTTTGCAACCAATATTCCTTTATAGGTTTGTAATTTACCATCCATGTCAGTCTTCTTCTTGAAGACCCATTTGCACCCTATGGGCTTTACCCCTTCTGGTGCATCCATCAAGGTCCATACCTTGTTGGTGTACATGTATCCCATGTCAGATCTCACAGCCTCAAGCCATTTCTTAGACTCTAGTCCCTTAATAGCTTCTAGATAGGTTGTTGGCTCATCATCTACGACCAACTCTTTCAGGATGAAAGTGTGTCCTACTAGATCTACAAGGTTACTATGTTACTTGAGGAATTTGAGATTCCACAATGACTTGTAATTCTCCTTGTTCCTCTTGTACATCTACTAGTTCAATGTTTTCTTGTTGGCCTCGAACCTCTTCAAGTTCTTCTTTCCTCCCACTGATTCCTTTGGAAACAACTTCTTTTCTAGGAATGCAACATTTATGGAAAGAAACACTTTGTTATCAAATAGGGAATAAAAGTAATATCCTTTGGTTTCCTTAGGATATCCAACAAAATAACATTTATTATATTTGGTTCCAAGCTTTTTTGGAAACTACTTTCTCACATAAGCTTCACAACCCCAAATCTTCATAAAAGACACATTAAGATGCCTCCCATACCTATCTCATATGGTGTCTTTTGAATCGATTTAGATGGTATACAGTTTACATGGAATTTTCAAGAGAAAAACCCTAGAAGGTAGTTAGAATTTTAGCTAAACTCGTCATTGATTGAACCATATCTAACAATGTTTGATTCCTTCTTTGTGATAAACCAATATACTGAGGTGTTCCAGGTGGAGTCCATTGTGATGCAAAACCACAGTCTTGTAGAAGGTTCTAAAACTCTTGGCTTAAGTATTCCTCGCCTTGATTAGAATAAATTTCCTTAATATTTTCGACAAGTTGGTTATGTACTTCATTAATGAAATCCTTGAACTTTTCAAGGGTTTCTGACTTATGTTTCATCAGGTAAACATAACAATACTAATGAAGTCATCAGTGAAGGTAATGAATTATTGATACCCACCTCTATAAGTTGTTCTAAAAGGGTTGCATATATCAGTATGTATGAGTCCTAATAGATCACTATAACTCTCATTGTTACTAGTGAAAGGAGTCATTGGAAATAAGATTCACATGTCTCTATTGATTCAAAATCAAAAGAGTCTAGATAACCATCTTTAAGGAGTCTAGATATGTGATTCTCATTTATGTGACCTAGACAACAATGTCAAAGATATATTTTGTTTGAGTAGTTGAATTTTAGTCTTTTGGTATTTATGTTATAAATATTTGTCTTTATATCAATCAAATAAAGACCATAAGACATCGGGGCATTGCCATAAAATATCTCATTTTTTGAAATAGAACATCGACCCTTCTTAATTTGAAATTCATATCCATCCTTATCCATACAAGATGTAGAAATAATGTTTCTATATATATCAGATACATAATAGCAGTTCATTAACTCTAATACAAGCCCTCCAAGCAGAGATAAATTATAGGTTCCAACTGCAGTGGCAGTTCTTCATTTGCAACTCACAGTTCAACCTCATCCTTTCTTAAAGGTTTGCTTCTTTTTAGCTCCTGTATATTCGAGCATATGTGAGATCCACATTCGGTATCTAGTACCCAAGATGAAGAAGTAGATAAGTTTATCTCAATAATGTATATACCTGAACTAGAGATCTCTATCACCATCTTTTTCTTCATGAATGCCTTCAAGTACAAAGTACATACTCCTCTTGTACTTTTCTTTCTCCTTATTTTGAGTGTTGAAGATCCGGACTTATGCTTAGCCTCTAAACTCTTCATGGCCTTTCTTTCATCCTTGGACTCTATTCCACTTTTCATCATTAGGGATTTGTCCTTCTTCGTTCTTACTTTGGCATTAATCAACATGGCAAGCAATTCTGACAACGGTCTGGCCATGTGATTCAGGAAATGATTGCATAATCATTTCCTTGGCCAACTCTTGGCTCAAAGAGAATCTCAGTTCTTCTAGATGTTCCACATGTCCAATCATATTGAGCACATGGATCTCGAATGAGTCTCCCTCTATCAACTTACACTCAAAGAGATCCTTTGAGACGTTTTACCTTTCTTGCTTTGTGTGATTATGGTTCACATTCTTAAGATGTGCTACCATCTCAAGTATCCCCATATCTTCACACTGCTCATTCAATCATAGTTCATGCAGCTTAGCATAAGGTTCTTTATGTAAAAGGCATCATCAGTATGCTTCCAGTAAGCATCCATTTCATCCCTCAGTGCATCAGGAGCAAGTATTTTTGGCACCGGTTCATCTAGGACATAGAGCTCATGCTCATCATTGAGAACCCTTCTCAAAGTTCAAAACCAGTAGTGAAAATTTGTCACATTAAGTTTGTCATTCCTAAGCAGTGATTGCAATGATGATTTGATTTTCATTTGATTCTACAATATAGATTTTCCATTTTGTCAAAACACTTTTGATTTGATTTGATTTGATTTGAATAAACTTTGACAATGTTTAATTAGGCCTTTAATTATTTATCGCTCCCACTATTTTATTGAAATCTATATCCCACATATATCAATTTGAAAGATTGCATCGTACAACCTTCTAGTTATCCAACACCCAAAATAAATGAATTATTACCCAACAAATGCCAGCATCCATAATCAATTGTTAAGGTAGGCAACATTTTCCAATCGCATCTTATGTAATTTTTTGATATATGGTATGTGTGGTGCGCCCGCTAGAGGTGTTGCACACTAGCCGATTTGACTCAACTAGATGTGCCCCACGAGATCGGAACACACGGGAGGGTTCACTTTCAATATTTATAAACCTAAACTAACACACCTACGTCTACTAAAATAACTACACCCGCAAGCACACGGGGTCGTGTCGTAGTATAGGAAGGTGGCAATATAGGGTCGATCCACAGGGAAAAGAGGGGGCGCAGAGCTAGGTTAGTTTTGTTGGGTTCCTACTGTGGAGACTAGGGTTAAGGGTTTAAAGGTTGTTTTGATTGTTAAACTATTATGAACAAGAAAGCACTTAAAGGCGAGAATCAAATCTATGTTAACCCTAGGTTAAATTAAGACTAAGCAAGCAAGGAAAGACTAAGCTAGGTATGAAAAGGCAAGTTATACTAGGACAAGAAAGAGAGGAGCGAAAGTGCAATTAAAGAACTAAACTAACATGAATAAGGAAATAACAAAGCAAGAAGCTAACTAAGTAAGGACAGAGCTAATTAAGCTAAGAAAGCACAAAACAAGGGTTTTAAGAAATGAAGAGAAGTGTGGGCTGTTTAGGGGTATGAACTTATCACTTAAGTTGGGGGTCTACATATGAACATTATGATTCCATTTAGATTATCCAAACCAAACAACAAGTTAGAGTCTAATGAATTAACCTAAGCTACTAACTGGCCATGGATATGCTAGGTTGTGCATAGGGGAACTAGTCCCTAACACTCCCTACTACCCTTACGAGGCTCAATTGGGTTAGGGATTAGGTACAATTCAATTAGAGTCTAATCAAGTCTAAGTTTCTAGATGAGGCATTCCTAGGGCAATTAGGGGCCGAGGGTAGTAATGGGGAGGTGAGATTAGGGTTTTGGACCCCAATTCCCCCACATTCTAGCCTTGAGAAGGCTCCATGCAAATTGCACTAGAATTACCTAATATATCTACTTAAATCTCTCACTTAGGTTTAGGGAGATTTATTAGGATGTAGAAAGATGGGAGGCAACCTAGGGATCCAAGAATTGGACCTAGGGGCAAATCCCAAAATTCACACATATAAGCAATTTGCCTAAATTCCTAGGTGATTCCACACACAAACCAACAAGAAATCCATGGAGAATGAGATGCAAATAGAATATAATCATTAACAAATGGAATTACAATGTTTACATGTCATTTTCCCCCAATATGGTATCAAAGTAACATAATTTCCCCCAAACAGCCCACCCACAGGGGCCTAGCTACTCATAGAAATGGAAAATATAAAAAGAGAGAAGAAAGAGATAGAGGTGGCCATGGAACTCAAAGTAGTGGCTGAAATACCCCTCTCCGGCAGATGTAGGTCATCCTCCTCCCTCCTCCAGGGTGCAAGGGTGAAGAATGAAGGGGATTATGGGTAGGAACTAGTCTAAACTAGTGATTTGGTGGTGGAAATGGTGAAATGGATTGGATTTGAGGTGGATATGGAGAGGAATGTAGTTGATGGCAATTTGGGGAGCTAGGAGGTGGTGGAAGGTATCTAACCTCATGCCCCAGCCGCCACCTAGGTATATATAGGTGTGGGGAGGAAGCACTAGGTCAAGTAGGGGAAAATGGGTAAAGTAGTGAAAACTAGGTGGGTTTGGTGAGTAGCACGGCCGTGGTAGGGCACCACGGCTGTGGTGGGTAGGGTAGGCTACGGCCGTGGTAGATGGGCACAGTCGTGGGTTTATTCCATCAAAGTTAACAGGGTTTTGGTCGATTTAGGGCTGAAATGGCCACGTCCATGGTGAACTGAGGGTAGCACGGCCGTGGTGGTGTTGCACGGCCATTTTGGTCTTCTGTGCCACGGCCATTTTGTGGAGCACGACCGTGGTGTCTGTCACTAGAACGACCATTTTGTGTTGCACACCCGTGCTGCTCTCTGCTTCACTTGGAGGTTGTTCTGTTGATTTTTAAGTGAACTAGCACGGCCATTTTGTGGTACCACGGCCGTGTTGGGTCCTAGATCAGCACATTGACTCAGTTCTTTGGCTTTTCTTGGACATCTTTGCTTAAATTGATCTTTGGCCACTAGGGGTAGGTTGAGGGGGCCTCGGACTTCACTTTGGGTCTCTCCACGGCTAGAGAAACCCTAGGATCACTCCTTTTCTCTTTCTTCCATCAAGTGTGGTCCAAATGCCTAAAAACATGCAAATAATGTCCATAAGTGCATTTTATACAAATAAGCATATTGGGAGGAATGACATGCAATCTAACAAGTATAGATGTGATTGAAGAGCAAAAAGACACAAGATGAAACCCTAAAATAGGGCTACATCAATGTGCAACTCTTTGCCATAGTCATCTTAATACTTTTAGGTGTTTAATCACATTAAGGACACCCAGTTAAGCCTGACCCAAAATCAAACATGATAGTAACGCGCCCTACTTGGCAGGCCCACATAACTACCATCACATTCCATGAGATGGATAGTGCATTGTGCTAGGTGTGCCCATGCATAGTCGATCAAGCTTTTCATGTGTGTTTCTAATAGAAAGCATCTTAGACTTAATATGTTATTGAGGGAGTTGTATTCATAAATACATATGCATATCCAATTGCCACATACTTAGTACATATCATATACATGTTATATCCCACAAACATAAACATGCAATAAAACATAAGTGATGGTTATGGCCATACTAATGTAATTTCTTGAAGCCACAAGTATGTGTCAGCACCTGGGGTCTACATCTCATGCAGAAACATATTATTGATGAAAATCTATGCTTGCTAATTTGGGTTGATTGGTTCAACCATTTAACCGATTGGCTCACCTCCTGGCCGGTTGGTTGGTCATCTCCCTAGTCCTGGTCTCCGATCCACCATCTTATGGATCCTCTAGTCGATTAGTTGGGCCTCCAGACGATCGGTTCAGCTTCTCCTTTTTCCTTCAGTCGGTCGGCTCATCTTCTTAAATAGGCGGCTCGTCCTTTTCATCATAACAAGAAATTAAAATGTCCTAATGCTATTACATATTACATGATAACACAGAAATCTTGAGTTACATTTGAGAGGAGCATATGAGAGAATAATACGTTTACAATTGGAAGATAAAATACAGGCTCGGTATGCAAACCCAGATAAAATAGGAATAAACAAACACAACCACCATGCACAGATATTTAGGGTTATTGGCCATAACCATGCTACACATCCACCATCGATAATAGCTTTTAGGATGACGCATGTAAATTGGATATATATATATATATATGGTTGTTTATTCATTGCCCGTGTGGGTAGCGAAACTATATATATATATATATATATATATATATATATATATATATATGGTCATTTATTCATTGCCCGTGTGGGGTAGCCTGGAGTTTCGCTACCCGGAAGCCAAAAAAGTAACTCTTCTGGCCACAAAAGGAACTCTGCTATCAAAAAAGTAACTATGGTGATAAGAAATTAACTACATGACTAAAAATGTAACTCTGTACAAAATATACAGCAGATATATATAAGGACGGGTTTTTAGATTTTGGGGGGGGGGCAAATGATATTATTTTTGGATGAAATTTTTTGGAGAGCTAGATAAAATACTCCTCTGCAATTGTGAAAAAAAATTGAAAAAAAGTGGTGGGAAGGGTGGGCGGGTAGCTACCCACATGGGCAATAATTATGGGCCCTATATATATATATATATATATATATATATATATATATATATATATGGCCGTTTTTTTAATACCCGCACGGGTAGCCTGGATTTTGCTACCCGACAACTAAAAAAGTAATTAATCTGACTAGAAAAGTAATTCTGCTATCAAAAAAAGTAACTATGTTTATCAAAAAGTAACTATACGACTAAAAAAGTAACGTCATACAAAATACACAGCAGATATATATGTAACCGTGTTTTGAAATCTGCTATTACAAATGTAACTATCTATGCATGAAACTCAATAGTTTGCAAGGTAAAGTAACCCTCTACATGTCAAAAGTAACCAACTTGAAAAAAAAGTAACCAAAATGGGGGGCGGGTAGCTACCCGCATGGGTATTAAAGATGGGCCCTATATATATATATATATATATATATATATATATATATATATATATATATATATATATATATATATGTTTGGGATTGTACATGACATTTAGTCATATATGCACATTAATTAGTTTACATATTCACATTGTATTCAATAAATAAATGAAAAACCAAAAATCTGATTATATCGATTATCCTGCAACATAGTAATTTGACGTAGGTCTGATACCATTGTAGGGAAATATGGTGGCAGAGCAGGAAGTAGAAATAAAAAATTTAACTACCATATTCCCTTTATAACACTAGATCGCGTCAACAACTATATAATGGGAAGGATGGTTTATGAGGATATAATGGGTCCTAGAGCAAGTTTAGTGACAATCTCCTCATTGTAGTATGCGACTTTCTTCAAGTCACACTTAAATAATGTTTGCATCAGCTCTTGGTTGATCACCACAGACGTCATCTTGACATTGTCTTCCTAGCAGAAAAAGCTACTCGCCTCTAGAGTAGTACACACAGACCACCTAGAACTCTTGTCATTCTAGATGAACAGACAAGAAGAAGTTGTCCCTTCTCGTTGGTGTACTAGCACCAACTTACTCTCCCACAATTGTTCTCCCTTGTTATCCCTCCCTTTATCGGGGAAGACTTGCTCAGGTTCTCATGGTTACCACAATCAGAGAAGACAACAATTATCATAGGTAATTGATGATGTCTCTAGGAAGCACCCAGTATCCCTCTATTTATAGAAGGGTTAGGGTTAGGGTTCCCAGTCTGAGTGGGAGTGGAAGGGTACAGGGTTTCACAAATTTTTGCAACCTGTAAGAAGTGAAATGATCATTTTATAGGTGAATCAATCAGTTGGAATGTGAGACCATCGGTTCAACCCTTGAAACAATCATTTCATCATGTTTCCCAATTGCAATTGTATTGGAAATTATAATTCAATAAATGCACAACATGTTGTCAGCACTAATTCTTGATGCAGTCAAATTGATTTATGAATCGGGTAGTTCATTACATGAATCAGTTATTTTACGACCTTGAGTCGATTGGTTCACTTAATGAACCGGTCAGTTTATGCCTTGGTTCATCCAAAATTTAGTCAATGCAATTTTCAATCAACCAAACACTCCAACTGATCGGTTCAACACTTAAATCGGTAAATTCAGAGTTCAATCAGTCAATTTTTGTCTAAGTTGAATACCTAAATACTTAAGTAACTGAGTTGAACATCATTCATGAATAAACTCATACTCGAAGTGTATCCTAACTGGGTGACCCTATAGGTTCTAAGTTACGTTGGTAGTGAATGTCCATAACTAGTTTATGACATCACAAGCAAAGAGCGGTATCAATCGACACGTCATTACTACCCAAGTAATTGGAAAGTTGGAGAACAACTTCAACCTACAATCTGTGATTGGTGTTACAACGTTTATATAGTTCATTTGCCATTGATATCCAAATTGAACTCGAACCATGGAATATTCATCCTCTTCAACATTCAATCTATATTCCTTGAACTAGAGCAGACTGTTTGAGACATATGTAAGCTCAATATCACATATTGACTCACATGTGCATGGTCATGCATTTCTCAGTCTCTCTTATTAAGTGGCTAGGATATCATACTCTTGTAGAATAGACAAATCTCATCTACATCACTCACAGTCACACCCATGTGTCACATTGCATCTGATCATCACCTTTATGAAAACCCTTATTCAAGGTCATGTTGGATAATGTCAAAGTATACTGAATGACATGTGATGAGTGTAGTGATTTTAGGTCACAACCAACACCATGAGAGATGATTCTAACTACCATGTAATGGTTCCATGTGTCACTCTCATGGTGAGTATGTCTGATACACTCTTCTCTAAAAAGTATATGTGTTTGGTTTCATATCACATATCATGATTGATGAGATTACGTCATCAACCAACACACACTCTAGTCTTATGTGTTATTGTTGTCTATCAGCCTTCCACAATATCACCTAACTAGAGACATAGCAAGAATGTGCATGTTCTTGGCATCTGTATGATCTCACTATTTAGGTCATCAACCCAAAGACATATGTCATTGAGTAATATCATTCTTTAGACATTTATTATGTAACGTCGTTATCTCATAACTGAATAAAATATAATAAATTAGAAGATTGCCTTTATTATTAATCAAATTATATACAAGATATGTCATTGCAATCATCATATGATTGGCTCTCTGGGGATACATACCAACATCTATGGAGGAATTGTTGTTTGTTGAAGTCCTTAGTGGGATTATATTTGTATCCTCTGCCATGGTCTTGTATCATTGCAATTATTATTTCTGTACAAGTTGTGCTTTCTCTTATGTGACGCTCCTTGGTGTGGTTGCATTAGTAGGGTTGTCAAATTTTGTCTGAACCCATGAGCCTGATTATGTCTGACTCAGAAAAAATTGGGTTTGGCTTTCGGTTATGACATTTTGGGTTGGTTTTGGGTTTAATATTACATGTTCGAATCTAAAATGGGTCGGTTCTGGGTTTAGAAACCAGACAAAACTAGGTTCTAAATACTTACTTATATACCTATATTTTTGGGATGTAGACTATATTATTAAGTGAGAAATGTGTTGTTTTGGTTTAATATATGTGGCATCACAACATATTTTAGTTATTTGATGTGATATATGTGTTGTTTATATAGTATTATAGTATTCCTATTGTGTTATAATTTACTTATCTATTAGGTAGAACCGATGATGACTTTTTTTATTCAAATGTTATTATGAAATGATATAAATGTTGTTTTAGTATGGTATAGTCATTTCGATTGGCTGGATGGGATATATTTTGATGTGAATATGTATTTGTTTTGGCATGCTATAGGTGATGTTGCAAAACATTTGATGTGATATATGTATTGTTTTAGTATGATGTATGTGATGTCGCACTTGTGTCAAAATTTTCTTGTGTTTAGATGATGTTAATGTTTTACTATTGGTATTATTTTCTCTAATAAAATCAAAGAAAAAATAATATTACAATTGTTTGATATCATATTATCATTAACATCTTTGGCAGTTTATTTTAGATAAAGAAATAATTTACAATTGTGTAGGTAATTTTATCTAAAAATGTTTTTTTAATCATCTTTAAATATGGGTTCAGATTTGATTTTGGGTTTAGATTTATCGATCCAGACCAATTTCGGGTTAAGAGGTATGAGTAAAATCTGGGTCTGGATTTGGTTTTGGATTTGACAGTCAAACAATCTAGACAAGATTTTTTGACATGGAACCAACCCAAACCCAATTTTTTGACACTCCTATGCATTTGTATACTTCTTCAAGGAGAAGGTAATGTCATAACTGTTATAGAGGATAGAAGTCTTAATGTTATTTCTAGGAGCATCCAATGAATGTCGTGTAGGAGTGGCAAAAAGATGAAATCTGGTAGCGAACTTCCTAAGCGTTATAGCAGTCACTCTTTTTCACCAGAGTCTTTGTTTTTGATAGTATCCCCTATAAACATGAAATATGCCATGTGTGCATTGGGATCGGTAGGCCGTCATTACACTCACAGTCATGTAACCATTTGGTCGTAGTGTGTCACGGAGGTCATCCTTAAGAATGTGAATGCCCTCTCTTTCAAAAATCACTTCTCCCAGCTCATCATCTACTTTCAAGCTCTTCATTATTATTCACAGTGACTCTAGAGATAGGTCTTCACATTACCATTTGTTGAAGTTTGGGAAGCTAGATTTTATTGTCCCATCTAGCCCTTTAGGCAGTTCCCTGTGCAGTTCTACTTTCTTAATTTGACCCTCCTCTTGTATTGTTGTTTCTATTCATGTAGCTAATTCTAGAATGGTTTACGGGGGCTGAAGTCATTGCGAGCTGCCTAGTCTGGGTTATGTGTTGACCTTTATTTTCCTGTTCTATGGGCTTACCCTCATCTAGACTTTGTTCCTTTGCTTTCCATCCTTCCTTCCATTTTGATGTTTATTCAGGTTCAGAAGGGTCCTTCTATAGGGTTCACAACTGCTCACGCCATGGTTGCTTCTCAGGTAGTGGCACCCCGATGTGGATTCTATGAGGCATCGCATCGGGAGGCATCATTGGGTCATTAAAGAAACAACAGTCATACATAATGTCCATGGGATACATACTGCAAAAACTATGTAGATATTCAAGGAAGATATCTTAGAAGGAGATGTTTTTATTTATTACTTCCATAAGTCGAGTTACAATAAATATGCAGTCCCCCGACCGTTGTTCTTCTAATATGACTTTAGTGTCGATAGTGAAATTTTTCCAATTACTAACATGACGGTTTCCTACTCTCTGGATGGCGTGTCAAAGCCTAATGGGAACTTTTTGAATGTCGTGTGCATCTTTGTTCTTGAATACCAGGGCAATATAGGGTAGCTTGATGCTACAACAATTGTAGATTGCCATGTGCCACTTGTTTGTCTCTCACATTTCCACAACCTCCTAGAGTTCCCCTACAGACTCAGAATCATTTTCCTTCGTACAACTATTTTGCTAAGGTGGTTGTGTCATTGAAGATAGGTTGTACCTTTTCAGCATGAAGGAGCTCCTCTAGCACATTCGTGTAGAGCACCTTGAATAGTCTTTTATGTACTCATGGTCTTTTTAAAAAGATACTTCTAAAGTGATATTTGGTAAGAATCCTCCCATGGTTGTTATATATAATGTTTGTCTCTGGGAGACTATCATTTAATAAATCTATGAGGACATTGACATCCCTACATGATATATGAGATACAGACATCATATCCATTCCTACCTACTTATAGGGAATCGGGGAGGCATCGGTCCTCTTGGTGCTTCTTCTGGTGGTGGCCTTTATTCTCTTGGTGGCTCATTGATGAAGAAGGAAGCAAGCCTGTCTTCATCTTCATCAGATGTCCCATCTCTGTCTTTCTTTATCTTAGCTATCAACACTTGATCTAGTGGATGTATTGCTAGAATTTATGGTGAAGGTATCATTGTTGTTGTCATTGCAACTTATGTCGGTGGCGTTGTCTCAAGCATTGCTACATCTAGCACGATGAGAGTGATAGCCATTTTCCCATCATATATGATGTCATTTTTGTGTGTCGTAGTCTAAGTCTTATAAGTAGACATCATAGATGTCCATATCTATCTTCATTTTGTCTAGGTATCTGGTAAGCATCGCTTTGTCATAAGTTATGGACTTTTCAGTGTTGCCTTCCTCCCATCTAGCTCCTTCTTATGTAGGCTGGTTTTCCACGATAGTGTTGTCCTCTGTGCATGAAGAGTTTAAATCAAATTTTTTATTGTGGCATTGATGTTGTCCTCTTGATGTTGTGGTTGCTCCTCTTCCCAGACTAACTCCTCTCTAGGCTCTGTAGGTATACTTGCAACT
This sequence comes from Alisma plantago-aquatica, assembly GCA_963693085.1. Lineage (NCBI taxonomy): Eukaryota > Viridiplantae > Streptophyta > Magnoliopsida > Alismatales > Alismataceae > Alisma > Alisma plantago-aquatica. The sequence continues at coordinate 286,596,030 of OY856412.1, read as the reverse complement.
TCTTCATCTTTGTATTCACCTGGGTTTGAGGGACTCGGAGATGCTTGTGAATGTGAGGGGCTAGCTATCTGCTTTGACCTTTTTCTAGCTCACCATTCCTCCATGTATTTGTGTTCTTCTTCTATTTCCTTTATGAATTCTACATGATGCTTGTGCATGGCTTCCATGTCTATTCACATCATGCCCTTCTCCTTCCTAAGGGATGTTACAATCTCCCCCACTTAGACTCTTGACGTCCTCATCAAGGCTCAACTATATGGCCTCATAATCTGACCCCATTTCAGTGCAGACCCACAATGGCCCATGGACACCCAGCTCCCGTCCACGGCTACCAGCGCAAGGGCGGATCCATCTCATCTCTACGGATAGCCCTTTCCAACTTGCCTGGACCGCACGGCTCAAGACTGGCATGCCACATGCCCATGTGGGCCCCACCTACTGGAGGGGTTATGGCTCTGATACCATTTGTAACGTCGGGGCCCACTTCGTGAGGCTCTAGTAGAGTTTTAGGAATGACGACTGGCCCCACAAACCACCACTAGCCTTAACTGCGCAATTTGTCCCCACTGACGCACAAGCCAGGATCAACTTCCTGACTGGTCACCCATCCTAGTACTACTCCAAGCCGAGCACGCTTAACTATGGAATTCTTTAGAGATGGGCTCCCGGAAAAGGAGGTGCACCTTGGTGATATGGGTAGTCTAATCATTCCTTTTAAGATCATGTTATCTGAGGCCTCAAATCCTGGGATGTTACAAGCACCTTCGACCGGGTCTGAGGCCTAAATCATATGTCCAGAAAGGAATGGATCTAGAGTAGTCAAACTCTTACATTTGTAACCTGACACTCACCCCCCCCCCCCCGCAACTATTATATAGGGTCCAATGTAGTAAATCAGGGTTTATTCACAGAGACAAGGAGTGTCCAGTACTAAGAACATGGAATCATGGCTTAGTTACACCAATCAAAGAGTGAGATTATGTTTGGTGTTCCTTAGGGAACAATGTTACCTCAATCAACATATAAAGCAATATAAGTAAAACAAAGTAAGAAATAAAATAGGAAAACATGTAGAAACAAAGAGTAATATAACAAGTATAGATGGTAACTTGGACTGGGTTTCACCATCCAAGGCCTCTCACAACATGAAATAGTCACACCCATTGTATACCCTCAACAAGATACAAGCAATCATCATATATGTTTATTCCCTCCTCTCTCGAGCTTAGGATAGATCTAGATTATAAGGTCGTCTCTCTCTCAAGATGGAAAAAAACAATCACAAATATAACCACATGGCCATTAGCTTAAGCATTACAACATTCTCATGCATTCATGCATCTCCATAACACTTAGATAAGACTATTACTACTCTTTTGAGGCACTAACAATCAAACATCAAAGCATGGTAGCTAATCATACAAGTGAAGCATTAAGACCAAGAGTGTGAAGTTAATCATTTCTAAGAGCATATATGCAATGGATATAAGTATTTACATGTTGGAAGGACCTCAGTGGATACTCCTAACCCAAGTTGGATGATTAGCCACTCATGCTCATGAGCAGCGTTAGGGATATACAAGCATAGTGCAACATGAGAGAGAATGATGAAAAGATTGAAATAGATGGAGGAGGAGGAAAATATCTAGAGAAGAAGAAGGGAGATACACCAACTGTGACCACTAATCACCAAGGTTGTGTCTCCTTCATATCTAGATCTGGCATGGGTTGGCATAAGTGGCTAGTCCTTCTTTCAAAGAATAGGCTGATGATGTTGGTGATGGTGTGGATCTTCTCTTTCTTCTGAAATCTCATCTTTTGAGATCTAGGACCAATAAAATGAGTGATGGATGTAGGCTCTAGAAAGTGGTAGCACTTCATCATCTCCCATACATTGTGACCTCCGTCATGGATGAAGTGGTCAACTATTTATAGGCATGACCCCTGAGGCAACCGACTTAACCTTTCGACAGTCACTGAATGTTTTGGCTAATTGGTCATTGAGGGTGTGGGACTCATTGATCATGGAACCGTGATGGTCATTGGGATCATCAGTCACTGAGTTTTTGAATTTATCAATAGTTGGGGTTGGTGGCCACCAAAGATAATTGATGCAAGCGACTGCTTGAAGTGGCGTTTCCATCAGTCACCTAGGTGTAGGAAATTCAGCAACCACATGACGTTGGGTGTTCACTGACCACTGGGGTCGCATGCTTGCCTTTGCTAGTCAACCGCCTAAGTGTGGTATTTATCAACAGTCGCCTAAATCCAAGACTGCTTCTAGTAGTACTATGTTCAAACCACGGAAGAGGAAATGATATTGGGTGGTTATATCAAAACTTGCCAAAACAACTAGATTTATCTAGATAAAACATCGTAGATATGATAATATGAGGATAAAATAGGCACTCAAATATCCACAAAATTGGATGTTATCACTTTGCATAGAGGATAACAAACTATAAGTATCATGCATAAGAGAAGTACTAGTAGAAGATAATTGATTGATATCATCTCTATCATACAAAAGATCAGTTTCCAAGCAAAGAGCTTTTTTAATATAAGAATTGTGTTTTCAATATAAAGAGCAACAACATTATTTTCTCTACTAGTATAACTAGAACAAGATTCAAGGACATTGATTTTTAACAAAGAAGGAAGAATTTTCTTTTTCAAGCAAAGCAATCATAGAGAGATAAACACTATTTTCATATTCTATTCCTTGCAATAAAATATATTTGTCCTCATTTTCAGTTTTAAGAACATTATTGTCAAGAATGAGAGAATTTACAATTTTAGTATGCTCTTTATTAGAACTATGAACAAGAGGTTGAGCTTCTAGAAATCCAATATTATCAAGTAAGTTAGCATTTTCAAGTTTAAGAGCATCTACTTGTCTGAAAATGTTATGAAAATGATATTATTTGAGGTAATGTTTAAGCAAGATGAGAGTCATACATGTAGAGAGTGATGTTGATATGAGTATGAAACATGCAAATCTAAAGAAATAATTATGGAAATAAATCTATAATAAATAAGATTTTGAGTACAAGAGATACATAAGATTCTAGAGGACGAAGAAGTAAGATAGGAATTTTCCTTGGAATAGCAAACATGGATGAGAAATGTTTGGTATCGGTAGTGGTTTCTTTAAAACTATGTGTTCACCTATGGGACCTATAGCCAAGGTCGGATTCTATAACTGACTAAGATGTCGATCCTAAGTACCATTCTCCTTCCATTTTGGAGACGCATGCTCTGTTTATAGAAAAGAGATTTGTTCATATAGCAAATGGAAATACCAACCTATTTCATCTTCTGAGAGCATCCAACATTCCAACTCTAATGAGTTTGATAGGGAATGGAATGGTACATGTTGTATTCTTCAAAACTCACCTCACTTAATATCATATAAGTGAGTTATTGAGCATCTTCCCATGAAGGGGACAACCTATGGGCATTGGTTTCAATCTCAAAACTATTGAATTTCAAGTTTAGTTCTAGATGATACTTTCGGATATTATCAATATCATCTTGTCAGAACATTTTAGCATGTTCAATATCATCTTTTTCTTCATGCAAGTTATCAACAATTTGAGAAATCTTTTTCTTTTTCCTTTTAGTAGACTTAATAAAGGCACATGTAGCATGAATAATGGAAATTAAGGATTCTTTATCTAAAGAGTTTAGATTTGCCTCATTTGAGTCCTTATTTAAACCTGCCATGAGAGCAAAATGGCATTCTCCATCTTCACTAGAGATTGAGATAGATCCCCCACTAGATTCTTCACTTGAGCTTGAGTAGGAGGAGTCACTAGATCTTTTGTGCCATTTCTCCTTCTTCTTGTGCTTCTCTTCCCTTCTCTTGTGATGATGGGTATTTTTGCCTTGTAGGCAAATCTTCCTTGAAGTGACCCTTCTTTCCACATTTGAAGCACTGGGTGAAGGAAGAAGACTTGCCTTTGTGAAGTCTACCTTTAGAGTACATAGTGCCTTCTTCAACTTGAGAGGATGGAGAAGCTTGACTAACAATAGCTTCAATTTGGGCTTTGATTTGAGTGTTATTCATTCTCTTGAGCTCTTTTTCTTCTTCTCTTTCTTCTTCCTCTTGCTTGAGAAGTTTAACTCCATGGGTTTGTAGATTTCCGATGAGATCTTCAATAAGAATATCACCAAGAGACTTTGTTTCTTCAATGGAAGTAACCTTTGATTACCACTATTTAGGAAGAGACCTAAGGATCTTTGAGTTCATCTTTCCTCTATCGATAGGATGGCCTAGCACGGAAAGACCATTTACAATGGTGTTGAGCCTAGAGTACATTTCAACTACCCTTTTCTTATTTCCCATCTTGAAGTTCTCAAGGAGACCATTGATCATGTAGTATCTACTTTCCTATACTTTCCTTATCCTTTCATAAGTGACACATAGATTTCTCCATACCTCATAGGCTATCTCACAAGAGGAAATCTAATTGCACTCAGTGAGGGAAATAGAGGCATAGAGAATGTTGATGGCTCTTGCATTCATGGTTGCTTTCTTCAAAGTAGCCTCATCCCATTCTTCTATATTTGTCTCTGGTAGCTTGTATGGAAGATACACCATTCTCCATAGCTCAAGACTTGATCCTTGGATGTAGAATTATAACATTCTCTTCTAATAGAGTAAATTCCTCCCATTAAAGATTGGAATGTTGATGTAGTATCTCCCACCTTGATAATCATCCATCTTCTCCAACTTGTAGAAGTATTGCTAGAGAAGGCCCGCTCTGACACCAATTTTTGGATCAATGATGGGTTGTGGAGGGGAGTTGAATAGAGCTAAAATCACTTCAACAAAATTCATTTGACCTTCAAGATATTTCTAAGGTAGTATTGCAAGTATGAACTTTGAGTGCAACTAAACATACATAGTGAGGGGGAGAGAGATTGAACAAGCACAAGTAACACAAGCCATGTATAGTGGTTCCAAACTTCAAACTAGGGGATGTACATCCACTAGCTAGAGAGGTCATCCTATAGGATTTTCAACCATGTCTCACTCCTTATATTCCATTATAAGAGTTACAACTTAAGACCTTCCATTTCCAAGACAATGATACCTAGACTTCCCTTTGAGGACAAGGGAGACAATAACCTTACAAAGGAATTACCTATTCATGACCAAAAGTCTTCTACCTTACCAAGGACTTACACACTTTTGCAACGAGTCTTCAGCCAGGACTTACCCATTTTGCAATGAGTCTTCGGCCTTCTCTAAGGACTTACCCACTCTTGCAACAAGTCTTCTACCTTTATGGATTTACTCACTCTTGACTTGGATCTTCCTCCTTTGACTTCACCTTCACCAAGGAGATGTTTTCATCAAGGGATTCCTTCCCTTCTTCTTCTTCACCTCTCTTACCCAAGATAGAGATTCTTCATCTTCATGGTAGAAAGAGATTTTGGGAGGTGGAGGAAGTGAGAGCCTCACAAGATATACATGTAGTACTAGCTCTCTTACAAATCTCCTACTCACTCTAATGGATGTAGCAAGTGATCAAACTTGAGAGTGGATGGAGTCTTCTTGAGGCACTCAACTATAATATGGAGACCTTCATAGTGAATGGCTAACGATGGGATGAAGCCCAAGGAGTCCTATTTATAGTTGAGGTTGCCTAGTAGCCAGTAGAGACACTTAGGATTGAATTATAGCAATTTGGGGTGTTGCAACAGATATATTTTCTAGTTTTGCAACACTCCAATGGTTAGAAACATTCGTTATGCACATTCTGTACAATGATGTTGGTCGAATTTCAATAAAGGTAACTCCACTAATGGCACTATGCAACAAAGAAATTTTGAGTTTTCGATTGAGTTTATCATGGATGAGACTTGGTTGACAACTTAAAATTGATTTTCCTATGTAGGGTGTCAGTTGAGTTTATCTTAAGGAAACTCAACCGACATTGGCAGTTACCAAGACTCACACAGATTGTTGGTCAAGTTTAATGAGAGGTAAACTTGACTGATAAAAGCATCTGTGATGAATTTTATAAAGTGCCATAAGTGTTCTTGATATTTTTCTAAGCTTAATTACAAGTCATACAACCATTACAAGTGATTTACAACATGATTCTAATTGATTTAAGGTCTTCTTCACAAAAGCGCACTTGCATTGATTTTAACTTGTCTTTTTCCAAGTTAGGATGCACAAGTTCAGGCATTTAGAGTGTGTTTATACCTAATCTGAAATCACTCAAGTAGAAGCATTAGACACAAACAAGTGGAATGGTTAGTCATCATCAAAACAATGGCTTAGTCAATTAGACTTGGAGTCAATAGTTCCCTCTTTATTTCACATTAAATCACCATGAAAATTCATGTTTATGGATATCATACATGTATTATGAATTTCAATTTCTATCTATTCAAAATAAATATTCTCCTTAATATAGAAAAACGTATAAAAATAGACTAAGAGAGGTTTAATGATTCGTATTTTCAGCATACACATGTAAAGTATATCTAAAAGACTTTCTTTTGGCATATTACAGAAAAATACTATTAAGGTCGTGCATGTATTAAGTATGCAAGAAATGCATTAAAAATCGTATCACTCACCTTAGGGGTGAAGAAAACGTCCAAATAGAAAGAAACCATGAAAAAGAGAAGTAAGGAACCAAGCTTTATCCTTCAACATCTCCAAGGAAGCTCCTATCTTCAAGAATGAGGTGTATCTATACCAAAAAGGGGAAGACAAGAGGGTTCTTCATCCATATGATGAGTGTTCATATAAAAGCACCATTGAACTTGATCATGGTGAAGGAAAGAAGAAGGAAAATAGTAATAAAAAGATGTTAGGAGAAAAGATCTTACGTGTAGTAAGAGGACTTGGATACATATTATAAGAGATGCATCCAAGGATGGAAGCAACACACATCTACAATCTAGCAAGATTTGGACCCCAAGAAGCCTCTCCTTCAACAACCGATGGTTTCTTATAGGTTTTAAATAGCAGTAGTAAGTCTGGGTAAAAGATTCTTTTAGGGAAGTGATAAGGGGTATTTATAACTAGGATGAAAGAGAAAGGAGGTCAAAGGTCTAAACCGATGTTTCTATCAGTTAAAGACTAGGTTCCCCTTATATTTGTATAACCAAAACCTCCATATGGGTTCAGACATTCATAAAATCTTTGGGTTATGAGTATGCAGAACTTGCTTTGGTTTGTGATTATGTTGAAAAGCCTTTGGTTTTTTATTGCGCAGAACAACCATCAATTATTGAACACGTTGAACAACCACTGATTGTCAGCACTTAGAACAACCATCACTTGTCAACACCCAAAAAAACCATCAATTATCACACCTAGAACAACCAGTGCTTGTTAGCACATAGAACAACTATCGGTTATCACATACAAAACAACCATCATTTGTCACACATGTAAAACAACCATCGGTTTTGAACACATAGAACAACCAATCAACCGTCAATTGTCATACATAGAACAACCATAGGTTGTTACGCATGCGGAACAACCATCGGTTGTTACACATGCGGAACAACCATTGGTTGTTGTTCACGTGGAACAACCATCAGTTGTTAGCACGTAGAACAACTGTCATTTGTTGAATTTAAGCAAGCATCGAAAGGTGCAAATACCTTCACTTCTATACAAAACTAACATAAGAGATTGGTGTCTTTACTCAACACGGTTCAAAAGCATTCAAATAAAATGAAACATTACCAGATAATGAATAATACCATGTAAAAATATATATGTTTAAAATTGCAATTAGATTCTTGGAAATGGAAAATTACAAATCGGTCCACGGAAGTACATAAAATTGCATAACTTAATCAAATGAAGTCAGAATTGGCTCAAATTTGAAACATAGATCTATTAACTGATATTAAAACATGTAAGGTCTGATTTCAAAACTAATCACCCAATATAGATAAATTAGCATGTTTAAGCATTAAACCACGTTAGGGGTCTTACAATGTGTGCATTTCTACCTAGGGCCCCACACTAATCAACTGAATGGTTACTAGATGCAATCCTAGGGGTTTAAACACACTTTGGATCTTTCAAATTTATAAGGGGCCCTATACTAACACATTCACATAAATCGCAGTATAACACTCGCAAGCACACAGGATCACATTATACTATAGGTGAGAGGTAAGTGAGGGGCCAATCTGCAAGGAGAGAGAGGGTACTAGAGCAAAGTTAATGTGAAATATGTTCCTAAAGAGGAGACTAAGATTATTAGGGTTTAATTTTGATTTGGGTTGATTACACTAAGATGCCAGCAATTGAACAAGAAAGGAAGTAAGACAATCAAGACAAGCAATCCCTAGTATAACCCTAAACAAGCAATTCTAATTAACAAGGAAGACAACTAAGTAGGCAATTGCACAAGACTACACTAGACTAGAAATCAAGACACTAAAGTAAGTAGATACCTAAGCTTCCACTATTCATGTTAAGCAAGCACAAAGATGTACTAACTACCCTAGCAAGGACTAACTACCAAGACTAAGAAATTAACTAACAAGCATTTAAAGAAAGCAACTAAACTAGCGTGAAATAGCTAAGAGAGCAAGATGGGTTTTAAGAAAGTTATGGGAGGAGTAGACCATTTTGGGGAATGTCACATGAATCCAAGTCGAGGGGTGATATAACATGCAAATCCTATCTTTTCATTCTAGATTACCAAACCAAACAACAAGATAAGTGCTATTTGAATTACCCTAATCTGCTAGTTGCCCATGGATGGTATGGAGTGTGAGGGGAGCTACACCCTAGCACACCCCATCCAACCTTACAAGGATCAATCGAACTAGGTCTTAGGTGTAATTATAATAGGACTAAGCTAGTATAGATATCTACAGTAAGTGTTATTAGGGCAATTAATAGCCAATGGTAGGAAGGGGGAGTAGAGATGAGGGTGTTTCACCTCAAGTTACTCACCATCTAGCCTTTACAAAACTATAGGCAATCGCACTAATAACTCTTACACGAGCTACTTGGATTTCACACCTAGTTGTAGGAGAAGAGATTTGTAGATGGGAAGATAAGATGCTAGCTAGGGAACCACTAGTTGAACCTATAGAAACTCATTAGATAGCCACATATAATTTGTTTCCCCCTATAATCTAGGTGCTTTCAAGCATCCAACAACAAGCAATCCATGTTTAGAATCATAAATCACAAGTGGGAAAATAAGAAATAAGATAGAAGTAAGAGACAATCATCATATAATGAAAGTATGTTCATTACAAGTTATATTCCCCCATGACAGTATCAAAGTGACATTTAATCCCCTAAACAACCCACCAAGGGGGCTTAGTTACACATGATCAAACAAAATAGCAAAAGAGAAAGGAGAAAGAAGAAGATGGCCATGGAATCTCATGGAAGCTCCTCTTTTCTTCACCTCCTAGCTAAAGTAACTCGAACATCTCCCTCCAAGGTAGGTAGATGGTATGGAAATATGAGGTTTTATGGTGGAAACCCTAGAAAACTAGGGTTTTGAGGTAGTGGAAGGTGGAAATCGAGTGGGTGATGGATGGAGGTAGGTGAGAGCTAAGGGAGGTGGAAATGAATGTTAGGGGTTTGTAGGAGTGGCTAACCTTCATGCTACATCTGCCACCCTAGTATATATAGGTGGTGGGGGAGCACTGGGTTAAGTGGGGGTAATAATGGAAATGTAGCGGGAAACTTTGGTAGGGCTAGGGTGGTCACCATGGTCCTGGTGGATGGGAGTCATATCGGACATGGTGGAGTGGAATGGGTGAGGTGGAAGTGGCTAAAATGATGGGTGAAGTGGGACTTTGGAGGGTTAGTGGTAATGGCTACGGTGGGCGCTAAATTCTTGGTAGGCTCCACGGTCGTGGTGAATGAGTGGTGGCACGGTCATGCCATGGAGTACGGGTGTGGTAGAGGGAATGGCCACCACTATTCTACAGGGGTGGTCATTATCAACATTGCTTACCATGTTTGTGGTGATCACCATGGGCAAGGTGGACACGAAGTGCCATGACTGTATCGATGGCCACAGTCATGTTGGTCTGTTTATAGATCATTGTGGACAATCCTCACCATAGTCGTGGTGGCTCCACGGGGGAGGTGGATCTGGAGTGCTACGGTCATATTGATGGCCATGACTTGGTGACTGACTTTGTTGAAGCTTGAAATTTTATTATGACGTGAGCTTTTTTTCCACAGTTGTGGTGTTGTACCACAGCCCATTTTGAGGGCCCAGCTACATGTTTTTTCTCTTAAGTCCTTCAAACGGCTTCTCCTTTCTATGGACATTTTTTTCATCCATGGGATGCTTGGAGGTGATCTAGGTCCAATCCTGGGGTGTAGAAACCCAAGGATCCTCTAGTTCTCTCTCCTTTTCATCTAATGCATGTGTGAATGCCTAGAAAACACACAAAAAGTAGTCATAAGTACATTTGATATGAAATCAGATATTAGGGGAATAACTTGCATTCTAACAATGTTTACATGTGATTAAGATGCAAAAAGACATAAGATGGAGCCCTAAAATAGGATTGCATCACAACCCCAAACTTTAAATATACTTGTCCTCAAGTATGCTCCAACTTAAACTCTCTTTGATTTCCTTCAACAAACAAGAATGATAATTACATTGCAACAGATGATTGTTATCTAAATGGGCTTAAAGCTTACTAAGTACATGTGTTCCACCTCTCTCCTCTCCACTTTCACAAACCAATCATGAACTGAGCATTGAGCATAAAAACTTCAAATTTTGAACATAGAACACATAATCAATCCATATGGCTTTCAAGTAGCTCTGGGGCAGAGCATTTCATGGTGGCATTAATCAATGATGAATAGGAGTGTTGTTTCACTTTCATGCATTAAATCTCATACTTAAAACCACACTACATGACCCCATGGTTGCGAAAATAGGGTGAAATGAGTGAGGTTTGATGTTTCCTAGCTCAATGGGTATGAAAATAGAAGAAATGGTTGTAGTAAGAGTTTGGAGTGCTATTACATAGAAGCAATCATCTTTTATTTTCTTTTTTCGCATTTTCTTTTTTTTCTCTTTTCTTTTTCTTTTCCCTTGGTGTAGCTAGGTCGTGTGGTGGTGAGAGTGAAGCATATATATATATATATATATATGTGTATATATATATATATATATATATATATATATTCACTACCCATGTGGGTAACTAACTTTAGTTACATGTGGATCTATTTTGTAATATAAAGGTACCTATTTATAATAAGACATACAACATTTGTATTGAGATGACCAAATTTGTAATACAAAAGCTCATTTTATATTATGTGTCTGATTACATTAAAAATGATATTTATGAGAGCAATTTACGTTGTAATACAAAACGAGCGTTTGTATTACAAATTTGGTCATCTCACAAACATTGTCAGTTTCATTACAAATAGGTACCTTTCTATTAAAAAATAGATCCAGGAGTAACTAAAATTAGTTACTCGTGCGGGTAGTGAATGAATGGCATATATATATATATATATATATATATATATATATATATATATATATGTCTGTGTGTGTGTGTGTGTTTATGTGTGTGTGTGGGTGTGTGTGTGTGTGTGTCTATATATATATATATATATATATATATATATATATATATATATATATATATATATATATATATATATATATATATATATATATGGCCAACCCAAACTTTCAGAGGTGGCCAAGGCTGAATATGTGCACTTTGGCATCCTTGCATGAGGCGGAGGGGTAAGAATATGATGAAGAAAATGTTGGGTCAAAGAGGGGTCACTATTGTGGTTCTTGACAAAAAATCTCATGCATGAAAATTATTCCAACACTTCATCAAGTAATGTCACACCACATGAGTGAACAACATGCAAATCATACTTTTATCATGTGATTCTACAAGCTGTAAGCATTCATACTTTTCTCAAATTACAATTCAACCAAAGCATTCACAAGGATGAGAGAAGTGATTCACATGTAGAAAGTCAGTCATTAAGACCATTTAGAAATAGAACATAGGAATGTAGTATGGATTTGTCATGTATCTAGATTTTTAGTTCAAAAAGTGGAGATTAGGTCAAAAAATGCTTTTTGGGCAAGACATTCTAAATTTGGGTGAAATTAGCCAAATGGTGACAATTTGCACTTAATAACGTTTAAACCTTGTTTTAAGGAATAGAAGGCATAAAGCATCAAATTGTAGCTAAAACACACAGAATTACCAAAAATCTACATGAAATGCAATGCATGGCAGGAAAAGCAAATTTTTTGAAAAAAATATGCAAAAATGCATGAAATTAAACTACATGGTATGCATTAATGCAAGAATAAATAAATCTACACTAGATGACGTGACACCATCAATCAATCAAATTGGTGAGATAGTACGAAACAGAGCAATCAAAATGACAATAGTGAAGGTGTGTATCGTCCTACCACCCCAAACTTTTGAATTATGTTTTCCTTAGCATGAGACTAAAGCTTAGGGAGGGTAGGGTATGTGTCACTACTACTGGAGTGGATACACTGGAGGTTCCCCTTATAGAGGTGATGGTTTCACCATGGTGGGATCTTCCTATGTTGGAGGGTTGGCCTGACGACAAAGGTGTTAGTAATAATGACCCCAATAGTCTTCCTGTGGGGGAGGGTAAGTCTTTGGATATGCAGAAAGGGTGCCCCATTCCTCTCATTGGGAGTTCCTTTGTGTCTGTGTGTGCTGATACTAGTACATATGTTTGATCTGATAACGTATTTGTTATTGATCTTGCCACATGTACTTCTGAATTTGATGCATGGTATGTTGGGTCTACTGAATGCCTTCCAATTGTTCCTGTATGGTGGACATGTCATAGGTATTAGTTGTAGGCTTATACTGAGATGATGCTACTTCTTATTTTCTTCTTACTCAGTGGTCTTGTCTTTGTTGGTCAACCACATTTGTCTCCCCAATCCCCTCAGTTAGGATAGGAGCTCGTTCTTTGTAGCTTTGTCTTGGATTCTCTTCCTCCCACTTCCTCAGTAATTCACTTAAATTTTTAATATGACATTTAGTGTCAAGGAGTGGGGATGTATGATAGGGAATCTCAATATTGAATCTAGGGAGAGGAGGGTTTGACATTAGATATCATTTTTTACTAACATGGTGATCATTTGGGAATGGATGAGATATTTCAAATCAAGAAATTTTACTTTCTTAGCCTTGGTAAGCCCTGTCAAATCACATCCTAGGGTTAGGTCTATGGATTCACAATCCCTCCCATGATAAAGGGGGTTTTACTTTTAGATAGGATTGGCCTCATGTGATCAATAAGAAGTTCCCCTAGGTTGATATATTTGTCCTTTATCACCCCATGCATCACAAACACGTCTTTTGGTGAACAACTTCCCTAATTGTCATACCGCCCCACAATGGTATTAACAATGTCCTTCTGTAGATACCTAAGAAAAGGATTGTGGATGCCACTGGTCTTTGATTTCCAAGGTGTAAAGTTTCTTTGTCATGTCATCCTATACCACATGGCCACATATTTGTTGTATGTTTCTCTTTCAATGCAGGCCTCATTAAGTTATTTGGCTTCTTCAGGGTCCATGGTGAAGATGTTGTTCAACTGTAAAATTGTGATGGTGTGGATCTCATTTTGCAATCCAAATCTAATGGCTTCCTCTCATCTATACTTGACCTTCTCTAAAGTGTCAAAAAAATGTTGTGTCATCTCAAAATATGTATCTTGTGCTATACAGAGCACCTTATACAATCCATAGTCCAACAACTTGTTTCCCATGTATTGTCTAATGTTGATGACATACATTGTATACTAATAGGCATATCGGTTTGCAATCACCCTCCTGGTCATACATTCTGGATAGAGAGGTTTCAATGTAATCTTTCTTTTGCTCCCTCTCTTATAGGACACACCTTTAGGAATCTTACCAATACCTTTTAGTCTGTCCACCTGAAGTGGATCTACAATGTCCATTGGCTCCAAATTCAACCCCTGCTCATTAGTATATTCATCCTCTTCTTCCACCTTATAAGTATGTGACCCTGAGCTGGTATCAAGGTTCAAATGCACTCATTCCTCATATTGCTCCTCTTGACCATCTTCCTCCTCATCAATCATTAGTTGTCTTTGGGCTCGTGGGCTGATGTGGCCTCTCCATGGTTGAAGAAGTGGAGTGATAGGTTGGCATGGGTTAGGGTGGAGCACATGAACAAGAAGGGGAAGGTACCCCCTTGCCTTGTTGTCGACAGGTGATAACCTCCGGTTCCAAGGATTCAATCATTGCATCAACATTGGAATCATACTCCTTTTCTTCTTCCTCACCATATGTAGCATCTGAGGTATGGTGGATGGATGAGTGGAGGTGAGAACTACTCATAGATCTTGAATGTCAAAGGCCAAAGATGGAGTTTGAAGGTGATGGCGTTAGGATGTGAGAGGGCATGAGGATGTTGGAATATGCTTTCTTCGTTCCAATCTTACTCCCAGTGAGTACTTGGAAGATGCTCTAAGCCCCTTTCTTGATGTCTTTTCCCATCTTCTTCATTGCTTGGTGGAAGAATGGGAATGAACTAGGTTTTTTGAATTTTTGAGAATGGTATGAAATGAAGGTGGGGATGGGTTGGAGATGATGAACGGAGTTGTGGTGGAGGTAGAGAACTAGTTTGAAAGGTTTATTGGTGGTGGGAAATGGGTTGGAGAAGGTGGATTTAGGGTTTGGGGTTTTTGTGGGGTGGAGAGGATGAAATGGAGATGGTTCTATTTTAGAGGAGGTTTGATGGTGGAAAAGGAAGGAGGAGGTACGGCGGAGGTGAGGGAGGTGTTGGGGAGGTCGATTGGTGGTGGAGTTGAGCTAGAGGAGGTGGATTGGAGGAATAGAGGTCACCACAGTTTTTCATTGTGTTGCCACACCATCTGGAGTCAGGAGGAAATGAGGGGAGGTCATGTCGTAAGTGAAATAAATCCACTTAATTCGGTGGGGTCGGTCCTCACCATGGTCTTGGTGATGGCCATGGGTGAGGTGGGATGTCTGTTGTACGGTCATGGCAGGTGCCACACCCATGTTGTCATTGTTGTTTGTTGCTAAAATTGACGGTTGCCACACTTGTTGCAGTTGTTGAGCACCACTCCTATGTTGGTTGCCACGGTCATGGTGATATTCCCTCATTTCCCCAAAATTTTCTTGTGATGTTGGTGAATTTCCCTTGTCTGTGGTGGTGTACCATGATTGGGTTGCCTTCTCAAGGCTACACCCATGGCAGTGGCCATGCCTGTGGCAGCCAAATGATGCCACAACCATGGTGCATGCCACAGTCGTGATGTTTGTGGTAATTTCTTATCGAATTCCCTGGACTCCTTACATGTTACCACCATAGACGTTTTGTTTCATCACGGCCGTGCTGAGTCTTCTAAGTGCACAACTTCATAAAACTTCATGCATCTTCATATTTCTCAATGTATCAATGTGACACCACATTTCTCTCTCACTACACTTTTGTACTCATCCTCTCACTCTGTCTAACTTGTCACCCTGTCACATCTCAAAATCTAAATAAAAATTATTAAACACAAGTGTGTGTGTGTATTTATTGGAATTTGTAAAAACAAATCAAAAGTATCAAAAATTGAAGGTTGGGTGCAAAAGGTCCCAAACCTAGGTGGGTTGCCTCCCACTAGCGCTAATTTTATGCTTTTGGTCAGACTTTGTTGATTTTTGAATCACTCATCCACACTAGAGCTTCAAACCATCCTTTTAGTATATGTCTCTCTCATGTGCATTTAAGCACACCTCTTCCTCTATCGGGAGTTCCTCAACTAGCATAAAAATATCAAAACTTTAATTTGCCTTGTCTAGACTGACTTCAACAATAGCCTTCAATCTATGTCCATTGACAATGAATTCATTTACACCTTCCTTTTCACATATCACAATAGCATTGTAGGGATACACATGCTTGACTTAATAAGGTCCTTCCCATCTAGACCTAAGCTTTCAGGGAAAAAGCTTCATCCTTGAGTTGTGTATCCATACCCATTGTTCGAGCTCAAAACTCTTCTTCTTGATCAACTTGTCATGCAAGAACTTTGTTCTTTCCTTGTAGCTTTTTAACAATTCATAAGCCTTTTGCCTCATCTCCTCCAATTCATTGAGTTGTACTTTCCTTCTTACTTCGGCAGTGTCCACATCCATGTCCATAGACTTCAAAGCCCATAGTGCCTTGTATTGCATCTCAATGGGTAGATGGCAGCTCTTACCATACACAAGCATGAATGGTGTGGTGCCAATTGAGGCTTTATGTGTTGTCCTATATGCTCATAAAGCTTCATTGAGACGTAGATACCAATCCTTGTGGTCCGATCTCACCATCTTTTCAAGATAAGCTTTATCTCCTGATTGGCTAACTCAACTTGACCACTAGTTTGAGGGTGGTAAGGAGTAGCCACACGATGGTTCACACCATGTCTTTTCAGCAAACCTTCAAAAGTCCTATGAATGAATTGGCTTCCTCCATCACTAATTATCACCCTTGGCACACCAAACCAGCTGAAAATGTTAGGCTTAACAAACTCGCATACCACTTTGTGATCATTAGTCCTTGTAGCAATTGCTTCAACCCATTTGGAGACTTAGTCAGTAGCCACCAAGATGTACACCTACCCAAAAGAGGGGTGAAATAGATCCATGAAGTCAAAACCCCAAACATCAAACACTTCAACCACTAGAATAGGTGATAGAGGCATCATGTCCCTTTTGAGACAGTGCCCACTTTTTGACACCTCAAGCAAGTCTTGCAATATTCACTAGAATCTTTGAATAATGTTGGCCAATAGAAACCACTTTCGAGAACTTTTGCAGATGTACATTTTCCAACAAAATGTCCTCCACATATGCCTGAGTGACACATGGAGAGAATCTCTTATTTCTCATTTTTGGGAACATGTCTTCTCATGAGTTGATCACCGCAATATTTGAAAAGATGTGGGTCATCCCACACATAGTTCTTCACCATGGCAAACAATCTTTTGCTCTCCCCCCTTGTTCAAGTTCTTGGTATCCTCCCAATAGCCAAGAAGTTGGCTGTGTGCTTATACCATGGCCTTTGAGTAGAGTCAAGCATGTAGAGTTTCTCATGTGGCATTGTCTCCTTAATCCGGTGCACATCATCATAGGGTGCCTCAATATGGGAGAGATGGTTGGCTGTAGAATTTTCAACTCCCTTTTTGTCAACAATCTCTAAGTCAAATTCATAGAGTAAGAGGATCTAATTGATCAATTAGGTCTTTGAATCTTTCTTTTCCAAAAGGTACTTCAAAGATGAATGGTCATTGTAGACAACAACTTTGTTTTGCAAAATGTAAGAATGAAATTCATTAAGTGCAAAAATCATGGCAAGCAACTCCTTCTCTGTGGTTTTGTAGTTTCTCTGAGCCTCATCAAGACTTTTACTTTCATAGTAGATAGCATGTGGAATTCACCCAATCCTTTGGCCCAGCACAACCCCCATGCCATATTTGATGCATCAGTCATGATCTCAAATGGCTAATAGAAATATGGGGACTACATAGTAGGAGTAGAAACCAACTTGTGCTTCAAGTGCTTAAAGGCCTCAACGCATTTGTCGTCGTAACTAAATTAAATATCCTTCTCAAGGAAATGGCACAATGGTCTAGAAATCTTGATGAAGTTCTTGATGAAATGGTGATAGAAACTTGCATGTCCCAATAAAGAATGGACATGTCTTATGGTGGAAGGAATGGTAAGAGTAAAACTGAGGCCCACTTTGACCTTGTCAACCTTGATTCCGGATTTGGAAACTTTATGACCCAAAACAATGCCTTCTGGAAACATGAAATGACTTTTCTCCCAAGAAAGAACCAAATGACCTTTAACACATCTCTCAATAACAACTATGAAGTGAGATAAACATTCATCAAAAGTCTTCCCAAACACTAAAAAATCATCCAGGAAAACTTCTAGAGAAGAATCTAACATATATGCAAAAATGGACATGACACATTTTTGAAATGTGGAAGGGGCATTGAAAAGCCCAAAAGGCATCGTCCTATAGTCAAAACTGCCACTTGGACATGTAAACATGGTTTTCTCTTGATCGTCTAGATGCACTACCACTTGGAAATAACATGAGTAACCATCGAGGAAATAATAGAAACTTTGTCCTACAAACCTCTCCAAGATTTAATCAATGAATGGGAGAGGGAAATGGTCTTTCTTCTTCTCATTCAACTTCCTATTATACACACACATTCTCCATTCAGATTGCTCTCTCACGGGAACTAATTTGTCTTCATTTTGAGACATGGTGATCCCACCCTTCTTTGGCACAACTTGGATAGGACTCACCCAAGGACTATCAGAAGTGGGATAGATCATTTCGGCATCAAGCAAATTCACAACCTCTTGAGTTACAAATTCTTTTAGTTTTGGATTTAACCTCCTTTTATTTTGGTAGGTTTTCCTTGCATAATCCTCAAGATAGATTATATGAACACAAATGTAGGGGTCAACACCCCTCAAATTAGCAATAGACCACCCCATGGCTTGAATTTTTCTCTTTAACACAGAGATAAGAGCATCTTCTTGTTCATGAGAGAGAATAGAAGAGAGGATCAACATGAGAGTGTCATTTTAACCCAAAAATGCATACTTCAGACCTTTGGGAAGAGATTTGAGCTCAAGGGAAAGAGGCTCCTCAATGGAATTCTTCAAAGGTTTCTCAGAGATAGAAGGAAGATCCTCACTGGAGGCCACTAATGTGAGCTCATTTTCCTCATCATTGTCATCATAGAGAAACTCAATAAGAGGCTTTAATCCTCTACCATTGGTGGCAATCTCAATCCATGTAGGTATGCACTCTTCTACAATCTCTTCAAATCAATCAATAAGATAGCAATCCTCTTCTGTAGCACCTATCACCTCGGCTTTAACAGAAGCTCTGAAGATGTTCAGCTAGATCTTCATGAGCATGAATGTCACATGCATGGTGTCGGATCTCACATGAATCAATGTGCCACTTGTAGCTAAGAAAGGTCTCCCCAATAATAGGTACCTTCCTTGTGTCCTCCATGTCAACCACAATAAAATCAGCAGGAAAGAATATGGAGGTGTCATCATCAAGTCTCACCAATACATCTTTGCCCTCGAGGCATCTTCACATAATGGTCAACCAACTGCAAGGTGAAATTAGCTTATTGCAATTTTCCTAAGTTCAATTCAGCATACATATCATAAGGCATTAGATTCACATTAGAACCCAAGTCAAGAAGTGCTTGGTCTAAACAGTGTGTTCCAATGTAGAAAGGAATGATGGGTGCACCAAGATTTTTCATCTTCTTTGGAGCGGTGTGTTGCAAGATAGATCTCACTTGTTTAGTGATCTTAAATCACCTTGGCATTCTTTTGGTTGTCTTCCTCTTGAAGGTGCACATGTCTTTCAAGAATTTTATATAAGAAGGAATTTTCTTGATAGCATCTGGCATCGGGATATTGATCCTCACTTTCTTGAATGTCTCCATGATATTTTCAGCATGTTTCTTCTTCCTTTTGGTGATGGATGGTTCCTCAAATGCCTCAAGAAATGGAGGGAGTTGTGCACCGGATTGGCTCACATCAAAAGAATCATCAAATGGTATCACAAGAATCACAATATCATCCTCACGTGTCAAGGTATCACCTCACCTATCAATCATAGTATATTTTCCTTGAATCACGGTGTCATATCTACCTTCACTGCCCAAATCATCAAATACATTGTTCTTTGGCTGCTCCAAAGTCCTTCCACTTCTCATCATGGTCACCACCTTCACTGTAGGGAAATATGGCTACATAATAGGCAGTGAAAACAAAAATTTTAACTACCATATTCCCCATAAACCAACTGATCATGTTAATAACTATAAGATGGGAAGGATGGTTTCGAGGATATACTTGGTCCCAGAGAAACTTGAGCAACATCTCCTCATCTTTGTAGATGTGCAAATGTCTTCTAGTTGCACTGGGACTCGCCTGACTGCTACGCCTTCTGGTCTGCACCATAGATTGTATGTTGACGTTGTCCTCCTAGCAGCAGACAACAGCCTCCACACCTTTGTGGAAGTTCAAACGAACTGCCTAGAACTCATGTTGTCCTACTAGTATAGATAGGAAGGAGTTGTCCCTCATGTTGGTGTACTAGCCACTAACTTGCTCTCCCACAATTATTTCTCCCTTGCTATCCATCCCTTTAGTGGGTAGGACTTGTTTGGGCTCTCTGTTGGTTACCACAACCAGTGACGACAACAATTGTCAGAAGCAATTGAGTGTGTTCTGGGAAGTCCCCAGTACCCCTCTATTTATAGGAGGGGTTAGGGTCAGGGTTCCCAATCTATGTGGGAGTAGAAGGGACTGGAAGATCTTGAATTTTGCAACCTGTGAGTGCCAAACTGGTCAGTTAGAAACCAAGATGGTTGCCTGGAATGTGAGTCAATTGGTTTGAACTACAATCCGATCACTTTGTAGTTTCCTAATCACATATGAATTTGGTGATTTGTTTCCAATTAATGATACACATTAATTCCTTGCATCAATCCACTTTGAGCAATCGAAACAAACAATCTTTCTCACAAAGTTGGGAATGTCACTAGAACCTTTCATTGGTACAACTGAGTTGATTGGTTCACTAGGTGAACCGGTTGGCTCTCTCTACCTGAGCTGATCAGTTGGTGCCCTGTGCAGAACTTCATCCAATTCATTTCCAATCAACCTGACACTAAATAGTCATCTCACTGGGTGAGCCGATTGGTTGGCAATCCAGTCAATTTATTTGTTGTGTGAATTGAATACCTAAACACTTTAGTAATTAATTCAAACATCATTCAATATTAAACTCCTCTTCTAGGTTAAGACTTATGTGTGTGAAGATATAGGTTCCATATTACGTTGGTAGTGTATGTCCATAAAAACTTATGACATCACAACTAATGAGCAGTTCCTAGTCTCACATCAATGCTACCCAAGTAAATGGAAAGTTGAAGAACAAATTCAACCTACAATATGTGTATGGTGTTAAAATGTTTGTATAGTTCCATTGTCAATGATATCTAGATTGAATTTGAGGCATGGATTAGTCATCCTCTTCAACATTCAATCTTGTGCCTTGAACTAGAGCAGACTGTTTAAGATATATGTAAGATCAATATCACATATACTCACATGTTCATGGCCATGCATTTCTCAGTCTCGCTAATCAAGAGGCCTAAGATATCATACTCCTCTAAGAGGAACAAATCCCATCTACACCACTCACAGTCAATCCTCATGTGTCACAGTCACCCAATCCCCACGTTTGTAATAACCCTTATTCTAGGATTATGTCAAAGCATACCGAGCGACTTGTGATGAGTGTAGTGACTTCAGGTCTAAGAACCACAATCACCACCATCATTATGAGAGTTGACTATGACTACCATAGTAATGGTTTCCATGTTCCAGTCACATGGTGGCTCTGTCTGATACGTTGTTCCTTAACACGTATCTATGTGCTTGGTTTAATATTATCATGTCATGACTAGTGAGATTTTGTCATCAACTAACTGACACTCTGATCTTATGTCTTACTGGTGTCTATCAACCTTTCACAATAGTAACTGATCAGGGACATAATGAGGATGTATATGTATACTCTTAACATTCATATGATCTCATCATTCAATTCATGTACTTGAAAACATACATCATTGAGTAATATCATTCTCTAGACATTTATATTGTTACATCATTATCTCATAACTGAATAAATAGAATAAATTGAAAGGTTTCCATTATTTGTTTAATCAAATCATTTACATAGTATTCCATTACAATCATCAAATGATTGTCTCTCTGGGGATACATACCAATATACTCCCACTTGCACTTAGAGCCAATCACCCATGAATTGTATTCCAAGTGATCTAACATGTCCATCATGCTTCTGTTATGAAAGTGCCTTTGTCAAGGGGTCAGCAATATTGTTCTCAGTTGGTACTCTACAAATCTTTACATCTCCTCACTATATGATCTCTCGAATGAGATGGAACTGCCTTTGTATATGCTTTGAGTGTTGATACGATCTGGGTTCCTTAGCTTGTGTAATATCTCCATTGTTCTTACAATATGGCTCGGTTGCATCATTGATGCTTGGAATTACCCCAAGTTTTGAATAAACTTCCTGATCCATACAGACTCCTTTGCTACTTCGATGGAGCAATATACTCAACCTCTATTGTGGAATTGGAAATTGTCTCTTACTTAGAACACTTCCAACTTACATCTATGTTGTTTAAGCAAAACATGAATTTTGATTGCAATTTGTAATCATCTTTGTCAGTCTGGAAGCTTGAATCGATGTAACCTCTTACCACCAACTCTTCCTCTCTTCCGTAGACCAAGAATTGATCCTTAGTCCTTCTCAAGTACTTGAGGATGTTCTTTACGGTTGTCCAGTGAGCATCACCTGGATCTGACTGATATCTACTCCTCATGCTCAAGGCATACAAGACATATAGATGGGTACATAACATTGCATACATGATTGATCCAATTGATGAGGCATATGGAATCAAATCATGTGTTTCCTTTCTTCACAAGAACAAGGACTTTGCACTTTAGAGATGGCAACTCCATGTAGCATGAACATGTTTCCTCTCTTTGAGTTATCCATGTTGAACCGCTTTATCACTTTGTCAATGTATGTGCTTTGACTTAGTCTAAGAAGCCTCTTGGATCGATCTCTATAGATCTTTATCCCCAAGATGTAGGATGCTTCTCGCAAGTCCTTCATGGAAAACATATTTCCTAGACATGTCTTTACCTTTTATGAAGTAGGGATGTCATTTACCATCAATAGTATGTCATCTACATACAATATGAGGAATGTCACTATGCTCCCACCAACCTTCTTGTAAACACAAGGTTCATCTATATTTTGAATAAAGCCAAACTCTTTGATTGTCTCATCAAAATGAAGATTCCAGCTCCAAGATGCTTGCTTCAATCCATAGATTGACCTTTGTAGCTTACAGACTTTATTTGCATCCTTTGGACTTATAAAACCCTCATGCTATGTCATGTATACATCCTCAAGAAGATTACCATTAAGGAATGTAGTTTTAGCATCCATCTGTCAAATCTCATAGTCATGATAAGCTGCAATAGCAAGGCTGATTCTGATGGACTTAAACCATGGCCACTGGAGAAAAGGTTTCGTCATAGTCAATACCTTGAACTTTTCTGAAACCCTTTGCAACCAGTCTTCCCTTATAGTTTTGTACTCTACCATCCATGTTGTTCTTCTTCTTGAATATCCACTTGCACCCTGTGGGTTTTACCACTTCAGGTGGATGCACCAAGGTCCATACTTTGTTGGTATACATGGATTCCATCTCAGAGCTCATAGCCTCAAGCCATTTCTCAAACTCTGGTCTCTCAGTAGCTTCTACATAGGTTGTTGTCTCATCATCTATGACCAACTCACCGCCTTCTTGAGTCACAAGATATCCAAATCTCTCAGGCTCACGATGTGTCCTATTAGATCTATGAGGTTCCTGATTCACTTGAGGAATTTGAGATTCCACAACACTTTGTGATTCTCATTGTTCCTCTTGTTCATCTAATGGTTCAATGCTTTCTTGTTGGTCTTAAACGTCTTCGAGTTCCACTTTCCTCCCACTGATTCCTTTAGAAATAAATTCCTTTTCTAGGAATACAACAACTCTGGCAACAAACACTTTGTTGTAAAATAGGGAATAGGAGTACTATCCTTTAGTCTTCTTAGGATATCCAACAAAATAATATTTATCAGATTAGGGCCAAGCTTCTCAGAAAACATTTTTATAGAATAAGCTTCACATACCCAAATTCTCACATAAGAAACATTGGGACGCTTCCCAGACCATATATCATAGGGTCTCTTTTGAATCGACTTAGATGGTACTCGATTTAGTATAAAGACGACAGTTTTTAGAGCATACCCCCAGAAGGCAGTCAGAAGCTCAGCTAAACTCATCATTGATTGCACCATATCCAGCAATGTATGATTCCTTCTTTCTGATACACCACTGTGTTGAGGTGTTCCAGGTGGTATCCATTGGGATATGATCCCATGGGCTCTAAGAAGGTCCTAAAACTCTTAGTTTAAGTATTCTCCACCTCAATCAGAATGAAGTTCCTTAGTACTTTTCCCAAGTTTGTTTTGTGCTTCATTCATAAACTCATTGAACCTGTCAAGAGATTCTGGCTTATATTTCATTAAATGAACATATCCATACCTATTGAAGTCATTAGTGAAGGTAATGAAGTATCGATACCCACCTCTAGTAGTTGTTAAAAAACATCCTCACACATTAGTATGTATGAGTCCTAATAGATCACTAGCCCTCTCATTGTTACCAGACAAAAGGGGTCTTAGCCATCTTGCCCAACAACCAAGATTCACATGTCTCTATTGATTCTAGATCAAAAGAGTCTAGATAACCATCTTTATGGAGTCTAGATATGTAATTCTCATTTATGTGCCCTAGACGACAATGCCAAAGGTATGTTTTGTTTGAGTTGTTGAGTTTTAGTCTTTTGGTATTAACATTATAAACAATCATCTTTAGATCCAACAAGTAAAGACCATATGACATTGGGGTACTTTCGTAAAAGATCTCGTCTTTGAAAATATAACATCAACCATTTTTAATATGGAATTCAAATGCATCTGTGTCCATACAACATATAGAAATGATGTTTCTATTTATAGTAGGTACATAATAGCAGTTCATTAACTTTATTATAAGCCATGTGGGTAGATATAAACTATAGGTTCCAACTGGGTTGGCTGCAACTGTTGCGTTGTTTGCAACCCGTAGTTCCACCTCACCTCTTACCAAAAGCCTACTTCTTTTCAGATCTTGCATATTCAAACATATGTGAGATCCACATTCGGTATCTATTACCCATGATGAAGAAGTAGATAGATTTATCTCAATAACATATATACCTGAAGTGGAGATCTATATCCCCATTTTCTTTTTCCTGAATGCCTTCAAGTACAAAGGATGAGTTCCTCTTGTACTTTTTTTTCTCCTTATTTTGAGTGTTGAAATTTTGGATTTGGGCCTATCCTTAGAACTCTTCTCGGCCTTACTTTGATCCTTGGACTCAGCTCTAGTGATCACCATCACGATCTTGTCCTTCTTCAATCTTACTTCAGCATGAATCAACATGGAAAGCAAGTCTGACATCAGGTTGGTCATATTATTTACATGATAACATGAAATAAAGTGGCTATATGATTCTGGCAATGTCTTTAGAATCATATCCGTGGACAACTCTTGGCTCAAGGTAAATCCTAGTTCTTCAAGATGATATACATGTCCAATCATATTGAGAAATTTCCTTCTATTGAGACTCCCTCTGTCATCTTAGACTCAAAACGTGCCATCATGATATCATCCATTTCTTGCTTTATAAGGCCAAGGTTCCCTTTCTTAAGATGTGTTACCATCTCGAGAATCCCCATGTCCTCACACTACTCATGCAA